>CM057472.1:66661100-67911100 GCA_030035585.1 Dugong dugon
ATCAACTAATTTCCAATTACTCTCAAGAAATCCCCATGAAGATGGCCTTTAGACTGAGGTGGATAACAGGTTAGGAAAAAGCTTTAAGGGCTGTCTGTATGCAGATATGTATGAAAATAGATAGGGCATTGAGAGAGGGGCAGAAGATTTCCCACAGAAGGATTCTAGAGTGCAGGATCACAGGTAACCTGAGGGAAGGCATCAGGCCTTGGAATAATATTCAGAAATGTTGAATGTAGCAAAAATAGCAAGAGGCTTAGGGAACGGTGAACTCATATTTGGCCACTAGACATATTTGAATTCTGTTATATGATGTAGTCAAGGGCGAAAGCCAGCTTTGCATTTAATGTATATTGCTTATAATTAATTTGAGGTCTAATCTGAGGAAAGAGGTTGCCCTGATTCTTTCCTGCTGCTTCTGAATTTCCAGTAGTAATGACCTTTGGTGGTTCATCTAACCTGTCTGTGCCTCTGCTTCATCCTCAGTAAAATGGGTTATAATAACAACACCTATGTCATTGTTGTCATTGTTTAGCTGCCCTTGAGACTGCCCCAACACATGGGGACCTACCCCATAGGATAGATTAAATGAAGAGTACAGTGCTTGGAATAATATTTGACATGTTGGATATTCTGTTGCTTCCTTTACAACTAAGCAACAAAATATACAATTTATACAATCTTGCATATTTTCCACTTGTTTTCCTAGAACAAATAAATAGAATTGAGATAAGTGTCTCAAGGAATATATATGTTAGAGACATAATACATAGGACCCAGTTGCTCTCCAAGAAGTTTGTACATGTTACACTTCTGCCAGCAGTTTCTTTCATGGACTTATAGGCTAGGAAGAGGTTCTCCCCTTTAGCATGTTTCAGCATTCAGTGCTCTTTATGGTATCCCTGGAGAACAATTGCTTCTATCTCCTTCGGGCCCGTGCCTTTGCAGAACTACAGACTCACAGCCACACAAAGTAGGAGGAGAGAGTTGATTCACAGATGTGAGTTCTACTCGGCTACTGCACACATCTGTATGGAAGGACCAGGGTTGCACAGGGGAAATCAGAAATACATTGCCAAATAAAGAACTATGAGGATCAACCCCTCACCCCTGTGTAGTGATAACAGTACATTTACAAGCTGCTTTCTTGACATACCTTAGCTCATTTGATTTTCTAAGCACTGAGGCATGTAAAATTAAAATGAAGCTTTTCTCCCTAATTTTGACTACCGTATCTAGGTTTACTCTTACTCTGTTTACGTTATTATTATAACATTTCTAAAGTGTAAAGATTTTCTCTATATAATAATCTTCAGTTTCTAAAATGATCTCTGTTCTGTAACCATGACTATTAAGCTTACAACAAGCTCTCATGGGACCTTGGACTTGAGACTTGCTTTTGTTTTAGTTTTGGAAATTTGCCCTAGTTTAAGAAATAGAAATATCTGGCACCTTTTATTTCATTTTAAAGTTTCAAATACCATCGAATATCACTGTGGATTTTGGCTGGTTCAGTACAATGGTAACAGCGAGATTTTGCTAACTTTAATACTCCATTTTAAGAGGAGAGAAGGGTTCAGCGTTTACACTACCACTATGGCTATTATATTAACATGTTAAATTATAATCAAGGGTTGTTTTAAAAACTCATCAGATTTCCTAAACTATTTAAGACCAAGGAAGTGTAATCCAGTCCTACTTCAAAGCCATGGCTGTACCCTTTGTCCCCGTCATCTGGCTCGTTCAGTCTCCAGAAGAAATCCATGCAACTGCCCGAGTTCAGATGTCAGTCACCCGGCTTTTAGGGCATTGTGAACAATAGCTACTTTGCCCCCTGTTTGTGACTACCTAAAAAATAGTTTTGAAATTATGTTTCTATTATCCCATCCCAGTAGACCTACATGGAAAGATTTGCTTAAAGAAAGTGCTTTTTTGAGGTAAAATCTGAGATTGAAATTAAAAGTCTCACCTTCAAACCACTGTCCCAGGGGCTGGGATTCTGACACTAACCAGCAGGACTCTCTGCTCTGTTTCCATCTATTAAATGAGGTGTAAAAACAAAATAGGTAGTAACTACTTCATTATCAGGTAACAGCTGTGAGTACCTAGCACCTTCTCCCAGGTGTCGGAGAGGTAGGGGGGATATCGATTGTACTAATGCGCCCTGGTGGCACAGTGGTTAAGAGCTTGACTGCTAACCAAAAGGTCGGCAGTTCAAATCCAGCAGCCACTCCTTGGAAACCCTATGGGGCAGTTCTACTCTGTCCTGTAGGGCTTCTATGTGTCAGAACTGACTCAACGGCACCTAACAACAACAATGTGCACTCTGAATGTGAAGCTACAGAATAGCTGAAATTTTCCTTTTCAAACCACATCAAGTCTGTCTTGATTGCACAAATGGCTTGTAGCTGCATAGGCTTGCAAACATGTGTAGAAATGCCCGACAACAATGCCATCTTCTGATGAGTTCGATCATCCTGTGGAACAGAGGCCACAGCTGCCTTCTTGGTTTTGGAGGTATGGTTCAAGTAGCACAGTCTCCCATCCACAGAAGCCCTGGGGGCTCTGGGGTTGGCTCTGGATCATTCTGGTTAGTAAGGCGCAAAACTGGCTGGTGCAATTTAGGAATCAGTTCCCGAATTCCTTGGGCTTCAGTTCTTTTCCTCTTCAAACTCACTACATTTTCTATCTAAACTCTCCAGCCTTCATAGCACAAAGGCTGGACTTAGGACTAATATGTGTTCATTTCACCCCCTTTACACCATGGTGTGGCTAAGTTCTCTTTTAAATTCCCTTTGGCCCATGGTTCAGAAAATGTCCCCTTTGTCACACCTAATTTAAGACTTCAGAATGCTCTGTGGAAACTGGATCAGAAAGACCACCCTAGTCAAGTGGACATCCTGATGACTTAAAGCCAACATTTAAAAATAAATGTCTCCTATCACAGTGTCTTTTGATGGTTTGTGTGGGACATTGTCTAGATGCTTTGGAAGTCAGGTGTGCTTACGTCATGTGTGTACATCTGGTGGTATATCAAATTTTTTTTTTTTTCCTTATAGGACCAAGAAGAAAATAAGGGAGCTACAAGTTGGCCTGAATTCTACATCGATCAGCTTAATTCCATGGCTGCTGTAGGTATCCTTTATGTTCTATGACACAGTTTAAAACGAAAGTCTAGTACAAAGCACACAGTTGCACAATAAATTCATTTGAACAAGAATGACCAGATGTCATTGCCTTCCCAAACTCCATTCCAAGCTCTCAGTGTAAGGAAAAAAAGAGGGCGGGAGTGGTACTTGGCAAAAAGAATTTTCCAGTATGTCTTAAATAAAATCAGCACATACTAAAATGTGAGTTTAATGTTATAAGAGGAAATGTAATCTTAAATCTGGCTTGTGTTCAACTTTAACTTGCAGTTGCTCTTGCTGAACGTTTGGCGCTCTGGTATGGCAGCACTATTCTAAAAGTTAATACTCTTTAAAAATAGTATGATTAAACTATTCCATCACTATGTCCCTCCCATTCTCTTTCTTCCTGGGGACTTGGCCAGTTCCTGGTTCTTGCTTTTGTAGGGCACCAAGGTGCTCTTTTACTCATATACATAGCAAGGCATTCATGGAGTGGCTGGTTTAATGAAAAGGAATGGTGATGATAATAATGGGCCTGAGATGTCCTTGGGAAATCTTTGGTACATGGATTTTTGGTTCAGTAATTGTTTAAAATACTTGCTCAGTGTCTAAAATATATGAATTCTGATCACATGGATATCTCTGCATTGTCAGTGTTCCAAGCAGCTTGAGGGTCACATATTGATCACAGCTGAAATATGCAGCAGAAAACAAACCTTTGAACCTTAGTAGCTTAAATCCTGTTGTTGATAAAAATTGGAGGGTGCCCACAGTGGAATGCAGTCTTTGCCTCAGTGGACACACACTCATAATTTTAAGAGTCAATCCATTAGATTCAACTTTGAGTTTATGCCATCCAAGTAGATAATCAACAAAAAAACCCAAACCCACTGCCAATTCCGACTCAGGGACCCTGTAGGACAGGATAGAACTGCCCGGCAGGGTCTCCAAGGCTGTAATCCCTATGGAAGCAGACTGCCACATCTTTCTCCCACAGAGCAGCTGGTAGGTTCAAACTGCCAACCTTTCAATTAGCAGCCAAGCGCTTAACTACTGCACCACCAGGCTTCTTTTAAGTAGATGATAGTGTCCATAATACCTTTCTCCACTGTTATTCCTGCTTTCCCCAAAGTATCTTGGAGAATTAGTCTGTTTCTTATCACTCAAAGCAAACATTTTAGGTTGCCCAGTATTTTGCTGCTGCTGCAAAAGTTAAAAACTAACTAGAATATGTGAATCACTTACATTTTTTTTTGAAACTTCAGGGGCCTTGAATTTTAGTACCTGCCTCTTTTCTAGCATTTTCTTTGAAGATGCTTCTTCTGCTGTCATACAATGAATAATAAACAGCCTGGTAAATGTGAACAGGGCTATATAAGTTATAGAAGAAACTTGCATCAGTTTTTGCCCTGAGGGTTTCTAGTCTAAAAGCACAGCAGAAAGGAACAGAAAATAACCATCAAATCCTTCTTCTATAAGGCATCCTTACACAATGCCAAAGATGAGAAAAGGGTGATCTCAGCATTTCTATGAGTATGCTAACAGAATGTGAGATTTGTGATGACCATCAGGAATTTTCTGTGCATCTGTCTAAGCAATAATAATTTAGAGCCATTTACATTTCCTGCACATAAAGGCTATTTTCTGACTTCTTGCCACTGTTAGTTTTTGTTTTTGTTTTTTTTTACCCCTATCAGGTAGGCTGTCTTGCTTTCTACTTAAGTCAGTATTGTTTGATGCCTAACAGGGGAACTTCTGTGTTAATGAATTCCCTTCTATAAATGGAGAAGTACAAAGTACTATGGATTTTTCCATTCTTTAAAATTTGGGGCAGTTAGATTAACTTGTCCTTCAGTGACTTGTCCTTCTATGCCTTGTCTGGAATAGCCCTGGCTCATTCTTGCACTAGAGGGTCTGTGATGTGCCAGTATGTGGCACTTCTTCAAGAGGCACCCTTCTCCTTTGTCCAGCTCCTCGGACAACTCTTTGCTTCATTCTTGAGTTGCCTGTATTTTAATTGTATTCGGATCCTAATTCAAAGTCCTTCCCAAGAGCATCTCAAGGCGATTAAATTGTCAGTCACTTTGCTATCCTTTCTGTGTTAAACACCTAACAAAGATTTCTAGTGCTCCAGATTGTGCCAGCATCTTCTGAGGGTCAAAGGTAAAAGGCATTAGCAGTTCGTGAATTAATGAGGGCACAAAACTCCAACAGACAGAAAGGGACGAGGAGACCTGATGAGACCAGAAACACTGCACTGCATTTTCTGCCTTTCTAACCATATCTACTGCCACCTCCCCCTCCTATAGTTCTGGTTAATCTCTGTAGAGAGAGAGATAACTATATTGGAGAATTCCCAGCAACACACAGCAGAACTCCTGTGAGACATTGTCCCTGGGGACAGGAAGAACAATAATTTCTCCAAATCCTAGACTCTTTAGCTCTCTGCTTAGAGAATTGTTGAAGGGGCATTTGTCCACATTGTCATCATCCATTATCTTCAGCATCAATAATGACTACTGCTTATTGAGTGTGCATCATGTGACAGGCACTTTACATGTTGGTTTTAATCCTTACAAGCACCCAATGCTGTAAGTGCTATTTATAGATAAGGAATCTGAGACTCAAAGAAAAGTTACCTTGCCCAAGGTCATCTAATTAGGAAGTGATAGAGCCAGAATTTGAACCTATCAGTCCTTTCCAGTTTGCTTATCACCAACACAGTTGTTAAAACTCTGTGGCTTGTAAAAGATGCCTGGTAATCCCATCCCCACATGCAGGCCTACCAAGGTTCTGAAGGTAGGGCAGGCATCTGTTTTCTTTAATGCCTCAAGAGTCTGATAAACAATACTGGTTGAGAACAGCAGCACTTACTGGTCTGTGAAGCCGTTTGTGGAATAAGTTCAGTTACTTTATGTAATCCTCATGACAAGAATGCTTTGTTCTTTAAAGGACCCCTGAGTGATCCCTTGGCTTTTAAAGAGTGAAAAAATGGTATAATAAAAGAGTGCAGTCTAGCAGGTTTGAGAAGGACCTGGGCTTTCTTTGTATGCAGATTCTCAATGCTCACCCTAGCAGGAGGGGTGTGAAGTGAAGTCTGGTATGCTCAGTGGACTGGCTTGTTTCTTTTTTACCAAGGCAATGCTTAAAACAGGCACTTAGTTCCAGATTCCAGCCAGGGGTGATTTATGTGCCTAGTTTGTGCATATCTGTCAGACCTACATGTTCTGATGTTTTCTTGTACCTTTTACTAGAAGACCCCTTGTACTTTGCACTTGGCTCACTTCTCCTGTGAGCAGGTATTTAATAAGTGCAAAACCAGTTTCCATCAAATCGATTCCTACTCCTGGTGACCCCATGTGTGTCAGAGTAGAACTGCACTCAATAGGGTTTTCAATAGCTGATTTTTCAGAAGTAAATTGCCAGACCTTTCTTCTAAGGTGCCTCTAGGTAGACTCAAACCTCCAACCTTTCAGTTAGCAGCAGTTTATACTACCTAGGAACCCCTTTAGTAAGTACAGAGAGCACCAAAAGAAGCTGTCACAGGCCTATATGCCAAGGTGCATACCAGATATTTGGTATAGCAGGTCATCTTCAGAAATGCACGCGTATCCCCTTAGTGCTAAACAATGTAAACTAAACTTTCTTTCTAAATGTGATGCTTGAAAACTTGAGAGTTTATATAAATTATTTTGAAGTCATATTAGGATGTCAAGTTCCTCCACATATCCTCAGTTTTCTCAATACAAAAAGAAAAAAGGTCTTAAATCCAAATCTAATTGTAAATCAGATATAGAAAAGAGCATAACGTCTTCTATTTTGAGAGGAAGGTATTCTTATATTGGGAAAGGAAATTCTAATTTAATTTTTTGACATTTCATAAATCTCCCCACTCTGCTAGGGAGAGACTTAATGTAGTCTGCTTTTTCTCATGTAGTCCACCCTCTCCAAGACTGTTAAAAGAACAAATATATATGTATGTTTGGTATTCGTTCCCTTTCCCATTGCCGTTGAGTTGGTTCCGACAAATAGCAACCCTATAGGACAGAGTAGAACTGCCCCATAGGGTTTCCAAGGAGCGGCTGGTGGATTCAAACTGCCACCCTTTGGATTAGCAGTCTGAGCTCTTAACCACTGCACCACCAGGGTTTTTTTAATTTAGCATTAGTGACTAATAAGAAATGTGTGTACTCTTTTATTTTTTATCCCAAACACGTTGCTGTCAAGTCAATTCCGACTTATATCAACCATATAGGACAGAGTAGAACTTCCCAACAGGGTTTCCAAGGCTGTAGTCTTTATAGAAACAGACTGCCACATCCTCCTCTGGCAGAGTGAGCGGCTGGTGTATTTGAACCTCCAACCTTTCAGTTAGCAGCTGAGCCCTTAACCACTGTGCCACCAGGAGTCCCTTAATTTTTGACAGTTTGTGTAATTAATCTTAGGAACAAGGGGCGAGATTTATAAAAGCTTTGATTCTAAACTGCAGATTCGAAGTGATTGCTTAAGAGTCTAAACTAGTTCAGCTGTGCCATAGGAGATTAAATCTACTTCGCTGGATTTGTGCTGAATTTTCCAGTGGATGGGTCTCATGGAGCCGTGATGGAATTTATTGGCTATTTCTGCATGCAGCTTCTTCCGCCACCATCCTCTGATGACAGCTGTCCAGGCACATCACCAGCAAGAGGACAGCTTTAGCAGAAACAATAACACATTAAAAAAACAAAAGACCCTACTGATTTTTATTTCAGTTGTCGTAAATGATACTGATGTATTCATTTGCTTAGGGCTCTACCCTCCTCATTGTAAAGTCAAATTTAGGTCTTACTTATGTAATACTGATATTCCAAACTAGTAAAAATACTAGTAAAGAACTAAACATTTTTTCAATACAGTCATCCAAATCCGTGTCCCAAACAAGCATTTTATCAGATTTGGTAACAGGTAATAAGATTAAGATAAGGCAAGCATGGGATGAGAGTAAATTGAAGGAAAAGGCAAGGAGTTCTCTTTGAGTGGAGGCTTCTGAGAGCATAGACTTGGGAATACTTTTAATACGACTAGGTTATCATGGAAAGAAAGGGAATGGAAAAGACTTTTTTTTTTTTTTAACATCTATAAACCTTCCTAGCATTCATGATTTTATAAATACACTGTACTCTTGGACTAAATCTATCACTCGAAATCTACTTACTCAGAGCCTTGCTCCTCAAAGCAAGGAGCTTGTGAAATGCGGCATCTCAGTCCTCACCCCAGACATACTGAATCAGAACCTGCATTTTCACAAGGTCCCCAGGTGATTCATTGCCACACTAAAGTTTGAGAAGCACTTCTCTAGCAGATCCCTGGGTGGGGTGCTGCACACATGCTCACATACACACGTGTGCATGTACACACACATGCACACACACACACATCCATATCCTGATTTCCAAAGGATATCGAATCATTTCTAAAAGTTAAGCATTTTATTTTGAAGGACTTGTCCATCTTAGCATCCCAAAAAAAAAAAAAAAAAAAAAAACCAAACTCATTGCCGTCAAGTCGATTCTGACTCATAGCCACCCTATAGGACAGAGTAGAACCACCCCATAGGGTTTCCAAGGACCGCCTGGTGGATTTGAACTGCCAACCGTTTGGTTAGCAGCTGTAGCTCTTAACCACTACACCACCAGGGTTTCCATCTTAGCATCAGGTCCATTTAATTGTTCCTCTTAAAAATAATTTGATGCAACAACAATCTCTTGGTCTTAATTATACTTTGGCTGACAGATGGAAGAGGCAGAGTGGGAAGATTGCAGTCTGCTCCTATCTTTGATAGAGTTATTAACTTTAATTGCCAGAACGTTGTTTTCAACTACAGGTCTAATTTTCTTTGCATCAAATATTAATAGTGATATCTACATCAGAGTGTAGTTACAGAATACTTCTACAAACATTTAGGTAGCAATCTCTGCTCATTATAATTTCTAAACGTTTCCTTAAAGCATTATTTTAAATTTGAAAGAAACTTTTTGTAGTAGAGAAAATGAATTTGTGGAATTCTTGGTACTGTTGCTCTACAGTTTGAGTTATTATCTTAATCATAGATTTATTATTTGCTGATTTGTATTAAAAGTGATAATAGCATGTAATTTGTGGATTTGTTTGTACATTAAAACAAAACAAAACAAAAATCTAGAATTTGAGGAAATAACTTCAGTTTTTTCTCCATAGAGAAAATCTCTGCTGGCTTTAGAGAAGGAGGAGGAAGAAGAGAGAAGTAAAACTATAGAGAGTTTGAAGACAGCACTAAGGACAAAACCAATGAGGTAATTCCTTTTCTGGGCTGTGTGTACTTGTATTCTCCCTTCCCTTCCTCGTCCTCATCCCCTTTCCCTTCCCAGTACCCTTCCCCACTCTCTCCCCTTGTATTTGCATACTTGTTCTTTTTGTCGTCAATAGCCAAATCTTCTAAGAAGTCTTTAATTAAAAGCATGCAATTGAGCCATGAATGAAATACTTTAATTATGGAACATTCAATACATTGATTTTCTTCAATAAAAAGATGTGTAGACACCCACTAAGATGACTACAATAAAAAGTAAGTAAGAAGGCAGACAATAACAAGTGTTGGTGAGGATGTGTAGAAATTGGAGTCCTCGTTCATTGATGGTACAGATGTAAAATGCTGTAGCCACTTTGGAGAACAATTTGCCAGTTCCTCAAAATGTTAAACATAGCGTTACCATATGACCCAGGAATTCCATGCCTAGATATAAACCCAAGAGAAATGATAACATATGTCCACACAAATACTTGTACACAGATTATTCATAATAGCCAAAAAGTGAAAACCACCCAAATGTCCATCAACTGATGAATAGATAAAACGTGATAGATCTATACGATGGGATATTATTCAGTCATGAAAAGGAATGAAATACTGATACATGCTACAACATGGATGAACTAAGTGAAAGAAGCCAGTCACAAAGGACCACATATTGTAGGATTCGGTTTATGTAAAATGTCCAGAATAAACCAATCCGTAGAGCAGAAAGTGGATTAGTTATTACCAGGGGCAGGAGATAGGGGGAAATAGTCTTTTTTGGGTTGATGAAAATGTCTAAACTTAGAAAGTAGTAATGTTTGCATAAGTCAGTGAATATATAAAAACCACTGGATTGTACACTTTAAAGGGGTGAGGTTTTTTTGTATGTGAATTAGATCTCAGACTATTATTTTTTAAATGGCAGACTTTCTGGTGACAGTGATTCATTTCCCTCTAATAATCTGCTTGCTCCCACTGTGTGCCTCCCACACCTTCATTTTCTATTAATGCCTCTAGGTTTTGGTGGGGTCTTGGGTTGTTTACAGGTACATTTCATTAGCACAGGTGCTATGAATGAGGTCAGCTTATTTAACCAGCTTGGCTATATCTGGGTCATATGATTGGGTGAAAAGACTAGAAAATAAATATTCCCTTCTTTGATTTGACTGTAAAATGTAATCTAAGAAAAGTCTACTGATCCATCAAAAATACTGTGCAGTTGTATGACAGAGGTGTTTTACCTTATAACTAGATCAATGTTTCCCTCGATGCTTTCTGACGGTCAGATGTTAATGGGTATCCAAGGCCAAATAAGTTTGGAAATTTCTGGAGTAGTCAAACAGGTTATGTGACTTCTGAACATCCCAGAGGCTTTAGTATGCAACTGTAGATTGTGAATTATTCTCACTGATTTTACAGTTAAGTGAGTGTTAAATAAATGTTAATAAAATTAATTTCAGTAATGAAGTATTGCTTTTACCTGTTTTTATATGTTTGGATTCCATGTAGCATGTCATACAAAAGAAGGGTTTTGCTACCAAGAAGTTTGGGGATATAGATTATCATTTGTTTGACAAGTAATATCCTGGAGTTTACGAATGCTCTTTGACTTTCATTAATATGGTGGCCAGCACTAACGTATATGGGAATAATAACACAGGATCAGCAGATGACTTTAATCTAGGATAACAAAGGTTTTCTGAGTGTACTCTTTTTCCTCATTTTCTATGATGCGTATGATCCGTTCATTTGTTCTTTGTACCAGTTGAGATGCATTGACCTCAAATGGAGATTTTCTCACAATTCTGGTTAGACCCGACCATGTTTTCTATGCCAGGGAAGAGCCAGGGAATTGAGAAGACTAACCCCAAACTTTTCCATTAAGGGATATTACAAAATTCCAAAGGGACTTCAATCTGATACATTTTATTTAACCTTCTTCTCCTCATGACAGGTTTGTAACCAGATTCATTGACTTGGATGGCTTGTCATGTATTCTCAACTTTCTAAAGACCATGGACTACGAGACCTCTGAGTCTCGAATACATACCTCCCTCATTGGATGTATAAAGGCGCTAATGAACAACTCTCAAGGTCGGGCTCATGTCCTGGCTCATTCTGAGAGTATTAATGTAATTGCTCAGAGTCTGAGCACAGAGAACATTAAAACAAAGGTGGCTGTGCTGGAAATCTTGGGCGCCGTGTGCCTGGTTCCCGGGGGCCATAAGAAGGTTTTGCAGGCCATGCTGCACTACCAGAAATACGCCAGTGAAAGAACCCGCTTTCAGGTGGGTGTGCCCCTACACTTTTTCACTCATGCCTCCTACCCTGTGCCTTTTCTGGCTCCGAACAGGACTTAACTTGAGATTCCCCTCTTGTGATTACTCACACTGTGACTTCAAACATTTCCTTCCTCTTCAGTTTTAGTACCAGAGAGTAGAATATACTTTCTGTAGTTGATCAATCTGGGCTTTTGGATTTACTGAACTTGAAAATGTGGCCCTGCTTACTGCATATTTTACAGGACACATCTTTGGCACTTATTAAGTGGGATTTTCTGTGAAAAATTTCCAAGTTACTTTTCTTTGTTTAAGATCAATTTGAACAGGTCACTGTGTTTTTACTTGAATACAAAAAGGAAGCAGAGTTAATGAGGCGCAGTCTTTTGTATTTCATATACATGTATATACGGACATATATGATGGACAAATTTTGAAAGCGTTTTTAGGACTAATCTTTAGGAAAAAATGAAGGCTTTCTGTGAATCAGTATAATTCTGGCTAAAAAAAATAACCAAACTCATTGTCGCCCAGTCAATTTCAACTTACAGCCACCCTATAGGGCAGAGTAGAACTGCCCCGTAGGGTTTCCAAGGAGTGGCTGGAGGATTTGAACTACTGACATTTTAGTTAGCAGCCTAGCTCTTAACCCGTGCAGATTTAAAAATGAATTTATGAATGTAGAAAAAAACTAAAATGAGCATAAGGTTAGTAATGATTCTGTCCTTTGTTTTTTATATCTTTATCCTGGATAGACATTAATTAATGACTTGGATAAAAGCACTGGGCGGTACCGAGATGAAGTGAGCCTCAAGACTGCCATCATGTCCTTCATTAATGCAGTGCTAAGTCAAGGCGCAGGAGTGGTAAGAACCTCTGTGCTACAAGGTTTACAATATATTATCAAAGAATAATTTTTAAAAATGGTAACTAATCTAAAAACCATAAATATGTATTTTATCACCCTTTTACTTTTAGGAAAGTTTGGACTTTAGACTTCATCTTCGTTATGAATTTCTGATGTTAGGAATTCAACCTGTAATAGATAAATTAAGAGAACATGAAAATTCTACATTAGATAGGTAAGTCGGACTATCATGATCTGAGATAGTTCATGCTTTTTGGTGTGGTCTAGTATAATACTTCACCAAATGCCAGCCCGTGAACTTCTTGTGACCTGTCTATAACATAATAAGGAGCTTGCACCAGAATGTTGGTTCACAGTAGGACTTTCTCAGTGAAGGAAGTAGCTCATTGTGTAGAGAACTTACCGTGGGTTTTAGCGTTAAACCTAATCCATATCCTAGACTTACCTCTTACTTGCTATGTATCCTGGCCAAGTTACCCAATTTTTCTGAACCTTACTATTTTTATACTTGTAAAAAATAGTAGTGATGATGATGAAAATGATGGCTATCTTTCAGGGCTGTTGTGAAATCAAATATAAAACACATAGAATCACTTGATACTTTGATAGGCATTCTTTGAATGTAAATTTTCATATTCCTGTTCATTTGCTGTTGTTTGCAATCATTTTACTATTTTTAAGATGTTCTACTAACTCTCAGACCTTTCCTACCGCTTTTCTCCCTCATTCACACACTCAAGCATGCTGTCATCCTTGATGTTCTATGAACATGCCAAAGCATACGCTTGCTTTGCCTTGCATGTGTTATTTCCTCAGCATCAAAAGATCTTCCCACAGATGTCCAAACTGCTCTTTCCCTTATCCCTGCAGAGAGGTCTTTTCCAGTCGTTGTGTGCATATCACTCACCTCACCTCCTATCATTCTCTATTCAGTTTACTCTGATGTATTTTTCTTCATGGAATTTGTCACCCCCATGTGTAGAATATATAGGAAGGGCTCAAATATTTGAATGAATAAATGAATGACATAAAAATTTCTTTCATGATCTTTAATTCAGCACCTAATCATATGGCATACGGTCTTGATTTTCCATAAAGGGAGTCTTGAATGGAATCTGGACTTCATTGTTTTTACATTTGATAGACATTTATTAATTTATTAATTGTCTAGTATGTGCTAGGCATTCTAGACTTTTAAATTTTTCTTTTTTTTTTGTGATCTCATTTCATGCCAATGATGTCTTTTTTCCTTAGAAAGAGCACAGTTAAGTGAAGGCTTTAAAATTTTGTTGTCTTATTTCTTTTAGCAATATCTGAGAATTAAGGAAAGGCCTTAGTATTAATGTTCAGATTGCTATTCTCCTGTGTTTATAAGATGTTCTGCTTTTAATAATTTTTCTTTAATTATCTTTCAGGCATTTAGACTTTTTTGAAATGCTCCGAAATGAAGATGAACTAGAATTTGCCAAAAGATTTGAACTGGTATGTATGCTTGCAATTATTCTGATTTGACTCATCAGCTCACAGAATTATCCGCTGGAGCCCCAGTGGCACACTGCTTCAAGAGCTTGGCTGCTAACCAAAAGGCTGGCAGTTCGAATCCACCAGCTGCTCCTTGGAAACCCTATGGGACAGTTCTATTCTGTCCTATAGGATCGCTGTGAGTCGGAATGAACTCAAAGGCATGGGTTTGGTTTTTTGGTTAATATGTGTTGTAGAGTTATCATGGACCAGTGTGACCAAAGAGTGAAATGAAAGTTCTGTTCTACTACCTAAGTGGCAGGATTAGTTTCTGTTTACCTTGGATTTGCTTACCTTGGAGGAATCGAGGAACTTGTACGTTTGACTTAGATTTCTTTTTCATATAAAATAGGTTCACATAGACACAAAAAGTGCAACTCAGATGTTTGAACTCACCAGGAAGAGACTGACTCACAGTGAAGCTTACCCTCACTTCATGTCCATCCTGCACCACTGCCTCCAAATGCCTTGTGAGTGTGTTTGTGATTTACGCACGTGTCGTTGAAAGTTTGGACATCGTCCAAAGAGCTCTGTTTTCTGAACAGGGCTGATTAGATTGGGTGTAGACCAGGGATTCCAAGCCTTGGTTTTGTGTCAGCTCAGTATGTCTCCACACAGTTTAAAGGGATATTGTGAAATTCTCAAAATGAAATGATTCATAATTAACTTCTATTTCAAAAATAAATATAGTCTTACAACACGTTTAGAAAGGGATAGAGATTGCTTCTCAGTCAAATAAATGATCATTGCCTGTCAAAATTCCAGAAGCCTTGGGAAGCCTTGGTGTAGGCATTGTAAACATCCCTCTGGTTTTGTGTCTCTGGAGGATGAGCACTGTTGCAAAATATTAATCCTAGTTTAGAAACAACTTGATGTTTTTTCCACCACTCTTTTCTTTTGTAGATAAGAGAAGTGGAAACACTGTTCAGTACTGGCTGCTACTAGATAGAATTATACAGCAAATAGTTATCCAAAATGACAAAGGACAAGACCCTGACTCCACACCTTTGGAAAACTTTAACATTAAGAATGTCGTACGAATGTAAGTTTCTTCTTATTTTGCTGTCTGTGAGATATAAGACATTTTTTTTTTACCTTACTTCGACATAGCAGTTGGGAAAACTGACATGTTCTAGAGGTCAAACATGAGTTATTATATACGCACACATGTAATAGAGCTAAGTAACATCTGGGTTTAAATTGTTTTCAAGCATGCTGGGGATTTTTCTCTGCAGTAGAATTTTTTCTCTACCTAGGGAGCCACATTTCACAGTTGGGCCTTTTTTTGTCTTTTGTAATGACTATTCTTTTAACTATTATCCAGGTTGGTTAATGAAAACGAAGTTAAGCAGTGGAAAGAACAAGCAGAAAAAATGAGAAAAGGTAAACAATGAGACCCTGATAAGAGGGCCCTGTTATTGGGTGACCCTGAGTTTCCTGCTTTCTGTATATTTTAGAAATTTGCATTGATGTTTCTCACTGACTTTAGTGCATCAAACGGCCTTTCTTTTTTTATGTCTTCAGGGCATTTTGCACTGGCTTTTCTTGAATCAAGCGATTTTAGTTTTCATACTGATTCCCGGATATTTTACCCTCTTATCATGATCATGTAAAATCTTTTGAAAAGCTTGTAACGTGTTATTCAGTATTCATGAATTCAAACTTTCTTAACTACCAATCATCCCAACCCTCTCCCTGACCCACAACTGCTCTTTGAAAACACACTACGTTTTAATAAACATGTTTAAGGGACACTAGGTACTACCCAGCATTGTCTGTGATATTTTAAAAGAGAAGCTCAGGAAGCCTGGTTTTAGCAGCCTGACTTTCCACATGCTCTTAATTGGGCACCAGTTGCAAACAGAGAAATTATGCAGAAAATCGCTGACCTTTGCAGATACTCGTGTTATGAAACATTAGCAGGGCAGCTATTGGTGAGTCTTTGCACATAGCTTTGATGTTCCCGCTCAGCGTCCAATGACAGGAAGGACATTTGTGCCCTTCGCTGTGCCAGCCACTCACAGCAATGGATACAACATTCCCTCTTCCTTCAAAAAATACTGGCAAATTAAGTTGGCCTCTTTACGAAAGCAATCATACCCTACCCCAGCTGCTACTCTTTGACCATGCTGGTTAATTGACTTCCTTTTCCTTGTCCAAGTTACTCAGTCAGAGCCAGTGAAACACAATAGCACTCACCCCCATATTTAGTGTGCTGGAAAGAGGTTCCAAGAGATGGCTAAGCATTTCCTTTCCTCTCATCACACCTGTCCTTTTCCACTGAGCTGAAAAGCAGTGCCACCACTGATACCGGAAAAGTATCAAGCATGAAGTCCTGTTATGTTATGAGTTCTTCCTAGGAATTCAGATGGCTCTCACATATGTGAGGTCTGCATATGCATTTTTATAAACAAATTCCAGAAACTGCTGTAGAAAGAATAGAAACACTGACTAAAAATTAGAGTAAAGAGAGGTTATACCAAAGAGGAAATTGTTAATGAGTGGATATTTAGTGATACACTCCAGAGCATGGAACACTCAGATATGCAAGTTGAGTAGAATTCTTAGGACATACATAAGCATTGAGGTCATTCAGTCAGTCAGTCAGTGAATAGTTATTGAATGCCTGTGTTTGTCAGGCACTGTGTGGGGCTCTGGGTCTGTCTCTTCACTCTGGTCCCCACTGACTGTGTGGGTAGACTAAGTCATATTCTCTTTTCCTCCAGTAAGCTCCTCTGTAAAATGAGGATTTGGTCTAACTCACAGGGTTGCTGTGAAAATTCAGTTAAAAAAAAAGAGACATAAGTGAACAAATATAAGGACTTTAGCATAGTGCCTGGCACCCACTAGCTGCTCAAGAAATGATAGTGACTGTTACAGGATTTAGGAGGCTGAGATGGCACAAGAGAAAATGTCTGAGGTCAGTGAAAAAGACAGGATGGTTTAAGTTGAGATCATGGGTAGTGTGTAAAAGGGAGATTGTAGATAAAACTAATTCTTCTCTGGAATCTTCAGGTAGCAAAATTGTATTAAAGGAGACACATGTTGACAAATTAGTCAAAGGGTAGAGACTGAGGAGACAGGAAGTTCTGTGGACCTGAAAGGTAGAGCATATTTGGGAGAATTTTCTTAGTGTAGTACAGCCAATAAGTGCTCAATAAAAACTTAGTGAATGGATGGTAAATGGATGTCATTTATGGAGAGAGTCCTTTAGGCTAGAGGTTGCCAAACCTGGCAGTACAGGAGGATCATCTGAGGAGTATTTGAAAACCAGAGTCCAAAGCTCTGTCCTGACCTGCAGAACAGACTCTAGAGAGTGGGACCTAGGGGTCCTGAAATGTTAAAACCCCTCAGGTGATTCTGAGGCACAGCCAGACTTGGCAAAGGCTAATGACCAGTGACGGAAGACAAGTTCTTAATCTTACAATTGTCAAAGAGGAATGAAATGAGAATAGAAGAAGGAAAATGGGATACAGTAAGGTACTTTTTAGATGACTCTCTAAGGAGGCCAGACAGGAAGAAGTCAGAGTATTAGAAGTGGGTTGGTGGTTGTCTCAATCAGTGTCAGGCTTGGTGGTAAGATCTTAGTGGTTTGAACCCCTCTCTGTAAACTTTGATTTTGGGGGGGACACAGAAAAGAGAAAGAGACAGAGAAAGAAAGAATTTAAATGCAGTATCAAATTCAGTAAGAGAAACCAGCTTGTATAGCTCTGCCCCAGTAGACTATATCTCTAGTGGATTTATTGATATAAAAAGAACAGGAATTAGGGCCAAGTATTTGAAGTAAAAATCCGCAGCTTAAACTTCATTCGTTCTGTTTTCCAAAGCTTGTCATTTCCTGTCACTGCTAGAGTCAGCAAGCATATATTCATTGGCAGCGTGAATGAGCATTATGTTAAACTGGAAACGCTGTTTTGTTATAGCAAAACTGGGAAAGTCAGTAAAACTAGAGTTGAGAGTTAATTCTTTTCCCCAAATTACCATGATTCTCATGCTCAACCAAAACTACTGCTTTCGAAAATATTTAATACTGAGATAACATTGGCCTTCATACGTTTTAATAATTGTTTGCCTGAAACATAAACTGCTTCAAGTCTAAGTAGCCTTCTGAAGGGGGAGGGGAGAAATGACTCCGTGTTGGGACAAACACTGCCTCTGGCAGCAGCTCTTCCTCACAGTAAGACATCCTCCTTTTCAGCCCTTCTGCTCTTCAGATGCGAGCCAACAAACCTAGCTAGTAAAGGCTGGACTTCTCTTGTCCCTCATTTTTAATGAGGCCCTTTTAATAACCATTTTCCCTGGTGTTGCTAAAGGCGCCATTTCTGTGACAGGATTCTGAATTAAATACCAAACAGGCATCATTCACCTCGACATGTGGTTGCTCAAAAAACCGCTTGTTTCGTTTTTAAAACTATGACTTTTTGTTCTTCAGCCTTTTGCAAAATGCAGTTAATAAAATTGTTCATCCGAAGCCCCCCTCCAAGCATGAGCACCGTTTAGACTGCAAGTCGCTCACCTGGCTGGAGAAGAGGGGGAGTATTCACCTAATAAAGAGCCACGCAATCTCTCCCATCAGCCCCTGTCCATTTTCTTTTGAGAGAACATGCTTCAGCTTTGAAGACTCTCCCGATCTCATGTCCATTTGTTTTTATGCGTAGAACACAATGAACTACAACAGAAATTGGAAAAGAAGGAGCGGGAATGTGATGCTAAGACTCAAGAGAAGGAAGAGATGATGCAGACCTTGAATAAAATGAAAGAGAAACTTGAAAAGGAGACAACTGAGCACAAGCAAGTCAAGCAGCAGGTCGTGGACCTCACCGCACAGCTCCAGGAGCTCAGCAGGGTGAGCCGAGGGCGGGACTTCTGGTCATGACAGCTGCGAAGGCCTCACTTACCCTGGAGCCCCTCAAACTTACGTAGACAACTTCTCATGGGGGTTGGGGGGAGTAGGGACGGGAAATGGGATCTGAAATGTCTCGTGTGACTGATCACAATGTTTACCAGACTTGGTCGCTCTGTGATCATATCGGTTAGGCAGCAGAAGGGGTTTGGAGTGTGGATTTTAAACACAAATTCTCTGAAGAGAGCAATAGAAATAACATTAACTTCTGAAAATGAAGCCTGATTTCATGAAAACCAAACTGTATGATGGAGAAGTAAACGGAAGATATGTGAATGCTTTGAAAATAAACACTAGACTTCCAAATTCAAACGGGTGATGTAATGGGGTCCATGAAGGCCCTGAAAGTCCACCTGACTTACTGGTGCTTTAAACCCATGTTCTCAGAAGTGTGACTTTCTCTGTAATGTACATTTTAGGCAAAGTTACAGACTCTCATAGAATGAATTACTTCTTCCGTTGATCTTCTCCTTTCCTATTTTTGCCTTTGCAGAGGGCTGTCTGTGCTTCAATCCCAGGTGGACCCTCTCCTGGAGCCCCAGGGGGGCCCTTTCCTTCATCAGTGCGGGGGGCTCTCCTTCCTCCCCCACCTCCCCCACCTTTACCAGGTGGACTGCTTCCTCCTCCACCACCTCCTCTCCCTCCAGGTGGCCCTCCACCTCCTCCAGGGCCCCCTCCCCTAGGTGGGGGAATCATGCCACCTCCTGGTGCTCCACTGGGTCTGGCACTTAAGAAGAAAAACATTCCTCAGCCCACAAATGCCCTGAAATCCTTCAACTGGTCTAAGCTGCCTGAGGTAAGCCATTTGTTCCAATTTTCCCTATAATGCATAGATAACATCAGCAGCTGATTTTGTTCTCTTACTGAAAAGGAGAACAGCCCTGGCTGTCAAATGATTTCATTTTCTAGTATGGAGTCAGGGATCTCACTAGCTCAGATATTTAAGTGACAATGCTTTTGAAATAATGCCACATGGTTTACACAAACCAGCTCACTTTGAGCATCTGGTAGAATGGATAATTTGGGACAACAGCTTTTTTTTTTTTTTGGTAATCATGTCTGCTCTTTTTTGGTATAACTATAAAACTTAGCATTTATTACCTTGATGTTTGCAGAACAAACTGGAAGGAACAGTATGGACTGAAGTTGATGATTCAAAAGTCTTTAAAATTCTTGATCTTGAAGACCTAGAAAGAACTTTCTCTGCCTACCAAAGACAGCAGGTAATAGCATGTGCCCTCCAGACACTAAAAAGTTAAAAGTATGTCATCGTGCATGATCCCTGGGCCATCTGTCATTGCCGTGATATGATAGGAATCTTAGTTCTACGCTGTTTTGTCTGCCCTGGTATGTTCTTGAAAAGCGGGATGGTGTGTGTGTCTGAGTGTCTGTCAGTGTGTGTATAAGTTGAAGGTACTATGAAATCTCCTTGATAGGGGGCTTCATACACTGATGTGTGTACCAGACTTTGTTTCTATTGGCATATGGAATTTTGCATATTACAATCACTTGTGCCTAGTCAAAATGGGTCACCAGGAGAAAACAATAGTGGGAGAGTAATCTCACCCTAAAAATACCATGATTTAGTCATTCTCTTAATCTCTAACTTGTATTGCCACCTCACAGTGCTTGTTTCTGAAGCCATTTTTGTTTATCTGACATTAAAAATAATAGTATCTAATGGTTTTTATCAGAAGTGAGATTTTTTAGAAGTAGATGAGGGAGTGGAAAGACAGATAACACCACTTCCTATGTCTTCATGAAGCTCATAGCCTAGTAGGGGAGAGAACTATGTAAATAAGTATTATAATGTCATGTAACAAGTATGAACCAAACTCTGTAAATGATAAATTATGTATGTGCCATAATGTTGTTGTTAGTTGACGTTGAGTCGATTCCAATGGGTATAATAGAAGAATAAAAATAAGCAATCCAAAATGTTAAAGAAGAAAAGAATAACCTGTTGCCATCAAGTCGATTGCAACTCTTAGCAACCCTATAGCACAGAGTAGAACTGCCCCATAGGGTTTCCAAGGAGCAGCTGGTGAATTCGAGCTACCAACCTTTTGGTTGACAGCCAAGCTCTTAACCACTGTGCCACGAGGGCTCCTTTAAAAATATGGAGATTGATAAATGAATATGATTTGGCAGCTAGAAAGAACCTGCAGAGAAGTTTTCACTCTGTGTTATAAACATGATATAGATTCAGAAGTAGGGCTGCAAAGACTGCAAGAGTGTAGAGGCGGCAGTGACACAGAAGTGGAGGGAATGCAGCAAAGTTATTAAAAGGTAAGCAAAGGTTTCATAATAGGAGCAAGAACATCTGATTCAGCGCTTGCTGGATATCCACATTGATGTGGTCAAGTAGCAGCGTCACTGCCTGAGCCCAGGGCCAGTCTGTGTGGTGCTTCACACTCCCCAGAAGGGCATCTTGGTACAGACTCTTAAGGGTGGGCCAAAAAAAGTCACAGCAAGGCAGCTAGCTACGAAGAGTTTCAGAAAAACAAAGAAAGCCAGAGTGGGTCCAAAGCAGCCACTGGTAAATCAGAGACCTGGAGAAAGAAAAGCTAGCCTATGACTGTGAGAGGAAAGATTCTTGAGGATGACTAGGGAGAGGAATGAGGAAGAGAGCAAAGTATGTCTTAAACAGGAACTCACGGATGCTGGGCATGTGCACAAGGGGCTTCCCTTGGGCTCAACTCTGGCATGAATCATGTCCGGGGTGGAGCATCCTTAAACAAGCAGCAGATTTCCTATTCTGCTTAGGCCTGACTCGGTTCCCAGGTAAGAGTGTCTCAGAAGTGAAATGCTAAGTATCAAGGCAGAAGATGGACCGAGGCTGGGGGAGAAGCAAAAGCTGAGGATTGTTTGGTTTGGTTTTTTAATGTATTTGTTTATCTAAAATGGAAAAAAGAAATTATGATGTTCTTTAGCCAGAATATTTTCATCTAAGAGAGAAAAAGCTCTGCAGTGCCTTTAGTGCTGTTTTTCTTTTTATTAAATCAGAATGTTTTAATTGACATGTTTTCTAAATATATAATCATATCAGCCACTTCTTTTTCAATGTTTATATAAATTACTTCATTTTCTTGTCTAATTTCTTTTGTTCGTACTTTTCTTCTTCTCTGATCTTTTTTTTTTCTAAATTTACCATTAGTGCTATTTTAATAAACACAAAATACAGTGGATGCCTGCCATGGTGGTATGAACACTAAAACAGGACCCCTCAGCTGGGGTCCCTGCAAGGATGAAGGCCAACTTGTGCAATGTTGCACACACCAAATAAAGAAAAACAAAGAAAAAAAAAAGAGAAGGTATTTTCCTGTGGAAAGCAATACACTTGCTTTCAGGGGAGAAACAGAGGGTATATACTTAGAGCCGTCATATAGCAGGTGCTCAGGACCAGACTCATTCCTGATTGGCCTCAACATGCCTCCTCTCTCCCTACCGTCCCAGGAAGGTGTCCCTTGAGCATAGACATGAAGCCTTAGGACATTTTAACAAATTTAATGGTAGATTAAAAGAGTATTCTGACTTGATTACATATCCTATTGAGTTTCAATCTTTTATACTGGTCCATTCTGGTTGCCTAAGATGGAGGTTTGGGAACTTAGAGAAGTAAATTAAAGGAAGGGAAGGCAGCAGCTATTCCTAACGATGCTATTCAGGTCTGAACATGCGGGTATTATGAAGGCAGGTGGTTGAAAGACTCAAGTTTACAAGACTCTTAATTAACTGGCTTTCAGCAGAAGGTGCAGAAGGATGCTGCCAAAATGCTCTGAGAGAAATATGTGGACAGTAGTCAAGAGTTCTTGGAGGAAGGGTTGCACAAAGCCTAGCAATTGGGTAATTGTCACCTAGCAACCAATCACTGTTGAAGTAAATCAGTAGTCATCCCAGTCAGGATAGACCAGAACATTTCAGTTGTACTTAACACTAAGTAGACTTATAAATAGGAATCAGTTGTGACCATATTTTCAATATCACTTCCTGAGGAGAAATTTTAACACACTTTCTCAGCTTGAGTAATTCAAGTAGGTCTCCCTTCTTGGTACGAGAATTTGAGATGAGATTTTTTTAAACCACAAATACATTGCCCAAATGAGACTATTTGATCCATTTTATTGAATTTACTCAGTGTTGAAGGGCAGAAAATAGAATGTTGCAGACATTTTGGAAAGATTATGTAGGACAGAATGAAGAAAATAGGTGCCTGTCATTGAGTGTCCCCTAGTCTCATGACTAATGGCAATATCAAAGACCGATGCATTTTTATTTCAGTCTTGGCAATACATTATATAATGTCATCACACTTGAACTGCTCTCTTTTCCATTCCCATATGAATACTGGGAACCTATTTTTTTCCATGGTGCCTCCTCTTTCAGCCTTCTAGAGTTATGAAACCCTGGTCAGACTCTCTGGACTTCAGCCAATTGTTTGGCCAGGTAAATTTTTCAGAGAGACAGTGAGGCATGTGAATAACATTACCTGCATGCATGCAGCAGGAACACTATATAAGTAAAATTTTGAAAAAAATCTCAGCAACTTTCAGGTTAGTATCATTTTGGTGAACACTAAGGAATGATGCTTAGGGGACATACCTACACACATAAAATATGTTTGATTGATTTGAGAAAATTTATAGCATTAAAATCAAAACAGATATTTATTCTGTCTGCTTTGTATTCAAAGTTCTATATGAAAGACTTCAAAGGATACAAATGTATTAAAATATTGCACAGGCCCACAAAGTAACTTACAGCCTAAAAGCAGAGAGGACAAAAATCTGCAAATAACCACAGTACAGGGATAAAAGATAATAATCAATTTTAAGTATCCATTACTTTCCATTACATTCTTAAGTATGGTATACACAGTTGCCAATCTCATCGAGCCTAAAATTTAGTTCACAAAGAGCTCTTGTGCTTATTTTCTTATTTTATCCTTATTCAACGCCAGCTATATGAGATGGGTATGATTCATATTTCACAGGTGACAAAAACATGGCTTAATGTGTTCAGTGTCCCAACAGGTGGCAGAGTCAGCTCTAAAAGTGGTGTAATTCTCAGTTACATTTTGTTCTTGCTGGTGCATGGTTTTATTCATCATGAATGTCAAGCTTTGTAGAGGATTTTCTTTAACTCCAGTTTTAAGAACAAGACCACTCCTATTCAGAATTTTTTGCTTTCCCCAGTATGGATATCAAAGGTGTGCAGAGCTGATTATGTAAGTTTACGTGCCCATGAAATGGAATTTAATAGTGTGCAGTCATTCCTCTACTCACATTCCAAAAGTTCATTTGAAAGTCAATTTGTTGAATCTCAGAACCTCTTTTCCCTTTGAAACTATATTATACATGCTTTCCACCCACAAAAGACTTACTTTAATACACAGCGTAGCACATTGTATAGTAGTACTATCTCAGATACAATTAAACAATATTCATCTCATTTTTTATGGGAAATTTTCATCTGAGATGCTATAAATTCATTCATCCCTACCCACGCACTAATATGTAGGGCGTTAAAAAGAGGGAAAATGAGCTAAGGGTGCAATATTTACATAAAGAGTTCATATCTCTGTAGCAACAAATTGGCAACTTACTATCAATACCACTTCCCTACTCTTTGTCTAAGGATATCCCTTCTTTAAGGATCCTATCTATCAGCACATAATATAACATTTCAAGGCCTCCCGCTCTGATTTAGAGAACAAAGAAGTCCCAGACTCCCGGCTCCAACTTCTCCTGCTAGTAAGTCATATATAAGTCATTCTTGGGGGCCCATTTGTTTCATTCATTGATACCTTCTGATTTTTTATAAATGCTAAAAGAATTTTCCTTTATTTAAAAAAATTATTCTGTACATCTAATTTTCTTTATTTCAGTAAACTTGATCCTTAGGCATGAAGCAGAAGAGATAATTATAAGTAGTGGTTTTTTTCTTAGGACCAAGGTGTAGGTTAAAGGTTCTAAAACTGGGCTCCATGGTAAGAATTAGTCAGGTGCAGGGTTTTATATAAAATATTAGTGTATACATTTTTCTGGAGTGGGACCCCCCCCCCCCCAGCTTTTATCAGATTTATAAAGATATCAACCTCAAAAAGATTGAGCCATTCATACAAGGGTTGTCACTGTTCAGTTATTTTATTGTGGAAGTGTTCACATATTATTTTATTGTGGAACCATATCTGTAGGAACCTCTCAGAACTGGTTCCTAAAAATGCAAGTCCCAACTCCTATTTATATTTCAAGCCCTAATTCCTATACTGAAAATCAGACATCTTGTTAGGTGGAGCCAAATATAGTCAAGTCTATTATATTTGGCCTGTAGCCAATTGGTGGTGCCTTTAGTTATTTCCTTCTGATTTTTGAGTAAATAAGCTTTCAAAAAGAATATTAGCTTATCTGAAGCAGACCTGAAAGCATCATTATTTTTAATATGCCCCATCTAATGAAACTCCTTGGCTTTGTAATTTTATTTACAATGTGCTGATAAAGGGACGCTTGAAGAAGGAAACTAGGCAATTAATTAACCAAGCTCTCACATGAATTTCTCAGCCCCACCTCTGGAAAGATAAGATACATTACTTAGCTATTGACTGTCACACTCATAAGGAACCCTGGTGGCACAACAGTTAAGCACTCACTTGCTAACCGAAAGATCAGCGGTTTGAACCCACCAGTGGCTCCGCAGGAGAAAAGACCTGGCAGTCTGCTCCTGTAAAGATTACCGCCTAGGAAACCCTACGGAGCAGTTCTACACTTCTCAGATGGGGGCGCTATGAGTCGGAATTGACCTGACGGTGCACAACAACAACAACAACAACGATGACGCACGGCTGCTGCTGGTTACAGGTGGAGGATCTCGACTGGCTGTTCAGCTCAGCTGAAAGTAGAACAAAAGGGGAAAAATGGACTTGATCATTAACTTGAAGAGATAATTGTACTATATGAGAGCTGTCAAGTATTGAGCTCATGAATATGTGTCAGGTACTATACAAAATGCTTTGTATGCATTATCGTATTTAATCCTCACAATAATAATCCAGTTGTTAACCCCATTTCCCAGATAGAGAAACTAAGCCCAAGGCCATACCCCCAGTAAATGACAGTTGCCTGATTCCATAGCCCACTACACCGGAGGTTGGAAGTCTTAACTCTCTGACCGTGGGAACTTACATTATAGAATGAGTTACCAAAGAACTTTGTAAAAGTTTCTTCTTTGAAGACCAATGAAAGCAGAATCTAAATTCAGCTAGCAGCTGTCTCTTTAAGCAAGAGAAGTAGGTTAAAGTGACCTCACAGAGTTCATTTCGTCAAGTCTTTTCTGCCCCTTGAAAGGAAACTGCTTTTACAGGAAGAAGTCCTAAGGAGCTTCAGGAGTAGAAAACTTGACAGTGTGCAGTAGGGGCAAAGGAAAACTGTGACTTCTAAGGGGAAGAAAGAGTTCTTGTGATTATCTATTTTTTAAATGCCATCCTAGGAAAGCAATTCCTCCTTGTACGGGTGGAGCAAGGGGAGGGCATGTTTTTGTTTCCTGCTAGGAGAATTACATGAAACAGCTCATCTGTGTAAAATTGGCCTTGGTGGTGCTGCCGAGACCAGTGAGACCTTCAGGAATCTGCTGAGCAGAATGCTGGTTGTGCAAGCTTTGGCCCTGAAAGTCGGGGTGTGTTTTGCACACCAAAACTTGACTCATTCCGGCATTGCAAAAATATGCAACAAACACTGTGACTTTCTCATCACATGTTAATTACCTCTTTCTCTTTGCTTTTTCTTCACTAAATGTCTTTTCTATGAACTAGTTCAAGAAAAGGCTGTTGACCTTGTATCCTTGAACAGCCCTGAGGCAATTGGGACAGGGCCACCAATGGCTCCACCACATGAACCATTTACTGTCTCTTAATTGCGTGTTCTGCCTCTTTCCTTATACCTACCCGTAGCACCTACAGGCATTGTTTGGACCCTCTAGAGGTACTGAGGGTTAATATTACTAACCTATCTTTTTGAACTTGTCTTTTGTTTTTTTCTTCATCATTCCTTATGACATGAGGAGAGAGATGATTATTTCCGTTCCTCTCCCCCCGCCACCCCCTGCCCTGCAAAAAAAGCATGTTTTGCTGATAGTTCTTGACCATGGGAGTAGTTTCCCCAAGTTGTTGAAATTGAATGATATTTTCCTGCTTCAGGTGAAAATTCCATGTTGAGTACATGGAACCCATTTGGTCTTTTTTCAGCTTGGAACTTTCTGGGGTTATTTAAGCCCTTTTCTGAAGTTGATTTGCCGCCACTGAAAATTGTATAGAGCAAATGTCTTTTTCTTGCATTACCCTGAACACGTAATACTGTGCTGCTTGCTGTGTCTTCAGTTAGTCTCTCTCATCTTCATCAACTCTCATGCTGTTCCTAGGGGCATAAACCATCCTTTACCTGTATCCTGTATCACTGATTTCCTTTACTGCTTTGACTTTCCCATTTGTGGCTGTGATTTCTGAACTGCATGTGTCTGATTTACCTTTTCCATGCTTCTGCCATGGCTGTAGGATTTCTTTGTGAACAGTAACTCCAAGCAGGTAAGTGAGCTACTGCCTAAACCTTGCATAATATAACTCCTTGACACACTATAAGCTTGAAATTTCTTGGTTATCCCATTTGTTATTCGACAGCATAATGCAATGCCTGGGTAATTCCACATTCAATTTTCAACTCTTAACATCTATAGGGGTATACCTGAAATGTCAGCACAACAGGAGACAATGGAAATTTGATCACATGGTTCCTCTTATTATAAATTACATATTATCTTTGTTTCCTAAAGTGTTATACCGTTCCCGAGCTCTTTGGTTTCCTTACATTTTTAATGTCATGATCTATTTTTTAATTGATCCTGACTACTAATAAAATCAGACTTCATAACACATCAATAAATAATAATACCAAGTTGTCTGTTTTTTACTTTTTAACTTCTTATTATTATCAATACTTCTGATGCTCAGTTTACTTAAACAGAATTTCACCTGTAATTGTTTTATGCCTACTGCACCGTAAATTATAATTGGCCATCATAGTTTATAGCTTTCTGTACAGCAGCAGAGTATGCCACTCCTGTTTTATTGTTAATTCAAGTAATTGAACTAATGCCTTGAACCAACCCCCTCCCCATTGTCCATCAAACTCCAGGATAATGAAAGGTACCATCTGGGCTTGGGAGCTTCATGTTGTACTTGAAGACATTTGGGAGGTTTTATTGTTCAGCTTTCAAGTGCTCACGATACAAATGGTTCTGGAGTGAATGGGTCCTGCAAATGGCTGGAGCGGCAATGGCCAGCCTCAGCTAAGCTTGACTCATAGTGACAGTTGTTCTCTCAGCTATCCGTAGGGATTTGGGGGGCAAAAGGAGGGCACCACTTACTGATAATTTATGCACACTTAGCATCTTCAACTTCAAAACACTTTGTACTTCCAAACAACGCTTTTCAAATGTGGGTGGTCAGCGTTTCTTATTATTTGCCTTTGCCAGCTAGAGTTTAGCCTTTGTTTCCATTCCCTCACCTCCCTGTTCTCCCCAACTCACCATCTCAGCTTTGGCTCTGTGTGTATGTGTGTGTAAGTGCAAGTGTATAAGCAGAAAATGTACAGAAAACATATGTCTGAAGTCCGAATGTCACTGTTTGATGGATTTCTTTCATGCTTTTTATAGAAAGAAGCAGATGCCATTGATGACACACTGAGTTCCAAATTTAAAGTCAAAGAACTTTCGGTAATTGATGGTCGGAGGGCTCAGAATTGCAACATCCTTCTATCAAGGTATTGTTAATGCTCAATAAACATTTTAGTGGTAGGACCAACTATTCTGTTATGTAGCTCAAAACCATGTGGCTCAAAACCACATTTGTAATTTTTTTTTTTTTAATTGTACTCTGCTGCAATATATTTTTTGTGTTCTCTGTGTTTAAGGTGAGGATAACTCTTGTGCTTACTTTTCCTAGTGGAATATATCAGAGCTGGATGGCTACTGTCTTAGAGTTTAATTTACTCAGATTTCTAACTTTAAAAATCAAAACATCCTAGACTGATCCCCCCGCCAAGAGCCTGCAAAATGAACTTTATTGACAAGATAGACAGCATTTTACTTTTATTTGTATTTTTTGGCTTTAGAGATATTTCAGCTGTTCAGTAACACTGTCAGGATCAGATGAGGGCTTTTTGTTTTATTTTGCTTTCTAATATTACCTTTTGATACTTAAAGGTTATGTGATTCTATGATCTTTTCCAACATTTTTTATGACTAAAAAGATATGTAAATCTTAAACCTCAATGAGATGCTAATTTATACAGCTCAGCCCTATTCAGAGATCTTTCTCATAGGCTGTGAACCATCACAGCCTTGGAACTTGAAAAGAAGAAAGGAAATTTGGGGGCCTGGAATCTGATTGCAGCTCCAGGCAATGTGTTGAGTTGCCCTGGGTTTTTCAAGTAGCTTTTCTGTCTCTGGTTTCTTCTTTTCTCTACAAGGGACTTTCACATTGAGCAAAGATACCCAATGCTTCTGAGGTGAATGAAAAGAATCCTGAGCTTTGGGGCTTTAAAGAAAAGTCACACTACTTAGATTCTGGAAAGAATGTTGCATGCGCCTTGAGACTGGTATAAGGTGCCTTCTCTTTCAAGGAGAGGAAAGAGGAAAAGCAATAGTCCTTATTTTTTAGATGGTCTTAGAGCAAATTTAACACAAAGAACTACAGCTTGGTTTTCAGTATGGAAGCTGGATTGTTAGCCAGGTATATATTACTTTAGGAAGCATATGTTTCTTTTAGTGAAAGAGAAATTGCAGCTTTGTGAGATCACTGAATTTTAATACAACTAGTAAGGTAACATGAACCGTCCTGTTAGCGTTTCATTTCTGCCTCTGACTGAATGCTGTGTACATGGCCAGGCCCTGTATTTATTCCCACTTTGGCTCAATGAACACATGGTCAGGTTAGACAAAATATCAGCCTTAGAAGACACCACTGAAAATAATTTGAAGTTCTTCTTTTTTCTATAGTGTGTGTATGCAAATTATTTTATTATCTTTTTATATAAAAAATATTCGTACTTAATAACGAAACTAAAGGATAATTTGGGGGACTTTTTTTTATTCTAGAATTTCTCCCTTTTAGACTTACTATGTATTTTGTGCTTTTGCAGTCCAAGTGAACACTTCCAAACAACTTGACAAGGGAATCTATCACTGAACCTCAGTAGCATTTATATGCCTGTAGGAATAAAAAACCATGACCCAGTTTCTCATAGACAGATATTCTCAGTACTAAGTGCCAACCGGGATAATTACACTAGTTATACATAAGCATACACCTCTCTCTGGCAAATTTCCCATCCCATTATTTCATATTTGTGGTGTGTAATTCCCTTGTTACCTCAAAAGTGTCAGAGTATCAGGTAACATAGAACTTGAACGCATCTAAGCTCTCCCTAGAAGACAATTTTAAAAACTGTCTCATATCTGTTAGGTTATCAATTAGAAGCCAATTTAATGAGTAAGTGTTATTACAGTGAGCACAGTTAATAGGTATATTGTGTATAACAAAGTAATTTGGAGTCCCAGTTGACCTTCTAGTAATTGAGCCTTATTGATTAGGTTCTAAAACCTCCTTTCTCACAGGGGATTCAGTACCACACATGGTTTTCTGGTCAGTGGTCTTGTCAGGAAAGCACTTGGCTTATACATATGCTGTGGAAATGGTGAAAGAAATTAAGCAGTTTTAATTTTAATTTTTTTGTTTTTGTTTTACTAGTCAGTAGTTTACCTGGCTTTCTTTCTCCCCTTTTCATCAGTAATGCATTACCAAACATAGAAGGAGCTAGAATCTTAACAGGGGGTGGGGGGAAGGCTAACATGAAAGTGTGTTTGAAATTTTTTCTTAGACAATCACCACGGTGGAGCTTTTTTTTTTTTTTTTTGCCTAGCACTATGCTGGGTGCCATACCTGTCACTGTCAAGGAATAGATTCCAACTAATAGCAACCCTATAGGACAGGGTAGAACTGCCCCATAGGATTTCCAAGGCTATAATCTTTACAGAAGCAGACTGCCACATCTTTCTCCTGAGGAGTGGCTGGTGGGTTTGAACTGCAGGGCTTCAGGTGGTCTGACCAGAAGGAGAAGGGGGAGGGCCTCAAAGTGAGAGAGGGGCCCCAGCAGGGTTTACCATAGAGTTGGCCTTGAAGGGCGATCACAATTACATAGGCAGAGGGCGGGGGGAAGCCGTTTCAAGCAAGACATGCCGAAGGATCAAAGACATGGAAAGGAAATAAGAGAGCCCTGCGATTACAGCAGAGAATTATCTATTGGATTTCATGCAATTAAATATGTTAGATGGTGCTAGACAGGAGGGCCTGAAGTCCATGCCCAGTGCCTTTATAATAGAGTGAGTCATCCCAGATTCAAGTCACAACCTCCTCCTCTATAAAATGGAAATAATGAAAGTGGTAATCTTGTTGAATACCTGCACAGGATAGCTGCTAATTTAATGGAAGCCCATATAGCTATTCATGGGGTTGAGAATCCATGCAGCTGGTTCAGAAGGAGAACAGTGTTTGTTTGTTTTAATAGGGTTTTAAGATAGGTCTCTCAAGTCTGCAGAAAAGGTTGGAAGGGGTTGAAAGCTGGAGGCAAGGGCAACCATCACACCGAAGGCTCTTTCCATTGTCCAAATGAGACATGATGAGGAGCAGAATTGAAGATATGAAGAAACCCTCAGCTGGACGTGGTCAGGGATTTTCAGCATAGGGACAGCGAATAGGAGTGTTTCAAAGATGATGTCAAGATTTCTTCCCTGTCTACACTTTCTTCTTTCCTACTTATTTCATTCCTAAAGGTTGACGGACCTCTCTGTTTCTTACCTTGCTAGCTGGAAATTTATTTCCCAGCGATGCAGTCATTACACCAAATTCCTCTGCAGTGAAAGCCTTTTGGTGTATTCCATGGAGTGTATTTTAGTAAGCACATAGGCACTCACTGTTTGGTTATCCTTTAATGCTCTTCCTTACCCACTTGATACAAAAGGTAGTGGAACCTTTGGTCAGGGCCACCTGCCAGGGACGTATCTGGAGCCAGGCAGGCCGTGGGAAGAATCCTGTGCCAGAAGTCAAGGCAGGGGACAAGTGCAGGCCCTTCTCATGCTTACACATGTGGGTGGCCAAGTGTGAGTGGGCAAGTTCATTCTCAGCTCTTGGAGAGGGACTGCTTAGAGGATGTGTGTAAATATGTCGTGGTAGAGGCGTCTGACCTCCTCTAATTTCACGAGAGGGAAGGACAATCAAGATCAACAGCCCACGGCTGATTGCTGTTAGGTGGAGGTCAGACATGCCTCCTCTCGCCAGCCGTTGTTACCAATTCTGACACCATCTGTCCCTTGCACGGCACACTCTACTTCTCTGCTGAATTCGATTCGTTGCAATGGCTACACAGGACTCACAGGCAATACTTAACGATTGTGGGGTTTATTAGGAAAGTAATACATTACAATTCAGGTTCGGGAATGCTCGAGATACACTTATTCAATCAGAACAGCCTCTTCTCAGCCGTGCCTACAGGCAGGCCTCTCTCTGGCCCTGGGCCCCTCGACCCAGCCTCTGCCCTGCTCAAGCAAGTGTTACAAAGCTCTTTTAGCTCTCCCAGTAAGTGCCCAGAGGCACCCCACTCCACCAGTAAGCCTTGGCCCAAAGGTGCTCAGCTCTAGATGTAGATCAGCAAACCTAGCTCCACCAAGTGCCCGGAGATACCCTACTCCACCAGCAAGCCTCCTGCTCGAAGGTGCTCAGCTTTCATGCTCTGTGGGTTTCCCTCAGCGTTTCCTGCCAGTCTCCTGCCTCTGCTGCCACCATTTCTGCACGGTCTCCAGTGTTACAGCTCTCCCTCTCTGTCTTCTGCATTACAGCTCCTACTGTCTCTCTCTCAATGTCTCCCTTTAAGCCTAGCAAGATGACAAAACTGACCGATCCCCTCATTAGGGTCCCATATAACTATTTGCATGATCCCACCCAGTCATTTGGTAGGAGTTACAAAACTGTGGTGAGAAAGGCCATTTTAAAGCAATCCATAGCACTGCAGTGTGAGTTTGCAGTGGGAGCTCCAGGGCATCAGGGACCACACCTTTCTCAGAGGGGGAAGAGTAGAGTGGACACACGAACCTTACAGTGAGATCTCAGGCTAGAACCAATCCCTCTGGCCTTTGGCAGAGTGAGCCACAACTTTTCTTCTGCATGTAAATAGATGACATATAGCAATTTAAAATGTACCCTATTTTATTTTCTAAAACACACTTCTTATTCTCCCCCAAATGGCTCCCTCTTAAAAAAAAAATAGAAAAGAAAGAAACTTGGAATCAGATTTATACTGCAAAATGAACTCATTTAAAATACAATTTTATGAAATGTTGTGCTGTTGTTTTTTTCCAGATGCTCACTTAACACGGCAGCCTGGGTATAGCAAACCACAAAAAGCTACTTTAAAGTAGGGGATTTGGCTTAAATCCACTGAAGCAGAGCTAAGGCTGAACACTGATGTAGCCATCCATCCTTAACTCCTTTTAATTATGCCTGGATGTTCCAATTCTCCTGGCAAATTTTTGAAATACTTGAGTAGAGTAAGGTAGAGTTAAATACTATTTAAGATGGCTGGTTTGTTTCCTGCCTCATAAAGAACATTGAAGCAGATGTCTCAAAAGTTGCCACCCTCCAGCACACCAGAATACTGACAAGCTTTAAAAGCAATTAAGAGGTTAGAATTGGTAGGGTCCTTAAATTACAGAGATTACAGACTCATTCTGTGGATGACAGATGATACTAAGAACTCAGCAACCTATAGAGCAACTCTCCCCTCCCCCAGAGGGTGGCATATCCTTCTCCCCTTTCCTGAAAGGTACAGTTGTCTGATTCAGCCGGCCACGTGCATGGTGGCATGTTGACAGGTAGATTTTCTTAAGTACCATCCATTAAAGTCTCGAGTCTCTTTGTGGGCCACATGAACAGAAACCAAAATTGTTATGAATTAGAGCTAGTGTCTAGTCCAGACAGCCTCTGGGGATTGAGGAGCATAAATATACACAATTTCAAAAGCAAGAAGTTCTGTCTTCCATATGGGGAGCTAATGAAATGCAAATCTGATACTTCAGTTATTGTTCTCACTCTTGATTTTCAACTCGTTTTCTTTTAAATGCAAAACAGAAGGGCTTAGCAGAGCTGCTGCACCATAAAATGGTTTCTTCGACTCGGTGTGAAAAGGACACAGAACTAATTTATTTATTTTTCTTATGAGCAGAGCACTTCTCGAGATGTGCCCACAACCATGTGGTTTTCATTAATGACAGTTCAAACCTTCCCTGGCGTTATTCTTCCTTGGCCTTTCACGGTTGCACCATGGTGTTTGCATTTAAATTGGCTCAAGAGCCTTTAAAAAACCAGTTGCCACTAAGTCGATTATGAATCATGGCAACCCCATGTGTGTCAGAGTAGAATTGTGCCGCATTGGGTTTTCAATGGCTGATTTTTTTTTTTAAGTAGATCACCAGGCCTTTCTTCTGAGGTGCCTCTGGGTGGATTCGAATCTCCATCCTTTCATTTAGCAGCCAAATGCACAATTTACAGCTCTCAGGGGACCGCCCAAGAGCCTTTGGTGTCCTGGAATCTAGGGCAACCCAAAGCACATGCAGTTGAGACCTTGATAATAGCTTTTCCCCCTGTTGCGCTTTACTCATGTCAGCTTAGCTAAATTGTCTTCCATGGTGATGTTCTGGTGAGGCAAGAATTGCCCCAGGAATGATTACGTACAACTTGGAGATGTCTGCCCATGTCCAGGGTTGCTGTGTACAGCACAGGAATTACTATGGCACCAACAACTGGGTGATAGAGTGGGTCTTATTTTTTTAACATCTGCAGTTTGGCATTTTGCCTAGATACTATCTTTGGATTTAAGAACATGAAATAGGAAAGAATGGTATAAGTGCAACAGGATTCCCAAATTTATTCCTCCCCTTTCTTACTTACTGACATATGAAACAACATTCAGTTTAAATAGTAAGGTAGATGGTTTTAACAAAGTCATGTCAAAATCTAGAGGAAAAGACAAACCAAAAGTGTCTACAGTGGGGTGTGGCTTGTCCAGCCCTACCTGGCGGTTCCTTCCTCTTTCTGTGGCTTTTTGCCCCCCGACACACGCACTTATTCACACACACATACACATATACGTACACACTCATTTGGCCCTCTCATTTCTCTATGAGACCATGGGTGAGTGTGCCCTTTACAACACTTTGTGTCAGGAGTGTTTCAGTTTGTCATTTGATTCTCCCAAAGTTTATAACCACCTTTAAAATAAGGATCACGTATTCCAATTTCTTTTTTTAACTACTCCCTGGGCCTAATAGGTGTTGTACACAGAGAGGAAACTCAGTACAATGATGAATATGAGAGTGCTCTTGGACGTGTTCGTAATAACCATCTTATAAGCACTCTTCAAGGATCCGATGACTATACCTTAATTATTAAGGTTATGAAAGTACTGCTGCTTTTTGTCTGTTGTAGAAAAAGTCTACCTTGTAGAAAAAATCAGCTGTCATCAAGTCTGACTCATGGTGACCCCGTGTATGTCAGACTAGAGCTGTGTTCCACAGAGTTCTCAGTGAATTCATTTTTCAGAAGTAGATTGCCAGGCCTTTCTTCCAAGGCACCAACTTTTTGGTTAGCAGCCTAGCATGTTAACCATTTGTACCACTAGTTCACTGAGTCCTTTTTATGGCTTGGCATCTTATGCTAAACACTTTTACACACATTACTTCAGTTAATCCGCACCAAAATTCCTTTTTTTTCCCTCAGATGAGGAAACTGAAGCTTAATAAAAATGTTTTCCAAGGGTGACACTGACCAGTAAGTGTCAGAGCCAGGATTGGGGCCCAACTGTTGGATGCTAAGACCCCTGCTTTCAAGTGTTGCATATGACATGTGTGTGTCTTGCTCTGTACTTGTGTGTTTGTGTGTTTCTCTATTTCCCATCCTAAATGTGATTCTTCTTGAAAAGCAAAGAATGTAAGAACAGATCAAGTATGTCACATTAACAGTAGGCTGTAAGGAAGTAAGATCTTAAGTGTGTGTCTAATGCTTACAAATAAAACACAGGAAAAAATTGTCACAGCTAATAATTCGATTAAGTTTTTTTGCCCTGGTTAAGATGGTTGGTGACATCTAATAAATACACATTTTTACATGCATGTTTAATTTCAAAACTCATATTTTAGACTTCATTGTCCTAATATTATCAAGGCATAGATCTCTAATTATATTAACAAATCATTTAGTTTAGGGTAGACAGAGAAACAGAAAACAGATTTGTGTTTTTTATTAAATTCTTCCCTTTGAGATTTTAACCAGGAAAGCAATATTCATAAGAAGAGCTAGGTGTTGGCAGTTAGCGGTCGTGGGGTCTTGTTGGGTACTGCCACCGTCATATGTTTGAACTTGGACAGAGCACTTAGCCATTCTGAGCCTAGGTTTCTTCATCTGTTAAAAACATGAGCATCACAGTTATTTTGAGGCTCAAATGAAATAATATATTGAAAAATGCTCGACTACATAAAGTGCATATATGTTTTATTTTGTATATTAACTGTTGCTCAGCTTTTTAACAGTAACATATAACCTTCTAAAGATCCCTTTTTAACCTGACAGCAAATTTTCAACACTCCTGACGTGTAATCAAGTTAAGAATTCAGTTCTCCTCCCTCCCCTGCAATTCTTGGATGCTATATATAAAAGAAAACGATTGTGTTTTCCCTATTTCTAATCTTCCAATCCCTTGCTTAAGGAAACTAAATGATAGAACGTAGCAGTTTTGTTCTCCTGTGTCCACAGAGCATTACAAAGCCCCAAAAGAATGTTAAAGCAGTTTCAAAACACTATTTTTAGGTGTAGTATTGTCAGGAAATAAATTTTCACTGAGAGATTTTGAGAAAAACTACTTGAAAACCAGCAGCTGGGGCAGCAAAATGAATTATTGTGTATTAAATTTTAATACTCCATCCAATATTGTTAAAACAAAATATTCTTTCTCCAGGTTAAAATTATCCAATGATGAAATCAAACGGGCAATTCTAACAATGGACGAGCAAGAAGATCTGCCCAAGGACATGTTGGAACAGGTGAGCTACCAGACATGTCCCAAAGCATAAATGACAACTGACTTCCAACAAGGAGTGGGCATTGGAGAAGATCTGGTTGTTGCTGGTGGAAGATTTCTTCATCTCTGAACTGAGAGGGTTAAACCAATGGTTCCCCGTGGCTGTGTTAGGAGACTTTCTGGCTTTATTCTGTTTTTGCTCCTCACGATGAAAAAGAACATCTTGAGTCTATCAAATGCTTGGGACCCTTGGCATCCACACTGCCAGATTCTGTCCCTCAAGCCACAGTTATTATGCCACAGTTATTTGTTGTTGCTGTCGGTGCCGTCAAGTTGGCCCCAACTCTTATTGACCCTGTGTAGAATAGAACAAAACATTGCCCCGTCCTGTGCCACCCTCACAATTGTTGTAATGCTTAAGCCCGTTGTTGTAGCCACTGTGTCAGTCCATCTTGTTGAGGATCTTCCTCTTTCTCCTCGACCCTCTATTTTTCCAAACACGATGTCCTTCTCCAGGGATTGGTCCCTCCTGATAACATGTCCGAAGTACGTAAGACAAAGTCTTGCCATCCTCCCTTCTAAGGAGCATTCTGGCTGTACTTCTTCCAGGACAGATTTGTTGGCAGTCCATGGTATGTTCAATATTCTTCGCCAACACCGTAATTCAGAGGTATCAGTTCTTCTTCAGTCTTCATTATTTGTTTTCCAGCTTTCACATGCATATGAGGCAATTGCTAATACCATGGCTTGAGTCAGGCACACCTTAGTCCTCAAGGTGACATCTTTGCTTTTTAACACTTTAAAGAGGTCTTTTGCAGCAGATTTGCTGAATGCAACGTGTCATTTGATTTCTTGACTGCTGCTTCCATGGGTGTTGATTGTGGATCCAAGTAAAATGAAATCCTGGACAACTTCAGTATTTTCTGCATTTATCATGATGTTGCTTATTGGTCCAGTTGTGAAGTTTTTGTTTTCTTTATATTGAAGTGTAATCCATACTGAAGGCTGTAGTCTTTGATCTTCATCAGTAAGTGCTCCAAGTCCTCTTCACTTTCAGCAAGCAAGGTTGTGTCATCTGTATATCTCAGGTTGTTAATGAGTCCTACTCCAATCCTGATGCCATGTTCTTCTTCATATAGTCCAGCTTTTCAGATTACTTGCTCAAATACAGATTGAGTAAGTATGGTGAAAGGATGCTAGCCTGACGCACACATTTCCAGATTTTAAATCAAGCAGTATTCTGTTCTGTTTGAATGACTGCCTGTTGATCTGTACAAATTCCGCAAGAGCACAATTAAGTGTTCTGAAATTCCCATTCTTTGAAATGTTATCCATAATTTGTTACGATCCACACAATCAAATGCCTTTGTGTAGTTGTCTTAGTCATCTAGTGCAGCTGTAACAAATACCCTAAGTGGATGGCTTTAACAAACAGAAACTTATTCTTTCATAGTCTAGGAGGCTAGAAGTCCAAATTCAGGGTTCCAGCTCCAGGGGAAGTCTACCTCTCTCTGCTGGCTCTGGGGGAAGGTCTTTGTCCTCAATCTACCCAGGTCAAGGAGCTTCTCAGTGCAGGGATCCCAAGTTCAAAGGACAAGGATGCACTATTCTCCTGGCTCTTGTTCCTTGGCGGTATGAGGTCCCCCATCTCTCTGCTCACTTCTCTCTTTTACATCTCAGAAGAGATTGGCTTAAAACATAACCTAATCTTGTAGACTGAGTCCTGCCTCTTTAAAATAACTGCCACTAATCCTACCTCATTAACATCACAGAGGTAGGATTTACAACACATAGGAAAATCAAATCAGATGACAAAATGGTGGACAGTCACATAATGCTGGCAATCATAGACTAGCCAAGTTGACACACATTTTTGGGGGACACAATTCAATCTAGACAGCAGTCAGTAGAACACAGGTAAACATTATATCCTTCTCCAGGGACTAGTATTTCTGCTTTTAGCCAAGATCCATCTGAATCAGCAATGATATCCCTCATTCCACATCCTCTTCTGTACTCAGCTTAAATTTTGACAGTTCCCTGTTAATGCACTGCTGCAACCAGTTTTAAATTATCTTCAGCAAAATTTTACTTGTGTATGATATTAATGGGAACCCTGGGGGCATAGTGGTTAAAAGCTACAGCAAGCTACGGCTACTAACCCAAAGGTCGGCAGTTCAAATCCACCAGCTGCTCCTTGGAAACCATATTGAGCAGTGTTCGATAATTTCCACATTCTGTTGGATCACCTTTCTTTGGAATGGGCATAAATATGGATCTCTTCCAGTCAGTTGGACAGGTAGGTGTCTTCCAAATTTCTTGGCATAGACGAGTGAGTGTTTTCAGCATTGCATCCATTTGTTGAAATATCTCAATTGGTATTACGTCAATTCCTGGTGCCTTGTTTTTTGCCAATGCCTTCAGTGCAGCGTGGACTTCTTCCTTCATACCATTGGTTCTTGATCATATGCTGCCTCCTGAAATGGTTAAAAATCAACCAATTCTTTTTGGTACAGTGACCGTGTATTCCTTCTATCTTTTTGATGCTTCCTGCATCATTCGATATTTTGCCTATAGAATCCTTCAGATTTGTAACCCGAGGCTTTAATTTTTTCTTCAATTCTTTCAGCTTGAGAAAAATCTGAGCGTGTTCTTCCCTTTTGGTTTTCTAACTCCAGGTCTTTGCACATTTCATTATCATTCTTTCTCTTCTTGAACTGCCCTTTGAAAGCTTCTGTTCAGCTCTTTTACTTCCTCATTTCTTCCATTTGCTTTAGCTACTCTACATTTAAGCGCAAGTTTCAGAGTCTCTTCTGACATCCATTTTGGTCTTTTCTTTCGTTCCTGTCTTTTAAATGACCTTTTGCATTTGCCTCAGTAGACCGTATAACTCTACAAGCTTTAGTAGGAAACTACATTTCCCAGGAATATCTAGAATTTCACTAGCACTATGAGATCACAGACTATACTACATCAGTTGATTTGTTACTACATTCTTAATACACCAAGAATGGTGTCTTGGCTCACCATTCCCACAACCACAAAGCCCCTGTTAACCACCCCCCCACCACCACTCCCCCACCCGCCACACTGTCCTGTACATCTAAATCCTGGTATGTGAGATAAGGGAAGGCAGGTTGTAAATTTCTTGGGGCTAAGCCTTGTAATTTGTATGGCACCCTCTTGTGTCGTAAATGCCAATACATTCAAATGCCAGGGCTACCAAGTAGGCAGTTTCACCCACAGTCAGTACACAGCCTTGTTCGTGGTATGTGGACATACTTGCTATTATCCGTGGCAAGGCATCAAGTTTAATGTGGTGGCCTGGTCTCTCTTCTGGCAGTACTTCTACAATATACTCTCTTTAGCCACTCTGGCTGTGTCATGTGTGGTTCAGCAGCTTTGTTCTGTTGTCCCCCAAATTACAATGTTGCTGAAGTTGCAGATATTCTGGGGATTATCACTGTCTCTGCTTCCCCACCTCTTGGTCTGGATCTAAATCCTTCTGTACTTTGTGGTGGGCCTCTCTGAATGCTCTAATACTGCCCTTTCTGTCCCGTTGTTCTGGGGAATGAATCATATTCTGAGTGGTTCGTATCAAGAGGTCTGTGTTGGTGAGACTCAGGTCCACTTGGGACTAACAGTGGCCATAATTGATCACAGTTCTGGCTGAACTCAAGGTCTCGTCTGTAGGTGTGCTTCAGCTCCTTGTCCTGATTGGTGAACGTGGGTATGCTCAGCTCCCAAGAGCAGTGTAAAGGGATATTTTGCACTGCTGACAGTGATCTTGGTGGAGAGGCTGCTGTGGGTGGAGTGCTACTCGTCAGCCTGTGTATTTTCCACGGTTCTTACTCTCCAAAAGGGCCTCACACACAAAGCAGGAAGGAGTGATGTGTTGTGTGCATAGTCACTACACCTCAAATGGATCTGCTCCTCCCTGAAACCTCTGCAGCTGGGATCGTCCTGGGTGAAAACCCTGACACTCAGCAGTGGGAAAAGTTTTTGTGTTGTCCTTTAAAAGTTTGACTTAATTTTCAAAATAGTTAATGCTATGTTTCAAATTCAGATGCCCTGTATGTGAGTACTTTAAAAGTAATTCTTAAACAAACCTAAACATTTTTTAGAGTGTTTCACAGTTCCTTCACACATGCTCACTTCCTTCACTGTATACCAGTCAAAACAGGTGTCTACCCTGAAACTGTGGCGCCTCACTGCCCTTTGCCACTCTCTGGCTCACAGGTGACCCACATCCTAGTTGCTGGAGTAGATGGTGCTTGCCCAGAGTGAAGAACTAAGCATAAAGCTGCTTTATAGTCCTTAGGCCTTCAGCCCCTATGGACGAGGTCCTATGTTTAAATTACATGCGATCTGTTTACTGTGAAACTGCATCCAGCAAAATTCCTCTTTGTGGGAATGGATTTCAAAATCCTGCCAAAAGGGCTTCTAGTGCAAATAGAATGTACTTCAAATAAATACACATAAGAAAATCGGTCTACTGAAGCCAACTCTTGCCAAGAAGGATATTTTTGACCAGGTCTTTCCTGATAATTCTGTTTTGCTCTTTGATTATCTCCCACACTCTTTCTTTCCCTCCTCATTTTACTGTTCTTCCTCTGGTCCTGTTTCCTTTATACAACACTCTTTCCAGACAAACATCGAAGCTAGCATCATCCTTACTCCTATTAGTGGTTTGCTTTTGGGCCATATTCATTCCCTTCTTTCCTACTCTTTTTAGCTGCTGTTGTTGTCCCCCACAAGGTCCCTGGGTAGCACAAAGGGTTTGCCCCTCGGCTACTAACCAAAAGCTTGGCAGTTCAAATCCACCCAGTGGCACCACAGAAGAAAGGCCTGGTGATCTACTTCTGTAAGATTACAGCCATTGAAAATTCTATGGACCAGTTCTACTCTGTTGGACATGGAGTTGCCATGAGTCAGAATTGACCCAATGGCAACGAATTTAGTTTGTTTGTTTTTGTTGTTCTCCTCCTCAGATGAGATCAACACACTACTCTGGTTTTGAATGTGTACCTTTCTCCTTATTCCCCAGTGTTTGCATAAGTCTTCATTTGTCTCTTAAAACTATCTGATTGTAGTATTCTGTTACCCATGGGCTCAGCACAGCTAGTTAGGGTGGAGATACGAGGGGGTGCTGGGGGAAGTTTGCAAATCTGTGAAAGAATCCCTGTGACCAGAATGGATTTTCTTGCCCAATAGGTAAAAATTTAAACTAAACGAAGAAAAAAGCCCTTTTTCCCACCTTCTCTGTTACTCTTCCGTTTTCCTTGCCCTGCTATCATCCCTCCCCTCACTGAGGAAGAGCAGAAACATGTATGTCCTGTCCTCTGTCACCATTTGAACACAGGAACATAAATGCCTAGATTCTGTCAGGCTGGAACTCCCAGTTTCCTGCCACCAGACCTATGAAATCTCTAGCATCCACTTCTGTTTCCCTCCACCCTTCCACCCCTTTAGGAAAGAGAGACTGTCCCCTGCCTCTGCTCTGGCCCCATGCCTTACAGGGACCCAGTCAAATGAGTGTCCCCTCTCCTCTGGATCTTCAGCCTCTCCTTCTTGTGCAGTTTCTCTCTTTCAATACTTAACTTGTTCACGTATGAGCCTTTAAAGTGTGCATATGTGTGCCTGTGTGCATGCACGCACACACACACGCACACACACACACACACACATACACATACACATACACCTACACCTCAGACTCAGTATCTCCATCTAGCTACTTCTCTCTCTTTAGTGACACAGGCAAAGTTCTTGAAAGCTTGTCCACACTCACCTCCTGCTCACTGTTCTTCACCCCACAACAGTCTGTCTTCATCACCTCCCAAAAGCTGCTTTCACTAAGGACACTCACGACTCCTTGCTGCCAAAGCCAGCAGACACTTTGCCATCCTTATCTTCCTTGATTTTTTGGTGGTGGTTGACACTGTTGACTACTTCCCATAAGGAAACGCTGTCTTTTCTAGGCCCTGTGATTCCATACAGGCCTCTCTGGTACCCCTTCGTTGCTTCTTTTGAGGGTTTCTCTTCTCCTTGTTTCCCTTCTTAAATGCTGGGTTCTCTGCTGGCCCTGCTGTTCCTCTTTTGACAATTCCCCGGATTATCTTACATCCATGCATTCAGTAACCTGCCTTTCACAGCCAACACTAATGGCATAGTCTTCCATACAGATCTCTTTAGGATTTCAGACCCATTTATCCAGCTACCTTTACTAGAAATCACTACTTGGTTCTCTTGCTAGTATTTTAAACACTACACTCCCTTTCTCCCCACTTCACCACACCTCCAATCATTTCTTCCTCAGTTCCGTATTACATTCTGGGTACTTTGTTGCCTAAGCCAGAAGCCCAGACCTCGTCCTTAACTCCTTCTACCTTGCCCACCACAATCAATGCACCAAGTCAGGCCAGGTGATGCAAACAATTAACATACTCCGCTGATAATCAAAAGATTGAAAATTCAAGTCCACCCAGAGGAGCCTCAGAAGAAAAGCCTGATGACCTACTTGCGAACCCTATGGAGCACAGTTCTACTTTGACACACAGGGGATCACCATGAGTCAAAGTCAACCCAACAGCAACTGGTTTTAAATGGCTCTAGAATCTCTCCACTGCCCCCAGCCAGTCCAAGCCACTGGTATTTCTCATCTGGATTATTGCAGTAATTGCCTAATCACACCCCTTAACATTTTCGATCCTTTCTAATTCTTTCTCCATTTTTTAAGTATGATAATTTTTTTAAAATGCAAACTCATTCCCCTACTTAAAATCTTTGTTATATCCCAAAAACCAAACCAAATCCATTGCTATTGAGTCGATTCCAACTCATAGCAACCTTACAGGATAGAGTAGAACCACCCCATAGGGTTTCCAAAGAGCAGCTGGTGGATTCGAACTATCGACCTTTTGGTTGGCAGACGAGCTCTTAATCACTGTGCCACCAGGGCTCCTGTTATATCCCAAACAAAAAAAAAAAAAAAAAGAAACCCATTGTCATTGAGTCAATTCCGACTCATAGTGACCCTGTAGGACAAAGTAGAAGTGTCTCACAGGGTTTCCAAGGAGCGCCTGGTGGATTCGAACTGCCGACCTTTTTTGGTTAGCAGCCGTAGCTGTTAACCACTACGCCACAGGGTTTCCTGTTACATCCCAGTGCCCCCCCCACCCCCGCCGCCCCCAATAAAGTCTAAACTTCTTATAAGGCCCTTGTCTGCTTCTCCTGCCTCATTTCTTGCTACCCCCTGACCTCACCTGTCCCCTCTCCCCAGTCCCTGTTATAGCCATTCTTTCACCTGCCTGAATGCTGTGCTGTGCTCTGCAGTCCAGACCCTGGTTCACAATAATGCACTCTCCTTGGAACATATTTCCAACTTCTTACCACTCACCTCGTTCCCTCTAATTCCACTTCTCTTTCTCTGCTGGTGGCACCCAGATTAACTGCCTTAGATCTTCTATGTTCCCTCAGTTAAATCCAGGAAACATTTGTAAACCTACAAAATGGACTACCCATTGCTAGCATCATGTTATGGGGAGAACCTCAGAGTTCAGAGGGTCACTGTGTTTAAATTAAAAACAAACAAAAAAAAAAAAACCCAAGGGTATCTGATTTGGAAAATAGCTTGAGGCACAGGCGTGTGCATACACATGCGCAGGTTTATACCTTCAAAGGAAATCATACATATGCAGAAGTACTTTTTCAACTTTAAATATTGTTGCCATTTCTTCTACATTTCATGCACAATAAAATATGGAATCATAAACTTCAAACTCTACCAATGAGGAAAGCAAACATCCTGTCTTACTCCTTGTTCTAACCTCAGAGCCAGTAATGGTGAACCCACTGGGGCTAACCCGGAGAGAGGATGAAAACTTGTTCCATAAGGAACTGTCTGAGATACAGCAAGTGCCTACCATATTCCCTTAACTTTTCTCTCCATGCCCTTTAACTAGAATATCTTTTCGTGTTTTGGATACTTCCCTGATTAAAATGATTTTCTGGTTTAGAAGCAGCTCGAACATGGATACCAGTGAAAAGCCCCCAGAGTTAAGAGGTACTGCCAGCAGTGAGCTGTTTGTTGGCTAAAAGGTGCAGCATCTTGCCTGGGGCCCTAGCAATGATTTGAGGGAGACTGGAAGCTATGTATCTACTCAGCCCCAGTCTGAGGTTAGAGGTCTGAGGAAGAGAACAAGGTGCATTTAAATGGAAGCAAACTCTTGGATGATACGTTGAAACTGGCATGCAGTCATTTCAGTCTGTCTACTGCTTCTCAATAAAGCCTTTGTTTTTTTGGTTTCTAAAAAAACTTCAAATCCCTGTCATCCTACTCTATGGAACAACGAGGGGGGTGGGGGTGGGGGTGGAAATAGATAAGACGGACAGATACACAAATTGAATAGAAAATACACATAGAATTACTCATTCCAGCATGATGTAATAGAAAAAGGCAGAGCTGGGAGTCTAGAGACCTAGGTTCTATTTCTGACGATTACATGAACTTGCTTTGTAATCCTGAGCGAGCTGCTTAATATCTCTGGACCTCAGTTTTATCTTCTAAAATGAGAGGGTTGAACTAAATTATCTCTAAGGCCTAATGGTCTAGGCAAAGTGTGTCCTGGTAATGAACTTGCATAATTCTGGTTTGAGAGGCAGTGTCCAGTAGAAAGGGGTCAGGAATGAACCTTACATCGTTTTAGCTATTTTCAGGTAAAAATGAAAACCTTTAATCATTTCTATCACAACTTAACAATCACCTGTGAGCTGAGCTTATAAATTAAACAAAAGTTAAAATTTCATCTTGGGCAAATTAACTGAAAGGGTGAAAAATTACTGCAGGAATTTAAATTATAAACCTCAGTTTTAATATTTGTGTGTACTTTTTAGCTCTTGAAATTTGTTCCTGAAAAAAGTGACATTGACCTCTTAGAGGAACATAAACATGAACTGGATCGGATGGCCAAGGCTGATAGATTCCTTTTTGAGATGAGCCGGTGAGTTTAAAAATGCCACTTAACCTGTCTAAGGAAATTAACCTTCAATTTAAGGGAATTTTTAGGCCAATTAACCTGGCTTAACTTGCAGACTTTTAAGATTCAAAAACGAGTCCCTGAAACCAAAACCAAACCCGTTGCTGTTGAGTCGATTCCAACTCATAGTGACCCTACAGGACAGAGTAGAACTGCCCCATAGAGTTTCCAAGGAGCACCTGTGGATTCAAACTGCCAACCTTTTGGTTAGCACTTAACCACTACACCACCAGGTTTCCAAAGGACTCCGCATGTGATGCAAATGGTTAAGCACTGGATTATTAATCAAAAGGCAGTTCTAACCCACCCCGAGGCGCCTTGGAAGTAAGGCCTGAAGATCTGCTTCTGAAAGGTCACAGCCTTGAAAACCCTACAGAGTGCAGTTCTACTTTGCACACATGGGGTTGTCATGAGTCGGAATTGACTCAACACCAACCAACAACAAGATTCTAAATTCTTCTCAAGTCTGAGCTGTGTGGAATTTGATTGTTTTGTTTATATGAGTCTTTGCCCATGGGTGAGCCGGTCATGGTTTCTTCACAATTATCTCCATCTCTGAACTTCTTAGGCTCATGTGATTTGGCCTAACCAACACACGACTTTTCTCTGGTTCCCGTCAGCGTTATTCTCCTCACCACTTTGACTTCTTGGGATTTCTCACATCTCCTAGTACCTTGGCATCTCAAGATTGTTGTAAAACAGAAAAAAGAAAAAGAAAAAAAAAGATGGACTCAAGCGATGTCAACTTCAGAGCCCACATCACTGAACAGCTGCAGGCAGGGTGTCAAATCATGACCCTGGCAGACATCACTAACTGATCGTGGCACTCTGCCTCCTGGAGCCTTGGCAAGCTTCTGAGCCCTTCTCCAGGAAGCTCTGCAGGCAGCCACTGCTTAATAATTGGATTTGGCATGAGAGTTGAGTCTGTTTGCCATTCTAGACCTAGCAAGTTGATTCTGCATTAGAGAAGGACCAATGGTCCTGAAACTCTCAGTTAGCCTCAGAGCAAAATTCTTCTCCTGAGTGCCGAAGACCTACAAATGAAGCTTAGGTGAACATGACTCTCCCTTCATTTTTTCCATGTCCAGACTTATTTTTTTATTGCAATTGTATATACTACTGTAGAACAAAAGATGTTTTTGAAATTTTGAAATGTGCACCAAGCAACCCTATGTGTACCCAAATAGATGGCCACTTGCTGCAGTTGCCACTTATTAAGTGTCTAGATCTTTGCATATATCGTCCCATTTAATCCTCTTAGCCGTGTTGCCAGGTAGATTGTTAGGTAGGAAAGTATTCTTTTCATTCTATGGACAAGGAAACTGAAACTCAGAGCAATTAAGGTACCAGCTCAGGGTCACCTAATGAGAGGAGAATCTGGGCTCTCATACCAGATCTGTCTGATGGTGGTATTAGGTCTTCAGGAATGGCTGACCCCTAGACCTACTGGACTGAAACTTCCACCATAGGACAGGTTAGACACTGGTTTCGGAAGGCTTGAATGAGAATGCCCACCAGACCCTCTCTGCAACATGGAGCAGCTTGTCTTGGGGGTCATCAGAGGGCAGTGTGGGTCCCAGTTATCTCTAGTTGCTAGTTGCTGTCTTGAAAGGCAGAGTGTGGCCACCCTTAGGAGAGCAAATAGGAAGATAACTATGAAGAAAGAGGAAGATTTGAGAATGATGCAGATGAGGAGACTCTGGATGCTAGAGACAAGTTTGACTTTACAGTTTAGCCAAGGCAAAACTTTGCAGGGAGGAAGTGTAGGAAAGTGCCCTTTATTTGAAGCAGAATGAAGAATCTCTATATTTTCATTCCTTTGATCTCTTCTGTGTTCAAAAGAGGTGCTGCGACTCTGAGGGAGGAAAGTGGACTTCAGCTAACAGCAGCCAGCTCTCACTTTCTTTCATTAGTTTTATTTGGTTGGGAGCTAAGAGCTCGTCTGAATTCCCCTGGCGGTCAGACGGAAATGGCTCTCCAGGCAAAGTTGGCTGAGTACTCTGAGCACCTGTGGGATGAGAGCTGTGTGTGTGTGTGTGTGTGTGTGTTTGGAACGGGGGCTGGGGAGGAGCTCACAGAGGTGCCTCTACCTCCGTATCGCTATGTCTATATTAAATGAACAATAAGTATCTGTGCTTGCTCTTACAGAATCAATCATTATCAGCAAAGGTTGCAATCACTGTACTTCAAAAAGAAGTTTGCAGAACGCGTTGCAGAAGTTAAACCTAAAGTGGAAGGTAAAGTCAAGCTGCCTAGGTTGGAAATGATGTTGGTCTTAAGTGCCACCTTGCAGGTGCAATCTGAGTGCATATAGTAAACATGATCCCTTTTGTGATTTTTTTACTTGAGAGCTTTTGAAATTCTGATGGAAAACTACTTAAGATCAGCCCTTAGCATTCTGGTCTGGCCTGAGCTCTGGAGCTTATAACACACCTTCTGGGCTCCTCCTCAATGTTACACTTTTTACTGTATTGGCAGTTGGTGAGGAATTAGTTTGACCTATACTAGCATTAAACCTGTAATTAGCTTTATTGCCATGGGGTCTTACTAGATTTTTCTAAGGGAAAATTCAGGCTGTTAATATGGTTTGGTTTTGAGGCTTTTAAATTTTTAAATGTTTGAAGTGTGGACAAAGCAACTGAAGAACACAGCCACAAAACAGGGGTTGGAACCTGGGAACCCTTGGGGCCCTGATCACTGTATGACACTTGCAAGCTGTATCTTGTAACAAATTTGGCCATTTTTTCTATCCATGGACTTGATCAGTAAATCCTGTTGATCTGACTCAAGCCAGGCAAGTAAGTGTTTGCAATAGAATGTGAGAAATGCAATCATTGTTGTATGTGTTACTAAATGCTTAAGACTGACGAATCTGCCAGGAAGAGGACTGAATAATGGTAGAATTTTGCAGCCGTCTATGGTTAACCTTAACAACTTTAGCTGTCCCTACCTGCCCCCCTTGTTCTTTACCTCTAGTTTAGGTGTTTTGAAAGTGTTCCTTGGTAGTCTGATGGCCCAGTCTTACCTCTTCAATATCTGTTCTTAGGTGTGTGAGTTTAGGATGGATATCACTGAAAAGTCTTGGTTGTAATTGTATTTTTGTGTATTTTGTTTTGTTTTGAAGCAATTCGTTCTGGCTCAGAAGAGGTGTTTAGGAGCAGTGCCCTGAGGCAGTTGCTAGAAGTGGTTTTGGCATTTGGGAATTTTATGAATAAAGGCCAAAGAGGCAACGCATATGGATTCAAGATATCCAGCCTCAACAAGATTGCTGACACAAAATCCAGTATTGACAAGTAAGTGTGTTCTTTAAAAAAATTAGGGTGACCTTTTTCACTTCTGAAGTTAAACAAAGTTTTGATTGTGTCAGGATTAGTTATAATCTGAGGAACTATTTTACTTTCAGCATCTTGAGAAACTGGCTGCTACTCTTGATGGTCTATATTGGTTCTTGCGAGCGGACATGGGGCAGGGCTTGCTTTCTGTGGTAGTTGTGATTAAAGGGTCTTTAATGGTGAAGCACTTGGCTGCTAACCAACAGGTTGGCAGTTTGAATCCACCCACTGGCTCCACCTGGGGATCTGTTTTTGTAAAGATTACAGCCTAGAAAATCCTATGGGGCGGTTCCACTCAACGACGCCTAACAACAGCAACGACAAGTGAACTCTGCTGTGGCCTGGCTTCACTTTGTCCCAGAGCCCTAACCTGTGACCTGGAGAGAGCCATTGAGTGGAGGCTTTCTGGGAGACAATTTCTGATGGTCTCATAAGAACATTGCAGCAGTCCAAGATTGGTTCAAACCATCCTGGGAGTTCCAGAGTAGGGCCTCTCATTACCATCAGTATATAACTGTACTCACTTTCTAAAAGTGCAGAGGAAGTATGCCCCTAAGTCCATTGTATCAGACTGGTCCAAGAACAGTAAATCCCCTACAAGGATTTTGCAGGTGTGGTATCAGTAAACTGAGAGAGAGAGCAATCCATGTTTTTTTCTCCTGCCCCTGGAAATTTGCCTGGGGAAAGAAAAGTGTCTTTGGATTTGGGATGAGCTTATCCTTACAGGTTGCATTCTTACAGTTTCCACATGATATATTCAATTAATAACCATTTATTGAGCAACTACCGGATAAGGGAATCCATAGACATTAGGTTTCTAAACCTAATGTATCCTATTTGTGACCTGTTACTGAGAAAATGGTTAAATATAGATTAGATACGGATTTTGCTAGACACTGATGGTATCTATTTTTTTTAGTATGATTTCTGGCTTAGAGCTGTATAGTTGGATATTCACATTTCTACTAACAAATTATTAAACTTGTATCTGTGAATATACGTAGGAAATATTGTTTCATTTCTAGCTTCTAAGACATCCTTTTTTTTCACTGTTGAGATTATTTTTGCTTTAGATACAGAAACAACCCTGATCACTACCCTATAGTGTTATATAGTATAGTGTAAGTTTTGGGGACTGTGTATGTGGACCTGAGTTGGAGGGGGCATATTTGCTACTGCAGCCATTAAGAAACAGTGCTTTAAAACAAAGCAAGAACTGTGTTCCAGGGGAAAGAAAGAAACTGACAGCTGATATGTACTAGAATGTGAAGCTTATTGGATTTCTAGGATATGTTTTGCTTTATACATTGGAGCTAGCAGCTATATAAAAAAAAATGTGATGTATAAATGCATTTAGCTGTTGATATTCAGCTGCTCATCCAAAGACTCATTAAAATGCTTCCTAGAAAGTGAACAGATTTCTTGTCATAGACACCCAGATGTGAAAATGCTTTTGGTGTAATTAACAGGTAGGGTCATTAAGCACATTAACTCTAGTTTCTTTGAGAGCTTTGTTTCTCTGATATTCTCACTGACTTAAAAGGAGCTTGCACAATTGTTTCTTAAGGTAAGCTCCTCTGTACCAGGATTCTTCTTAGAAATATAGGCTGTTCACTCTAATTATTCCTAATTAGGAGGCTTTTTACCCTATATTTTCTATAGAATTAGTGAAGCATATCATTATGGCAACTCTGAATCTATCTGAGAATAAGCAATGTGCTAAGTTGAAGGGCTAAACATTATTTTTGCATCTTGTAGAGATAGGTTAACAAGGGGCAGCTGTTATCACAGCCGTTGTTGTTGCTGGTTGCCATTGAGTCAATTCTGACTCATGGCCACTCAACGTGTGCAGAGTAGAACTGCTCCATAGGGTTTTCAAGGCATGACCTTTTGGAAGCAGAATGCCAGGCCTGTCTTCCAAGAGCCTCTAGGTGGGTTCGAACTACCAACCTTTTGGCTGGTAGCCCTGTGCTTAACCGTTTGTGCCACCCAGGGATTCCGTTATAGCAGTACCACTTGATTTTTAATGTAAGCACTTGATCCTTTTCAGAGCACTTTCACATTTGATTTCACACAACAGCTTTGTGAAGTATTCAGGACAGGTGCTATTATCACCTGTTGTCACATGAAGAAACTGAGGCAGGGTCAAGTGACTCGTTTAGCTTTCTTACTGCATTGGGCAAATCTGCTGCAAAAGACCTCTTTAAAGTGTTAAAAAGCAAAGATGTCACTTTGAGGACTGAGGTGTGCCTGACCCAAGCCAGGGTATTTTTAATCACCTCATATGCATATAAAACCTGGATAATGAATGAGGAACACCAAAGAAGAATTGATGCATTTGAATTACGGTGTTGGCGAAAAATATTGAATATACTATGGACTGCCAGAAGAACCAACAAATCTATCTTGGAAGTACAGCCAGAATGCTCCTTAGAAGCAAGGATGGTGAACTACGTCTCACATAGTTTGGACATGTTATCAGGAGGAACCAGACCCTGGAGAAGGACGTCATGCTTGGTAAAGTAGACAGCGAAAAAGAGGAAGACCCTCAATGAGATGGATTGACATAGTGGCTGCAACAATGGCCAAACATAGCAACGATTGTGAAGATGGCACAGGACTGGGCAGCATTTTGTTCTGTTGCATATAGGGTCGCTATGAGTTGGAAATGACTCAACAGCACCTAACAACAACAGCAAGGTCACAACAAGCAAGGTATTTGGCCATACAAGTATTTGGCACCTGTTCTGTTGGTCTGTCCACATCTCTGCTTACCAAGATATGGATCTTATTTGGAGGTTGTATTGTTTGCCTGTAAAAACAGCCATCTCTTTGAGAAAGGGTGTTCTCTTCAACTGGGTGTGCAGGTTTTAGAGGAAGGAAACACTCACTACCAGTGAGATCAACAGTGCTATCACAGGAAAGGAAAGAAACTCATTGGCCCCCTGGAACTTTCTACTTGATTGTCTGCTTGTTGAGGTTACTACAGAACTTATCTAGTATAATACCTACTTGAAAGAATAAATTAAAAAGTATTTCTAACCTATTTACCTGTAAATATTTGGCCTCCAAAGTTATCACCAGTGCCTTATAAGCACACCAGTGTTTTAGACCCACAGTGCCTTGCTATAAGCAATCATTCATTAAGTGTTTGTTAAACTGAATCTAATCAAATTGCATAAATGATGTGACAGTCATTATGAAGGGCATATTTACTCTGTATTAAAGGCTAAAGTTACTGGTTACCACCAGGGAATAATCAAATGTATGGCTGTTTAGTTGTTGTTATTCATTCTTCAAGAATTTGTATTCAGTCAAATGAGGTGTTATTTGAAGAGCAAACAAATATGGAGGACCTGACCTGGCTTTAAGCCTTTCTACAGTAAGAAACGTATATGTGTTTAATTACATTGACTGAAATTTCTCCAAATAATGAAGCATTTCTCTAAAATAGTGAAAAAAAATAACATTGCTCTTTATTGTGATGGTAGCTGGAATTTCACTCGCTCACGTGCCCCTCAGGCAGTAGTAGGCACATGGGTACATAGATTCTACGAACAACGAAATTGAAATAGAATGATGCAGCTAAACATCTGCAAAATAAGTGGCCAGAATTATCGGGCACTGTTTTACTTTGCTGGGCTTTTTTTTTTTTTTTTTTTTTTTTAAATTATTGAGAGCAAGAAAAAGAAATTTAAAACCAGTGTAGGATCCTGGAGGAAACTCAGAGGAACAGGATTTGTCCTATTGTCTGTATGGAGCCACAAGGGTTTTCACTGTTATAGAAAATAACTTGAAAACTCTGTTTCATTTTATTTGGAGGTGAGTCGGAGCAGGATGAGTTGGCATTGTGAATTAGCAAGCTCTCTTAAATTACAGAAATTTTTTAAAGAAATGCATTTGTATCCTTCTCCTTATGGTTATTTCAATAGACTAGCGGTTCTTGATCCTGGCTGCATACAGGCAGGCCCCAGGTTACGAACATCTGACTTACAGACAACTCGTACTTAAGAACAGACTGCCATAAAGCCTATTACAGTAAGTCCCCAGGTTAAGAATGTCTGACTTACAGGCAATTCGTACTTAAGAAGAGACTTTCATAAAGCCTATTACATAAAGAGTTTTTCGCAAATAATGCACGCCTTCTGCATTTGTTTGCTGGCCAACCCCTGCCCCTGCAAGGCACCCTCACAAGCGCTGCCATGCCGATTCTCTTCCACATGTTGCTGTAAAAAAAAATTAGCATAGCATGCTTACAGAAATACTTGGGGGGGGGGGGGGGAGGGGCGTGACACAGTCGGCAAACAAACACAGAAGGCGTGTGTTATTTGTGTAAAAATACAGTATATTAAAATTGTGACTTAAATGCAATGTTTGTAATAACCAGTGCACACACTGATTTGTGAAGCTCATGAAAACATTGCGCGGTTTGGAAGTGTTTGAGTGTTTTATGTGCGTAGAAAGGTAAAATATATACTATATGCTAAGACAAACATTTGACTAACTGATGCTAAATAAGAACTGTGTGTACCTGTTCCGACTTACCTACAAATCCAACTTAAAGACCAACTTAGGAACAGATCTTGTTCATAACCTGGGGATTGCGTGTATTAGAATCACCAGGGAGTTTTAAAAATACCCATGCCTGGCCTTACCTCATTCTGATTAAATGAATCCCTGGGGTGGTCTCAGGCATCTGGGATCCAGGTGACTATAATGTTCAGCAGAGTCAGGGACAACAGGACCAGACTAACAAAGCTTTGCCTAATAGATACTGTTATCAGACATCCACCTTTTCAATACAGGTTATTCAGGGTTCAGCCCTGTCACCACTGCAGAGGGAGCTGGCACAACCAACTGTTATAACAACTAAGGGTTATGCAGTTATGAGCTGAAGTGTTGCTAAAATTAGGAAGTAGATTCACGGCTGCAAGGATATTATATGCACGATTGCACAATCATGGCCCATTTCCAGGTTCAGCCCTGAGATAAGGAAAGGGGCATTCTAACTTTCTGACCCCCTTTGGCTGTAACAGCAAAACAAATCAGTCAAAGAGAGGCTTTAATGGGGCGGTGGGGTGGGGATGGAGGGAAAGTTATCATAGAGTTTTAAAGTTTGAAGAAACCTTAAATATGCATTATCAATAATTGTCATCAGTGAGATGCTGTTCTGTGCTTTTAGACTTGAAAATAGATGTGCTCTCAAGTGGATTAAACATCTCTTAATCCCTACCCCACCCTACCCAATACTGCTTGTTCTGAACTCGCAGGGGACACCCCATCTTTGGGGTGTGCACCGCTCCACTGTGAAGGTAGATTTCAGCTTGTCCCCACCAGCAGTGGTTCAGATTCCCTTCTGTCATTCATCACTACCCAGATTTTGAAGGATGCTCATTAGGAGCCAAAGATGTCAATTTTTTCTTTTTAGAAAATGTATTGTTCTTTTTGATACATGTTTATGTAAATCCTACACAGGCTTTCCTCGTCTCCTCTTCTTTTGAGAATCCCTGCCTTTCAGGAACTTGTAAAATTTGAAATTAACTCAGGAATATAGTATTATTGTGGGTTCAAATACTTGAACATATAAATCATATGCAGACATTAACACAGGTTAATACTCTCCCCTTCTTTAATTCTAGGAACATTACCCTTTTGCACTATCTCATAACTATTGTGGAAAAGAAATACCCCAAGGTTCTCAATCTGAATGAAGAATTACGGGATATTCCTGAAGCAGCAAAAGTAAAGTAAGTACTTTCAGTGAATTGTTTTAGTTTTTAAGTCACTTGGACCATGCTTTAGCCATGGCTATAGTTAGCACTGCATAGAGAGGGGCCTTCTGTTTGTTTTTCCCTAAGCATTACATGAAGTGAAGTTTGAATCATATCCAAATCACTCAAATGTGTTACAAGGTTCTGAATATATTTTTGCTCTAGCTCCTTTGGAATGGTGCTGCATGCAATTTGTAACTTTCACAAAACCTAATTTTCTGAGCTATTAAGAGTATAGGAAAGGAATGTGGTTTCACTAGAACTTTTAAAAGGCGGTTCTATTAAAATACAGGTAGGAACATTCTTAGTCAAATGAGGATATGGGGTTAAGCAAATAGAAACCCTAAGTGTAAGGGTATTGCCAATAATTTTCTCATACGCACACACTCCCAGAAACCAAGGCAACCCATTAATGGAAAACAGTCTTTATGCAAATAAAGAAACTAAAAATAAAATGGAACGTTACCAAACTTTTTACCACAAATTTCACACCATGTTTCAAGACTTGGGGAGCAGGCAGTTTTCCTTGCCTTGTTCTTCCCTCCCCCTTTACTCCTTTTTTTTTTTAAACATATATTTAAAGCACGTCTTTTTGCAGTATTTGAAAAGCATAATGAGCAGGCTAAGTTTTTCCCTCTGTTTGTAGAGTTTGGTAGAAATGTACTATGTAAGGCATGAAATTTAAAAAATGAAGTATTGGTAAATTTGTTTCCATGTTGTGAATTATCTGCAAGGATTAAGTTATCTCTAAGGTTTAAAAGCAATCCAATGGAAAGCGCCGTGGGGAAAACCCATGAAACTTGCTCTTTAAAAAAAAAGCAATGAAAATGACTCAGTACAACTTTAAGGAAAATCATTGTTGATTGAAACTTAAGCTATTACCTTATAATATTCATGTTACCAGAGCTTTAGTGAAAAGGAATACACTATGAAGAAGAGCAATGTGAATGTGATTGCGGTTAAGCCACTTTACTTGTTCAAAGGGAGCCAGATATGGCAGGGATTACACATACAATAATTTGGGAGCCCTGATGACGCAGTGGTTAAGAGCTCGGCTGCTATCCAAAAGGTTGGAAGTTCAAATCTACTATCTGCTCATTGGAAACCTTATGGGGCAGATTTACTCTGTCTTACAGGGTCACTGTGAGTCAGAATCGACTCGATGGCAATGGGTTTGATTTGAGTTTATAGTAATTTGCTTAAGTAAGATTTTTGTGAGATTGAAACATAAAATATTTTTTGCACACATAAGAGATTTTGCTATTTTTTTACCTACAAATATGCCTGCTGGCTGTGAAAAACAAACATAATTCCATAAATTTAAAATGTCTTCCTGTGAGACCTGGAGTCCCTGGGCGGTGCAAACAGTTAATACACTCAGGTACTGGCTACTAATTGAAAGGTTGAAAGTTCAAGTCCACCCAGAGGCACCTCAGAAGAAAGGCCTGGCGTTCTGCATCTGAAAAATTAGCCATTGAAAACCCTATGGAGCACTGTTCTACTCTCACACACATGGGGTCGCCATGAGTCAGAATTGACTCGATGGCAATTGGTAACGGGTCTGTGAGATCTGAGCATTGAAGGGAATTTTAAAAATTTTAAATAACTAGTATGGACTCCCAAGCATGAAATATTTACATGTAAGTCACATGTTGATTACTAAAATGTTGCTATTTACAACAGCATGACTGAGCTGGACAAAGAAATAAGTACCTTGAGAAGTGGCTTGAAAGCAGTAGAGACAGTGAGTATTTGTTTCTCTTTTTAATTCCTAGTCTCTTTACCCTCTTCTAGTGCTGGTGATTCCAGCAGACGAGTTGCTGGTTGCCTTGGAATGTGGTTTGCTTGGAGTAAACAGTTATTAAAAAAAAAAAACACCAACAAAGAATCAAAGGGAGGCCCTGTTTAGCCTGGCAACTTGATTGTAGGCAGCAGGATGTCTTGGGTGGGTCAGTGGACAAGTAGCTGGGAAAAGACCTAGGGTTCCACCAGTTTATTACCTGTGAGGCAGAGCTCATTAAAATGAGCAAATTGGACAAGATAATCTTCAAAGATCCTTTCAGTTCTTACATTCTATTGGTATATGATATTCACTCTTGGTAAAGCAATGGGAATTCTCTTTTGGCTTTAAAAGCTGGTCCTCTGAGGAGTGTTTATTGGGCAGACACTTGGATGTACTAACACAAGGGGCCAGGAATCCTTGCCCTCTAGGTGCTGCAGTGTCCAAAAGCAGCCAGTACAGTGTATGTTTCCTCAACATGGCCACATCCAGACAAGCACAGTGATTACAAACGTGCCTTGAGGAAGAGGGGTGGATTAAGTGTAGTGCCGAGGATTATGGAATGATTGGCATGTATTGGAGAAAGCTTTCCTTCTGGAAGCGATTTTGAGCTGTGGCCTAGAACCAGGGGCGGATTATCCAATAAGCAAGGTAAGCAGGGGCTTACTTGTGCTTTCTTACTAACCTGTAGTGAAATTTTTCACATGGGTTTCACTACCTTGCTTACTGGGTCATCCCCCCGACAGGGATTGTAAATTTGAAAAGAGGCTTTGATTCTATAGGAAGGTGCTGTGGGGTTGGGAGAGAGACAAATGCCAGCCGTACCTAGAAGCAGAATCTTTGATGTGGTGAAAAAGTATGAAATTGTTCACTACAGATGATTTGGTAAGCAAGGTAAGCACCATACTTACCTTGCCTGTTGGATAAGCCGCCCTACTAGAAGGATGGGCTAAACTTGTGTGTGCAGGTGGGAGGTTGCTGCAGGTATATGATACAACCTGGGCCCAGGCCTCAGTGAAAGGAAAGCCAGTCAGGCTACTACTGGAAGCAGAGAGGAATCAGGAAATTGAACATGACTGTGTGTTCACACAGTGCCTTGTGGGTACTGCACAAACGCTGCTGCCAACGAGGAGGAGGGCCAGGGGATGAGAACTACCTGGCAGAGGAGTCATTGGAAACCTTGGTCAGGAGAGTCTGTAGCTCTGGTCTGGCTCTTGGTGAAGGAGACTGATTGCAGGCAACTTGGAAAAGTGCCCCCTCAAGTATCCTGCAGTATCCTGAAGTCTTCTCGGTAGTGCCATGAGGATTCCCCCTTTTCTTTTTAATCACAAAACTGTCCTATAGAAAGCAGTTTAATTTATGAAAGACATACCTCTGATAAAAATTAAAGTCCACAGTGTCTAATATTTTCTGTTTGTTTTTATCGAATTAAGGCGCCATGTTGAGTTTTATTTCCTTTTTTGGCAATTTAAGAAACAAAACTAATCGGGGGGACTATTTCCCTTCCAGTCCCAGTGGGCCCAGAGACTGTGATGTGAGTGCAGAGGGCCGTCCTCCAGGACTTTCCGGAGGCCAGGCTGGATAAGGGCAGTTTAGAGCAAGTCTCATTTCATGACCTTAGCTCTGTTGCCATTTCTTCCCAGTGGGAGGTTTCTTGAGCTGAGAGCATGGCAGCCCTAAAGCCTGCTAATGAACGCTATGACCTTTGCATCTCTGCAGCTAGTTCAGAGCACAGCCTGAGGGGGCCCACAGAAGTTCTGTGTTTCTGGTTGATTAAAGGCTGTTTTGCTGAAATCTCTGCAGCCGCTGTGTTGTGTATACCGCAACACAATCTACATAGGAAAGGGGCTACAGAACCCCCTCAGGCAGCTTAAACATCAAGATGTAACATTGGAAGGAGATACTGGGAAGCAAGTCTTCGCCTGTTCAAACATTCATGTATTCTAATTATGTTTTGCACAAATTGAGGTATTGTTTGAAGGTATCAAAGATGGAATTTTCTTACAAAATTATACATTAATGAAACACTTTAAAGGTTATTTCCCGTCTCCAGCCCCTACCCCCAACATACACTTCCAGGCCAGAATACTAGAATCCTGGCAGTTCTTCTACCAGAGCAAGTTCCCTAATTTATAAGAGATTCCAGTTCTGTTATTTCATTTCCTTCTCCTGGTGATATGGATATTGCCCTCCTTTTACAAGTAAAGAAACTGAGGCCTAGAGCAACTTGCCAAGAATCTGGTCAGTGCTAGAGTGAGTCAGAGCCCATAGCCTGTGATCCCTCTACTCCTGATCGTTAGTATGTCTGCAAGTACAGAAGAAAATAAGTGAGAGCCAGTCTCAGCCAGTTGGTACACAGCATAGTTGTTATTGAGACTCTGGAGTCAGGCAGGCCTGCATTTAAATTCTGACTCTCAGTTACCAGCTACTTGACTTTGGGCAAATAATTTAATCTCTCTAAACCTTAGTTTATGTGTCTGTAAAATGGGGACAATAAAGCCTATCTCATAGATTTTTTGTGGGAATTACATGAGAAAGTACAGTTGGAAATAGTTGAAATTAGTTACTGAAAGTAGATTTGAATCACTTTGTATTCATCACTTGTGGTGATGAGACTGTGGCTAATTAGCAAGAGACTAATATCCCCCCCTACCTGTTCACAAAAACGGAATGATGTGGACAAGAATAAAACTGGTAGATGGTTAGGGTGACAAACGCTACACTTGGCAAAAGAGAAAGAAGAAAAAAAATCAAGGCACCAGAATTCTGAGCACAGAATATTGGCAAATCAAAGTCTCTCACTCGCAAACCCATTAAGTTCAATTTGCCCTCCCCACCCCATTATTTGTTTAACTTCTTTACCTATTAATTTTATCCAAATGATAATCCGCTTACTTTGTGAAACTGGTCAGTATAAGAAATCACACAGATCAAGTACTCAGATGACTGGCTAAATTGCTGTTTGCAAATATGTGTGTGCACATGGGCATGGCTCCTGGCATGGTGAGAGGAAGGGCAAGGGGAGGTAGAATACTACAAAATGTTTTAGAGCAAGTTCTGGTGTCTTTGCTGTTCTAATTTATTAGACTTGCAGCATATGGAATATGTGACAAGGTGTGCCTGTATTTGAAGCCTATGATGACATTATCCATTTCCTGTGTTTAAGGAGCTAGAATATCAGAAATCTCAACCCCCGCAGCCTGGAGACAAGTTTGTGTCCGTTGTCAGCCAGTTCATCACAGTAGCCAGCTTCAGCTTCTCTGATGTTGAAGATCTTCTAGCAGAAGCTAAAGATTTGGTAAGTTTCCCCATCACACACTGAGTGTTGTTTGATAGGGCTGGGCTTTAAATTGCTACTTTCAGATGTTTTACTGTGCAGGAAACAGCAGGAATGGGATCCAAACATCACAGTGCAGGAAATAAAGTAGAAGATAATTGTTTTCCAAAGTCCACTGTTTTGTATAACATTTAAGTGTATTTCCATATCCAGGACCGAGTTCAAGTGAAACAGACCCTTCTTATCTCGTTGACCTGTGTCACAGGACCGCAAAGGATCTGAATGGTGTAAAACCAATAAACACTTTGCCAGTTTTCCCTTGGTTGATATTGGAGTGATGTACTTATTCCTAGGAACCAGAATGGTCTGAAAACCAAGGGCAGGATGAAATGGAAGATCAGGTGTGGTAAAGCCATGTGCCCCAGTGCCTCTACGTAACACACTCACGAGAGAAATCCTTAGAGGACAGGGTACTCACTGCCTCCTTAAACCTCCAGTAGAACAGATTAAATGGAATGTACTTTAATTCATAACCTCATTATAGGAGTCATATTGTTTAATAAGACATTTCTTTTTAGGATTTTTACTATTTGAAGTTTTTGTTTTTCTGTGAAGGAAAAGTTTTTTTGACTAATAATCAAGACCTTTATAGTCTTCTCTCTCTCTCTCTCTTTTTACCAATTCTCTTCCTAGGCTATTTCCTCTTCCAAACACATACACACCATATACATACACAGGCACACATTCTGTCATTCTCCTTGTTGTTTATAAATGATATTAAGTCCTTACCCCACCCTGTTGGGTTCTTCTATACTGTCCACTTCACAGTTGCCAAAACATTCTTTTGCTTTAATCTGATTCTTCCCTTTAAGACTTAAGAAATAGATGGCACTTTTCGGTGTATGATTGTTTATGTAAGTGTACACACATACTGGGTGAAGTTCAGAAGTGGACTGTGTTGAAAGATATCAGCTAATCTCAACATTAACCCCCTCCCTTCAAAAAACCAACCAAACCCATTGCAGTCAAGTCGATTCTGACTCATAGCAACCCTATGGGACAGAGTAGAACTGCCCCATGGGGTTTCAATGGAACAGCTGGTGGATTTGAACTGCCAACTCTTTGGTTAGTAGCTGTAGCTCTTAACCACAGCATTACCAGGGTTCCAACCCCCTCCCTCAGACATTATTAAATAAATAAGAAGACTGTCTATGTTCTAAAATCTAATTTGAGAGTTTTGTTATTTAAATGATTGAAATACTCAGTGATTGGAATCAGTTAACCAATGTTTTTATTATATTTTTTGACTTTTGTCTGCAACCATGGTTCAAACCTCCACTGTGATCTATGTTTTGTGTATCCCATCCATGTCTGTGTATGACTTACCACTTTGGAAAGGAAGGGACTTTTTACCCCTGGACAATAGGGTACCTACTCCATCAAGGGGCTCAAATACTTTTGTAAGAATCAACTAGATAATTAATTTTTGGCTAAAAAAAATAAATCACAAGACCTACTTTTTTTTTTTTTTTTTTTTTAGCGTGAGAACTTCAGTTTGGACCTAGTTTTTAGATTTCTAAGACTAAAATATACATGACTTCATCACCACTAGAATTCCTAGATAAAAAGATCATTCGGGATGGCTTGAAGTGCACGAACTTATGTGTTTTAGAAACTCAGTTGTAGACTATTGCTATTTTGTTCATACCAGAATGTTTAGAAATTAGCTTATAAAATCAGTGGAGCAAGCTAGCACATTTTTTATGGCATGTGATGAATGTTGTTTTTCCCTGAAGACCTCTGTTTTCTAGTAGAATATTTCCAAATAAGTATAACGTTGAGAACAACTCAGTGAAGAGAAAATAATAAAAAGAATATTATAAATTTACAGATATGAAATAATTATAAAAATCATATATACCAAAAACCAAATCCACTGCCATCAAGTTGATTCCACTCTTAGTGACCCTACAGGACAGAGTAGAACTAACTGGCCCATAGGGTTTCTAAGGCACTGTAATCTTTACAGAAGCAGACTGCCACATCTTTCTCCCACTGAGCGCCTGGTGGGTTTGAACTGCCGACATTTCAATTAGCAGGCAGTGCTTAACCACTACGCCACCAGGGCTCCATTTATATCGTATATGTTGTTGTTAGGTGCTGTCGAGTCGGTTCCAACTCATAGCAACCCTACGTACAACAGAACGAAACACTGCTCAGTCCTGCGCCATCCTCACGATTGTAGTTATGCCTGAGCCCATTATTCAGCCACTGTGTCAATCCATCTCATTGAGGGTCTTCCTCTTTTTTGCTGACTCTGTACTTTACCAAACTGGATGTCCTTCTCCAGGGAAAGTTCCCTCCTGATAACATGTCCAAAGTATATGAGATGTAAATATATATATCATATATATAAACACACATATATATATACACGTATATACATATGTATGTATATTTAGTTGAAATCATTTTATCTAAGAATGAATATTAAAAAATTTCCTTAAAGCTAGATAGTATGACTGAAATAGTAGAAGAAAACTTAAAAATATAATAAAGGCAAACAGTACAGAAAAAAAATAAAAGCAATTAGAAACTTGAGATGAGGGCAGGGACTGCTTAAATGCCTCATGGTATAAACATTAAGACAATTTAAAATGTGGGAAATTTTAAAGTAGTCAGTTGGTGAAGGAAAAGAGAATGTATTTGCCTTCAAAGCTAAGAACACAGTCCTTAGTAGCCTAGGAGTAATGGCATTGGGTCCTTACAGAAGAAAGTGTAATTCTAACGAACAGCTTAATAGGCATTGAACACTATTTGAATAATCATAGTAATATTAAGACTGTGAGTTGGTTTTCAACAGAGTGAACTATGTAACATTTACCTTTATATTAGACATTAGATATTATCTATGGTGATAAGTCAAGATATAAAAGCATAAGTACATAACCTCGAGTTATGAAGATAACCACTAGAAAAACTGAAAACAGAAACAATTAAAACTAAGAAGAGCCTAAATATTTTGTTTTCTTTGATTTGTAAAAATTCTCAAATGTTAGGCGTGTTAGGTATTTTTTAAAAGATTTTACATTGAAAGAGGTTCTTGAAAAAGGGGACGTGGAATAACATTGTATCCTCAGCCATAAAATTTAGGTTATATTATTAATGATGCCAAAGCCAATTATTTTTTTCTAATCAAGGCTCAGGAAATACCGTAGCAAACCTAGCATCATTTCTGACTAGAAAAAGCACCTGAAAAGCACTGGATCCCATTTGCTTTCAATATTGACCATATGGCACCAATACATGGTATTAAACTACCTCAAAGAAAAGTTAAAAGTACAAGTTTCCCTACCCCTGCTGAGTTTGCTGTTAGTTTTATGTCTTGGGTGCTCTGCCCTACAATATTTTACTTCCTTGTGTTTACTACTGTTTAGTTAATAAAAAGTCATAGGAGGGAATTGTAGGTGTTAAGGTGAAATGAGGTGGGTAGGAATAAATTGTTTCAAAAGATGAGGGGTATTAAGATTTTTACTTTAAAAATAATTGATAGGCCTGTTCAGCTGCCAGAGGTAAATACAGGCTCACTGAAATCCATCAAATTATATTTGACTCAATTTGAACCTTAGTCTTTCTAGAGAGATACTTGATTGTGGAATTTCCGTGGAGCCCTGAACTTCTTAAAACCTTTTTCTAGTTTACTAGAGCAGTGAAGCACTTTGGAGAAGAGGCTGGCAAAATACAGCCAGATGAGTTCTTTGGCATTTTTGATCAGTTTCTTCAAGCTGTGTCAGAAGCCAAACAAGAGAATGAAAACATGAGAAAGAAGAAGGAGGAGGAAGAGCGCCGAGCTCGCATGGAAGCTCAGGTAAGAGAATAATTGGCCAGTTGCATCCTCCTGGAAGTTCTTCTGCTACAACGACTTGGCTTTTAGAAGCAGTCTGATGTGTTGGCAAGGCTGAGGGCAGAAAAGTACCCTCTAGAGTGCTGCTGGGAGCTTAATTCATATAAAGTTTCTCTTGGGCAGCTTGACAGTATATATCCAAAGTCTTAAAAAATATATCCATCCTATGATCTGGAATTGCATTTTGTAGAAATTATTTTAAGGCAATAATCATAAATTTGCACAAAAAATTTAAATAGAAGAATGTCCAGAGCAGCATTCTTTATAATAACCTCAAAAAGAAAACAACTTTAAATGTTTACCAATAGGGTGTTAGTTATAAATGATGTAATAGCTACATAATGGAATATTTATGCAATCATTAAAAGTCATGTCTTCTGAGAATATTTAATGATAAAAGAAAGTTTACTAAATGATATCTGTGTGAAAACATTTTTTAAATTAATATGAATATAGAAGATAATATTGGTGGGATAGACCCAAAAAGAGTCACAACAACATCCCTTGTTAGAATTAAGGATGCTCTTTTTCCCCCCATACGCTAATCTGAATTATCTAAATTTTCTATAACACGTGTATTACTTGACTTTTAATAACACCAACTCTTGTGTAGTCCAGTTCCAGGCATCCCCAGTAGACACAAGCTGAGCCTTTGATGTAAGAAGAGTGGCCTGATGGCCATTTGCTTTGGTCTCTGTTCTGTAAAAGAAACCACCATTTGGGTCTATTTAATAGTAATAGCTTTCTCTTGTTCCAGTATAGAAACACACATTACCTCAATTGTTCTTTTTTAACAAGAATTCCATGAAGTTTACCTAATATCTAGATGGTGTGGGTCTAATCACAAAGTTGTGATAATTTTTTTTTTTTTCATTGTTCTTTGCTTCTACAATGAGACTTATGTCCCAGTTGTCCCCCCTGTGACATCCAAGGTGGTTAGCAGCTATTGATGAACATAGCTTGGCATGACTGACGCCTTGTCGTATCTTACAGAATTCATCTCCTCTGAAAACAAAATAAAACATTTTGACACTTCTCTAAGATCAGCTTGGGCCTTTTATCTATTTGCAGCTTAAAGAACAACGTGAAAGGGAACGTAAAATGAGAAAAGCAAAAGAGAATAGCGAAGAAGGTGGAGAGTTTGATGACCTGGTTTCAGCTTTGCGCTCAGGAGAAGTCTTTGACAAAGACCTTTCTAAACTGAAACGAAATCGCAAACGCATTACCAACCAGATGACGGACAGCAGCCGGGAGAGACCAGTCACAAAACTTAATTTCTAATTTTCCTTGAACACTTTTTTAGAAAACTTATTAGCAGCCCTTTGAAGTGACTAGAATGTTTCATTACACTGCCTTGTAATCCAAACAGTGGCAATTCCTTCTTCCATCTGTGAGAGTGTGTGTGTGTGTGTGTGTGTATATGTATGTATGTTGTGTGTGTATGTATGTATATATATATATAATGTATATAGAAGTCTGAGTGTTGTCTGGAGACCTATATGTATGGTTAAAAAAAAAAATCTATGTTAAAACTGTATGTGCTCACAAACCCTTCGTATGCATTCATATTGAGTGTGACTCATTTTCTTTCCCTGAACACCATGACTGTTCAGAAGCACAATACTATCTCCTGAAAGAGATGACAGACATTCCGTAGAGAAAATGAAAACCAAAAGCAAAGAAAAAAATGCTTGTGAAATATTTATGGTTTCCAAGCTTGGTATACTTTGAAATTATTTTCTTTGGTGGAACTGGTGTTGGAAAAATATGGATTTAAAATGGTTTTTGATAGTTGACAAGGTGATGTTGGTGCATCGCATCAGTAATTGATAGGACCAGCTAATAATTTCTGACCCTGGTGTGAGGATACAGTCTGTAAATGTTTATTAAGAACATCGTGCACACAATCTGAATTATGTAGAATGTCATTCAGGATTTTTTATATATTTAAAACTTGAACATCGATTTTTTTTTTGTTTTTTTTCTAATCTCATTGAGTTCTCTGCCAAGTGCTCTTGATTTCTTTAAATTGCTTTTGGAAAGAACACCATTTTATCTAAATACAATCCATGCTCCTGTTAAAGAACAAGATTGCCAGAATGTTCTTGTTGTTCTAACAATATAGATATATAAACGTTAAAAATAAAATTTCCCACCCAAGACTTAAAAGGAGGAATTCTCTGAAAGGATAAAGATTATAAAAGGGTTTTTTCTTTTTAAAAAGAAATAGGGGTGCTTTTTTCTCTCTCTCTCTCTCTCCTGTTCTGTAGGACAAACTGCATCTTCTGTAAATATGGGCCTGGACTAAAGGACACTTAGTGAATGCACAAAATGTCAACAACACCCACAGAGATGCCAAGATCTGCTTAATCTCTATGTACATTTGAAGTGGTTTGCTGTTTATATGTTGTCATTTTAAATTGTGTGTCAGTAAAGCTACCTGTAATATTTCAGTCCAAAAAATAAAGCTCTCAGGGAGAAATGAATAAAAACAATGAACATTAGAAAATAAAATATAGATGCTTACCATTAACCTACCAACTCTTAATATCCTTAAATTATATGATATATAAAAAGGACTGTTACTTTTTTTTTTTTTTTTGCTTTATTTATTCGTAGTGGGGGAGGGGGGCAGAGGTTCTCTCTTTTCTTTCCATTGATCCTGTTGTGGTTGGGTTTCCTGTGGAGAGAGTAGTTTGTCCTGTTGCACTAGAACATTATTTACTCACTAAATTGAGTTTTTCAAGTCAATTAACAAATATTTATTGAAAACCTACTATGTGCCAGGCATAGTAGGACTACAATAGTAAACAAGACAGAGTCCCTGCCCCCAAGGAGCTTACGTTCCAATAGGGATACTAAGGGATGAATACAATACCAGTGTGTTTGCTGTACAGGAATCATGGTATTTAAAAATAATTTGTATAAACTGTAATTACTTAGCACAGATGGCGAGGTATCTGTGCTATGTGAAAGCTGTGAAATAGTGCTCTAAGAGTTGTCAAGAGCTATGGTTTTACATTTTTTTCCTCATTGCAAACTTAGTGACTTTCTACACATTATATAAAAGTAAATGACGAGCCAATAAAAGGTCGTAAATACAGAGGCCAAGCTCTCCAACTCCTATTTTTCAAGGTCGGCAGATATACTCTGTGAAAGGTGCAGATGGAAACTTTGCACAAAAAGGCCTGGAGATAATGAGAAAGAGTGGGATACAGGCAGTCCCCAGGTTACGAACGAGATCCGTTCCTGAGTGTGTCTTTAAGTCCAATTTACAGATAAGTCGGCACAGGTGCATACGGTTCTTATTTGGTGATGCAGTGGTTAAAGCGTCCGACTGCTAATCGAGAGGTCAGTGGTTCAAAACCACCAGTGGCTCTGCGGGAGAAAGGTGTGGTAGTCTGCTTCCGTAGAGATTTACAGCCTTGGAAACCCTATGGGGTCGCTGTGAGTTGGAACAACTTGACAGCAGTGGTTTGGGTTTGGGTTAGTGCCAAAAAAGGCTCAAAACCTTTTCAATGATTTAAAAGCTGCACGTGCAACAAGCAAAGGTGCCTGTGGTGCAGCAAGGGAAGATGATTGTGATGAATTTGTTGCAAGTAGCAGTTGGTTCAATCCTTTCAAAAGTGGGGGCAAATCTACATTAAAGGGCAAGTGCTAGTTGTTCATAAGTCAGACGTTCGCAACCGGGGGACTTACTGTATGTAGATGGTTTCGTCTGTTCCTTAACTCAAGTGCCTCTCTCTATATATTTTTTCTATTTATAGCAGGAAAAATCTGGCTCAATTTTGGAACTGTATTTTGAAAATGGCTTTGTTTTACAGTTTAAGGAATGAACAAAAGGAGGGAGAGTCACAAAAAGGAGCAAGTTTGTTAAACATGTCCCTCTTGCCCACTTCATCATCCTCATTTTGAAATGGCCATCCTGGTAGGCCTCTCTTGCCTTTTCCCTTTTTGGTTTCTTTCCCCAAAAGCTGTGTGCAGGTAATTCCATGTGCCATTGTTGGAAAAAAACTACTTTTTTAGATCGGTGCTGGTGTAAGTAGCCACTTTTCTCTCTTGGGTGTGTGTTTTAAAGTTTTTGTTTTTTTAAATTAATGCCAAAAAGAAAAAGCATTACGATTTGTAAACTTAATTATATGTCTTGTATCTTATTAGCTTAGTAGTTGGAACCACTTAGTCTTTAGGTGCAGGACCGTTGTTAACAGTACCAAGAAAAAAGTGTATGTGTTATGAGACTGTGCATTTTTTTAATAGCAATATGCAATAAAGAAATGAATTCATTGGGTGTACATATATGATTTCTATCATTAAAACAGCATTATCTAACTTCTTTGTATTCTTCACCATTGACTTTAAATATTGCAAATTGTTCACTAAATCAGAAATATAAACATTTTTTAACTTATACATGCTGGGCTTAGAAGCTTTTAGCTTTCTGTTACTGCATTATTCAGTATGTCCACAGGGTATCATATGCTACCAATTTTTATACTTGGTTTATGTATGAGTTTCACAGTTCATATTATATATGGTGGGGCTACTAGTAAAATTGGAAACCCTGGTGGCGCAGTGATTAAGAGCTCCGGCTGCTAACCCAAAGGTCGGCAGTTCAAATTCACCAGCCACTCCTTCGGAACCCTAGGGGGCAGTTCTACTCTGTCCTATAGGGTCACTATGAGTCAGAATCAACTCAAGGGCAGTGGATTTTTATTTACTGGTAAAATCATTCAACTCTCTAATCTCTAGAATCGAAAGCTTTTTCATTTAGAAGCATTTCCTTTTTAAAAATAAACTTATCACATAGGTCAGTATGGGCAATGTCACTATGCAGAACCAGGAATGTGTTTTATAAACATCCTCTGATAGTTGGAAGTTTCTCGTGGCCCCACATCACTTTGGCTACCTGGCCATCTTCAACCCAGTTTGGAGTCACACAGAAATAAGCTGTCCTGGCTGAACAAGCATCCAAGCACCCCATATGATAATCTTCCTGATATTTGGAAAAGTCTCATGGTACAGTGTTCTTTATAACTGGGCAAGTCTTATAACTGCTGATCATCTTGTTTTCCATTTAGTTGTTGGGAATACTATATGTGATTCAAAGGCCACATTGTTTTCTGAACCTACCATTCAGATAGGAGAGACCCTTCTTCATTTTAGACAAATTTTGTATTCCATCCCCTGAACTGAATGTGGCGTTGCCTATTTGTACATTTGGCGTGGAACTATATACAGAGCTACCTATACCCTTGGTTGTGCTTGGTGTATTGACAGAAATGGGAGAAAACGAAACTTCGAACTCATTGTACTTGTGTGTCTTCAATTTTCTCCAAGAAATTATCCTGGGGGGGGAGTTGTGCTTTTGTCAGGGAAGTGATGCTATGAGAGCCCTTTAGGACTTTGCCCCTTCCTGTTACCTAATGTGTGTAAACATGAGGAAAAGAGGATTCTCTTTACTAAACTTGTTTGTAAACAATTACTCAAAAGGCCGAATTCTGGAAAGGAGAGCTTTCTGTGAGGCTTTTTTGTTGTTGTTGTTGTTAAAAGTAACATCAATTGTTTCCTATCAAGTGGAAAACCTAAATTAAGAACCCCCAAGGTTTAACAGCTATTTGATGCTATTCACTTCCACAAACAAGCTTTAAGAATCAGTGGATTGTGTGTAGAGATATTTTAAAGGCTACTAGTCAGGGCTCTAGGACTTCCTGCATCATGTGATCATATTGAGTCACATGCTCCTTTTCTGTGTGTGGTCCATACACTGTTTTACATCTCTATATCCCTGTTAACTTCTATCAACATGAACTCTAAAAACCAGTTGCCATTGAGTTGATTCCAACTCACAGTGACCCAATGTGTGTCAAAGTAGAACTGTGCCCCACAGGGTTTTGTTGTTGTTGTTTTTTTTTTGTGCTTTAACTGAAAGTTTACAGTTCAAGTTAGTTTCTCATACAAAAATTTATGCATACATTGCTATGTGACCCTAGCTGCTCTCCCTATACCGACAGCACACTCCTCCTTTCCACCCCGGGTTTCCCATGTCCATTCAACTAGCTCCTGTTCCTTTTTCCCTTCTCACCTCCTGACAGGAGCTGCCCGTTTAGTCTCATGTATCAACTTCAGCTAAGAAGCACTCCCTTCACCAGTATCATTTTATGTCTTGTAGTCTAGGCTAATCTATGTCTGAAGAGCTGGCTTTGGGAATGGTTTCAGTTCTGGGCTAACAGTCTGGGGGCCATGTCTTCCAGGGTCCCACCAGTCTCAGACCATTAAGTCTACTGTCTTTACTAGAATTTGAGTTCTGCACCCCACTCTTCTCCTGCTTCGTCAGGGACTCTCCATTGTATTCCCTCCACAGGGTTTTTGGTGGCTGATTTTTCAGAAGATCACGTGGCCTTTCTCCCAAGGTGCCTCTGGGTGGACCTTTCAATTAGCAGTTGAGTGCATTAACCTTTGCACCACCCAGGAGCTCATGATACAACTCTAGTCATCTAAAACCTATTGAATTCATAACTAAGAGATAACTTAAATCCTGAATTCTTTCTCTTGGAGAAAGTTTGGAACACCTGGAGAAAGGAGTTTCATGTTTATAGGGACTTTATTGTTTTCCACAGCAGAGACCAATCAGAATTACTTTTCATCCAGCTTGTTGGGGAAACATCAGACCTGCCCTTTGGTCTCTCCCCTGATATGCTTTTGTCTACTCCGATAAACTGCGTTTCCATGGTATCAAACAAACACCAGCACAGGATTGCACACCAGGGTTTTCAGACAAAGGAGATCCTTATTTTTATTAAACCTTGGATATGTTTTTATTTCTCATGGAAAAGAGAGATTCCTAAACAGTATCTTTGGGTATGATTTTCCCTAGTCATTTGAATACGGCATTTGTTTTCTCTGCTTCTCTGCGTACGGTTTCTTTCACTGGACGAAGGAACAAAGGAAACAGGGCTCAATAATACTGATCTTCGCTACTATCCTCCCTTTACACCCATATAACATTGTGGTGACATTTCTGTGGCAAAGGAATTTTCAACCCTTCATACCATATGTGAGCATCTCTCGGTTAGTGTCCTCACCCCCATCTCTGTCCATGTGCCCCCACCTCTGCTTCCAAGGCAGAAAAACTTTCCTAAGTCTGATCAGGTTTGGGGGGTCACCCTGACTCCTGGGGCAAGAGAAGGTGTCCAGAGAAGAGGTGGTTGTTGATACCAAGCAATGATTCAGATAGACAGTCACAGGGAGAGAAGGAAGTGCCTCTGCGAGTTGCTCAGAAAGAAGTCTCTGTATGCATGGCGAAACTTCCTTACCAAATCAGGTTTACTCACCCTTAGTAGCTTGCACAAAAAGAGCCCTGGCAGTGCCATGGTTAAGCGCTCAACTGCTAACCCACCTAGTGGCTCTGAAGGAGAAAAGACCTGGTGATCTGCTCCTGTAAAGAATACAGCCTAGGAAACCCTGTGGGGCAGTTCTTCTCTGTCATATAGGGTCTCTATGAGTAGGAATCTACTTGACAGCACACAACTACCTTGCACATACTCCCCTCAGCTAAACTTTCTTTGGTAGCTTCTCATGCCCTTTTTACTTCCCTAGTTTAATGCGCTTGGCTATTAGCCAGAAGGGTGGAGGTTCGAGTCCACCCATAAGTGCCTCGAGAGAAAGGTCTGGTGATCTGCTTCTGAAAAATCAGTCACTGAAAGCCCTATGAAGCACAATTCTACTCTGACACACATTGAATCAGAATCAACTCAACGGCAACTGGTTAGTTTATTCACATCTGGGTGTTATCTCCAAAAAACAACCCAAAAGTGTAGCTTCTCATAGTACCTTCTCGTACTTCCATTCACACCCCCATGTCCCAAGACTTCAGATGAGGCTCTAAAACCTCTTGATTAACTCTTAGACTAACACAACTTTGCTGTCCATTTCTTAATTCTTTGCTTTAGAAGCCAGAGGGTAGCAATAAATGAAGAACTGGTCACTAGTGAGCTGGTCACTCCTTAAGCAGTTCACGTTATAAGCCTTTAGGATATCAAGACAAATTTTCTGCAAGTTAACTGTAGGCAGAAGGTTCCAGAAAGAGTCTCTCCTTCCTCCCTCTGAACCAGCTTCATTAGTTAAGCCACCATCAGAAAGACCTTATTATTAGGAATTCTCTTAAGGTAACTTTTGCAAACAATGGTCTTCTCCTACTGTCTTGAATGTGATATATTTGACCCTGAAAAGAAGCAGTTGTTTAGTGACCTGATGTTTTTATGGCTGGTGAGTTCATGCTAACAGAGTAGCCTTCCAAAGTCTGCTAGGACACAGCTATTAGAGACACAGCTGGGAGTGGGGTCATGTGGAACCTGTCTCACCCGGGCCTCTGTTAAAGGACTTGTGCAACGGAGAAAGGATGGCTCTAGGGCAATTAGCATTGACTTCCCCTCACTAGAATGTGCAAAGTGACCCCGATCAATCCTGGAACTGCTTACAGTCATCAAAGTACACCCCACAGAAACCGCTCCCAACTTATCTGCCTATTCTGTTCCCTTGTGCCAGTCTCTAAGCGGCACATTAGAACGTAAAGACTCCAAGCTTCAATGTTGTCTCTACTGTCAGCAAATACAAGATGCAACCCTAGGCCAGTTTCCCAAACGGCTTTGCTTCCTTTTATGGCAGCTGGGCCAGAATGGTTCTAAAATTTCCCATTGCAGGACGCTGCAGCCCCACCTCCCAGGCTTCCAGCCCCTGGGTGATGGGAATTCACGCAGCCAACTTACGAACTAGAATTAAACAAACTGTCCTGATTGCAGTGTTTATCAGCCCCAGCCAAGAAATCGGGCCTCTTGCCCTGGCTATTTGGGAAGGGGAAAAGTGGAAGGGCAATTGGTTAGAGCACAGTACATGTTAGCTGTAACGAGACTCACTCCCGGGTTTCCTTTTGTTTTACCAGGTAACCATAGTAACTCTGATTCTCAGGGCCCCATCTGGGCCACACCAAGACCACATGCATTGATCCAGTCATAAAATTGATGCATATCACTAACATAGCTTTCCCTGTAGAGGCCTTTGTGGTGACCTAGAAAGAGTGTGGTTCAAGAAGAGGAAGGAACAAATCCCTAAACGGAAGGGCCCCCTGCTCTGCACTGGAGGGACCACAATGAAATGTTGTATTCTTACAGACACTGCATTTTAAGAGCAACACTGACAGATGAAAGTGCGTCCTGGAGACGATGGTTTATCTGGTGAGGTGGTATAAACACTGCTTTGTAAGTATTCACCGACAAGGAGATCTTGAGTCTGGAAAACCAATTATTCAGGAGATATGGCCGACGTCCTCAAATATTTGAAGAGAGAGAAGACTTATTCTGTATTTCACCAGAAGGCAGGACTACAAACAATGGGTGAAAGTCACCAACAAGTTGATTTCCTTTTCTTAACTATTAGAGAATTTTCAGACTCTATAACTAAGGAACACCTGAACAGGCTGCCACAGAAAGTGCTGTTGCCCCCATCTTTAGAGGTAATCAAACCTCTAGACTGGATGACCATCCATTACATCATGGATGGTGTCAGAGATTCTGCACTAAGTGGCAGGCGGGATAGATGATATTTTTAACTTTTTATTTGGAAATAGTTTAAAACTGACAAAAATTTGAAGAAAATAAATATATAAGGAATACACTGTGCCCTTTTTTCAGATTCACTTATTATTACTGTCTTACCCCATTTGCTTTATCATTCGCTGTCTTGCTCTCTTTGTAAGTTTGTACAGATGTACACGTAATTTTTTGAATCATTTGAGAATAATTTACATACATCATGGCCCTTAATTCCTAAATATTCCAGTGTGCATTTCCTAAGAATAGGAGTATGCTCTTATATAACTTCAGTACATTAATCAAATTCATAAACTTATATTGATACAATACTATAACCTACCATCCATATTCCAACTTTGTCAGCTGATATAATAATGAACATCCTTTATAGCATTGCCTCCCTTCAGAAAAGGATCTAGCCCAAGGCCAGATATTGCATTTAGTTGTTACACTCTTTAGCCTCTTATACTCCTTAGCCATTTTTTTGTCTCTTATGACTTTGACATTTTTGAAGAATAGTCCTGTGGTAGGCAGATTAATAGCCCCCCAAAGACGTCTATGTCCTAATCCCCAGAACCTGTGACTGTGTTATCTTACATGGCAAAGGGGACTTTGCTGATGTGATGAAGCTAAGAATCTTGAGCTAGGAAGATTATCCTGGATTGTCTGGGTGAGCACAATGTAATCACAAGGATCATTATTAGAAGCGGGCGAGAGAGTCAGAATCAGAGAAGGAAATGTGATGATGGAACCAGAGATCCAAGTGATGCAATTGCTGGCTTTGAAGATGGAAGAGGACCATGAACTAGAACACAAGCCACCCTACCCACCCCACCCCACCCCACCCCACCCTTTTTTGTTAAACTACAGTATTCATTTCACTTCATTTTTGACTGAGGTTTCATTTTATTAGATTAAATTCTTGGCTGGAATACTGCATAGTTGATGCTGTGTCCTTCTCAGGGTGTTGTATCTGGAGGCACACAACGTTCATCTGTCCCTCATAGGTGATGGAACTTTTGACCACTCAGTCAAGGCATTGCCCAATTTCTTTACTGTATAACTACAGGGTTTTGTTCTCCCTTGAAATTAATAAGCAGTCTGCTCCTCATCAAAATTTCCCCCTAGATTTAGCTCTTTTGATGATTTTTGCCTGAATCAATTTTAATATGATGGTTGCAAATGATTGTTCACCTCCAACATCCCCTCCAGTTAGTATTCAGCATTGTACGGTAAGCAAGAGCCCTCCTACCTCACCTATTAATTATCTATTTATAGCCAGTATGGACTTATGAATTCCAATTTTTTGTCAAATGATTTATAATTCATTACTGTACTTAATTATTTTGGTGCTAAAATTGTTCCAGATTTGACCAGGAGGAGCCCTGTCAAGCTGACCCTGTGTCCTTGTAATATGTCCCTATTTTTTAAAAAAAGCAATTCCCAGACATGCTTGCTGAGACTTGACCCTGCTTTTGACAAATAATGATGGGGAACAAACAAACCATTTCAAATTGGCCGAAAATAGCTCAATTAAATTGTATCCTGTCTCTGTTTTGGTGGAACTCATGCCTGAGAAGTTCCAAATTCCTAAAGCTGAAGGGTAGAAAGGGAGGGTAGAGGAAGAAGACGTAGAAGGGAAAAGTTTTACCATGTTACCTTTTACGGTTGCTAGCTACCATTCTTTTTATTGTTGTTGGGTGCCGTAGAGTCAATTCTGACTCACAGCTACCCTATAGGACAGAGTAGAACTGCCCCATGGGGTTTCCAAGGAGCAGCTGGTGGATTTGAACTGCCGACCCTTTGGTTAGCAGCCGTAGCGCTTAACCACTGTGCCACCAGGGCTCCTATCACCATTAATGGGATTGTTTTAAAAACCCATGGGTCACAAATGCATAATTTGACTAGATTCATGCAGGTAGAGGAGGAAACTAGGAATCAGAGAGGGTGCTAAGAGCTCCAAGGCTCCTCCCTCTGAACTTGACATAACCAAGGCCCTTCTGGAATAGGAGGCGTTTTTTTTAAAAAAAGCAATTCCTAACTTTCTGGCACAACAAAAATTTCCAGGTTTACCTTGTTTATCCTGCCCTGATCTTGGAGTCAGCCATTTCTCCAAGGAATTCTGGTGTCTTTTAGTGAAAAATGATGTTAAAGATCAAGATTAAATTTGCTTCTTGATTTTTTTCCATATATACATAAACACATACACAGGTATACATACCCAAGTGTGTGTGTATACACCTACTCATGTCTATATATATATCTCCTTGTGGCATAGTGGTTAAGAGCTCGTCTGCTAACCAAAAGTTCAGCAGTTCAAATTCACCAGCCACTCCTTAGGAACCCTAGGGGGCAGTTCTACTGTATCATATAGGATGGCTGTGAGTCAAATTGACTCACTGGCAATGGGTTTGGTTTTATACACACACACATACACACACACACACACACACACACACACCACACGCCATGCATACACATATTTTAGAAATCATTGTTCACACCAATTGTTATGGATTGAATTGTGTCCCTCAAAAAATGTATGTTATAGATCCTAACCCCTATACCTTTGGATATAATCCTATTTGGGAATAGGATTTTCTTGTTTATGTTAATGAGGCCGTATCAGTGTAGAGTGTGTCTTAAACTAATCACTTTTGCAGTATAAAAGAGCAGATTAGGCATAAAAGACAGACACAGGTGGAAGACGGACACCATCTGAAGATGACAAAGGCAGATAAACCCAGAAACTCCAAGGATGACTGGCTAGAGAAGCTGAGACAAGGATTTTCCTCCAGAGCTAACCAAAAGAGAGAGCCTTTCCCTAGAGCCGGCACCCTGAATTCGGACTTCTAGCCTCCTAAACTGTGAGAAAGTAAATTTCTGTTTTATTACCACATGTGGTATTTCTGTTATAGCAGCACCAAGAAACTAAGATACCAATACTTCAAATTCAGATCCATCTGCAAAGGTTTTCCTTGCCTTCACCCAGCCCATATTTATATGTCCCTCCTTCCACAGCGAGAACTCTCTGACTCCAACCACATCAATATATTTACTCAATAGCTAAATTTTATATTAAATCTCAGCGAGTTTTAAAATTGGTTCTCATATGACCCAACAACAAACTAACCTACTAAAAAGAGTTTAGGATTTGTTTGTGCTTCTTCCTATCTCTTTCTCCCCTCTCCACCCTCCACTCTGCCCCAGACTGAGTATATAGTGAAAAACCGTGTTCATAAGTTACTTGGATTCTTTGTTTTTCTCCCCTTCAGTGTGGTTATGGCCATTATTTCTAATACACTTAGGTTCATTTGTTTCAATTTTTTTTTTTTTTTTTTAGTTTTAAATTCTGTCTCCTTCTCATTCTTATTGATTTAATTTTTTTTTAATATGTAGGTTATCCAGACACTGTCAAAGTTAAAACCATAGAAAGAGGTATACTCAGAGAAGTGTCACTCCCTCCTGTGTTCCTTCCACCTGCTCCTCACCCTACCCTGCCTTGTAGGAATCCACCTTCAGCGTTTTCTGGTTTATCTTTCCTCTTGTGTCTTTTTTAATGATAAGCAGATATATGTATGTTTACTCACTTTACCTTCAGTATATGTTGTTTTGCAGTGTGCCTTTTACATTTAATGATATCTGTTGGAAATCACCCCATATCAATTCATAGACATCTTCATTCTTATTCTTTTTTTTTTTTTTGCATAGTACTCCAATGTGTGTAGGCTTCATATGTTATTTAACCAATCACTAACATTTTCCAATTACATATAGCACAGCAATGAATAGCCTTGTGTGCATATATTTTATATTGTTGGAGGTATAGTTCCAGAAAAAATTCCTTGACATGAGATTGCTGGGTCAAAGACTAGACACGTAAGGTGTTTTGTTAAATATTGCTACATTCCCCTCATAGAAGTTGTGCCATTTTACATTCCCACTAGCAATGTATAAGTGTGCCTATTTCTTCATCACCTTGCCAAGCTTCTGAATGTTTGTCAGTCTGATGGGTGAGACATATCTCAGTGTAGTTTTAATTTGCATTTCTCTTCTTATGAAGGAATTGAACATCTTTTCATATGTTTAAGGGCCATTTTTACATCTCTTTTTTTTATGTCTGTTCTGGTCATTTATTGGTCAACTTGAGGGAATGTGTTATATTACAAGATACATCCTTTGATATTGTCTACCTTGAAATCATTCAGTGTAAGATCTAGAAACAACTTCAGATATCACCTTGTTGGATATTTTATTTTATATAGATAAGGAAAATGATCCTAGTATTTGAGTGACTTGCCCAAGGTCTCGTAGCACATATATGGCAGAGAAGGTCCCAGAACACAAACCATCTGGTTCCCTAATACTAGGCCTCTTTCACTACTCCAAGTTTCCTTCTCACTCGCTTCAGGCTTGACTTTGTTCTGTAAAGTTTTCCCCACCTGGAGCAGGGAAGATGGAACCCTGGATCTGAGAATTACAAACCTTTGCCTCTTAAGAGGAATGAGACAATGATTGCTACTTGTCTGTCAATATCATACTCTTCTCTTCCTTGCAACCAATTGCCTTTGAGTCGACCTCAATTCAGTGTGACCCTATGTGTCTCAGAGTAGAACTGTGCTCCAGAGCGTTTTCAGTGGCTGGCTTTTCTGAAGAAGATCATCAGGCCTTTCTTCTGAGGCACCTCTGGGTGAATTTCCAACCTTTGGTTAGCAGTTGAGCTTGTTAACAGGATGCACCATCCAGTGAATCCCTTTCTTCGTTATAGAACTCTCAATTTTTTTCACTTTATTTTTTTCTTATTGTACTTTAGATGAAGGTTTACAGAACAAATTAGCTTCTCATTAAACAGTACACATATTGTTTTATGACATTGGTTAAGAACACCACGACATAGCAACAGTCTCCGTTTTTGACTTTGGGTTCCCTATTATCAACTTTCCTGTCCCTTACTGCCATCTAGTACTTGCCCCAGGGCTAGTGTGCCCATTTAGTCTCATTTTGTCCCTATGATCCCGTCTAATCTTTGGCTAAAAGGTGAATCTCAGGAGTGACTTCATTACTGAGCTAAAAGTGTGTCTGGGGGCCATACTCTCGGGGTTTCTCCAGTCTGTGTCAGGCCAGTAAGTCTGGCCTTTTTTTGAGTTAGAATTTTATTCCACATTTTTCTACAGCTCTGTCTAGAACCCTCTGTTGTGATCCCTGTCAGAGCAGTTGGTGGTGGTAGCTGGCACCATCTAGTTGTACTGGACTCAGTCTGGTGGAGGCTGTGGTAGTGGTGGTCTATTAGTCTTTTGGACTAATCTTTCCCTTGTGTCTTTCCTTTTGTACATTTTCCCTTGCTCCTGAAGGGGTGAGATCAGTGGAGTATCTTAGATGGCTGCTCATAGGCTTTTAAGACCCCAGACGCTACTCACCAAAGTAGAATGTAGAACATTTTCTTTATAAACTATGTTATGCCAAATGAGCTAGATGTTCCCTAAGACCATGGTCCCCTCAGCACTCAGCCCAGCAATTCGGTCCATAAGGGAGTTTGGATTTGTCCATGGAGCATCCATGACCTTACCGTAAACAAGTTATGCTGGCTTCCCCAGTGTTGTGTACTGTCTATTCTTCACCGAAGTTACCACTTATCTATTGTCTACTTAGTGTTTTTCCATCCCCACCCCTCCCATCCCTTGTAACCATCAAAGATTGTTTCTTTTCGTGTGTAAACCTTTTCATGAGTTTTTATAGCAGTGGTCTCATACAATATTTGTCCTTTTGTGATTGACTTATTTCACTCAGCATAATGCCCTCCAGAATCATTCATGTTGTGAGATGCTTCGTAGATTCATCATTGTTCTTTATTGTTTTGTAGTACTCCATTGTGGTATGTAGCATAGTTTGTTTATCCATTCACCTGTTGATGAGCAACTAGGTTGTTTCCATCTTTTTGCTATTGTGAACAATGCTGCAATGAACATGGGTGTGCATATATTTATTCGTGTGATGACTCTAATTTCTCTAGATTATATTCCTAGGAGTGGGATTGCTGGATCATATGGTATTTCTATTTCTAGCTTTCTAAGGAAGCACCATATTATTTTCCAGAATGGTTGTACCATTTTGCACTCCCGGTTGTACCATTTTGCATTCCCACTAGCAGTGCGTAAGAGTTCCAATCTCCCCACAACCTCTCCAACATTTGTTATTTTTTGTTTTTTGGATTCGTGCCAGTAATGCCAGGATGAGACAGTATCGCACTGTGGTTTCGATTTGCATTTCTCCAATGGCTAGTGATCGCGAGCATTTCCTCATGTGTCTGTTGGCTGTTTGAATGTCTGCTTTGGTGAAGTGTCTGTTCGTTTCCTTTGCCCATTTTTTAATTGGATTATTTGTCTTTTTGTTGTAGAGGTGTTGGATTTTCCTGTAGATTTTAGAGATTAAACCTTTGTCGTATTTGTAATAGCCGAAAATTTTTTGCCAGTCTGTAGGTTATCTTTTTACTCTTTCGGTAAAGTCTTTTGATGAGCATAAGTGTTTAATTTTTAGAAGATCTCAGTTGTCTAGCTTTTCTTCTGGAGTTTGTATGTTGTTAGTTATCCTGTTAATGCCATGTATTAGGGTCTCTAGCATTTTTTTCTTCTATGATCTTTATAGTTTTTGGTTTTATATTCAGGTCTTTGATTCATTTTGAATTAGTTTTTGTGTATGGTGTGAGGTAGGGGTCCTGTTTCATTTTTTTGCAGATGGACATCCAGTTTTGCCAGCATCATTTGTTAAAAACACTGTCTTTTCCCCATTCGATGGACTTTGGGCCCTTGTCAAAGATCAAGTGACCATAGGTGGATGGATTTACATCTGGGTTCTCAATTCTGTTCCATTGGTCAATGTATTTGTCATTGTGCCATTTCCAGGCTGTTTTGACTACTGTAGCTGTATAATAGGTTCTGAGGTCAGGTAGTGTGTGTACTACTACTTTCTTCTTCTTCTTCAATAGTGCTTTATTTATCCGGGACCTCTTCCCTTTCCATATAAAGTTAACGATTGATTTTTCCATCTCTTTAAAGAATGTTGTTGGTATCTGGATTGGGATTACACTGTATTTGTAGATTGCTTTGGGTAGAATTGTCATTTTCACAATGTTGAGTCTACCCTTCCAGGAGCATGGTATGTTTTTCCATTTATGTAGATCTCTTTTGGTTTCTTACAGTAGTGTTTTGTAGCTTTCTTTGTAAAGTTCTTTTACATCTCTGGTTAGATTTATTTCTAAGTATTTTATTTTTTAGGGGCTATTATAAATGGTATTGCTTTCTTGATTTCCTTTTCATCATTTTCTTGATTAGTGTATAGGAATCCAACTGATTTTTGTGTGTTTATCTTGTATCCTGCTACTCTGCTGAATCTGTTAGTTCCAGTAGTTTTCTCGAGGAGTCTTTTGGGTTTTCCATATATAGTGTCATATCATCTGCAAATAGGGACACTTTTACTTCTATATTACCAACTTGGATGTCCTTTATTTCTTTTTCTTGCCTTATTGCTCTAGCTAGGACTTCCAGCACAATGCTACATAGGAGTGGTGATAGAGGACATCCTTGTCTTGTTCCCGTTCTCAGGGGGAATGTTTTCAGCCTCTCTCCATTAAGAATGATGTTGGCTGTTTGTTTTGTATAGACGCCCTTATTATGTTGAGGAATTTCCCTTCTACACCTATTTTACTGAGAGTTTTTATCAAGAATAAGTGTTGGAGTTTGTCGAATGCCTCTTCTGCGTCAATTGAAATGATCATGTGATTTTTTTTTGTTTGTTTCCTTTTATTTACGTGTTGGATTATGTTGATTGATTTTGTAATGTTGAACCATCCTTGCATACCTGGTATGAGTCCTACTTCGTTGTGGTGTATTTTTTTTTTTTTAATATGATGCTGAATTTTATTAGTTAGAATTTTGTTGAGAGTTTTTGCATCTATATTCATGAGAGACATTGGTCTGTAATTTTCTTTTTTTTTTATCGTAAAGTTCCACACTTTTAATGATAACACATTTTTAGGATAAGTCACCATAATGCAATGTCAGAAAAGAATCTGTCTTCATCTTTTCATTAGTTTCTTCTTTTTTTTTAATTGATGTAATTAAATGAAGTTTACATTTCAAGTTAGTCTCCCATACAGAATTTTTATTTTTTAACATATGTTGTTATGAGACCCCAACTGCTCACCCCATTCTGTGACAGCACACTCCTCCCCTCCGCCCCTGGTTCCCCATGAACATTCAACCAGATCCTTACTCTCTCTGCCTTCCCCTCTAACCTCTGGACAGAAGCCACCCCTTTGGTCTCTTATATCTATTTGTCTAAGAGGCATATTCTTCACGAGTATCACTTTATGTCCCACAGTCCAGCCCAATCCCTGTCTGAAGAGTTGGCCTCGGAAATTGTTTTAGTTCTGGGGTGATGGAGAGACCAGGGGCCATGCTTTCTGGGGCGCCTCCAGTCTTAGTCAGACCATTAAGTCTGGTCTTCTTACTAGTATTTGAGTTCTGCATCCCATCATTCTACTGCTCCATCAGGGACCCTCTGTTGTGTTCCCTGTCAGGACATTCATTGGTGGTAGCCAGGCACCATCTAGTTCTTCTGGTCTCAGGCTGATGAAGTCTCTGGTTTATGTGGCCCATTCTGTCTCTTGGGCCAATACTTTCCTTGTGTCTTTGGTGTTCTTCGTTCTCCTTTACTCCAAGTGGTTGGGACTAATTGATGCATCTTAGATGGCCGCTTGCAATCTTTTAAGACCCCAGACGCCACACACCAAAGTAGGATGCAGAACATTTTCTTAAGGTTTGTTATGCCAATTGACATAGATGTCCCCTGAAAGCATGGTCCTCAGACCCCACATCCCCGCTACTCTGTCTCTCAAAGTATTTGATTGTATTGAGGAAACTTCTTAGCTTTGGTTTAGTCCAGTTGTGCTGGCTTCCCCTGTAGTGTGCGCTGTCCTTCCCTTCACTTAAGATCATTCTTATCTACTGTCTAGTTAGTGAATAACCCTCACCCTCCCTCCCCACGCCCGTAACCATCAAAGAATGTTTTCTTCTATGTTTTAACATTTTCTTGAGTTATTATAATAGTGGTCTTATACAGTATTTGGCCTTCTGTGCCTGGCTGAATTCACTCAGCATAATAAGTTCTAACTTCCACAGAGTTATACAATGTTCCACAGCTTCATCATTGTTCTTTATCATTGGGTAATATTCCATTGTGTGGATATACCATGGTTTGTTTGTCCATTCGTCCATCGATGGGCACTTAGGTTGCTTTCATCCTTTGGATATTGTGAACAGTGCTGTGATGAACAAGAGTGTGCATATATCTATTCATGTGACAGCTCTTGTTTTTCTAGGATCTATTCCAAGGAGCGGGATAGCTGGATCGTATGGTACTTCTATTTCTAGCTTTTTAAGGAAGTGCCAAATTGATTTCCAAAGTGGTTGTACCATTTTACATTCCCACCAACAGTGTATAAGTGTTCCAGTCTCTCCACAACCTCTCCAGCATTTGTTATTTTGTGTTTTCTGGATTAATACTAGCCTTGTTGGGGTGAGATGATATCTCATTATAGTTTTGATCTGCATTTCTCTGATGACTAATGATCGTGAGCATTTCTTCATGTGTCTGTTAGCTGCCTGAATATCTTCTTTGGTGAAGTGCCTGTTCATATCCTTTGCCCATTTTTTAATTGGGTTATTTGTCTTTTTGCTGTTGAGGTTTGGGAGTATCTTGTAGATTTTAGAGATTAAACACTGATCAGATTTGTTGTAGCCAAAAATTTTTTCCCAGTCTGTAGGTTGTCTTTTCACTCTTTTGGTGAAGTCTTTGGATGAGCATTAAGTGTTTGATTTTTAGGAGCTCCCGTTTATCTAGTCTCTCTTCTGGTGCTTTTGCATCATTACTTATGGTTTGTATTGTGTTTATGCCACGTATTAGGGTTCCTAGTGTTGTCCCTATTTTTTCTTCCATGATCCTTATCATTTTTGATTTTATATTTAAGTCTTTGATCCATTTTGAGTTAGTTTTTGTACATGGTGTGAGATATGGGTCTTGTTTCAGTTTTTTGCATATAGATATCCAATTATGCCAGCACCATTTGTTGAAGAGACTGTCTTTTCCCCAATTAATGGACTTTGGGCCTTTGTCAAATATTAGCTGTTCATAGGTGGATGAGCTTATATCTGGATTCTCAACTCTGTTCCACTGGTCTATGTATCTGTTATTGTACCAGTACCAGGCTGTCTTGACTACTGTGGCAGTATAATATGTCCTAAAATCAGGTAGTGTAAGGCCTCCCACTTTGTTCTGCTTCTTGAGTAGTGCTTTATTTATCTGGGCCTCTTTCCTTTCCATATGAAGTTGGTGATTTTTTTTCTCCATCTCATTAAAAAATGCTGCTGGAATTTGGATATGGATTGCATTGTATCTGTAGATTGCTTTGGGTAGAATTGAAATTTTCACTATGTTGAGTCTACCTATCCATGAGCAAGGTATATTTTTCCACTTATGCAGGTCTCTTTTAGTTTCTTGCAGTAGTGTCTTGTAGTTTTCTCTGTAAAGAGTTCTTACATCTCTGGTTAGGTTTATTCCTAAGTATTTTATCTTTTTGGGGGCTATTGTAAATGGTATTGATTTGGTGATTTCCTCTTCGAGGTTCTCTTTGTTGGTGTAAAGGAATCCAGTTGATTTTTGTAGGTTTATCTTGTATCCTGAAACTTTGCTGAAATCTTCTATTAGTTCCAGTAGTTTTCTTGTGGATTCCTTGGGGTTTTCCATGTATAAGATCATATCATCTGCGAATAGAGATACTTTGACTTCTTCCCTACCTATTTGGATGCACTTTATTTCTTTTTCTAGCCTAACTGCTCTGGCTAGGACCTCGAGCACAATGTTGAATAATAGTGGTGCTAAAGGGCATCCTTGTCTGGTTCCTGTTCTCAAGGGGAATGCTTTCAAAGTCTCTCCATTCAGGAAGATGGTGGCTATTGGTTTTGTATAAATGCCCTTAATTATACTGAGGAATTTCCCTTCTATTCCTTTTTTTTTTGAGAGTTTTTATCATGAATGGGTGTTGGACTTTGTCAAATGTCTTTTCTGCATCAATTGATAAGATCATGTGGTTCTTGTCTTTTCTTTTATTTATGTGATGGATTACGTTGATTGTTTTTCTAATGTTGAACCGTCCCTGCATATCTGGTATAAATCCCACTTGGTCGTGGTGAATTATTTTTCTGATATGTTGCTGAATTCTATTGGCTAAAATTTTGTTGAGGATTTTTGCGTCAATGTTCATGAGGGATATCGGTCTGTAATTTTCTATATTTGTGGTGTCTTTACCTGGTTTTGGTATCAGGGTTATGCTGGCTTCATAGAATGAGTTTGGGAGTATTCCATCCTTTCTATGCTCTGAAATACCTTTAGTAGAAGTGGTGTTATCTGTTCTCTGAAAGTTTGGTAGAATTCTCCAGTGAAGCCATCCGGGCCAGGGCATCTTTTTGTTGGGAGTTTTTTAATTGCCTTTTCAATCTCTTCTTTTGTTATGGGTTTATTTAGGTGTTCTACCTCTGTTTGTGTTAATTTAGGTGGGTAGTGAGTTTCTAGAAATTTGTCCATTTCCTCTAGGTTTTCAAATTTGTCAGAGTACAATTTTTCATAGCAGTCTGTTATGATTCTTTTAATTTCAGTAGGGTCTGTTGTGATATCACCCATCTCATTTCTTATACAGGTTATACGTTTCCTCTCCAGTTTTTCTTTTGTCAGTTTCGCCAATGGTTTATCAATTTTGTTGATCTTTTCAAAGAACAAGCTTTTGGACTTGTAAATTCTTTCAATTGTTTTTCTATTCTCTACTTCATTTAATTCTGCTCTAATTCTTATTATTTCCTTCCTTCTGGCACCTGTAGGCTTCTTTTGCTGCTCTCTTTCTACTTGTTCTGGTTGTAGGGTTAGTGCTTTGATTATTAGCCTTTCTTGGTTTGGGATGTGTGCATTTATTGCTATAAACTGACCTCTGAGCACTGCTTTTGCTGTGTCCCAAAGGTTCTGGTAGAATGTGTTTTCATTCTCGTTTGATTCTATGAATTTCTTTATTCCATCCTTAATTTCTTCTATAACCCAGTGGTTCTTGAGCAAGGTGTTGTTCAGTTTCCATGTGTTTGATTTTTTTTCCTTGCTTTTTGTGTTGTTCATTTCCACTTTTATGGCTTTATTGTAGAAAAGATGCTTTGTAGTATTTTGATGTTTTGGATTTTGTTAAGGCTTGCTTTATGGCCTAATGTGTGGTCTATTCTGGAGAATGTTCCATGTGCATTGGAAAAGAAAGTATACTTGGTTGCTTTGGGGTGCAGAGTTTGGTATATGTCTATGAGATCAAGTTGGTTGATTGTGGCATTTAGATCTTCTGTGTCTTTGTTGAGCTTCTTTCTGGATGTTCTGTCCTTCACCGAAAGTGGCATGTTGAAGTCTCCTACTACTATTGTGGAGGTGTCCGTCTCTCTTTTCAGAGCTGTTAGAGTTTGTTTTATGTATTTTGGAGCACTGTTGTTGAGTGCGTAAATATTTATTATAGTTATGTCCTCCTGGTGTACTGACCCTTTAATCATTATGTAGTGCCCTTCCTTATCTTTTGTGGTGGATTTTACTTTAAAGTCTATTTTGTCAGGGATCAATATTGCCACTCTTGCTCTTTTTTGAGTGTTGTTTGCTTGATATATCTTTTTCCGTCCTTTGTGTTTTAGCTTGTTTGTGTCTTTAAGTCTAAGGTGCGTCTCTTGTAGGCAGCATATAGATAGATCATGCTTTTTTATCCAATCCGCCACTCTGCGTCTCTTTATTGGTGTATTAAGTCCGTTTACAGTCAGTGTAATTATTGATAGGTATGAGTTTAGTGCTGTCATCCTGATATCTCTTTTTGTGTGTTGTTCACAGTTTCTTTGTTCTCAATTTTCTGTGCTGAGTCATTTTTCTTTATGTATTTTTTTTTTCATCTTTTTCTTTGTTGTAGATTTTGTGTTTGCTGGGTCTTTATGTTTTTCTACTTTTTTATTTTGATTTGTAGGATTGTTAGATTCCTTTGTGGTTACCTTAATATTTACCCCTAATTTTCTAAGTTTATACCAGTCTTTTACTACTTTATATTTGCTTAACTTCCCCTCCATATAGAAAATCAATGTCTCCATTTTTTAAGTCCCTCTTTTTTTGTTTTAATATTATCCTCTTTTTTTTTTTTTTTTTTTTTTACATATTGATACCTGTTTCCCTATTTTCAATGTTTTGGCTTTGGTGTAATTTCGATTTCTGTATCTGAGCCAATATCTGGTTGCTCTATCCTGTGTTCTAGTCTTGCGTTGTTAGCCGATGTTATTGATTATCTAACCGTAGGGCTCCCTTTAGTATTTCTTGTAATTTTGGTTTGGTTTTTGCAAATTCCCTGAACTTCTGTTTATCTGGAAATGCCCTAATTTTGCCATCATATTTGAGATACAGTCTTGCTGGATATGTAACTCTTGGCTGACAGTTATTTTCCTTCAAGGCTTTAAATATGTCATCCCATTGCCTTCTAGCCTGCTTGGTTTCTGCTGAGTAGTCTGAGCTTATTCTGATTGACTCCCCTTTGTAGACTACTTTTCTTTTATCCCTAGCCGCTCTTAAAATTCTCTCTTTATCTTTGGTTTTGGTAAGTTTGATTATAATATGTCTTGGTGACATTCTTTTGGGATGTACCTTATGTGGGGTTCGATGAGCATCTTGGATAGATATCTTCTCATCTTTCATGATATCAGGGAAGTTTTCTATCAGCAAATCTTCAACAATTTTCTCTGTATTTTCTGTTATCCCCCCTGTTCTGGTACTCCAATCACTCGTAGATTATTTCTCTTGATAGAGACTCTTAGAGTTTCTTCATTCTTTTTAATTCTTTTATCTGATTTTTTCCTCAAATAAGTTGGCATCAAGAGCTTTATCTTCAATGTCACTAATTTTAACTTCTGCTGCCTCAATTCTGCTCCTATGACTTTCTATTGAGTTGTCTAATTATGAAATTTTATTGTTAATATTCTGGATTTCTGATTGCTGTCTCTCTATGGATTCTTGCAGCCTATTAAATTCGGCATTATGTTCTTGAATAACCTTTTTAAGTTCCGCTACTACTGTGTCTGTATTTTGCCTGGCTGTTTCTGTGCTCTGTCGAATTTCCTTTCTTATTTCTACAAGAGTTCTGTATATTAATCTTTTGTATTCTGTCTCTGGCAATTCCAAGAAGTTCTCTTCCTCCAGAGAATTCATTGGTTCTTTATTTTGGGAGCTTTCTGAAGCCATCATGGACTGCCTCTTAATGTGACTTGATATTGACTGTTGTCTCTGAGCCATCAATAATTTATTGTAATTTTGTTTTGTGTTTGCTTAGTGAGACCTAGCTTCTTATTTTGTTTTGTTTTGATATGCCCAAATAGGCTGCTCGTGTGCACTGGTTTGATTTTTGACACCTTTTGATCTCTAATGTCCTGTCACCAGGTAGTTGGTTCTGTAACTAAGTATGTGCACGCCGGAGTTCATTAAAATTTCCTATATAGGATCAGCTTGGGTGTGCAGGCAGTTGATCTCCAAGTGTGTGATGCAGGCTCTCACCCCCAGTCCTTGAGAGGCATGGGTGATTGGTGTAGGCACTGAACTCTGGCTGTGGTAGGGGATCACGCGCTGAGCCAGGCAGGGGGCCGACGGCTGCCCCTGAGAGTCTGAAAGAAAAGCGTGTCCCTATTCTCTAGGGTGAAAAGGTAGGTGAGTTTTGCAGCCAGGCTAAGAGCGCCCCACTATGTTGGCTGCAAAGGCTCGAGGGCACCACTTTTTCTTGAACTCCTGAAGCAGATGACTAGGCACTTTAGGAACTATCACCAGTCCTCAAGACCCTGCTGCAGATCGATAGAAGTGCCTAGTTGAGGGGCAGGGCTGTTTCGAGGATCACAAATCTGCCCGTTCACAGCTGAAGAAGTTGAAGTTAAACTTCAGATGTTTGCCTGTTGTACTGTGATAGTGAGGGCTAACACTGTTGAGATGGGTCCCCACAAGTCTATACAGGGGTGTATGGCACTCAGAGTCTGCGGACCCCTGATTTCTATGGCCAGCAAAGGAGTTGTGCTGACCCTGTGTTCCTGGCCTAGGGGAGCCAGAAGCTTATTTGCTCCCTCTCCAAGGCCAGGAGAATGGGTCAGGGCACCTTTTGGGATCTGTTTCCGGCCCAGGAGACTCCCAGTGCAGAGCGGGGAGGGAAGCGGTAAAAGGAAGAGAGGTTTTGCCCAAATCTGGTGGAGAGCGTGGAGATAGGAGGTAAAAGGGAGAGAGGTTTTTCCCAAATCCATTGCAGAGCACGGAGGTAGGCAGTAAAAGGGAGAGAGGTTTTTCCCAAATCCAGTGCAGAGTGCAGAGATAGGAAGTAAAAGGGAGAGAGGTTTTTCCCAAATGAGCTTTTTTTTTTTTTAACTCGCCACAAAAAAGTGTGCGCATGTACTTATCCTAGCCTCTTGGGAGCTGCTCTTCACTGGTTCGGAGTGTCCAAGCAGAATCTCTGCTGTTGGGTCTCTCTGGATGTGGTAACTGCTTCTGGAGCACGCGCACAGTACAGCTGTTTGCCTGCTTCACCGCGGCCCAGGGTGGCTGTGTCTCTGCTGTGTCACCTCCGCAGCTCTAGCGCTCCTCACCTCTTCCAAATGGTCTTCCTCTCCAGTATGACTCAGATGGATTTCTTAACCTTGCCTTGTTCAGGGCTGCCAGATGTTCACATAGAATCAAATCACTTGTTTTTCCAGGTCTTTGTTGTAAGAGGGATATAGGAAGCGTCTAACTAGTCTGCCATGTTGACCACACCTCCTGTAATTTTCTTTTTTGTGGTGTCTTTGCCTGGTTTTGGTATCAGGGTTATGCTGGCTTCACAGAATGAATTTGGAAGTATCCCTTCCTTTTCTATGTTCTCAAATAGTTTGAGTAGTACTAGTGTAAGCTTTTCTCTGAATGTTTGGTAGAATTCTCCAGTGAAACCATCTGGGCCAGGGATTTTTTTTTTCCTTGGAAGTTTTTTAATTACATTTTCAATCTCGATGGGTCTGTTCAGATTTTCAACATCAATTTGTGATAGTTTGGGTAGGTAGTGTGTTTTAAGAAATTTGTTCATTTTCTCTAGATTTTCAAATTTGTTGAAGTATAGTTATTCATAATGCTCTGTCATGATCCTTTTTATTTCAGTTGGGTCTGTTGTAATGTCCCCCATTTCATTTCTTATTTGGGTTATTTGCATGCTCACTTGTTTTTCTTTGTCGGTTTGGCTAGTGGTTTGTTGATTTTGTTGATCCTTTCAAAGAACGAGCTTTTGGTTCTGTTGACTTTTCTATTGTTTTTCTATTCTCTATCTCATTTATTTCTGCTCTGATCTTTATTATTTCCTTTCTTCTGGTGGCTGTAGGCTTGCTATTTGTTCGAGTTGTGTAGCTAGTGTTTTGATTTTGTCCCTTTCTTCTTTTTTGATGTGTGCATCTATTGGTATAAATTCATGTCTGAGCACTGCCTTTGCTGTGTCCCAAAGGTTTTGGTATGTGTTTTCATTCTTACTTGATTCTGGGAATTTTTTTACTCCATCTTTGATTTCTTCTAACACCCAGTGGTTTTTAAGCATGTTGTCATTTAGTTTCCGTTTAATTGATTTTTTCCTCGCTCTTCCTGTTCTTAATTTCTGCTTTGATGGTGTTGAGATCAGAGAAGATACTTTGTATTATCCCTATGTTTTGGATTTTGTTAAGAGTTGCTTTGTGTCCTAAGATGTGGTCTATTCTGGAGAGTGTTCCATGTGCGTTGGAACAGAATGTGTACTTTGCAGCTATTGGGTGGAATGTTCTATATATGTCTATGAATTCAAGTTGGCTGAACTTTAGATCTTCTGTATCTTTATTAAGTTTCTCTCTAGATGTTCTATCCTTTACTGAGAGTGGTGTGTTGAAGTCTCCTATTATAGTGGAACTGTCAATTTCTCTTTTCAGTACTGTTAAAGTTTGTTTTGTGTATTTTGGAGCCCTGTCATTGTGTGTGTAGATATTTATTATCGTTATGGCTTCAAGATGGATTGTCCCTTTAATCATGATATAGTGCCCTTCTTTGTCTTTTATGGTGGATTTTGTTTTAAAGTCAGGTTTATCTGAGATTACTGTTGCCACTCCTGCTCTTTTTTGGTGGCCATTTGCTTGATATATTTTTTTCCATCCTTTGATTTTTAATAAATTTATGTCTTTGTTTCTAAGGTGTGTCTCTTATAGACAGCATATGGATGGATCTTGTTTTCTATCCATTCTGTCACTCTCTGTCTCTTTATGGGTGCATTTAGGCCATTTACATTCAGAGTAATTATTGATAGGTGTGAGTTTATTGCTATCATCATGTAGTGTCTTTTTTTGTGGTGCTAACGTTTTCTTTGTTCCTGTTACTCTCCTGTGCTGAATTCCTTTTGTTTGTGGATTTTTTTTTCATTTCTTTTGTTTTCATAGATTTTGTTTTTACTGAGACTTTATGTTCTTCTTCTTTATTTTGATGAGTAAGTTTGTTAACTTTCTTTGTGGTTACTTTGATATTTACCCTTATCTTTCTAGGTTTGAACTAGTCTAATACTCCTTGGTATCGCCTTGCCTTCCTTTCCATTAGAGAGTTCTATACATACACCATTTATTCCCTCTTTTATTGTTCTGACATTTTTGTCATTTGCAGATTAACCTCTCTGGTTCCCTGTTGAAAATATTTAGGTTTTGAATCGTCCTTGAGAGTTCATTTCCCAGGTTGGTATCTGTCTGGTGCTATCTTTGGTCCTAGATTCAGGCTGTCATCTGATCTTGTTTGTTCTCAAACCGAAGCACTCCCTTTAATAATTCTTGTAAGTTTGGTTTGGTTTTTACATATTCCCTTAATTTCTGTTTATCTGGAAATGTCCTAATTTTGCCATCATATTTGAATGAGAGTTTTGTAGGATATATTATTCTTGGTTGGCAATTTCTTTCTTTCAAGGTTTTATATATGTCATCCCATTGCTTTCTTGCCTGTATGCTTTCTGTTGAGTAATCAGAGCTTAATCTTATTGTTTCCCCTCTGTATGTGACTTTTCGTTCTTCCTCGAGCTGCTCTCAGGATTCTTTCTTTGTCTTTGGTTTTAGTGAGTGTGATTATGATATGCCTTGGTAATTTTCTTTTGAGGTTCATCCTATTTGGGGTTCATGGAGCTTCTTGGATGGTCAGCTTTTCATCTTTAATGCTATTAGGGAAGTTTTCTGTCAACAATTCTTCAGTGATCCTCACTGTGTTTTCCATTTTCTACCCCTGTTCTGGAACTCCAATCACTCGTAAATTTTTGCTTTTGAATGTATCCCACATAATTCTAAGGGTTTCTTTATTTTTCTTTATTCTTTTTTCTGATTTTTCCTCAAAGTTGTATCCAAGTGTTTGTCTTCAGTTTCGCTGATCCTGTCTTCCATTGTTTCAAACCTCTCCTCAGCCCTTCTACGACACTGTCTGTTTCTGAAATCTTGTTATTTATCTTTTGGATTTCTAATTGTTGTTTTTGTATGATTTATAGTTGTGAATTTATTTTGGCATTTTGTTCCTGTATTATTTTCTTGAATTCTTCTATTTTTTTTGTCTGTGTTTTCCATGAATTTGTCTATTTTTTCTCATTTTTGTCTGCTTTTTCTTCAACTCTTAGATAGCTCTGAATATTAGAGATTTGAATTCACTATCAGGTAGTTCCAGTACCTTTTCTTCTACTTGAAAGTCATCTGGTGTTTTATTTTGGAAGCCTACTGGAACCATCCTATCCTTTTTTTGAAATATGTTTTGATATTGTCTGCTGTCTTCGGGACATTTGGTAGTTATTTTCTTCCTTTATTGATTGTAGATTTATTTGTTTCATCCTGCTTTTTTGTTTTATTTGGTTATGTCTGAGCAGGTGGGCTGTGCATTTTTTTGTTATTTGCTTATCTGTGGACAAGATATTTTTCACCTCCTTGTCCAATGGGCAGGGCCGGTCACTCAGCTATGGAGCAGGAGGTCAAGTCCAGCTGAAGGGAAGGGGCTGGGATGGGTTGTTTGTGGCACATACTGGGGCTGACAAGGTGAGCCAAGGGTCTGTGCAGGGCAGTTTCTGGTAGGCTGTGCCTGTGCTGGTCAGGAGTGCAACGTTCAGCACATGGTGCAGATATGCAGGAGGGATGGGGAGGGGGAGGTTGTGATGTGTGGAGCTAGGTTGGGTATGAGAAAGAAGAGTGACAGGAGAGAGAAACAGGAACCAAAAAAAAAGTGTTGAGGGATCCTGTCATTGGTGTGGAGAGATGAGAAACTGAGATATGAAGAAAAACAAAAAGGAAAAAAAAATAAAATAAAAAATCAATAAATTAAATTTTAAAAAAATGCCACCAGGGATCCCACCAGTGCGGCTGCACAGATTGGGGAAGCATCTCCCAAGCCATGCTGTACAGCTCAGCTAGAAGGGGTAGAGACGACACACAGCAGCAGGTATTCAGGAGACAAGAAAAGAAGGTAAGTAGAAAGAGACGAGAAACCAAGAAATGAAGAAAAAGAAAAAAGAACGAGAAAACAAACAAAAGGGAAAAAAAAGCCCCCAGGTATCCCACCGGCATGGTGGCATGGACTGGAGAAGCAGTTCCCCAGCTAAGCAACACTTCACAGCCTGTCAAGAAGAAGTAAAGATGGCACAGGGAGTCAGGTGTTGGAGAGAAAGGAGGGGAGGAGGTAAGCGACAGGGAAGAAACCAAAAGAGGTTGAAAAAAGCAACATCAGCAACAAAAAAATGGCACTGAAGAAGCCAGCTGGTGTGGGTGGAGCAAATTCACGAGGCACAGAACCAGTGCCTCCTGTGCCTTGGTTGTGTCATGCTAGGAAGCAGCAAATCTGCCCGCCATGAAGTGGTGAAAGCCGAGCAGGGGGAGACAGGGTAGAGAGTGGGAAAGCATGTATCGCTGGTTACTGGGTTCTCTGTCTCTTGCTGGGAGCTCCGTGAATTTGCTTTCCTGTACTCCCTGTAAGAGATCAGTGGACAGGAGTCCAAGATGGTGGATCCTTGTTGCGTTATCTGATAAGGGACCTCCGCTCATAACTCTCCTCGCTCTCTTTTCTCTGTCAGTTTCTTATTCCATTTGGTGCTTGGTTGAGTTCTTTCTCTCTTCATTTGATGCTTAGGGTTCCAGGATTGACGTTTGTCTCCATTTTACTTAGTTTTTCGGGTCTTTGCTATGGAAGGACATTGTGGTGCTTCTGTCTATAGTGCCATGTTGGCTCTGCCTCTCCATTTTTACATATTTTTTGAATTAACTTTTCATGTCTGTTACCCATTTTTACCATAGGATTTTAAGACCTAATTATAAGCAGGATATTAGCCCTTTATTTTCTTGTGATTGCTTAGGATGTTTTCTCCCATGGAAAAAGTTGATACATTTGTGTAGTTAAATTTATCAATTTTTTTAAAAATCACTTCTGAATTTTCAGATGTACTTAGAAAGTCTTTCCCTATACCAATGTTAAAAATGAATTCACCCATGTTTGCTTCTTGGTTTTGTATAGTTTTATTTTTTTACATTTAGATCTGTAATCCACATGGAGTTTACTTCTATGTAAGGTATGTGGAATGGGCCTACTGCTCTTTTTCCAACTATGTAGTAGTCTGGTGCCCTGGTTAAGATCTCAGCTACTAACCACAAGGTCAGCAGTTCAAATCCACCAGCCACTCCTTGGAAACCCTATGGGGCAGTTCTACTGTGTCCTATATGGTCACTATGAGTCAAGTTATCTAGTAGTCCCAACCCAGTTTATTAAAAACACTATTTTCACCCCAGTGATGTGGCATACCTTCTTTATAATATACTAGACTTTTGTATGTAATAGGATCTATTTTGAGATTTTCTTTCTTATTCCATTGATGTGTCTATTTATGTGCCAGTATCATGTTGTTGTAATTATAGAGGCTTTATAGTATGTTTTAATACCTGACGAGCTTTTGCTTTTCAGTGTTTTCCTAGATATTTTTGTACCTTCACTTTTCCATATTGACTTTAGGATCAACTTTTCTAGCTCCATAAAAAGGCTAGTTGGAATTTTTCTTGGGATCTCATTGGGTTTATAAGTTAACTTATAACTTGGTGTTGAGACATCCTAACCCAGAACAAAAGATGTCTTTGCATTTTTCAGGTCTTTTCTGCCTTTCAGGAGTGTTATATAGTTTTCTTTCATGGAGATTTTGAATATTCCTTGTTAAGTTTATTCCTTCTTAAGTTATCTTTATTGTTGCTATTATAAATGGGTTTTTCTTGCTTGTTATAACTCCTAGCTGGTCATTATTTGTGTATATGAATGTCATTTTTGCAAGTTAATTTTATATTCTGCTATCTTGCTAAATTCATTTTTATTTTAGTTAATTTTATCATTAATCCTCTAGGGCAGGGGCTGGCAAACTTTTTCTGTAAGAGGCCAGGTAGTAAATATTTTAGGCTTTGGAGGCTATACAGTCTCTGCCACAACTATTCAACTCTGCTGTTGTAGCTCAAAAACAGCCATAGACAATACAGACATGATTGAGTTTGACTGTGTTCCAATAAAATTTCACTTAAAAAACAAGCAGCAGATTTAGTTTGGCCTGCAGGTTGTAGTTTGCTGTCCCCTGCTGTAGGGTTTGCCAGATATACTATCATGTGACCTGCAAATAGAAATAGTTTAATCTGCTTTTCTATTCTTTATGCTTTAATTAATTTTTTTTAGTCTAATTGCTACTTAACAATGTTCAATAGTAGTGGAGATAGTTGGCATCTTGTCTTGTTTCTGACATTGATGGGAATGCCTCCAGGTTTACCCCATTATGTGATATTTAGGATTGAAGCACATATATTATTGTGTTGAGGAAATAGTCATCCATCACTATTTTCACAAATTGTGTTAGGAATGAGTGGTGAATTTTGTCAAAGGCTTTTTCAGCATCTATGGAGATAATCATAGGGCTGGTTCTCATAGACCTATTAATAAAGTGAATTAAATTAATAAATTTCCTAAAACTAACAAATCTTGCATCCCTGTGTAGGGCTGCCATGCACATTTGTAGGATGTTCATTTAGCAGCATACCTTGCTTCTATCCATTAAATGACAGTACCACCCCCACCCCAAGTTGTGACAACCAAAAATGTCTCCAGACATTGTCAAAAACCACTCCCAGTTGAGAACCACTGGCCCATAATTATATTCCCAAAATTGAGACACACACATGCGCGCACACACACACAGACACACACACACACACTAGAATTTAATAACAAAAGTTTAAACAAAAATATCACAATTACTTGGGCATAGGAAATTCTCCAAAAAAAAAAACTGGGTCAAAATTTAACCAAAACTATATTAAATATCTGGTTATAATAGAGTTGTCAGATAAAATACAAGACACCTAGCTAAATTTGAATTTTAGATAAACAATGAATTTTTTTTTTTGTATAAGTATGTCCTGTGTCATATTTGGGTACAGCCAAAGCTGTACCCAGAGGCAAAGGTATGTTTATCAATGCCTTTCTTATTCAAAAAAAGAAATGACCAAAAACAAACTAAAAGTTTAACTAAAAAATTGGAAAGCAAAATAAGCTTAAGGAAAGCAAAAAAAAAAAAAAAAAAGTACAGTCAGGCACCAGTAACTTCCCTTCAGGCAAATCCAACGGCATATATGTCCATAGTCCCAGAAGGTTTTTTGTTTTGTTTTGTTTTTAAAGGAAAGCAGCTCTCCTTTGATTTATTATTTCCCCCTAATGGTTTTAAAGACTCCATACTCCCAGAGTGAACGACCAGCTAGGCTCCAGGGAGCATCCCAATCCCTGCAGCGCCTCCTCCTCCTCTGCCTCCTCCTTCCCCTCCTCCTGGCTTCAATTCACCCATCCAGCAGCTGTGCAGCCTTTCACTCCCCACACAGCATAGCGCCTCAGCTCCTCTGCTCCTGTCACAGGCACCGGCGGGGAAGCCTGCCAGGCCTAGGGTGCTGGAAAGGCTCCCAGCCCCTGGTGGCAGCAACAGCAGCTGCACATAATCAGGAAGCAGTCACACCAACAGGAAAGCAGCAGCCAGGGCAGCCACTGCCAGGTACGCTCCCAGGCACCAGCATACCTGCTCCTTGCTGCCTCGTCTCCGCGGGCCCCGCCTCCCCCACCCCCCCAGCCAGCCCCCAGCCAGCCCTCCACCTGGCCCAGCCGCACATCCGGCAAGGCTAGCCTATAACCAATGACTACAGCTCTCGGGTTTTGTCTGACGGGCTCCCATAAGGTTTTAATATAATAGGCTTTACGGGGATTTAACTACAGATTGTACGGGGATTCCCTGTATATAATATGATGTTCCCAAAATGTCCAAATCGCATAACGTCCTATTTCACAGAATGTATCATGGACATTAAGTGATGCATACCTGTAATCTAAAGAAACGTCTCACAGCTAAGTTAATTTGAAGGAGACACCCTTGCCCCTCTAGCAATAGCCCTGTCAATAAGACTATAAAAGTTGAAGTCCTTTGATCCTTGGACAGTGCTGGATATATTCTAATGAAATTTAAGATCTGCTCATCCTTCCTCTGTGTACTATATCAACTGTCTTCTGTTGATTTTTTTTCCCCTCTGGATATATTACCATGCATCTTTATCATAGTGTGTAATGTCAGCTAGGTTTTGTCTATGTCCCTCATCATATGACTGGAGAAATCTCTTTAGTCAACAGTATAGACATTATTGCTTAGGCTGGTGTTTTTAGAAAAGGCCTACTTCATGCCTATTTAGTTGATTTAGTTAGATTAACTGAGACCTAGAGAGTCTCACAAGGAGCCCTGGTGGTGCAGTGGTTAAACACTGAGCTGCTAACCGGCTGCTCAGCAGGAGAAAGATGTGGCAGTCTGCTTCTGTAAAGATTTACAACCTTGGAAACCTATGGGACAGTTCTACTCTGTCCTATAGGGTTGCTATGAGTCAGAATTGACTCGACGGCAACAGGTTTTGGTTTGGTTTGAGAGTCTCGCCATCTCTCTTAAACATTATCTTCCAGTTCCTTTACAGGTGAGTTCAGTATTTTCAAGGCATTTAGACATTACCACTAACACTTGAGATAATGGGCCTGGAATGAACCATATGTGTGACTGGGCTCCCTGAAGGAGGCAATTGTATCAGCTAACTTTGAGAACCAGAGTGGGAACAAACAAATATGGCCTATTGTGTATGATCTGCTATCACTGTATTGTCATTTCCTGCAAAGTTCTTCTTATCAGCAGTGGCTTTGTTGCCAAATTTCAATCTGAAAGAACTTTACAAGGGGGAAAAAAGTCCAAATCTTTATGTAGTATTTCCTAGGTAGTAAACACAGGATTTCCTGCATCCGAAATGACTTCAACAAATTGCCTGTTCCTTCAGACATGGCCTGGTGACAAATTTGGACACTGTTCCATCAAGTGCAGATAAGCTTGCTGATTGAAATCTCCTCCAGCTGGGCAAGGGGGTTTTGCAAAGTATGCGACCAAGTTCGCAAAGTTGTCAAGCCCCACCAGGCTTGTGAGCCACAGAAATGAGTTTTCATTTCATACTGATTTCTCTGTCCTTAGTATTTCATGTGTTTACATCTTGTCTTCCCACACAGAATATAAAATCTAGAAGTGTTGGAATCACGCATTTCTTCTGAGAGCTCAAGTGGGCAGCACAGTGATGAATAAAAGGTGGGTAGGTGGTCGACAAATGCTTTTGGTTGATTGGTTTTAGAAATAATAAGATGGGCAAAGGAGGAATTTGAGTTTTTGAATACTGGCACGTCTCTGGGAGGGAAGGGTAAACTTTCCAAGTCACAATCTCTACAGGAAGGAAGTGTTTTCAGTCAGTGAAGGGGCAGGAATCTTTTCCTCTCAGACATAACTCTGGTCACACCAGGAAAATTTGTAAATCTGCATTAGAAGCAGTTCCTTTCCCCATTTCCCATTCCTAATAAAGTGCTCATGATGAGCTAAGTGAGTGGAATTCTCTGCCGAGACTTCAGAGTCACTCTTTGTTTGAAAATTCTCCTTCAGCGAGGTGCTGCAGGAAGCATGTGGTTTCGTAATTCCCAGGACACATTGTTGGCCTGAAACTTATTTGTATTTTAGTCATCACACTGATGTACCAGAGAGTCATTAGCAAACACTCCAATTTGCCAAAGGATGGAGGATGTACAGGATATAATCAAAATTCTACCGAAATACGGCCCCCCCTGCCATTATACAGATGTCATTACGGAGGAATTCAGGAAAAGCCAGGGTAAATCTTTGACATGAGCATTTGTAATATTCTTTCTATTTTGTTGTCCCTGTTGCTGTTAAATATAAATACCAGCCATGTACCAGGCCACAATCCTATAAAATGTCTTTGGGTTCAAGGAACACAAACCTGCAGCTTCAGTGAATTGCTATCATTAATTTTGTTAGTCCCTAACTTTGTGCCTTCTCTTCCTGGGCTTGGCTGTTGAGAATCCAAGAATATCTGCTTGCCATGTCTTCAAGCTTTAATGAATTTATGAAAATGAACTCATTAAAATGTGGCTGTATAAATTCCCATGATTAGTATTTGAAAGGAAATTTCTTTTATAATAATAACAATAACTGCATTTATTAAAGGTCCCTGGGTGGAACAAACAGTTTGCGCCCAACTACTAATCTAAAGGATGATGATTTGAACCCACCCAGCAGTGCCATGGAAGAAAGTTCTGGTGATCTGCTTCCAAAAAATCAGTCATTGAAAACCCTATGGAGCACAGTTATACTCTGACACACATGGGGTTGCTGTGAGTGGAATCGACTGTCACTTTTTTTTTTTTAATTTAATGTAAACTATGAACTTTAGTTAATAATAATGTAACAATTATCACTTCATCAATTGTAACAAATGTACCATACTAATACAAGATGTTAACAATAAGGCAACTGTGAGTTTGTGTGTTTGAGGCAGGGAAGTATATGGGAATTCTCCGTATTTTCTGGTGAATTTTTCTGTAAATCTAAAACTGCTCTAAAAAAATATATTAATTAAAAAAAAATAAAACTAATGAAATCTAAAGAAGCTGACCAGAAGTCCTGAGTTACATCGGCTATTCCTCACACCATACCAAACCCATTGAAGTTAAAGTCAGTTCTGACTCACAGCAACCCTATAGGACAGAGTAGAATCTTTACGGAAGCAAACTGCCATATCTTTCTCCCACAGAGTGTATGGTGGGTTTGAACCACTGATCTTTCTGTTAGCAGTGGAGTGCTTTAACCCCTGTGCCACCAGGGCTCCTTTAATCCAAAACTCTTTATAAAAAGAAGTCGAGGCTAAAAATGTGACTTGTAGCTTTTTGGTTTGAGATTGAATGTAATCTTATATTTAACAGCTGACATCTGTCCTCCTTTCTTAAAAATAGGTTTCTTGTTTTTTTTTTTCTATTTTAATAAATGAGCTATAAAGTCAATGTGAAGACTTAAGGACATCCAAGTAGTCAGTAACATCAGGGCTGAGTCGTTTTCCCAATTTCAGTTGGGAGCCTATGTTAGGTGGTGTTGGGTGCCATTCAGTCAATTTTGACTCACAGCAACCCCATGTGACAGAGTAGAACTGTCCGTAGGGTTTCCTAGGCTGCAGTCTTTACAGAAGCAGATTGTGAATTCTTTCCCCCAGTTGGTGTGTTCAAATGGCCAACCTTCCTGTTAGCACCTGAGTGCTTAACCATTGCGCCATCAGGGCTCCTTCATGTCATGGTAGCCATAGCAAACAGTAGCCAGTCTAGGAATGAGTTGAATTCTAAAGGTTCAGTTGGGAATTAGTAGTTTAAAATTCGAAATATATTTTCACTTGAAATCACGTTAAAACTAATAGCCGTGTCCTCAAGCTTAGCCTACAAAAGGATTATTCTAACAGTCCTGGTCAAGGTTTACATGGAAAAGAAAGGGAATTTTTACTGCTTCTTTGCCTTTCACCCCAGCTACCCAGGACTCTTTGTTTCTCTAGTCTCCCTTGGGGTTCTCTCTCAGGCTTGCATTTCCCCCAGGGACTATCCTCAAGTCACCTGCAGCAAAATTACATCAGATGCTCTGTAAAATGTAGATTACTAAGCCCCACCCCAGACCTCTTGGATAGAAATTCTGTCAAAGATTTATATTCAAGAATACTCATCTGAGCCTTATTTATAATCATGAATCGTGTTAAACAGATAGGGAACTTGTTAAATTCATAAAATAAAAATAGAATTCATAGTTTCTCATCACAGATAGCCAAAATGCCCTCTGGGAAGGAGCTACCAGTTTATACTCCCAGCAGCTGGGTGTGAGAGTCCTTCTACTAACCACACCATCATTGACATTGAATGACATCAGGATTAAAAAACTTTTAGGCATCTTTTTAAAAATTAGAAATGATCCAAACTGTGACTTCAAAGAACAGAGGAATGGAGGAGAGAAATTAAAAGGAGTTGTGTGGGCAGAGCCCTGGATATGAATCAGGGGCTGGGATAATGGCACCTACCACTTAGGCACTGGGCTTGGTGATTGTCTAAATCTCTCAACACCTCAGTGAATCACACCCATGGGAAGTCTCCGTGGATCAGGAGACCACAGTCCAGACAGCACTATACACCTGGTGGTGCCTCACCGAAATTTCAGGCAGAGTTACTAAATCAGTTGTTCTCACATGTTAGTGTGGATAAGAATTACCCAAGGCAGAAATTAAAACTCAGTCTCCTAGGTCCACCCAGAGATTCTGATTCAGGTGGCATAAGGTGGGGCACAGGAACTAACATTTTTAATAAGGATCCCAGGTGAGTCCAGCATAGATGGTGAAGGACGTCACTTGGAGAAGCATCGAACTAAGGGAGGGAAAGAATATCTCTGGGGTGACCACTTTATAAACTCAAACTTATTTTATCCCAGGAAATTACTCCAGCATTGCTCTTTCCATGAGGAATCCACTCTTAACACCTTTACAGTACGATTGTTTTTTTTTTTTAAATTTTAAAATTCTATTTCTATTTTGAATGGAGGTCTGTACTCTGAGGCAAAAGTCCTTGCATGATATATTGCTGTGACCTGCCTAGCAGTCAGTCCAGCAGTGGGGATAGGACACTTCATGTGTACACAACTCTAGTTTGTAAGGATGGTTAGGCGTGAGGGACCGTAGACCACTTGACATCCTGTGAAAGGCTTCTTAGGCCAGGGCTCCCCCACATGGTTCGGTACTGAGAAGAGCAAGAGTCTGCATTAGCATTCAGGCTCCATGTTTGCTAGTTCCAATTACCATCTAAATGCGTGCTTAAAGGAGCACTGTCAACCTTGCTTAGATCAAAGATCAAGTTCAAGGAAGATAAAACAGTTTACAGAACTGAGGTACAGAGGCAAGCCTTAACCTCAGGCAAAGTAGGTAGTTACCCACTAGAGTATGACTTGAACAAATCTCTCTCCCCTTGGTGCCTGGAATACTCCCATTAGAGAGAGTAGGTGCTTTTGGCCTTGGCTATTGTTCAGTTTAATATTCTTTTAATTAATAATACACATAGTCTTGTTGCTTCTCTGAGGCTGGGCAGCTGGCTTATTCATCTTTGTACTTTCAGGCCTCATATCAGGATCTCAATCTAGTGGAATTCAACAAACGTTTATTAAGTTCTTACTTTATGCCAGACATGCTAAGTGATAGAGATTTGAAAATATAAGCTATGATCCTTATATTTGAGGCCCTAGCAGTCTGGAGAGGGAGCATTTAAGGGCTATGTTGGAGCTAGCTATAGGAGTTTAGAGGTAGGAGTGACTAATTTTGCCTGAGGGAGTTGAAGCGGCTTCACAGAAAAGGTAAGTCTGAAAGGATGAGTAGGAGGTTGCTAGACAAAGAAGAAGGAAAGTCTGACTAAAAGGAGTAATATGTGCCAAAACACAAAAGTATCAAGCAAAATATGTTTGGAAATGATGAGAATATCATGGAGCTGGAGCATAAGGTTGTCAAATGTCCACACGCACCACCCTCGAATTTCCCTGAAGTGGATGGAGGGCAGGGGTGGATTATCCAATAAGCAAGGTAAGCACAAGCTTACTTGTGCTTACTTATTAATCTGTAGTGAACAATTTCACATGGGTTTTACTTTGATGTGCCATGGTGAAATCCATGTGAAATTGTTCACTACAGATTAGTAAGTAAGCAAAGTAAGCTTGTGCTTACCTGGCTTACTGGGTCATTCGCCCTTATAAGTGATTATAAATTTGAAAAGAGGCTTTGATACTGTAGGAAGGTGCTGTAGAGTTGGGAGAGAGACAGTTGCCAGGCATACCTAGAAGCAGAATCTTTGATGTGGTGAAAAATATGAAATTGTTCACTAAAGATTCTCTGGTAAGCAAGGTAAGCACTGTGCTTACCTTGCCGTCATGGACTGAATTGTGCCCTCCAAAATATGTGTGTACTTGGTTAGGCCATGATTCCCAGTATTGTGTGGTTGTCCTCCATTGTATGATTTTCCTATTGTTATAAATCATAATCTCTGCCTGTGGTTAAAGAGGATTAGGGTGGGGTGTAACACCTTCACTCATGTCCCATCCCTAAGCCAATGTAAAGGGAGTTTCCCTGAGGTGTGGCCTGCACCAGATTTTATCTTACAAGAGACAAAAGGAAAGGGAAGCAAGCAGAAAGTTGAGGACCTCATACCACCAAGAAAGCAGTACGGGGAGTAGAGTACATCCTTTGAACCCAGGGTTCCTGCATGGAGAAGCTCCTAGTCCAGGGGAAGATTGATGACACGGACATTCCTCCAGAGCCGACAGAGAGAGAAAGCATTCCCCTGGAGCTGATGCCCCAAATTTGGACTTCTAGCCTACTAGACTGTGAGAAAATAAATTTCTCTTTGTTAAAAGTCATTCACTTGTGGTATTTCTGTTATAGCAGCACTAGATGACTAAGACACTTGCCTATTGGATAATCCACCCCTGGCAGTGCACTGGCTTTTAAGAGAGAACAGGACACCGGGCACAAGGGTCATAGCCCCATTCTCACTCTCAAGCAATCAGCATTCCCAGGCCCCTCTTTCCTCTTCCTGGAGAGCTGGAAAGTAGCCAGATTAAGACATGACGCTTCGGCTAGTCCCTGACATCTGCTCAGGAGAACATAATATCTTATTGCTGTCTTTGTGCCCAGGGTGCATTCAGCTTGTCAGAAATCCTGATGGTGTTTCTACTCCTTTCTGTGTGGTCACACTACAATCTGTGTGTTTTGGCAAATAATTGATATTCTGACTATTTATAGACTGTTTTCTCATGTTATTCACTTATAAGCTTTCTGTGATCCAATGTTCTGTCAAATCCCAGCTGGCCTGGAGTGCATAATAGTGATTAACACCACAGCTGCTTTTTTTTTTTTTAATAGTCCCCATGTACAGCACTGTTGTTAAAAGTTCTTAGATAAGTTGGAAATTGTTTGTGTTAAAACACACATATCTAGCCGGGAGAGGGGGAAAATGCTCATTTGTGTTAAATGCCTTTCAAAATAAGTATAAGTGAAGCTAAAAATAAAAGTTTCCTATTACCCAAATGGTAAAATATTCATCTTTGCCTTTTCAAGATACAGAAGAGTAAAAAAAAAAAATTTTTTTTTAATATTTACTGACTGATCTGAATCAAAGTATAATCTTTGATAGACGTAATATACTCCAGGGGACCAAGCTAAGAAACAAATGCATTGTTTCTTTTATCTTCTTCTGCTTTCTTATAGCCTGTTTTGAGAAGGACAAAGTTGGCAGGTTCCTATTCAAATTTTTAATTTCTTTTTTGAAATGGAATCTTCAACCATTTATGTAACCGTTAACTAGCACATCTCCTTATCCCATAATAATTCTCGATATCTTTTTGTTGGGTAATTAGGGTCTGTACTCCAAGTCAGAAAGAGAGAGACAGTTTATTAGGAGGTGACATCAATGCGGAGTCCGACAGCAATGTGGGCTGTCTTTATGGAGTCCTGAAAGGCAATTTTACATTAAAGCTTATATATGGCTGTTACAAGGGTTAGAAGTGTCTTTTGGACGTAGCCCGCAGATGGCATGGCCAGATGAGTTATTCATTACAAAATAATTACAAGAGACTCTATCAGATTAAGAGATACATACCAGACATCTCCTTATCAGGCTAAAGATATACATGCCAAACATCTGGGCTCTAATCTTCATGTGGTGGGTCGTAAGTCACAGGTGGCCGGGCAGAAAAACAAAGTCATTAACAAAATATGTGGAGAGGAGGGCAGGTAGAAAAAAAACTTATAGGCTCATCCTGGCATTAGTTATGTCAAGCTCTCAATCACCCATTTTGAAAAGCAGAAAACATGTTGTGGGGTGTTAGGGTCACATTTTTGACTGATTTAAAAAAAATTACAGCATTATTGAGGTTTAATTCACAAACCATTTAATTCACTCATTTAACCCTTTGGTGACCCAATTATTTTCTACTTTGAATTTTTTGTTGATACCATGTGGTTTCATTAATGGAAACATGCTGAATCATTGAGTGTGTCTGAATTTTTGATAGGTAGTATGGATTGTTTTTTCTCGCCCCCTCCCGTAAGCCTACCCTAAGTGTTTAGTGGTACATAAAAATTACCACTAGTTATACCACAAGGAGTCCTGGTGGCACAGTGGTTAAAGCGATCGACTGCTAACCAAAAGGTTGACGATTGGAAACCAGCAGCAGCTCCAAGGCAGAAAGATGTGACAGTCTGCTTCAATATAGATTTACGGACTTGGAAACCCTATGAGGTCTCTAAGAGTTGGAACTGACTTGATGGCAGTGGGTTTTAGTTATACCCCAGAGTCTCCACCAGGGTCTATTGGTACATTTGTGTAACAAACAAAAATTTTTCAAAATTCTATTTTTCTGACCAAAAATTCATACACCTAGTACAATACCCTGTAAAAACAGTAATTTGTAGCCCACACCCATTTCTTTGGTTTCAAACAGTCATAAAGGCCTTGCGGCCTTATGGCAGCATGCACTGTCAGTGGTACAGCAGCTTCCCAGTAAACAATGGTTTTTAGTGTATTCACAGAGTTGTACAACTGTCAGCACAATCAATTTTAGAATATTTTTATCACCTCAAAAAGAAGTTCCATACCCATTAGCAGTCACTCCAAATTCTCCCCAGCCCACCCTGCCCTATCCCTAAACAACCACTAGTCTACTTTCTACATTTCATATAAGGAATCATACAGTATGTGGTCTTTTATGACTGGCTTCTTTCACTTAGCATGTTTTCAAGTTTTAGCCGCGTTGTAGCATGTATCAATACTTCATTCTTTTTTATTGACAGCTAATATTTCATTTTATGGATATACCACATTTGGGTTGTTTCCACTTTCTGACTATTTTTAAAATAATATTTTATTGTATTTTTGGTGAAAGTGTACACAGCAAAACAAGTTGCCATTCAACAATTTCTGCATATATTGTTCAGTGACATTGGTTCCATTCTTCACATTGTGTCAACATTCTCATTATTTTCATTGTAGTTTTTCCGTTTCAAATAACCTAGTCTCCCTGAACACCTACCTTCTTGTCTTTGCATTAGAGAAATTGTTGACCATTTGGCTTCATATAGATGATTTTTTTTTTTAAAGCAGCACAGTGCTCATGTGTGATATTCTTCATCTTATGAGCTAAATTACTGTTTAGCTAAAAGGTTACCTCAGAGGATAGTTTCAGTTCGAAGTTTTTAAAGAGTATTTCAGGGAAGCAGCCTTGGGGATTCCTTCTGTCTCAACTAGTCCAGTAAGTCTGGATTTTTTTTAAGAATTTGAGGTTGTAGGATGTAGAACATAAATTTTATGAACTATATTATGCCAGTTGACCAAGTTGTCCCACAAGACTATGGCTCTAAGCCTTCAAACCAAGAAAACCAGTCCCATGAGGTGATTGGTTATGTCTAAGAAGTATCAATAACTGTGCCTCTTATTTGTTTTATTATGTATATATATATATACACACACACATTTTTTACTATTTCAAATGCTGCTATGACCATTCATGTTCAAGTTTTTGTGTAGGCATATGCTTTCTTTTCTCTTGGGTATATACCCAAAAACAAACAAACCAGTTGCTGTAGAGTCACCTCTTAGAACTGTGCTCCATAGGGTTTTCAATGGCTGATTTTCCAACAAAGATCACCAGGCCTTTCTTCTGAGGCACCCATGGGTAGAATTAAACCTCCAACCTTTCAGTTATCAGCCAAGCTTGTTAACCAACTAAACCACCCAGGGGCTCCACATAGAACATAGCAACTGCTTACATTTTGGAGGCAAAACAGAAATCAAAGCTTTTGAGTCTGCATAGCTGAGGGGATAGTGATGTCATTAACCAGAAAGGATAAGTTAAGAGGACAGATGATGAGTTCAGCTCTGGCCCTGAGGAGTTTGCGGTACCTGTGAGACACCAGTGTGAAGGTGTTTAGCAGACAGAAATGGGGACTAGAGCGTGGAAGAAAGGTCTAGATTAGACATTCTGGAGTCATCTACCAAGAACTGTTGATGGAAGTGAGGGGATGGGTAGCACACATCTTTAAAGCAGAGAATGGAGATCACAAGAAAGAGGAGAAACAAGAACTGGGGAGAAAGCATTGAGTTTGATGAGACCAGTCTTATGTGCCTAATGTGGTTCCCAACAGGACAATCCTTCACAAACTGTGGTACACTGCAAAGACTCGAACTGATGAGAAACAGGGATGAACAGCTGCTGTGGAGAGAAACCCACAGGGAGTCATTTTCTGAACCAACAGTACAGCTGTGATTTTGTGATAGCTCCAGTATACAGTCAAATGAAATAATCACACTACTAGTCCTTGGGTAGGATGTGATTGCAAAGAAGTCATTAAGACAAGCTCTTTTGACACGAAAATTTGCTCCTATATGCTTCAAATAACTATCTTAGTCATTCCAACCTTCTTGATTATTCCAACTGCTTTCTTTTGATTGTGGTAAATATATATGCTAAAGAAACATTTGAAATTAATTTTGTTCCTCGTCTTGTGCAACCATCACTCTTATCCATTCCCTAACCTACTGCTCTTCAAGTCTGCACTTTCAGCCGTTTTTCCAAATAAAGTAATGATCCTTGGGAGCTTCTGTGGCCAAGCATTGGTACAGGAGCCAATGGTGCCATCTACTGTCCTCTTCTTTGATGGAAATGACTTCAGGAACAAGTTCCTTTTCTCTCATCACCCATTTGGCATCAGGTCTTCAGAGGACAAACAGTTGTACTCTTTAAAGACTGTAATCAAAGGATGAAGGCTTGTTAGTGGCATCTGTTTCTTAAGTTTTAACAAAATCTTACTTGATATCTTCCCTGATGGTCATTGGGAGGTTAGAACCTGAGGCCGAAGGAAGTCAGGCACCAAAAAGTAAGAAGGCTGCTCTGCACTGAACTCCCCACTACACCTCACACTGAACACTTGTAATTGCATCTGTTTCTTACAGCGCCTTGAGAGGTAATTACGGTGAAACCTGTGAGAGCAAGAACTCAACAAGGCTGCCTTGTGTTTCCGGGTCTCACAAGTTTTCTGCCTTTGACAGGGTGCTGTCTTATCACTTTTTTATCGCTCCTTTTAGTGGAAAATATTTGAGTTCTCCTTCACTGACAGGTTTCTGCTTTACACAGCTTCTGGCTTTCACAAGTTTTACTATACCACGATCTCCAATTTTCAGACAAAGATATTGTGGCTAAGAAAAGTTAAACTGACCAAGGTCAAAAGCTAGTAAGTGGCTGAGCTAGGAATTGAATCTGTATTTGTCTAACTCCAGTGTTTTTTCTGCTAAATAACTTCTTTCTGCAGGATTTGTGAAGTTTACTACAGATGCTTCCTGCCAGGGTCTCCAATACAGCCATTCTCAGACTCCTCAGGTGATGTAGTACCTGCAATTCATGGCACTGGATCTTTTATTTTTTTCTTAAACGATTTAGCACTTCACCATTTAATGCTAGATTCACCATCCTATGAGCCCTGGTGGCACAGTGGTTAAGTGTTTGGCTGCTATCCCAAAGGTTGAGGCAGTTAGAATCCACCAGGGGCTCCTTGGAAACCCTATGGGGCGGTTCTACTCTGTCCTGTAGGGTCTCTATGAGTCAGAATCAACTTAACAGCAATGGGTTGGGTTTGGGTTGAGATACATGTTTTTCTGGATAAATTTTATTTTTCAAATGCCTCTCTGATTGATTTAAAGGAAAATGCACCTATTTCAGTTTAACTATTTCTCCTACACAGTTTTTTTTATTTTTTTTATTCTTTAACCTTTTTTTTTTTTTAATTAAATATTTTATTGTACTTCAGGTGAAGGCTTACAGAACAAACAGTTTCTCATGTAACAGTAGTACACATGCTGTTTTATGACTTTGGTTAACAACCCCACAACATTTTAACCCTCTGAATTCTCAGCTTTTTTTTTTTTTTTTTTTTTTGGTGAAAATACACATAGCCAAAGATACACCATTTCAAAACTTTTTACTTACGCATTTAAGTGACATTGACTATGCTCTTCCAGTTGTGCTGCCATTCTCGCCCAAGATGAAGGCTTACAGGACAAAATAGCCTCCCATTTAACAGTTACTACAAATGTTGCCCTATAACAGTGGTCAACAATCTCACAACACATCAACAGTATCCTGAGCTGAAAGGGTGTCTGGGGGCCACACTCTTGAGGTTTCTCCAGTATCCTTTAGGCCAGTAAATCTGGTCTTTTTTTGGGGAGGGGGGGAGTTAGAATTATGCTCTACATCCTTCTCCAGCTCTGTCCAGAACCCTCTGTTGTGATCCTGGTCAGAGCAATCTGCGGTGGTAGCCGGGCACCATCTAGCTGTACTGGACTCAGTCCGGTGGAGGTCTTGGTAGCTGTGGTCAATTAGTCCTTTGGACTAATCTTTTCGTTGTATCCTGTTCTCTTCATTCTCCCTTGCTCCCGAAGGGATGAGACCAGTGTAGTATCTTAGATGGCCGCTCACAGGCTTTTAAGACCCCAGACACTACTCACCAAGGTAGAATGTAGAGCATTATCTTTATAAGTAGTGTCATGCCAATTGAGCTAGATGTTCCCCGAGACCATGGTCCCCAGAGCCCTCCGTCCAACAACTCAGTCCCTCGGGGAGTTTGGATGTGTCCATAGGGCCTCCATGACCTTTCCTTGTGCAGGTTGTGTTAGTTTCCCTTGTACTGTGTACTGTCTCACCTCTCACCCAAGGTACCACTTATCTATTGCCTATTTAGTATTTCCCCCCCTCCCCTCCCATCCCTGGTAACCAACAAGGATTGTTACATTTTGCATGTGAATTTTTTCATGGGTTTTTACAATAGAGGTCTCATACAATATTTGTCCTTTTGTGATTGACTTATTTCACTCAGCATAATGTCCTCCAGTTTCATCCATGTTATGAGATGGTTCACAGATTCATTGTTGTTCTTTCTCGTTGCATAGTACTCCATTGTGTGTAGGTACCATAGTTTGTTTATCCATTCGTCTGTTGATGGGCATCTAGGTTGTTTCCATCGTTTTGCTACTGGGAACAATGCTGCCATGAACATAGGTGTGCATATGTCTGTTCGAGTGATGACTCTTATTTCTCTAGGATATATTCCTAGGAGTAGGATTGCTGGATCGAATGGTATGTCTATTTCTAGCTTTCTGAGGAAACACCATATCATTTTCCAAAATGGTTGTATCATTTTGCATTCCCACCAGCAGTGTATAAGAGTTCCCATCTCCCCGCAGCCCCTCCAACATTTGTTATTTCCAGTATTTTTGATTCGTGCCAGTAATGCTGGGGTGAGATGGTATCTCATTGTGGTTTTAATTTGCATTTCTCTAATGGCTAGTGAACGCGACCATTTCCTCATGTGTCTGTTGGCCATTTGAATGTCTTCTTTGGTGAAGTGTCTGTTCATTTTCTTTGCCCATTTTTTGATAGGATTGTTTGTCTTTTTGTTGTAGAGGTGTTGGATTTTCTTGTAAATTATGGAGATTAGACCTTTGTCTGACTTGTACTGTCCAAAATTTTTTTCCCAGTCTGTAGGTTCTCTTTTGACTCTTTTGGTGAAGTCTTTTGAAGAGCATAGGTGTTTGATTTTTAGAAGATCCCAGTTATCTAGTTTATCTGTTGGGTTTTTTGTGTTGATGTTTATGGTTTGTATCCTGTTAATGCCATGTATTAAGGCCTGAAGTGTTGGTCCTATTTTTTCTTCTATGAACTTTATAGTTTGAGGCTTTATATTCAGGTCTTTGATCCATTTTGAAGTAGTTTTCGTATATGGTGTGAGGTATGGGTCCTGTTTCATTTTTCTGCAAATGGATATCCAGTTTTGCCAGCACCATTTGTTAAAAAGACTGTCTTTTCCCCATTTGATGGACTTTGGGCCCTTGTCGAGAATCAGGTGACTGTAGGTGGACGGATTTATATCTGCGTTCTCAATTCTATTCCATTGGTCAATGTCTCTGTTGCTGTACCAGTACCAGGCTGTTTTGACTACTGTAGCTGTATAGTAGGTTCTCAAGTCAGGTAGTGTGAGTCCTCCAACTTTATTCTTCTTCTTCAGTAGTACTTTACCTATTCGGGGCTTCTTCCCTTTCCATATAAAGTTAATAATTAGTTTTTCCATCTCTTTGAAGAATGTTGTTGGTATTTGGATCAGGATTGCTTTGTATTTGTAAATTGCTTTAGGTAGAATTGCCATTTTCACAATGTTGAGTCTCCCTATCCATGAGCATGGTATGTTTTTCCATTTATGTAGATCCCTTTGGGTTTCATGCAGCAGTGTTTTGTAGTTTTCTTTGTATAGGTCTTTTACATTCCTGGTGAGATTTATTCCTAAGCATTTTATCTTTTTAGGGGCTATTGAAAATGGTATTGATTTCCTGATCTCCTTTTCATCGTTCTCTCCTACACAGTTTTGATAAGGGAAAACTTCTGTGACTAGAGAAGGGTTAACATAAATCTCATGTAAATGAAAAGGTGGGTCTTAATTAATACATTTTAAGTACTTGTTGTTGTCAGCGTCATTGAGTTTGGCAGCTCATACTAACCCCCAGCTAATGGTGGTGACCCCATGCACAACGGAATGAAATACTGCCTGGGCCTGGGCCGTACCCATGACTGGCTGTGGATTAGACTGTTTTGATCCATAGGGTTTTCACTGACTGGTTTTTAGAAGTAGATCACCAGGCTTTTCTTCCTAGTCCATCTTAGTCTGAAAGCTCTGATGAAAGCAGTTCAGCACCACAGCAATACTCAAGCCTCCACTGACAGATGAGTAGTAGCCGCACACGAGATGCACCGTCCAGGAAGCAAACCTGGGTCTTTGATATAACTTATAACATGAATGCCTTTCATAATCAAGATTATAAAAGAGAAAAAGACAAATTTAAAAATATTTAGCAACAAAAAGCTCTATTTTTAAAATGTAGAAATCACTAACAATCATTTTATTTAGTTGCTTGTGTGTGATGCAAACATAACACTCATTTTTTGCAAAAGATATGATAAGTTAGAGTAAACTAAGAATTTACGTGTAAATTAATTTGCTAATTTAATAACTTCCATGCCTCCCCCAAACAATATGCTAATGAAGTTTCATTTGTCCTAGGGAAGTACATACACAGCAAAGCATGCCTAGTGAGGTCTGCATTTTCACTAAAATAAATCACTACTTGCCAACATTAAGGGGAAACAGTAATTTATAGGATGGTGGTGGATACAGGTTTTTAAAATAATCGTTTGTCCTGAGGGAAACTACCCCTGTACAAATGCATTTACAAGAAAATAGCTGGAAGAGTTTGGAAGCCTGGGCATTTACTGTATTCTGCAGTGGCATAATATTTTATTACCATCATCATTTGCCTAAATTAACGTGCTTATCAGGCTTAATCTCAGCCCAAAGAAAATTTAAAGCAGTAAAACAGTATTCAGAGCAGACCTACATCATTACAACGACATCCCTGATTTTTCAGATTTGAGGAGCTCTAAAGTTTTCTGCCACCTCCATCTGTCAGCCTGTTGTAGTGTGATGGCTTTCATGTTGCTATGAAGCTGGAAGCTATGTCACCAGTATTTCAATACCAGCAGGGTCACCAATGGTGGACAGGTTTCAGAGGAGCTTCCAGACTAAGACAGACTAGGAAAAAAGGCCTAGCAATCTACTTCCAAAAATTCACCAATGACAACCTATGGATCCCAACAAAACATTGTCCAACTTTCTTGCTTTGTAGACATCATCAGGAGGGATCAATCGCTGGAGGAGGACATCATGTTTGGTGACGTAGATGGCCAGTGAGGGTGAGAAAGATCCATCAGTGAGCTAGATTGGCACAATACCTGCCATGATGGACTCTAACACGCTGGCCATTATGAGCATGAAGGACCGGGCAACATTTCCTTCTATTATACATAAGGTCACCATGAGTCAGAGCTGGCAAACAGCGAAGTTTTTCTAAGCTCTTAATCACACCGCTTATCAAATCTGGTCCCTTACCTAGAATAAACAAGGACTTAAAATACACGGATTTATAAGCTTTTTTTTTTAAGGAGCCCTGAGGGCAAAATGGTTAAGTGCTTGGCTGCTAACCTAAAGGTTGGGAGTTCGAACCCACCAGCGGATCCACAGGAGAAAAGACCTGGTGATCTGCTCCCATAAAGATTATAGCCTAGGAAAACCTATGGGGCAAAAGGGTCACTGTAAGTCAGAATCGACTTGATAGCACACAACAGCAACATATACCACTTTATAAGGGTAATTTGTAAATTAGGTTGGACCTAAAGATAAATCACTGTGGTTTTATTGAGAAGATTAAATCTAGTATTGGGTCTCTGTGGGGGAATTTCTTCCCTCCAGCCAGAGCACGTTTGAAAACTTGTCCTTTTATGGCTTCATTTAAAGAAGACAAGAGTGAAACCACACACATATCTTCAGGAGCATGAGCTGTGTGGTTTTGTATGTTACCCTCATGAGCTTCACTCCATTTTCTAGCCAACCTAGGCCCCACGGTCCTCCAGGTCAATCCTTTCTTGACAATACTCTTCCCTGCATTAATCTCATTGTCTGAGTTTTCCATGCCTCACAAATGGATGCTAAGCCCTAATGGTTAAAAACAAGACCAAACAAAAAACACCCAGTCATGTGGATAGGAGCCACTTCAAATCATGTTCTCTGGCCCTCAGTGCCTTCCCACAAGATGCCCTTGGCTAGCTTTCCCTTCCATCCTCCCCAGAGGCTATGGCAAACCTCTGTCAGATCTCATCATCTCCCCAGATCCCATAATCTCAGTAGATGAACTCGACCGCTTACAAGCTTATTTATACCTCACCACCTTCATTTCTTTTCTTTCCATTTCAGGGACTAGGGCTACTCCCACTGCCCTCCTCAGGACTCTTGCTCCATTAATTATTATCTCTCTAGTCTGAACATTCTACCTTTCCTTCTTTATTAATTATTTCCCTTTAGCAGAAGCAGACTTTGCTGGATTTCCCACCACCTCCCTGGTCGACAGTCCTGAAATGCTGGTGGTCCCCAACGTTCTTTCCAAAACCCTTTTCTTTCCTTACTCTCTATACTTGCCTTGAGGTCTCCCATATTCACTCTGCAACAGTCAGGGAGGGTCCAGTCAGGACATGGAACCACACCACTTATTTTAGCCAAGGGAAATTAATGTAAAGAGTTGTTAACTGGGGATAAAGTCATTAACCAGGTAACTGAAAGGCTGAAAAGAGAACTCTAAGGTATGGGAAAGGTAGAGACTTCAGGAAGCATCTTCCATTCCTAGGGCTGAAGGAGCAAAGGATGGAGGCTGACTGTTAAAAATTGGAACTTAGAGAAGATGCCCCATGGGGGGACCCAGACCTCAGAGGAGGTGCACAACAGGCTGTTGCCAGTGTCTCTAAGTGGTGGTGTGAGGAAGCTGGTTAGAAAAGTGTTAGAGAAACTACACACTGGATTCAGCAGCTGCTACTAGAATGAACTGCAACTGCTGGAGTGGAGCAATGAGGCCGGGATGAGGTTCGTATCCTGCGCCCCTCTTCAGCTGTGCAGCCTCTCACCATTGGCAGAGCCTAAAAAGGAGCCAACTGGCAAAGCAGAATTGTGGTTTGCAGAGTTCCAGTCTGAGCATCACAAAGCAAACAGAGAGAGCAAATATGGAGAGGGAGATAAGAACTGGCACAACCCATAGCCTCAAATACCACCTGAGAACTCAAAAACTTATTTCTTTAGCACAAACCTTTCTCTCGAGCCCTAGACTCTTTTAACCACCCCTGATGGCACCTAAGTAGTGCAAACAGTTTATACTTGACTACTAACCTAAAGGTTAGCAGATCAAACCACTCAGCGGTGCAGCAGAAGAAAGGTCTGGCCTTCTGCTTCTGTTTCTATTACAACCAATAAAACCCCATGGAGCAGTTCTACTCTATAACATACGGGGTCATCATGAATTGGATTATCCTACACCATGGGGGATAATTGGTGTGCTGGGTCTGCATGAAAGGAAATGGTATTGTAGACTATGAGAGACGTTCTTGTCATTTTTAAATAAGTGAAGGATGCAATTTTTATTTTTTTACATTAGAGTCAACTTACAGTCATTTGCTGTAAAGAAATAACAAAGAAAACAAGAAGTACAGATAGTGGCTTGAATAATTGGCTTTTGAATGTATATTCACATAAATATATCTGGATATTTTTATTCCTAATTGAGAATATAGTTTTTGTCTACGCTTATGGGAAGTCATTTTATTCAAAACAATCTATAAAAGACACAAAGTAAGCAGATTTCATACTTCTTTTTTTAAGAAGAGAAAACATTCTGTAGGTAAAACCTTACTCAAAAGCCCAATATGTAAAACGGAATAAATGGAACAGCTTTGCTGAAGCAGAGGTTACAAGCTTTGAGCCTAGCTCTTTTGTTAGTCGTGTATACCCCACAGCGCCCCCAGTGGGCACTGGAGACCGCAGTTAAACAAGCACATGGAAAGATGTTCATCATCATTAGCCATTGGGGAAACGCAAATTGAAACCACAATGAGGTATCACTGCACACCTATCAGAATAGCTGAAATAAAAGAGTGACACCAAGAAATACTGGCGAGCATAGGGGAAAACTGGATCTCTTGTACGTTGCTGGTGGGAACATAACATGGTCCAGCCACTCTGGAAAACAGTTTGGCAGTTTCTTAAAAAAACCAAACATGCGACTGCCATACAACCCAGCAATTACACCCCTGAGCATCTGTCCCGGAGAAATGACAATTTACGTTCACACAAAAACCTGCCCACTAACTGTCCTCTAGGGTCACTGTGAGTTGGAATCAGCTAGACAGCAATGTGGGAATGTTCATATCAGATTTATCTGTAATAGCTTCAGCCTGGAAAGAATCTAGATATTGTTCAATGAGTGAATGGTTAAACAAACTGTGCTACATCCATACCATGGAATACTACCCAGCAATAAAAAGGAACCAATTATTGATATGTGCAACAACCTGGATGAATCTCCAGAGCATTATGGTGAGTGAAGAAACCTAATCCCAAAAGGTTACATACTGTATGATTCCATGTATATAACACTCTTGAAATGACAAAATTCTAGAAATAGAAAACAGATTAGTGGTTGCTAGAGGTTGAGGGGATAGTAAAGAGAAGGAACTGTGGGAGGAAGTGGGTGTGGCCATAGAGGGCAACATGAGGGAGTCTGGTGATGATGAAAATGTCCTGTATCATGATTGTATCGATGTCAATAACCTTGTTGTGATATTGTACTGTAGTTTTGGAAGATGTTGCTATTGGGGAACACTGGGTAAAAGATACATGGATCTCTCTATTATTTCTTACAACTGCATGTGAATCCATAATTATCTTACATTAAAAAGTTTAATAATACTAATAATAGTAAACTATTGAAGATGAACTCTGTGTCTATGATTCAGAGTAATCCCATAAAGCTACCACTTACCACTTGCCTGTCGTTTCACCCTGTTGGGAACTGATCCACTCATCACTCTAGAGGTAGCCAGGCTCCATCTTACACTCAACTTCCCTCCTTTCTGAGCCAGTCAAAGACACTTACCTGAATAGATATTATGGATCAACACAAGATTCAGTGCAAGAAATAAACCTGCTGTTTTTCAAGTTCAGACCTCCTTTTAACTGGATAGGTATTTAGGTGATGAGGCAGTGAAAGTAAGCAAGAGGTAAATAATATCAACAAGAGAAGGTTGTTGTTTGGTTGGCTGGTGACAGTACCTATCTCAGTCTAAAAGATGATTTAGGATATATGTGGTAAGCTGAATATTGGGCCCGTAAACAGGTCCATGCCCTAATTTCTGAAACCTGTGAATATGTTACCTTATATAGTAAAAGGGACTTTGCCAATGTGAATAAATTAAGGATTTTCAGACGAGGAGATTATCCTGGATTATCCGATCAGTCTGATGTAACCACAAGCATCCTTATAAGAGGGAGGCAGGAGGTCAGAGAAAGGAAAAGGCAATGTGATGACAGAAGCAGAAATTGGACTAATGTGGTCACAAGCCAAGGAATGCTGGCAGCCTCTAGAAGCTAGAAGGGGCAAGGAATGAATCCTCTCCTGAGACTTCAGAAGGAATCAGCCTTGCTGACACCTTGATTTTAGGCCCATTAGATTTATGTCAGATTTCCATAATAAAAACATGAAACAAACTAGGAACAGTAGAGAACTTTTCTCAATCTGATAAAAGGCATGTATGAAACATTCACAGCTAACTTCTTACCAAATGTTTTCCCCCTAAGGTAAGGAACAAGACAAGGGCGTCTGCTCTTGCCACTTCTATTCAATATTGTACTATAGATTATAGCCAGGACAATCTGGCAAGAAAATAAAATGAAAGGCATCAAGATGAAAAGGAAGGAAGTAAAACAATCTCTATTTGCAGATGAGATGATCCTGTATATGGAAAATTCCAGGGCATCCACATATATATATATGTATATGTATATATACTAATTAATGAGTTTAATAAGATTTCCAAATATGAGATTAATATACAAAAATCCACTGTATTTCTATATATTAGTAATAAACAATCTAAAAATAAAATTAAGAAAACAATTCCATTTACAAAGCAGCAAAAAGTAAAATTAAGAATATAATTCCATTTACAATAGCATCAAAAAGAAGAAAAATATTTAGGAATAAATTTAATAAAAGAAAAGCAAAACTTGTACTCTGAAAACTACAAAACATTGTCGAAGGAAAGTAAAGAGCACCTAAATATATAGGAAGATATCCTGTGTTCATAGGATGGAAGACTCAATATTGTTAACATGGAACTACTCCTCAAAATTATCTAGATAGATCATCACAAGGAAAAGATTAGTCCAAAGGACTAATGGACCACAGCTGCCAAGGCCTCCACCAGACTGAGTCCAGTACAGGTAGATGGTGCCTGGCTACCACCACTGACTGCTCTAACTGGGATCACAACAGAGAGTTCTGGACAGAGCTGGAGAAGGATGCAGAACAAAATTCTAACACACACAAAAAAGACCGGATTTACTGGCCTGAAAGAGACTAGAGAAACCCTGAGAGTATAGCCCCCAGACACCCTTTTAGCTCAGTGGTGAAGTCACTTCCGAGGTTCACCGTTCAGCCGGGGATTGGTCAGCCCCATAAAACAAAACAGGACTAATGAGGCACAGCAGTCCAGGGACAAGGACTAGAAGGCAGAAGGGGACAAGAAAGCTGGTGATAGGGAACCCAAGGTTGAGTAAGGACAGTGTTGACATGTAGTGGGGTTGTTAACCATTGTCATAGGGCAACATGTGTACTAACTATTTAGTGAGAAACTATTTTGTTCTGTAAACCTTCATCTAAAGTGAGAATAGCAGCATAACTGGAAGAATATAATCGATGTCACTGAATTGTACATGTAGAAATTTTTGAAATGGTGTATCTTTGGCTATGTATATTTTCACCAAAAAAAAAAAAAAGGTCAAGAAAGGAGAGCGTTGGCATGTGGTGGGGTTGTTAACCAGTGTCATAAAACAATACGTGTACTGACTGTTTAATGAAAAACTATTTGTTCTGTAAAACTTCACCTAAAGTACAATAATAAAAAAAAAGATCTACTGATCCAGTGAAATCCCTGTCAAAATCCCAGCTGACTTGCTTGCAGAAAGTGACAAGCTGATTCTAAAATTTATATGGAAATAGCCAAAACAATCTTGAAAAAGAAGAATAAAGTTGTAGGACCCACACTTCCCAATTTCAAAACTTACTAGAAAGTATGATATTAGCATAAGGATAAACATGTATCTAAGGAATAGAATCGAGGGTCCAGAAATAAACTCATATTTATTTATGGTAAATTGATTTTCAACAGGGTGCCAAGACAATTCAATAAGGAAAAACTAGTCTTTTCATCAAATGGTACAAGGACAGCTGGATATCCAACTGAAAAATTAACTAATACAAAAATTAACTCAAAATCTGTCACAGACCTAAATGCAAGAGCCAAAACTACCAAGTTCATAGAAGAAAACGTAGGTGTAAATCTTTATGGCCTTAACTTTGGCCTTTTTAGGTGTATGCCCCCAAAAGCATAAGCAGCAAAAGCAAAAAGGTAAACTGGACTCATCAAAATTAAATACTTTTTGGCATCAAAAGACACCATCAAGAAAGTGAAATGATAACACACAGAAGGGAGAAAATACTTGGAATCAGCAATCTATTAAGGAATTTGTATCTAAAATATATAAAAAACTCTTACAACTGAACAACATAAAGAAAAATAACCCAATTAAAAAGTGGGCAATGAATTTGACTAGACATTTCTCCAAAGAAGATATACAAATGGCCAATAAGCACAGAAAAAAGATGTTCAATATCATTAGCTTTTAGAAAAATGCAAATCAAAACCACAATGCAACACCACTTAAAACTCATGAGGATAACTAAAATTAAACAAACAATAACAGTAAAAAAAAAAAAAAAGTCCCTGACAAGTTTTGGCAAGGATGCAGAGAAATTGGAATCATTCCCATACATTATTGATGGGAATGTAAAATGGTGAGCAGCTTTGGAAAACAGTCTGGCAGTTCCTCAAAATATTAAACACAGAGTTACCACATGACTTAGAAATTGCAATCTTAGGTATACACCCAACAGCAATGGAAACCAATGTCCACACAAAGACTTGTACACAGATGTTCACAGCAGCATTATTCGTAATAGCTAAAAAAGTGGAAACCACCCAAATGTCCATCAACTGATGGATGAATAAATATAAGTGGTATATCCATACAATAGAATATTATTCAGCAATAAAAAGAATGAAGTACTGATACATGCTACAACATGGATGAACCTTGAAAACATTATGCTAAGTGAAAGAAGCCAATCACAGTAGACCACATACTGTATGATTCCATTTATATGAATATATATGACTATATATATAATATATTCCATTTATATGAATACATAAATATATATGATTCTATTATCCGAATAATGGAAGAGTTCAGAATAGGTCAATCCAGTAGTTGCCAGAGACTAGGAAAAGGGAGAAATGGGGAGTGACTGCTAGTGAGTTCAAATGTTCTACAGTTCTACAGTTAGATAGTGGTAATGGTTGCACAAGTCTGTGACTATACTAAAAACCACTGAACTGTACATTTTAAAAGGGTAAATTTGATGGTATGTGAATTGTATCTCAATAAAGATGCTGTTTAAAAAAATGCTGAACAGCTTTTATAATTTTGGGTTATCATTTACTAACTCCCAGGTATAGTTGAGGACTTGAAGCACTTACTGATGAAGATCAAAGACCACAGCCTTCAGTATGGATTACACCTCAACATAAAGAAATCAAAAATCTTCACAACTGGACCAATAAGTAACATCATGATAAACGGAGAAAAGATTGAAGTTGTCAAGGATCTCATTTTACTTGGATCTACAACCAACACCCATGGAAGCAATAGTCAAGAAATCAAAAGACACACTGCATTAGGCAAATCTGCAAAGGACCTCTATAAAGTGTTAAAAAGCATAGCTGTCACCTTGAAGACTAAGGTGCACCCGACCCAAGGCATGGTGTTTTCTATTTCCTCATATGCATGCGAAAGCTGGACAATGAATAAGGAAGACTGAAAAAGAATCGACTCCTCTGAATTGCAATGTTGGTGAAGAATACTGAATGTACCATGGACTGCTAAAAGAATGTACAGATCTGTCTTGTAAGAAGTACAGCCAGAATGTTCCTTAGAAGTGAGGATGGCAAGACTATGTCTCACATAGTTTGGACATGTTATCAGGAGGGATCAGTCCCTGGAGAAGGACATCATGCTTGGTAAGTAGAGGGCAAGTGAAAAAGAGGAAGACCCCGAACGAGACGAATTGACACAGTGGCTGCAACAGTGGGCTCAAGCATAACAACGGTCATGAGAACGGCGCAGGACCGGGCAGTGTTTCATTCTGTTGTACATAGGGTTGTCATGAGTCAGAACCGACTCGATAGCGCCTAACAACCTAACAACAAGGCATAGTTAACACCAGTATGAACTTCTGATGAAGTCTAATGTAGAACCTCCCTTTTATAAAAATGAAATTTCAACAAAATAACTTTTAATGAGTTCTGGAGCTTGTCAAAGTAAAATAAAGTATTGAAAGCACGAGGCTGAAAGATAATAAACCTTAGGCTTTATTATTCAGGACTATAATGCTTAGTTAAAAGAAAAATTTTGACAAATTAAAAACATGAAAAAATGAAAGCATACCATCATTGGTGTTTGTCTTACTAACCTCAAATATTATGAAAAGGACTATATTAGTTTATTTGATTTGGCTGAACATATATTAATTATGTAAAAATAAAGCCTCACCTTAAAAATAACATGTTTAGAATGTCTGTCCAGTGATTGGGAACTAATTACCTCTTATTATTCCCTTGCTGATCTCTTTACATTTGTCTTACCACAGTTGCTAAATTGGTGAACATAAACCCAAGCATAGCATATTTCTAGCATATTTTTGATAAACATGTCACAAACATACACATTTCCATAAAGTGGTTTATAGTAAATTCTCTAAGGTCAGATTCTCCCCAGGAAAAAGAAACAGAAACAGAGATTTGTGTGTGAGAAGTTTATTGCAGAGTGGACTCAGGAATAAAAAGTAGGATCGGGCAAAAGGAGAAGTTGAACTTGATGAAATTGTAAGAAAGTTCTCAGCTCATCCCACAGGGAGCTTTGAAGCTGGGGTGGCCCTTCAGGTTATTTCAAATTAAGACAGAGGGCTGGATGTTTGTACCCCCACATTGACCAGTCAGTCATCGGATGTGGACTGCCCCTGCAGAGTGGGAATAACCCTGGGGGAAGCAATTCTCTTCATTTGGGGGAAATTTCTGAGAAGGGATTAGCTATGATCCATCATCTGGGAAATAAGTGCTTTCGTCCTGAAGCAGGTATCTGGACAGGACATCATAGCATCCACCAAAGTCCACCCCTTCCACTGCTTGTATCCATTTACTTTGTATAAAACTTTGTATGTACTTTGCATAAAGTATATATATACTTTGTATAAAACATTTGCTCCATCTAGGTAACAACTTCTCCAGACACTGTTTGGTCTCTTTTCCTGGGGAAATTTACAAGAGAAAATTTAGTGGGATGAACAACTCTCACTACTGGAGTTGATGTCAGGACTGCAACTAATATTTAACATCTCCCTTCTTTATTAAACAAAAACAACCAAACCAGTTGTCATAGAGTCTATTCCAACTCACGGTGACCCCATATGTGTCAAAGTAGGACTGTGCTCCACAGGGTTTTCAATGGCTGATTTTTCCCAAGTAGATCACTGAGTCTTTCCTTCCAACATACCTCTGGGTAGACTAGAACCTCCTACCTTCCAGTTAGTAGCTGAGCTCTTAACTACCTGCACCACCCAGGGACTCTGTATTAAAACCAAACCCACCACCGTTGAGTCGATCCTGACTTACAGAGACCCTATAGGACAGAGAAGAACTGCCACATAGGATTTCCAAGACTGAAATCTTTATAGAAGCCAACTGCCATATCTTTCTTCCAAGGAACGGCTGGTGGGTTTGAATCACTGACCTTTCGATTAGCAGCTGAGTGCTTTAACCACAGCTCCACCAGGGCTTCTTGGATTCTCTATTACCCACTCTAAATGATCCTCACCCTTGGTTACAACCTTTTATGGTCTAGGTGGCTTTCCTGCTGGTGTGACCCAGGCCCTCACTACTGTGAGATCTGAACCCCTGGTCACAATGTTTTTCTCAGGGCCACAATGTTGTCCATGTTCAAATACCATCAGGAATATATTAAGAGATACCCCAGTGGCTCACATGGATTCCAAACCTATTATACCCTGCCTCATTGCGTAACAGCCATCTACCTCCTGAAAACATGTGGTTATTTGAAATGTAGTCTAAAAGCATCCACCATGTGTCTATCAGTTTGTTGTACTGTGATAGCTTGCGTGTTTCTGTGATGCTGGAAGCTAGGCCACTGGTTATTTCAAATGCCAGCAGGGTCAATCATGGTGGACAGGTTTCAGTGCAGCTTCCAGACTAAGACAGACTAGGAAGAAAGATCTGATGGTCTGTTTTGGCAAAAATAGGCCAATGAAAACCTTATAATTAGCAATTATTAAGGAAGAACGAAAAAGCATAGATGTCTTTAAATTATGGTGTTGGCGAACAATGTTGACTATACCATGGACTGCCAGAAGAACACAAACATGTCTGCCTTGGAAGAAGTACAGCCGGAGTGTTCCTTGGAAGTGAGTATGGCGAGACTTTGTCTTAGGTACTTTGGACATGTTATGAGGAGGGACTTGTCCCTGGAGAAGGACATCATGCTTGGTAAGGTAGTGTCAACCAAAAAGAGGAAGACCCTTGACTAGATAGATTGACACAGTGGCTACAACAATTAGCTCAGACATAGCAAGGACTGTGGTGATGATGTAGGACTGGGCAGTATTTTGTTCCTTTGTACACAGGGTCGCTACGAGTCGGAACTGAGTCGATGGCACCTAACAACAACAGCAGCAGCAACAGTCCAAAAGCATAACTAGGTTCTTACATTTGGGGAAGTTAGCAACTTAAGTGTCTTTAGTCTTTGACCTCTTTCTCTGTGTGTCTCCCAGAATGAATACTGATGTTTCAATGTATGCTAAACAGACTGACATTTGCTTTCAAACCACATCCTCTACATCTTTTCAGCATAGCATTAACAACTAGAATGCCAACATATTATTTCAGAAATAATGGGAAGTTGTCACTTTTGGAGACTATCCACTCCCCTTTTACCATGTTAACTATGCTATTTTAGGATAAAGTCAGTCAGAATAACTCTTTTCTCCAAAGGAGTAACTCAATTTTTAATAGGTCCAGAGGGGAACTTCATTTATTGTAGACTCCATACCTGTTTCCCCATAATTAGGGCAGGTATTTTTTCAGCCAGGATGCATTTGAACAATACATTGGAAGGTACAGAGTCAGCATCTGTGTCCATGCCATACTGGTGGTTAAAGAGTTTGACTATCACATCTGCAGTTTGATTATTTAAAGGTAAGTTGTAGGTACACAAACTTGATTAGCTTTTTCGGCACCAAAGACAAAGAGCAAATCTAGAAGTGATTTAGAATTTATTTGACAATATTGCTTCAAGTTCACCTCTGCTATTGACTTGAATGGTTGGTACACAAGAGTATTTGACTTCTTTTTTTGGATTGGCTATTACAGTATCCACTTCATGCTAATGCAGACACTCAATAATTGCTAGCTACTTTCAAAACCCCACTCTCTAAAAAAGCATAAAGTCTTAGGAGACTAAAACCCCTAAATTACAAACCTAATTCTTTTTTTTTAATGTAAGAAATGTGCATTATTCCTCAGTTGCTCTGACATGTTCTATCCATATATCATATATTATAAAATAAATTATTTAACACTGAGTAAACATTGATAGCATTAAAGTTACTTTTATTCTAAGTTCCTTTTTCAGTGAGTTAAGGAGACAAAGGGAAAAGCTAGTTTTAACATCATACGTTGAAAGAGGTGTAATTGTAACAAATTATTTATGTGTGCATCTAGTCTACATTTCCAGTTGAAATATTTCAAATAAAACCTATGGTCATTTAGAAATGTTATTACCAATATTTTAAGATATTGCACCATCCAAAAAGAAGTATTCACTGCTTCAGTTTTTAAAAAGTGATATTAAAATAATGCTATGATTATATGTGTTCTTGATTAGACAAAGAGCTACTTAGGTAATAATTTTATGCCTTATAATAGTAAAGAGTTTTAGCCAAAGTGTAATCTTCCTTTTTAGTAAAGTTAGAAAGCTAAAGTTGAACATATGTGACAACTCTTGGATCAAATGTATAAATGAGGCATAAGGAAATTTCATTTTATTATAATTATCAAACATCTACTTTCTCTACTTCCCCAAAAGAACCTCTGTCCTGTTCTGTATATTCAGCTTAATTTATATTATGGATTTCACATGATACATTTGCCTTAGCTTTGCATAGCACTATGATACATTACTTTCTCATATTATAATGGGAGCCAAACTGTAATCAATAAGCATTTTAAAACTTCTAAGGAGCATGCAAGTTTAGTGCACTAGGATATGCTGCTTTTAAAAAATGGTTGAAGTGGGTCCTTCTTTGAAAATTGTCCTTGATAATGGAGCCTCCTTGTGGGGAATTAGTAGTATTTCAGGCTTTAAATCACAGATGAAATGCTGTTAATTTTTTTCCCTCTTCACAATGGGAGCACATGTGGTAGAGCTATCAAGAAAATAAGTACTTTCCTGTGGACCCCTGACCTCCAGAAATCAGCAGAAGCTTAATAACCACCAGGAAGTGGTGAGTTACATGCTGCCTCTTCTTTAGTTTGTCCGTAGTCTTTCTAGCCAAAGGTAAAGCAGTATTTTAAGAAAATTTTTCAGTCCAGTTCATTGCTAGGTTCTTTGGAGAAAGAACAATAGGTTGAGTGATAATTGTTTACGTTTAAATTGGCCCCTGTAATGGGACCTTTGGGCATATTAATTTAGGCAGATGCATGTTTTGCCTTAAGCTAGTGGAGCTATTTCTCAGCTTTTGAAAAGAGAGCATATTCCTGTTAAATAAAGCAGCCTCGATGGCACACAACAACATTCCACAAAACTCAATGCTTTGGGAAAGAGATGCTAGCCATCCAGTTGAGCAAGCTTAACTTTGTGGATGAACAGGATGACAAATGTTAGAATCTGGTGACTTGTGCTTTCTTAACCAATGATACTGGGAAATTCTACTCAAGGAAGAACAATCAGGACCTAGGGAGTGAGGATAGGATAGGATTACCCTCTACTGTTTCGTTCATATGTGTAGAGGATAAAACAAGATATTGTATGTAAAAACTATCTGAATCTGGGGGTGGGTAATATAATAGTATTAGATAAGACTGGCTTACAGATTAACAGACTTTTCTCCAGATTTTTTTTTTTTTAACTAGTTAAATATACAACTTAGAAGTGTTCCTACGGTCAGATATATTTTCAGGGACTCTGCCCAATAACTCAGGCCTCACTCTCAGGCTATTCACTGGGCAGAAAGGCAATACCTACAGCCTATAGGCCTGAAAAAGCTCTGGGCTCACTGTATCCAATAAATAGATAAATGATTTTACTCTTTCCAAGGCCAGGTGGAAGGAGTTGCTTCTTCCTTTTTCAGTGTTGTTGTTATTAGGTGCTGTCAAGTCGGTTCCAACTCATAGCGATCCTATGTGCAACAGAACAAAACACTGCCCGGTCCTGCACCATCCTCACGATCATTGCTATGTTTGAGCCCACGGTTGCAGCCACTGTGTCGGTCCATCTCACTGAAGGTCTTCCTCTTTTTTGCTGAACCTCTACTTTACTAAGCATGAAGTCCCTCTTCAGGGACTGGTCCCTCCTGAAAACATGTCCAAAGTACGTGAGACGAAGTCTCACCATCTCTCACTTCCAAGGAGCACTCTGGCTGTATTTCTTCCAAGACAGGTTTATTTGTTTTTCTGGTAGTCCATGGTGTATTCAGTATTCTTTGCCAGCACTGTAATTCAAAGGCATCAATTCTTCTTCAATAGACTCTCAGAATTCTTTTTTCCCTTACTTTTATCATTCATTTTTTAAACTAATACATGATTATGAAAAATACAGAGGAGAAAATTATTGACAACTAAAGAGTATCTATAATTATATTATTTGGTAAAAATATTATTTGGTAATAATATTGTTAGTGGTATATAGCCTTCCAGATTTGTTTCAATGCAAATTTATTTTATAAAAATGAGATCATTCTAAATGTACTATTCTATAACACTTTTCCTTTAATAAAATATCATAGTTATAATTTCAAATCAATAAATACAAATTTTCATAATAAAAATCAGCACTTACTGACCATTTACTTTGTGCAGGCATCGTGCTAAGTGCTTTAAATCATTATATAAATTCTTCTTTCTGCCTGGGGCCATTTTTCAGACCTTGAAACATAAATGTGGAGACCAAGTATAGAATGGTGGTCTTGCTGAGCTGAGAAGGTAGATATGAGTGTTCAAGGCAGCTGAAGTGGCTGGAATTTGTTGGCTAGGATACCAGAGAGAACAGAGCTACATGTTGAGGGAGATGGAAGTCTATATGGGGGTTCCCATTAGATCCTTGGTATAGGCTGGCCTGCACGTGTGTAGAACTAGACACCATAAGGTCTAGGACAGAGTGGCTACTTTAGGAGTAAGAGATGATCAGAGCTACCTAAAATTGCACTGGACTGTATGATGTTGGAGTTCTAGCCCAATCAGAGTGGAGCAATCTCACTGAGCACCTCAAACATTCATTTAAGACCACAGAAAAACTACACCTTGGGAGTGAAAACCATACCCTTAACTAAAGCCACATCCTAGGACTAAGGACAAAACCAAAATTGACTGGCTCAAACAAAAAATCAAACCAAGCCTGAAAGGATACAGTGGACTTTCTAGTAATTTAAGTATCCGGCAGGACAAAATTAAACACTTTTAAAATAAGACAAAAAAATCCAGATTTTCTACAGTGTATCATCCACAATATCAAGCATATAAGCAAATATAACTAGATAGGAAAAAAAAAAAAAAAACCCAGAAAATATGACCCATAATTAAGGGAGGGGGAGGCAATAAATAGAAACAGACCCTAATATAACCCAAATGTTGGAAATAGCAGACAAGACAAGAACTTTAAGGACTTAAAGGAAAAGATGGACATAGTGAGTGAACAGATGGGAAATCTCAGCAGAGAACTAGAAACTATTTTCTACCACATATTGTTTTGCTTGTTCTAGAATTTAATATAAGTGGAATGACATAGTATGTACTCTTTTGTGCCCAAATTTTCCTCTTGTGAAAATGTCTGTAGCATTCACCTATGTTGTGTGCTTATCAGTAGTTCCTTTTTACTGCAGATAAACAAAATGAAGTAGTTAGATGCTTATACCCAAATGTAAAATCACAGTTATTTCAATAGCTACAAGTGCAGATTGATACAAAGTGTTTTCTTCACAATCTAATACCTCAAGAGGTGTACCAAATTGTGATGTGGCTTTCCAAACTGAGAATGCAGCTGGATAAATTTTTAACAAAACATAATGATTTTTCAATTTATAAAGCAGTTGCATTTCTAGAAACTTCAGTGTATGCTAAAGCCTTGTTGAAAATACTGTGTTTCTACACAAATTGGAGTGAAATTATGGATTTACATAATTACTCAAGGATTTTTCAGCTATTTCAATGTCTGGTGGGACCTTTGAAAGTTGTATGGGATGTGGGTCAATGGCATTGGTCAGTAGTCTCTCATGCTTTGCAGGACATCTAGCACTCCTAGCCACCATTCACTAAACGCCCGTGACATTTCAGCAACCTAAAATACTCCCATAAATTTCCAAAATGTCCCTGAGAAGTAACATCCTTATTCATAAAAGCTATTCTATGTCTCTTCATCATAGCTTTAACAACCATCAATTTTATCTTTTTTCTTTTTTAAAATGTTGCAAAGATGCCATTCTCTGCTTTCTTCTTAGCTACTCTTCTTGGCAGAACCACTGGATTATCAGTGGTGCCTGACAGACTAACACAGAGAACTTAGGAATAGATATTGTCCTGAATACATATGAAAGACCACCTTTTGTGATGGATGCTAAAGGGGGCTGTTCATGGGGAACCCAGAACTATGTCATCTAGTCTTTTGAAATACATGAGAGGAGCGTGACCTACATAATGACTAGGAGAGGGATAGATACAGCAAGAATCCCGAAGGGTTAGCCATTTTTCTTTTCCCTGTAGTTATTTTGGGAGAGAAAAGGGGAAAAATGCAGTCTATTGTTTCTGACTGAGCAAAGGAGATAGCTAAGAATCACTGTTAGGTAAACTGGGATGGACATATTGAAACAACTGGTTTAAGCTGAGACGTGAAGTATAAATAGGAGTCAAGCAGGTGAATAGTTCAGCCAGGATCTGACCACAGCCCCTGTGTTCTTACCTACTACAGTTATGCTGCCACCCAAAGAGCAATGGAAGGTCACTGAAGGCTTTAATTATGGGAATAACATGATTAGCATCTGCTGTGTAGATAAAGATTTGGAGTGGAGTAGTAAAGAAGCCAAGACACTAGGTGGATCACTGCAGTAGTGTTTAAAAATATAGACCATGACATCAGACTGAGTTCAAACTCCACCTCTACCACTCGCTGGCTGTGCAACCTTGAGTAGGTGAACTGACTCTTCTGTGTCTCATTTCCCTTACCTACCAAATAGCATGGATATTATTACCTCCTTCACAGAGTTGTTGGGGAGAAAAAGCTAATAGTACATGAAAAACACTTAGAACTATGTTTAGCAGATGGTAGGCTCTCAATAAATGCTAGCTATTATGCAGCAGTACAGACTACAGATAATGGTTGCTGGAACTAAAATAATGGTACTAGAAAAGGGATAAATGAATAGATTTGAGAAATATATGGAGGTGGAGTCAAAAGGACCTGATGAAAGAGAAATAAAAATGTCAAAAAAAAAAAAAAAACTCTTACATTTATCTCATGAGCAAATGTGCGGGTAGTAGCAATATTTATTAAGACATAGAAGCCTACAGAAGGAGCAGATTTGGGAAGAGAGAGAATAAGTTCACTTTGGGACATGATTAGTTGGAGGTACCTCTAAGACAAGCAAGTAGAGATGGGGTTTAGAAGAGAAACCTGAGCTAGAGATATGTATTTGAAGGTATTCAGATAGTAACTGGAACATGAGAATAGATGAGATTACTGAGGGAGACCGTGTAGACTGAGAAGGTAAGAGGGTCTAAGACCAAGCCCTAAGAGATTCCATCATTTAAAAATATATAATGGCAAAATATTCAGTTGCTAAAAAAGAATAAGGCAGTGCTATATATGTTCATATGGAACAACCTCTGGATATATTATTAAGTTCAAAACAGTTAAGATGCAAAATTTTATGTGCAGTATCTGCCACATATGTAAAAAAAGAATATCTATATATGTTTATGCTTGAGTATGCAGGTCTTTGGAAGGATATACACAAAACTATTTATAGTGTTTGCTTCTAGGGAAGGAAATGGAGTGGCTGGGAAACAAGGGTCAGAGGAACATTTATTTTCCACTGTGTATCCTTTTGTACCTTTTACATTTTGTTTCGCATGTATATATAGCCTATTTAAAAATAATTTTAAAAATATAAAGTTCTCAAAGAGTGGTAAAGGAACTAGCAAAAGAGGCTAAGAAGGGGATGTCAGAGGGGTAAGAGGAAAATCAGAAGACAGAAATGTTATAAATACCAAGAGGGAAGTAGTGCCAGCCATGTTTTTATGCTGAGAGGTCAAGCAAGGTGGTTGAGAAGTAGCCATTGAATTTAGATCACTGGTGACCAATTCTGTGGAGTGGTGAGTGTATGACCAGATCGAAGTGGGACGAGAAAGAAATGTGAGCTGAAATAGAGACAGGAAGTGTGGTAGAACAGTATTTCCAAATATTATTGGAGGGATTCCCCATTCCCCATCCCCCTCCCATAGTTCCTTGTACACCCAGGCCTTTCCTAAACTGGGAATTTCTAGATAGAGGGATCTTTACCTGGTTTATAGTTTAAGTTTATAAGTCCTGTGGGGAACAAGAAGACTTTAACAAAGATAATGAGTCTGAGAGAACACATGATGCTTTAAAAGTCAAGATGACCATTCCACAGTCCAGGTAAAGATGGCTTCAGTTTGGAGGAGAGAAGCATAGAAAATTGAGGGTTTTTTAATTGCAGGTAGATTCCTGAGAATTGTCCTTATGTTCTATCTCCCTCTGTCTGCCCTTGGGGTTGGCCTGGTGGTGAAATGGGGAGGGGGAAGTTTCCTGACCCACTAATAGGTGTGTTGTGACTAAAAGCAGGAAGGACCCCTGTCTTAAATTTTCCATTAGAGAACAGGAAAGCAACAGCAAGATCTCAGAATAGAAATTGTTGAACGGTTTGACTAGACTAGCGTTTTTCAAAAGACATTTTTACTGCAACCTACAGGAAGGAATCCATTTTACATTGAGACCTAATACACATTGTCATATGTACAGCCATCCCTCGGTATCTGTAGGGATTAGTTCCAGGACCTCCATGGATACCAAAATCCATGGATGCTCACATCCCTTATATAAAATGGCATAGTATTTGCACATAACCTACACATTTCCTCCTGTATACTTTAAATCATCTCTAGATTACTTATAATTCCTAATACAGTGTGAATACTATGTAAATGGTTGTTTTATCACAACTGACTGGCTCTGGAAGGTAGTCTTTCTCTTCTATGAGTTTCTTGAGCTCTTCTGGGAATGCTGATGCTGCCTAGGCATCAGCTGATGTGGATTAGCCCTTGGTCTTGAAGTTACTGAGGCAGTAGCACTTTACAGAGTTAGCCAGCCATCCCTTACTAGCCTTAAACTCCTTCCTCTGGCTGTCTTCAACCCCCTCACACTTAGCCTTTGAGGGCTGGCTTTGACCACTTCATTGCTTTTTAGGAGCCATTTTTTCACAGAAAAAACAACACAAATAGTGAATGAATGAGACGTGAGGCGAACGGTGCTCAAACAATAAGGAGAGAGACTGAAGGTCTGTGAAATGGTGGGAGGCTACAGTAGGAGATGGCTATATAGCACTTCATTTGCATGGATTCAGCATAGCGTTCAGCATGCAGCAAATTCAAGTTTTGCGTTTTAACTTTCTTTTTTTTCCAAATATTTCAGTCTAAAGTTGGTTGAATCTGTGGATGCAGAACCTGCAGATACGGAGGGCTGACTGTACTTGAAATAAAAAGTTTATGAAACTATACTTATTCTTACTATGTGTATTACTTACCTATTGCTGTGTAACAAATTAGCCCCAAACTTAGCAGCTTAAAACAACAATTAATATCTTACAGTTTCTATGGGTCAGAAATTTGGACCCTGTCTGGGGACCATGCTTTCAGGGGACATCTAGGTCAACTGGCACAACAAAGCTTACTAAGAAAATGTTCTGCATCCTACTTTGGTGAGTGGCGTCCGGAGTCTTAAAAGCTTGCAAGCGGCCATCTAAGATGCATCAATTGGTCCCAACCACCTGGAGTAAAAGAGAAATGAAGAACACCAAAGACACAAGGAAAGTAGTAGCCCAAGAGACAGAAAAGGCCACATAAACCAGAGACTTCATCAGCCTGAGACCAGAAGAACTAGATGGTGCCCAGCTACCACCACCAACTGTCCTGACAGGGAACACAACAGAGAGTCCCTGATGGAGCATGAGAAAGCTGGGGCACAGAACTCAAATTCTAGTAAAAAGACCAGACTTAATGATCTGACCAAGACTGGAGGAACTCCAGAAAGCATGGCCCCTGGAGTCTCTACCAGCCCAAGGCCAACTCTTCAAACAAAGATTGTACTGGATAGTGGGACATAAAATGATACTCGTGAAGAGTGTGCTTCTTAGCTCAAGTAGATACATGAGACTAAACGGGCAGCTTCTGTTTGGAGGTGAGATGAGAAGGCAGAGAGGGTTAGGAGCTGGTTGAATGGACATGGGGAATCAGGAGTGGAAAGGAGGAGTGGGCTGTCACAGTATAGGGAGAGCAATAAGGGTCACATAACAATGTATGTATAAATTTTTGTATAAGAGACTAACTTGAAATGTAAACTTTCACTTATACTACAACAATAAACAAATAAAAGCCAAAAGAAAAAATAAATAAATAAATAAATTTGGACCCTGGCTCAGGATCTCTCATGGAGTTGCAGTCAAAATGTCAGCTATGGGTGTAGTCTTTTGAAGGCTTGACTTGGGATGTTTCCAAGATGGCTCACTCACGTGGTTGTTGGCAGAAGGCTACAATTCATTGTTGACTACTGGCAAGAAGCCTCAGTTCTTCCCCATGTGGGCCTCTCTTTAAAGCTTCTTGAGCATCCTCACAACATGGCAGCTTATTTCCCCTAGAATGAGCAATCCAAAAGAGAGCAAGGAGAAAGCCACATACATTTTGGTCCTAATATTGAACACTACACATCTTCATTTCTGCTACATTCTATTCATTAAAAGTAAGTCATTTTAATTCTGATTTTTGAGGAGAGAGCAAATGCACCCTTCTAAAAGCATTTACTTTTCCAGCTTCTCTTTCATGTGGGGATAACCATGTGATATAGTTCTGGCCAATGAGATGTAATCAGAAATATCTGGGAAGAGCATCTCTTCATAAGGAAGCTAAATCTTGTTGGCAAAAGCCTTCTCCTCTTCATCCTTCTTGGAATAAGGAAGAAAAACTCATTCTGCAGCAACCTATGCAACAGCCCTCTTGCAACCACATGGCAACATGCATGAAGTCTACAAGTCCAGGATAGAGGTGTGGAAAGGTGCATCTCTGATTATGTTTTTTCCTGGACTTCTTGAGAAACCACTAATCAGTTTTCTGTTTGTTTTTTTAAGCGAGTCACTAAGTACAGCCTATACTTAAGGGGAGGAGAATTAGGTTCTACTATTTGAAGGGAGGCATGTCAAAGAATTTGTGGGCATACTTTAAAACCACCAAACAACATATGGTGCAGTCTTATATTTTCTATTCTACCCTATACGATTTCATTTTATTTTAAATGTTGGTTACAACGATGAACTTCATGACCAATTGGTTGAGAGTCACAGTCTAAAAACAGAGTCTAAAAACCCTCTATTGGCAAAGTTGTAGGGAAACAAGTATACTTATAACATGCAAGTGGGAGTGGAAAATGATAAAATGTATAAAGGTAATTTGGCTATCTCTATCAAAATTATAGATGTATTTACGCTTTGAGTCATCACTCCTACCTATGGTAATCTACCCTATAGAAATACCTGCACACATACAAAAAGACTTATGTAAAAGGCTATTCACTACAGCATCATTTACTAATATTAAAAGATTTGAAATAACCTATATGCATCGGAATGGGCTGGCTAAATTTTGGTATCTCCACACTGTGCAATACCATACCACTGTTAAAAAAAGAAAATATATATACAAGAAAGCTTTCAACGTACTATGTGGAAAAATCTCCAAGATACATCACTAAACTAAAAAGCAAGGGGCAGAACAACGTGTAGTATGCTAACTTTTGTGTACAAAATGGAGAATGTCAAGAAAATATGCCTTTGCTTGTATCTGCATAAAGAAACAAGAAAACAATAAAAAATGGTTGCCTGAAAGGTGAGAACAGGGTGGATGGGGTCAGGTGTAGGCAAGAACTTGAGGTATTTTTTTCCTGTATGTAGTATTCACAGTTAGCAGTTGTTTTTTTTTCCTCTCAGCACTTTGAATATGTCATCCTACTGCCTCCTGAACTCCACTGTTTCTGATGAGAAGTCAGCTGTTAACCTTACTGAAGTTTCCTTGTATGTGCAAACGTCATCTTCCAAGAGTGTAGGAATTTGGTTAAAAGTTTGAGTGGAATAAGTTTGAAGGGTCACTGAAGTACTCGAGAAAAAAAGAGTGAGCTGAGAAGTGGAAAGGTTCAGACTGCAGGCACGGTGGAGGGCTCAGGCAAGGCAGTGGACTCTCAGTAAGAGGCTTCTAACCCACCTGACTTTAAAACTTTTCTCCAGCTATGCTCAGCTGCCCTGGAGCAGGAATGGAGAAGATGGATGATTAAGGTCATCTAAGGCTGGAATTCATCCAGAGTGAAACTGCTCAGAATCTATTTGCATATTTTAAAAAGTACCCATCTTACCTATATATTTACCACAATAAAGAATAAAAACACACATCTTAAATTGCTGTTCCCCAAAGTAAAAAAAGCTCTTCTTGTAAACTTTATGATATCTATTTTCCCATCACTTTAATCTAGCTTTTTTCCAGGTTTCCTATTGCCTTTTACAAATTAGAGAGGCAGTACAGTGTAGCAGTTAAGAGAGGACTTCTGGCACCAATCTGCCAGGTATGAAGCCTATGTTAGCACTTCCTGTGTGACCTTAGAAAATCACTTGGCATCTCTGTGCCTCGATTTTCTTATCTGTAAAATGGAGGAGTGATAATCATAGTACTCACCTCATCAGGTTGGTCTGAGGATTAAATGAGCTAATGTATGTACTATACTGAGTATTACTTGTTACTGTTATTATTGCAATCTAAATGAAATAAATTTGGAGCAGAATGAGACACAAAGGGTTATTCTGGCCTTTACATATTACATAATATTTAATTGAATACATACCAATATTTCATAGCTTCCATTTCCCCTTTCCCCACGTAGGCACTATAATCATGCACTCATAGTTAGCATGAGGAAATGTCTAAGTCTTAGATTTGAGTCATTCTTTCTCCATCTTCTATTTAAGCCATTGATTTTTTTGTGTCTAAGTATTTACAACTGAACCAGGATTGTTTGCTGGCCTTTATTCTATATATATTTTGCTTCCAAATTCATCTCCTTTTTTTTTTGATAACCACTTCCAAAAATGCTGCACCTTTTCTTCTCCACAGCTAAACTAAAGAGTCCTGTTGTCATTGTTAGGTGCCGTTGAGTCGGTTCCGACTGATAGCAACCCTATAGGACAGAGCAGAACTGCCCCATAGGGTTTTCAAGGAGTGGCTGGTGGATTTGAACTGCCAACCTTTTGGTTAGCAACTGAGCTCTTAACCACTGCACCACCAGGGATCCTAAAGAGTCCTAGGTGTGGCCAATTCTTATAAAACACAAGTTCCTCAATTAGTCTCTAAGCCCCCTTAAGGCAGGTACTGTGATTTGTCCCTTCTAGTAGAATTAGCACCTAAGAAGTTGCCCTACATAAAGTAGGAGACAAAAACATTGGTTGATGATGATGATGATGGTAACAGTACCACTTCTCATCCTTGGTTTCCCTAACAACAGACCTTTGTGGGGACCCCAGAAAGTAGATGAGGGAACAAGGTTTGCAGCCAAACAGACTGTGGTTTAAATCCTAGTTTTTCCACTGGTTAGTTGTATAGCTTCAAACAAACAAAAAAACACTATAAATTGTTTGGTAACTTATTGGTGGCTTTCTATCTTTCCCCTCCCAATCTTGCCAACCATGATTCTTAGAGCCACTAACAGAAAGATCTCTTCTCCAAGCCACCCTTTCCTAAAACTTCCTACCACTGAAAAGTAGGGTGGAACTTTCTTTTCTGCCTTAAAAGTCCTTCATGCCCTCACCTTGTCACTTCTAATCTCTAAGATTTCCCCTTCATTCACCAGGCGTATTTATTCCATGCCATATTTACCTTTAATGGTCCCTGGGTGGCACAAATGGTATGCACTTTACTAACCTTGGTGGTATAGTGGTTAAGAGCTACAGCTGCTAACCAAAAGGCTGGCAGTTGGAATCCATCAGGTGCTCCTCAATCTATTGGAAACCCTGATGGCACAGTAGTTAAGAGCTACGACTGCTAACCAAAAGGCTGGCAGTTCTAATCCACCAGGCGCTCCTTGGAAACCCTCTGGGGCAGTTTTACTCTGCCCTATAGGGTTGCTATGAGTCGGAATGGACTCAACGGCAATGGGTACTAACCTAAAGACTGGTGTCTTGAACCCACCCAGCAGCACTGTGGAAGAAAGGCCTGGAGATCTGCTTCCATAAAGATTACAGCCAAGAAAACCCTATGGAGCAGTTTTACTCTGAAATACATACGATCGCCATGAGTTGTAATTGACTTGACGACAATAGGTCACTGGGTCACTCATGTTTACCTTTAACACACCTTCCTCCAATTCTTCTTCTCAGGCAATATCCTATTTTGCAGTGTGCTCACCCCCTTCCCCGAAGATCTCTAAGTCTTTCTGCCCTTTAGTCACAGTTGCTGAATTCCTATTCTGATATTTTTCAGAATTGGAAGACTTTATCATTTCTTCCTGAATACTAGCTGTGACATCCATTTTCTCATAATGCCACAAAATGCACTTAACTTTTTTGCCTTTAACAGGCAAATACTGTAGATACCTGTTAAATGTTAGTTCAGCTGTGTTAAGTCTGAATATGTTTTATAATAATAAGTGCCTAGAAGTGAGAGATTATCTCATCTAGTTTGTACTACATTGAATGTGGCAAAATATACACAGATAAACTATAAACTTGATTGTGATGATGCCTTGAGAAGGGGACAAAATTAAAACATCTTTAGCTCTGACATGAATCATGTATTTCCATCTTTGATTACAAAAGAATGACATACACCCTGTCACACAAATAATTAAACACTATCAAACATCTTCAAATACTTTACAAGAAGAAAAAAATGCTGGCTATTTCACATTAAATTTTCAGATGATACCCGAAGTTGTTTCATAGCTAAAGTACTGAGTCAGTTAAGGCTATGAAATGTTGAAAAAAATGGCTGGGGTGGAGGGGTGGGCAGGATGGAGGAAAGAGGGAGAACAAAAACATCTTTTAAACATCTAAGTAAATGATTCTGTGTACAGTCGCACTAATGTGCGAAATTTCACACACACAAGTCCTGAATTTGCTTCTGAATTATTTTAACAAGCATCTTTGTTTTGCACATTTCTAAAAATACTATTTTCAGCTTGATTGAAATACCTCTGTAACTTTATGCTTGTTTTTAATACCCTATTACATATTATCATCTCATACCTATTCTCCCTTTCTAATAAAGACTGCATTATTATAGACAAGTCATGTCTATACAGCAATGATTCATTTTTCTTTAACAAACATACCCAAATTTCCAAATGTAGGAGAGTATGATCCTCCTGAAAACTATATGCTTATTCCAAGAATGGGGCCACTACTCAAAATATTTTTAAAATTCCTTTTTGGAATTGTCTTCAAGTTATTTAGAAGCCACATAGGGAGGCCGATCTTGCTACTTTATGGAGCTTTCATTTTTTTTATTAAAAAAAAAAAGTGGCATCACTCACCTTATTCAAAACTTGACTTCAAATTACATCTTTGGCTGCATCCAAAAATATTTGTCCATTATGAAACATTTTTTTTCTCAAATGTGAAGTATTCTAAGAACAGCATTCCAAAAATAATCAGAAATAAAAGTAACAAGTAGAGTAAGGGTAAAGCTGCAAAGCTTTCCAAGGCAGATAATTTGGGGGTTAGGATGGGGGTGGGAGGACATTAATTTTGGAATACTTAAAAAAAAAAGTCATTTCTTTATGTTCATAATTCTATTTGTCCTTCAGAAAAGTTGAATAAATCATCTTTTCAAAACCTCAAAATTCTTTTAAATAGGTATGAATTGAAAATTTCCCATAAAGAATATGGTGGAGGGGGAAGTGCACCAAAGTGTTTAAGGATAAAATTTTTACTTCTCCTACCCTAAGCACCCAAAGACAATGTCAGAGGTGCAAGTTCTAGGAATCTGAAGTGTTAGTGGATGCTGGTGACTTAGAGTGACCTTCCAGTCGCTCTGAGGGTCTCCTTCATTCCTGAAACTGTTTGAACGCATGCTAGCCGCATTCAATGCTTTTTTGCTGTTGTTGTTTGTTTCACAGTGTAATTCCTATAATATGAGCTTTTCACTGATTGTGAATTTTATTTTTCTCATTTTTGGCACTTACAGTTCACAATGTTTGGTTGTGTGGTTTAAGATTGTTTTAATTTTTACATTCCTTTTGGCACTTTTGAAGAAGGGAACATTGTCTTTTATGGAGCCCTTTGGGGGAAGTGGTAAGCCTCCCCCCGTCTCTTTTAAATATTTGGCCTTATGAAATCCCATGTTTTCCCCTGGAATCTTGTATCACCAAATGAAAGGGGTGGAAATTTGCTTCCACGAGCTTTGACTCACAATCCTTCTTAGAGGCTGGTATCTCCGGCTTCCGATTTAAGTTGTTTGGCCGCTGCTGTCACAGGCTCTGCCGGCCCCTCCCGGCAGAAAAGCACAATTGGATTTTTGCAGGCCCACATGGCTACGTCCCCTCCAGCGCTACTGGCTGGGTTCGAAGAGGACATCCTGCTGCAGGGTCCCAGCCGGTTGGCATAGCGGTTTCGAAGGCGATTGCGGCTTCGGGCCCGCAAACCCGGGCGCTGGGTGGGCAGGAAAAGGTCTACATTCCTAGTTCTGTAGCCTTCTTCCCGGTTGCGCCCCAGGAGCATCGAAATGTTGGGGTTGCGGATGGCATAGATGACGGGGTTGATGGCCCCATTGGCCCAGGTCAGCCAGACAGCCACCACGTTGAGGAGCGAGGGAGCCTGCGCGGCCTGGGCCTGCCGGGCCGCAGCCAGCAGCACCAGGAAGCAGTAGGGCCCCCAGCAGCCCATGACGAAGACGATCATGATGAGCACAGTGGTGGCCGTGCGCACCTCGCTGAAGAAGCGCACCACGCGCGCGTAGGTGGTCACCGGCCGCACACTCATGTCCGACAGGCGCACGGTCTTACAGATGTGGTAGTGGCAGAAGCACATGAGCAGGAAGGGCAGCAGGTAGCAGGCCACCACCAGCCCCACGCTGTACGCCGCGCCCAGCTGCGCGGGGTCTGGGGAGGTCTGGTACAGGCAGCCGTGGAAGCTTTGCGCCGCCGGGGGCTCCAGGGGCGCCCTCAGCAGCTCCCAGGGCAAGGAGAAGCCCAGGGCCGCCAGCCAGGCGCCGGCCAGCAGCTGCAGCGCGCGGCGACGGCCGATCTTCTCTCGCGGCGGACGCACGATGGCGCAGTAGCGGTCCAGCGAAATGAGGGCTACGCTGAACGTGGAGACGATGCCGAAGCACGAGCTGAAGAAGCGGCTGGCTGCGCAGAAGCTGCGCCAGGGCCCCATAGAGGCGGCAGTGGCGGCAGTGGGCGCCGAGCCTCCGGGCGGCGTAAAGAGATCCAGAAAGGCGGCGGGCAGGCAGAGCAGCGCCGTGAGCAGGTCCGACAGGGATAAAGACAGGATAAAGGCGTTGGTAACGGTACGGAGCTGCCGGTGCTTCATGATCACCCCCATCACCGCGCAGTTGCCCAGGCTAGACAGCAGGAAGATGAGTAGGAGGACGAGCGCCTGGGCCGCCACCACAGCCCCGTGCGACAGTAGCTTCGCCGTCTCCGGGCCCAGCGGCGGCCTCCCCGCCGCCCCCGCCGCCACCACCCCGAGCCCGCCGAGGCCGCCGCCAGCGGGGGCGGTAGCGCTGCCGCCCCCGCTCCCGTCGCTCTGGTTCCCCAGCGCCGCAGTCGCCGCGGTCGCCAGGGTGCTGAAGGAGCGCACGGCCGCCGCCACCGCCGCCGCCGCCGCCCCCCCCGAGGAAGTCCCGCCAGGCGTGCGGTCCGCGGAGGGGATGCCGGGTTGAGGGCTGCCCAGCAAGGCCGTGCTCACTGGCGGGCGGGCGGGCAGCGGCGGCGGCTGCTCCATGGGGCCCCGCGGTGGCCGCGAGTCTGTTCATCCCGTACGGGGAAGCGGCCGCTCGGCCGGAGGAGTGGCTCCGGGCCGAGGGAGGAGTGGCCGCTGCTGCGAAGAGTGGCGGTCGGCAGGCCGGGACCCGCGGAGCCTTTGACGTGCGTTCCAGTGGTTGCCAAGGCAACCGCGTGTTTACGCAGGAGCGTGGGGCGGGACGCCAGAGTCCAGTGCTCTCGGAAAAGCCGGCCCAGGATAGTGCGTGTGAGCTCCAGATAGTGCCAGCTCGGCCTCTTCAGGGACCACTGCCCGGCCAGATAAAGCGGACCTGGTCCGCAAATGACGAATCCATCGAGTGCTCATTCGCGCTTGCTCTTATAGGGTACAAATGGCGTACGAGGAGGTCTTTCTTGGGGGAAGGAGCGGGCGGGCTCTTTGCTTCTTGTTTTGATTTGGCATACGCAGGTAGAAAAGGAATCTAGAACCCGAAGTGAAAACCAATCCAAATCCGGGGTTCTTAAAATTTAAACCCAAAAACCCAAACCCGTTGCCTTTGAGTCGATTCCGACTCATAGCAACCCTGTGCTTCTCAAACTTTATCGTGTACCAGAATCACTCAGAGGGCTAGGTCTCGAACCCAGAGTTTCAGATTCAGTAGGTCTGGGGTAGGGCCTCAGAATGTGCGATTTTAACAAGTTCCAGATGATGATGATGATGATGTTGGGTCAAGGACCAGAACACTTTGAGAACCATGGATCCAATGGGCTTGTTAAAATGCAGATTCCGGGGCTGACTCCTAGAATTACTGAGGATGGGCCTGTGAATCCAAATGTCATAGGTGATTATGATGAAGGTGATCTGAGGAGCTAGAATATGGACCTTGGAGGAAGGATATCACCTGGTTTTCAAAGGGATCTAACTAGCCAATACATGTATAGGGGGTGGGGAGGAGAAAGGAGAGGGATTAGTCTCTTGCCCTGCTGGCAGCTTACCTCTGTTCTCCGGAATGCGATGGGTTTGGAGTCTAAGGTGCTGCCAGCCAGGCAGTCAGGACACTTGCATCCCCAGGTATCTGGCTGGGGGATTCAGGAACAGGAAGGGCTTGACTGCCCAGGGGAGCTGCATCTCAAGTTTCTGGGCATGGCCTCTGACGGGGAGAAGTATGATCAGCCCTCAAGTTAACCCTGGGCCCTACTCTAAAGCAGAAGCTGGCAAAGTGTGAGCCCTGCACCAGCAGCATCAGTATCACCTGGAAACTTGTTAAAAATGCAAATTCTTGGGCCCCATCCTAGACCTACTGTATTCATTTCCTAGGGCTGCCTAAACAGAGTATCACAAACTGGGGAGTTTAAAACAACAGGAAATTAACTGTCTCACAGTTCTGGAGGCAGAAGTCCAAAATCAAGATGGCAGGGCCATGTTCTTTCTAAAGTCTCTAAGGAAAGATCCTTTCTTGTCTCTTCCTATTTTCTGGTGGTTTCTGGTAATCCATGGCTTGTAAATGGCATCATTCCAATCTCTGCCTCCGTCTTCACGTGGCTTTCCTCCCTCTGCATCTGTGTCTATGTCTCTTCTTTTTTTATAAGGATACCACTCATATTGGATTAGTACACACCCTACTCCAGTATGACCTCATGCTAACTGATAGCATCTTCAAAGACCCTATTTCCAGCCAAGGTCACATGCACAAGTACAGGGGCTGAGGACTTCAACATATCTTTTGGCAGGACACAATTCAACCCATAACCCTACTGAATCTAAAACACTGGGGGTGTGGCCTAGCCACTTGCGTTTTAACAAGCCATCTTTAGTTGATTCTGATGTATGCTCAAGTTTGAGAACCACTGTTCTAAAGAATGTACAACTGCTGGTGTTAGAATCAATGATATTAGTGCTGGTACTTATTTCAGTGAGAAGTATCCTACTGGAAATTTACAGCATAAATAGAAGTGCATTTAAGGTAGTAAACTAAGACAGGGTTTCTCAACCTCAACATTACTGAAGTTTGTAGGCTGAATAATTCTTCGTTGTGGCGGGGGAGTTCTGTCCTATGTAGGATGTTTAGAAGCATCCCTGGCCTTTACTTACTAGAAGCCAGTAGCACCTCACCCAGTATGACAACCAAAAATGTCTCCAGACATTGTCAAATATCCCCTGGGGAGGGGGGCGAAATCACCCCCATTGAGAATGACTGAATTATAACAAAAATATTAGAACTATATAATACCAAAAAAAACCAAACCTGTTTGCATGGAGTTGATTCCAACTCATGGAGACCTCATAAGTGTCAGAGTAGAACTGTGCTCCATAGGGTTTTCAATGGCTGATTTTTCAGAAGTAGATTGCCAGGCCTTTTTGCCAAGGCACCTCTGATTAATTTATTTAGTAATCTGTGCTAGGTTTTAGCAAACAACAAATAAGATGAGGATCCCAGCTCAAAGAGGCTTACCATCTTAGGCATTGTCTCAGTCATCTAGTGCTGCTCTAACAGAAGTACCACAAGTGGATGGCTTTACAAAGAGAAATTTATTCTCTCACAGTCCAGTAGGCTACAAGTCCAAATTCAGGGCATCAGCTCCAGGGGAATGCTTTCTCTCTCTGTCAGCTCTGGAGGAAAGTCCATGTCATCAGTCTTCCTTTGGTCTGGGAGCTTCTCTGCGCAGGAACCTCAGGTCCAAAGGACGCGCTCTGCTCCCAGCACTGCTTTCTTGGTGGTATGAGGTTCCCATGTGTCTCTGCTCGATTTTCTCTTTTATATCTCAAAAGAGATTGCATTAAGACACTGATCTTGTCAACCTTATCAGTGTAATCTCATCACAGTGATAGAATTTACAACACATGAGGAGTTCACATATAATCTCATCATAGTGGTAGAGTTTACAACACATAAGGACATCACATCAGATAACACAATCATACAATACTAGGAATCATGACCTAGCCAAGTTGCTACACACAATTTTTGGGGGACACAATTCAATCCATGACAGGCATATACAAATTATACAAATATAATAAAATGTGATGTGTTGTAAAACTAATATACTGAAACTTCATTCTATGAAGGTAACTATTCCTAGAATAGCTGGTGATGACTTCACAGAAGAGGTGTCATTGGACACTCTTAAAAAAAAAAGAGAAAAAAGAAGGGGCAGGGCATTTGATATGTATACAAAGCCTTAAGGTTAGTGTTAAAGTACTTGGTTCTTGGGTGCTGGTGAGAAGTGTCTAAATTCTAGGATACATGCAGGTGGGGAGTAAGAGGAAAATAAGTGATAAAAGTTTATTGGGGTCCTATTATGAAAAGCCTTGCATACCACGTAATGGAGTGTGAACTTCATGGGTGGGGAGGGCAAGGGTACTGGCCACTGAAGGAGTTTAAGCAAGGGAGGGCATGATCAGATGTATGGTTCAAAAAGACAAGAGGACCAAACATTCTCTTGGTTTTCTTCCTTCCTCACTGGCTTAGCTGGCCTGCTGGTTCATCTTCCACCTGCCTAGCCTTTAAATACTGGAGTTCATCCCTGTGGCTCTTCTAGACGTCCGTCATCTCACCCACACCCAGGGCTTCAAAGACTATCTATATACTCATAACTCCAAATCATACGTCTTGCTCTAACCCACATATCTTGCTACTTAGCATTTCCCCTTTGTCTAAAATCACCTCAAACTCAACATGTCCAAAAACGGAATACATGCTCCTCTCCAAATTCCCCTCTAAAAACTTTGTCCTCAATCTTTTGTATCAAAGAATGGCACCACAATTTGTCTAGTTTACAAGCCAAAAACTTAGGATTCTTCCTCCATAAATTTCACCTTATCACCAGCCCATGTGCAATCTATCACCAAGAACTAGGGATTTTATTTCCTAAGTATCTTTGTATCTGTTCACTTCCTCAGTCACTTCATCCACCACCTTAATCTTAGCTTTCATCATCTCTTTTTGGGATTACTGCCATCACCTCCTAATTGATCTCCCCACATCCAATCCCTACTCCACACTAAAGGTCAAATGCTCTTTTCAGAGTTGATCATGCCATTCACTTATTTAAAAACCCGTAATGACTTTCCTCAGTTTAGGATAAAGACCCCAATCTTTAATATTTCCTACAAGGTACTGCATGATTTGACATCTGTTTCCTCTCTAGTCTCATTTGGAGCCACTTCTCATTTGTTCTACTCTAGCCACACGGGACTTTTGTGAGTTATTTAAACTTCCCATTTTAGAGTATTTGCTATCCCCTCTGCCTGGAGCCCTGGTGGTGCAGTGGTTAAGAGCTCAGCTTCTAATCAAAAGGTTGGCAGTTTGGATCCACCAGCCCCTCCTTGGAAACCCTATGAGCAGTTCTACTCTGTTCTGTAGGGTAATTATGAGTCAGAATCAACTCGATGCCAATGGGTTTGGTTTGCTTTTTTGGTCTGCCTGGAAAGCTCCATCTGTCATCCTGTCATCACACGCCCCTCCCCATTTCCTTGGATCCCCATCTATATATGAAAGTTAGTCCCTCAGGAGAAGCCTTCCTTGACTGACATATACCCCCCTCACATATTAGATCATGTTCCCGTTAGTTTCCCTTTGCATCCCATAATCACCATCCATAATTATATTTTTTGTGATTATCTGAGTATACCTGCATCCCAGTGTAGACCACAGGCTCTATGAGGACCAGAACCTAGTCTGTTTGGCTTTTTACTAGATGCCTGCACTTAGCACCTTGGCAGTTTGTTGATATCCAAAAAATATTTTGAGTGAGTATAGGAGGACAATCTAGAAACTGGGAAGGGATAGAAGTGAGCAGTATTTAGAAGGTAGAATCAATAGAGCATTGAGACTGATTACGCACAGGTGAGAAGGGGAAGAGTAAATTTGCTCTAGAGTTTTTTAATCCAAAGGAGACAGGAGGTACAGAAGGAATTAATATTATTCCAAGGGTTCAGCTCTGGTTTGGATTAAAATTTAGAAAGATTTGGGTAATATTTGTTTTTAATGTGTAAGTCAATATTCAAGAAAGAACACATTTTTATTAAAGGACTATATCCTAGGACAAATTCTGGCTGTCCTATCTGAGAAATGGAGGAAGTGTAGTGGGAATATACTGGACTTGGAGTTTAAAGTCTTAGAAATTCAGCTTCGTATGACTTTTGGAGCCCTTGTGGTGCAGTGGTTAAGAGCCTGGCTGCCAACCAAAAGGTCAGCAGTTCGAATCCACCAGCCACTCCTTAGAAACCCTATGGGGCGGTTCTACTCTGTCCTATAGTGTCACTATGAGTTGGAATCTACTTGAGGGCAACAGGTTTGGAGTAATGTGACCTTAAGGAGCCCTGGTGGTGCAGTAGTTAAGCACTTGGCTGCTAATTGGAAGATCGGTGGTTCAAACCCACCAGCCACTCCACAGGAGAAAGATGTGGCAGTCTGTTTCCGTATAGATTACAGCCTTGGAAACCCTATAGGGCAGTTCTACTCTGTCCTATAAAGTTGCTATGAGTCGGAATCGACTCAATAGCAATATGTTTTGTTTTGATTTTTAATGTGATCTTAAGGAGCCTGGGTGTGCAAGTGGCTTTCAACTGGCTGCTAACTTAAAGGCTGGCAATTCGAACCCACCTGGTGGCTCTGCGGAAGAAAGTCCTGGGAAACTGTTTCCATAAAGATTACAGTTAAGAAAAACCCTATGGAGCAGTTCTACTCTGTAACATAGGGGGTCGCCATGAGTCAGCAGCTAACAACAACAATGTGACCTTAGCCCAGTTATTTAACATGTCTGAGCCCATTTTCCTCAAATGTATAAATGGGATAAAAGCAGTGGCTTACCAAGGGCAGGGAAGTGGGGGTGGTCTTCCCAGGTGCAGTCGATAAGGGGGGGTACACTGTCTGAAGGGATTAAAAAAAGAATCGCAAAACCGACTAAAAGTCAGTCTGATTTTTATTATCACCAAGTGCTGACAATACTAAACAATGTCTGTGATAAAATACTCCTCCCCACTCTTAGTAGTCATAAGATGGTACGACCCATTTTATAGTGTACTTCATTAAAGTAGAGGATATATATAGTAGTACATTACAAAAAGCTATAAATGAAACTTTTAAAAATGTATGCATTCTTTTTTTTTTCAAAATTAATGTGATGTGATATTTGGGAGAAAAGAAAAAAAAAGTAGTTCTATATTTACTTGGAGCCCTGATGGTGCAGTGGTTAAGAGCCTGACTGCTAACTAAAAGGTCAGCAGTTCAAATCCACTACCCGCTCCTTGGAAACCCTATGGGCAGTTCTACTGTGCCCTATAGCATCCCTATGAGTTGGAATTGGGTTTTTGGTGTATTTACTTAAATATACCAATGACAGCAATGGGTTTTTGGTATATTTATTTACAAAAAAAGAAAAAAAGTACAGCAAACTTCCTAATCTGTAAATGACCTGGTCATATTGAGTTAGTGATAGTGTCATTTTCTGGAGGTAAGTGATTTTTTTTTTTTTTTTAAACCACAGAATTTTATAGAGAATTAGTGAAAAATATCTTAACTACTTTTGTGTAATAGGGAGATGAAGAATATTAACTTTATAGCCTTCATTTTGGTCAAGTAATTCAAACACAGACCTAATAACTGGGTCTATACATGCTGCTGGGTGACAAGGCCAGTTAAAATGAATTAAATGCTTCAGTTTGTGTATGCTTAGAAATAAAATACTACTACCTACCTTACAAAGAGTCTACTGAGCTCCTGAGAGCATCACATGTTAAAAGAAATATCTTAATGCTTCAATTTATAATGAATGATAATGATCAAATATTATTTTTAACAGGCTCACAATTATTAACTAGCAAGAGTTCCAATAGTTAACATCTCTTTCATGTTTTAAGTCTACTTAGGATCCAGTTGGTAAAGTAGGAGGCTCATCCCACTGTAATGATTCAATTTTTGTGTACCTGCATTTCAGTGATGCAACAGCCAATTCCTTTTATTAAAGCCTTTAAGATAATAGCACAAGTCTTCTCACATCAGTTTATGAGACTCCAGTTAGCTGTGGATGTAGGAGCTGGGCTTCGCAGCAAAGAAGACATCCCAGCAGCGGCAACAACAATGCATAGTCAAAGAAAGAACCAACTAGAAGGCAATTGGTTAGTCAAAGAAAACCGACTCCTCCCCTCTCCTTCCCAGTCTGTTTATGTTAAGTGTTGATTACCTTATAATAATCCATCTGCCTTACATGCTGCTTATAGACAGGATGCTATTTCACTAAAAACTAGAAGACTAAAATAATTGGTGAGGTTCATTGTTGTGAGGGCTACTATTTAAGATATTTATTCAAAGTCTTCAAAACAAAATAATATAACAATTACCACAGAGTAATATTTTAAAAGTAAACGTAACAAGGTTTTAATTTTACCGGATATGTTAATATGTTACTAGAAAAAGATTCTGAACTTTTGGCATTTTGTATTCTAGACATAAGTGATATTTATACCAATATAACTTTGCAAATATGAAGTATTTTAAAAAAAAAAAAAACCATTGCCATCAAGTCGATTTTGCCTCATAATGACCCTACAGGACAGACAGAATTGCCATATAGGGTTTGCAAGGCTATAATCTTTATGAAGCAGACTGCCACATCTTTCTCCCATGGAGCAGCCAGTCGGTTCTAACCACCAACCTTTCAGTTAGCAGCCAAGTGCTTAACGACTTCCCCACCAGGGCTCCTCAAATAGGTGTAAACCCAAAAAACCAAACCTGCTGCCATCGAGTCAACTCATAGTGGCCCTATAGGATGGAGTAGAACTGCCCCATAGGGTTTCCAAAGAGCAGCTGGTGGATTCAAACCACCAACCTTTTGGTTAGCAGCCGAACTCTTAACCACTGCACCACCAGGGCCTCCAAATAGGTATAGTGACTTTACACTTAGCCACAGAGTACTATTTTAGAAAGAATGGAAGTTAGCTCACATGTTTAAACATCACATATTGTTTTTCACATGATTTAGAGAAAAACTACTTATAGATAATTGTTTTAAAAAGAAATCTCTTAAAAGTCATAGAAGAAGTCACTTGAGAAGAAATCCATCCTTCAGTGGGTCATTGTCTTCTACTGTAAAGCTTGCTGTACCTGTGTAATGGGCTTGTCCTGATACTTCCACTATAACAGCTTTAAACTCACCACATTTTGCTTCCTGCAAAAAAGATGATGGAGTTTAATATCAAAATATCACACTCATATCTGACCTAAAAGTTATACTAATGATTAGAAAATCTAAGGATTAGTCCCACAGGCAGTGGAAGGTCTTTAGGAGAGAGACATGATGAAACTTGTTTTAGGTAAGTTAAGCTACAAAGTGGAGGACAAATTGGAAAGGAAAAAGACTAGAAACCCAGAAACCAGTTAAGAGGTAATTTTAATTCATTGGTTGAATCCAGAGTTACTAGAGCAGGGTTTAGTGAGGAAGGAGAAGGAGAACACAATACAGAGACACTCTGGAGGACAGACCTGGTGACTGATGCATGTGGGAGATGAGGAATAGGAATACATTAATGATGCCCATAGTTTCTAGCTTGGGAGTGAAGCTAGTGATGGCATTAACCAAGGTGAGAATGAGAGAAGGAGTCCATTTAAGAAGGAAGAACATTTTAACAAGTTGAGTTTGAGATATCTCTGGAACAATCAGAGTTGAGCATAGTGACAGCTGGGAGCATAGAGACAGGAGAGAGGGACAGGGTAGGGATTAAGGTCTGGAAGTCATCAGCAGTGGATGGTTTAGAGTTGAAGCCTCAGAAGGGGATGAAATTGCTCAGGGACATCAAATTGCAGGTGAGATGAGAAGGAGGCTAAGGATGAATGCTGAGAATACCTAAGTGGAAGGACAGGAAAAGGAAGCTGGGGAAGGGAAAGAAACCGAGAAGGTACAGAGAGCCTGGAAGGGCCCAGACAGACAGGGAAGGAGTATGGTGCAAGTGAAGATATTTTTGCATGCATGATTAATAACTATAAAGGAAATGACTTCAAATCTTAAACCTACAGACGATCTTTCTCTTTTCTAATTTTTAAATATGAATAACTGAAACTCCAAGCTAAAATGTCAAATAATCGACTAAGGTACATTAACTTTATTATATTTTTATAAAGCTGCTATAATATAAAGCCTCACTGAAAACTTCTGCTTTGTCTAACAGTATAATGCAATGCTGAACAGCATTGGATCTGAGCTCAGAGACCTAGCTTCACATACTGCCTCACTACTCACTGTATGACCTCTGGCAAATTACCTAACCTCTCTAATTCTCCATTTTATCATCTGTTAAAAAAAGACAGTAACAGTACTTGCCTCCTAGGATTTTTGTGAGGATTAAGTGAGATGACATGTATAAAGTGCTTAGCTTGGAGACCAACCCACAGTAAAGCACCCAGTGAATGCAGATTATTATTATCTTCAACCTCAACTGCTTAAGACAATGTATTCTAAATTTCTCCGTAAGAAAGAAATGAGTTTGGTATATCATAAAGTCACTATATAATACAGGAACTCCTAACTTAAAGAATAAGGAGCCCAGGTGGCACAGTGGTTAAGCGCTCAGCTGCTAGCCAGAAGGTCAGTGACTTGAACCCACCAGCTGCTCCACAGGAGAAAGATGTGGCCGTCTGCTTCCATAAAGATTTCAGCCTTGGAAACCCTATGCGGCAATTCTACTCCATCCTACAGGGTCACTATGGGTCAAGTTGGAATTGACCTGACAGTAATGGCTTTAACTTAAAGAAAAGTCAATATTCAGAAAAAACAAGCTTTAAAAACAGCTATGTTAGGATGGATCGTTTGCTATGTCAAAGGTCTCTAGGAGGTGATTCATTTACTAACAGGTCTCATTAATTAGCTTTGTTAGCACATTTAAAAGTTGATTTCATTACAAAAATTCTATTTTCCACAACTTTCCAAGACCTTCACATCCTATTATAGAAAAGGAAACAATCCTACAGAATATGAAAACCAAACCAAACCAGCCAAACACTAGTTCAGTGGTTTTCAAACTTTTGGTCTTAGCACCACTTTACATCTTAAGATTTGAGGATCTCAAAGTGTTTTTGTTATGTAGCTTGTATATCAATATTTACTGTATTGGCAATTTAAACAGAGAATTTACAAATATTTATTAATACATTTAAACAATAAGCCATTAGATATTAACAAAAATAATATATTTTTGTGAAAAAAATTTCCAAAACAGAAAAACATTTAATGATGTGGTGCTGCTTTACATTTTTGCAAATCTCTTTTATGTCTGGCTTAATAGAAGAGAGCTAGATCCTCATATCTGCTTCTGTATTCAATCTGCTGGGATATCACACATCATGTAGCTTCTGGAGAATACCACTGTGTACCCGTGACAGAATGAGAATGAAAAATAATGTCTTAGTATTATTATAAAAATAATTTTGACCTTGTTGAACCCCTGGGAAAGACTTGAGGACCACCAGGGGCCTCAAGACCATACTTTGAGAACCACTGCCCTAGTTGACCAGAGGTTTTTACAGGCCTGCTTTAAAATTTCTCTTCTCAGAGCTGAGTAAACAAACTTAACATCCAACTCAGGCCTCTACAGTCTCATAAACAACACATTTACAAACAAGAAGCTAAGGGTGTGTCACTCACCCTCACAGCCTTCCCAGTGAATACTGAGCCAGTTGCACTGCTTTTAAAGGCTCTGGTCTGGTTCAGTTCTAGAAGCCCTTTGTGATACTGTAAGGCAATTCGGGCTGTCACTCCTGAGCCAGTAGGACTTCTGTCAGCCTGTTTCAAAACAAATGAAAATGTGTGGGTGCATATATGTATATGTATGTAAATTAAAAAATAAAATATGGGAAATAGCATGCTCAATCTTATTATATAACGTCTTTATAGAATTCCTTGTGTATTAAAATTTAATATCATAGGGTATAAATGGAGCCCTAGTGGCACAGTGGTTAAGAGCTCAGCTGCTGACTAAAAGGTCAGCATTTCAAATCCACCAGCTGCTCCTTGGAAACCCTATGGGGCAGTTCTGTTCTCTCCTATAGGGTCGCTATAAGTCAGAATCAACTCGAAGGCAATGGGTTTGGTTTTTGGCAGGGTATATTTTTGGTGTTTTATTAAGGGTTGCTACAGAACTTAATTTCTACAAGCTGTAAAATATAATTGCCTACAGTAGATATTTTTAAATGTCTTCAGATCAAAAGAAAAGTACATACAAATTATGTGATACAGTTGTTGTAAATCTTAATAAATTTGCCTTTAAAATATTTTAAAATTATTTCTATTACACCTTCAACAGAAAGAATTTATAAAAATGTTGTCGTCTACATGTCTGAAGCAGTAGTAATTCTCATGCATAAAAGTAACAACGAACTAGAAAGCCTTTTGAGTAAAGTATAGAACAAACAGCAAATTAGCACTAGTGCCAAATTGCACAGTAAAATAAAGACCTTACCTTTGTATTATTAAAGTGAGCAGAGATAAAATTCCATTTCAAAGAAATGATCACCAAAAATATTGAGATTAGAAGGGGCCCAATATAAAGGCACCTTTCTTCCTTACCTGACTTCTGCACTGACTGAGACATAAGTCAAATAAGTAAGGTAGATGGAGATCAAAATGATCACCTTAATTACTCATAAGGGATGCTGTATGAGGGTATGATGTAGTATGAAAGCTTCCTAGCACCACACCCCAAAATGAAGCAGACTATTTTACCCCCATAACCCCTGGAGAAGCAGAATGGAACACCTACATTCTACAGGCATCTCCCATGCCTAATTTCTCCTCTCAAACTCCCCTAATTGGTTTAAGCCTCCCCTCCTCCCCTGGGACACAGAGAATGACGGGGTGGAGAGAGGCCAGGAGGGTTACACTAGCGGGGGTCCCCTCACATGGCAGGAAATATCAAGAATGGGGAAGAAGCATTACCCCACATTAGACTTACACTGTTCCAAATACATTGTGCATCAAATAATAGACCAGACGCATAGCAGAGTCTCTGAGGTAAATAAATCCTATTTCAAAATGACTTTGTTAGAAAGAATAATACAGTTGTCATAGAACACAGTGGTAGAATCCAAAATTCCTGGTTATGTGGGATCTGGATAGTTCATTTCTTTATATGGGTCACATGAGGAACTTCCCTAATGGAAACAGGAAGTCTTCTTGTAAAGCATATTTAATATTCACTTTTCTCTACTGCTTTGTCATCTAGCTCACAAGAACCTGATACTGGACAGAAGTCATACATACATCCTGGCCACAAAGAAAAAGAAAGGATTCCTTACAGTATGTGAATACAAGTTTAGTTCACATAATGGAAAATAATAGTATAGATAATTTGTGTCAGACTTTAACCTATTATATTATCTGCAGGACAACAATCCTATGAGATAGACAGGGCAAGCATTATCCTCGTTTTTCTGAGCTGAAGAAACGGGGGCATAGAAAGGTGGGGTGGCTAGCTGGGGAGAGAACCAAATTTTAGTTCCATATTTTCTGGCTTTAGCGCTTAAAATTATGGTTTCAATACCTGTGCATCTGCAAACACACAGATGTTGGCGGTTGGTTCCTCACTATAAGCGTCTTTTCCATCTGTTAATATAGTTCCATACAGAAAGGCAAGATCTTCACTATCAGGATGATTAATTTTAAACTGAAAATAACAGCAACAAAAAAAACCCATATGTAAAACAAATGTTTTTATTCAAACTTATCTTTATAAATAATGCAGATGGGAAACTCTCAGACACAACTTTTGATCTTTATCATTTGTACATCTGTGGAATACCTCTTTGGGAAAGGCATCTCTGTCTAGATGAATACACATAGTTTTATTGGAAGTTACGATTCTTATCGTACTTTGAGTCCTTTCTAAAAACGTTCTGCATATAGCCTCTACTAAAGGAACAGCCTTATTTTATACATCCCCCAACCCTGAACACACACACACTTTGTAGTACTGTCCCCAGGAAGGCCAATCCACAGGCTGGCCATAGTTGCTCAAAGAGGATGAGCTAAGGCACTCATATTCTCATTCTCAGGAGCTTGAAGGGGATATGTGGAAAAGTCAGGCAGTGAGTATCCAGAGCAGAAGTTAATAGCATTGATAGAGTCAAGGGCTGTGAGAAGCCACAAGCAAGCAAAAGGCATAAGAATGTAAACAGTATTAGGTAAGAGAAATAACTGAATAATAAAAAAAAGAAGAGTAATTGTAGAGGATGAAGCCAACTGGTACCATGAAAATCAGCAGATACATACAGAGAGCAGCAGGGACTGGCAGAGAAGCTAAGTCATGTCAATAGTAAAGCATGCCCAGGCCCAAATGTGCAGAAGCCCTGGTGACGCAGTAGTTAAGAGCTTGGCTGCTAACCAAAAGGTCAGCAGTTTGAATCCACCAGTCACTCCTTGGAAACCCTATAGGGCAGTTCTGCTCTGTCCTATAGGGTCACTATGAATTGGAATCGACTCGACGGCAACGGGTTGTTGGGTTTTTTTTTGGTTATCCTCATCTCTACAATAGCACTATTACATCACACCACTCACAGCTGTCCTAGTTTCCTAGGACTCCCATAACAAAGTACCACAGAGTGAGGGGCTTAAAACAACAGAAATGTATTGTCTCATAGTTCTAGAGGATAGAAGACTGAATTCAGGACATCAGCATGGCCATGTTCTTTCTGAAGGTTCTACAGGAAGATCTTTCCTTGCCTCTTCCTAGCTTCTGGTGGTGTCCGGTAATGTCTGGCATTCCTCGGTTGTAGACACATCATTCCAATCTCTGCCTCATCTGCAAATGGCCATCTTCCCTCTGGGTCTCTGTCTCTTCCCCTCTTTTTAAAGGATACCACTCATATTGGGTTAGGGCCCTACCCCATTATGGCCTCATGTTAACTGATAGCATCTTCAACCACCCTATTTCCCAATAAGGTCACATTCACAGGTACTAGAAGTTAGGACTTCAACACATCTTTTTTGGGGACACAATCCATAACAAGAGATATGCTTCCCCCTCTAGACGGAGCTCCTTAGAGGTGGGGTTTCTTTTTCCTTTGGATCTTTAGTATTTAGCATAGTGTCTGGCATACAGTAAGTGCTTATAAATGTTAAGAAAATAAATAAATGAAGATGAATTTATATTACATTAAGTCCCCCCTCCCCCTTGAAAAAAGCTCTTCCCTCAATCTACATCAGCAGTATGAATGGTCAAGCATTCACCAAATAGTCCTACTGCCTGATATGTCACTAAAAGAAACTGTTCTTCATATCTTTCTCAGAATCCCTCCTCCCCAATGTCACTCCCCTCCATACACCTTGGTGAGAAGTTTGAGCTGTAGTGAGAAGTTCAAAATGACTCCTTTTTTTAAAAGAAAACTATGCTTTTTTGTATTGATTTCATTAAAAGTCAGGTGAAATTATTTTGTGCCAAATTGTTTACTCTTAAACTTTTATCTGTCTGCTTAATGAAACAGCAAAACTAATGTAAATTCGGAACTTCAGAAATTACTATGATAAAATAATTCCACACATGAAAGTGTATTGACAGACTTGGAAAAAGAATAATTTGGAACTGCAATATAGTATACATGTTCATTTTGCTATTTAAATTATACATAATGTTAAATTAAAGCCTCAGGAGTATTAAGGAAAATAGGCCCATCAATAATTATTAGTACAAGTATATTAGACACTATCATAAGTCCTTTTTTACTTAGAATAATAATTCTCATATGCCAACACATTCAAATACTGTATACGTATTTTACTTGTAGGTCCCAGTTTCAAGGTAAAATGGCAGACTTGTGCTAGAAATGAAGGAATATTCTAGACTCATTTGTTATCTAAACTGACTTTATCAGAATAGTTTCCCAAGCCAAAACTAGAGTTACTTGAGCAGTTATTTGAGTAACTTCTTAGCAATATAGGAAAAATTCCCTAAGTAGGAATTAATGTTCTTCATGAAGAGAAAACATTGTTAGACTTAATAAAATTATTTTGTATGCTATATTTTATATTGATTATTTTCAAGTTTTACAGAGAGAATGATCAAAGCCATATGAATTTCAAATTAGTGGAATACTATATAATACATTTACTGTATGCTTAAATAGCCACAAACTATAATAGTGCGTGTTATTAATAATACCAAAACCCAAACCCGTTGCCATCAAGTCGATTCTGACCTGTAGTGACCTTATAGGACAGAGTAGAGCTGCCCCATAGAGTTTCCAAGGAGCACCTGGTGGATTTCAACTGCCAACCTTTGGTTAGCAGCCGTAGCTCTTAACCGCTACGCCACCAGGGTTTCCGTTATTAATAACAGTTACCGTTTATTGGGCATTTATTACCAGGCAAGCACTATTCTAAGTCCTTTATATTGACTGATTTAATTCTTACAACAAACCTATGAAGTAGGTATGCTGTAATTTCCATTTTACAGATAGGAACCTGAGGCACACAGGGGTTAATTGTCCAAGGTTATAAAGGTTGCAAAGGTTACAAGTGGCAAGGCTGGAACTCCCAGGTAGTCTGGCTCTAGAACCTAAGATTTAAACCACTATCCTATTCAGGATTAGTACTACTAGCAATTTAAATATATAGTTAATTTTCTTATAGGCACAATAATTTACATTTCTTCCATGCCACAGGTGCATGTTTTATTAAGGCAGCAATTGTACTGACCTGAGCTTTCACTGCTTCTGTCACTGCACTTGCTGCATCTACGAGGTCCCTGGTCTTTGCAGAACAAATGTCGAGTCCAAACGTTTCAGCACTGACGAATGCATAAAATGTGCCACCATATGCAATGTCTACCACCACCTTTCCATGGCCAGGAACATCGACTATGAGGTCTAACAAATATGTTTTTGTAAATAAGTTTGTTTTTAATATTTTGGCAAAAAATTCACAGCATTTTAAGTACATCTATTTCTGTGGAGGTAGGGGAACTTTTCACACTGTGGGGTGAGGATTTTAACTTTATCTAAAGAATTTGGTCTTTGTCCTTGGTCCTGAGGGATAACCTCGGAAACCTTGGAATTTCCCCAGTGTCTTTGATGAGGTCTCCAGACCATACCTGAGAGTTTATGCTAATGAGGTGACTCAGGTGACTCATGCTGGCCAGGCCAGAAAGACTCACTTCATATCAGCCGATCTCAGTGGAGGGGGGTCTGATTCAATCAATAATGCCTACAAAATGAGGCCCCAATAAAGGCTCTGGACATGGAAGCTCCATGGACTTCCTGGTTGGTGAAAGACATCCATGCACGTGGGAGTGTACACATCCCCTTTTGGGACCTAGAAGCTCCCTGCTGGGAACCCTCTTGAACCTTGTCCTATGCATCTCTTCATTTGTATCCTTCTTGCTATAATAAAACTATAAGCATAAGCATAGTGCTTTCCTGAGGTCTATAAATTGTTCTAGTGAATTATCAAACCCCAGGGAGTAGCAGGAGCCAGCAGGTCAGTTGTGAAGGGGCACTGGGGGCCTCTGAGCTTACGGCTAGTATCTTGAGGGAGTAGAGAGGATCCCGAAATTTGTAGCCAGAGGTCAGAAGTGAAGGGAGCATTTGGAATCCCCAAATTTACCACTGGCATCCTGAAGGGGTAGTGGGAAAACCCCAAATGCCACTGGTGTCTGAAGTCTTCCGCAGTCTGGAGGACTGTGCCTTTTAACTTGTGAGGTCTGACCTAGCTCTGGAAGAAGTACTGCATGTGCAGAGAAATGGAATTGATAACAGATTCATTTGATTCATCCACATATTTGGTGTCAGATAAGTGGGATTTGATATCTTCACACCCATCATAAACAGGAATGAAGGAAAGCACTTCTGGGCAACATGGTACTATAGTCAGAAGCACCACACCATCCCTCCGTAGCAAAGATCAGAAAAACTAAGTCAAACAGAGTCACACTTCAATCCTGAAACCCTAAGCATCAAATGAAGAGATAAAGAACTCAGCCAAGCACTGAATGGAATAAGAAACTGACCGAGAACAGAGAGTGAGAAGAGATATACGCAGAGATCCCCTATCAGTTACTCCAGCACAGATCCGCCATCTTGGACTCCTATCAGAGATTAGCAAACGGGGGTGCGAGAAAGCAGCCTCATGGAGCTTCCGGTAGGAGACAAAACAACCAGTAATGAGCAATATATGCTTTCTCACCCCCCACCCTTCTTCACCCCCACTTAGCCTCCTCTGCTTCCTGCAGCCACAGTCTCTCGGCCAGGAAGTACCAGCTTCACCCCAGTGTCGCTTGGATTCCACCTGCCTGCACTGGCCAGCTCCCTGAGTGCCTTTTGTTGGCTGCAGGTGTTGCTTTTTTCCACTTCTTTAGATTTCTTCCTTACCTCTCATTGCCTCCCCCTCCTTTCTCTCAAATACCTGGCTCTGTGTGCCATCTTTGCTTCTTCCTGAAAGGCTGCAAAACACTGCTCGACTGTGAAACTGCTTCTCGGCCCATGGCGCCACACTGGTGGGAACCCCGGGGTTTGTTTGTTTGTTTGCTCTGATTTGTTCTGTTTTGATTTGTTTGTTTTCTTTTTCTTTTCTCGGCTTGGGAGCCCCTTCTAGTCGGGCAGTACCATGCGGATTGGAAACACTCCCTTACTCTGCAGAGACACACAGGGACATCCCTGGGGGCATTTCTTTATTCTAGTTTTTTGTTGTTGTTATTGTTTTGGTTTGTTTTCTTTTCTTTTCTCTCTTATTCCCTTTTTGTCTTCATTTCCAGTTTCTCGATCTACTCATTTTTTTCTTTTACCCTTTCTTTTTTTTTTTCATTTTTGTTTTTCCCCATTTCTCAGTCTCTCATCTCTCCACTCCAATAGCAAGCTCCCTTAGCATTCTTTTTTGTTTTTGGCTCCTGTTCCTCTCTCCTCTCTCTCATCTTTCCCATACCCATCTTAGCGCCACACATCACAATCTACCCCCTCCTTCCTGCCTAGCTGCACCGTGCACTGAACATCACAATCCCAAGCAGCACAGGCACGGCCTACTGGAACCTGCCCTGCACTGATTCCTGGTCCGCATTGTTAGCCCTGGTACATGCCACAAACAACCCATCCCAGCAACTCCCCTTCAGCTGGACCTGCCCTTCTGTAACATACCTGAGTGACTGACCCTGCCCACTGGAGAAGGAGGTGAAAAGTATTGTGCCACAGATGAGCAAACAACAAAGAACGCACAGCCCATCTGCTTAAGACATAACCAAATAAAACAAAAAAGCAGGACAAAACAAACAAATCTACAATCAATAAATGAGGAAAATAAGCACTGAATGCCCCAAAGACAGCAGACAATATCAAAACATTTACAAAAACAGGACAGGATGGTTCCAGTAAGCGTCCAAAATAAAACACCAGATGACTTTCTAGTAGAAGAAAAGGCACTAGACCTAACTGATAGGGAATTCAAATCTCTAATATTCAGAATTATCCAAGAGTTGAAGCAAAAAGCATACAAAAATGAGGAAAAAATAGACAAATTCATGGAAAAGGCAGACAAATTCATGGAAAATACAGACAAAAAAGTGAGAGAATTCAAGAAAATAATACAGGAACAAAATGCTAAAATAAATTCACAACTATAAAACATATAAAAGCAACAATTAGAAATCCAAAAGATAAATAACAAGATTTCAGAAACAGACAGTGTCATAGAAGGGCTGAGGAGCAGGTTTGAAATGATGGAAGATAGAACCAGTGAAATTGAAGACAAACACTTGGATACAAGTCTGTTTGAGGAAAAATCAGAAAAAAGAATGAATAAACCCTGAGAATTATGTGGGATACAATCAAAAGTAAAAATCTGCTAGTGATCGGAGTTCCAGAACATGGGATAAAAACAGAAAACACAGAGAGGATCATTGAAGAATTGCTGACAGAAAACTTCCCCAATATCATGAAAGATGAAAAGCTGACCATCCAAGAAGCTCAACGAACTCCATATAGGATAGACCCCAAAAGAAAATCACCAAGGCATATCATAATCACACTTGCTAAAACCAAAGACAAAGAATCCTGAGAGCAGCTCGAGAAAAACAAGAAGTCACATACAGAGGAGAAACAATAAGACTAAGCTTGGATTATTCAGCAAAAGCCATACAGGCAAGAAAGCAACAGGATAACATACAAAAACCTTGAAAGAAAAAAATTGCCTGCCAAGAATAATATATCCTGCAAAACTCTCATTCAAATATGACGGTGAAATTAGGTCATTTCCAGATAAACAGAAATTAAGGGACTATGTAAAAACCAAACCAAACTTATAAGACTTATTAAAGGAAGTCCTTCAATCTGAGAACAAACATCAGACCACAGGCTGAATATAGGACACAGGATGGTACTAGCCAGATACCAACCTAGGAAATGAACTCTTAAGGACTATGCAAAACCAAAAGAATTACAATAGGGAACCAGAGAGGTTAATCTGTAAATGACAACAGCATCAGAACAATGAAAGAGGGAATAAACGGTGTAGGTATAGAACCTTCTAATGGACAGGAAGGCAAGGCGATACTAAGTAATAATAGACTGGTTCAAATCTAGGAAGATAAGGGTAAATTTCAAGGTAACCACAAAGAAAGTTAACACACCTACTCATCAAAATAAAGAAAAAATTTCAAACATAAAGTCTCAGTAAAAACAAAACCTACAAAAACAAAAGAAATGAAAAAAAAAATCCACAAACAGAAAGAACTCAGCACAGGAGAGTAAGAGGAACAAAGAAAACGTCAGCACCACAAAAAAAAAAAAAAAAAAAAAAAAAAAAAGGCACTACAAAATGCAATCCCACTCCTAGGAATATATCCTAGAGAAATAAAAGCCATCACACGAATAGACATATGCACACCCATATTCATTGCAGCACTGTTCACAATAGCAAAAAGATGGAAATAACCTAGATGCCCATCAACAGATGGATGGATAAACAAACTATGGTACACGCACACAATGGAGTAGTATGCAACGATAACGAACAATGACGAACCTGTGAAGCATCTCACAACATGGATGAAACTGGAGGACATTATGCTGAGTGAAATCGGTCAGTCACAATAGGACAAATATTGTATGAGACCTCTACTGTAAAAACTCATGTAAAAGTTTACACACAAAAAGAAACAATCTTTGTTGGTTGTGAGGGATGGGAGGCTTGTGGGGGAGGGGGAACTAAGTAGACAATAGATAAGTAGTAACTTTGGTGAAGGGTAAGACAGTACTCAATACTGGGGAAGCCAGCAAAGCTTGTACAAGGAAAGGTCATGAAGCTCTATAGACACTTCCAAACTCACTGAGGGACTGAATTGCTGGGCGGAGCATTGTGGGGACCATGGTCTCAGGGAACATCTAGCTCAACTGGCATAACACAGTTTACAAAGACAACGTTCTACATTCTACCTTGGTGAATAGCATCTGGGGTCTTAAAAGCCTGTAAGCAGCCATCTAAGATACTCCATTGGTCTCACCCCTTCGGGAGCAAGGGAGAATGAAGAGAACAAGATACAAGGAAAAGATTAATTCAAAGGACTAATGGGCCACAGCTACCACGGCCTCCACCAGACTGAGTCCAGTATAGCTAGATGGTGCCTGGCTACTACCACTGACTGCTCTGACTGGGATCACAACAGAGGATCCTGGACAGAGCTGGAAAAGGATGTAGAACAGAATTGTAACTCACAAAAAAAAAAAAAAAGACCAGATTTACTGACCTGACAGACTGGAGAAACCCTGAGAGTATGGCCCCTGGACACCCTTTTAGCTCAGTGGTGAAGCTCCTCCCTAAGTTCCCCAGGGGTTGGATAGCCTCATAAAACAAAGCAGGACTAATGAGGCACAGCAATCCAGGGACAAGGACTAGAAGGCAGGAGGGGACGGGAAAGCTGGTGATAGGGAACCCAAGGTTGAGAAGGGACAGTGTTGACATGTCATGGGGTTGTTAACCATTGTTATAGGGCAGTATGTGTACTAACTGTTTAATGAGAAACTATTTGTTCTGCAAACCTTCATCTAAGGTACAAAAAAAAAAAAAAAAAAGAATTATCTATGTGAGATCAAACTGACAACAGCAACTCAAAAGGTTTGATGGAAAGCCTAGGGGACAGTGAGTTGAAGATAACGGTGATTGAGTAATTTGGAAAAGGGTAGTGAGAATAGCAGCACAACTGGAAGCATGTAATCGATGTCACTGAATTGTACATGTAGAAACTTTTGAAATGGGGTAACTTTGTGGCTATGCGTATTTTCACCAAAAAAAGGTTCCTCCGAGAGTGCTGACATGTCGTGGGGTTGTTAACCAATGTCATAAAACAATATGCATACTGACTGTTTAATGAGAAACTATTTGTTCTGTAAACCTTCATCTAAAGTACAATAAAAAAAATATAAAAAAAAAGGAATGAAGCAAATATACAAAGTAATTAAGCATCAGGCAATATAATAATAGATCCTTAGCAAGGTACCCATTTCTATTTTTAACTTAATGATGTTTGTAAAATTATAGAACAGCTGAATGTCATGCTTTCCCCAATCATACAACTACTCGGAGGATCTTTCTAGGAAACATCATAGAGGCAGAGAGAGGGAAAACCATGGGACATCAACCTGTGAAAACTATGAAGGAAAATGAAGCCTCCTGCTCCCATCAAACTACTAGGAATGGTTTAAATTAGTGAGGATACTGGATCCTATTCACAAATTTATTTTCTTCAGCTATAATGTCAAAAGATTTTTCTATATAATTTATATACAAACATTTACTCATCTATTTTCATCTCATTAAATTATTCTGCAGGCAAACACTCAGTATAAAGCCATTATAGAATCAGGGACCTCACGGAGTTTCTGTGTCTTTAAAATAGGGCTTTGAATTAGATAATCTTTGTCTTAGTTATCCAGTGCTGCTATAATAGAAATACCGGAAGTGTATGGCTTTAACAAAGAAAAATTTATTCTCTCACAGTCTAGTAAGCTACAAGTCCAAATTCAGGGTGTCAGCTCCAGGGGAAGGCTTTCTCTGTCGGCTCTGGAGGAAGGTACTTGTCATCAATCTTCCCCGGTTGAGGAGCTTCTCAGATGCAGGGACCCTGGGTCCAAAGGATGCGCTCTGCTCCCAGTGCTGCTTTCTTGGTGGTATGAGGTCCCCCATGTCTGTATGCTCATTTCTCTCTTTTATATCTCAAAAGAGACCAGCTTAAGGCACAATCTAATCTTGTAGATCTCATCAACATAACTGCCACTAATCCATCTTATTAACATCATAGTGATAGGATTTACAACACGTAGGAAAATCACATTAGATGGCAAAATGGTGGACAGTCACACAATACTGAGAATCATGGCCTAACCAAACTGATACACGTATTTTTGGGGGGCACAATTCATTCCACGACAATCTTTGAAGTTATTTCTGTCTATTAGTAATTTGCTGTTATTTTACTGAACTATTTTAGTGACTATTTTAAGTAGAACATTTAAAATTAAGATAGTTGTTTCACAAATGAGCCCATCCTACGTGCCAAGTACTTTACATACATTAGGCTCCTTAGCCCTGAGAGGTAAGTATTGTATTATTTATTATCCTCACTTTATTCCCAGAATTACTCAGCAAATAAGTGTGTAGAGCCTGGAGTCAAAGCCAAGACAAGGAGATGCCAAAGCTCAAACCCTTCCCATAAAAATGTGACCTCTATCTAAAAGTCAATCCAAAAAGTAAGGTTTTCCTTTTCTTCTTTTCTTCTATGTAAACATATCACTGAAATTTCAGTTTGATTTACTTCCCTTAAGGTTTACTGAGCACCTGCTGTGTGCCAATTATTGTGGACAATGTAAGGGATACAAAGATGAATAAAACACAGCCTTTGCCCTTTCTGGAGTTGTTTGGAAGAAAAACTTTAAAATGTTGTTATGTGTGAATGAGTTGTCACACATTAGTTTTCCAGAAAAATGAAGCAAATCTCTTTAAACTACCAAAATTTTAAGGATGAGAGGAAAGCAGTCTGATAGACCTGGGTAGATCCTGATTCTGCCACTCAGTGTGGGCTTGGTGTCCTGGTGTGTAGAATAGGATTGCTGTTCCTCCCTAAAAATCATTACTTTGAGAATTCTGTGTGACAAAGTGTTCAGAGTGCCTGGCACAGATTAGGGATGCGATAAATATTAGCATTAAAGCAAAAGTTTAATTTCCAGTGGGAATAAGGCTCTCGAGGACCAGTTATATTTGCTAATTTAGTATATTCTCTGAATTTATTTAGTTATTCATTCAACAGATATTCATTGACTACCTACTGGCCCTTGGAGATGGGAAAATTTAATCCTCCCAGCAACTCTCCATTGTTGTCCTCTCATTTTACAGACGGTGACACTAAGGCATGGTCTCTCTTGCAGAAGGTCATAGAGGTGGGGAGAGAACAGAGCAGAGATGCAAACTCAGGTAGTGATTTTAAACACTACCAGTCTGACTTTTATGCATTTTTTTAAAGTAGAGAATTTAGGATTTTGTTTTAATGATTCAAAGTGACCGTTAATGCCCACTCATTACTATGTTGTCACAAAGTGATGCTCTCAAGAACTACTGTGCGCATGGCGTTGGCTGCCCCTGCCCTAAACAGCTCCCAATTATGATGTAGTGAATGATCCTCTGCCGGCTGTCACTTCCCACAAAATCTAGAGTGCTCTCATCTGCTGCTGGGGTTGCCTAGAGGGAAAGGTAACCAAGCTAGTTAACTGGTAAGGTTTTTTAGATGCAGTCCTAAACATAAACTCCTTTTCTCTTCACGTGCCCTCCCAATCCGATGTGACACCATTCTCTCCTAAATGGGAAAGTGGCATTAATTTCCCCAAAGGCATTCTTCATCAGCTCTGTGTGTCAGGTGCTGAGGTTGCTCTAAGACTGACAAATGCCTGGGGTATTACTGTATCATTCATAATCAAGCTAATCTGGAATCCAGTTCCTAACGGAAGATCAAGATTGAATACTTTCAAACAGAATAATCTGTGTGGCTTGAAGACTTTGAAGAGCTGATCACCCTATTCCTGGATGACTGAATTTGCTGCCAGCTCACTTCCAGTCATGAATAATAAAGCATCCTAACTGATGGAATTCAGCCCCTTAGATAACAGAGACCAGATGCTAGCTTGCCAAGTCATCCCCATGAGGGATCTCCCTCTTTGTAATGGTTTGGTTATAGTTGTTGTTGTTGTTGTTGTTAGGTGCTGTAGAGTCAGTTCCAATTCATAGCAACCCTATGTACAACAGAATGAAACACTGCCCGGTTCTGCGCCATCCTCACAATTGTTATGCTTGAGCCCACTGTTGCAGCCACTGTTTCAGTCCATCTCCTTGAGAGTCTTCCTCTTTTTCGCTGACCCTCTACTTTACCAAGCATGATGTCCTTCTCCAGGGGCTGATCCTTCCTGATAACACATCCAAAGTATGTGAGACGTAGTTTCGCCATCCTTGCTTCTAAGGAGCATTCTGGTTGTACTTCTTCCAAGACAGATTGGTTCGTTCTTTTGGCAGTTCATGGTATATTCAATATTCTTCACCAACACCACAACTCAAAGGCACAATTCTTCAGTCTTTCTTATTCATCGTCCAGCTTTCACACGCACATGAGGCGATTGAAAACACCATGGCTTGAGTCAGGCACACCTTAGTCTTCAAGGTGACATCTTTGCTTTTCAACACTTTAAAGAGGTCTTTTGCAGCAGATTTGCCCAATGCAATGCGTCATTTGATTTCCTGACTGCTGCTTCCATGGGTGTTGATTGTGGATCCAAGTAAAATGAAGTCCTTGACAACTTCAACGTTTTCTCCATTTATTACAATGTTGCTTACTGGTCCAGTTGTGAGAATTTTGGTTTTCTTTATGTTGACATGTAATCTATACTGAAGGCTGTGGTCTTTGATCTTCATCAGTGTTTCAAGTCCTCTTCACTTGCAGCAAGCAAGGCTGTATCATCTGCCTGATGCAGGTTATAGAGTCTCCCTGACCTACCTGACGCACAAGGCTCTATACTAGAAAACCCATCAAAACCTTTTAAATGCTCTATATGCCTGTTTAAGGAGCCCTGGTGGCACAATGGTTAAGTGCTTGCCTGCTAACCAAAAGGTTGGTGGTTTGAACCTACCAGCAGCTCCATGGAAGGAAACATCTGGTGATCTGCTCCTGTAAAGACTGCAGTCTAGAAAACCTTGTGAGGTGTTCCACTCTGTCCGATAGGGTCGCTATGAGTCAAAATTGACTCCATGGCAACAGGTTTGGTTTTTGGTTTACATACCAGATGCAGAAGAAGGTGACTCCAACTCACGGCAACCCCACCATGTGTGCTCCACAGGGTTTTGAAGGCTGATTTTTTAGAAGTAGCTTGTCAAGCCTTTCTTCCCAGGTGCCTCTGTGTATATTTGAACTTCCCATCTTTTGGTTAGTATGTAAAGAGTTTGCACCACTCATGGGCTCCCAATGGCTCTACACATATATAAAATTCTTCACTAACAACCCTATACATCCTGCAGTCTCTCTGTCTGCAGGAATATATTTTATATATTTTTTATTTTAAGTACCTTTCATTTAATTCTCACAACTCTAAGAGACAACAAATGCAGAAACGCAAGCACAAATAGGTTAAGTAATTTGATTAAGGTCGCATGGGTTTAAGCGGTTAAGCAAGATTTGAATCCAGGCAGTAAGTCTGTCCCTGTTCATAAACAAAAACAGCAGTACCTGTATCATCATGATGGATAATTACTTAGTTCATTCATTCTTACTTAATTCACTCCCAAAGAAGGCACTTTTTGCAGATGAAGAAAAGGAGATAGGTTTTAGGGATGATAGTAATTTGGTCTAGCAGGTGTATTGAGCCCAGCTTGAAACCCTAGTACACTGGCTGTTCTTTGCTCTTTCCTTGACCTTAGCTTACTCTGCTTTACCCAATCGTGAAATCTCTAGAAAACGCATGACGGTGGGGAACGAGGTGCTGAATTAAGGGAACACATTAGTCTATATTCTCACGGGTCTCCCATGACCGAAGGCAGATACAGCTGCAAGATAATCTAGTTGCATGCACTGCACAAATCTGCAACGCTAGTATGCTGATACACGTTTGCAGTGATTTAGAATTACCTTTTTATTAATGGCAAGAGCTTTGAGGTTGGGTTAGTTACGCCGTTTGGGTTCCAGCTCGTGCGAGACTGTTAGTGTTGTTAGTTGTATTACGGGTGCTGCACCGCCGGGGGCTGGGAGGGTCCCTCCCGTTACCTGTAGCCAGCGCGAAGGCCGGGACGCTGTGGAAGCGCACTGGGCCGCCACTGCGGCCGCCCTCGCACGCCACGAAGGCGGCCACTAGCCCGCATGGGCAGTGAATGTTGACGCGGGCCTCGCGGGCGTTAGGCGGGGGCGCAGGCACCAGCCCGAAGTCGAGCGCGAAGCGGCCCAGCGCCAGGACAGCGTGGCCGCACATGGAACTGTAGCCCTCGTTATGCAGGAACAGGACGCCTAGGTGCGCGTCCGGCAGCTCGCTAGGCACCAGGACCGCTCCGTACATATCCCGGTGCCCTCGGGGCTCAAACATGAGCCGCCGTCGCACATGGTCAAGGTGCTGGCGCATGTAGCGCCGCTTGGCCAGCAAAGTAGAGCCGACCACCTCCGGACACCCCGCTAGCACGATGCGCAGGGGCTCGCCGCCGGTGTGCATGTCCACCACCGACAACGCTGGGGTCCTCGGGTCGTGCGGGGGCAGCTGGGGCACAGGTAATGCGCGCTCCATTGTCTGTGTTCGGGGTCTCGATCTGCACCCGCCCGAGCACACCTCAAGCCCCTTGCCCACTCGCGTACCTACCGCGAGAAAGGAAAGACGCGTTGCACTGTCAGGGGGCGGGGCTTCGGAATCCAGACCCACAAAGCGCGAGGCGGGGGCGGGACTGCGGGGTCGTCGCCTTGGTTACCGGGAGGCGGAGCTGCCGGGGCCGCGGTGGCCCGGATGTCCGGACGCTGAGGTCGGATCTGCTGATCGCAGAGCTTCCCTGTTCTTGAGGGAAGCCTTCGAGCGGCCAATGGGTGAGTGGTCGTTGAGGTCCCGGATAGTTTTGCCTTAGTTCCTGCTTCTTTCCTCCCCTTCCGCTCTGGCTTCTGCTACTGCTTGGGCAGCCACTGGTTAACGCATATGCTTGCCCCTCACTCTCCGCCCGCGGTCGGGTTGGGGCCCGGACTCCTCCGCTGGTTGGGATGGTCTCGGCTCCTGACGGGCTGCAGAGGGAAGCCGGCTGTGTGCCGCGGGAAAGGCCAGTCCTTTGTTGTTGTTTTGTTCTTCGAAATGTCACTTCAGTTGCTTTTGTTAAATGTGGAGGAAACACATTCATTAGGGTTGACTTCAGAATTAAAAGCGCGGTTGTGCTGAATAACTATTGTCTCCCCCTTCAGCATCAACTTAAATTTATAGGGCCTCTCACAGAGGGACAAGACCGTTGCCAGGAAAAATAAAAATAAAAAAGGCTTAACATTTTAGCCATCGTTCAGTAGAGGAAATGAAAGGGAAATTGAGCGGACGCAGGGAGTCAGGGTTGTTTGGTAGATGATGAGCTGGTGCTTTCTACTGGTTTTCAGACCGTGGATTTTGAGAAACTTTAGATTAAATTCAAATGTATTTATTAAACATCTGCAGATGCAAAGGAGCCCTGGTGGTGCAGTCGTTAAGAGCTCCGCTGCTAACCAAAAGGTCGGCAGTTTGAATCCACCAGGCGCTCTTTGGAAACCCAATGGGGCAGTTCTTCTCTGTCCTATATGGCCGTTTCGAGTCAGAATCAACTGGACAGCAACGGGTTTGGTTTTTGGTTATAGATGCAAAGCCCATATAGAAGCAGCTTCCAATTCTTTAATCTCTAGTGCCTTCTCAAAGTCAGAACCACCGTTCCTTATCGTTTGAGGTATTGTGATTAGTTTGAGGTATTGTGATTACAACAGGTTTAAAAAACAAGGTGTCAAATAAGGCAAAGAAGCCCATGGCTTTCAAAACACAAGTTAGAAATTTGATGAAAGTGAAAATACTAAAATTGAGACATTTTAATTAGTGCTATTTCTAATTTTTCTCAGTGCAAGGAGAAAGAAATTGTCTACTTGCATCTGGGCCAGGCAGTTTCTAGAATGTGAATTCATGAAGAATTTGGGAAATGAGTGTTCAAGAATAATAAAATGAATAATTATTTTCCAGATTAAGTCACATCTTGACCACAGTTGTTTTTGCATTTATTCCACACTAGGCTACAGGTTCTTTGAGGGAGAGACTCTGTCATGCTCCTCTGTGGATCTCAGTGGACCTTTGCCAGTGGAATCTGGCACTCAGTACATGTTTATTGAATTAATAAACCTGTGAATGAAGGAAATCAGATATCATTGCTGAAAACTCCTTCAGTAGTTTTCCCCATTGATGAAGTCAAAAACAACCTGTCCCTGAATTTTTTTTGTAAAGAAACGCTGCTTTTTATTTCCCTCACACCTTGAGATCGGGCAGTTGATTTTAAAACAGTGGCTCTCAAATGCTGGTCAGATGTCCAGTGACAGCCCTTGATGAAATTTTCACCTGTCCTCCATTAAAATAAAAGTGAGGACAGTGCAGTAAATTTTTCATAAAAGTGGTTTTATTTACTTTAAACACCTGTCCTTTATTCTGAAATTATGTCCTTTCTGCCTTCTTGTGTTAAAATGTGTTCTATTATGAGGGACAGTGATGAAAGATTGTATGTGGGTACGTGTATAGACAAAATAAAAAGCTGATGCCCTTTATCAGTTCTTCAGTTAAAAATTTTTTTTTAACTTTATATAATCAATGAAATTCAAAAGTCTGAAACTAATCTGTGGTGGCGCAGTGGTTAGGCACTAGGCTGGTAACCAAAAGGTTGGCGATTCGAATCCTCCGGTGGCCCAGTGGGAGAAAGATGTGACAATCTGCTTCCATAAAGATTACAGCCTTGGAAACCCTATGGGCAGTTCTGCGCTGTCCTGTAGGGTCGTTATGAGTTGGAATCGACTCCAGGGTGAAACTTATCTAGGGGAATAGCTGGCTGGAGACATACCTACTTGGTTAGGCTTTGAGTTCTGGGAATGGATCCCACTCTGCTGGTTGAACAGTATTAATAGCAAAGTTCCAGTATAACACTCTGTAGTGTCACAGTGTAAAAGCAGAAATATAAATTTCAAATTGAATGCATCAGGACTTTTGTCTAATATGTATCATTTTAAATAAATCAAAACTGTTGAGAAACTTCAGCTATTATTGCATTATTTTTTATAATTACAAAAGATGTTACTATACTGACATTTGTTTTTAAAAAGCTGTCGATATTCAACCAGCATGCCTTGGACTTTATTGTGGGAAGACCCTATTATTTAAAAATGGCTCAACTGAAATATATGGAGAGTGTGGGGTAAGTCTTGCATTTGTATGTTATTTCATTTTTTTAAATCTATTTGCTTTTGAAATATTTTCACATGTATAATATCTTTTTTAAAAAATATACTCTTTACTTCATAAAAGAATAAATATGGAGACGTTAAAAAATTCTTACTTGTGTTATATTGTCAGTAGTAACATTATATCTTTCTTACAGTCACAATTATTAAGTATTTTTAAAAACATTTTATAGTTTCATGGGAATTTCTAATTACTCTTTACTAAGTAAAGTGACTTGGACAGTAAGTTAACATTACAACTGCAGAGTATTTCTTTGTAATTATTTCTGTACAGTGTTAATAAGTAGGTTTTCCACTGAAGGAAGACAGTCATTGAATAGTCAACTATTTTAGTAACTTAATAAAAGGAGTCCTTTAAGAGCTTTATATAGTAAATACAATGAGTTTTTTTTTTTTTTAACTTACACTGTCTTCTTTTTATTTCTTAAAGTTGCATGTATAAGCTTAGATGTTTAAACTGAAATGGGGTGTGTTATAAAATGATTGTTTGGGGTGTTAATGTTCTAAAATAATATCTAAATGTAAAGTATTGTTTTCATATATTGCAGGTATGCCCAAGAGGACAGAGAACAAATGCACAGAAATATTGTCAGCCTTGCACAGAGTCTCCAGAACTTTATGATTGGCTGTATCTTGGATTTATGGCTATGCTTCCTCTTGTTTTGCATTGGTTCTTCATCGAGTGGTACTCAGGGAAAAAGAGGTTAGCACTTTCTATGAATCTGGGTGGGCTGGTGTTGGAATAGTTATCATTTAGAAGAACTTACCCCCACGTTACATGTCTGTCAGTTTGTCGTACTGTAGAGGCTTGTGTGTTGCTGTGATGCTGGAAGCTATGCCACTGGTATGCAGATACCAGCAGGGTCAGCCATGGCAGACAGGTTTCAGCTGAGCTTCCAGACTAAGAAGACTAGGAAGAAGGACCCGGGAGTCTACTTCTGAAAAGAATTAGCCAGTGAAAACCTTACGAATAGCAGTGGAACATTGTCTGATATAATGCCAGAAAATGAGTCTCCAGGTTGGAAGGCACTCAGAAGACAACTGGGGAAGAGCTGTCTCTTCAAAGTAGAGTCGACTTTAATGACATGGATGGAGTCAAGCTTTCAGGACCTTCATTTGCTGATGTGGCACAACTCAAAATGAGAAGAAACAGCTGCAAAAATGAGAAGAAAGTAGCTGCAGCAGTATGTCGACAGGGAACTGCCAGAAATTCAGGCTGGATTCAGAAGAGGACATGGACCAGGGATATCACTGCTGATGTCAGATAGATCCTGGCTGAAAGCAGAGAATACCAGAAAGATGTTTACGTGTGTTTTATTGACTGTGCAAAGGCATTCGACTGCGTGGATCATAACAAATTGTGGATAACATTGCAAAGAATGGGAATTCCAGAACACTTAATTGTGCTCATTAGGAACCTATACATAGATCAAGAGGCAGTTGTTTGGATAGAACAAGGGGCTACTGTGTTGTTTAAAGTCAGGAAGATATGCAGCAGGGTTGTATCCTTTCACCATACCTGTTCAATCTGTATGCTGAGCAAATGACCCAAGAAGGTGGACTACATGAAGAAGAACAGGGCATCAGGATTGGAGGATGACACAACCTTGCTTGCTGAAAGTGAAGAGGACTTGAAGCACTTACTGATGAAGATCAAAGACCACAGATAGTATGGGTTACACCTCAACATAAAGAAAACGAAAATTCTCACAACTGGACTAATAAGCAACATCGTGATAAATGGAAAAAAAGATTGAAGTTGTCAAGGATTTCGTTTCACTTGGATCCACAATCAACACCCATGGAAGCAGTGGTCAAGAAATCAAAAGATGCGCTGCATTGGGCAAATCTGCTGCAAAGGACCTCTTTAAAGTGTTGAAAAGCAAAGATGTCACCTTGAAGACTGAGGTGCCCCTGACCCAAGCCATAGTATTTTCAGTTGCATCATATGCATGCGAAAGCTGGACAATGAATAAGGAAGACCAAAGAAAAATTGATGCCTTTGAATTGTAGCGTTGTCGGAGAATATTGAATATACCATGGACTGCCAAAAGAACGAACAAATCAGTCTTGAAGAAGTACAACCAGAATGCTCCTAGAAGCAAAGATGGCGAGACTACACCTTACATACTTTGGAGGATCAGCCCCTGGAGAAAGACATCATGCTTAGTAAAGTAGAAGGTCAGCGAAAAAGAGGAAGACCCTCAAGGAGATGGATTGACACAGTGGCTGCAACAGAGGGCTCAAGCATAATAACGATTGTGAGCATGGCACAGGACCGGGCAGTGTTTCGTTCTATAGTACATAGGGTTGCTATGAGTTGGAACTGACTCGACGGCACCTAACACCAACAACAAGACCTTATCAAGTAATTATATTTCTTGGGTTGTTTTAAGTGTGATAAGCCTATTTTTTCTTATATGCTGATTACTTTTGAATCTGGTAAGAAAATTTAATGATAGGGCATGCCTCAGTAATTAAAATTAATAAGGGAACTATCCTGTGTTTGTTTTAGTCTGAATGATCTTGAAGGAATATTTTTCTCTCTGTCAATTATGTTCTTTATTGGTTTTCTCCAAAAAAAAAAAAGTGGTTATTATTACAAACTGTTTATCATTCTAGAACACTTTGTCATTTAGTTTAATACTAGTAATCTCATATAATGTAGCAGATGTTTAAAAATAATATTGCTGAAACCTAATTATGAAAACTCTTACTAACACATCAAGTCAACCTTTATTAAGCAGTATGTTTCATGCTTAAAGTATCAGGGAAGGAGGCAGAAAAATAACTGACATGGTCTCTTGTCATAGTCCTGCAGAGAAGGCAAATGTATATACAAATGTTTATAAGTCAATCTCAGAAGTATAATGGAAGAATTATAAACAAAATGCTTTGGGAATTACAAAGAATGGAGAGAGAAACTATGCCTGGTGGGATAGGAGAGACTTCAAAAGAAGGACATTTTAGGCAGAGGAAACAGAATGATCAATGGCATGGGGATCTGGAATATGTCATCTTCTGGGGGTGGGAATGGAAGTAGTTTGGGGTGGCAAAAGTGTGGGTTGCATATGGAGGAGAGGTTAAAAAAAAACTAGTTAGTGGAGGTTGAGGCCAGAATGTGAAGGGTTTTGATAAGGATGTGAACTTTATTCCACTGGATATGGGGAGCCATATTCTACCTTAGTACATTTCAGCCATACTGCTTTCCTTTTAGTTCCTCTAACTCTCAGCAAATGAAAGAGAGCAAACATTTAAAGATAATTTGGCTGTAGGTTTTACAAAAATAATTAAAAACATAGGTTCACAGATTTAGGAAGCAGAATGTTTCCCAAACAGAATAAATAAAAAAGAAATTCATTCCTTGATGCATCACAGTTAAATTTCAGAACAACAAAGACAAAAGAGAGGCTATGTGGAAAATTAGGTGCTCCCATTATCAGCCCCAGCTGTGCTCCCAGCATTGACTCCCACCATATGAATGAGACATGTTGAATGTTGCAGCCTAGTTGAGCCTCCAGTTGATTGCAGCCCAAATCAAGATTACATGGAGCAGAAAGGACTGCCCAGCTCACCTGTCATACCTCAAAATAGTGCGAAATAACCAGCAGTTGTATCAAGCCATTAAATTTTAGGGTCTTTTGTTTGGCAGTGTTAGATAACTGAAACATTGTTCAAATAGAAAGCGCAAAAGCATCTATAAACTAGATATTAGAAATAATAAGAGAGTTTAGTGAAGAGGTTGGCTATAAGATACTTAAAAAAAAAATTACCTTCCTATTTTTCATTTACAGTACCACATGTACTGTAAAGTTGCTAAGACTAAGTAGACATTAAAGTGTTACCTAAGTCTAAGTGAGATATATATAGATAGTCCACTTTCATGATTAGGAAGGCCACTATTGAAAAGATGTTATTCTTCTTTAAATTGATCTTTAGTTTCAATATAAATCCACTTTATATTGGATTTATATTATGGAACTTGACAAGATGATTCTCAAATTTATATGGAAGAGCAGAGAGCCAACAGTAGCCAAGATTACTGTAGAAGAAGAAGGTAGGTAATGTCAAGAATTATTATCATATTATTCATTTTTCTCAAGGATAGATAAATGAACCCCAGGAACAAAATAGCCTAGAAATAGACCAAATTATATTTGAAACTTTATATGGCAGAAGTAGCATGATAAATCATTTGGGGGAAAGTAGTGACTAATCAATAAAATGCTGCTGGGACAACTGGGTACTCAAGTGGGAAAATCTAAAGTTAATAATTTTACCTTACATTGTATACAGAAATCTATTCCAGATGAGTTAAAGATTTGGATGTGAAATACAAAACCTTAAGAAACCTTCCTAAGAAAATACAGGGTAATATTTTTCTTACCTTGGGGTGGTGAGGGATTTCTTAAGCAAAACATTAAAATTGCTAACCAGAGGAAAAAAAAATAATAAAGTCAACTATATTAAAATTTAGAACATCTGTTCATAAAAACAAAATGAAAAGTTAATACACAGAGTAGAACATGTGAAACACATTTAACAAAGCAGAATGGATAAATCATGATAATGGTCACACAGTGAAATACAGCAATGAAAATGACTGAATCTCAGCTATAACCAAACACATGGATGAATCTTGGAAATGTAATTTAGAATGGAAAAAAAAAAAAAAAAAAACCCAGAAGATTTACATTAGGGTGATATCATTTTATAGAGTTCAAAAATAAGCAAAACTAAACAATGGTTTTGAAGCATAAATACATTTGGAATATACTAATTTAGTATAATATATTAATTATACTAAATTGTTTTTATCACTTCACTGCTTTTAAACTTTAGTAAAAGCAATGAAGTGATAAAAACAATTTAGTATGATTGTTACCTTGGGGAAAGACGGGTATGTGGTGGGGAAGAACACAGAGGTAGATACAAGTTATTGATAATCAAGTTGTTGGGTTAGAGGGTAAGCTTAGGATGTTTATTATTTATTATACTTTAAAACATGTAATTTTTTGTGTATTTTTATATTTTAAGGTAATTCAAAATGATACATAGATAAGGGAGTTTTTAATAACTAATTTGTCAAGATACTAAGGATAGATCTAACGTCTGCTCTTCTGTTACACATGTAGATAATATTGGCACAGTCTTATCTGGGATGAGTAGCCATCCTTTTTTAGTAAACAAGGTTATAATCTCTTTTAATATAGTTTTCACATACTGGCTTGTCTTATCTGTTCAGAAGATTTTTTAGTTTTAGGATTTTTCAGTTTAAAATTTTTTAGAACCCAGAGCTTGAAACAAATGTAGGATTTATTAAAAGCTATTTAAATATTGAAATTTCTCTGGTAATTGTGCTTCTTTTTGTTGGTTTCTCTAGTTCCAGTGCACTTTTCCAGCATATCACTGCATTATTTGAATGCAGCATGGCAGCTATTATCACATTACTTGTGAGTGACCCGATTGGTGTTCTTCATATCCGTTCATGTCGAGTACTGATGCTTTCTGATTGGTACACGATGCTTTACAACCCAAGTCCAGATTATATTACCACAGTACACTGTACTCATGAAGCTGTCTACCCACTGTAAGTATTTAGATTTAAGATCATTAAAAAAAAGAAAGCTGTGAGGATTATTATAGATTTTATTTATTTCAACAGACTGAGCATTATAAAATGGCTTCTAGGCACTGGCGGAAATAATACAGAAATGATTTTCTTCTAAGGCACATATAATATAGTCTAATGGGAGGAAATAGAAACATATCTAACTATCATAAAAGTTAAAATATTTCTGTGTTGTTGAAATGTGTATAAACACTTCTAAAATAAGCAACATATGTTTCTTAGAGTTTTTAAAAATGGAGTTAAAACCTTTTTGATTTGCGGCAGAGATGTAGTGTCTGTCATAGAGGAAAGAGTATGGGTTGTGAGGCCAAAAATTGGCTTCAGTTTCAATTCCAGGTCTGCCGGTTGCTACGTTAACTTGAGCGTGTTATAGAGCCTCTTATAACCTCAGTTATCCCATTGATAAAATGGGAATGATAATACCTTATAAAGTGATTGTAAGGGTTCAGTTGATCAGCCTACATCAGATACCATGTGTAGTGCCTTACCTAGAAGAGGCCTTACCTAGAAAAGGCACTTAATAGTAGCTGGCATTATTATTACAGTGCTTGGGTTGGGTTAATGTCTTTTCTCCAAATGAGTGTTTGTGATTTCTATCAAAATCTTTTGTTTTAAAAATACAAATTCATAAGATTTGTATAATGTTATCCCAGACAACTTCATTTTAGAATTTCTATAAATTGTTGGTGTTTGTTTTGATGTGTATTTCTTAAGTGAGGTATAATAAGAAAGTGTGGTATTTATGTTCTCATAGCAAGTTTTCATTACATAGTATTCTCAGTGAAATGTGCCCTTTTTGAGCAAGGTTTTAATAGTAATGTATTAAAAACATACACGTGTAAAAAAGATAATTTTTTAAAAAACAAGATCGAGATACAGAGATACGAAATTTCTTCTCTCCCTTCCTATGCTGACCTTTTAGTTAGCAGCTGATCTCTTAACCACCGCACCACCAGGGCCCCTTCCTACATTTAAGCCTTGCAAATTATTTATCTCGTGTGTGTGTGTGTGTGTGTATACACATACATATATATTAATATATGCATGACTATAGTTTATATATAAAAGACTGAGAACTTCCTCTTTGTAGATTTAGATGAGCTGTAACCCTCAGCTTCAGTTACTCTCTGGTCAGATGTAGTCTTGGGAACTTTTGGAACTTACTGTGGTCCTATACAGAGGGCTTAATAAGTGAATCAGATACCATATTTAAATAAGATGTATATCCACCTTATTCAAAATGAAATTAAATTTATTTACTTCTAGTCACATATATAGTATCTCTAAGCCTATAATATGTAGATCAAAAAATACAGGATTAGAACAGAGATTGCAAATAGGTACTCCCCACCCTCATTCTGCACCCTTGACAGCCACTTCTGATGAGTTACTATAAAATTTCCTCCTCATTTTCTAAAACCACTGTCTTATAAAATTAATTTTAAAAAGGCAGGGTTTTCCACAGTGACTGTTAGTAAAGCTGCTGAGAAAAAAAAAAAATCTACTTAATTCAGAGATGGTAAATAGATGAAATATTGTGTGATGATTCTGATTAACTGAGAGAGCTGTGCTGACATTCTGAGGCTATGTCTAACTTTTTCCTGCCAAGTTAGATGTAATCTCAGAATGTCAGCACAGCTCTGTCAGTCAGGATAACCCTGCTAAAAATTTTGTCTTTTCAGTTTCATTTCTGTATGTATGTGTATATTTTTTAAATAAGGTTATACTGTACACATGCCATTTTGTAACCTGCTGCTTAATATACCAGGCAGTTTCTTTTGTCACTAGCATTTCCTTCATAACTAGATTTTTAATGGCTGTATAATATTCCTGCATGAATGTGCTATAAAATTTAACCATTTGTCTCTTGTTGAATATTTTTTCTCCAACTTTCTGTTATAAGTAGAGAAAGCAAAAGTCCTTGTTCGTAAGGAATTTTTGTATATCCCTGATTATTTCCCTTTGATAAATTTCTACAAGTAAAATTGCTAGATCAAAGGATATAAACATTTTTAGGATTTTTGATACATATTTTCAAACTTCCTTCTAGGCAGGAACCCCCAGTATACACTGTCCTGCAGTGCGTGAGAGTCTGATTGGCCAACCCTTTACCAGTTTGAATATTCAATGGGTAGACTTTTTAATACACTTTTTAGACATTTAAAAAATGTTCAAGAATAAGATGTTTCAAAAACATACTTTTCATGTTAAAAATTCCTTATTTTATTTTACAGATACACCATTGTATTTATCTATTATGCATTTTGCTTGGTGTTAATGATGCTGCTCCGACCTCTTCTGGTAAAGAAGATTGCTTGTGGGTTAGGGAAATCTGATCGATTTAAAAGTATTTATGCTGCACTTTACTTCTTCCCAATTTTAACTGTACTTCAGGCAGTTGGTGGAGGCCTTTTATGTAAGTTTGATGGGTAAAGTAAATGAAATATATTTATTATTACATGTGATAAGCAATATTTCTTCTTAATTTTAGAGTTTTTTTTCCTTTAAAATAGTTTTGTTGTTTTTTAATTTGAAAATAAACCTTAATATATATTTTTGCTAAAACATATGATTAATCTTATAAAAAATAATCATGGGTTTCTTGGATTGGAATAGAAATTCCCGAGAAAATCAGTGACAGCTAATCAGAACTGATTTCTGTTTAGAGAATACCTTGTGCTTGAGGCTCATAACCTAAACAGAAAGATATCAAATGAACGAAAGAGGTTTAAAAAAAACCTAAGTTTATTTGTGCAGTAACCATTCAGACTGAATTGTGACTGAATATAAATTAAAAAACAAAAACCAATTTTTTGCATGGCAACATGTGGCAATTTCTCTCAGTAATATACACTCTTTTGCATTAAGTCTTAGATTTCTAAGTTCCTCTATGAAAATCTTCAAGATACAGCCAAAAATTCTTAATGTGTCCTTTATTTTAACATATCCATTTATTTGTTCAGTAAGTGTTCAGACTGAATTGTGACTCAAAAGAAGAATAATAACAAGTCATTGTTAAAGGGCTCACAAACTACTAGAAGATAAAAGCAGGAAAGAGATAAATACCTGAAGGAGACATGGTATGGTACTTATTTGAATATGTGACATTGAACATTGCAGAGATGTTGGATACCAGCTTTTACATGTGGCACCTACCAGGGTGCAGAGGGCTAGCCTTTTGGCCTAAAGGGACTGGGCAAGACTGGGCATCATTATACAAATAATGTAGTTTGATAATGTATTTTGGTTCAAAGAGAGATAGGGGCCAAAGGTCAGCTCTAGGGAAGAGAGGATTGGAGACTAGGCAGAGGTCTGTTATCCTTCGTATTCTGATGTACTGTTCCAGTTGGCCTGCATGGTATTATTTGAAAATCTGTAGTTCTGTCCAGCTCTTACCATTCTGTTGTAGATTTGGCTCACTTCAGTCATTTGCCTACCTACCTGGTCGCACAGTAGTTAAGTTCTCCGCAGCTAACCAAAATGTCGAGGGTTCAAACCCACCAGCCGCTCCGCAGGGGAAAGATGTGGCAGTCTGCTTCCATAAATATTACAGCCTAGGAAACCCTATGAGACAGTTCTACTCTGTCCTATAGGTTAGCTATGAGTCAGAATCAATTCAAAGGCAATGGGTGATGGGTAGGAGTCCCTGGGTGTTGCCAGCGGTTAACGAGCTCAGCTGCTAACTGAAAGGTTGGAGGTTCCAGTCCACCTAGAGGCCCTTTGGAAGAAAGGGGATTAACTCAAGGGCAACTGTTTTTTGTTGGTTTGTTTGTTTTGGGGGGTAGGCATTTTGAGGTTGCTATTCTTGCTTAGGAGCCCTAGTGGCTCGGTGGTTAAGAGCTTGGCTGCTAGCCGAAAGATCGGCAGTTTGAATCCACCAGCTACTCCGAGGGAGAAAGATGTGGCATCTGCTTCCATTAAAGATTTACAGCTTTGGAAATCCTATGGGGCAGTTCTCCTCTGTTCTGTAGGGTCGCTATGAGTCAGAATTCAACTCGATGGCAATGGGTTTTGGGTTGGGTATTCTTGCTTAAGGAGCCTGGTGGCACAATGATTAAGCAATCGGCTACTACCCAAAAAGTCAGCGGTTCAAACCCACCAGCTGCTCCGCAGGAGAAAAGACTAGGTGATCTGCTCCTGTAAAGATTCAAACAAACCAAAACCAAACCCGTTGCCATCAAGTTGGTTCTGACTCATAGTGACCCTGTAGGACAGAGTAAACTGCCCCATAGGGTTTTCAGGGCTGTAATGTTTTTTTTTTTTTAAATTGTGCTTTCGGTGAAAGTTTACAGCTCAAGTTTAGTTTCTCATACAAAAATTTATAAACACGTTGTTATGTGACCCTAGTTGCTCTCTCTCTAATTTAACAGCACACTCCTCTGTTCCACCCCGGATTTACCGTGTCCATTCAGCCAGCTCCTATCCTTCTCTGCCTTCTCATCTTGCCTCCAGACAGGAGCTGTTCATTTAGTCTCATGTATCTATCAAGGGTGTAATCTTTATGAAAGCGGACTGCTACGTCTTTCTCCCAGAGCAGCTGGTGGGTTCGAACCACCAGCCTTTTGGTTAGCAGCCAAGCACTTAACCATTGTGCCATCAGGGTTTCTTTCATAAAAATTACAACCTAGGAAACCCTATGGGGCAGCTCTACTCTGTCTTAATATGGTCACTATGAGTCGGAATCTACTGGATGGTACACAACAACATTCTTGCTTTAGGAAATAGGGATCTACCCTTAAGAGGATTTAGGCAGAAGAGTGCATGATCAGATTTGCATTTTAGAAAGATAACTTGATAGCAGTATGAAACATAGATTGGAAGTTGGAAGAGAACCTAGGGACATCAATTAAGAGATTATTGCAGTAATCCAAGCCTGAAAGTCTCACCTCAGCTATTTAGAAGATAAACCAAACCAAACTCATGGCAACCCCATGTGTGTCAGAGTAGAATTGTGCTCCGTAGGATTTTTAACAGCTGATGTTTTAGAAGGAGATCTCCAGGCCTTTCTTCCAAGGAGTCTCTGGATAGAGTTACACTGCTAACCTTTCTTAGCAGCCAAGTTCATTAACTGTTTGCACCACCCAGGGACTCCATTTAGAAGGTAGAGTAAATTACGTAACCAATTAAATATAGAGGCTGAGAGAATGGGAGGAGAATACAATAAAGTAGCACTCTGGTTTAGTAACTGGTGGATGAATAAATAGTGAATATTAGAGGAGATAAATAGGTTGATGAGAAGTGAATTCAGTTTTAGGTATCCATGGAATATCCAGAAGATAACAGGTAGTTACTCATACTAGTGTGGAACATGGGAGAGCTGTCTAGGCTGGAAAGAGGTGTAATGATTGTCAGCCCTCAAATCCGTATATTCTAGACTGCAGGTGGCTCTTGATAATGAAATGGAGGAAAGGGGGAAAGCTGTGAAAAGGAGGAAAAGGTTTGGAAAGTTAACCCAAGGATTGACTGCCAGATAGCATTGCTTTCTATAGTAACCATCTATATTGAAAACTGCCATTTCTCACACTAAATATTTTGATTTTGTTTATAAGATTCCACTCGAAAGTACATTTGTAGGGAGAATTAAGGGGTTATTACTCATTCATACTAAGTATAAATTTATGCAGTCTGCTGAGATTAGTTACAGAGGGCATAATACCAAGTCATAATCCTATGATGTTGAAAAGAGGAAAGTAGAAATTTTTTGGTTTGTAGGGGATATAGCAAGTCTGGGTAAAGTAGTGCAGTCGGAGGCTTCTGGTCACTTAATGTACTGGGGGCTTCAGATCTGGGAGTTGTTAGGAACATGTCAGTGACAAACTTTTACCTGTTTAGAAGTCCCATTAACGCCATTTTTAAGTGTGATCTGTATCAGAACCACCAGGGGAACTTGACAAAATGCACATTCCCAGGCCTCATCCCAGAGCTAGTTGCTCAAAATCTTAAATTGTCTTACAATTTAAGAACCACTCTAAATCCTGTCTGTAGCCCAAGACCGCCCTCTGTACCCCTCTACAAATGAGGGCTTGTAAGAAAACTTCCCTTTCTTCCTTTTTTACCTTAGTTGGCTTTTTACTACCAAGTCCCAAATTTGTATCGTTGGCAATTATTTAGCTATTGATAGGTCAAACGGAATTTTTTTTGAAGGCTGATTGAAGACTTACTCCCTCATTCATTACAAAAAGAATTGTTCTAAATGCCAAGCATATCATTTAATTCTTTAGTAAATTAGAATTGGCTGATATAGATAATTCAGAATCTCTGGTTGCTGCATCCTGAATTAACATTTCAGTTGCTCCAGGTTGTACTGTAACGTAGAATGATTAGTAATTTCATTAGCTAAAGTTAATTGTTATAAAATATTTGCGTGAAAAAATAATTCAAAGTGTTTTTCTCAATTGGTACTTTTAGTGTACTATAAATTTACACATTTTAAGAGAAAGGTGGCATTTTGTAGGAAAAATTTTTGCTTTAAAGTAGTACTGTTTGAAGTAGAAATTTCTAGAATTTTGACATTAAGAACACTATATGATCCGTTTATCCTTTGATATTTGTTTATATGTGAACTTTGCTAAAGATTAATTGGTTAAATCTAATTACCCCTATATCGTTTCTCAACTGAGGTTCCTCATCTGAACCACAAAACACAGAAAATTATTTGAGTAACTATTTTTTCAATTCTCCCAAGTTTGGTACATAACTAATACTAGTCTAGACGTATAGAAGCTAATTCTTTATGTACAGTGAATGCCTTAGGGCAGAGGTCTGCAGAGCTGGCCACGAGCTAAGGATGGTTTTGACATTTTTAAAAATCAAAAGAAGAATAATACTTCTTGACACATGAAAATTATATGAAAGTCAGATTTTAGTGTCCATAAAGTTTTACTGGAACACAACCACAGGCATTCATTTATGTACTGTCTGTGGCTGCTTTCCCACTACAACTGCAGAGTTGGGTAATTGAAGTAAAGCCTAAAATATTTACTCTCTGGCCCTTTACAGGAAAAGTTTCTTGACCTGTGCCTTAGGACGTAATGGTTTAAGTCTCTCACAGACTGAGAAATGTTGTAAATCTAGAGAGAATTTACAGTTTGAATTTTTTTATGGTTTATTCAGAAAAGTTGTTTAATTTTTCAACATAATACCAATACTTGTCTTTCAGATTATGCCTTTCCATACATTATATTAGTGTTGTCTCTGGTTACTTTGGCTGTGTACATGTCAGCTTCTGAAATAGAGGTAGGAAATCTTTTTTCCTTCATTAAGATTTTTTCAATAGATTTAAGAACCAAGTAAGAGAATAGTACCTATGATAGATATGGCACAACTGACCGTTTTAATAATACTTGGCTAATTAATAAGTCAGACAATAGCTTTTAGCTCAATAGTTAAGCTTATGAAATGTGTAGTGGTATATATATTCATTACTTGAGAAATTAGTGAAATTGTGAATTAGTCAGGCTCAACTATCCAGCATGGTAGAGAAAAATCATTTCACATAATTTACCCATATAGCAAATATTTAATTATTGAAATATTGAAACTTACTAGCACTGTTTTGAGGGAAATATAAAAATGCCTTACTGTATATAAAACTAATTTTACACTTTATTTTTCAAGGGCAGAATCAACAGAGTCATCAATACTTATATTGTGCACTCCATACCCTTCTATATTTTATCCCCTATTTAATTTTCTTGATTATGGATGTTTACTTTTTCCCTCTGATATCTCTAATATTTTGGTGATTTGAAGATAATATTAATAGACACATTAGTTCGGATACTGTTCTTTCTCTGCCTCCAGCTTTTCAGTATTTCAGTGGAAGGCCGCTGTTAGAACTCTTTAAGACTAAACTCTAAAAGAAGAAAAGTGTGAGGTGTCTTAATATTCACATGCTTGCTAATCTAGTGCCTATGGACTGTCTTAAATTGCTCACTACAGTTAATATGTGCTTTCTCATAGCTTTTAACATAAAAAAGCTCAGCTCACAGAAAATGAGTTGTAAATATTTTGGATTGGTTGCTGTTGATGCCACTTTTTACATTATATGTTAGTGAAAGAGTGAGGGAGAAAAAAATCTAAAGATCATAGTGACTTTTAGGTAGGATAATAGTAGAGGAACTACACAATATTTTTTTTGATTATTCAAATGTTTCCAGTTGTAGGCTCTCCTCATTTCTTCTTCATAATCTTTAATCATCATTGTAATATAATTAATAATTAAAGATGAATTAGTTTTCGCACTTTTAGCAACTCTAGGGAAAGATTTGAGGGGAGAAATGATTAGATATTTGAATAAAATGCAGTTTTTGAGTTTTTATTTGCTATCCACAACTACTGAGTAGTTAAGATTTCCTATATATAGCTAAATTAATTTGGAACTTACGTTTCTCTGCCCTGTGTGAATCTTTCCTATATAAAGTGTTCATGTACTTCAATTAGCACTTCACACATGAATCAGAAACAGGGAGCTGAATCAGGAAGCATCTAGCTCTAGGTGAGTTAGTGAGCCATTTAATGATAAGAGAAAGTTGATAACTAACCTATTCAAACCACATTTTACTGTGTTTATTAGCATATTTAGGTATTACTTTTATAATAGTTTGGTCCTTCCCATTACTGCATATTCTGGAGCAGTATTAGAGGAAGTCAGAGTATTCACATGTCAGTTCTTCTGCTTTCTAATTATTCAGGCAGCACTTCAGGAATGTTAAAGGTTAAGGAAGTTGAGTTTATGTTTCTCCTGTTTCCCACCTATAGACTCATGCCTACAGTGGATCAGGGCAGGAAGTGGAGTTCCCTTTCTAGTTCATATAATTCAGAAGAAACTATAGTGTTTCTAGAGGTGATTGGTGATGTAGAATGAGTCTGGACCAGGGCTTAGAGACAGGGGCTCTTGTCTTGGCACTGCTATTGACTGCTCATATGACCGTGGGGAACCTCAGTGTTCTTATCTGTAAAGTATGGTGGCTAGACTGGGTGTTTTCTGAGGTCCCTTTTAGCTCACACATTCTCTAGTTTTGACGTTATGAACGTGTGTGAAAACAAGTAATATGTTTTAAATTAAGATGTAATATATAGCTGATTGAGCCTGGTAATCTCTCTTCTTTCTTTTATAAAATTCTATAGAACTGCTATGATCTTCTGGTCAGAAAGAAAAGACTTATTGTTCTCTTCAGCCATTGGTTACTTCACGCCTATGGGATAATCTCCATTTCCAGAGTGGATAAACTAGAGCAAGATTTACCTCTTTTGGCTTTAGTACCTACACCAGCCCTTTTTTACTTGTTCACTGCAAAATTTACTGAACCATCACGGATACTCTCAGAAGGAGCCAACGGACACTGAATATAAAATGCCAAAAAAACCTCAGAGTATTCTTAGTGAAAAAGAAAAGAAATAAAAAACGTATTAGTACTCTACCACACATGGGAACAAGACTGTCAGTATATCTTCATGTTTTTTTGACTTAACAGACTTTATGGTTAGACTTGCAAAATGCAAAATACCATAATACTCTCCTTCCTGCTCTCTTTTACACAAGAAGCCTACTAAGAAGCACTCGCCTGTCTCAACAATTCGTTTATTTCTTACAGCAAAGTCATGTTTCTGTGTATCTAGCAGTGTGTAGCTCTCATTTTTTTATTTCATTTTGAAAAAGTTTAAGTGTAATCTGGAATCAGCAGCGGCATAATTGTGCATGCCTGTTTATGTCTGAATTTGTTTTTCACCTATAATGAACTATAAACATGTGGAGTCTGATAACAAACATGGAAATAAAGTATGTTGGTTTTTGTTGTCTATTTATTTTCACCAATACAGTATTTTGATATCTTACAAAAATAGAGCATAGCTTCTATAGAACATGTTTTCTGTTTAGATACTTTAGTTGGAGACATGTTCAGATTATTGTACCTTTAAAGAAAAAACATAAGTAAAAGTTTAATTATAAAAAACCTCAAATGTTTTGACATTTAATTGTTTCTTGCTGTACTAATTCTGGAAAAAATTCAAAATGTTAAGTAGTAAGATTAGTGCTTCTTTCCCAAGTGAATAAATACATATACTCACATACTCCTTTCCTCTTATATCTCATTTTTGAAGGATATATACATATGCCCTGTCTTATTTATCCTGACACATTTGTTTTCCCACATTGTGACATCTGTGAATTAGGATGTATCTTACAGGGATGACTTCTTAGATTTGATGAACTACAGAATAGATACCATTTATAAACCATTTTCCTGTGGTTGGTGTTGATAGGTATGCTGCAATTTTTAATCCTCCGAAGGCTTTAATCGACTCATGGTTCTAACCATGGGAGCAAAATAGGATTTTTAGCACTTAATCTAATAATATGATGATATTCATCCATTTATATTGTTTAGTAGGTAGGGGAAGGACATTATCTCAAACTTCTAAGAATTCTATTAACAGTTGCACAGCATGAAAGAAAATGCACTTACTTTTTCTGTAGTTTCGTTTATGCCTTTTGAATTCACAGCAGTTGTATCCTTGAAGTTGTTTTGTTAATTACTTGTGTTTTTCAGACTACATCTAGCTATTGGGAAACGAGCTCTTTTAGTATGCCTGTGTTTTGTTACTCCTGTAAGGATAAAAACAAAATATAAAAGTTCTGTGTGTAGCTTACACGGGTTTGGGTGGTTAGTAGTGTCCACTGAAATTCTGTGTTGCCCAAAGAATCCTCAATTGGACAATCGTATAATCTGGGGACAAAGGGGGAGGGGTTATGTATCTGATGACTCTTGTCTTCTGGTCCAAATATACATTGGGAACCATTTTAACCTCTGATGTCCTCATCTAACAGAAAAATATGTATGCAAAAGGAGAAATTGTGCAAATAATTATAAGCCCTTAGAAGCAAATAATTTCAGGAATACTTCATACATACCTGCATTTTTAATTTGCTTTCTTAAGACTAGAACAATTCATAGTAACTAGTTTCTAATGTTACTAAAAATTTTTGTTAAAATGTCATTAAAAAACAACAAATCCTTTTCTTAGCTCAGCTTTGTTAAATGCTGACTTAGGTCCTTATAGTACATTCAGTTATTACTGAATTGTATAATAGTTATTTTGCTAACCAGTGCTGGGTAGGTAATTTAAGTCAAAATATTTTCTTCAGTAATTTGAGTCAAACGATAAATTTAGTAGCTATATCATTACATATTTGTCTAAAACCATCGGTCTGCAGATTTATTTGCAATTGGAGCCACCTGGATTTTAAAAAACATGCCTCGGTCACGTCCACAGAGATTTTTTTATTGAACCCATCTGGGTTGCACCCTGAGCACAGGTATTTTTAATACCTCCTCCAGGTGATTCTAATGTGTAGCCATGTTAGAACCACTATTCTAAACTCCCAAGTTCAGATCTTAATTGTTCCAAGAGACAATTTCATTATTTCTGGGCATACAATTTTCTTTTCTTTAGAATTTCTTACTGAAATTTTTATTGTTTGTATTTATAAAAAACAAAAATGTTGCCATTGAGTTGATTCCAAGTCATAGTGACTGTAGGAGAGAGAACTGCCCTATAGGATATCCAAGGCTATAGTCTTTGTAGGGAGCCCTGGTGGCACAGTGATTAAGAGCTCAGGCTGCTAACCAAAAGGTTGGCAGTTCAAATACACCAGCTGCTCTTTGGAAACCCTATGGGGCAGTTATACTCTGTCTGCCCTATAGGGTTGCTGTGAGTCAGAATTGACTAAACAGCAGTGGGTTTTAGTCTTTATGGAAGTGGACTGCCGCATCTTTCTCCTGAGGAGCAGCTGGTGGATTTGAACCGCTGATTTTTCTGTTAGCACCCGAGCACTTAACCATTGTGCTGCTAGGCCTCCTCATGTCAATTTTAAGTAGGTTCTTTTTTCCAAATAAAATTATAAAAATATAAATAATTGTATCAAGTCCTTTTCCATCACAATAACAAAAATATAACTAACAATTACATAAAATGATTATTTGATCTTAATTTTAAAATATCACTTGGCCTAAAAGGTCTTATGTAGACTCCATACAAAGTAAAGGTATTTGGTTAATATACAAATTATTTGTAACTTTAGTTATATGGTATAATACTCAAGAACTTTTGGGGAATTTTAAAACAATTATTTTTAATACTTAAAAAATCTAAGTTACTATATTGTTTAGGTATATACAAAAAATTAAGTTACTGTTTTCAAGAAAAAATTAAGGCAAAAAGTAATAATCTTAGTTTTCAGGATCAAATCTGGCATTTCATATTCTGACAATCTCCCACACTATCCTACACTCTCACCAAGTGGTGCCCTCATCAGACTCTCCACTTACCAGGCAACTTGAAGTTTTTGACCAGCTCCATCTCTGTATTCCCAACACCTAATAAGACTTAGGGGTCTTATTGGTCCCTCTTTACCCTCTCATAGCCATAAGTGTACGCCTCTTACCAGAAGGAATCCACTGTGTTATAATCATCTCTTCACTTGCCTGTTTCTCAGTGTGTGTGCACTTGGAGGTTCAGGGACTGGATCTTACCCAACTTTGTAACTGCAGCATTTGCCCTAGTGCCAGGCACAAAGGTGCTCAATGTTCATGACAATTTTTCATGAAATGCAAAAATCATAATGGACAGTCAGGCCCTGCAGGGCTGCAGTGACCTGTTATGCCCAGGAGAAGGCAGGAGAGGGCTGTTGAAGAGATCAAGGGCTTCTCTTATAGGGGAAGTCTTTCTGTGGGAGAAGATATTCAGAAGGGAACATTCAAACACTAGGAAATTACAGGTGGATCAGAGATGGTCAAGAACTATTATCTTCCCAGAAGGGTGACAGATTTCAATATGGGCCTGATGCTTTGTAACTCCTAAATTAGGTTATCATCCATATTCTACAACCAGGGAAACTGAGGAGCAGAGGTTAAATAACCTGTAAGAAGCAGAGCTGGGATTTGAGCCCAGGTCCACCCTGCTCCAAAGCCCACATTGTGCCAGAGTACAAAAGCAGAAATAAGTGTAGTTAGGCAGAGTTAGAACCCTTCCTTCAGATCTCAGCTTGATTTCCAGTTCTTCAGAGACCTCGCCTCTGATTCCCTAACCAGGTCAAGTTTCCCTCTAATGTTCTCTCACAGTTCTTGTGCCCCACCTTCAGCACACTTAGGACACTTAGAATTTTGCATACGTTTGTATGATACGATTCTCCCAGTAGATCAGGGGTGAGCAAACTATAGCTGGTGGGATGATTCTGCTACAATGGCAAAGTTGAGTAGTTACTACAGAGATTGTATAGCTGGCAAAGCCCAGAACATATATCTGGCCCTTTAAAGAGAAAATTTGCCAGTCCCTGTACTATTGGCCATTTGGAGCCCTGGTGGCGCACTGGTTAAGAAAGGTCAGCAGTTTGGATCCACCAGCAGCTCTCTGGAAACCCTATGAGGCAGTTCTACTCTGTCCTATAGGGTCACTATGAGTTGACGGCAACAGGTTTGGTTTTGGTATTAGATTGTGAGTTCTACATGGTCAGGAGCTCTGTGTTATTCACCATTGTAACCCCAGGGCCTAACATGGTGCTTGGCACAAAATAGGCACTCAATAATTGTTGAATATAGTTTAGAGTTACTAGTGTAACATGGGATGGAACCTGAAAAACAGGAGAAATTTCTAGAAGCAATATGCCCAATTGTCAACATTTCAGTGGCTGCAAATAATACAATTTTTCTTATTAGAATTCTTTTGGTCAATGATCTATTAACTGAAAATATATTTTCAGTAAGATGCTTTTTTTTTAAAAAAAATTAAGAGCTATTCTTTTCATTTTCAATGAAAAAGGAGAACATTTTTATTTTTCCTGAATTGATCACTGTGTAACACAGTTTGTTCATCATCATGTGGTCTAGAACAAAGAAGTCACGCCTTATTTTTTTGTGTGTCTCAGCCCATCTGATTCTTTGCCATGTTGCCAACAAAGCTTATCCCACTCTCTATGAGTGACCAAAGGAGAATATGATGTCAGTGTCAACAGAGGTTGACAAACTTTCTCAATAAAGGGCCAGGTAGGAAATATTTTAGGTTTTGCAGGTCATATAATCTCCGTTTTTCAACTCTGCCATTATAACAAAAGCGGTCATAAATAATATGTTAATGAATGAGCATGGCTGTGTCACAACACTTTATTTATAGACACAGAAATTTGAATTTCATATAATTTTCTTGTGTCCTGAAATATTCTTCTTTTCATCTTTTTAAAGCATTTTAAAATAGAGAAACAATTCTTAGCTCTGAGCCCTACAAAAACAGGAGGGAGACTGGGTTGGTTCCCTGCTATAAACAATAGACTTGCCCTGCGCTCTTTAAGCCATCTTAACATCTGGGAAAATGGACAGTCGATTGAGAATATGGGGAGGAGTTAAAAACTAGAAGGCTCTAAGCTTCAATTTCTCTACAGTTCTCATCAGTAAAGAAATCATATAAACTTCCCTTAATGTCTGTAGTTTGGTTTTACTAATGATAACCTGAATAAAAATTTTGGTTATAGGCTCTCAAGGTCAGTCATTGCCAAATTCTTTTGACCCTTTATCTAATCATGTGCCACAATTTATGTATTGCACGTGTGTATGTGTGTGTTGCTCTACTGATATGTATAATTTAAAACATACAAAAATAGAAATCTAAGAGGATGATAAAATGGAATATAAATAGAACTTTAAACATTGGATTTCCATGTTTGGATTGGTCATCACACCCCACCTTGGAGATCATTGCTCTAGAGTCTAGAATCTATGATGTAGAGTCTAGATTATGGCTGAATCTTGATTCACTAGCCTTTGACGCTCTATAGAGTTGGAGAAGTAGGAGACTGTTCCAATGTGATCAGAAGACAAATTAATTCCTACTGTGGGCTATCTGCCAGAACTGGGCCTTGGGGCTGGATTCTAGAATCAGCCACTCTGTTACTCAAAGGGAAGAAAATATTTTGCTAGACTGTCCAGATGAAAAGTCTTAAAAGTAAATATGTTTGTTCTCTCATTTTGCTAATATTCACTGAGCACCTATTATGTGCACTGCGCTATGAAATAAAATGGTGCACAAACAAAATGGCCCCTTCTAAAATACAATGGTGGGACAGGCATAGGCTAGATATTCCCATTCCAAAAGGCAGAAATTAGAGGCAAAGAAAGGGTCACATGTCCCATGTGAGTCCAAAACCCAAAAGGACATATTCCATTGGATTTCAAGGCTTGAAAATAATCCTTTGTCTCCTGGGTCCAATACAGTGGCAGCCCCACCCTATGGGCCCACGGAAAGGGGTGACCCTGCCTCTTGGCCCTGGGATCAAGGAGGTGGCCCACTCTCTGAAACAGAGAAGGTGGCCCTGTCAGCTTCTGAACCACCTTGGGGTTATTCTTCCCTTTTCTTAAAGGATAATACGTGTCTGCAGCCAAGTAGTTACAGCAGCCCATTTCCTGCCTATAGAATCCCAGGAGTCTAATATCTTCCCTTTATTTCCTCCTGTCTCTATTCTTCAGTCTAAGCTGGCAGTGTTTCTACTGAGATTGTTGACTGGATCCCTAAGTCACATGACTAATCTCTTAGGCAAAAGGTTGTCCAGCCACACCATTGGTGTTCTCTCAAGAACATGCATTCATAATTTTTACAATATGATAGGCTGACAATTTTCCATATCTTCAAATTCTGTTCCTTTTTGCATAGTTCATTCCTCAATTTATATCTTTTCTCTTGAATTTTACTATAATCAGCAAGGAGGCACCAGGCTACATCTTCAATACTTGGCTTAGAAATCTCCTCAGCTTAATATCCAAGTTCATCACTTACAAATTCTACTTTCCACAAAACATCAGAACCTAATATAGCCAAGTTCTTTGCTACTTTATAACAAGGATTGTCTTTCCTCCAGTGGCCAATACCATATTCATCATTTCCTTTTAAGGCCCCACCAGAAGCACATTTCATGTCCACATTTCTAGCAAGATTCTGTTCATGATGTTATATGTATTCTCTAAGATGACAGAAGCTTTCTCTACAGTGCTCACTTTTTTTCTGAGCCCTCACCAGAACTGCTTTTAACATCCATAATTCTACCAACATTCTCTTCAAAGCAATCTAGGTTTTTACTATCAAGTGCCTCAAAACGGTTCCAGCCTCTATTCATTACCCAATTCCAAAGCCACTTCCACATTTTTAGGTATTTGTAACAGCAGCACCTGGTACCAACATCTGTACTAGTCTCCTAGGACTGTGTAACAAAGTACCACAAATCGAGACATTTATAAGAACAGAAATTTATTGTCTCACAGTTATAGAGGCTGAGAGTTTGATATCAGGCTGTTGGCAAGGTTGGTTCCTTCTGGAGGGCTCGGAGGAAGAGTTTTTTCCATGCTTCTCTCCTGGCTTCCAGTAGTATCCCACAATACTTTGCATTCCTTGGCTTGTGGATGCATCACTCCAACCCCCATGTGTCTCTCTGCATCTCTTCTCCTCTTTTAAAAGGACACTACTCATATTGGATTAGCACCCACCCTACGATAGTATGACCTCATGTTAACTTAAGCAATAGCATTTTCAAAGACCCTATTTCAAATGTGGTCAGATTCACCAGTACTGGTGGTTAGGACATGTCATGAATTGTGTCCCCCCCAAAATATCTGTCAGCTTGGCTGGGTCATGATTCCCAGTATTATACGATTGTGTACCATTCTGTAATCTGATGTGATTTCCTTATGTGTTGTAAATTCGATCACTATGACGTAATAAGATGGATTAGCGGCGGTTATACTGATGAGGTATACAAAAGCGGATAGTGTCTTAAGCCAATCTCTTTTGAGATATAAAAGAGAGAAGGGAGCAGAGACACACGGGAACCTCATACCACCAAGAAAGCAGTGCTGGGAGCAGAGCACATCCTTTGAATCTGAGGTTCCTGCACTGAGATGCTCCCAGACCAAGGGAAGATTGATGACACGGACCTTCCTCCAGAGCCGACAGAGAAAGCGTTCCCTTGGAGCTGATGCCCTGAATTTGGACTTGTAGCCTACTGGACTGTGAAAGAATAAACTTCTCTTTGTTAAAGCCATCCACTTGTGGTATAGCAGCACTAGATGACTATGACAGGACATCAACATATGTTTTTAGGGGGCATATTTAATCCATAACACCCCCCTACTCCCACCGCCCTACTTCTCTGAGTGATTCCGCCACTGAGACCTCTGGGCTGTGCCTGTGAGATGATTCACCTTCACTTCTCACTGCAACCCTTATCTAAACAGAGTTTTGTGGCCCCTTTTGTCTGAAATGATGTTAGAACAGGGATTGAGGATGAAGTTGGGAAAAACTGGGCTCCCTGCTCATGAGACAAGCATGTTAGGACATGTAACATCTCAAAAGTCCCAGAAGGTATCACTAGATTTTCAGAGAAGGCAATAATTGCCGTTAATAATGCTAATTCTAGCACAGGAAGAACAGGTGAAATTATGTTCATTAACTTGTACCTAAAAGGATAAGGAAGTGTGTAAAAGAGTTTAAGAACACTTACCTGGAAAATGTTTAAAATGAGAATTTAAAAACAACAAAAAACCACTCATAAAGAAGTTAAAATTCAGTTATCTAGAAAACTCACTTAAGTGGAAGGGGACAATTGGCTGACCACCGTACTCAACCCTACAAATGAGTATCAGTGTTCAGTTGCATGTTTGTGATGTTATTGTGGATGGGTTTGTAAGCTGTTTGGTTGGATTTTTTCTTTTTTCTTTTTTGGTTCTTCTCCTTTTGAAATGGCAGGAAGTTTTATGTTACCAAAAGTTCTGAGATGTTGCTTACCGAGGTTCATTTGTGGATCGTTTTCTGTAAGAGAACGCAGCTCGTCAAGATTCCCTTGTAGCCAAGTACCAATAGTCTCAATTTTTTCATCTCTTTCAGATAACTTTGCTATTAGACTGTTTATTTCTTGCATTATCTCTTTACCGTTATTCACCAACTCCTGAAAGAAATGGCATTTTTGGGTGTCTGAGTATAAATCGCAACAGAATCAATAAAAACATTCTGACTTACTAACTCATGTTCCAAACAAACATACTATATATGCAAAACTGCTATTAGGTATGCAAAATGGGTGTGGATACACAGCAAATTCATAAAGTTCTGTAAAAGATCTCAGAAAAATGGATTATCCAATGAGAAGTTTTAATAGAAAGCTCACTGAACTCAAAATTCAACTGGACAGGGTGGTGGTGGTGGTGGCATAAAAGCCAGTCCAGCCTCAGAGCAGCCCAGAACTTGAGCATGACATACAGCTTAAGAGAAATAACTCTGGAGTGGGGCTGGATCTGAGTTTTAAATCCCTATAAGTTCATCAAGTGTTTGGGTCTTGAGCAAGTTACTTAACTCTGTGAACTTTTGTAACTTCTTTTGAAAAACACATTACTAAATCTTCCATGTTCAGTGTTTAAAGTGTTAAAAAATGATTAGATGTAATCTTTAAGTCCTTATAAAGTGGTAGAGCAAGGACTTAAACCCCAGCCTACCTGAGTCTAAAGGTAGTGTGGGGTGTTTCAGTGGCTCTCATGGTTGGTAAAACATGGATGAAAATGGAGTTCAGAACTGACAACTCTGTCCTAAAACAAAATGTGCTCAATTTGAGCTTGGAGAAAAAAAAAATGTCATGCTCACTTTAGCTGAAGTGGTAGAGTAGGAAGACAGTTTCCCAAAGTATTAAGATGTCACAGTGAGTTTTGTACAAAGGACACATTTTAGGATGTGATGGCCCCACCAGCTCTGTCACCACCTCCCAATCCTGACCTTCTCTCTTTGCATGTGCACACATACATACACACACACACATACATTTATTAGGTAGGTGAGTATTTTAAGAAACGATATGATACTTATGAAGGTAATACCAAAAAAAAAAAACAACTCACCTTAGCTGAGGTTTGAAATTCAGCCCACAATTCCATGTATTGTGCTACAATGAAGATTTTAGAAATGCCAAGATTACTGAAACAATTTGAACATTTTTATAAAAGTAATATTATTTGTTTGTTTTTGTCTTTCAAGAAATTATTTTTATAAAAAAATTTCCACTTCCTGAAACAATAGAATAACTGGATTGAACGTGCTCTCCCACTGGAAGCAAGTAGAAAATGGGACAAAACATACGAAACAAATGTTTCCAGATCCTGATACCTGAGAGAAGGGAAACAAATGAGGTGAGCCCTATGATCACCTCTGCTTTCTGGTAGAGGCACTTTCAAGACCACAGGAAAGGAAGTGTATTCCTAAGCAGAGCATGGCAGACTTGCACACAGTCACCAAAATCCATAACAAATATTAGCAAGTTGAATCAAGCAAGACATAAAAATGATAATAACTCCTGAACAAGTGAGTTTTACTACTGGAATGGGAGGCTGATTTAACATTCAAAAATCAATCAACACAATTTACCATCTTAATAGCGTAAAGGAGAAAAATTATGTGAGCATCTCAATAGATGCAGAAAAAGTATGTGACCAGTTGAACACCTATTCATGATTAAAATTCTCTGGAAACTAGGAATAGAAGGGCACTTCCTCAACCTGATAAAAGGCATCTTTACAAAACCTACAGCTAACGTCATATTTCATGGTGAAAGACTCAATGCTTCCCCTACAGTAGGAACAAGGCAAGAATGTTTTCTCTCGTCGTTTCTATTCAGTACTATACTGGAGGTCCTGGTTAGTATAATAAGGCAAGAAAAAGAAATAAAAAGCATGTAGATTGGAAAGAAAGAAGAAAAATTATTTTTCTTTGAAGATACAATTATCTATGTAAAAAGTCCTAAGAAATCTAGAAAAAAGTTTCTAGAACTAATGAGTGAGTCTTAGATTGTCACAAGATACAAGATCAATTGGCAAATGAAATTAAAGGAAAAAAATAATGTCACTTGCAATAGCATCAAACATACCAAATACTTACGGGTAAAACTTAATCAAACATGTGTAATACCTATAAGTGTGTACAGGAAAGAGTTAACTCAGCAGGCCTGGGTTGCTCAAATCCTGCATATTCCCCAGAAAGGCCTATTTTTGCACTGGCCCTGGGCTACCTGCTGAGAACTGAGCTCTTGAAATATTCCACCTGATAAGAATGTTTTTGCATGCCTGAGGCTTTGAGCCATACTGTACCCATTTGTTTAAATATTTTACGCTGGCAATGCGATTTATGGTGAACACTAGCTTGCTTTCTAAGGGTCTGGAGCTTGAGTAACTGTGGTCAGTCACACAGGTGCTGTATGTCTATGTGATTGACCCCCAATAAATACTTTGGACACCCAAGCCCAGGTGAGTGTCCTTCACTGGCAAAACTTTGCACGTGTTGTCATACATCATTGCTAGGGAAATTAAGCATATCTGTGTGACTCCACTGGGAAAGGGTACACGGGAGCTTGCTACTGGTTTCCTCTTAGCTTCACGATATGCGCCTTTCCCTTGGTGATTCTACTCTGTATCCTTCACTGTGATAAACCATATCCATGAGTATGTAACAACTTCTAAGTCCTATGAGTCCTTTTAGTGAATCACTGAACTTGAGGGTGGTCTTGGAGACCTCTGACACAATATTAAAACTGAAAAAACATTGCTGAGAGAAATTAAAGAAGACCTAAATAAATAGAGCTATAGACCATGTTCTTGGATTAGAAGACTCACTATTGTTAAGATGTCAGTTCTTCCAAGTTGATTTATAGATCCAACACAAACCCAATTAAGACACCAACAGGCTTTTTTGGTGGAGATTAAAGGCTTGTTCTAAAATTTATATGGAAGTCAAAGGACCTAAAGTAGTCAAAATAATTTTATAAGAGAAGCACAAAGGTGAAGGACTTACACTACCTGATTCCCAGACTATGAAGCCACGGAGCCCTAGAGGCACAGTGGTTAAGAGCTCGGCTGTTAACCCAAAGGTTGGCAGTTTGAATCCACCAGCCATTCCTTGGAAACCCTATGGGGCAGTTCTACTCTGTCCTATAGGGTAGCTATGAGTTGGAACTGACTCGACAGCAACGGGTTTGGCTTTTTGGTTTATGAAGCCACAGTACTCAGAGCAGTGTGGTATTGGTGTAAAGTTAGACATTTAGAATAAAGGAATGTTATTAGGTGCCGTTGAGTCAATTTTTGACTCATGGCAACTTTGTGTGACAGAGTATATCTGCCTCATAGGGTTTTCTAGGCTGTAATATTTACAGGAGCAGATGGACAGGTCTTTCTCCCGCAGAACCACTGGGTGGGTTAGAACCTTTCAGTTAGCAGCTGAGTGCCTCATCATTGCACCATCAGAGCTCCTTAATAAGGGAATAAACTCATAAAACTGATTTTTGAAAAGGTATCCAGGATAGTACAATGGTGAAAAGTTTGTCTTTTCAAAAATTGTGCATAAACAACTGGATATTCATATGGAAAAAAAATTAAATTCAATCCTTAGCACATACCATACAAAAAGTTGACTTGAAATGAATCAGAGGCCTCAACATAAAAGCTAAAACTAAAAACGTGAGAAGATCTTTAAGACCTCGGGGTAGGCAAAAGTGTCTTAGACAGAACACAAAAAACACTCTAAAATACAAAATACACTTTACGCTAAAAGACTTCATACAAATGAAAAATTTTTGCTCTTTTAATGACATTATTAGGAAAATTAAAGTCAAGTCAGGCTAACAAAGACTTGTTTCCAGAATATATAAAGAACGCTTTAACACAGCAATAAGAACACAAACACAAAGTAATGAGCAAAACATTTGAAGAGACATGTGACAGGTTATATTTCCCAAAAATGGCCCCACACTATATTCCATTTCGCATATTTTTTTCCTAATATGGTGCCAACATTCCTTCTACTGAATGGTGAGGTCCATGTCCCCTCCCCTTATACCCGGTGACTGCCTCAGCCATTTGAGTAGGTGGAAGAAGCACTCTGACTTTCAAGGCTAGGTCATAAAAATGCCATGAATTTCCAATTTGTTCTTTTGGAATGCTTGCTTTTGGAACCCTGCAGACCAAGTAGCTATATTGGCAGGTCCTGAGGTTCAGCTGAGAGTCAACATCAACACTAGACATATGAGTAAGTGAGTCTTCAGATGATTTTAGTCCCCAGCTGTTGAATTACCTCCAGCCTTCAAGCTGCCCCAGCTGATGCCATATAGAGCAGACATGAGCGTTCTCTGGCAAGCTCTGCCCAAATTGCCAATTCATGAGCAAAATAAATGATTTGTCTTAAGACACTAAGTTTGTGATATTTCTAATGCTGCTATAGATAATTGGTTCAAGACACTTCACAAAAGATGTTATCCAAATGACAGAAATGCACATGAAAAGATGGTTGATTATTAGTCATCAGGAAAATGCAAATTAAAACCACAATGAAATACTATTACATATCTATTAAAATGGCTAAAATTAAAAGAATTGACAATGTTAAATGTTGGTGAGGATGTAAAGTAATGGGAACTCTTATATATTGCTAATGGGATGATAAATTTGTACAACCACTTTGGCAAACCAGCAGTTCCTACAAAGTTAAATATACACTAACCATACCAAAAACAAAAAAGCCAAACCAGTTGCCACTGAGTCAATTCCGACTCATAGCAACCCTATAGGATAGAGTAGAACTGCCTCATAGGGTTTCCAAGAAGCTGCTGGTGGACTCGAACTGCCGACCTTTTGGTTAGCAGTCGAACATTTAACTATTGCTTCACAGGGCTCCATACACTAACCATATGACCCAGCAATTCCACTTCTAGTTATTTATCAAAGAGAAATGAAAAAAATATATGCAAAAAACACTTGTAAACCAAGGTTTACAGCAGCTACATTTATAATAACCCAAAACTGGAACAATCCAAATGTCCTTCAGCTGGTGAATGAACAAACAAAACAGAGTACATCCATATAGTAGAATACTACTACACAGCTGTAAAAAGGAACAAATTAATAATACATACAACAACATGGAAGAATCTTAAAAAAAAGCAAAAAACATTTTGCTGAGGAAAGAAGCCGGGTACAAGAGTGTGCACACTCTATCATTCCATTTATTTCTATAATGATAGAATGCAGATGAATGGCTGCCAGGAACTGGAGCGGGGGTGGGAAATCAACTGCTAAGGGACATAAAGGTAATTTTGGGGTGATGAAAATGTTCTGTATCTTGTTTGTGGTGATTGTGGTGATAGCACATTTGTCAAAATCCATTGAACTGTATACTTAAAGTGCGTTCATTTTATTGTATACAAATCTATAAAACTCATTAAAAGAAACAAACAACCCTTTATTTTTATATATAAAGACCTCTCCTGACACATTACTTACTCTGCGTAACTGTCAAATTCCAAGACAGGTCACTTGAGGTGTGTACAAGGCTTTCTTCTCCTTTCGTGTATTCTTCTGTCTTTTTCTTCAGGTATGAAATATACTGGAAATTAAAGACCTTGTGGTTAAATTAGTTTAACTACTGTAGACTAATTATCCATTTAGTCATTCAGCAAATTATTTCTTGAGTCCGATTCTGTGCCAACTACTGTTCCAGGTTCAGGGGTTACAGTGGTGAGCAAAACATGCCCTCATCAGGCTTACATTCCAGTAAGGGAGATAAAGGATTCTGCTTCTTATTAAACATTTTACCATCCAAATAAACATGACATTTTGAATATAATTTGACCCCTCCCCCCCAAAATTAAAAGGTGTTCTGCCTGAATGCACTGTTTCCACAACAAAAATATTCCTTACGTAAAATGTGTGTGCAGTAAAACATGACAAAGAAGTAATGCAGGCCGACTGGAATTCAGCATAAATCCCTTTCAAAACCTAATTATTTTCTGCTTTGAATTTTTGCTGATACCATATGTTTTTATTAACGGAATGCATACTGAATCACTGAGCATGTTTGAATTTTTGGCAGGTACAATGGGTTTTTTTATTGCCTCATCCCATCCTATGCCCAGAGTCCAGTGAGACATAAGTGTCCCAAAAAACTTTTTATCAAAATCCATATTTTTCTTACCAAAAACATTGATTCAACATCACCTCATACACCAAAATCCCCAAACCTGATGCCGTCGAGTCAATTCTGACTCATAGCTACCCTACAGGACACAGCAGAACTGCCCCATAGGATTTCCAAGGAATGGCTCGTGGATTCGAACTGGAGACCTTTTGGTTAGCAGCTGAGGTCTTAACCACTGAGCCACGAGGACTCCCACCTCATACATACAATACCCTGTAAAAACAGTAATTTGTAGCACATGCCCATATTTTTCATTTCAAACTACCATACAGGTCTCTGCCTGCTGACAACATGCACTGTAAGTGAGAAAGCAACTTCCCAATAAACCCCAGAGGTGGAAATATTAGGTGGGTAAATATATATCCACCATGCGTCTGTCAGTTTGTTGTACAGTGGTGGCTTGGGTGTTGCTGTGATGCTGGAAGCTATGCCATCAGTATTTCAAATACCAGCATGATGGACAGGTTTCAGAAGAGCTTCCAGACTAACACAGGTTAGGTAGAAGGACCTGGCGGTCTACTTCTGAAAAAAAATTCGCCAGTGAAAACCTTATGAGTAACAGTGGAACACTGTCTGATAGAGTGCTGGCAGCTGAGCCCCTTAGGTTGGAAGGCGCTCATAATATGACTGGAGAAGAGCTGCTTCTTCAAAGGAGAGTCAACATTAACGATGTGGATGGAGTAAAGCTTTCAGGACTTTCATTCACTGATGTAGCACGACTCAAAATGAGAAGAAACAGCTACAAACATCCATTAATAAATGGAGCATAGAATGTACAAAATATGAATCTAAGAAAATTGGAAGGTGTCAAACATGAAATGGAATGCATGAAGATTGATATCCTAGGCATTAGTGAGCTGAAATGGACTGGTATTGGCCTTTTTTTTTCTTTTTTTAAATAACAGGAAGCTCATGTGCTGTGTTTATTGCAGTTTCGTAAATAATCCCGATTTCTTTTTTTAATTTTATTAAATCTTATTTTTTATTTATTTTTTCCCATACAAAAATTTATACATACATTGGTATGTGGCTCTAATTGCTCTCCCCATTCTCTGATGGCACACTCCTCCTTTCCATCCCTGATTCCCCATGTCCATTCAACCAGCTCCTAACTCTCTCTGCCTTCCCATCTCACCTCCGGACAGAAGCTGCCCATTTAGTCTCTTGTATCTGCTTGAGCTAAGAGGCACACTCCACACAAGTATCACTTTATGTCCCACAGTCCAGTCCAATCCCTGTCTGAAGAGTTGGCCTTGGAAATTGTTTTAGTTCTGCGCTGATAGAGAATCTGGGGGCCAAGCTTTCCAGGGTTCCTCCAGTCTCAGTCAGACCATTAAGTCTGGTCTTCTTACTAGAATTTGAGTTCTGCACCCCACCCTTCTCCTGCTCCATCAGGGACTCTCTGTTGTGTTTCCTGCCAGGGTGGTTATTGGTGTTAGCTGGGCACCGTCTAGTTCTTCTGGTCTCAGGCTGATGAAGTCTTTGGTTTATGTGGCCTTTTCTGTCTCTCTGTTTTTTTTTTAACTTTTTTTTTAATTGTTGTAGTTTAAAGGAAATTTACATTTCAAGTTAGTCTCCCATACAAAAATTTATACATACATTGTTATGTGACCCTAATTGGTCTCCCCATACTGTGACAGCACACTCCTCCTTTCCACCTCTCATTCCCCATGTCCATTCAACCAGCTCCAAACCCTCTCCGCCTTCCCATCTCTGGACAGAAGCTGCCCACTCTGTCTCTTGTCTCTACTTGGGCTAAAAGACACACTCTTCATGAGTATCACTTTATGTCCCACAGTCCAGTCCAATCCGTCTGAGGAGTTGGCCTCGGAAATTGTTTTAGTTCTGGGCTGATAAGAGAATCCAGGGACCATGCTTTCTCCGGTTCCTCCAGTCTCAGTCAGCCCATTAATTCTGGTCTTCTTACTAGAATTTGAGATCTGCACCCCACCTTTCCTCTGCTCCATCAGGGACTCTCTGTTGTGTTCCCTGTCAGGGCCGTCAATCATGGTAGCTGGGCACCATCTAGTTCTTCTGGTCTCAGGCTGATGAAGTCTCTGGTTTATGTGGCCCTTTTTGTCTCTTGGGCTACTACTCTCCTTGTGTCTTTGGTGTTCTTCATTCTCCCTTACTCCAGGTGGTTGGGACCAATTGATGCACCTTAGATGGCCGCTTGCAAGCTTTTAAGACCCCAGACGCCACTCACCAAAGTAGGATGCAGAACGTTTTCTTAATAAGCTTTGTATGCCAATTGACCTATACGTCCCCTGAAAGCATGGTCCCCAGGCCCCTACCCCTGCTACTCTGTCCCTCAAAGTGTTTGATTGTATTCAGGAAACTTCTTAGCTTTGGTTTAGTCCAGTTGTGCTGACTTCCCCTGTAGTGTGTGCTGTCCTTCCCTTCACCTAAGATAATTCTTATCTACTATTTAGTTAGTAAGTAACCCTCACCCTCCCTCCCTGCCTTTGCAACCATCAAAGAATGTTTTCTTCTGTGTTTAAACCTTTTCTTGAGTTCTTATAATAGTGGTCTTATATAATATTTGTCCTTCTGTGACTGATTAAATTCACTCAGCAAAATGCCCTCCAGCTTCCTCCATGTTCCTTCAAGGCTTCATTGTTGCTCTGTATCCTTGCGTAGTATTCCATCGTGTGGATATAGCATAACTTGTTTATCCATTTGTGCATTGATGGGCACCTAGGTTGTTTCCATCTTTTTGCTATTGTGAACAGTGCTGCAATGAACATGGGTGTGCATATATCTCTTCGTATGATGGCTCTTATTTCTCTAGGATATATCCAAGGAGCAGGATAGCTAGATAGTACGGTACTTCTATTTCTAGCTTTTTAAGGAAGCGCCAATTCAATTTCCAAAGTGGCTGTACCATTTTACATTCCCACCAACAGTGTATAAGTGTTCCAGTCTCTCCACAACCTCTCCAGCATTTATTATTTTGTATTTTTTGGATTAATGCTAGCCTTGTTGGGGTGAGATGATATCTCATTGTAGTTTTGATATGCATTTCTCTAATGGCTAACGATCGTGAGCATTTCTTCATGTGCCTGAATATCTTCTTTGGCGAAGTGCCTGTTCATATCCTTTGTCCCTTTTTTAATTGGGTTATTTGTCTTTTTGTTATTGAGGTTTTGCAGTATCTTGTAGATTTTAGAGATTAGACGCTGATCAGATTTGCCATAGCCAAAATTTTTTTCCCAGTCTGTAGGTTGTCTTTTGACTCTTTTGGTAATGTCTTATAATGAGCATAAGTGTTTGATTTTTAGGAGCTCCCATGTATCTAGTCTCTCTTCTGGTGCTTGTGCATTGTTACTTATGGTTCGTATTGTGTTTATGCCATGTATTAGGGCTCCTAGTGTTGTCCCAATTTTTTTCTTCCATGATCTTTATCGTTTTCAATTTTATATTTAAGTCTTTGATCCATTTTGAGTTAGTTTTTGTGCATGGTGTGAGGTATGGGCCTTGTTTCAGTTTTTTGCAAGTGGATATCCAGTTATGCCAGCACCATTTGTTAAAGAGGCTTTTGTCCCCAACTGACGGACTTTGGGCCTTTGTCAAATATCAGCTGATCATAGGTGGCGGAATTTACGTCTGTGTTCTCAATTCTCTTCCACTGGTCTATGTATCTGTTGTTGCACCAATACCAGGATGCTTTGACTACTGTGGAGGTAATAGGTTCTAAAATCAGGTAGTGTGGCTTCCCACTTTGTTCTTCTTGAGTAATGCTTTACTTATTCAGGGCTTCTTCCCATTCCATATGAAGTTGGTGATTTGTTTCTCCATCTCATTAAAAAACGTCAGTGGAATTTGGATCGGGATTGCATTGTATCTGTAGATCACTTTGGATAGAACTGAGATTTTCACTATGCTGAGTCTACATATCCATGAACAAGGTATGTTTTCCTACTTATGCAGGTCTCTTTTGCTTTCTTGCAGTAGTGTCTTGTAGTTTTCATTGTGTAGGTCTTTTACGTCTCTGGTTAGATTTATTCCTAAGTATTTTATCTTCTTGGGGGCTACTGTAAATGGTATTGAGTTGGTGATTTCTTCTTCGAGGTTCTCTTTGTTGGTGTAAAGTAATCCAACTGATTTTTGTATGTTTATCTTGTATCCTGAAACTTTCCTGAAATCTTCTATTAGCTCCAGTAGTTTTCTTGTGGATTCTTTGGGATTTTCTGTGTATAAGATCATATCATCTGCAAATAGAGGTACTTTGACTTCTTCCCTACCAATCTGGATGCACTTTATTTCTTTTTCTAGCCCAATTTCTCTGGCTAGGACCTCCAGCACAATGTTGAATAAGAGTGGTGATAAAGGGCATCCTTGTCTAGTTCCCATTCTCAAGGAGAATGCTTTCAAAGTCTCTCCATTTAGGATGATGTTGGCTGTTGGCTTTGTATAAATGCCCTTAATTATATTGAAGAGTTTCCTTTCTATTCCTATTTTGTTGACAGTTTTTATCATGAATGGGTGTTGGACTTTGTCAAATGCCTTTTCTGCACTGATTGATTAGATCATGTGGTTCTTGCCCTTTGTTTTATTTATGTGATGCATTACACTGATTGTTTTTCTAATGTTGAACCATCCCTGCATACCTAGTATAAATATCACTTGATCATGGTGAATTATGTTTTTGATATGTTGCTGAATTCTACTGGCTAGAATTTTGTTGAGGATTTTTGTGTCAATGTTCATGAGGAATGTTGGTCTGTAATTTTCTTTTTTGCGGTGTCTTTACCTGGTTTTGGTATCAGGATTATGCTGCCTTCATAGAATGAGTTTGGGAGTATTCCATCCTTTTCTATGCCCTGAAATACGTTTAGTAGTAGTGGTGTTAACTCTTCTCTGAAAGTTTGGTAGAATTCTCCAGTGAAGCCATCTGGGCCAGGGATTTTTTTTTTTGGTGAGAGTTTTTAAATTACCTTTTCAATCTTTTCTTTTGTTATGGGCTTATTTAGTTGTTCTACCTCTGTTTGTGTTAGTTTAGTAGATAATGAGTTTCTAGAAATTTGTCCATTTCCTCTAGGTTTTCAAATTTGTTAGACTACAATTTTTAATAGTATTCTGACTCTTAATTTCAGTTGGGTCTGTTGTGATGTCACCCATCTCATTTCTTATACAGGTTATCTGCTTCCTTTCCTGTTTTTTGTTTTTTTGTTTTTTTTTGTCAGTTTGGCCAATGGTTTATCAAATTTGTTGATCTTTTCAAAGAACCAGTTTTTGGTCTTGTGAACTCTTTCAATTGTTTTTCTATTCTCTATTTCATTTAATTCTGCTCTAACTCTTATTGTTTCCTTTCTTCTGGTGCCTGAGGGCTTCTTTTGCTGCTCTCTTTCTACTTGTTCCAGGTGTAGGGTTAATGTTTTGATTATGGCCTTTTCTTCTTTTTGGATGTGGGCATTTATTGCTATAAGCTGACCTATGAGCACTGCTTTTGCTGTGTCCCAAACGTTCTGGTAGGATTGTTTTCATTCTTGTTTGATTCTATGAATTTCTTCATTCCATCCTTAATTTATTCTATAACCCAGTAGTTTTTGAGCAAGGTGTTGTTCAGTTTCCATGTGTTTGATTTTTTTTCCTTGCTTTTTCTGTCATTGATTTCTACTTGTATGGTTTTATGGTCAGAAAATATTCTTTGTAATATTTCGATGCTCTGGATTTTGTTAAGGCTTGCTTTATGGCCTAATATGTGGTCTATTCTGGAGAATGTTCCGTATGCACTGGAAAAGAAAGTATACTTGGTTGCTGTTGGGTGGAGTGTTCGGTATATGTCCATAAGATCAAGTTGGTTGATTGTAGCATTTAGCTCTTCCATGTCTTTGTTGAGCTTCTTTCTGGATGTTCTGTTCTTCACTGAAATTGGTGTGTTGAAGTCTCCTACTACTATTGTGGAGCTGTCTATCTCTCTTTTCAGTGCTGTTAAGAGTTTGTTTTATGTATTTTGGAGGCCTGTCATTAGGTGTATAAATATTTATTATAGTTATGTCCTCCTGGTGTATTGACCCTTTAATCGTTATATAGTGTCCTTCTTTATCCTTTGTGGTGGATTTTACCTTAAAGTCTATTTTCTCAGAGATTAATATTGCCACTCCTGCTCTTTTTTGAGGGTTGTTTGCTTGATATTTTTTTTTCCATCCTTTTGTTTGTGTCTTTAAGTTGTGTCTCTTGTAGGCAGCATATAGACAGATTGTGCTTTTTTATCCAATCTGTCACTCTCTGTCTCTTTATTGGTGCATTTAGTCCATTTACATTCAGTGTAATTATTGATAGGTATGAGTTTAGTGCTGTCATTTTGATGTCTTTTTTTGTGTGTTGTTCACAGTTTCCTTGTTCCACTTAATTTTCTGTGCTGAGTCGTTTTTCTTTACGTATTTTCTTTTCATCTTTTCATTGTTGTTGATTTTGTGTTTGCTGAGTCTTTATATTTTTCTAGTCTTTATTTTGACTTGTACTATTGTTAGTTTCCTTTGTGGTTACCTTAATATTTATCCCTATTTTTCTAAGTTTATACTAGTCTTTTTATTTCTTTATATCGCCTTGACTTCCTCTCCATATGAAAAATCTATGTCTACATTTTTTAAGTCCCTCTTTTTTGTTTTAATGTTGTCATCTTTACATATTGACATCTGTTTCCCTGTTTTCAGTGTTTTAGCTTTGATTTCCTTTTATGACTCCCTATCTGGGTTGATATCTGGTGCTCTGTCCTGTGTTCTAGTCTTGGGTTGTTATCTGATGCTACTGAGTTTCTAACTGGAGGACTCCCTTTAGTATTTCTTGTAATTTTTATTTGTTTTTTGCAAATTCCCTAAACTTCTGTTTTTCTGGAAATGCCCTAATTTCACCATCTTATCTGAGAGACAGTTTTGCTGGCTATGTAATTCTTGGCTGGCAGTTTTTTTCTTTCAAGGCTTTATATATGTCATCCCATTGCCTTCTTGCCTGCATGGATTCTGCTGAGTAGTCCGAGCTTTTTCTTATTAACTCTCCTTTGTAGATGGCTTTTAGTTTATCCCAAGCCGCTCTTAAAATTCTCTCTGTATCTTTGGTTTTGGCCAGTTTGATTATAATATGTCTTGGTGACTTTTTTTGGGATCTACCTTATGTGGCATTCAATAAGCATCTTGGATAGACATCTTCTCATCTTTCACTGTATCAGGGAAGTTGTCTGCCAATAAATTTTCAACAATTCTCTCTGTATTTTCTGTTATCCCCCTGTTCTGGTATTCCAATCACTCGTAGACTATTCCTCTTGACAGAGTCCCACATAATTCTTAGGGTTTCTTCATTTTTTTAAATCCTTTTATCTACTTTTCCTTAAACAAGTTACTGTCAAGTGCTTTATCTTCAGTCTCACTAATTCTGACTTCCCTTGCCTCAATTCTGCTTCTATGACTTTCTATTAAGTTGTCTAATTCTGAAATTTTATTGTTAATCTTCTGGATTTCTGATTGCTATGGATTCTTGCAGCCTGTTAAATTTGTCATTATGCTCTTCTCTAATTTTTTTAATTTCCTCTATTGCGTGTTCTACTTTTTGATCAATTTCCTTCCTAATCTCTTGAAGAGTTCTGTATATTAATCTTTTGTATTCTGCCTCCAGTAATTCCAAAAAATTTTCCTGCTCTAGAAAATTTCTAGATTCTTTATTTTGGGAGCTTGCTGAAGCCATCATGGATTGCCTCTTTATGTGATTTGATATTGACCGTTGTCTCCGAGCCATCAGTAAGTTATGATATTTATTTATTTTATGTTTGCTGTGTCCTAGCTTCTTGTTTTGTTTTGATATGCCCAAATAGGCTGCTCATATGAGCTAGTTTGATTATTGGCACCTTTGAAGCTCTAATGTCCTGTTACCAGGTGGTTAGATATTTTACTATGTGAGCTTAGGAGTCTGTCTACTCCTGTATGTATTCAGCTCAGGTGCTCAGGTAGACAGCCACCAAGTGTGTGGTGTAGGCTCTCATTTACAGTCCTAGAGAGGCAAGGGTGATTGGTGTAGGCCCAGGCATCTGGCTGCAGCTGGGGGACACACTCTGAGCAAGGCAGGGGGCTGATGGCTGCCCCTGAGTGTCCAGAAGGAAGGTGTGTCCCTGTTCCCTAAAGCACGTAGGTGGGTGGGTTTTGCAGCCAGACTATGAGCACCTAATTTTGTTGGCTGTAAAGACAGGGGGCCATCTGTTATTCATGGGCCCCTCTCGCAGGTGGCTAGGTGGCATGGGTGGAGTCACCAGTCCTCAGGCCCCTGATGTGGGTAGGTGAAGACCCTGCTTAATAGGCAGAGCAGTGTCAAATGTCAAGAACCTGCCATTTCACAGCTGAAACAGTTGAAGTTAGACTTCTGGTATATACCCTCTTGTACTGTGGTAATGAGGGCCTACGCTGTTGAGATGGGCCCATACAAGTCTATGCAGGAGTAAAGGCACTCAAAGTCCATGGATCCCTTATGTCTGTGCCTAGTCAAAGGAGCTGTGCCTACCCCGGGTTCCTGGCTTAGGGGAGTTGGAGGTTTATTTTTTCCTCTGTTTGCTAATTTGTTCAATCTCCAAGGTCGGGGAATGGCTCAGGGCATGTAATGGATCCTACTTCTGGCCCAGGGGACTCAGCAATTGCTGAAGCTGGTCTAGGACCCAGTGCAGAGCAGGCAGCGGGGAGCTAAATGGAAGAGAAGTTTTTCCCTAAGGGGGGTGTTTTCGATCTGTGTGGTAAGCCATACGCAAGTACTTTTCTTTTGTCAAGGGCTGCTTCTCACTGGTTCTGCCTGGCCAAGTAGACTCTCAGTGGCTGGGTTTCTCCTGGTGCAGAATACGCCTCCCAAGCACCGATGCTTGCCTGCCTCACCACTCATCTCTGAGCTGATCAGGCCTGAAGGGCTTAGGCTCTCACCAGAACAGGTCTGGCAACTCCTCACTGCTTCCAAACCATCCTTCCCTCCCCCTGCCACTCAGTCTGGTTCCTCAACTCTGCCTTTGATGTTCAGGGCTTCCAGATTCCCATATATAATCAAATCGCTTGTTTTTTTGGATCTTTGTTGTAAGGGGGTCCACCAGAAGCACCTGAATACTCCGCCATCTTGGCCCCACCTTGGTACTGGTCATTTTGAATCAGAAAATCATATGGTATACTATGCTGTGAATGACAAATTGAAGAGGAATGGCATCACATTCATTGTCAAAAAGAACATTTCAAGATCTATCCTGAAGTACAATGCTATCAGTGATAGGATAATATCCATATACCTACAAGAAAGACTACTTAATAGACTATTATTCAAATTTATGCACCAACCACCAATGCCAAAGATGAGGAAATTGAAGATTTTTACCAACTTCTGCAGTCTGAAATTGATCAAACATGCAATTAAGATGCACTGATAATTAGTGGCAATTGGAATTTGAAAGGTAGAAACAAGAAGGATCTGTAGTTGGAAAATATGGCCTTGGTGACAGAAACGATGCTGGAGAGCCTATGATAGAATTTTGCAAGACCAACAGTGTCTTCATTGCAAATACCCTTTCTCATCAACATAAGCAGTGACTATACACATGAACCTCGCCAGATGGAATACATGGGGATCAAATCGACTACATCTCTGTAAAGAGACAATGGAAAAGTTCAATATCTTCAGTTAGAACAAGGCCAGAGGCAGACTGTGGAACAGGCCATCAATTATCATATGCCAGTTCAAATTGAAGCTGAAGAAAATTAGAACAAGTCCACAAGAGCCAAAATACAAACTTGACTATAACCTGTTGAATTTGGAGACTTTCTCAAGAACAGATTTGATGCATTGAACACTAATGACCAAAGACCAGATGAGTTGTGGGATGACATCAAGAACATCATACATGAAGAAAACAAAAAGTCATTAAAAAGACAGGAAAGAAAGAAAAGACCAAAATGGATGTCAGAAGAGACTCTGAAACTTGCTTTTGAACATAGAGTAGCTAAAGAAAATGGAAGAAATGATGAAGTAAAAGAGCTCAACAGAAGATTTCAAAGAGCAGCTAGAAAGACAAAGTAAAGGATTCTAATGAAACATGCAAAGAACTGGAGTTAGAAAACCAAAAGGAAAGAACACGCTTGGCATTTCTCAAGCTGAAAGAACTGAACAAAAAATTCAAGCCTTGAGTAGCAGTACTGAAGAATTCTGTGGTCAAAATATTCAATGACGCAGGAAGCATCTAAAGAAGATGGAAGGAATACACAGAGTCACTGTGCCGAAAAGAATTGGTTGACGTTCAACCATTTCGGGAAGTAGCATATGATCAAGAACTGATGGTACTCAAAGAAGCCCAAACTGCACTGAAGGCATTGGTGAAAAACAAGGCTCCAGGAATTGATGGATACCAATTGAGTTGTTTCAACAAATGGATGCAACGCTGAAAGTGCTCACTCGCCTATGCCAAGAAATTTGGAAGACAGCTACCTGGCCAACCAAGTGGAAGAGATCCATATTTGTCCCCATTCCAAGAAAGCTGATCCAACAGAACATGGAAATTATTGAACAATATCATTAATATCACACACAAGTAAAATTTTGCTGAAGATCATTCAAAAGTAGTTGTAGCAGTACATTGACAGGGAACTGCCAGAAATTCAAGCTGGATTCAGAAGAGGACGTGGAATGAGGGACATCATTGCTGATGTGAGATCGATCCTGGGTGTCTTAGTCATCTAGTGCTGCTATAACAGAAATACCACCAGTGGATGGCTTTAACAAAGAGAAGTTTATTTCTTCACAGTACAGTAGGCTAGAAGTCCAAATTCAGGGCATCAGCTCCAGGGGAAGGCTTTCTCTCTCCGTCGGCCTTCTCATCAATCTTCCCCCGGAGTAGGAGCTTCTCTGTGCAGGAACCTTGGGTCCAAAGGATGTGCTCTGCTCCCAGCACTGCTTTCTTGGTTGTATGAGGTCCCCCTGTCTCTCCGCTCAGTTCTCTCTTTTATATCTCAAGAGATTGCCTCAGGACACAATCCAATCTTATAGACTGAGTCCTGCCTCACTAACCCAACTGCCGCCCATCCTCCCTCATTAACATCATAGAGGCAGGATTTACAACATATAGGAAAATCACACAATACTGGGAATCATGGCCCAGCCAAATCGATACACACACTTTTGGGGGGATATAATTCAATCCATGATGCTGGGTAAAAGCAGAGAATACCAAAAAGATGTCTACCTGTGTTCTATTGACTGTGCAATAGCATTCAACTGTATGCATCATAACAAATTATGGACAACGTTGTAAAGAACAGGAATTCCAGAATACTTAATTATGCTCATTCAGAACTTGTACATAGACCAAGAGGCAGTCATTCGAACAGAACAAGGGGATATTATGTGGTTTAAAATCAGGAAAGGTGTGCATCAGGGTTGTACCCTTTCACCATACTTATTCAATCTATCTGTCTCTTCTGACATCCATTTTGGTCTTTTCTTTCTTTCCTGTCTTTTTAATGACTTTTTGCTTTCTTCATGTATGATAACATGATGTTCTTGATGTCATCCCACAACTCGTCTGGTCTTCAGACATTAGTGTTCAATGCGTCAAATCTATTCTTGAGGAAGTCTCCAGATTCAATGGGTTATACTCAAGGTTGTATTTTGGCTCTTGTGGACTTGTTCTAATTTTCTTTAGCTTCAACTTTGAACTTGTATATGACAATTGACGGCCTGTTCATATCAGAAGGCACCAGCCCTGGAAAAGGACATCATCCTTGGTGAGGTAGATGGTCAGCAAAAAAGAGGAAGACCTTGAACGAGACGGGTTGACACAGTGACTGCAACAATGGGCTCAAACATAGCAACAATTGTGAGGATGGTGCAGGACCGGGCAGTGTTTCGTTCTGTTGCACGTAAGGTCATTTTACCTGTGTGTGTGTGCATGTGTGTAGAGACAGAGAGAAAAATACATGATTTTGTTTTGCTTTTCTTTTAACATAAATCATTTTGTACTTACTGTGTAACATATCTTAATAGTAAGTCTTGGACTGTTTTTATGACTGTTCTACTTCATTCTTTTTCTTGTTGTTGTTCTTAGGCGTCATCAAGTTGGTTCCGATTCATAGCGATCCCATGAATAACAGAATGAAAAACACTTCCCGGTCCTGCACCATCCTCACAATCGTTGTTATGTTTGAGCCCATTGTTGCAGTCACTGTGTAATCCATCTCACTGAAGGTCTTCCTTTTTTTTGCTGACCTTCTACTTTATCAAGCATGATGTTTTTCTCCAGGGACTGGTCTCTCCTGATGACATGTCCAAAGTACGTGAGATGAAGTCACACCATCCTTGCTTCTAAGGAACATTCTGGCTGTATTTCCTCCAAGACAGATTTGTTCATTTTTCTAGCAGTCCATGGTATATTCAGTATTCTTTGCCAGCACCATAATTCAAAGTCATTAATTCTTCTTCGGTCTTTTTTATTCATTGTCCAGCTTTTATATGCATATGAGGCGACTGAAATACGATGGCACACCTTAGTCCTCAAAGTGACATCTTTGCTTTTTAACACTTCAAGAGATCTTTTGCAGCAGATCTGCCCAATGCAACATGCAGTTTAACTTCTTGACCACTGCTTTCATAGGCACTGATTTGTGGATCCAAGTAAAATGAAATCCTTGACAAACTTCAATATTTTCTCCCTTTATCATGATGTTGCTTAGTGGTTCAGTTGTGAGGATTTTTGTTTTCTTTATGTTGAGGTGTAATTCATACTGAAGGCTGTAGTCTTTGATATTCATCAGTAAGTGCTTTGAGTCCTCTTTTCTTTCAGCAAGGAAAGTTGTATCATCTGCATATTGTAGGTTGTTAATGAGTCTTCCTCCAATCCTGATGCCACATTCTTCTTCATATAGTCTGACTTCTCAGATTATTTGCTCAGCATACAGATTGAATAAGTATGGTGAAAGGATACAACCCTGATGCACACCTTTCCTGATTTCAAACCACACGGTATCTGAAGGGGGACAATTTCTAGAAAAAATATCTGTCTGTACATTAGTATGGTTTTACACAGGGCTTATATACAAAACAGAATTTGTGTCTGTCTCATTCAGTTAATGCTGACATGACCTGAGGTCTGGATTGCTTATCACACATAGATACATCTTTTTTCTGGTAACCCCCCACACCCACCCCAGGGTTTTGAGTCCACAATAGAAGTGGGGGGTGGGGCACTTGTGCCTGGTCCAGAGTCAACCTTTGTAACCATCACTCCAGCTTCTTTAGCAATTGGTGACAAAATTTCCTCAATGTCTCATTTTACTAAGCAATTTCTCACATTTGAAAAATAATTTGCTTAGTTCAAAATAAAGCTTCAAATGAAGTTTCTATGCATTTGTATGAGACAGCAAGAGACAGAGATAGGAAGGGCAGCCAACCAGGCAGCCAGCCAGAGACTGGACCTGGAGGAACAGGAAAGGATTTTTAAAGTGCCCATAATATGTTCAAATATTCTCCTTCCTAAAACAGTAACAACAACAAAATTTCTCCAGGTCTTAATTCCTTCTCTATACAACATCCAGTCTCTCCCTTCTTCTTCACATCTGAACTTCTCCAAACCACAGACTTTACTCTCTTTCTAGCCTCCTATTCACTCTCCTTACTCAGTGTAGTCTAGATTATGCCTCCTACTGTTTCACTCAAAACAACTCTCAGTGAAATCTGTCAATCCAAAAGACATTTTCAAGTGTTTTGATACTGTCAGTGTGAACCACGTGAAATTGCTAATATTTGACCAACCTTGACCTTCACAAATGGTTCAACCTAATAGGTCTGTTTGCTGCATTTGACATTGCCGATCTCTTTCATATTTTTAAAAACTTCTTCCTCCTGGACTGCTGTAGTTGGCCATGGTCAGGCTGCTAGAGACTCAGTGATACAGTGTGAAATACAATGTGAAAGTAGGTACTCTTGATGCTGCAGGAAACGCCTAATGGTAGTAGGTTGACCCTTGATTACTAACATGGTTCTCTCCCAGCCTGATGGTATAAAGCCAGACATTTGGAGCTTCTTTGTCCTGGTCCATTCCTCACTCTATTCAGACCATGTTGCCCCAAACTTGAGGTACAACTCCACAAGTAACAAAGGAAGTCCTGGGACCCATGTTAAATAAACCCTTGTTGATGTCCTTTTCTTGTGTATAGCCTATGCATTGTTTGCTGGCTGGTTTGGTAGTAATGAAGTAAAAGCAACATTTTCTCTTTAAGAGAGGAAAGGGTTGCATTTTAAAAAACAATATGTTATTTTATATGTCAATTTTAAAACGAGCATGTAATTAAATTAATACTTCAAATATTATAAGTAGACATTTGATTACTTCATCTACATCCCTAAATTTTCACATATTTAAGTTGGCCAAAACAAAAAAAAAAAACTTGTAGGGGGTCTTCTCTTTGGGAAAATACGTTTTTCCCAAATCTTGTGTATTGATGTTTGTATATTGATCTTAAATCCTAAAACCTAGCTGAACTCCTTTATTAGTTCTATTAGTTTTTTAGTGGATTCCTTAAGATTTTCTGTATGCTATATCATGTTACCTGCACACAGAGATAGTTTTACTATCACCTGGCAATCTACTTCCAAAAATCAACCAATGAAAACTCTATGGATCACAACAGTTTGATTCTGTTGTACACGGGGTTGCCATGAGTTGGGGGCCGACTCAACGGCAGCTAACAATAACAACAACCAAATTTCTGGGCATGCAGCTGTTTACAGTATTCCTTTATGATTATTTTTATTTCCATATGGTTAGTACTAATGTTCCCTCTTTCACTTCTGACTCCAGAAAGAAAGGCCTGGGCCCTCCCCTGTTGGGTAAAAAAGAGATGAGAACTGACCCCACGGGCACCAACAACAAACTGCCAATAGATAGGCCTGCTCCTCACCAGCCCCTGGGGCATGAGAGTGGGGCTCTGCCTTCAAACCAGTCTGTACCACTGGATGCCCAACTCTTGATTTGTGTGTTTGTTACACAGGTGTGTTCACTGAACTGTACATTTATGATTTGGGTACTTTTCTGTATGTACTTTATGCTCCATCAAAAAAATTTTAAGAGTCATTCTCTCTTTTTCTCTCATAATTATTACAGGCCTAGGAGAGTAATCATAACCAATTTGCAAAAGTGATATGCTCTTGAACTTACTGCTTTTAATCTTTTATTTTCCATGAGCAAAAGTTCTGCTTTTTGGTCATGTGCATAGATTTCATTTTCTAAGTTCTTTAGAATTTCAAAATGATTTTTGATTTTAATGCTTTCTTGATCTCGTAAATATTTTACTTCTTGCTTCAGTTTATCCTGTTCAAACATAAAATTCATAATTAGCCCATAGAGTTCAACAAACAGGGCACCAACTAGCAGGTCTAGGTTTCCTAGATCACATTCAGAGAGGGCTTTTAACTAATTCCTGAAGCATCTGGCAGAGGCTATGGACATCTTCCCTCAGAAAATTTTTATATTAAACCCCAAAGCTGATTTATGGATACTTATTCATGAACTCTGGGAAAGGGGTCCACGAATTCCAAGTTAAGGACTCAGACATTGATACAACTTCACAACAGAACATACTTATAAACAACTGTCCGGCAAAACAGGAAGAAAGGAGAAAATTTATTGAGACTTTTAAAGGGAGGATCTAATATTTCTTGAAGGAAGAAGAATATTACTTTAAGAATTTTTCAGAATTCTCTGCTGAGCTATTCAGTTCTCAGTTATCATACGTCATAAATCACATGGTCTTTCTTTGTTGTATAAGCATGAGTAGCCTCTTATTAATAGAACTGTATGTGTATTATACTTGCAGTTTTTCTTTCCTATTTCTCTACACCCATAACATATTAAAAGCTACCTTTGATATCAGTGCCTCTCAAAGAATAGGACGTTGCCATTTTTAATTAACCAACTCCATATACATGTGCTTATCATTAACTATTGATTACAAATTTTAAAAAGGTAGTAAATACTTCTTTACCAGCTCCTACTTTGTCTACCTCCGTCCCTGCAACATCTGCCTACTTGTCCTTGTCTCCACAGAAATTTAACAGAAGCAAAGATCTGAAAAGAACCTTTAAAAGCATAATCCAATCTCTTTGCTTTAGAAAAAAAGAAACCAAGGACCCCTAAATTAAGAAAGTTTCCCATAGATACATGTTAGTCAACTCCAGAGTCGACATCTACACACACACATATATACACATGTACATGCATACGTGCAGATATATGTATATATGCATGTGTGCATATATATTCATTTATATAAGAGGGTAAGTCAAAAAGTATTGCTACTGGGGTTCCAGTTCACATATGCACGGGCTTATTCCAAATAAAACGTGTTTAAACGTGTCCCTTTTATCAGCGGATGGCTGCAGACAAATTGTCTCAGTAATACACTTGTCTTAGTCTCGTTAGGGTGCCTTAAAAAAAAAAAAAAGATTCTTTTTGCGCTGTGGAAAAAAATAATTTTGAGGTCAGGGCCAATATCAAAATTTTTAAGAAAACCCAAATGGACATCTTCCCAAATTATTGAAGCTTTGCAACAAGTTTATGGGAATGCTGCCCCACATAAAGCAACAGTTTTTAGATGGATAAAGGATTTTAAGGAAGGTCGGGAAGACCTCAAAGATGAGCCAAGAGAGGAAAGACTGCTCGGAAGGTTATGGAGACTGTTTCTCGGGATTCCAAAGGCGTGATCTTGATACATTTTCTTGAAGGACACAGGATGATCACAGGGGCTTATTATGAAGAAGTTTTAAGAAAACTGAAAACTGCAAGGTGAGATAAAGGCCAGGAAAACTGTGCGGAGGGATTTTTTTTTTCCATCATGACAATGCACCTTCTCATTCTTTGAGGGTTTGCAAGGGCTGTACTAGGAGAATTTCGTTGGGAAACCTAACCCCATCCACCCTGGAGCCCTGATCTTGTCCCTTAAGACTTCTTTTTGTTCTCAAAATCAAAGAACATTTAAAAAGAACATGATTTGAGTCCCTTGGGGATGCCAAAACTACCATTTTGATGAGGTATAAACTGAAGAGCGCAGAATTCTTTGAGGAAGGGTTAGAGAGATGGAAACACCATCTTCAGAAGTGTATAGACCTACATGGAGGATATGTCACATTTTGCTTCACATTTTGATATTTTTTGTTGAATAAAGGTTTCTATGATTTTGTAGCAAAACTCATTGACTTACTCTCATATACTAAAACTTTAAAATATTAGTATTGAAAGGGTAAGCTTAATAAAAGTGATATTTCCTACAAACTCCAATAGTGCCAGATAATTAAGGTATTACTGTCTGTATGTAACAGTATTCTAATCAAAGAAAGAAAAATAAATACATTGACCCTTTACCGTGTGGCGACTGTATCTTGAAAAATCTCTTGTCAACTGAGCAATGTTATTGTTTAGCAAAGTCTCCTCATACTTTTGTTCTATAAAAAAAGAGAAAGTTCTTCAGTTAAAAAAATTAATCAGAGTAACACATGCACCTAGTTTTAAAAGTCAAATACTATTACAAGACTTAGAACAAAAATCAGCAGTCAGGTATCTGACCCCCCAAAAGCAACTATTTTTTTAACTCATTTAGATTTCTTTTGCCATTTACTCCCATTTTCTTAAAGTATGCTTATATGGCTATTTCTTGATTTGTCATTTAAACACATTTTTGATTGACTTCCTAGTATAGCAGAAGAGGATTTAGCATGCTTGCTCCCATCAGCAGCTAACAACAACTTCTATCCTCCCTCCCACCACACACTGCCCTGCCACACACACACACACACACATACACACACTCACTCACAACCTCCATACTTCCTCCCTCTAACCACCCCATAAAGTTAGAGGTTTTGTTTAAATCTATTTCAACTGTTTTGATCATTAAAACAATGTAAGTATTATCCACTGATGAGCTACACTTTCTTGTATAATTTTTTGTTAAAAATGGCCTTTTTTTTTTTCATTTGCTTAGTTTTCCAGGTGTTGTAGGTGCCATCGAGTGGGTTCCAACTCTTAAGGAAATGCTGCCCAGTCCTGCACCATACTCACAGTCGTTGTTATGTTTGAATCAATTGTTGCAGCCACTGTGTTAATCCACATTAATTCATAACAAAATCTGCAACAAATGTAAAATCTTTCTGAATATCATATCCCTCGTGGTCATCTATATTAGGTAATCTACTGGTATCGTAAGGAGCCCAGGCTGTGCAGTGATTACATGCACAGCTGCTAACCAAAAGTTTGGCAGTTTGAACTCACCAGCCACTCTGTGGGAGAAAGATGTGGCAGTCTGCTTCAGTAAAGATTACAACCTTGGAAACTCGATGGGGCAGTTCTACTCTGTCCTAAGAGTCGCTGTGAGTTAGAATGAACTCAACAGCAATGGGTTTTTTGTTTTTGTTTTGAAACTGGAAACTTAGGCTCTCCAGTTCTGGGCAATATTTTTATATTGTTTCTTTGATTATTTCTTTTCATTTTTTTCTGTTCTCTTTTAATGGCCTTTCTGTTAGATATTCAACATCTCAGAATAGTCTTCATATTCTTACCCTTTTCTCCACCTCTCTCTCTCTTTTTTGTTCTATTTTTAGGGAGATTTCCTTAACTTTAATTTTAATCTTTTTATTGAATTTAAAAATTTAGTTTTATACTATTAATTTCTAAGAACTCTTCAGCTCTTTCTTGTTCTCTGATCTTTCTTTTAAGCATCTGTCCTTTTTTCATAGATGTGGTATTTTCATTCCCCTAAGAATATAGCTTTTAAAAGTATTCGCACATCCTTTGAATTGTCTATATTTCCAACAAGTTCTCTTTTTTTCTGTGTGCTTTAGTTTCTGCCTTTCACACTGAGGTTTTTCTCACATGTTTAGTGAACTTTGGCAGTCCAATCCTATTGCATAGCGAGGCACTAGAAGTTTTAGTTCCTAAGCAGGTTTCCTTGTACAGTGATCATGAAGGGAGCAGCCTCAGATGTCAGTATCTGTGAGGCTTTTCTCTGAAACTGTTGTTTCCTTAGAGAAGAATACAACAATCTCCTTCTTTGGGAAGAAGGGGATGGAGAAATATAACACAGCTGTAGCCAGTATTCTCCAAGATAAGCAGTGGAGGGGATGAGGGGTCTCAGTACCAAAACTCTCTCCTGCCCTCAGCCATAGCTGATGTCCCACCATTTGAAACCCTCTGGTCCAGTTTCTTTTCCAGCATGAGGAAGAGTAGTTACCCAGCTGCACAGAAGAGGGGATTTCCCCTGGCGGTCTGCTCTTTATAAAGATTTTCAGCCAATGTCTAGCCCATGACTCACCTCAGCCTTCAGAGCAGCAGGATGCTACAATGCCCACGACTTTCAAGGTTCTGTGGAAAAGAACTTCTTGCTTTTTTTTTTTTTTTTTTCACTGTCTTCAGGATGTTTATTTCCCTCCCCATTCATTCTATAATTGGTAATTAAGAACTGAACATCTTTTTAATAAACATGATTTTCTTCTTTCCCTTCACTGGCCCCTATTCCCCAGGTGCAGAGGTGTTTAAGACAGGCAGGTGACCTGGGACCCAGGGTGAGCCAGCCCTCTGTCCCAGCTGGGTCCTCCTATCGGCAGTTTTCTGAGGCTTCCTTAATCCTCCTTCTCTTCAGTTTTGGTTTTTGAGGAAGTTTTCTTAAAGGACCTCTCCTGACACGGACCTGGGATCTCGGCTCCCCCAGCAGGGAGGCCTCTTGGCCCAGGGCCTGCATCTTGGACAGCCTCTCCTTCATGCAGCTGATGTTCCTGTGTAGCCCCAGGCATTGCAGAGCTTGGGCAGACTATCTTCTTGGCCTGCCAGCAGGGAGCCCTCCAATGTGTCCAAGGGGCAGAATGCCATCTGCAACGGGGGCTACAGTATTGGGGCTACAGAATTTACCATGTAGAGAAGAGAGTGGCCCTAATTCCAGAGCCCCAGCCTGCACTTGTGAGGGCACTGCTGCCTTCTGGCTGCACCTCACACCTGCTGAGCCCGAAGACAGAGTGAGAGACACAGATGTGGGAGACGACATTGAGGCCAGGTTGCCAATTGAGTTTTCTTAGGCTGTCCTTTATTAAAGTTGGGAGCCTAAAAATTATTTTTAAAATTGTTCTGGCTGGTGAAATCCAGGAATCACTAAGGGCAGCCCCTCATATTCAGAGGAGGAATCACCGAAATGATCCAACTATTCATGTTCAGAGGAAGAAGCAGAGATCCAGAGACAGAGGATTTGGTTAAAGCTGCATAACTAGAACACTGGTATGGGGTTTTGGTTGTTATGTTGTTAGGTGCTGTCAAGTCGGTTCCGACTCATAGTGACTCTATGTATAACAGAATGAAACGCTGCCCGGTCCTTCCCCATCCTCACAATCCTTGCTTTGTTTGAGCCCATTGTTGCAGCCACTGTGTCAATCCATCTTTTTTTTTTTTATTTGTTGTAGTTTAAGTGAAAGTTTACATTTCAAGTTAGTCTCTCATACAAAAATTTATACATACATTATGGGATCCTAATTGCTCTCCCTATACTGTGACAGCACACTCCTCCTTTCCACCCCTGATTCCCCATGTCCATTCAACCAGCTCCTAACCCTCTCCACCTTCCCATCTCCCCTCCAGACAGAAGCTGCCCAACTAGTCTCATGTATCCACTTGAGGCAAGAAGCACACTTCTTACAAGCATTATTCTATGTCCCAGAGTCCAGTCCAATCTTTGTCTGAAGAGTTGGCCTCGGGAATGGTTTCAGTTCTGGGTTGACAGAATCCAGAGGCCATGCTTTCTGGGGTTTCTCAAGTCTCAGTCAGACCATTAAGTATGGTCTTTTTATTAGAATTTGAGTTCTGCACCCCACCTTTCTCCTGCTCCATCACGGATTCTCTGTTGTGTTCCCCGTCAGGGCGGTTATTGGTGGTAGAACTTCTTGTTTTTATGGTGTCCTTTTCTGTGGGAACTTGCTATTCATATTCCTCTCCCGATAATCTCTCTATCCAATGTTAACCTTCCAAAAATGTGTTATTTACTATCTGCTGCTGTCTTCCCTGCCAATCTCTTTTCCTTGTGGGTTTATATTTTTTTCTTTTACACACATTTTTATGAAGTCTCATGACAGAGCAAAGATATATGCCTGTGTGTTATCCATCATATTTAACCAAAAGTCACAACGTTGTTCTTTATGTGCACTGAGCCCACATATTCCATTCTCTGTAAGTGTAGCTGCTGACGGTATATTTTCCTACTTTCTGAAGAACGTTGCTCTTGTGTTCTCTTTCCTTCCTTTCTCCTACTTTCTCCTCTTTTCTCTTTCTCCAGCATTTTCTCTCTACTCTTTACCTGTAAGAATCAATACTTGTGATATATTGCTTACTTTTATATTCATAATGTTTCTTACATTCTCTATCTAGTGCAAGAAAGGGTAGGAGGAAACGTTGAGAAAGCAGGAAACTGGGGTGAGAGTACATATGAGAGTACATATGTATCTGGAGTCTGGGTAAAAGTAGTAAAAGACCAAGAAAACCTATTTAAGCTGTCTCAATGAAAACCTTACAAGAAGCCAAAAATCAACTGAGGAGTGGGAATCAGACCAACTACTCAGGTACTTATGCTTATAACTTTCTTATATTCTTAAAAATCCACCATCCTTGGCAAAAATCACTGTTCACTTTTGAATGTTTGTGCATTTCACATTTGAACATATTGGGTTTCTATATGACTGCACCCACTGTTTTAATTTCTGTCCCCATATTCATCTTTGCTAGCCAGTTGTTCCACCCCAGTGGACATCTTTGTTCTTGTTCTAATTCTTTCTGTAAGTTCTGGTCCTGGTCTTCAAATTTCCATGGCACTTCTTTCATCATTTAGAATACAGAAGTTCTGGAAGGTGTTCCTGCTTAAAGTCCTGCAAAGACTCCTTGGATAATGATCTTCTACTCCCCAAAAGTCTCAAACTTTTAGGATGATTCTGGATGTGTGGACTTTGGACTTTGGGTGCAGACAAGGGTTGGATAGCCATATCTTTCTGGAGGACCATCAATTTACTCAAAAACTCTCGTGGGGAAAATCATTATTTTTATATTAAACACACACATGGTTATGCTGTGTAATAGAGGAAAACATGCAAGCTTTCAGATACAGTTCACCTTCTCCACTAAGCCCCTAGATCTGAGATAAGCTCTTACCTACCTCTCCCTCAGGGGCAAGTTAGTGAAAAAATTCAATGAGTACCTACTTAATAAATGGTTAAAGTCATAGTTGGAAATAAGATATAATCTGCAAATTCATGACAAGTAAGAAATAAAAGAAAAAAAAATTCTTTACATGGTAGCAGATAAAGGAGTTGGTTCTACCTTTACCCAGTATGGAGAGAAAGAAGATAAAGTAGTTGATACTAACTCTTAATTTTAAATAGATATTAAAAGAAAAAAAGGTTGACAATAGCAATAATAAGATTGTGGTATAGAGGAGAGGACACTAATAGATGAGGCAAAAATTAGAGAATAAAGGATGACAGGTAATGGGAAAAGTTGGATGAATTTCACCATTGCTTGTAGATTGATGACCTGCTTTGTGTTAGAAGACAGCAGTGAGATCCTCACCTGGGGCTGAGGTCAATTACTATGTACTTCATATGTACCTGTAAGAATATTTACAAGCTCTTCACACCTTCTATGTTTTTCCAGAAATGCTTCTTCTGCCACTTGAAGTTGTGGAAGACACTCAACTAGCTCTTCTTCCTTTTCTTTGTTAATTTTCACTTCCTTGACAAATTTATCCTTTAAAGAAAATAAAATTAATTGTCAAGTATTTTTTTGAAGAGTTTATAAAACACTCTAGAGAAGAATGTGAGTTCTTTGAGAGGGAGAACTTTCTGTCTTGTTCTTCTCTCCTGAGATACACAGAAAGGTGTCAGGCACATAAAACAAAACCAAAAAAAAAAAAACCCCAGTTGCTGTGGAGTCAGTTCTGACTCATGGTAACTGTATGTGTGTCAGAGTAAAACTGTGCTTTATAGGGTTTTCAATGGTTGATTTTTTTGGAAGTAGATTGCCAAGCCTTTCTTCTGAGGCACATCTGGGTAGACTCGAAGTGCTAACCTTTTACTTTATAGCCAAGAATTTAATCATCTGTACCACTTACGGACTCCATCTGGCACATACTAGGTGGTTAATAAATATTTGTTGGCTGACTCATTGATTCTCTAGAAATGTTTAAGCAAGGAGATTAGGTTCAATTGGCTCTCCAGAGATCTTTTCTGCTCATATAATTCTACTGTTATTATTTTATTAGTGTTACCACATATACAGCCCAAAAACATGTTTGAGAGAATTGCCTTTGGTTGATCACATTTTATGGAAAAACAGGCCGCAAAACAGAATACACACAAGTTCTAAGAAATGTGGATGCAAATAAGAAATGGGGAAGTGGTAGAAATAATTGGATATAATGTCACAATAAATAGGTAAAAAGTACCTAAAGCAAAACATGTAGATGCCTGCTTAATTGCTCAACTCAAGTTTTGTTTAATTTCAAATGGAAATTTTTAAAAAATCCGGATGTGTTTAAAATAGTGACTAAGGCAGAGAGAGCCAGCTGACATTCAATGTCCATTCTCCCCTTCTTTGAACTAGAACTCCTGAGTTTTAGCTGAACATATGGCTGTCAACTAGAGACTCATTTCTCAGACTCCCTTGCAGCTAGGTATATCCAGTGAGTTTATGAGCAGAAGTGATGTGTGCCATTTCTGGGTCCTGCCCCTGCAACAGGAACGGATACATGCTTCTTTGGCCCTTTTCTCCTTCACCTGACTGGAACAGGATGAGAACACAATCTGCCACTTGGTCCCCAAGATGGCAGCTACAATATGAGGATGGCATAGCCACCTACCAGCCCTGGACCTATCTCTCGCCCAGACTGGAAACAGAAATAAACACCACTCTTGCTGTAACTCGCCTGCTAACCAAAAGACTGGCAGTTCAAATCCACCAGCCACTCCTTGGAAACCCTATGGGGCAATTCTACTCTGTCCTGTAGGGTCACTATGAGTTGGAATCGACTCCATGGCAACTGGTTTGGGTTTTTTGGTTTTTGTTTTCCTTGCTGTAATGCCCACTTCAGGGGCCTTCTCAATTAGATGTTCAGATTCATAAGACTTGAATAGGCCACACTTGACCCACTTAGCTCTTTGAAATTTTTTATCCAAGTTGTATACACTCATAATTTAAAAAAAAATCACATGCTAGTAGGGCAGCATCACGCTTGCTGCTCCAACAGGAGGAGTCTGCGAGGCATTGACACAACAGACAAAGGCTAGGCTTATTTTACTTATTTTACCAAAGTGACAACTCAGATGCAACAGAAAGAGACCTACACAGTGGGTGTGGTAGCCTCCCTGATTTAGAAGCCCCATGCCCAAATAGAAATCAATACCTCTTGGGCATACCTTCCAAGTGCCTGCAAAGGACATGTCCTCTTAAAAGGGTCACCACACTCCGGAAAGCCCAATGTAATAATTTCCCACCAGGTATTCTCCTAGTCAAGATGCATGTACCAGTCAGAGGTCATTATTATATAAGCAATGTTGCCTGATAATGCAGCTGATAGTTTGCTTTTATCAGGCCTCTAGGCAACAGAGCCAGAAAGTTAATCCAAGTTTGTTGTTGTAGTGTGCCATCAAGTCAATTCCAACTCATAGCGACCATTTAGGACATAGTAGAACAGTCCCAAAGGGTTTCCAAGTCTGTACGTTTTTTTTTTAATTGTGCTTTAGGTGAAAGTTTACAGCTCAAGTAAATTTCTCATGCAAAAATTTATACACATATTGTTGTGTGACATAAGTTGCAATCCCTATAATGTGACAGTATACTTCCCCTTTCCACCCTGGGTTTCCTGTGTCCATTCAACTAGTTCCTCTCCATTCCTGACTTCTCATCCTGTCTTGGAAAAGGAGCCTCCCATCTGGTCTCCTGTATCTGCTTGAACTAAGAAGCACACTCCTCATGAGTATTATTTTATGTTTTATAGTCCAGTCTAATCTTTGTCTGAAGAGTGGGCTTCGGGAATGGTTTTAGCTCTAGGTTAACAGAGCGTCCGGGGGCCATGGCTTTGGTGGTTCCTCCAGTCTCAGTCAGACCATTAAGTCTGGTCTTTGTATGTGAATTTGCATTCTGCTCCACACTTTTCTCCTGCTCTATCAGGGACTTTCTGTTGTGTTCCCTGTCCAGGCGGTCATTGATGGTAGCCGGGCACCATTTAGTTCTAGTCTCAGGCTGATGGAGTCTCTGGTTTATGTGGCCCTTTTGTCTCTTGGTCTAATATTTTTCTTGTGTCTTTGGTGTTCTTCATTCTCCTCTGTTCCAAGTGGGTTGGGACCAACTGATGCATCTTAAATGGCCACTCGCAAGCTTTTAAAACCCCAGACACTGCTCACCAAAGTGGGATGCAGAACATTTTTTTAATAAACTTTGTTATGCCAATTGACCTAGATGTCTCCCAAAACCATGGTCCCCAGACCCCAGCCCCAGCTACTCTGTCCCTCAAAGTGTTTGGTTGTGTTCAGGGAATTATTAGCCTTTGCTTTAGTCCAGTTGTGTTGACCTCCCCTGTATTGTATGTTGTCCTTCCCTTCACCTAAGATGACTCATCTACTATCTAGTTAGTGCATTCCCCTTTCCCTCCCTCACCACACTCATAACCATCAAATAATGTTTTCTTCTGCGTTTAAACCTTTTCTTGAGTTCTTATAATAGTGGTCTCATACAAATATTTGTCTTTTTGCAACTGACTAATTTCACTCAGCATAATGCCCTCCAGATTCACTCATGTTGTGAGATGTTTCGTGGATTCTTCATTGTTCTTTACTGTTGTGAAGTATTCCATTGTGTGTATGTACCATAACTTGTTTATCTATTCATCTGTTTATGGGCACCTAGGTTGTTTTTCCATCTTTTTGCTATTGTGAACAGTGCTGTAATGAACATGGATGTGCATATATCTATCCATGTGACGGCTCTTATTTCCCTAGGATATATTCTAAGGAATAGGATTGCTGGATCGTATGCTACTTCTATTTTAGCTTTTTAAGGAAGTGCCAAATCGATCTGCAAAGTGGTTGTACCATTTTACATTCCCACCGGTAGTGAATAAGTGTTCCAGTCTCTCCACAACCTCTACAACATTTATTATTTTGTGTTTTTTGGATTAGTATCAGCCTTTGGGGTGAGATGGTATCTCATTGTAGTTTTGATTTGCGTTTCTCTAAATGGCTAATGATTGTGAACATTTCTTCATGTGTCTGTTAGCTGCCTGAACGTCTTCTTTGGTGAAGTGCCTGTTCATATCCTTTGCCCATTTTTTAATTGGGTTATTTGTGTTTTTGTTATTGAGGTTTTGCAGCATCTTGTAGATTTTAGAGATTAGACCCTGATCGGATGTGTCATAGCCAAAATTTTTCTCCCCAGTCTGCAGGTTCTCTTTTCACTCTTTTGGTTAATTTTTTTGATGAGCATAAGTGTTTGAACTTTAGGAGCTCCCAGTTATCTAGTTTCTCTTCTGGTATTTGTGCATTGTTAGTTATGCCATGAATTAGGGCTCCTAGCATTGTCCCTATTTTTTTCTTCCATTATCTTTATCATTTTAGAATTTATATTTAGGTCTTTGATCTATTTTGAGTTAGTTTTTGTACTTGGTGTGAGGTATGGGTCTTGTTTCATTTTTTTGCAGATGGATATCCAGTTATGCCAGCACCATTTGTTAAAGAGGCTTTTTCCCCCATTTAACAGACTTTGGGCCTTTATCAAATATCAGCTGCTCATAGGTGGATGAATTTACGTCTGGGTTCTCAATTCTGTTCCACTGGTCTATGCATCTGTTGTTGTACATATACCAGGATGTTTTGACTACCGTGGCAGTATAATAGGTTCTAAAATCAGGTAGTGTGAGGCCTCCCATTTTGTTCTTCTTCTTCAGTAATGCTTTACTTATCTGGGGCCTCTTCCCTTTCCATTTGTCTCTCTATCTTGTTAAAAAAATGTTGTTGGAATTTAGATCAGGATTGCATTGTATCTATAGATCGCTTTGGGTAGAAGTGACATTTTCACAATGTTGAGTCTTCCTATCCATTAGCAAGGTATGTTTTTCTACTTATTCAGGTCTCTTTTGGTTTCCTGCAGTAGTGTCTTGTAGTTTTCTTTGTCTAGATCTTTTACGTCTCTGGTTAGGTTTATTCCTAAGTGTTTTATCTTCTTGGGTGCAGTTGCAAATGGTATTGATTTGATGATTTCCTCTTCGAAGTTCTCTTTGTTGGTGTAGAGGAATCCAATGGATTTTTGTATGTTTATCTCGCATCCTGAAACTTTGCTGAAATCTTCTATTAGTTCCAGTAGTTTTCTTGTGGGTTTTCTTTGGGGTTTTCTGTATATAAGATCATATCTTCTGCAAATAGGGATACTTTTACTCTTCCTTACCAATTTGGATGCCCTTTCTTTCTTTTTCTTGCCTTATTGCTCTGGCTAGGACCTTAGCACAACGTTGAATAAGAGTGGTGATAAACGGCATCCTTGTCTGGTTCCCATTCTCAAGGGGAATGCTTTCAGACTCTCCGTTTACGATGATGTTGGTTGTTGGCTTTGTATAAATGTCCTTTATTATGTCAAGGAATTTCCCTTCAATTCCTACTTTGCTGAGAGTTTTTATCATGAATGGGTGTTGGACTTTGTCAAATGCCTTTTCTGCATTGATTGATAAGATCATGTGGTTCTTGTCTTTTGTTTTATTTATGTGATGGATTACACTGATTGTTTTTCTAATGTTGAACATCCCTGCATACCTGGTATGAATCCTACTTGATCATGATGAATTGTTTTTTTGATATGTTGTTGAATTCTGTCTTAGTCATCTAGTGCTGCTATAACAGAAATACCACAAGTGGATGGCTTTAACAAAGAGAAGTTTATTTCCTCACAGTAAAGTAGGCTAAAAGTCCAAATTCAGGGCATCAGCTCCAGGGGAAGTGTTTTTCTATCTCGGCCTTCTCATCAGTGTTCCCCCGGAATAGGAGCTTCTCAGCGCAGGGACCCCGGTCCAAAGGACATGCTCTGCTCCCGGCACTGCTTTCTTGATGGTATGAGGTCCCTGTCTTACTGCTCACTTGTCTTTTATATCTCAAGATATTGCCTCAGGACACAATCCAGTCTTGTAGACTTGCCTTACTAACACAACTGCCACCCATCCTCCCTCATTAACATCATAGAGGCAGGTTTACAACATACAGGAAAATCACACAGTACCAGGAATCATGGCCTAGCCAAATTGATACACACATTTTTTGGGGGACATAATGCAAACCATGACAAATTCTATTAGCTAGAATTTTATTGAGGATTTTTGTGTCTATGTTCATGAGGGATGTAGGTCTGTAATTTTCTTTTTTTGTGGTGTCTTTACCTGGCTTTGGTATCAGGGTTATGCTGACTTCTAGAATGAGTCTGGGAGCATTTCATCCTTTTCTGTGCTCTGAAATATCTTTAGTAGTACTAGTGTTAACTCTTTTGTGAACGTTTGGTAGAATTCTCCAGCAAAGCTGTCAGGGCCATGGGCTTTTTTTGTTGTTGTTGTTGGGAGTTTTTTTTAATTATCTTGTCTTTTGTTATAGCTTTATTTAGTTTTTCTACCTTGGTTTGTGTTAGTTTTGGTAGGTAGTCTGCTCCTAGAAATTTGTCCATTTCCTCTAGGTTTTCAAATTTGTAGGAATACAATTTTTCATAGTATTCTATTATGATCCTTTTAACTTCAGTTGAGTATGTTGTGATATTGCCCATCTCATTTCTTATTCAGATTATTTGCTGCCTCTCCTGTTTTTCTTTCGTCATGTTGGCCAGTGGTTTATCGATTTTGTTCATCTTCACAAAGAACCAGCTTTTGGTCTTGTTACTCTTCCATGTGTTTTTCTATTACCTATTTCACTTATGTTTGCTCTAATCTTTATTATTTCCTTTCTTCTGGTGCCTGAGGGCTTCTTTTGCTGCTCTCTTTCTATTTCTTCAAGTTGTAGGATTAATGTTTTGATTATGGCCCTTTCTTCTTTTTGGATGTGTGCATTTATTGCTATAAACTGACCTCTGAGCACTGTTTTTGCTGTGTCCCAAAGGTTCTGGTAGGATGTGTTTTTTATTCTCATTTGATTCTATGCATTTCTTTATTCTGTCCTTGATTTCTTCTATAACCCAGTAGTTTTTGAGTAAGGTCTTGTTCAGTTTCCATGTGCTCTGTTATGGAGAATGTTCCATGTGCATTGGAAAAGAAAGTATACTTGGTTGCTATTGGGTGGAGTGTTCTGTATATGTCCATGAGGTCAAATTGATTGACTGTGGCATTTAGATCTTCTATGTCTTTATTAAGCTTCTTTCTATACGTCTGTCCGTCACTGAAAGTTGTGTGTTGAAGTCTTTTAGTATTATTGTGGAGCTGTCTATTTGTATTTTCAATGCTGTTAGAGTTTGTTTTATGTATTTTTGAGCCCTGTTGTTGGGTGCATATATATTTATTATGGTTATGTCCTCATGGTGTATTGACCCTATAATCATTATACAGTGTCCTTCCTCATCCTTTGTGGTAAATTTTGCTTCAAAGTCTATTTTGTCAGAAATTAATATTGCCACTCCTGCTCTTTTCTGATTGTTGTTTGCTTGATATATTTTTTCCATCCTTTGAGTTTTAGTTTGGGTCTTTCAGTCTAAGGTGTGTCTCTTGTAGGCAGCATATAGATGGATCGTGCTTTTTATCCAATCAGCCACATAGGTGGGTGGGTTTTACAGCCAGACTTTGGGCACCCAATGCTATTGTCTGTAAGGACTGAGACGCACCACTTATTCTCAGACCCCTGTCCTAGCTGGCGAGGTGGAATGGGTGAAGCCGCCAGTCCTCAGGCCCCTGATGTGGGTGGGTGAGGACCCTGCTTAATAGGCAGGGTGGTGTCAAATGTCATGAATCTGCCACTCCCCCTTGGCTGTTGCAGCTAAAATAGGCTCCAAGTATACACTCTGTTGTTCTATGCTAATGAGGGCTTATGGTGTTGAATAGGCCCACACAGGTCTAGGCAGGGATGAAAGGCATTTGAAGTCCAGGGACCCTTTATGCCTGTGCCTAGACAAAGGGGCAGTGCCTGCCCTGAGTTCCCAGCTTAGGGGATGTGGTGATTTTTTAAAGCTGTGAGACTGGTTTGGGTGTGGTTAGTCCTGAGTACCTGGCTTAAGGGAGTTGGCAAATTTTGATTTTTCATTTGTTTTTTTCCTAAAGCCACAAGACTGGTTTGGGTGTGATAGCTCCTATTTCTGGCTTAGGGGGGCATGGCAATTGTTGAATACTGCTGGACTGGTATCAGAGCAGAGAGGGGAGAGGGGAGGGGGAGGGGAAAAGAGGCACTTGTCCACTGTGAAAGTCCCAGAAGGGGAGGGGTTATTTTGATCCTGCATGGTAACACTTAACTTTCACAGAGTCAGCGCCACCTCCCCTTGGCTCTAGAGGCTTGTGCAGACTCTCTGCTACCCAATCTGCCCTGACATGGTAAAACACGTCCCAAGCACTACTGTTTGCCTCAGCCCCCGTGCACCAGCCAATCCAGCTCGCCAGGTGTTGGCTAGCTCAAGTCTGGCACTTCTTTGCTGCTTCTAAACGGTCTCCCCTCCCCCTGCCACTCAGTCTGACTCCTCAACTTTGTCTTTGATGTTCAGAGCTCCTAGACTGTCATATATAATCAATTCACTTGTTTTTTCAGGTCTTTGTTGTAAGAGGGACCACAGGAAGTGTCTGACTATTCCACCATCTTGGCCCCACCTCCTGTAATCTTTATGGAAACTGACAGCCACTTCTTTCTCCCACTGAGCTGCTGGTGGGTTCAAACCACTGACTTTTTGATTAGCAGCTGAGCACTTAACCACTGCACCACCTGGCCTCCTCTCCATAAAGATTACAGCCTTGGAAACCCTATAGGTCAGCTCTACTCTGTCCTATAGGGTCACTATTTGTTGGAATCGACTCAACAGTAACAGGTTTTGGGGCTTTAAGTTTGGTACACTGAAAGATTCAGAATGATATTATAGCCTTGCTCCTACCAGAAGATTCATTTTACATTTAACTGATTAGAATAGCATCAAATATCAGTTATTCCCCCTCCCCCTCAAACAGCCATCTAAAATTATCCCTCAGTGTAAAATAAAGTTTACCTCATAGTTGCTTAATTCTTCAATTAACTGTTTTTCTTTGTGGACAAATTCCTGCTCCTCTTGTTTTAATTCTATTGTAAGTTTTTCAATTTGTGCCACAAATTCATTGATTTCTTTTTCTCTAGAAGTGGTCTAATTAGAAAAAAAATGAGGAATTGTCATTTCTTTTGTGGAGTTCCATCTTACATTTTCAAACAACCAGGTAAATTAATATCACTTTGCATGAGACTTGTCTCTGAATTTAGATTATATAATTTCTTAGTAACCACTGAGAGGGATTTTGTTTTCCTCCAGAGATTAAATTTTCATTAAACAATATCTATAAATATGGCAGGAGGGATGGGAGAGGTAGATGATGAAGGAAAGGCAGAGAATAAATATAGGCAGTAAATAAATGATACCTGGCCTCATATTTTTAGAGATACCTTCTCTAAAGACTAACCTCAAATAAATTTCTGTTTGCATGATTCAAAAGTATAATCTGAAGAGAATTGCTACTTCACTTGCTAAATTCCCATACTTAATAAATAGCTAATGGATGCATGTCTTAAGAAAGTTAAATAATTCACTCTAAATATGAAGTTAGCAGAAAAGAAGATACCTCTCAATAAGATAAAGTTTAATTAAAATTTAAGGAGAATTACTCTAATGTAATGTAGGGGACTAATTTTGAGTATCTTGAGGTCGCTTACCTCTTCATATAATTTAATTTTTCTTTGTTCTGCAACCTCAATTTTATTAATAATTTCTTGTATATCATTTTTTGTCGTGAGCACCCAACGGGCATGCTTTTTTAGCAAACAACCTATTTTCCACTGAGTTATAATACTAGAGAAGAGAACAAAAGAATTACCATTAAATTGATACAGCAGATAACTGAAAAGATGAAGCAATTCAAAGTAAAACAAGTCCTACTATTATACAAAATTGTTTGTGTGCTTAGTGATGCAGACTATCCATATTAACTAAAAAACCAAGTAAGACAAAACATTAACTGCCTCAGTGCTCTCTGCAGGTTGCTTCAGAGTAAGAAGTTGTGAGTCTATAGGTCTAACAAAACACTGAACAAACACAACTTGGCAGCTCCCCTCCTTTAAGTAAAGGGCAGAAATAGGAAAGGCTTAGGGGCACATGGAAAAAGAAGAGGCCCCGGCAGAAATAGTAATTGAGTTACTAAATCATTCAAAGTGCTAATAAAAGATTCTAGGCTTCTGGGTTCTCAAATTTTTCTCTCCACCATAATATAAAAATAAAGCTACGTAATTGGAGAATGGTAAAAATATATCATTGTAGTCTTGTAAATAATAACAACAACAATAAAAAAAATGCAGCTGATTTTAGTAAATGCTTTCTAGTTGCTGGCACTGATGTAAATATTTTATCTAGATCATATCTCTGCTGCCACTCACAACAACCTTCTAAGGTGGGAACTACTATCATTCCTCTCTTTACAGGGATGAGTGCAAAGAGAGGCTATGAAATAACTCACCCTCAGTCACAGAACCTGTACTCTCAATCCCTCTCCTCTGTCACTACACTGCACGTATCACCTTCCCACTGGTTCACAAAGAAGCCTGGATGAGCAAGAGGCATGTCCTAATATCGGCAATTTTACTTTTTGGTGACTACACTCGATTGAAACTGAAAACTTTGGTTCTGTTCATTGCCAAAACATCAAACTAATAAGCACATCTAAATCTGAGAGAATTCACACAATTTAATTTAAGGAAATCATTTCTTTAGATGCTAGTAACTGACTCTATTTTTTCCCCCAACTTTAAGGCATTGTTTGTTAAGATAACATATACTACTTATAACGCAAATTTTTTTTTTTTTTTTTTTACCATCTCTGACTTTCTCTTTCCAGATTATCACCCAGGATTTTTATTTGTTTCCGGTATACTTCTTGTGTTGCTCTAAAAACAAGAAAAATATATTGGGATTTTGCATTTGTGGGAGCTGTTAGAACATATAAAAGACTCTTTGGGCATAATTCTTATTCTCTGTAAGTCTACAGTCTAATTGGAAGACAAAACAAACCTTGTGAAACAACCACATATTTTAATGGCAAACTAACAGAAAGACGATTCCAGTTCTGTGTACATGAAAACTGATTCCGCAAGTATCGAGGTGGATACTGAAGGATAAAGAACAGATTCTGGGGAAGGGTTACTGTAGATGAATGTTTAATAGAAGGGAGGATGGTGGATTGGCAGAATGGAGACGCATTCTTACCAAGGAAAGGACATAATCATTTGTAAAGACACAGAGGAAAGGAACAAGTTAGGCTGTATTGTGACACAAGGTAGGCTTGTTACATACAAGACAGTATGATGGGGAAAAATAACACCATGATACTGATGGTTTAACAGTCAGCAAATTGTTGAGGAACTCTGAATTCTAGACTGAGTTCTGATTTGATACAATATATCATTCAAAAAGCCAATACAGATTCTTGAACTAGGGGAGAGTAATAATTAAGGATAGAAGATTTTCTTGAGGTAGAATGGCTGGAAATGTGAAATTTCTAACAGAAGTATTAGAGGCCTTTATTTTTATTCCCCTTTTTTTTTTTTTGGTCTATTAAGTGCTTCAATCACAGAAATAAACTGAAGGCCACATAAGTAAAATGCTGCTTAATTTATATTTTTTGAAGGACAGAAATAGTCATAGAATAACAATGTATGTATAAATTTTTGTGTGGGAGACTAACTTGAAATGTAAACTTCATTTAAACTACAACAATAAACAAATAAATAAACAGATTGTGCATACCCATACAAAAAAAAATAGTCATAGATAAAACTTACAGTATGAACCACTGTTAAATAGACTAGAAATAAACCTGTGCTCATATTTTCTTTCTCTATTTGAAATCATTGTACAAGCTCTCAATTTCCTACCATAATAAATCCAATATCCTCTCCTAGGTCTGTCAGTGTCTTCACAATTTGCCCCCACCTTACAGATTTGGCTTATTTACATATTTAATATAACCCAGAGAGGAGATGAACCAATTTAAAATAAAGAAAGCAACAATAATTTTGAAAATCTAAATAAATACCAATATTCGGCCACAAATTTGGCTATGAGCTTCCTGGTGACCACAGCAATGATGACACTATAATTTATTATAAAATTTGCATTACTCTTCTGGAAAATAAACCTCTATTCAACCTGATTTTCTTTTCCTCATCTTTCATAGAGAGGAGTTAGTAGTTTCATTTCTGAAGCTGACATAGCAAGAAACAGATGTTTAAATATGTTATTTAACTATATAAGCACAACCACCCAAAGAACCTATACTCCAGATGTTTGTTGGTATGTGCTCAAATTTTTGTCACTGTCTATCTTACTTCCATAGGCTCGTCTCTTCACTGTCCTATATGCAAATCATGTATTTCCCTGTGTGTGGTGACATTATTTCCCTATTTCATGAGCAAACAGAAAAAAAATCTAACCTATTTTTAAAGGCCAAGATCAAAGTTTAATCCTTATATAATGAAGAAGGACCCCTAGACTTCACTTTCTTTCTTCTCTGAATGTTTTTTATAGTCCACACTTTATTCTGCACAATTATACATGGTCCATTAGTTATTTCATGTGTGTTAGTCTTACTCATCTGCCCAGCTAAACTGTAACTTGCCTTATGCCCCATTAATGGGCATGTAAAATGGTAGGACATTTATGTAAGGAATTTTGACAATAATTATAAAAATGAAAAATATATGTTCCCTGTAACTCAACTATCATGACTTTATTATAAAGAAATAGTCACACAGGTGGACAGAGATATGTTAAAAGATATTAACTTCAATAATTATAATATAGGAAAACTGGAAAAAACTAAATGTCCATCAATAGAGCATCGGATAAATAAAACATAATATAATCTGTAAAAGAAATATTGTGCAGCTGGAGAAAAGAATGAAGAGGTCCCAAATACATGATTTTTAAAATTTTCGCAATAGTTTCAAACTCAACAGAAAAGTTATAAAAATTGTACAAAGAATTCCCATATAACCATCACCAACTTCTCCAAATGCTACTATTTTACTATATGTTCTGTATGTTTTGTAAAGCTCTCAAATCCCATAAAGTATAAGTCACTATTATGCTTTCAAAATACATATGTATAATCACTTGTCATGGATTGAAGTATGTCCCCCCAAAAAATGTGTGTATCAACTTGGCTGGGCCATGATTCCTGGTATTGTGTGGTTTTCCTATGTGTTGTAAATCCTGCCTCTATGATGTTAATGAGGGAGGATGGGCGGCAGTTGTATTAGAGAGGCAGGACTCGTCTACAAGATTGGATTGTGTCCTGAGGCAATCTCTTGAGATATAAAAGATGTAGTAAGCAGAGAGACAGGGAGACCTCATACCACCAAGAAAGCAGTGCCAGGAGCAGAGCATGTCCTTCGGACACAGGGTCCCTGCATGGAGAAGCTCCTAGTCTGGCGGAACACTGATGAGAAGGTCGACAGAGAGAGAAAGCCTTCTGCTGGAGGTGACGCCCTAAATTTGGACTTTTAGCCTAGTTTACTGTGAAGAAATAAACTTCTCTTTATTAAAGCCATCCACTTGTGGTATTTCTGTTGTGGCAGCACTAGATGACTACAACATCACTCATAATATAAACTTAGAAATATGTCTACCTTGCTGAGGTTCTCAAACATTAACTATAAATCATTAGAAACCTGTAAGTCATTAGAAAGTTATTTAGAAAACTTCTGAGCTTAGACATAGGAGCATGTGAAGAATGACAACCTTTAAGCTAAGTTGACTTTGACCTGGTATGCTATGATAAAAGAAGACATAACATAGTTAATCTCTGTAAACTAGCCTTGAGACATAAGTTTAAATAACTTCCCTAATCTCTAACCTTGAAGAAAAAAATATGACATTCAGCTAATCTCTAACCCTGGAGAAAAGACTTAACATACTAGCCTTTGACATCACACTGGCCATTATTGTGTGAGGCCGTGGTGAGAATTTCACATATAAACCCTGAATTTCTGCTCATTCACTGAGAGAAGGCAGAAGCAAAGGGATATTTCTCTATTTTCTTACTGTCTTTGAAGACTGAGAGCTTGGTGAGACTCTGTCCATTGCCACCGACCCCAGACTCAAGCTACCAGGGACCTCCATCAATTCAAGTTGTGGTCAAGCCCTCCTCCCAAGACCTCTCATTAAAGGTAAAAGCCTTAAGTCTAAAAATTTGGACTCTAACCACTGAACGAACATTGTAATTGTAATTGTTAACTCTGATTCTCTGGTTCTAAATGAATGCTGTGAGGTCTTACTTGCTTGCCTTGCCATGACTACCCTGCAATAAACAAAATAAGTTTATGCATGATAAACCTGAGTATCTCTCTCTTAATTTTCTAAGATAAAATCCTACACAACATTGTATTTGCTTTATCATTCTCCCAGATATAATTTTAAGTGGAAAATATCCAGTTATAGAAGAGTACAATACAATTTAGGGGGATAAATATATACACATTTGGAAACCCTGGTGACATAGTGGTTAAGTGCTACGGCTGCTAACCAAAAGGTCAGCATGTTCGAATCCACCGGCGCTCCTTGGAAACTCTACGAGACAGTTCTACTCTGTCCAATAGGGCCGCTATGAGTCAGAATTGACTTGATGGCAATGGGTTTGTTTTTGTTTTATATACACATTTACTCTCTAAGTTACATATTCCTATATTTGACTTTTTAAAATCTGATACAGGCATCATTTTTATTATCAGAAAAAAATTAAAATAAAAATTACAGTGATTTAGGATGGCAGAAATGAACACATAGGCAGTCAGTGTTGTAATAATATTCAGGCACATGCTTGTCACTAGACCCCCCCACCTTGTCTATTCCTTGCATCCAGCAGCCCACCTGGAACTCAGAACCTGTCTCTCCCTTCAGTGAAAGAACCAACGGTAATGACTTTTCTGCATTGTAAACAAGAGAGCTAATTACAAACTTCTTTTTCTGTAGTATATTAGAAATTGACATAGACTTATTGTTATCCTTTATTTAAAAATATATGCAGAGGAAGAATAGAGATTAAACATTCCAAAGGCAACAAACATACCGATGAAGTTCTTGTAGGGTGATGAGTCCTTCTTCCATATTTTTGATGTCTACTTTTCTTTGTGCTAGGAAGTTTTCTTTCTGAGTAATAAATTCCAGTTGTTTCTGATGTCTGCCATTAAAAAAAAAAAAAAAACCAGGGTTATCATATGTTGAATGTTGAAATAATCATTTTTAACTCCTCAGTGTCAGAAAAAAATATGCACTCACAAATAAGAACGTAAGAAGTAGTTTGGAAAGTTCAGTTCAGTCATCCGGCCAAATAAATGATTAAATAAAAGAAACAAAATATTTTTTCTGGTAGAGATTAAATCTAAAGTTATGCATAAAATTTATAAAAACTTCCAAGCCATGGAAAGGACTTTAATTGCAACAGTAACCACAAAACAATAACCACAGAACAACAGTTCTAGTATGCATTCAATCCCTCTGAGCAGGGAGGTCTCTCCTAACACATTTATCTGTCTGTTACACCCTTTTGTGAAAGATGAAGGAGTCAGATCAAGTTTGCACACTGGCTCTCCCTCTTACTAGTAGTGTGACTTTGGACAAGAAACTTCACCTGTGGATGTGCCTATAAAATGGTGATCACAGTACTTATCTCACCTGGTTGTAAGGGTTAAATCGTATAGTAATAAATTATTGCTCATATAATTGTACCCTTATGTTAAAAGAGAGAAACTGAGAACTTCTGGTAAAGGCAGCTGTTTGACCTCAGGCTTAACACTTCCCAGGAACTTGTGATAAGGTCTTAACCCTTTCCAGAAACTCTGATAAAGGCTTAACCCTCGCCAGAAACTAAAAACTCATGATAAAGAGAGTTCTGGGGAAAGTTATCCTAAGAATTTTTAAGTTGCAATGTTAGAAAGTACCTAACTGCAAATAATTAGATAAGCCATAATTAGCCTATAGAATATAGACACACAAACTTAATAAACCAAACTAAAGCCGCACTTTTAGATAGCCCCCTTCGGCCAATTAAGTGAATGACAACCAAACATTTAAAAATTTGCTTTTTGGGAACACCCCTAACAGTTTGTACTGTATATAAACTGATCAAAATTGTAATTTGACAAGCTCATTTCTTCAGAGAGGTGTCTCCTGTTTGAGAACGGTTATCTTGATCAATAAATTCTTTTTTAACTCTAATTGACTCGTTGATCAGAGATTTTTCTTTTGGCTCTTGCAAGATTTTATTCTGTAATATTCAATGAGCAAACACTGATGAATGTCCATTAGCTGCTAAGCTATGTGTTAGGTCTTGGGGTTATATTGATGATAAAACAGAATGACTGCCCTTCTCTGTTTGTAATCCAGTGGGACAAAGCGAGTTATACCCAGTGGATTACAATAAAGAGGAATGTCATCCGAGGGATGTTTTAGGAGGATTATTCTGGTGGAAGGCAGGAGAATAAGTTAGGGGTGATAAAGCAAAAGGCAGAAGAACATTTGAGAAGCCTATCAAACTGAGTGGCTGAAAGGGCTGAGAAGAATGGAGCAGGAGAGATATCTGGGAAGTGGAATTGATAAGCTTGTGACTGAATGGAGCCCAATGGGTGGCAAAAGGGGATTTCCTCAAATATTGTCCCAGTCTCTGGGTTAGGAGATTGTATCAGTGATGGAACCATTCTCCAAGATAGGGAATATAGGTGTGAAGCCAGTTTCTGATGAAAGATGAAAAGATCAGCTTTAGAACATCACACATTTACAAAGCACCTTGGTGCCAGGCACTCAGTCACAGTTCTCAGATTGGAGGGAAGTACAATTTAGTGGGTGTACAATTACAGTACCATGCTTTATATGCCAAAATTAAAAAATAAATAAATAAATAAAGGTATATGGAGGGCCAAGTGAGCATCTCATTCAGCATAGGGAGTTTTAGAGAAGACTTCTCAGAGATATCTGTAGAACATCTGTATTAGTTTTCTATTGCTACATAACAAATCATGAGTGGCTGAAAACAATACTCATTGATTACTTCAGTTTCCAGGAGTTAGAAGTTTAGGTACAGCATGGCTCAACTGGGTTCTCTGCCTAAGAGCTCACAAGGCCAAAATCAAGGTGTAAGCCAGGCTACGACTGTCATCTGGGGCTCAGGGTCCCCTTCCCAGCTTGCTCGTTGTTGGCGCAATTCATTTTCTTCTCATGTTTTCCATGCTACTCCTTCCACCATCAAGCTAGGATTAGGGGTCAAGTCCTTCTCAAGCTTCGAATCTTTCTGACTTCCCCTTCTGTTCTCCTCTTCTGCTCCCAGCCAGAGAAAACTCCCTGCTTTTAAATTCTCATGTGATTGGATCAGCCTATCTGGATCATCTCCCTGTCTTAAAGTCAACTGTGCCATATAACAACATGATGTATTATTACATTCACAGCTCCAGGGATTAGGGTATGACATCTTTCCTGGGGTGAAGGGGTGGGACATTATTCTGCCTACCACACCTTCCCAATAAAGAAGTAGTGGACAATCCAAAATACTTGTCTAGAGTCTGAACGGAAAGTGTTTTGCCGAATCTATCAATGTGTGATGTCAACAGCAGAGAGGCAGAAGTGGAAACCATTTCCCTTGTTGTCCCTCATCATTCTTCCCTCACTATCTCCCACCTGCCCTCTAACCCACACCAAACCAAACCCATTGTTGTCTAGTCGATTTAGATTCATGGCGACTCCATGTATTACAGAGTAGAACCATGCTCCGTAGGGTTTTCTTGGCCGTAATCTTCACGGAAGCAGATCACCAGGCCTTACTTCCGCAGTGCCACTGGGGGGTTCAAACTACCAACAGTTGAGCACAAACTATTTGTGCTACCCAGGGACCCTTCCATCTAAACTAAGAAGGTCCCAAACTGCAGCCAGAACATTGGGATTGCGGGAGGAAGCAGTGTGAGACAAAGAAGACAACCATGGTCCTCTTTTCGACTGCAGGTTTCCCAGCCTTAGAGATGCCTGAGCTAATGGAGTGGAGAGGTTTTAAGTGTGATGAGAATTTGGAGTTTTGGTATTATATCAATTACATATCGCTGGCCTTTTTTAGTTCCTGGGAAAATAGTCCTTTCCCCATGAGACTATCTAGAGAAATTATGAGATCTACCTATGGTGGAGAGGGTTAAAAGGGCAGCAGTAGAAAAGAAATAATTTCTACTTCTTGGACCCTATTAAGTCCAGCTTATTGATTAAATGCTTGCCGGATCCGAGGCTCTGAAGGAAGGCTATGCTGGATCTTGGTGCAGGTAAACAAGCAGGGCCTTGGCATCTTGCTAGTGGAGAGCAGTGAGGATTTGAGATTTCAGGAAGTGATTTGGCCAGAGGCAAAGAGACCAGTCTGAAAAGATAGGTATCCATTGGTGGGAGTGGTAACCAGTGATGTGCAATAATTACCGCTAATCAAATCCCTTGGTGGTGCAAATGGTTAACCCACCCAGCTGCTAACCAAAAGGTTAGAAGTTCAAGTCCAACCAGAGATGCCCCAGAAGAAAGGCCTGACAGTCTACTTCCAAAAAGTCAGCCATTGGAAACCCTATGGAGCATAGTTCTGCTCTGCAACACATGAGGTCCCCATGAGTCAGACTCAACTTGATGGCAACCTTTTCTTTTTTTTAAAGTTAAAGGAGTTTTAAATCCATGATGATAGTAGAAAAAATGAGGAAGTTAACAAGAATTGTGCTATAAGACCATATAAAAGATTGCTAAGATGCAATCTGAGAAAGTAACATTCCTTATAAAAATCAGGAAACAATGGTCAAGACAAATGATTGAAGTCTTACACTAAAGGTTTAAACTCAAAATTGAGGGAATTCCCACCTAAGAGTTTCTTTATGGTCTAAGAAGTAGGGAAATATCAACTGAGTGTAGTGGAAAGAGAATATTATAAAATGCTTGAGGACAGTGGGATCACAGAGACTCCAAAGAATGATGTCAATAATATGTAATTCTTAAAAATAATTATGATAAAATTTGAAAGTTAAATATAAATAGTTTAAGAACATTATAATACAATTTCTATAGACAACAAGTTCCAAGACAGCAGATAATGGTTGTGTTTTATAAATCCTGTATTCTTCTTCTACTTCCCTACCCATACAACCAGAGACTTTCATGAGTGGCTCAATAGTTGTTGAATAAAGTGAATGAGTATCATCTCAATTATCTAGTGCTGCTATAACAGAAATACTACAAGTGGGTGGCTTTAACAAACAGAAATTTATTTTCTCATAGTTTAGGAGGCCAGAAGTCCAAATTCTAGGGGAAGGCTTTCTCTCTCTCTAGGCTGTGGAGGAAGGTCTTTGTCCCTTCACCTTCTACTTCCTAGTTCCTTGGAGATCTTCATGTGCCTTGGCATCTATCTGATCCCATCTCTGCTCACTCACTTGCCTGTTTAATCTCTTTTATATCTTATGACTCAAGACACACCCTATACTAATCTTGTCTTATTAACATAACAAAGACAATCCATACCCAAATGGGATTTACAACATATACTTTGGGGGGACACAATTCAATTCATAACAAATATTTGAATGTAATCATGTTGAATCTGTTTTTGTAAGGACTTCAAGTACTTAACCACATAGTAGTAGCCATCATATTAAGTGCTAAAATACATTTGGTGAATTGTATTTTTCATTACCTTTCAAATCTGGTTTTCCTTATTCTGGTCAAATTTTCTTTACTCCACATAAATTGACTTGGAACTATTACCAATTCATGAAGATTAAATCACAAAGAGTAAAAGCAGTATTCTTTCAACAGACTGATTTAGAAGCAAAAGTAATGCATTTGGTTAATATAGGTTTGAACTGATTCAGATGAGGAAAGCATTACTTCATGCCTATAGAGGCAGATTGAGAAATGTTTCTTTATTGTTGGGGAAAGAATATTTCATTGTTATCAGCAGATTTTCAAAGTAGGATAAGCTTAAGTGGCCACCACTTTGAATAGCAAGGAAAGCACTCCGTAACTATAGCATGTTGATTTACATATATGGATCATGGGTAGAAACATACTCATCATGGATCTTTCTTTTCCTAAAAAACATCTCATCTTCTTCACCTAGGACAATCTTACATTGTCTGGTAAGAGTAGTTAGTTTGTCTCGCAGCTCTTTATTCTCTAAACGAGCTTTGTGCAGTTTTTCAGCCACCTAGAGAAAAACAGAAGTATTGAGTAAGAGGACTTGCTTCACAGTTCCTTTGAGGAAAGGCAGAGTCAGGTGGGCAACTCTCTGCAGCACTGGGTAGATTGCTGAGTACGCAGTAAATATGCCTTAAATGTTGAATTATTCTATATCAAATATACAATTGTACATTTGGGGGCCACTTCTGTAAGTTGTTATGACAAAAGTGTAGAAAGGTAGTAAACACTGATATAAAACTATTGAGTAATAATCCAAATTGCAATAAGAAATGGGATTAATAAATTGTAATATTCAACAAGATCTGTGTGAGCTTTTCCCAGAAGATGAAATACACTAGGGGAAAAATGTAATATCAACAGAAGCTCTTGCCTCATTAACTAGGTACTATACCTGCTTCACATTAAATATTTCTATTTGAGGACAAAAAATGGTACCCATCAGTGTTCTGAATGTGGTAAGAATTTTGTGCTTGGATGTTTCCATTGAATTGACTCAAATTAGTTAAGAAAGTTAGGTATATAGTAGGAATGGTGGGCTGGGTAGTCCTACATAGCCTTCTGGCTGAGGGCCACTAGAATAGCTGGACTAAAAAAAAAAAAAAACTTTTAAAAAGTATTGAAAAACTAACAAGATAATGTGGAATTATCAGGCCTAATTCTAGGAGAAACCCTCAAAATATCTTTTTCCCTGAGGACATTTATCAATATGGCAGGGAATTGGTAACAATAAAGGGTGACAAAACAGATATGAAAAGGTACCAAATAAAATTATCAATTGAAATATACAATAATCAAAATAAACTGGACTTCATCAAAGTTAGTAAATTACATTCATCAAAAGACACCATTAATAGAGCAAAAAGTCCAAGCACAGAGTGGGATAAATATGTACATGAACACTATATATTTAGAGTGTATATACTGTTCTGTGTTTGAGTAATATTTCACAATAGAAAGTCTTTTAAAAGTTAGAATGGAATTTAATGTCATCATTGAAATTGCCCAGTGACTCATGAGAATATGACTGAATGTCACCAAGAACCCATAGTATCTGCCACAGTGGAAATAATAAGTCAGAACCCTGCCCCTTTGAAATGGTCACTAAGTTGTACCCATGGACCTTGGCTAAAGGTTGCAGATTGAAGAGAGCCCTTTACATTTGCCTCTTTGATCAAGTCAGCCATGCCAGCTTAGGGATCCTGAACTGTTCAGATAGTCATTATGGCTGAAAACTGTAAAACTAGCAAGTGAAGGCTGCCTAACATTTCCTGCAACAGGGAATAAATGGAAATTAAAAAACTCTTTGACTAGACAATGGAAGACAATTTAAAAACAACCAACAACCTTATTTGGCTTCTGTCTTTTGGTATCCTGTACCTTCCAACTCCTTGTAATTAAAAGAATCAGAGAAGGCTTAGGCCAGAAGGGAAGTCATTCCTAATGCTGGCAAATTCGAAAACCAAAAATAGAAAGATACTTAATTTGTACAAATCATTCTCTGGGAGACAACTACCTTGGATGGCCCTGCCAAGCCTCTGGGTATGACTGTAGTCCTCAGAGGAAAGGAGAAGCTTTGCTTTCTAAGACCAAGAATTTGGATGTGGAGTTGTAATATATCCTTGAGCAAGAAGATGGATGAGGAACTGAGACAGGAAATGAGGTTAGCAAGGAGGCTTTTGGGCTTTGCAATTTCTTCCACATAATCACCCAAATTTCCAGAAAAGTTTGCAGTAGATCATGAAATGCTTAGTGTTATTAAATTTCTCTCAGAAACTAATGAAAGGTATGAGTTTTACACCTGATTGACTTGGGGACAGAACAGAGGTATAGGAAGAAGGCAGAGCGTACCTGGCACTAGAAGTCAGGAATATTGAAATTAAGTATCTGTATCTGAGGGAAGATGGATTGACACAGTGGCTGCAACAATGGGCTCAAGCATAGCAATGATTGTGAGGATGGCACAAGACCAGGCAATGTTTCATTCTGTTATGCATAGGGTCACTATGAGTCAGAACCGACTTCATGGCACCTAACAACAACAACATCTGAGGGAAGAAGGGGATACCAAGGACGTTTCACCTTCCACTCAAGGACTGAGAAGAATCTCAACTGTATCTAACGTGCCGGTGTATTTGTATGTGTGTGTATTCCTGTTATACATACTGTTTTATAATTTAAAATTTGTCACTCAGTAATGTATTATGAACAATACTATTACTTATTTAACCAAGGTCCTTTTTGGGGGGCTTTAATGGTATCCTCCCCCAACCCAAATTGTTCACTATCATAATGAATGCTTAACTGAATATCTTATGGCTAAATTTTGGTTTACATCCATGGTTATTTATTTATGATAAGACACTTCTTTTAACCTAAGTTTAAAAAATGTCTAAGGAATTCTCCTGGGGGCTAAATCTGACTCAAATACTTTACTAACATTATTAAGTATAGAGAAGGTTGCTATACTTCACAGGTGCCACACAGTAGCAAGAAGGTCCTAATTTATCTAAATAATTCACGTAGAAAATGTCCATTTGACAATAGATAAGTAGTAACTCTGGTAAAGGGTAAGACAGTATACAGTACTGGGGAAGCCAGCACAACCTGTACGAGGCAAGGTCATGGAAGCTCCATAGACACATTCAAACTCCCTGAGGGATTGAATAACTGGGCTGAGGGCTGTGGGGATCATGGTCTCCGAGAACATCTAGCTCAACTGGCATAAGATAGTTTATAAAGAAAATGTTCTACATTCTACTTTGATGAGTAGCATCTGGGGTCTTAAAAGCCTGTGAGCGTCCATCTAAGATACTTCACTGGTCTCACCTCTTTGGGAGCAAGGGAGAATAAAGAAAACTAAAGCTACAAGGGAAAGATTAGTCCAAAGGACTAATGGACCACAACTACCACAGCCTCCACCAGACTGAGTCCAGTACAACTAGATGGTGCCTGGCTACCACCACTGACTGCTCTGACAGGGATGACGATAGAGAGTCCTGGACAGAGCTGGAGATAAATGTTGAACAAAATTCAAACTCCCAGAAAAAGAACAGACTTACTGGCCTGAAAGAGACTGGAGAAATCCTGAGAGTATGGCCCACAGACACCCTTTTAGCTCAGTAATGAAGTCACTCCCAAGGTTCACCCTTCAGCCAAAGATAAGACAGGCCTATAAAACAAAATGAGACTAAAGGGGCACACTAGCCCAGGAGCAAGGGCTACAAGGCAGGAAGGGACAGGAAAGCTGGTAATAGGGAACTCAAGGTCGAGATGGGGTTGTTAACCAATGTCATAAAACAATATGTGTACTGACTGTTGAATGAGAAGCTAGTTTGTTCTGTAAATGTTCATCTAAAGTACAATTTACAAAAAAAGAAAATGTCTATTAGTCATGGATATTCCTAATGAAAAACTACCATACCCACATGAAAACTTATCAAAAAACAGTTCATCTTCACATGAACAACTTTTGCTCTTGTATATACTTAAAGTACTTTGAGAGGGAATAAAAACTTAAATCAATTACTGTGAATGATCATGATTATTATCAGCCAATTAAAAAAACCTACTTTTGGAAAATTTCACACTTCTCAGCTATATTTAAAATATTCATTTAAAAATAAATTCTAGTTATAATCTAAAAATCATCATTTCTATCTTCCTACCTGTTTTATCTTCTGCAGGAATTCATCTTTTTCATAACTAGATACATCATTCAGTTTTTCTTTATGATTGTCAAAAAAATGTCTATAACAAAAGAAGCCAAACAGATTCATCAGGACATATTTTCCAGTAAAGCCACATTTACTTATAATATCAGAAACTTCTAGTCTCCATCTCCTCAAGCAACATATTTATTTACATGTTTCTTAAAATTTAAAATAACTTTTTTTACTCTTTTGAATTGATGAATAAATACTTTGTTTATTTATTCATTTCAATTACTGAGCACCTACTCTCTGCCAGATACAATCTAGATACTAGGGATACAACACAGACAAAGCCCTTACCCTCATGGAAATTATGTCCTAGTGGGGAAGTCAGAAAATAAGCAAGTTATTAGAAAATAAATAATATATTTCAGATAATGTTAAATGCTCCAAAGAACATAAAGTAGGGTAAGGGATAGACAGCTACTAGCAGCAAGGGTGCTACCGTACACAGGTGGTCAGGGAAGATTTGTAAATAGACCTGAACGATGAGAAGGAGCCAGCAATGTGAAGATCTGGGGTAAGAGTTTCTCAGGAAGAATGAACAACACATGATAAGACCCTCAGACAGAAATAAGTTTCATATGTTTGAGAAAGAAGAGTATGATGAGGCTGGAGGGGTAGACAGGGACAAGGTCATGTAGGGTCTGAGGGCAACGTAGGAGTTCACATTTTATTCTAACATGAACTAGTGCAAGCTGTCTAAGCAGAGGAGTGACATGAACTGCTCTACATCTTGTAAAGATCACTCTGTATACTTTGTGGAGAAAGATAATAGCAGAGGAAGACAGATCTTTAGAAGACTATGGCAGTGGTCCAGAAGATAAAATGGTGGCTCAGTCTAAGGTTCTAGTGGTGAAGTTGGTGAGAAACAGTTGCATCCAGGATATATTTTGAAGATGAAGAAAACAGGACTTGTCTTTGGATTTGGTTGGAGTTAGAGCAGAGTTAGCAAATGAGGAAAACTTTGGTGGATGATCCCTAGGCTTTTACCTTGAGTAACTAGATAAATGGTGGTGCCACATTAACCGAGATAGGGAAGAATGGAGGAAAAAAAAGTTTCAGGGAGGTAAGAAATCAAGCATTCTGTTTATGACATGTTAAGTTTGAGATACCTATTAAATATCCTCCAAATGGAGAAATCAAGTAAGCTGTAAGATACATGCATTTAGAGCTCAGGGCTAGATATACACATCTGGGAGTTTTGAGGGTACAAAAGGTATTTAAGCCATGAGACTAGATGAAATCATATATAGAGTGTCAATAGAGAATAGTGAAGAGCTTTTATTATTGTTAGGTGTTGTCCAGTTGGCTTCAACTCATAGCGACCCTATGTACAACAGAATGAAACTTTGCCTGGTTCTGTATCATTCTCATAATCGTTGCTATGTTTCAGCCCACTGTTGCAGCCACCAGGTCAATCCATCTCAATGAGGGTCTTCTTTTTTTTTTTTGTTGACTCCCTACTTTACCAAGCATGATGACCCTCTACAGGGACTGGTTATTCCTGATAACATGTCCAAAGTAAGCAAGATGAAGTCTTGCCGCCATCCTCACTTCTAAGGAGCATTCTGGCTCTACTTCTTCAAGACATATTTGTTCATTCTTTGGGAAGTCTATCGTATATTCAATATTCTTCACCAATACCATAATTCAAATGCATCGATTCTTCTTTGGTCTTCCTTTTTCATTGTCCAACTTTTGCATGCATATGAGGCAACTGAAAATACCATGGCTTGGGTCAGGTGCAGCTTAGTTATCAAAGTGACATCTTTTCTTTTTAAGATTTTAAAGCAGTCTTTTGCAGCAGATTTGCCCAATGCAATATGTCGTTTGATTTCTTGATTGCTGCTTCCATGGACATTGATCGTTGATCGAAGTAAAATATAATCCCTGACAACTTCATATTATCTCTGCTTATTATGATGTTACTTAATGGTCCAGTTGTGAGAATTTTTGTTTTCTTTATGTTGAGATATAATCCCTACCGAAGGCTCTAGTCTTTGGTCTTCATCCATAAGTGCTTCATGTCATCTTCACTTTCAACAAGCAAGGTTGTGTCATCTGCATATTGCAGGCTGTTCATGAGTCTTACCCCAATCCTGATGTCACATGCTTCTTCATATAGTCCAGCTTCTTGGATTATGTGCTCAGCATACAGATTTAACAAATATGGTGAAAGGACACAATCCTGACATGCATCTTTTCTGATTTTAAACCACGCAGTATCCCCTTGTTCTGTACAAACTACTGCCTCTTGATCTATTGCAGGTTTCACATGAGCACAATTAGGTGTTCTGGAATTCCCATTCTTCACAATGTTATCCATAATTTGTTACGATGTATACAGTCGAATGCCATTGCATACTCAACAGAACACAGGTAAACATCTTTCTGGTATTGTCTGCTTTCAGCCAAGATCCATCTGACATCAGCAATGATATTCCTTATTCCACGTCCTCATCTGAAACTGGTTTGAATTTCTGGCAGTTCCCTGTCAATGTATGGCTGCAGTCATTTTTAAATTATCTTCAGCAAAATTTTGCTTGCATGTAATATTAATGACATTGTTCGATAATTTACACATTCCATTTGATCACCTTTCTTTGGTGAAGTGTTGAGAATGCCAAAATTTAGAGATCAGAAAGAAGTAGAACAAGTAAAGGATCCTAAGAAGGAGCAAACAGTGTTATGGGTGAAATCATAAGAGAATCTGATGCTTGGGAAGCCAAGTGAAAAAGTATTTCAAGAAGGTGGGAGTAGCCAACTCCATTGACCACTGTTAAACTCTATTAAGAGTTCTAGAACTCTAAGAAATAGAAGAGACCACTTAAGTTTGGTAAGATGGAGGTCACTGGCAACCGTGACAACAGCTACAACTGCATGGTAGGTGGGTTGAAGCCATACTGTTAAGGCATGTCCCACCAATGCCTTTTTCCACTGGCAAACAAAGGTGGGGAGTCAGGAACTGAAGTGAGTATAATACATTCCAAATAGTCCCTCCCCTCTCGCCACGCTGACTATATAATCCTCAATTTTTTCTCTTGATCACCTGAAAAGCCAAAAACCAAACTTGATTCCAACTCACAGTGACCCTAAAGGACAGAGCAGAACTGTCTCATAGGATTCCCAAGGCTCTAAATCTTTATGGAAACAGAATGCCACATCTTTCTCCTGCAGAGTGGCTGGTGGGTTCAAACTGCTGACCTTTTGGTTAGCAGTCGAGCACTTAACCACTGCACTACCAGAACTCCTTCCTCTGAAACACTGGTAAAGTTTAAAATTAAAAAGTAATTATATAATTATTTAGTAAAGTAAGAGAATATAATTTTCATCTACTAAAGGAAAGGTTTTTAAAAACTTAAGCAGCATATTAACATCTAGAAATGCTTCAGTAAAAATAAAGTATCATACTTACATTTTATCCTCCAGTAGCTTACAGACTTTCTTCAATTCTTCAACCTTTACTTCCCATTCCTTTATTGATTCATGTAGCTGTGCTATCTCTAAACTATGATCACTTAGGACCTACCAAAAAATTTTTAAAATATGTCATCCATGGTTCTTGACAGCAGCTCAATTCCACTAAATATTTATGTTGTGCTCAACTTTTACATTGGGGGTGTCCTTTAGTAGAAAAAAATCACTGTAATTGTTTCTTCATAAAACAAACTTGGAACAGAAATAATTCTGAACTCATTAGAAACCACCCCCTAAAATAAATTTTTTGAGGGGTGTGCCATATGGCAGTGAGAATCTGGAAACTGGAAAAGAACCTCTCAAGACATGAGTTCATTTTATTGTCTAACGTTTCTTAAAAGTGAAATAAATCCAAAGCAATCTATAGATTCAATGCAATACCCATCATAATTCCAACAGCCTTCTTTGCACAAATAGAAAAGCCAATCCCCAAATTTATACAAAACTATAAAGGGCCTCGAATAGTCAAACCAACCTTGAAAGAGAGTAGGAAGAATCACACTTCCTGATCTTAAAACATATTATAAAGCTACAGTAATCAAAACAGCCTGGTGGGTGGTATAATTACAGACCTATAGACCAAAGGAATACAATTGAGAGAAGAGACAAGCACACACATCTTTGGTCAACTGATCTTCAGCAAGAGTGCTAAATCCATCTAACAGAGAAAGAATACTGTATTTTTACACAAACAATGCACACCTCGTACGTTTGTTTGCCAACCGCGCGCCCTCTCCCCACGAGGTATTTTGATAAGCGCGCTATGCTAATTTTTTTTACAGGAACATGTTTAAAAAAATTGGCACAGCAGCATTTATGAAAATATCTCGCAGGGGGAGGGTGCAGTGGACAAACGTTGAAGGCATGCATTATTTGTGTAAAAATATAGTAGTCTTCAACAATGGATTCTTAGATATGACACCAAAAGCACAAGCAACAAAAGACAAAACAGATAAATGGGACCTCATCAAAATTAAAAATGCTTGTACATCAAAGGACTTTATCAGCAAAGTGAAAAGACCACTTCCAGATTGGGAAAAAATTTTTGGGAACCATATATTAGGTAAGGTTTTAATATCCAGAATATATAAAGAACTACTACAACTTACAAATAGGCAAATGTACAGAGATCAAACTTTATTAGTGGTTATCAGGGATAGGAGGGAGCGGGAAAGGGGAGTCATTGTCGAGGAAGCACTGAGTTTCCATTTATGGTAATAGAAAATTTGGCAATGAACATTGGTGATGGTTGCATGACATGATTAGTGTAATCAGTGTCACTAAACTGTACACGTGGAAAATCCTGAAACAGCAAATGTTGCATTATACACATACATACAGACGTGTGTGTGTGGGGTGGGGGGTGTATTCCCATACATCTCAGTTTGTTGTACTGTGGTGGCTTGCATGTTGCTGTGATGCTGGAACCTATGCCACTGATATTTCAAATACCAGCAGAGTCACCCATGGTGGACAGGTTTCAGCTGAGCTTCCAGACTAAGAAGCCTAGGAAGAAGGACCTAGCAGTCTACTTCTGAAAATCAGCCAGTGAAAACCATATGAATAGCAGCAGAACATTGTCTGATATAGTGCCTGAAGATGAGCCCCTCAGGTTGGAAGGCACTCAAAATGTGACTGGGGAAGAGCTGTCTCCTCAAAGTAGAGTCGACCTTAATGACATGGATGGAGTCAAGCTTTTGGGACCTTCATTTGCTGATGCGGCACGACTCAAAAATGAGAAGAAACAGCTGCAAACATCTATTAATGATAGGAGCGTGGAATGTATGAAGTATGAATCTAGGAAAATTAGAAGTCATCAAAAATGAAATGGAATATGTAAACATCAATATCCTATGAGCTGAAATGAACTGGTATTGGCCATTTTGAATCAGACAATTATATGGTCCCACTATGCCAGGAATGACAACTTTAAGAGGAATGGGGTTGCATTCATCGTCAAAAAGAACATTTCAAAATCTATCATGAAGCACAATGCTGTCAGTGACAGGATACTATCCATACGCCTACAAGGAAGACCAGTTAATAAGACCATTATTCAAATTTATGCACCAAACACTAAGGCCAAAAATTAGGAAATTGAAGATTTTTACCTACTTTTTGCAAGCTGAAATTGATCAAACCTGAAATCAAGATGCACTGATAATTACTGGTGATTGGAATGTGAAAGCTGGAAACAAAGAAGGATCGGTAATTGGAAAACATGGTCTTGGTGATAGAAATGATAATGGAGATTACATGATAGAATTTTTCAAGATCAATGACTTCTTCATTGCAAATACCTTTTTTCAACAACATAAAAGGCAACTATACATGTGGACCTCACCAGATGGAATACCCAGGAATTAAATTGACTACATCTGTGGAAAGAGAGAATGGAAAAGCTTGATATCTTCAGTCAGAACAAGGCCAGGGGCCAACTGCAAAACTGACCATCTACTGCTGCTATGCAAGCTCAAGAAAATAGGAACAAGTCCTTGAGAACCAAAATATGACCTTGAGTATATTCCACCTGAATTTAGAGACCATCTCAAGAATAGATTTGACCCATTAAACACTAATGACCAAAGACCAGATGAGTTGAAAACTGACATCAAGGATATCACACATGAAGAAAGCAAGATGTCATTAAAAAGACAGGAAAGAAAGAAAAGACCCAAGTGGATGTCAGAAGAGACTCTGAAACTTGCTCTTGAACGTACAGTAGCTAAAGCAAATGGAGGAAATGATGAAGTAGAAGAGCTAACGAGAAGATTTCAAAGGGCAGCTAGAGAAGACAAAGTAAAGTATTATAATGAAATGTGCAAAGACCTAAAGTTAGAAAACCAGAAGGGAAGAACACACTCAGCACTTCTCAAGCTGAAAGAACTAAGTAAAAATCCAAGCCTCAAGTAGCAGTACTGAAGGATTCTATGGGCAAAATATTGAACGATGCAGGAAGCATCTAAAGAAGATGGAAGGAATACACAGTCACTGTACCAAAAAGAATTGGTTGATGTTCAACCATTTCAGGAAGTAGCATACGATCAAGAACTGATGGTACTGAAGGAAGAAGCCCAAGCTGCACTGAAGGCACTGACAAAAAACAAGTCTCCAGGAATTGACAGAATATCAATTGAGTTGTTTCAATGAATGGATGCAATGCTGAAAGCCCTTACTTGTCTATGCCAAGAAATTTGGAAGACAGCTACCTGGCCAACCAACTGGAAGAGATCCATGTTTGTGCCCATTCCAACAGAATGTGGAAATTATCGAACAATATCATTAATATCATGCACAAGTAAAATTTTGCTGAAAATCATTCAAAACTGGTTGCAGCAGTACATTGACAGGGAACTGCCAGAAATTCAATCTGGATTCAGAAGAGAACACAGAACGAGAGACAGCATTGCTGATGTCAGATGGATCTTGGCTGAAAGCAGAGAATAGCAGAAAGGTGTTTACCTGTATTTTATTGACTATGCAAAGGCATTACACTCTGTGGACCATAACAAATTATGGATAACATTGAGAAGAATGGGAATTCCAGAATACTTAATTGTGTTCATGCAGAACCTGTACACAGACCAAGAGGCAGTCATTCAAACAGAACAAGGAGATACTGTGGTTTAAAATTAGCACAGGTGTATGTCAGCATTGTATCCTTTCACCATATTTATTCAATCAGTATGCTGAGCACATAATTCGAGAAGCTGGACTATATAAGGAAACACATGGCATCAGGATTGGAGGAAGACTCATGAACAACCTGCCATATGCAGATGACACAACCTTGCTTGCTGAAAGTGAAGATGACTTGAAGCGCTTATTGATGAAGATCAAACCCTTCAGTATGAATTACACCTCTACATAAGGAAAACAAAAATCCTCACAACTGGACCAATAAGCAACATCATGAGAAAGGGAGAAAATATTGAAGATGTCAAGGATTTCATTTTACTTGGATACACAATCAACGCCCGTAGAAGCAGCAGTCAAGAAATCAAATGATGTATTGCATTGGGCAAATTTGCTGCAAAAGACCTCTTTAAAGTTGAAAAGCAAAGACGTCACTTTGAGGATTAAGGTCCTCCTGACCCAAGCCATGATATTTTTAATTGCCTCATATGCATGTGAAAGCTGGACAATGAAAAAGGAAGATCAAAGAAGAATTGATGCTTTGAATTATGGTGCTGGTAAAGAATACTGAATATACCTTGGGTTGCCAGAAGAATGAACAAATCTGTGTTGGAAGAAGTACAGCCAGAGTGCTCCTTAGAAGTGAGGATGGCAAGACCTTGTCTCATGTACTGTGGACGTGTTATCAGGTGGGACCAGTCCCTGGAGAAGGACATCATGCTAGGTGAAGTAGAAGGTCAGCAAAATAGAGGAAGACCCTCAAGGAGATGGACTAACACAGTGGCTGCAAAAATGGGCTCAAACATAACAATTGTGAGGATGGGGTGGACCAGGCAGTGTTTCATTCGGTTGCGTACAAGGTCGCTAAGAGTTGGAACCGACTAGATGGCACCTAACAACAACAATATGTATATGTATATATATGTCTTTACAACAATAAAAAATAAATATATAAATCCACATCGCCATAACCATCTTCAAAATATTATCCCAGGATATTGGAATAATATTTTAACAAAATCAAAACAAATTGGGTCTTTTGCCTTAATTGGTAGTTATGTTCATGTTGGAAAGAGTTCTTCTTTCTTAATATTCAATTAGTATTTAGGGAAGGGAACAATTGGATACTGTGAAAAAGTTATAGCTTGATTTGAAAGTAGGAAATATACATAGAGAAAATTCGTGGTGAAGCAGACATTTTTACAATGTAGTTTTTTTCCCCCTAAAAACAGAGGTTTTTAAAGTATTTCACATTATCTCATGATCCTGGGGCTCATGGTGGGAGCTGGTTCCCATGAAGGTCTCTGGGTAGGGGAGACTGTGCAGTTCTTGGTAGGGGAAAAGATAGGGGGATGGGGTAGTCTAGCTGGTTACAGGAAGGGGAGCAGAGGTGGGGGCTGCCCAGTGACCTTTAAAACCAACTGAAGGTCTGAGGGGGTCTGTAGGGGTGGGTGTCTGGCTTTGCCTCAAGCACTCAGAACTTCATTGTTCTGTCTGACCCTCAGTATTCTCACTATGTCCCTGGGAGGGGTCAGGATTGGTAGTCTGAGGGTCCTGGGGAAATCCAGTCTCTTGCAATCCCAAAAATATCCTACGACTGTGACCTGATCCTCTCCAGGGGACCCATTTCCCATCATTCCTTCCATCCTCCCTATCCCCTTCCCTTGGGAAAAACAAATGTATTTTTCTTTCTCTAAAAACTGTCTGAAGCCTCTGTGGTCACAGAAACCACAAACTGATCAGCAGAGAAAAGGGAAGAGAGGGAGACACAATCAGAAACCATTTGGAGCTGGTCCTCATTGTCTCCTTCCTTCCTACCCACCCCCACCCCCACCCCACCAGGTCTCTTTCCTCCCCTACACAGCTCAAGCTAAAGCCTGCTGGGAAATTTGCTGCCTGGATGTGCCCTGGCAGGGACCTGCATCTCACACAGATCTAGAAGTGACTTTTGCCCTTCTCCCCCTCAGCCTGGTGGCACACTCCTGCTAAGGAATCAAAGGAGGGTGGGAACAACACCCCATGCCTCCTCCCACCCAGCTGCTCACAAACTCTAAGCTGGCAGCACTTGTACATGTTAAAAAACAAGACAATATCATACAAAAACACAAAAACCCAGACAGGGCAATGATGCAGGAAGATACCACGCACAGTGCCTAAGTAGCCTCCTCCTGGTAGTAGAGGGAAAACTCAGGGGCCTCCCCTACCTGCACGGTCAGTTGCTGGAGCCTGCTGGAGCCCTGGGGCCTTGCAGGCAGTACTTGGGTTTGTATATCTGCTGACCCAGGCCAAAGACTTGGGTTGGCATCCTGCATGTAGCCCATCCGCAGGGACATGGAAGAACTGTCACACTTGTCAGTGCCCAGCTTAGTGTCAGTTGCGTTCCTGAAGCCTTCATGCCCACCTGGCTTGCACACTTGTTAATGCCCATCTGGAAGCTGATGGCTGAATGGCCCATGGGCAGCAGAATGTGGTTCTTAGGGTCACAGAGATGTCGTCTCATGCCTGACTATCATGCCCAACTGGCTGGCACATTTGTTGGTGTCCATGTGGAGCCTGATGACCCACTAGCTCGCCTTCATGATGGCATCATCAAAGTTCTGCTCTTGCTTCTTTGAGTATCTGACGCTGATGTCCATGCCGCTCTGCAACCCCTTTGTCTTGGCCTTCCCCGCTAGGGTGAGAAAAGACACTTGCACCTAGGTCATGTTCCCACTCTCACAGAGGTCACTGGCCTAGATTAGGCCCGTGGGGTTTATGACATAGCTGACTATGGCCTAGATGACACTGGAGAGGTTTTCTAGCTGGTGCCAATTCTGCATGGAGTGGTTGATCTTGGGGACCAAGGCTGGCTGCAGCTTATTCATGAGTGTGCATAATTCCTTCCTTCAGACCCTTCTGGAATTCAGATCAATGGAGAGGCCCATGATTTCTCAACCTAGCTTCGGAGCTCTACATCCTTCCTATTTGGACAGGAGCTGATTCTTGATCTTGCCTGGAGCCTGTACAAGGGACTCTTGTTGAATTGTGTGGAGCTCATGGCTCGCAGCAGTGGCTAGCCAGGCGCACGGGCTGGGCAGGATGGGCTACAATGCAGTTTTTGGATAAAGAGAAGTAAAACCAAACATATCAGGTCCTTGGGTCTGTATTCCAGCTTGGGAGGGAAAATGGAGTTGAGAGAGAGGCTGATCCCAGGGAAGGTTCCTCTCAGATTCCTCTTCCATCTCACTTAAGAGTTATCATGGACAGATTATTTCATGCCACCTAACCCTGAATATGGAGCCCTAGAGGCACAGTGGTTAAGCGTTCAGCTGCTAACCAAAAGGTCAGCAGTTTGAATCCACAAGCCCCTCCTGGGTAACCTTATGGGGCAGTTCCACTCTGTCCTATAGGGTCGCTGTGAGTCAGAATCGACTTGACGGCAGTGAGTTGTTGTTGTTGTTGTTTTGGTAACCCTGAATATAGTGTGGGGTCAGAGAAACACCTGTGGGGAGCACAGCAGTGTCCCAGTCATGCCAGGTGGGAGAAGCGAGTGGAAGCTACCCCAAACTCTTTCTTTCTCTGACGCATATGGCTGAACTTCTGGGCCATACATAGTTCCAGAGTTAACAGTATTTATATTTGGGGTCTGAAATCCCAGAATGTTGAAAAGTCTCTGATAAATCATCGGGATTCTAGATGCTGAAGGCCCATCAGGCCTGACTTCTTTTATTACAAGCCCTCAGCACTCCCTGCTCCAGACATGCGGGCTGGCTGAGAATCACACATCATTACTCTTTTCTGCTAACATAACATCAGCTTGACCTGGCTGCAGTCTTCCAAATTAATGATACCATGAAAAGGTTACTATGAAATTCCTGTGATCTCAGCCCATAGCCACACAACGTTGCTTCTAATCTCAGCCAATAATACAGTGAAACCTGTGAGGACCGGAACTCAACAGGAGTGCCTTGTTTTCCCGGGTCTCGCAAGTTTTCCGTCTTTGACAGAGTGCAGTCTTACCACTTTTCTATCGCTCTCTATTACGGTAGTGGAAGATATTTGTGTTTTCCTTCTCTGACAGGTTTCTGCCTTACACAGGTTCCAGCTTTCGCAGGTTTTACTGTAATAATAACAACAGTAACAACAACCTTGACCAAGTACAAAGCACTGAGCTAAAAGCCTTGTACGTATGGCCTCACTCGACCCCCATAAAAACCTTTGAAGCAGGCAATATTACCGACTCCATTTTAAAGGTGAAGAAACTTCAGGTTGGTTGAGCCAAGATTTGAGGCCAGGTCTGTGGGTTCAAATTTGTGCCTCAAACGTTTGCTAGTTCAGAGGCAACTAAGGTACGGGAGGTAGGGCAGGTGCCCTGGGCACCCTGAGGAGTGGCGCTGATGAGCAGTTTCTATTGGCCATTGTAGTTTCCACTGCCAGCTCTGAGAGATCACTCAGCAATTTAAAAGGAATCCAGAGGCATTATTTTCCGTAGATCGGCTCCTGCAAGTGGTAAGGGACGGGGGCAGGCTGGATTGTGTGAGGTAGAGCAGTACACTTTGAAGTGAGTTTATGCCTGTCACCTTCAAGCCTTGTCTAATCCGGCCTTGGAGATCTTCGGGGTGCAGGTTAAGGAACATATATTTCATTTTCCTGATCTAAGTTGGTGGGGTGCTTCATTTATGATGTTTTAGGTACAGAATAGGGCTAAAACTAAAGGTATGAGCTTGGGCATGCAGATAAAATATGTTACATATAACCTCTATATTATCTCCTAAGCCTAGCCTAATCTTACACCGTTGAAATTTTAAAACAGAATTACAATGATCTTCCTATATACAGATATTTGAGGGAAATTTTTTATTTTACTAGTACTGATAGTTTGTAATTGAATATCATAATAGATATACTGTAATTAAAATGATCAGAGCCCCCCCATGTAAAGTATAATGGAATTAAATAAGCATTCTGATAAGAAAATTGATATTACAATATTATTGCTTTACCATACAGTTTTACACATAAAAGAAATACAGTAAAATGCATTAATTCAACTAATTGTGGTAGTAGATTAACAGTTCTGATTTAGTTACTGTAGAGTCATATTAACATTAACCATTTCAATTATAGTCAAATTCATAAGATTTAATTTTCTCATCTTTAAAATAAGGATAATCCTTACAAAGTACTCATTGTGGCACTGGCATTCAATACAGGTTATCAATTTTTTTTTTAAATAGAAGTTTAGAACTCTTAAGTATTTTCTAATTTAAATAGACAAATGGTTCTTTTTCCATATTAATTTTACTGTAGCTAGTCTAAGTGGGGAGCCCTGGTGGAGCAGTGGTTAAGAGCTCAGCTGTTAACCAAAAGGTCAGCAGTTTGAATCCACCAGCTGCTCCTTGGAAACCCTATGGGGGCAGTTCTGCTCTGTTCTATAGGGTCCCTATGAGTCAGAATTGACTCTATGGCAAGGGGTTTCGGTTCTTCCTCTTTAGTAGAAGTGGAAAACCTAAACTCTGTTCTATTCTCAAACACACAGAATTAAGGATTCAGGTCATTTATATCGTTATGTAAAAGAAAGCGATCTCATGGAAATGTTCTAAATATCAGTGTCTTTGGCTGGTTCTGTATGTATTTTTTTCTATCAACATTTTCATAGTATTTTCTCCCATCATATGAAATTTGTACCTAAAAGATTCCGAACTTCTTTCTTTACACCATGTTCCTGGAGAAGAGGAAAGTACAACTACACCATAATAGTTTAAAGAAAGTGTTAGAAAATGTTGGCATGCCAAAAACACCCTCCCAGAATGGCATGGAGATGATTAAAACACCTGCTACCAATTATTTAAGACATTGTATCTGGGGGTGCCCAAGTCAGGCTTGAGAGAACTTATTTTATTCTTTCTTACCACTGTGCTGCAAGTCACTGTTCGTTTCAGTTTTGACATTTTCATAGTTAATTTATCCAATTCTTTCTTCCTCCCAAAAGTCTCCAATCTTTTTTGTTCATAGGCTTTTTTAAATTCATCAATCTATAGTGATAAACATAATAAATCAATCAAAAGCCTATTAGCACAACAAAGTTTAGGAAACATTTTTTGTCAATAGCTCTTTTCTGAAACCCATTCAATCTAAGTATATCAACAACAACTACAAAAAAAACAAGGTTTGCTTGTTTTGCAACATTATAGGAAAAGTATTGGTTCTCAAAGAAAAAAGTATAATAAACAATATGAAATAGTAAATTTATAAGAACAGAAATACCAATAACCATTAATAGCAAAATAAAAGTAAAGGGTCAGCGAAAAAGAGGAAGACCCTTGATGAGATGGATTGACACAGCGGCTGCAACAATGGGCTCAAGCATGACAACGATCGTGAAGATGGCACAGGACTGGGCAGTGTTTCATTCTGTTGTACATAGGGTCACTATGAGTCGGAACCGACTCGATGGCACCTAACAACAACAACATAAAAGCAATTCCCATCACAGCTACTGGCTGGTAAAGCATCACAGCAATGGTGCTCAGATTTACAGCATGCTAGTAGATTTGAACCTACCCAGAGGCCCCTCAAAAGATAGGCCTGGAGATCTCCTTCTGAAAGGTCACAGCCTTGAAAACTCTACTCTGAATGCATGCGGTTGCCAGGAGTTGAGACTGACTCGATGGCAACTAACAACCATAACAACAGCAGATCAGGAGGGTCAAAACAAAAGGAATGAAGTGTTGTCTGGGAACCTAAATGCACGTTTTTTCCCCTTCTCTATTACGTTGCTTTTTGTTTGTTTGTTTTGTTGTTGTTGTGCTTTAAGTGAAAGTTTACAATTCACGTTAGTCTCTCATACAAAAATCTATACATACATTGTTATGTGATCCTAGTTGTTCTCCCTCTACTGTGACAGCACACTCCTTTCCACCTCAGATCTCCCGTGTCCATTCAACCAGCTCCTGACCCTCTCTGCTTTCTCATCTTGCCTCTAGACAGGAGCTGCCCATTTAGCCTCAGGTATCTACTTGAGCTAAGAAGCACATTCTTCATGACTATCCTTTTATGTCCCATAGTCCAGTCTAATCTTTGTCTGAAGAGTTGGCCTTGGGAATGGTTTTAGTTTTGGGCTAACAGAGAATCTGGGAGTCATGTCTTCTGGGGTCCCTCCAGTCTCAGTCAAACCATTAAGTCGGGTCTTTTTACTAGAATTTGAGTTCTTCATCCCACTTTTCTCCTGCTCTGTCAGGGACTCTCTGTTGTGTTCCCTGTCAGGGCGGTCGTTGGTGGTAGCTGGTCACCATCTAGTTCTTCTGGTCTCAGGCTGATCAAGTCTCTGGTTTATGTGGCCCTTTTCTCTCTTGGGCTAATATTTTCCTTGTGTCTTTGATGTTCTTCATTCTCCTTGCTCCAGGTGGGTTGGGACCAATTGATGCATCTTAGATGGCCACTTGCCAGCTTTTAAGACCCCAGACACCACTCACCAAAGTGGGATGCAGAACATTTTCTTAATAAACTTTGTTATGCCAATTGACCTAGACGTCCCCTGAAACCGTGGTCCCCAGACTCCCGTCCCTGCTACTCTGTCCCTTGAAGTGTTCGGTTGTATTCAGGAAACTTCTTAGCTTTGGTTTAGTCCAGCTGTTAAGTGCACATTTTTGATGGGAAACAAAACAGACTAAAGGCAGAGTGCACAAAACAACTGAAGAAAGATCACCTCACAATTTTGAGCAACTTCTTACCATTTTACCAAAATCAAACATATTCTGATCACTGGGTCAGACCCTAGTGAAGTGATTCTCCCTCTTACCAAAATTAAACATACCATGGACTTGTCTGGCAAAATGAATGATCAAGAACAAAGTAACTAAGTAGTAAGGCCTGAGAAAGCATATTCAACTCTATCACACAGCTATGAAGACATGTGTCTGTGTGGTTTTTTATCAGCTGCTTCACTAGAAGTGGCTAATCTGAATGAATGGGATCATTATCAATGATCTACGCACAGTGGTCAGATGCATATGAAAGACACTTTGTGATCAATAAATTTTATTGAAAGGAATTCTGTGTTCATGCTTTGGTCTAAGCTTTCACTTAAGGACTTGCAATTATAGGAATAATATTGGCAAAAAATATTTTATGTGAAGGGGAGATCTTATAGGTGAAGACTCTGACACTTGTAATAGCTTTTCCTTTCTCATAGGAAGTAAATGGAATTAACAGGCTGTGACCACAGGCTCTCGCGTGCCTTTAGTGAACATTGGTGGTGACTCCTTAATATTCATCAACGCCAGGCTGTTTAAGCCAACTGGCCCATGGCATTCCCTTAGGATACATCATTGTTCCAGGGGTTGGGTGTTTGTCTTAACTTGGCCTGATCAGACACAGCAGAGGAGAATTTAGAATCCATGGCTGGAGAAAAGTTTTCTTCTTGCTCCTTGAATAAGGAAGCAAATAGTCCAATTGTTATTGACAGACATCTTGTGACCACAAAGGAAACTTTATGGTCACAAGATGCCTTAGGGTGAAGGATGGAGGAGAATTAACTATTCCTGGAGGCTGGACCATCTCTGAAATTCCTGATGTGTGAGATAATAAATGCTCTTACTATTTAAACCAGGTTAAATAAGGGCTTGTTATTGGCATCTGAAAGCATCCTGAGTCCCTGCCAGCTACTTCACAACATGACTGTTATAAAAATGATTAGGACTGGGTGGGTTACCTATACACAGAAAAAACAAACAAACAACAGCAAAAAAACGATAAATGGCTTTAGTGTAAAATTATTTCTGAAGAGGTAGGCACTTGTAAGGATTAAGAAACTCAGACTTCACTGGAATTATAAATAGCCAAAGGTTTATCATGGAATCATTTGCCGTATGAACCAAATACCATTCACTACCAGATTTTAGTCCTTTAAATTTCAATTAAGCCACAAGAAAAGCAATTTGATGAACTTTCTTTTTTAATATATCAGGGTTGTGAGCCCAAGTCTAACTTGCTACATTTATAACCTGAGATTTTGCCAGTTGCACTCATCAAGAGGGCAACATCAGGGGCTCAACATCAATTCTTATCATGAGCTAGGCCCTCGCTGCAGAGGGAGGAAATTGCTGCTGGAAACATCTCATATTGAGACAGCCCTCCCTCTGGTAGGGCAACTGGAAGCAGAACAAAGAGGAAACAATCATAAACCACTCTGATAGTGAGTTTTAATTAAGATGGCATAGTAGATAATCCAGTCCCTCCTTAACCCCCACCCCCACCCCCCACAGGGGCAGAACTGGATGGAGTAGTCATCCCCACCATTCCCCTGTCCCCACTTCACTGTCACAAAATTGCTGGTCCCAAAACATTCTTTTCTCTTTGGGCCCTGGGCTCTTCCCAGCCCTCTGCCGTCTACAGACTGCTCCTCTTGCAGATTCATCCAGCAGAAGCAGCAGGCTCTGGTGGGGCTGGGAACTCTGGTGGGGCTGGGAACTCTGAACACCCTGGTCCTCCTCATAGAGATACAGTCTCAGAACTGTCAAAGGAGCCAGATGAGATGGAGGCAAATTCCTTGTTCTTACAGGGCTGCATCTGAGCAAAGAGCCCACCCCGAAGTTACAAATCCTGTCACTTAGACTCTTTCCCACAGCCCAAGATGCCGCCACACAATAAACGTCTCCCTCAAGAGGCTCCAAGAGTTCTTGAGTCTCCAGCTCTCTTACAATCCCTGTGCTCACAGAAGATACTGCAGAGGACACCTGCAAGCCTTCAGGAAACATACATTATTTCCCATTTCCAGCTCCAAGTTCTGTTCAGTTCTGCATCTTTTAAAAAATAAATACTGCCATTTACCTGTATACTCAGCTTTTTTTTTCTTAACAAATATTCTTCTCTATCTTTTTCCATCTTCTCCCTTGCCTCTTCAAGGCATTTTTCTTGCAATTTGATTTCTTCTCTCTCCAAGTTTATCTTTGTATAAGTGTCGTTTATGTAAATAGTTGCGGTGGCTTTTTTTTCCATCATGTGATTGAGTGACAGGATAACCTTTTCATGCTGCTTCACTAATTCCTCTTGCTTTTTCCTAGGAGGAAATAATCATTAATGGCATGAAAAATATAGGTGGTAGGAAAGAAATTTAAAGTTTGGTGAGATAAATCACCTTAAAGCAAGAAATTGTAAAGGATACTTACTTTAGAGTTGTGCTTGTAATTGTCTAAACTCCCTTGAGATGAAGACAGAAGGAAACACAGAACAAGTGTCAACCTTGCAATTGTTTTCCACTGCAAAAATATCCCATAGCCCTGCCTCTCCCCACCCATCTCCGAGGACCATGGCAGGGTTCAGAGAGTGACTATGGGGTATTTTGGTTTAAAGTATACAATGATTCAAAAATAGTTTTGACTAGGTCAGTGAGATCTGGCCAGATAAATGTTTTGATATGTAGTATTGCCCTATCTGTCTTATCATCCTAAGATAAAGCAGTTAAGCCAAAGAAAGATAAACATCCCACTACACCTCCAGCAAACTTCTGATGCAGGGGGGCACGGGAAAAAGTTAGGCTTCCTCTGATGACAGAAGTTAGGGGAGGGAGGGGCACTCTAAGAGGGCTGAGTCCATCTCCACTGTTCAGAGGATACTTGAAACCCAACATGAACCCTCTTATCTTCTCCCAGCCACAGCCAAATCTGGGTTCTAGAGGAGACAACCTCACACATCTACTACTGGCCATATTCATCATGAGGAAAACTTTAAGATCATGAGAAACACATACTTCAGAGTTAACAACAACAAAAAATCTGAAGGAGAGACATTTTGTGCCATTTCTGTATTTTCCTTTTTAAAGCCCCCACAATATAAAGGCGTTTTTCCACTTCCTAGTGAACAGGGTTTCATTCCAGCGGATCATGTGTGAAGGCCCAGTGAAATGGAAACAGGCTGTTGGTGAGTTTAGTTTCCAGAAGTCGACTCCACAACAGAAATACAATACAAAGAGGCCAGCGATTTTCTGTTTTGTTTTCTACCTTTAACTGGGGATACAAAAGGCACCTCTCCCAGGACAAGGGGATCAAGAACATGTGGGCCCCAGTGCCTGGTGGGCCTGTCAGGGAGGAACAGAGAAAAGATGGTTGAAAAAAGCAATGGAGGTGGTGGCGGGTGTCATGGGTGCTGTAGGCATCCCCTAGGCCTCAGCTTGCAGCCTGGGGCTGGGCTGGTCTTGTCCCCAGCATGCACAGCTTCGTACCTGGACAGCCTGCACCTCTGAAGAGAGGCACCACACCCTGCCTCAGGGCTCCACGAGGCAGGGGCTGGGGGATGGACCAGAGGCTGTGGCAAAGGGCTTCTCTTGTGCCCATCCCCCAGCAAGTCCGGGCCGGCAGTGTGGGCCCAGGAGAGGGCTCCTCTGGGTATGCGCTCATGGACGGGGTCACCTAGGACGGGATGAGTCACACCAGGGCATCCAAGCAGTCAGTCTGACATGGGGCCTCCCAGTTCTCGGCAAAGTCGTAGTGGTCAGTGGGAGTGGGGAAGGAGATGGGGGTGGCCAGACTTCTAATGTAGAACCGACCTGTTCCCTGATCCATCTAGCTGTCTCCCCACTCCTAGGCAGCGTGGCCCAAAGTTGAATTGGCAAAAGTTGTGTGATAGATACATTTACAAAAAAAAAAGAGTAGCTGCTGAGGCTGCTTATGTACCATCAAACACCTCATGGGACTTGGTTCCTTGGTTTGGAGGTTTAGGGTCATGGTTTCATGGGACATCCCAGTTAACTGGCTTAATAACATGTTCAGTGCTTCTGTTCTACCTCCTAGTTCACTGCCTTGTGCCTGGGGTCTTAAAAGCTTGCAAGCGGCCACTCAAGGCACAATTGGTCCCTGTTAAAAAAAAAAGAGAGAGAAGCCTGAGATCGAGGCTGAATGAGGGGGTCAGGTAGGGAGTGCTCTGTAGCTCCAGCAGAGGAAGCCTTCTAAGAATTAATCAGCCTGATGATCAAGTTTATGTAGCCTCAGAGAAGCATAAAGAACAAAATAAATTAAAAAATCAAATTAAGTGTTTTATGATGGCTGAAAACTAGAGCATCACAGATCGCATGTGGAACCGGAAGAAAACACATCCAAATAGCTGGAATGAATCCAACTTTCAATGACTGTCCAAGACAGGAGTTGTGATCACCACAAAGTTGTGTGCATCATAAGCATGTAGGCACCTTTATATATATATGTATTTGTTGTTAGGTGCCATCAAGTCAGTTCTGGCTCACAGTGACCCTATGTACAACAGAACGAAACACTGCCCAGTCCTGTGCTATCCTCACAATCATTGTTATGTTTGAGTCCACTGTTGCAGCCACTGTGTCGATCCATCTCATTGAGGGTCTTCCTCTTTTTCACTGACCCTCTACCTTACCAAGCATGATGTCCTTCTCCAGGGACTGGCCTAGCCTGATAACAAGTCCAAAGAACATGAGATGAAGTGTTGCCATCCTCACTTCTAAGGAGCATTCTGGCTGTACTTCTTCCAAGACAGACTTGTTCCTTCTTCTGGAAGTCTGTGGTATATTCAACATTCTTGGCCAACACCTTAATTCAAAGGCATCAATTCTTCTCTATTGGTTATCCAGCTTTTGCATGCATATGAGGCGACTGAAAATACCATGGCTTGGGTCAGGCGCACCTTAGTCCTCGAACTGACATCTTTGCTTTTTAACACTTTAAAGAGGTCTTTTGCAGCAGATTTGCCCAATGCAATGTGTCATCTGATTTCTTGACTGCTGTTTTCATGGGCGTTGATTGTGGATACAAGTAAAATGAAATCCTCGACAACTTCAATCTTTTCTGCATTTGTTATATAATGTTGCATATTGGTTCAGTTGTGAGGATTTTTGTTTTCTTTATGTTGAGGTGTAATCCATTACTGACAGCTGTAGTCTTTGATCTTCATCAGTAAGTACTACGAGTCCTCTTCACTTTCACCATGCAAGGTTGCATCATCTGCGTATCACAGGTTGTTAAAGAATCCTCCTCCAATCCTGAAGCTGCATTCTTCTTCACATAGTCCAGCTTCTCGGATTATTTGCTCATCACACAGATTGAATAAGTATGGTGAAAGGATACAACCCTGACACACACCTTTCCTGATTTTAAAGCACGAAGTATCTCCTTGTTGTGTTCGAACAACTGCCTCTTGGTCTATGTACAGGTTCCTCAAGAGCACAATTCAGTGTCCTGGAATTCCCATTCTTCACAATGTTATCCATAACATTGTGATCCACACAGTCGAATGCCTTTGCATAGTCAATAAAATACAGGTAAACATCTTTCTGGTAGTCTCTGCTTTCAGCCAAGATCCATCTAACATCAGCAATGATATCCTTCATTCTATGTCCTCTTCTGAATCCGGCTTGAATTTCTGGCAGTTTATCTGTATGTATGTATGTATGTATCTCTCTCTCTCTCTCTCTTATCTATCATCTATCTAATCTATCTATCCACATATATATATATATCTATATATGTATGTGTGCATATTATAACTTCTAGAAAGAAGAATGGATGCAACAAGTGATTGTAATTTGTCTTTCCATAAAGATTTGTTTTGAGCAGGGGTTCTCAAAGTGTGGTCAGGTCATGCAGACCTGAATCAGAAACTCTGGGGTAGCTTGTTCTAACAAGCCCTCCAAGTGGGTTCTCATGCATGCTCATGTTTGAGAACCACAGGTCTAGAGGGTTGAGATGGTGCTGACCAGCTGATATGAGTATCCAGCCCAGATATTCTTGCTATTAGTTTAGAAATTGATAGTCTAGTTTACATAGTGGTCTCCGGCAATTGTGGCTAACATGTACCACTCACAAATCTGCATGTGAAACTCCAACAGTGGTTAGAGTATGCAATATTTTTCAGACCAATGAGTTTATGAACTTTCTTTTCCATGGAGTATCTCCCAGAACAAGTGTTTTGTGGGGCCTATTTTGGTAAACATATCTCTGGGCCTTGCTGGTCCTGGAGTCCTGATGCTTTGATTTCTTGGGCACCAAGCAACCCTCTGATTATATTTTAGCTTCCCAGGAAGATTTCTTTCTTATGATGAGAGAACTACACTAAGGGTTCTTTGAACATTTCTCACTCTGCCAAACCAACATTCTGATACTTAAGCCAGCCTTGCAAATTTGCTCACAGTGCTCTCTGAGTTATTCTTCAGGGTTTGTTCGTTTTTTTCTTCCTTTGTTTCAGAATCTCTCTCTTCCTCTCATAAGCTGGGTAAGCCAAGAGTTGTGATCCCCATTTCACAGATGGAGAAAATGAGGCCCATAAGGGTAAAGTGGTGGTCTGAGGCAACACAGCTCACGCGTGAAGGGAAGGAAACTAACAGAGTTCATATCCTGGCTACTGGTGGTCATGTACATTGTTTTATTTAATAACAAATAAAATATGGGATCCTCTCTTGGGAACCAATCCCATCCTTAGCCCTCCAGTAGATTGTGACAGAATATCTTTAAGGAACTAAGCTAGATACAATATATCTCTGATTTGAGACTATATTTACAATACAATAAAACCTAAAAAACCAAACTCTTTGCTGTCCAGTCGATTCCAATTCCTGGTGACACAACATGTTACAGAGTAGAATTGTTTCATAGGATTTTCTTGACTGTGATCTTTATGGAAGCAGATCACCAGGGCTTTCTTCCACAGTACCACTGGGTAGGTTAGAACTGCCAACCTTTAGGTTAGTACTCAAGCATAAATTGTTTGTGCTACCCAGGGATCTCACAATGCAATAGCCAGCAAGATTTCTTGCTTTGGTGGTGGTGGTTTGTAAATTGAATTCTACTAAAATGAAAACTAAAACCACCATGGGCCTCTACCTTAGGAGGTGGCATGCTAGGCAGTGTGTGATTTACAAACAGTAGTTGCTGCTGGGAAGCTGGTTGCCTCTGAAATTTTACAGGTCTCCTGGCTGCAATGGTTGAAGATTCTCTGCTGTCCTCCCCAACCCTCTGGAGCCAACACAAACTCCGCATCAGCCTGGGTCATCTCCTTCCAAAACTGATCTCCACGTCTCCACTGCCCTAAACTGGTTCAGATCAGAGGGCAAACCCCTAGGACAATCTTCAACTCCAGCTCCAGATCCCCTATTGCCTCAAATAGTAAATGAAAAATACTTACCCCAGAGCTTCATTATTTTCTTTCAGCTCAAGTATTCTCTTCCTCAGAGACTGTATTTCAGAATCAATCCTTGTAATTTTCATATGTAATTCACTTATCTCAGAAAGATTTAATTTGCGAGCATCTCTGACACACTCTTAAAAGTGGAAATGTTAACACCATTAATTGAGAAAGCATAATTGCAGACACTGACTTTTCAAATAAGAAACAAATCATTTTCTAAAATATTCTTTTTATTATGTTCTGGTATCAGACACCTCTTACTCATCACCTTGGATCCTCTCAATCTCACCTATCAATTAGTTCTCTTATTTCAGCTGCTGCTATGGTAATCAGCTTTCTATGGGCTGGAACAACTTCACACAGGTGCACACTGATAGTACCTGGTTCCTGACTGTTCTGTGCACTTCTCAGCTCCTGGACTAGGAATACCCAGTTGCCTCTACTGTGGGACTTCTTTAGACAACCCACAGCCGTGCATGTGTAAATTGGAAGTGTGGGAGGTTGGGCAAACATTTGACCGTTGGTAGACAGGATCCAATGCATAAATATCACTCCCTTTTCTCACACTGATGGATGGTCCTGTGAAGAGGCCATACTGTGTCTTGGGAGCATGGTCTCATAATCGATTAGGTGCATTTAGCATGGCCAGTCTCATAAGGCATTCTCCTATCAGCTCTCCCTTTTTCCCTGCTTTGGTCTCCTTATCCTACCCTTCTGCTCTTTGGATTGCACTCCCTAATAAAACAATAGTACAAAAGCCACTACCACAAGATTTGCTTTCTGAGGAACTCAGTGTATTAAAGAACTGATTATTCATCAATAAACAACAAATTAGTGTAATCACATAAGACTTCAGAGGATACTTCAATGCATGACAGATTGTCAACATGAATGAATTTCTGAACACTGTTCAGAGGACTGGGCCACCCATTTCTATACAACAAATTCCACAGAAACTATCTGGTAGCTTCCCTGAGAGAGCTAGGCTATTTTTTCTAGTTTGTTTAGGCTATTAATTAAATTGTTCATTATATCAGGGCTTCTCAAACTTTGTGTCTCAAATATACATATGCATCACCTGGGGATCTTGTTGAAATGCAGGCTCTATACAGTGGGTCTGGGGAGGGCCCGAGAGTCTGCATTTCTAACAAGCTCTCAGGTAAAGCTGATAACTGCTGGTCCAAGGATCGCCTTTTGAGTAGCAAAACGTTATAACATAAAACTGAATCAGTTTACTTGGTTAAGCATTCAGCTTGTATCAAGAACTTTATAAGCTAATATGGTATTTTTTTCCTTCAAAAATGTTTTTATTAGAAAAGAATATAATCTGGAAAATAAAGAAAAGCAACCAAACAAAATAAAACAAAAACACCCATAATTCTGCCTTTGGTGCACATCCTTCTGAGTTTTTACTTTTTCTCTGCATATATAAATAGTCTGTTGTATTTTCTCTGTGAAACTAGACACCAAGCATATCATTTTATTATCTACTGTATCAGTCAAGATCCAATTATATATATAAAAAAAAAAAAAACCATTGCCATCGAGTCAATTCTAACTCACAGTTACCCTATGGGACAGAGTAGAACTGCCTCATAGGGTTTCCAGGGAGTGGCTGGTGGATTTGAATCACTGACCTTTTGGTTAGCAGCCACGCTCTTAACCACTGTACCACCAGGGCTCCAAGATCCAATTAGGAGACAGAAATCTCACGGTAAATTGATCAAGGAACACTTAATACAAAGAATTTTTAGCTATAACAGAGGATTAGAATAGTGAGGAATCGGATAATAAGTAAAAGAAGAGAACTCTAAATAATACAAACAGCAGGAATAAGAAACCACTATCCTTGGGGCTAAGGTAAGAGCACTCAAGGGAGAAGAATGCCAGGACTAAGATCCAGACTTCATTGGAGAGGGCTGTGGCTCACTGGATGGCAAAGAAGTTAAGGTGCTTCACTGGTTTGCTCTTGGGGTATTGGGGGAATCTGTTTACAAGGAGGTACCATGCCTCAGAGCTCACTGCAGAACTACCCAAAGGGGTACTACGAAAGTTGTTCATGGGGAAGTGCCTCACTAGTGGCACTCTACCATAAAGCTGCCCAAGGGGATACTGGGGGAAGCTGCTGAGCACTGCAGACTGCTGTATGCTACACAGCCTGGCACTGGGGAAGTCACATGCCCTGCAAGACTGTGCCAAATGAATGGAGCACACTGGAACCAAGAGAACTCCTTCCTTCTCCAGTATCCCTCCAGTGACCTCTACTGACAAAGTTTAACATTATGCTAGCTGGCAAGGGAGGAAATTTGCAGGGTCCAGCTCCATTATCACAGAGCAGACAATGAAGTGTAGGTTTCTAGCTGAGAGGAAATAAATGGATAACTGGAATATCTATTCAATTTTTTTGGTGTTATTGTTTTTTAATCAGAGCACTGTTTTAGGTTGGGCTTTCTTGGAAATGGATTATAAAATTTGGGTGCAGAAAATTTCTGTGTAGTGTTCTCAGAAACACCTCCTATGAAATAATAAGTGAAGGATGATTGGGTAAAGGGAGAGGTTGAACTGTGATGAACCTTGGAATTGGAATGACACTTCAGAGTTGTTCTGTATTGAGGCAAGGGAGCCAGGCCTTTGTATCCCCACACTGATCAATCACACTGTATGTGAACTGCATCTGGGGAGGAGATGTAACCTGGGGTGAATCTTCTCTTATTTTGTCAAGGGCAATTCCTGGGGAGGGACTCAGCCATGAGACTCAGCCAACATTCCTGGAAACTAGGGAAATGAGTGACTTGGTCCTGAAGGAGAATCTGGGCAGTGCAAACTAACAGAAAATAACACAAATTATAACTGTATAGCTCATTGAATTATCATAACACACCCAGTAACCACCACCCATGTCAAGAAAAGAAAATACTATCAGCACCTCAGAAGCTTCTTTGGTATCCCCTCTCCCTATAACTACCTTCTTGACTTTTAACACATAAATTTGACCATTTTAAAATTTCATAGAAATGGAATCATGTAGTATGTATTCTTCTGAACGTGACTTTTTGTTCAATATTTATGAGATTCATTCATATTATTATGTGAAATTGTACTTTGTTCATTTTCATTGATGTATAGTAATCTGTCATATGAATATCCCATAATGTATTTATTCATTTGACTTTTGAAGGGCATTTGGGTTGTTTCTGATTTTGGCTATTAAGAATATTGCTGTTACATCTTTTGGTGTGCATGTACATGCATTTCTTTTGGGTATATATCTAGGAGTGAAATTGCTATGTCTTGAGTATTTTGATGTTCCATTTTAATAAATAATGTCAAATAGCTTTCCAAACGATTTTCTCAACTTACACTTGCACCAATAGTGATGAGATTTCCTGCTGCTTTACATCCTTGTCAACAATCGGAATTGTTAGTTTTTACTTTTAGGCGGTCTGGTGGATGTGCAGTGACACAGTGAAACCTGTGAGAGCTGGAACTCAATGGACTGCCTTGTTTTTCCAGGTCTTGCAAGTTTTCCACTTTGACAGGGCACAGTCTTACCGCTTTTCTATCACTCTCTATTAATGGAAAATAGTTGAGTTTTCCTTCTCTGACAGGCTTCCATCTTACAAAGTTTCTGGCTTCCACAGGTTTTACTGTGTATCATTTTGTTGGTAGTTTGCATATCTTGTTTACTAATGAGATTCAGCAGTGTTTCATATGCATACTGGTCATTTAATTTCATCTTTTGTGAATTGCCTTTCCAGTTCTCTTGCTAATTTTCTATTGTGTTGTCTGTTTTTTTCGTATTGATTTTTAAAGAGTTCTTTATTTTTTTTTAATACAAGTCCTAAATTGGTTATATGTGTTATAAAAATTATCTCCCATTCAATAGCTTGATTTTTCACTCTCTTAATTATGTCTTTTAACGAAAAGATTCTTAATTTTAAAGTAGTCTAATCTATCAATATTTTCCTTTATGATTAGTGCTTACAATATCCTGTTTAAGAAATCTGGAGTACTGGAAAGTTGGCAACATGAGCAGGTCCAACATCCCAGCACTCCCACATGAGCACCAAAACCAAGCAACTAGAAATATGTAACCTCAACTCTGTAAGAACTCTGAAAAAGTAGACAGAGGATTGTAACAATAACTGTAAATTGGAACAAGAAAAAGGTGACTTTTAAATGGTTGGAAAACCTCTTTTTCTATTGTCCTGTTCCACTCCCTTCTTGGTGCAGCAAACAGGCTGCTGCAGGAAAGCCAAACCATGGTTTGTGTTTACAAAGAAAGGGCCCCAGTCTCTGGCTCTGAAGTGAATAGGCTTTGCTGGTAGACTCTTCAGTGTGTCTATTCTGATCTGTCTGGGAGATGTCTGAAGGATTAAACCCTTGTTCTGGCCTGAATTGGAACCTTCCCAGGGTGGGGGACAAAACGGTGAGCAAATATTGAAGGCTGTGCCTAAGAGTTTCTTGCAGAAATTAGCACTTGCAAAAGCACTGTATATAAAAGGGAATTGAGAAGATAACACATTGTAATATTCTAATGTCCCAGATTCAACAAAGAATAACAAAGCACACAAAGAAACTGTAAATGATGGCCCATTGAAAAGAATAAGATGAAGGAAGAGAAACTGTCTCTATGGAAGCCCACATAATAGACAAATTAGAAGAGTATAAAACAACACTATTAAACATGCTCAAAGAACTACAGGGAAACATAGACAAAGGACTAAAGTAAATCAGGAAAATGATACATGAACAAAATGACAATATCAATAAAGAGATAGGTGCTATAAAAATGAACCAAACAGAAATACTGGAGGTGAAAAATACAATAACTGAAATGAAAAACTAAGTGGAAGGACTCAGCAGCAGATCTGAGCTGGCAGAATAAAGTATCAGTAAACTACAGGATAAAGCAACAGAAATTACTGAGGCTGAAGAGTGAAAAGAAAAAATGATCGAGAAAGTTGAGTAAAGTCTGATGGAATTTTAAGATACTACTGAGCAAGCTAACATGTGCATCATGGGAATCCCAGAGTGAAAAGAGAGAGAAAGGAACAGAAAGACTATTTGAAGAAACAATGGCAGAAAACTTAACAAAGTTGATGAAGGACATGAATCTACAAATCCAAAAAAGCTCAATGAACTCCAAGTAGGATAAACCCAAAGAGATATGGACAGGGGCACATTATAATCAAACTCTTAAAAATCACAGAGAATCCTGAAAGCATCAAGGGAGAAGCGAACTGTCATATATAACTGATCCTTAATAAGATTAAATCCCGATTTCTCCTCAGAAACTTTGGAAACCAGAAGGCAATGGAATGAAATATTTAAAGTGCTAAAATAAAATAACCATCAGCCAAGAATTCTATATCTGGAAAAACTGTCATTCAAAAATGAGGACAAAAGTAAAACATTCCCAGATAAACAGAAGCTGAGGGAGTCTGTGATAACTAGACTTGCACTACAAGAAATGTTAAAGGAAGTTCTTCAGATAGAACTGAAAGAGCACTAGACAATAACTCAAAGATGTATGTAGAGGGGGAAAAAAGATCTCTGATAAAAGTAATCTCATGGGAAAAATGTAAGGGCGAGTTTTGTGGTATTTTGGTTTGTAACTTTAGTAGTTATGTCCTACATGATTCTAAAAGACAAATACATAAAATATAATTATAAATTTATATTATTGAGCACATAATGTATAAAGATGTAATTTATCAAAACAAGAATATAAGCGGGGAAAGAGAGGTATAAGAATAGAGATTTTGTGTGCCACTGAAGTGAAGGTGCTATCAATTTAGACTAGGTAGTTATAAATTTAAGATTTATCTCATGATAATCACTAAGAAAATATCTACAAAATATACAAAGAAAGGAAGGACAAGGGAATCAAAATGGTTCACTACAAAAAAATCAACTAAAAACAAATGATGACAACATTGGAGGAAATGAGGGACAAAGAAGGCACAAGACACACACATAAAAACAAAGAACAAAAGGGCAGAAGTTCTTCTGTACTGATAATTACTTTAAATGTAAATGAATTAAACAATCAAAAGGCAGAGAGTGGAAGAATGGACTATAAAAAAAAATCTATATACCGTCTACAAGAGTCACATCTTAGGCCCAAAGACACAAATAGATTGAAAGTGAAAGAACAGAAACCAAAAGAGAGCTGGGGTAGCCATACTGATATCAAAGTAGATTTTAAGTCAAAGTCTGTTGTAAGAGACAAAGAAGGACATCATATATTCATAAAAGGGTCAGTTCACGAAGAAGATACAATAATCATAAATATATATGCACCTAACAACAGAGACCCAAAATATGTGGCACAAACACTAACAGAATTGAAGAGAGAAATGGACAGTTCTACAATAATAGTTGGAGACTTCAAAACACCACTTTCAATAATGGACAGAATATCTAGAAAATATCAGTGATGAAATAGAAAATTTGAAGAACACTCTAAGCCAACCAGACCTAACAGATATATATAGAATACTCAACAGCACAATACACATTCTTCTCCAGTGCATGTGAATCATTCTCCAGGACAGACTACATGTTAGATAACAAAATAAGTCACAAAATTTAAAAAGACTGAAATCATGTAAAGTATCTTCTCCGATCCCAATGAACTGAAACTCAAAATTAGTAACAGAAAGAAAAATGGTTACTGGGGCAAGTGGGAGGAGGAAAGGAGGATTTACAGCTTAAGGGGTACTGAGTTTCTGCTAAGGGTGATAAAAAATTTGGAAATGGATAGTGGTGATGGTTGTGCAACATGATGAACATAATTAATGTCACTACATTCTACAAGCAAAAAGTGTTGAAATGGCAAATGTTCTGTTATATATATATATATATTTTACCACAATTTAAAAAAATGCAAACAAAATTTTTCCCTTCTCCAAGGACATGAAGATATTTTGCATTATCTTCTAAAAACTATTTTAAAAAATTTTATCTTTCACATTTAGACCTAAACTTCACCTGGAATAAAATTTTTGTGTGTGGTGGAGGTAAGGTCACATTTCACTTATTTTTTATATATAGATATCTAACTGATACAAAACTATTTATTGATAAAACTGTCCTTTCTCCAGTGCTTTATAGAGCAATCTTTATCATAAATTAAATATTCATATATAAATACAACTGTTTCTGAATTCTCTATTCTTTTCCACTCATCTGTTTGTCTATACTTGCACCAAAATCATACTGCCTTAATACCACAGCTATATAATAAATCTTGTTACCCCGAATGTAGTATCTTTCACATTGTTCATCATTTTCAAGACTGTTAAGACATCTGGCCCTCTGTATTTTCAAGACTGTCTTTGCATTTGGCCCTTTATATTTCCATGGACATTTTAGAATCATTTCCCACAAAATAACCTGCTGGGATTTTGATTGGTGCATTAAATCCAAAGGTCAATTTGTGGAGAATTGACATCTTTGTAATACTGAGTTTTCCACCTTACAAACATGATACATCCTACCATTTATCTAGATCTTCTTTAATTTCTCTCAACAATGTTTCACAGATTTCTGTTTATAGGCCTTTTACATGTTTCTTTAGATTTATCCCTAGGTTTTCATAAATCCAAAATAAATAACACCATTCTTACAATATCTTCTCTAAGTGTTTGAAAGAATTCACATTCACCAGTGAAGTCACCTAGCTTTGCAGTTTAGGCTGGTCATGCTGCCTAATTTAATTGAATAGATATCAATTAGTCTATTTAGAAATAAAATTATATAAATTCAAGGTGTATATATATATATATATATATATATATATATATATACGCACACTATATATTATTTTCACTTCCAAGAAAAATTATTATAGATCTCACTGTGTCTCTGTTGTGCACTCTTTCTTGCTATATTTAGACCATGGAAAATCTATTAAACTTATCTTGTTTCAAGTACTTGGTTCTATTTTTGCATAAAATAAACTAAATTTTTACAGTCGATAACCTCAAAAGTACCTTCCAGTTCTGTGTTAAAGCAATTGGGAAGAGTTTCCAATAGAAAATACAGTCTGCTGAGTTCCATGGTTTCAATTTCTAGAAGATCAATAGTAGCCTTTCTCATTTCTTCCTAAAAATTTAAATTGCATTTTTTAAAATTAAGACACTAAAATAATAAGATTTATTTCCTAAACAATGCCCTGTAAATGTTTTCAGAGGTCACAGTTTGATTTTTGTAAAACATCTTCAGCCATTATTTCTATTTGAAGCAGAAAATGGGGAAAGTATCTACTCCATAGGCAGAGTTTAGGTATTATTGCTAATTTATCTTTCCATGTCTACTGATTTTCTTCTACTCAGAAATTAATCTTTTTCCTATGTGGATATGTTTCTTATATGCACTTTCAATCAGTTTAAAAGGAAAGACTCCAATAAAAAGGATAACATTGAGAAGGAAATCTACTTAATTAAAAAATGGAAACTGCCTACAAAAATACGCCTAAGTGTAAAAAGGACAGTGGTTCTCTTACATACACCTTATCTATACCTACAAATCCAAACGAAATAGTACGATGGGGCTTTTTTTTTTTTTTTTTTTAAATAAGTAGGGTTAGTTTACAAAAGAAGAAAATATTCAAAAATCATCTTTTAAATAAATAGTTATAATGGCTACAGCTATTTTATGACTGGAACATTCATATATATAGCATGATCACTTTTCTGTAAAAACAAAATTCAATGTGTACATTACCTGAAAATGGAAAGGATATCCTTCAAAGAGTTAATTGTGATTATTTTGGGAATGGATAACGGGATGGTTGCGCAACATAAAAACCAAAAACTAAACCCAACTTATAGTGACCCTATGAGTTGGAATCGACTCAACAGCAACAGGTTTGGTTTCTGGTTTACAGAACAGAATAGAACTGCCCCATAGGGTTTCTACTGTCACATCTTTCTCCTGTGGCTGGTGGGTTTGAACCACCAACCTTTTAGTTAGCAGCCAAGTGCTTAGCCACTGTGCCACTAGGGCTCCTTTGTGCAACATGGTGAACATAATTAATGTCACTAAATTCTACAGGTCAAAAAGCGTTAAAATGGTTATAAGAGATGTTAAAAAGTGTTAAAATGGTTATATGAGATCATGGTTGTTTCCACTTTCTTCTTTTTGCATATATATTTTTCCCTAAATCTTCCAGAGTAAACATGTACTACTTTTATAATAATGAAAATTTATTACTTTAAAAACTGAAAGAGAGATTTATCTCTGCTATTTAAGAGATTTCACAGCTCAGATATTAAATAGAGCCACACTGGATAATTAGCCATAACAAATGTTTTGGCCCCTTCAAGTTCTGAAGAAAAAGCATAATTAACAAAGGAGGGGAAAAGGTTTCCACAGGACCACAGTGTGGCACTATACATAAAAAACTTGTGTTTATATATGTATTAAATTAAGTTGGACAATGAACTATAACTATATAGTAAGTATGTATATATGTATATACACATATATAGCATATATAAAATTATAAAATAATGAAATTAATTTTCATCATCAGTTTGTAGGCTCAAACTCATTTACTTTAGTATCATATCTCTACATTTTCAGATATTTGTCCTGTAGTAGATTCTTATTCACTATTCTTAAATCAAATGAAAAGCCTTCACAATTCTGACCATTCTAGGGGAAGTATTGCAAACATTATCCAGGGCTAAACAGAACCAGGACTGTGACCCTTCAGAAGGAAATTCTTTAAATATTTCCTCACAGCATCTTTTATAGGGGCCAGGTGAGTACAATTGGAAGAGTTCTGTTTGTTTGTTTTCATTGAACAGCTCTACCTACTTCAACGGACTAGGTGCCAAATAATCTTTCACCAGTTATGTAAGGAATTGCTTACAGAAAACTGAGTTAACTGATACCATGCATCCAATTTATCCCAGAGGTTGTTTGTTTATTCATTGTTTGTTGTAAGTAATGTTTATACAGTCATGTCTCAAGCATTTGCCCATGTGGCCCACCCCTTAACCAAGCTCTGTCATCACTAGTACTGCTTCTCCTAAGTGGACTTGGCCTCATCCATGGCACAGGTCCATAATTCAGCTTTCTGAATGGAAATTAAGCAACAGTCTGTGGTTGGTCAACACTGATGCAAATGCTTAGTAAACTGAGAGGAAATATTTTTAAATTGAAGGTAAATATCTTCCCTATCTATTTTTTTAAGTACCTTGAACAGAAAAAAACCAAAACCAAACCCACTGCCATACAGTCAATTCTCAGTCAGGGCGACCCCATGGGTTACAGAGTAAAACCGAGTTCCATGGGGTTTTCTTGGCTGTAATCTTTATAGAAGCAAATCATCAGGCTTTTTTTTCTGTGGCACCACTGGTTGGGTTTGAACTGCCAACCTTTTGGCTAGTAGCCGAGGGCAAACTGTTTGTGCCACCCAAGGACCCTCACCTTGAACAGAGCTGGTGCTAAATTAAAGTTTGATGACAAAATACATGGAAGATGGAAAAAAAAAACAGCTCTTATATATAATACAATACCAATTTCTTAACAGCTACAGCAGTGTCCTTCAGAAAGGTCCTAGCCTCTTCATTGCATTTGAAATAGTCGCTTTGAAGCGATTGTTCTTAAAAAAAAAAAAAAAGAAAGAAAATTAAAATCTCATATTCACCTGTCCAAACCAAGAGTTCAAGACTAGCTCTATCACTGACATGACACTGGATACATGTGAATAATTTAGTCTCTGCAGGGGTCAATATTCTTTACAATACTTGTCCAAGACTATCTCATAAGAATTGTGACTTAAATTAGTTCATGTAAAAAGGAAAAAAAAGAAAGTATACCAAATTAACAGTAATATTTAAGATCTAGCTCAAATGCTTACTCAGCTGGAAGTTATACATTCTATCTCTGAATTTCTATGGTATTTTACATGAATCTCTTTTGTACTTGTTACTTCCTATTTTATGGTTTTCTAGTTTTATGCTTCTTGAAAACAAACTCCTCTTAATACTCATCTTTGCATCTCTCATGGTAAGAAGAAGGGATCTGTACAGGATAAGACAAAAATTAATAAATATTTATGACAGGGATAAATATAACATGCCTATAATGTAGGTTTGATTAAGGATGGTTCTACATATATATCAAAGTCATGCCATTTCTTTAAGGTCACAGAGCTGATCAGTAGTGGAGTTTGGATTAAGGTGGTATGACTCCAGGTCCCATGCCCTTAGTAGTCATACTCACCACTTGGAGGAGTAAACAGTAATTTCTGCCCTCTGTTTCAGGGAACTTGGACTCTCCTAAATAAACTAAGCTCTCAGACTAAGTGAAAATTAATTACTGAGTTTGCAGCAAGTTATGTGTTAGAGAAAGACAGGCATTGCCAAATTATCCCCTTTCTTTTTTTTTTTTTTTTAATGAAATAAATGAGCATAAACTTGTCTCTGCTTACAGATAGGCTGAAGAGCTACATATTTTATAACTCATATTCAGGCCAGGAAGACTCAATGAAGTTTTCTCCTATGAAAAACTTTTTGCAGGTCCAGAAATTATTAGCTGAAAAAAAGTATTTTTGCATAAACATTGGAGTTGAATTGACATGCTGATCTAGAAATCAATCATGAAGAGTTCAAGTCTATCTCTATCATTGACAATGACCTTGGATACATGTGAATAATTTGGCCTCTTTAGGGGACAACATTCTTTATGATAATACTTGTCAAAGCCTATCTCACAAGAATTGTGACATTAAATTAGTTCATCTAAAAAGAAGGAAAAAAGAAACTATACCAAATTAACAGTAATATTATAATAGAAATCAATAGGATTATCTTCAAGTAGTGAAGCAATGAGATGCCTTGTTGTTTGGCCTAAATGGTTTTTGATCTGAATAAGAAATGCCCTTTCGGGGAATATGTCTTACCCCAAACTCAGGTGATTTAATTACAAGCTTAGCTCTTTAACTAAAGAAGTACTTTCACCTGGTCCCACCCAAGATCATAATTTCTGTTCACATCACTTAAACATCCTTCTCGAGGGTAACAGTGCATCAGGATCTAATTTCCCTTGCCTAATACAACAAATGCAAAGGCATTAGACTGTGTGGATCATAACAAATTATGGATGACATTGCAAAGAATGGGAATTCCAGAACACTCAATTGTGCTCATGAGGAAACTGTACATAGATCAAGAGGCAGTCGTTCGAACAGAACAAGGGGATACTGTGTAGTTTAAAGTCAAGAAAAGTGTGCGTCAGGGTTGTATCCTTTCACCATACTTATTCAATCTGTATACTGAGCAAATAATCTGAGAAGCTGGACTGTATGAAGAAGAATGGAGCATCAGGATTGGAGGAAGACTCATTAACAGCCTGCGTTATCAGACTACACAACCTTGCTTGCTGAAAGTGAAGAGGACTTGAAGCACTTACTGATGAAGATCAAAGACCACAGCTTTCAGTATGGATTACACCTCAGCATATAGAAAACAAAAATCCTCACAACTGGACCAATAAGCAACATCATGATAAATGGAGAAAAGACTGAAGTTGTCAAGGATTTCATTTTACTTGGATCCACAATCAACACTCATGGAAGCAGCAGTCAGGAAATCAAAAGACACATTGCATTGGGCAAATCTGCTGCAAAAGACCTCTTTAAAGTGTTGAAAAACAAAGACGTCACCTTGAAGACTAAGGTGCGCCTGATCCAAGCCATGGTGTTTTCAATCGCCTGATATGCATGTGAAAGCTGGATGATGAATAAGGAAGACCGAAGAAGACTTGATGCCTTTGAACTGTGGTGTTGTCGAAGAATACTGAATACACCATGGACTGCCAAAAGAACAAACATATCTGTCTTGGAAAAAGTGCGACCAGAATGCTCCTTGGAAGCAAGGATGGCGAGACTACATCTCACATACTTCGGACATGTTGTCAGGAGGGATCATTCCCTGAAGAAGGACCTTGGTAAAGTAGAGGGTCAGCGAAAAAGAGGAAGACCCTCAACGATATGGATTGACACCAGTGGCTGCAACAATGGGCTTACGCGCAACAGCCACTGAGAGGACGGCGCAGGACTGGGCAGTGTTTCGTTCTGTTTGTACTTAGGGTCGCTATGAGTCTAACCGACTCGACGGCACCTAACGACAACAACAACAATACAACAGGAGCCTCTTATACACATCTTTTCCTATTTGTTAAACTCTCCAGTTTACAATGGCAAAATGTTGGAGGAAACTGACTTGCAAACAAAAGGCGGAAAGGGACAAGTGGTAATCCAATGCACAATCTAAAGGCAGGTGAGCAGGTCTGTTGCGGGCAACAGGCAGGAGAGAGTGGAAGGGCAGTCGCCTGGGAGTCCGGGATCTGTCACCAGCTACTAGCTTGAGCTGAGCCGCGTCATACCAGATGCACTAGAGTAGGAAAGGCTGAGCACTTGGGTCCCTCCCTCACCCCCAGCCTCCAAGGTGCGGAGGAGGCTCTGCCTAGGCCAAGGATGCTCTGGGCCCCCAAAAGAGGATCTCCGCTGAGGGCCGCCTCGGCGCCATCTCCTTGGGGACGTCCCTCTCGGCGCCCTCAAGCTTCTCACCGACTACAAAGAGCTGCTCCAGCGCGGCGGACGCAACCGAGGAGCCCAGGGAAGAAGGGAAGGTGCATAACTCCAGGGAGGGGCCAGTGGAGACGCCAGCCACCCGCCTCGTCTTCTCGGCGATCGCCCGCTCAGTGGCCGTCCGCAGCACCTTGTCGCGGACCCCCAGCTTAGCAGTGCAGGGAATCAGTGCCATCTTGCCCCTCTGGCGAGGCGCCAAGGCGGCCTGAACTACGGCTGCCGGTTGCCACGGGCAACGGGATCGCCTCCGCCCCGGACGCCCCCTGGCGACTGGCACTGGGTACTTCGCCGCTGCTCTGAGTATCCACTGAAATTAAGTGGCCCTAGAAGGAAGAGTCCCTCTTTAGCTGTCCTCTCCTCTTTTGCATTCCTACTTCTCTAGTTCTTGCCTTGAACTTTTCTCATGGACCACTGAAATCAATAATGATCACACTTTGAGCTTGCCTCTGTGGCAGATACTACAGGAGGGGCTTTATGTACAGTAGCTTACCTAATCTTCACAACGACTTTGTGAGGTAGGTCCCTATCCTCCCGTCGCCCCCCAGTTTCCATTTTTATGGAGCCTTGGTGGCACAATGGTTAAGAGCTCGGCTGCTTGCCAAAAAAGCTGACGGTTCGAATCCACCAGCCGCTCCTTAGAAGCCCTATGGGGCAGTTCTACTCTGTGCTATAGGGTCGTTAAGTCGGAATCCGCTGGAAGGCAACAGGTTCCATTTTTACAGATGAGGAAACTGAGGCAGAGATGACTAAGTGAACTGCCCAAGGTCACAAGAGGATGCGTTTTGATTTAAGGTGGAGTCTTTTATGAATCTTTCCACTATGCTACAAAACACATCTCTGTACACTTTAACAACTTTCCCTCTATCTACTCTATCACTGATCACATTTTGCCTTGAATCATAGTGATTTTCCTGTGCATTTGCCTGTCTTCCCATCAGACTGTGAACTCTTTGAAGGCAGGACTGGATATTGTTTACTTGTCTCTGTCTCTCCAAGACAGCACAGCCTCAGGCTCAGATTGGGTGTAACTGTTAGTTCCCTTTCCTCTGTCTGGTTTTAGAGCGGCAGCGGTGGTTTAGCTCTCCCCTTCTTTTCTTTGTAGATGGCAAGATAGAAATCAGAGTAATAATAGCAATAACAATAGTTATCATTTGTTGAATGCTTACGATGTTCCAGGCACTGGTCTAAGTACTTTACCTACAGTAACTCATTTAACCCTCATAAACCACTCTTTGAGGTAGGTATTATTTCCCGTTTTGCAAATGAAGACACTGAAGCTACATTCTGAACCTGTATGATACACTGCCTTGGAGGGGGCCCAGCACATTGATAACTGAGCTAGTTCTAGAATCAGGCTTCTTCCTCTAGATTGAGCCATGTCCTGGCCTTGGACACCCTCCTGGGTCTCCTCTTGTGCTGGTTTTGGTCTATTGCTCTTCAGATAGGTATAATATTCAAGTTTTACAAATCTATGTATCTAAATAGGCATATACAGATGTATCTCTATGTGTGTATTCATAGAAAATGGTGGTCTGGGAAGAACTGTTCACAAAAATGTTAACTATGATCACTCCTGGTTAGTGCAATTATGGATGTGGTAGGTAGAATAATGCCTCCCCAAAATGTCCATTTGTTAATCCCTGCAACCTATGAATATGTTAGGTCACATGGCAGGGAGGGCATTAATGTTGCAAATAGAATTTAAGTTGCTAATGAGCTGATCTGAGATGGGGAGATTATCCACGTGGGTCCAATGTAATCACAAGGGTCCTTATGAGTGAGAGATGCAGGCAAGAGAGTCAGCGTCAAAGTTAGAGAGAGATGGTAAGATGCTATACTGCTAGCTTTGAAGATGGAGGAAGGGGTCCATGAGACAAAGAATGCAGGTAGTCTCTAAAACTGGATAAGTGAAGGAAAGAGATTCTCTCCTAGAGTCTTGAGAAGGACAGAACCCTACCTACACCTTGATTTTAGCCCAGAGAGACCCATTTTGGACTTCTGACTTCCAGAGCAGTAAGATAATAAATTTGCATTGTTTTAAGCCACTAAGTTTATGATATTTGTTACAGCAGCAATAGGAAACTAATACAATGGGTAATGTTAACTTTTTTCATTACAGCATTTATTTGAATGCTTAGTCAGAAGCATATACACATTTATAATTAGAAAATAAAGGAAATTTAGGTTGTTGTAAGGATTAAATGAGCATTTAATGCTGTGCTTGGTAGCATTTTTAATTAAAAGTCTTAGAGAAATGAACAAAGAAAGCATACAAATTTAAAGTAAATTAGCATACAGAAAATGGTTTCTGATTTGCCAGTACCTGTAAATGCTGTTAAATGGGCCAAAAAGCCATGCTCGCTTCTCTCATATGTCTTTTTACTTCAGTAACACAAAAAGACACACTCCTCTTCCAGTCAGTATTTTTAAAGCAGACTTTGCTCAGTAGCCAGAACAACATCCCCGAGTCCCATGCTGACATTGATTTTTAGTTATCGGAAGCAAGTTTGTTTCTGCTTACCCCTTGCTGCTGACAGGGCCAGTTGAAGAACCCAACTGCTCCATGTTGTTTGAACCCTCACTTGTACAGGAATCTACATACCCATGTATTCAGGCATGTTTGCAGTTTCTACAGTATTTGTGCTTTACATGATATTTGATGACTACATTGTTCTTGTGGTTGCTGCTTTGCCTAAGTTGAGTACCTCTAGGAAAAGCCTCAACGTATTTGTTAAGTTTCTAGACCTTGGATTAGGCCAGGCCAAGGTCCCCGCTTGGTAATATGGTTGCCATGTTTCAATGCTTTGTGTTCAGTATATTAGTATCTGTAACAGCAATGGTGGTTCAGTGGTAGAATTCCTGCTTTATATGCAGGAGACTCTGGTTTGATTTCTGGCCAGTGCACCTCACGTGCGGCCACCACCTGTCTGTCAATGGAGGCTTGTGTGTTGCTATGATGCTAAACAGGTTTCAGTGGAGCTTCCAGATGAAGACAGACTAGGAAGAAAGGCCTGGCCATCTACTTCCAAAAATCAGCCAACGAAAATCCTTTGTAGAAAGCAGGAAGAAGTGGAAAGGGGCAGCATGCAAATCTCCCCTTTCCTTTCATCAGTAAAGGCAATCTTCCCAGAGTCCTACACACTCCAGTGCTGGGTCACATGGCCACCCATGAAAGGAAGGTTAGGACGGTGAGTATGTGAGTTTTCAGCCCCTCTGGTAGAGGCAGCAGGGGAGAAGAGGGTTGGGAATAGCTGGAGGATTACCCACAGAATGCCAGCCATACGTATGTTCTCCAGATTAATGTTTATCAAACCCATTGTCAGGCCCAAACCAGCTGGGTGCATCTTTCCTAGGGGTTGTAAGGGAATCAGTGAAGTTCTAGCATAGAATAGACGGTGTCTTGAGCCTCCCCTATTCTGTACTAATAGGTCTCCTTCCTTTCAAGGCTTTGAGTTGGCTTTATGCCTAGAATCTCTGCAAGACGGGTATATATTAGGCAAAGATTCCCACCCCTTGGGCTTCTCACAGATTTAAAGTGTCTGTCTCATGGTCAAGCTACAGTTTCAGCTACAGTGACTCTGGCACGTGGTCATTTGTGGGTAAAATGGCAGGAAGATCATGTCCCCTGGGTAATGCCAGATGGTTGGAGAAACAAACAGATGGCTCAGTGCCTCTAATGGAGTCACACCAGAAAGGGAGAGCAAGGCATCTCCGAGGAAGGGCAGGGCAGGCCAGTGTTGGTAACAACATCCGATGAAGAGGCCTCCTTTTCAACTCTCTCTTTTGACTACTTGTTTTTATCCATCATCAGCACTTTGTTGAGGCTAAATAGGTTTACGTCAAATATTGGTTGCATCATTTGCTAGTGGTTTTAAATTGACTTAAGTAGTTAACCTCTTAGTTTCCATTCTTCATGTAAAATGGGATTTTACATTCTAGGATTATGAAGATTAAGCAGAGAAATGGTATATTATGCTTATCGCAGAGTAAATATGCTAAACATTTCCCATCTTTTCCTTCAACTAAATGGAAGATAAAAGCATTTATTCTGAAGTACAAATGCTACTGTTTTTTCTGCCATCACTACTCTTCCTTAAATCACTTCATCATTTAATCCTTAGGGTGAATTACTTTAATCAAATCAACAGTTGCTATCCCAGAGAAGGGAAATTGGTTTTATTTCTCTGCCATTTCTACTTGATGGCAGTGACTGCCTGGGGTGCTCTGTTGCCGAGGGTTCCAAGGCCAAATCTCAGCACAGAAGGAAAGAAGCCTACCAAGACATGGGAGCACATGTGACAGAGTCACCAAATGTTTGTTTTGTGCTCCTCAGTGCTAGGCATTATGCTAGGCACTGAACATATAAACAGACCTGTAGGCCGTCAGAGAAGGCCTCTTCGGGGAGGGGGGACCTGAGCAGTGAGGATGAGTCTGTCAGAAGTATTCCCCTCTTTTGTTATTCTCTTAGTGAAGGGGGATTTTGATTCAGGGGGTATCTTAGTCATCTAGTGCTGCTCTAACAGAAATACCACAAGTGGGTGGTTTTAACAAGAAGTTTATTCTCTTACAATCCAATAGGCTATAAGTCCAAATTCAGGGCATCAGCTCCAGGGGAACGCTTTCTTTGTTGGCTCTGGAGGAAAGTCCACGCCATCAGTCCTCCTTTGGTCTGGGAGCTTCTCTGTACAGGAACCTCAGGTCCAAAGGACACGCTCTGCTCCCGGCACTGCTTTCTTGGTGGTATGAGGTTCCCATGTGTCTCTGCTCGCTTCTCTTCTTTTATATCTCAAAAGAGATTGCATTAAGACACTAAGCTTGTCAGCCTCATCTGTATAACCTCACCACAGTGATAGAATTTACAACACATAAGATCACATATAATCTCATCATAGTGATAGAGTTTATAACACATAAGGAAATCACATCAGATTATACAATCATACAACACTGGGAATCATGATCCAGTCAAGTTGCTACACACATCTTTTGGGGGACACAATTCATCATAGTGATAGAGTTTATAACACATAAGGAAATCACATCAGATTACACAATCATACAGCACTGGGAATCATGATCCAGTCAAGTTGCTACACACATCTTTTGGGGGACACAATTTAATCCATGACAGGGGGGTAAAAGGAGTTAGAGGAGAGAGACAGGATACAAAGAGGTGCCTGTGTGAGTTGCGTCAAAGGGCTCTCTTGCCCACTGGTTTGCTAAGGGGGATCCATAGGAAGAAAGAAGAGTGCAGTCAGGTTCTGTATGATGTGGGCTTTCTCTCTGACAGTCGTTGAGGGCTGGAAGGAGGCACTTCCTCTGTCAACCTCAGTTCCTGTCAGGAGGCCCTCTCCACACTATGCTACTTTCTCTTATTCCAGTAACCATTTCTTCCTCTTGCCCCTTCAGGCCTAGGGGTGGTACTGAGCCACTAACATGTGAATATCAGAAAGAAAATAGAGATAAATTGGTACTATATGGTAAGTGTAGAAAATAAACTATATAATAAGTGTAAAGAATAAACCTTGGTAGAGAATAAAAAACTCACCAAACTCACTGGAAACAAATTTAATTTTTAATTTTCAAAGTAATCTTTGAAATACAGTCTTAAATCATTTTTGGTAACAAAAGAACAGTGAACTTTCACTGAGCTTCCACATCACTCACTATCCTTTAAGTCCTCTAGATTCACTGTGTTTCAGTGAAAGTACACAAAGTATCCAGCGTCAGGTGGGTACATAACTTTCAAGTGCTCTAGGAATGGGGGAAGGAGACAGATTTGGTGTTGTTTTTGTAGAAAGAAGCTGGTTGAAATTTTTCTCTGAAAATTTTTACGCACGGTGGAATCTGAATAATTATTCTAAGGAGGGACTCTGGGCTGGTATTTTCCACTTGCACCTCTAGATGTGCTCGTCTCCCTTCTCTACCCCACTGTGTGCCCAGGAGGAGGCCTGTGTGGGTTGTATCAAAGGGCTCTCTTGCCCACTGGTTTGCCCAGGGGATCCAAAGCGAGAAAGAAGAGTGTAGTCAGGTTTCGTATGATGTGGGCTTTCTTCCTGACAGTTGTGGGGAGCTGGAAGAAAGCCCTTCCCCTGTCAACCTCAGTGCCTGTCAGGAGGCTCTCTCCACACAATGCTTCTTTCTCTTATTCCAGTAACCACTTCCTCCTTTTGCCCCGTCAGGCCTAGGGGTGGTAAAGCTTTCCACTGTTGGTAGCTCATGGGTACTGTGTCGTTTCTTGTTGATTTTCCTAGTAGCTGTGTTAAGTGTTTAAATTGGAACCATACATTTGGCTAACCTCATAGTAACCTTGAGCATTCTCCTGGGATGTTTTTCAAAGCAGCACCAAATTTATGCTAAGTGTCTTGAATAAAATAAGCCCTCTTACAAGGGATAAAATACTCATAAACTTGGAAGACACTAATTGAAACATAAAAGGCTGGTTTATATTAGCTTGTCACTTAGAGTATCTTTGATTCAGTAAACTAAAGCCAAATCAATCAGAAGAAAATATATATTTTCAACATATCCAATGAATTAGCTTTTCTTGCTTTCATAATCCCTCCCCTAAAATTAAAGACATCTCACTTAACCAATTGCTTAAGATTTCTTTGTTCATTTAACCAATCACTTATAATTTCTTTGTTACTGCCTATAAAACTTCTTTTCTCTTTTCAAACAGGAAGCTTTGAGCCAGTTTTACATTGAATGCTCCTCTACTAGCAGATTGTTGTTATTGTGTGCCAGTTGATTCCAACTCATAGTGACCCCATGTGACACAGCAGAACTGCCTTATAGGGTTTTCTTGGCTGTAATTTTTATGGATGCCAATTGCCAGGTCTTTCTCCTGAGTTGCTGCTGGGTAGGTTCAAACTGCCAGCCTTTTGGTTAGCAGCTGAGCACTTAACCATTGTGCCGCAAAGGCTCCTTACTAGCAGATTAGCCACCTAGTAAACATTTGTTTAAAAGACTTTGCCTTTGTTATTTTGATTTTCACACCTGCCTATACTTTTGTAAATAATCCCTTTTTAAAAACTCTCCTCAATTATCTGTTTGAGTGTGCTATTTCCTGCTAGATCCTGATACAGATTCCATTCATAGAAATTATTAATAGGATTAAAAATAAGAAAATGAAGTTTTATTTCCTTTAAGGACATTTAAGTATCTCAAACTACATTTTTAAAAAGTGTTGCCTAATAGAAGTCCTTATAGATGGCATGTTTTCATGAATAAATAGACTTCATCATCACTGTTGGCTGTTGTACGTGAAGTCCAATGGCTTTGGAATCAGAAAGACCTGGATTGTGATCCTGGTGTTATTCCCACTCCTCATCTCCATGGGGCAGAGGAACTTCTAGGCCACTCCCAAGAGGAAAATGTATGGCAGGAAACCTTGTAGCCTCTCTGAGCCCCTTCTTCATTTCTCTTCAGGAGAGGAGGAGTGATTTGATTGGTGATACTGGACAGAGGCCCAAGAAGGCATGGCCTAGGCCTCTCTCTCCCTGTCAGCCTAGACTGCTTTCCAGAATCACCCCTGTTCTGCTTCCTTAGGTTATGAGCTATCCCCAGTGCCGGGGTGAGGGTGGGCATTGCCATTCAGTGTGTGGTAGGCAGAAATAGTAGGAAGCCTTGTTCTGGCCATAGGCAAGCAGCTTTATCGGTAACAGAACCAATCATTTGATCTTCATCAGACTGGTTACTTGACCTATTTCTCAATTGATTTGGAAATTGGAGATGAGGTATGATCGAATAACAGTCTCAAACCCCAATCCCTAACTTTAAGATTGATCTTAAGCAGTATTTGAACTAAGAATCCATTTCTTCATATGTAAAATTGGGGTAATAGTTATCTACTTCTATAGGCCTATTTTGAAGATTAAATGAAATAATATAATGCCAGTTAGAATAATGTTTTTTAAAAATATGGTTGAAAGCAATAAAATGTCAATGTATGATCTGAGGGAAAAGTTTTGGACTTTAAAAATCTTTCAAATAATTTGCTAAATTAAGATATAACATTATCAAGTAAAACGAAAGTGAGACTTTAGATATTTCCATAGCACAAACATTAATATTTTTATTACTTTCTTAAATTTTGGTTAAAAAGAGAACTGGTCAAATAAAAACATTAGCAGTGATTAGCAGGATGTAATTCAAGCACTGGCAGCTAACTTCACAATGTAAGAGAAGAACATAATTTTAAAAATGTTTTCCTTGTATTCAGAGGTCTTGGAACTTTTAAAATCCCCCATGTGGTTAATGAGAAATGTAATGCAACATGATTTTGAATATGATATCGTATAAAATATATATAAAATATTTGTTATAATTTTAAATTTAAAATTGTATAGATTGTATGAGTTCAGTCATTTAAAAATGCCTAGAAAGTAAGATTCTAAAGAAGTACACCAAATACACATATGTATTACTTTTGTTATTGGAAAAAATAAAAGAAACTTAATAAAAAATGTTAGAAGGAAGTTAGAAAAGATCTTAATCATATAAAACAAATTAACAAAGTCAAAAGAATGAAGTTTTGTACTCAAACATGTAAATCCCACCTTCCTTTTGACATCCACCAGTTAGTTTACCCACTGGCAGAAGAGAGAAAGGCAAATGTGCAGGGTGTGAACCAGAGATGCAGATTACAAAAATCCAAATGAGAGAATAAAATTTACTGGGATAAGGTTTCACTTGTTACCATAACTTTGGTTTTGGTGAATACTAGGCTTGGGGCAATATTTCACAAAATAAATGGGAAAAAAGTTATAAACATAATGTAAGCGATACCAACTTAAAAAAAAAAAAAGACAAAGAACCATTTTTCAAAATCCCCCCAAGCAAAGACAATTACATTTAACCTTTTGTGTGTGCCCTTATGTCTTTTTTTTTTTTTAACTGTGTTTACTTCTTAATTATTGCTAATTAATATTTGTATCATTGTGTATTTGGTAGTATTTCATAGCTTACTTTCTTCACGCAGTGTTATATTAACAGTTTTTCATGTCAGAATATTATTTCACAAAATGATTTCAGTGACCGTATGGTCTTCCATTGCGTTAAAAAAACCATTGCCGTTAAGTCAATTCTGACTCATAGCTACCCTATGGGACAGAATAGAACTGCCCCCATTGGGTTTCCAAGGAGCAGCTGGTGGATTCAAACTGCTGACCTTCTGGTTAGCAGCCGAGCTCTTAACCAGTGCGCCACCAGGGCTGTTCCACTGCATTAAGTGGTCTATAATTTACTTGATCAGTTGCCTGACAGTTGATATTTTGGGTAGCTTTCAATATTTTGCTATTGTAAAAAATCGTGTATATACATCTTTGAGAATATACCTGATACTTTTCTGAAGATTTATTAACAAAATTCTTCCTTATTGTTGTTAGCTAATTAGAAGTAAGGGCCACATCTGACTTTCTGGAGGATGGACACTAGTAGTGTTTATGTGACAATGAAAGCCCAGCTGGGACTAAGATCCAGCACTGGGCGAACTATCATGAAGTCCCCTTTCAAGGATCCTTTCAAAGATCAAAACCTGTTTCACCCCCCCACCCAGAATCTCCTCCATGGCATCTTGGAAGTACTGAAGAACGCTCTGGGTGGACTTGAACCTCCAACCTTCTGGTTACCAGCCAAGTTTGTGAGGTTGCCATGAATTGGACTTGCTTGATAGAAACTGGTTTTCTACACACAGAAGAGAGTTATAAAGTTAGGCTGCCCAGAGCTGTCTTATTCAAGGACAGTGCAGAGACTGCTGGAACCCCACAGTAGTGAAGTGAGGCCCAGCAATGGGCCACATTCTGGTTGAGGTAGGAAGCTGTCCCCTGCCTCTCAGCAGTGACTCCTTACAGTGGAAAACAAAGTCAAGAGTCAGGCCTGGGATCTGCACAGGAAGAAAAGTGTTCACAGTTGCTTAAGGTCCAGCCTGAGGTCTAGGGTGAGGAAAGAGCAGAGGATATATGACCTATCCTACTTCCTTTATTCCCCAAATGATTCAGAAAACATGCTATACCTTCTTCATCCAACCTCTACCTGCCAGGTTAATTCAAGCATAGGTTGCAGGCAGGGGTAGATTATCCAACATGCAAGGTTAAGCACGAACCTTAGCTTGCTTACCAGATCATCTGTAGTGAAACCCATGTGAAATTGTTTCCCAGTAAGCAGAAGTAAGCCCATGTTTATCTTGCTTACTGGGTCATCTGCCCCTGTCAGGGATTGTAAATTTGAAAAGAGGCTTTGATTCTGTAGGAAGGTGCTGGGGGATTGGGAGAGAAACAGATGCCAGTCATGCCTAGAAGCAGAATCTCTGATATGAAAAAATGTGAAACTGTTCACTACAGATGATCTGGTAAGCAAGGTAAGCACTGTGCTTAACTTGCCTGTTGGATAATCCACCTCTGGTCACAAGAGTTTTCTGCTCTCCACAGCTTTCAGTATAACATTGGTCACTCTGGGTTCCCTGGGGCTCTTGGCTTGCTTCTCTTCTTGCCTGCTCACTGGGCCTTCACATTTTTTCCGTCATTGTGAATATCACCTTGGCTGATGCTTCCTGTAGAAGCAGGATATTCTGTGCCCCATGCTCTAGTTGTTAGAATCCTACATTCATACCTATCATTATGTAAGCCTGCATGTCAGCAAATGGAATTCCTAATTAGATCTTACTAATTAGCAGCTGCTTATGAAAGGAATTCTGAACAGACTGGGGGGAGGAAAATGCTGTAAATGTAAATTCTGAAGGAGATTAACTCTACACAATAAAGCCTTTTTTGGGGGAAAAAACTTTATTTAAAAGGTCAGAGGCTAAAAACCACAGAAAAAAAATTCTCCTAGTAACCATAAAAATATTAGACACCATACTTAGTTTAACTATCTTCCTCAAACCAGTTCTAACGGGCTGTCTGTCCTGGAAAATAGTATTGCCAACTCTCCTAATCAGTTGGCCTTAGGCAGGGCCGAGGCTAGGTGAGACAAGCAAGCTGCCTAGGGTACAAAATTTAAGAAGCCACTCACTCTTAGGGTCAGCCCTGGTCTTCAAACCTCCCATGTAGGCAAGAGCCAATTCCACTCCAATCTCCCTCTACAACGTCTCTCTTAGCTGCTCCCCTGCCCATGGTGGATGCCTGGCATGTTAGACTAATTATGGACAGGTGAACATCTCTTTTCTTTTCTCACTATAGATGCTCTAGTCGAAGTCATAGTCATTTACTTCCTGTTTGCCATCGAGTTATTTGTTACCGTAGAGCTATGTTACAATTATATCCTATGTTCTTCTAATCCCCAGTATCTTGCACCCTCATTGCATTTATGTGACTCGTGACCTAAAGAATATAGTCTAAACTCCTTGGCACTGGCATTCACGTTTCTTCCCATTGTGGTCCCATTGTGCTGTCAACCCACTTTTCCTTACCTCGTACTACCATTCCCACCCCAAGCACATTACAACTCATTTCAGTTTATTACTCACCATCCTCTGCATATAGCATGCACTTCCATGACTTAACACCATAGCTCATGTTCTTTCTTCATTCTAGGGTAAATTTTCTCCAACTGGCAAAAGCCAAACCAAGACCCAGCCCAAAGGTTACCTCTCTTGAGAATACTTTCTCTGTTGCTCTAGTCTTGTTTTACAGCTCTTATTTCATTCTGCCTTATATTTAGTTAGGATTTCCACATAGCTACAGTTCTACTCTGTCCTACAGGGTCACTATGAGTCGATGACACACAACAGCAACAACTTCCCTGCTATCCCTCCCCCAACACCAAGATGGGAAGTTTCTTGGCCGTTGGCAAAGTGCCAAGTTGCCCTTGTATCCCTCACACCACTTCGTGCAGAAGGATAATCTATAGATCTTTATTAGACCCAAGTGTAAAACTGGACAAAGGCAGCTTTTTGTAAGTCATTATTAATTTTTTTCTCCCACTACTTTTATTCTCCCACTGTTACTACTTTCATTCACTTCTATCTCTTCATCTTTGACTTTTGACTCTAACAGTGAAATAAAATCGGCAATTGGACTTTTACAAAAAGCAGCAAACGATCATTAGAAGACTCAGCTTGGTAAGGGTGGAATTGTCATTGCTCTTATTCAGAGTCCTATTCTCAGTGCTTTGCACTGAGTAGGTGCCCAATATAAATACTAACAAAAGAGTGAGTATATAGCACTCATGATTATTTTATGCCAGAGTTGTGTTGCATATTATTATAAAAAGTTTATGTAAGGATTTATATAATTTTCAAGTTTTCTTTTTAACCATTTAAAATCTCTGCATTAACCTCACAGAGTACACTACAGAGTGCTTCTTTCCCAGTTTTACCATTCTTCAGTGATTTCTATTAATAGCCAAATAAGCCATCCACCAAGTTGGGGTTGGGCCAGGTGGTACTGGAGACAGGAGTGAAGTGAACACTTGGTCTCAGCCTGCCTGGAATATCATTAGCCTCTTAGAGCTTTTGCATTTTCCTGTAAGACCACGAGAAAAGAGGGAGAATTTTGTACATGTAGTAATATTTATTTATGCATTCAGTATCAAGTACATAAGTGCAAATATCCAGATTCCATGATTAAGTTCATTAGGAACTACAGAGAAAGTAATATAAATCGTAATAAAGTTAACATGCTGGTACTCTTTTAGTTACCATACATGTAAGTCAGCCCGTCAATCCCATACAACAAAAGTACTGCGTGTTTGTTTGGCGTTTGTTCATTTATTCATTATTTATTCAAGTTATACAAAACTGATTACCATGAGTATGGTCGACTGCTTTTACTTTTACATTGTGTGTGTTGGAAAAACACTAAAACATCAGTCTACAAGTCTATATATATTGTTATTAAAGATTAATCCAACCAGCAACCCAGGGACATATAAGTAATTTCCACTATTGCATCAGTGCACTCAGGAAAGGCCTAGCCACAGGGAACATTAGAAGCTACAGAAGCATTGCAGAGAGGAGAAGAACACCGAAGAAGGAAAGATAACTTGGGCTCTCACCATCATGCACTTTTTTTTTTTAGCAACACGAAATAAAAACCACATCTAATACACTTTTCTCTATACTTTAGTGCTTGACACAAATGACTCAAATAGCCTAAGAGTACAGAAACAGCCTAAAAACAGCTGTTTTAGTTTGTCTCTAAGATTATGGTACTGGGGGAAAAACAATCAATTTGCAGTAACATGTAAGAACAGAGCTGTTACCACTCCAGACATTCCTGTTTGTGTCCACTCCCCGGTGGGATATCAATTTACTCGGCATGCCTTTTAGCGCCTGGGATTTTAGCCTGAATCCTGAAAAGACATAATATCAAAAGATAGTGATTAATGAAATCATTTCATGTGTTCATTATTTGTTGGTGCTTTAACTAGCTAAGGGCTTAGTATTCAAGAAGGCATTATAGCTTTATATATGAGTGTCTATACACATTTTTCTATATAGCAATGAGAATAAAGTATAATAAAGAATAAAGGTGATGACTGACTCAAGAAAGCCCCATTCTTTAGATTATGTAGGACGTTTTGGTCAGATGAGCATGTTGACTTATTTCAGGACTGCAGAAGCTATGATATAGTTAGGGTAACCATTAACCAAACTGAGACACTTTTTTTTTCTTTGTTGTACATACATAATCTTTTTTTTTTTTTTTTTAATATATATTTTATTGTACTTCAGGTGAAAGCTTACAGAGCAAATAGTTTCTCATGAAATAGTAGTACACATGTTGTTTTTTGACATTGGTTAACAACCCCACAACGTATTAAGCCTCTAAATTCTCAACCTTTTTTTTTGATGAAAATTACAGATGGCCAAAGATACACCGTTTCAAAAATTTCTACATTCACAGTTCAGTGACATTGACTACGCTCTTCCAACTGTGCTGTTATTCTCACTTAAGATGAAGGCTTACAGAAAAAATAGTTATTCATTTAACAGTTACTACACATGTTGCCCTATGACAATGGTTAACAATCTCACAGCACATCAAGAATATCCTTACTCCACCTTGTGTTCCCTATCACCAGGGGGCTTCCTTGTCCCCTTCTGTCTTCTGGACCTTGTCAGTGGACTATTGTACCTCTTTAGTCTCATTTGTTTATTTATTTATTTATTTATTTATTTATTTATTCTTATTTTATTTAAACACCATTTCAAAACTTTTTACTTACACATTTAAGTGATATTGACTATGCTCTTCCAATTGTGCTGCCATTCTCGCCCAAGATGAAGGCTTACAGGACAAAACAGCCTCCCATTTAATAGTTACTACAAATGTTGCCCTATAGCAGTGGTCAACAATCTCACAATACATCGACAGTGTCCTTATTCAATTTGTGTTCCTTATCATCAGTTTCCTACTCTCCCTCTGCCTTCTGGCCCTTGTCACCGGACTCCTGTACATCGTTAGTCCCATTTAGTTTTACTGGGGTGTCCATTCCCAGGCTTAACATCGAACCTTGAAGGTAACTTCCCCTCTGAGCTGAAAGGGTGTCTGGGGGCCACACTCTCGAGGTTTCTCTAGTATTCTTTAGGCCAGTATATCTGGTCTTCTTTTTTTTTTTTTTTTTTTTGGGAGTTAAAATTATACTCTACATCCTACTCCAGCTCTGCCCAGAACCCTCTGTTGTGATCCTGGTCAGAGGAGTCGTTGGTGGTAGCCGGGCACCATCCAGCTGTACTGGGCTCAGTCCCGTGGAGGCCTTGGTAGCTGTGGACCATTAGTCCTTCGGACTAATCTTTTCCTTGTATCCTGTTCTCTTCGTTCTCCCTTGTTCCCGAAGGGATGAGATCAGTGGAGTATCTTAGATGGCCGCTCATAGGCTTTTAAGACCCCAGACACTACTCACCAAGGTAGAATGTAGAGCATTATCTTTATAAGTAGTGTCATGCCAATTGAGCTAGATGTTCCCCGAGATCATGGTCCCCAGAGCCCTCCGTCCAACAACTCAGTCCCTCGGGGGGTTTGGATGTGTCTATAGGGCCTCCATGACCTTTCCTTGTGCAGGTTGTGTTAGTTTCCCCTGTACTATGTACTATCTCATCTCTCACCCAAGTTACCACTTACCTATTACCTATTTAGTATTCCCCCCCCCCTCCCATCCCTGGTAACCAACAAGGATTGTTACATTTTGCATGTGAATTTTTTCATGGGTTTTTACAATAGAGGTCTCATACAATATTTGTCCTTTTGTGATTGACTTATTTCACTCAGCATGATGTCCTCCAGTTTCATCCATGTTATGAGATGGTTCACCGATTCATTGTTCTTTCTCGTTGCATAGTACTCCATTGTGTGTATGTACCATAGTTTGTGTATCCATTCGTCTGTTGATGGACATCGAGGTTGTTTCCATAGTTTTGCTATTGTGAATAATGCTGCCATGAACATAGGTGTGCATATGTCTATTCGAGTGATGACTCTTATTTCTCTAGGATATATTCCTAGGAGTGGGATTGCTGGATCGAATGGTACGTCTATTTCTAGCTTTCTGAGGAAACGCCATATCATTTTCCAAAATGGCTGTATCATTTTGCATTCCCACCAGCAGTGTATAAGAGTTCCCGTCTCCCTGCAGCCCCTCCAACATTTGTTATTTCCAGTGTTTTTGATTCGTGCCAGTAATGCCGGGGTGAGATGGTATCTCATTGTGGTTTTAATTTGCATTTCTCTAATGGCTAGTGATCGCGAGCATTTCCTCATGTGTCTGTTGGCCATTTGAATGTCTTCCTTGGTGAAGTGTCTGTTCATTTCCTTTGCCCATTTTTTGATAGGATTGGTTGTCTTTTTGTTGTAGAGGTGTTGGATTTTCTTGTAGATTATGGAGATTAGACCTTTGTCTGACTTGTACTGTCCAAAAATTTTTTCCCAGTCTGTAGGTTCTCTTTTAACTCTTTTGGTGAAATCTTTTGAAGAGCATAGATGTTTGATTTTTAGAAGATCCCAATTATCTAGTTTATCTGTTGGGTTTTTTGTGTTGATGTTTATGGTTTGTATCCTGTTAATGCCATGTATTAAGGTCTGAAGTGTTGGTCCTATTTTTTCTTCTATGAATTTTATAGTTTGAGGCTTTATATTCAGGTCTTTGATCCATTTTGAAGTAGTTTTTGTATATGGTGTGAGGTATGGGTCCTGTTTCATTTTTCTACAAATGGATATCCAGTTTTGCCAGCACCATTTGTTAAAAAGACTGTCTTTTCCCCATTTGATGTATTTTGGGCCCTTGTCAAAAATCAGGTGACCATAGGTGGATGGATTTACATCTGAGTTCTCAATTCTGTTCCATTGGTCAATGTCTCTGTTGTTGTACCAGTACCAGGCTGTTTTGAGTACTGTAGCTGTATAGTAGGTTCTCAAGTCAGGTAGTGTGAGTCCTCCAACTTTATTCTTCTTCTTCAGTAGTGCATTACTTATTCGGGGTTTCTTCCCTTTCCATATAAAGTTAATAATTAGTTTTTCCATCTCTTTGAAGAATGCTGTTGGTATTTGTATCGGAATTGCATTGTATTTGTAAATTGCTTTAGGTAGAATTGCCATTTTCACAATGTTGAGTCTGCCTATCCATGAGCATGGTATGTTTTTCCATTTATGTAGATCCCTTTGGGTTTCATGCAGCAGTGTTTTGTAGTTTTCTTTGTATAGGTCTTTTATATTCCTGGTCAGATTTATTCCCAAGTATTTTATCTTTTTAGGGGCTATTGAAAATGGTATTGATTTCCTGATCTCCTTTTCATCGTTCTCTTTACTGGTGTATAGGAATCCAACTGATTTTTGAATGTTTATCTTGTATCCTGCTACTCTGCTGAATCTTTCTATTAGTTCCAGTAAATTTCTCGTGGAGTCTTTAGGGTTTTCTATGTATAGTATCATATCATCTGCAAACAGGGAGAGTTTAACTTCTTCATTACCAATTTGGATGCCCTTTATTTCTTTCTCTTGCCTTACTGCTCTAGCAAGAACTTCCAGCACAATGTTAAATAGGAGTGGTGATAAAGGGCATCCTTGTCTTGTTCCTGTTTTCAGGGGGAATGTTTTCAGCCTTTCTCTATTAAGAATGATGTTGGCTGTTGGTTTTGCATAGATGCCCTTTATGATGTTGAGAAATTTCCCTTCTATACCTATTTTATTGAGAGCTTTTATCAGGAATGGGTGTTGGACTTTGTCAAATGCCTTTTCTGCATCAATTGAGATAATCATGTGATTTTTTTCTTTCCTTTTATTTATGTGGTGGATTACGTTGATGGATTTTCTAATGTTAAACCATCCTTGCATACCTGGTATGAATCCTACTTGGTCGTGGTGTATTATTTTTTTGATATGATACTGAATTCTATTGGCTAAAATTTTGTTCAGAATTTTTGCATCTATATTCATGAGAGATATTGGTCTGTAATTTTCTTTTTTTGTGATGTCTTTGCCTGGTTTTGGTATCAGCGTTATGCTGGCTTCATAGAATGAATTTGGAAGTGTTGCTTCCTCTTCTATGCTCTGAAATAACTTGAGTAGAACTGGTACGAGCTCTTCTGTAAATGTTTTGTAGAATTCTCCAGTGAAGCCATCTGGGCCAGGGCTTTTTTTGGTTGGGAGTTTTTTTATTACCTTTTCAATCTCTTCTCTTGTTATGGGTCTGTTCAGATTTTCAATATCACTTTGTTGTAGTTTGGGTAGGCCGTATGTTTCTAGAAATTTATCCATTTCCTCTAGGTTTTCAAATTTGTTGGAATATAGTTTTTCATAATATTCTGTTATAATCCTTTTTATTTCAGTTGGGTCTGTTGTAATGTCCCCCATTTCATTTCTTATTTGGGTTATTTGTGCCCTCTGCTGTTTTTCTTTTGTCAGTCTGGCCAGTGGTTTGTCGATTTTGTTGATTCTTTCAAAGAACCAACTTTTGGTTTTGTTGATTCTTTCTATTGTTTTTCTGTTCTCTATTTCATTGATTTCTGCTCTGATCTTTACTATTTCCTTTCTTCCGGTGGTTGTAGGCTTTTTTTGTTGTTCTCTTTCTATTTGTTTGAGTTCTGTAGTTAATGTTTTGATTTTGTCCCTTTCTTCTTTTTTGATATGTGCATCTATTGCTATAAATTGTCCTCTGAGGACTGCCTTTGCTGTGTCCCAAAGGTTTTGCTATGATGTGTTTTCATTTTCATTTGATTCTAGGAATTTTTTAATTCCATCTCTGATTTCTTCTATTACCCATTGATGTGTAAGCAGATTATTATTCAGTTTCCATGTGTTTGATTTTTTTTCCTTGCTCTTTCTAGTGTTAATTTCTACCTTGATGGCATTGTGGTCAGAGAAGATACTGTGAATTATCTCAGCATTTTGGATCTTGTTGAGGATTGCTCTGTGGCCTAAGATGTGGTCTATTCTGGAGAACGTTCCATGTGCATTGGAAAAGAATGTGTACTTTGCAGCGGTTGGATGGAGTGTTCTATATATGTCTATGAGGTCCAGTTGGCTGATTGTGTCCTTTAGGTCTTCTGTATCTTTGCTAAGTTTCTTTTTAGTTGTTCTGTCCTTTACTGAGAGTGGTGTGTTGAAGTCTCCTACTATTATTGTGGAACTGTCAATTTCTCTTTTCAGTGCTGTTAGAGTTTTTTTTATGTATTTTGGAGCCCTGTCATTGGGTGCATAGATATTTATTATGGTTATGTCTTCATGATGGATCATCCCCTTAATCATTATATAGTGTCCTTCTTTGTCTTTTATGGTAGATTTTGTTTTAAAGTCTATTTTATCTGAGATTAGAATTGCCACTCCTGCTCTTTTTTGATAGTTGTTAGCTTGATATATTTTTTTCCAACCTTTGATTTTTAATAAATTCACATCTTTGTTTCTAAGATGTGTCTCTTGTAGACAGCAAATAGATGGATCCTGTTTTCTTATCCATTCTGCCACTCTCCGTCGCTTTATGGGTGCATTGAGTCCATTTACGTTCAGTGTAATTATTGATAGATGTGAGTTTGTTGCTGTCATTTTGTAGTGCTTTTTTTTGTGATGCTGAAGTTTTCTTTGTTCTTCTTACTCTCTTGTGCTGAGTTCCTTTTGTTTGTGGATTTTGTGTTCATTTCTTTTGTTTTTGTAGGTTTTGTTTTTGTTGAGACTTTATGTTTTTCGTCTTTATTTTTATGAGTTGGTTTGTTAACTTTTTTTGTGGTTACCATGAATTTTACCCTTATCTTTATAATTTTGAAGCAGTCTACCGTTACTTGGTATCGCCTTGCCTTCTTCTCCTTTAGAAGGTTCTATACCTATGCCGTTTGTTCCCTCTTTCATTGTTTTGATGTTGTTGTCATCCTTTGATTGATTTCTCTGATTCCCTGTTGTATATCTTTTGTTTTTGGAAAGTCGTCTGTAGTTCAGTTCCTAGAATGGTATCTGGTTCATGTTAACCTGCATCCTAGGTCCTAGGTCCTGCCTGAGGGCTTAAGCTGTTTGTCCTCAGATCGAAGAACTCCCTTTAATAATTCTTGTAAGTTTGGTTTGACTTTTGCATATTCCTTTAGTTTCTGTTTATCTGGAAATGACCTAATTTCACCATCAAATCTGAATGAGAGTTTTGCAGGATATATTATTCTTGGCTGACAATTTTTTTCTTTCAAGATTTTATATATGTCATCCCATTGCCTTCTTGCCTGCATGGTTTCTGCTGAATAATCTGAGCTTAGTCTTATTGTTTCTCCTCTGTATGTGACTTCTTGTTTTTCACAAGCTGCTCTCAGGATTCTTTGTTTGTCTTTAGTTTTAGCGAGTGTGAATATGATATGTCTTGGTGATTTTCTTTTGGGGTCTATTCTATATGGGGTTCGTTGAGCTTCTTGGATGACCAGCTTTTCATCTTTCATGATATTGGGAAAGTTTTCTGTCAGCAGTTCCTCAATGATCCTCTCTGTGTTTTCTGTTTTCTTCCCCTGTTCTGGTATGCCAATCACTCGTAAGTTTTTGCTTTTAATTGTGTCCCACATAACTCTCAGGGTCTCTTCATTTTTCTTTGTTCTTTTTTCTGAGTTTTCCTGAAACAGAGTTGTATCCAAGTGTTTGTCTTCAGTTCCACTGATCCTGTCTTCCATGGTTTCAAATCTACTTCTCAGCCCTTCTATGACACCGTCCATTTCTGAAATCTTGTTGTTTATCTTTTGGATTTCTAATTGTTGTTTTTGTATAATTTTGAGTTGTGAATTTATTTTGGCATTTTGTTCTTGCACCATCTTCCTGAATTCTTCCAATTTTTTGTCTGTATTTTCCATAAATTTGTCTATTTTTCCCTCATGTTTGTCAGCTTTTTGCCTCAGTTCTTGGAAAATTCCGAGTATTAGTGATTTGAGTTCCGTATCAGGTACTTCTAGTGCATTTTCTTCCACAGGAGAGTTATCTGGTGTTTTAATTTGGACGCCTATTGGAGCCATCTTGTCTTGTTTTTGTAAATGTTTTGATATTGTTTGCTGTTTTCGGGGCATTCAGTAAATATTTCTCTCGTTTATTGATTGTAGATTTTTTTTTTTTTTTTTCGTTCTTGTGGTACAGCTGGGCAGATCTAGTTGAGGAGGAGCCACTGGGATGGGTTGCTTGTGGCACTCACCACAGCCACCAGGACGGTCGGTAGTCAGTGCTGGGCAGGTTCCAATAGGGCGTGCCTGCACCGCTTGGTGATGTGATGTCCAGTGCACGGTGCAGGTAGGTAGGGTGCAGCGGGAAGATGGTTATGTGTGAAGCCAAGCGGTCGTTCTGTCTCCGACCAGATGCTCTGTAAGGCTGTTCTCCCGTTTGCTGGTCTCTGATAGGAATCCAAGATGGTGGATCCGCGCTGCGTTAGCTGGTAAGGAATCTCTGCCTGAGTCTCTCCTCGCTCTCCGTTCTCTTTTAGTATTCTCACTCCGTTTGGTGTTTGGCTGAGTTCTTTATCTCTTCATTTGGTGTTCTAGGGTTTCAGGATTGTTGATTCTCTGTTAGGCTTAGTTTTTCGGATCTTTGCTGTGGAGGGACGGCGTGGTGTTTCTGCCTAGAGCGCCATCTTGCCCCTGTATATCCATACATAATCTTTTAATTTTATTTCTTTTCCTTTTTTTTATTGGTGTACTTTAAGTGAAAGTTTACAATTCAAGTCAGTCTCTCATACAAAAATTTACACACACATCACTATGTGACCCTAGCTACTCCCCCTACACTGTGACAGCACACTCCTCCCTTCTACCTCAGACCCCCCGTGTCCATTCAACCAGCTCGCAACACTCTCTGCCTTCTCATCCAAACTAAGACACTTCTAAAAGAGAAAGTAGGTACCAATTATGCCAGAACAATAGGCATAAACAGGGATGACTCCAGGTAAAGGGGCTATATAGTCATGGTTGGCATAGTAAAACTACCCAGAACTGGGATCCAGAAACCTGGGTCCTAGTCCCAGCTCTGCTACTACCTAGCTATGTGACATAAGGCCAGTCCCTGAGCCTTTCTGGTCCTAGAGCACTCATCTTTAAAATGTGGGTGTAGACTGGATACCTCTAAGGCCCTAACATTCTATGATTCTAACACTATGACACCATTATTTTAGGACAGGTTTACACCAGATGAATTTGGCTTTGTTAATTCAAAGCTTTATGAGCTCATCATGTCAGTTTTGACACAGACATTACTCTGTGCTAGGTGCCCTTCCAGGTGCTGGAATTCAGTGGTCAACAAAAGGGAGAAGGTACCTGCTCTAACAGGGCTTTCATTCTACTAGGGGTTGTGTAGCCAGATTAAATGAGTAGACAAACAAGAGAAATTTAGATGGTGATAAACGCTATGAAACAAAACAAAACAAGATATTGTGCTAGGAAGTGAATGGACAGCAATGACAAGGTGGGGTGGTGCTGACTTTAAATCTACTGATTGAGACATGTATACCTAAAGAACAGGAAAGGGTCACCAGGCAAAGATCAGGGCATGAGGTGTTTTGGGAAGAGGAAGTAGTGAGGGCAAAGGCCGTAAAGTGAGGATAAGCCTGGGAGTGAGGGGCGTTGTGGCCACTGCACTTGGAATGTGGAGAGGGGAGGTCTGAGAGGCAGGCAGTAAACAGATGATGTCAGAACTTGTGGGCCATGGTGAGAAGATGAGATTCTATTCAGTGTGATGGGAGGTCATTGACAAATTTTAGGCGGAGGGATGATGTGATCTGATTCCTGTTTCATGAAAATCACTATGGGTGCTGTGTGAAAAAAATTGGGAAATAGGGGTGAGAGCAATAAAGGATGGAGGGAAACCCTGCAGCAGTCCATGTGCCAGAAGGCAATGGCCTGGATTATATGGTGGACACAGAAATGGAGAGATATGAACAGTCTGGGGATCTGTTTTGGAGATGGAGCTGACAGATCCCCTGACATATTGATGGATTGAATGTGTGGGCAAAGGAAAGAGGGGAGAGTAATCAAGGAAGACTCTTCTGTTCTGGGGCTGGGCAGCCAGATGAATGATTGATAATGCTATTTTCTGAGATGGTGATGACCAAGGGAAAACACATCTGGGTGAAACTGCAAGATCTGTTTCGCCATGTTGAGTCTGAAATGCCTATGGGACATTGGAGAGAAAATATCAGATACATAGATGGATAGACCTGGCACTCAGTAGAGGAGGTTTGGGCTGGAGACACAAGTTTTGGAGCCCTTGAAGTAGAGATAAAGGTTCAAGCCACAGGACTGGATGAGAGGTAGGTCAGAGGAGGATTTGGAGAGGACACTGAGAGAAAGTGGCCAAGGCTCAGGCAGTGAAAATATATCCGCGAAGAGTATTTATCGAGGCAGTATGGTGGTGATGAGGGCTCTGACAGGCCAAGTGTAATGAGAATGGGAAGGAGACTGCAGGATTTGACCATGTGGAGGTTACTGGTGACCTTGGCAAGAGTAACTTAAATGCTCAGAGTGAAGGCCTGATTGGACTGAGCTGGGGGAGAGAATGGGAAGAGAGGAAAATAGAGATATTAATAACAAAATTCTTCTGAGAATTTTTGCTGTAAAGGGTTACAAAGAAATGGTGTGCAAGACAGTGTGAGACACAGAATCAAGGTTTTTTGTTTTTTTTGCTTAAGACTGGCAATATTACGATTATGGAAGTAAGCCAGTAGAGGGAAAGACTGGTAATGCAGCAAAGAGGTAAACATTCCAGACACCTTAGATCTGCATACTGCTTTTCAAAATAGTTTACTACATACTTTTTAATTTTGAAAAACTTAGATTATTACAGTAGACTGGGTGTTAACTAATACTACTTTCTTCCCAATGCAGAAGTCCTTTCATCACATCTGTGAAAGTGGTCAAGTAACTTCTACTTGAATACTTGAATGTCAGGAAGCTCACTGCTTCATGGAGCAATTTGTTCCATTGTTGAACAACTCTAACTGCTACTGTTTTTCCTTATATTTCATTCAAATCCCAGAAATTCTAGAACTTCCACTGACTGCCCTTTAGAGAAAAACAGAAAGTCTACTCCTTTCACAATGGTAAATCTCCAAATATTTGAGGATGGCTATTGTATTCTTTTAAAGTCATCTCTTTTCCAGGCTAATTATCCCCAGTTTCACTGAGTGGTTTTCACTGGCCACTGTCAGATTTTCCATACTCCAATACCCTTGTCAGCTTTCTTTGGCATTACTCCAGTACATTAATGCATCTCTTAAAACTTCCAAGCCTGTAATCAAACACAGGTATGGAATGACCAATATGGAATATAACAGAACTATGGCTCTTTCAATGTAGACTCTGTACTTTTAATAACATCTAAATTTGCTTTGAATTTTTAAAAAAGATGCTTCACCACTCAGTGACTCATAGTTGGCTGTGATCAATTAATTACGCTACCCTTAAATCCTATCTCAACTGGTCCTCCCTCATTCTGTTTGTAAAGTTGCCTTTTCAAAAATGTAAATAATAGGAATTTACTTTCCTTATTCCATTTTATTGATTTAAGCTCAGCATTCTAGCTTACTCAAGATCACTTGATTCATTTTGAATCTTAAGCTTGCCATCTTTGGAATTTGTTTTGCTCCAAGCTGTGTGTCACCTAGAAATTTGATAAGTATATTCGGCTTGTCTTTACCTAGTCATGTGAAGTACTGGGGTTAAACGTAACAGGGTCAAAGTCAGGGCCCTGTTTCACATCACTACACCCACCCCAGACAGATACTTGATGGATTAATGAACATTATTAGGATCTATTTTTTCAACCTTCTAGAACTCTATTCAACAGTACTATAATCTGGACCACATATACATCATTTCCATCTTCTCCACAAGGGCACTAGGAAGATTTGTTAAGTACCCTAATAAAATCAAAATACTCACTGGCTAGGGCAGTCCATTTGACTTTTTGGTATTTACTTATATGCTAATGGAGCCCTGGTGGTGCAGTGGCTAAGCATTTGGCTGCTAACCAAAAGGTCAGCAGTTCGAATCCACCAGCCACTCCTTGGAAACCCTATGGGGCAGTTCTACTCTGTCCTATAAGGTTGCTACGAGTAGGAATCAACTCAATGACAATGAGTTTTTTTTTGTTTGTTTGGTTACAAATTCATTCTAGAATTTGCTGGAGATTAGGCATTCAATTCATCAAATGGTAATTTCTATAATCTACTCTTCTCTCTCATTTGAAAAATGGGACCACTCTGATCCAATTTTAGTTTTCAGGGATGTCCTTCATTCTCTGAGATTTATCAAGGATCACCAAGAGCGTTTCTAGGTAAAATCTGAGGCTATTTAATCATTTTATATAACTCACCTGGACATAGAAAGTTGTATTCTCTTAAGGTAGATTTTTTATTATGTCCTTACTTATTTAAAGCTTTAATTCCCTCTATTTGTTTTACTTTTTAAAGCTTTTCTCCTTATTTTCAAAACTCTAAGTAAATAAACCAAACCCATTGCCACTGAGTCGATTCCTACTCCTAGCGACCCTATAGGACAGAGTCGAATTGCCCCATAGGGTTTCCAAGGAGCACCTGGTGGATTCGAACTGCCGACCTTTTAGATAGCAGCCAAACTCTTAACCACTACGCTACCAGGGTTTCCTAAGTCAATAAGGCAGGTGTTATTACCCTCACTTTATAGATAGGAAATTGAGATACAGAAAGTTTAAGTGACCTGGACAGGGTCATCCATCCACTCAGTATAGAGGAAGGACTTGCACTGAGGTCTTCTGACCAGTCTGGGACTGCACTCCACACCCCCCTTACACTGATCTCTAAACAGTAATAGGATAACGATGATGATGAAAGTGATGATGAAAATGATATCTAATATTTGAATGTTTTCTGTGTGTCAGTAAGAGTACTTTACAGACATTGTCTCATTTAATCCCCAACAATTCTATGAGTTAAGTATTAACATTCCCAAGTTACAGATAAAAAGTCTCAGAGTCAAAAATTATGTATGATGAACACATATAGATAAAAAATGCCAGAAATTAACTCAAACTAGTTTTTTTTTATTCCAAAGATCATGTTCTTAATTGTTCTCCTAAAATGGTGTAAATTTCCTTGCTGGAATTATTCTAAAACAGCATCAGAATTTCTGAGGTTAAAGGGACCTTGGAGGAAAGATCCTACTAAGAAATTTCCTTCCAAATTTAGTTTCAGGAAAAACACATTCTCTTGAAGAATTGCTTTCCTCCTTTCTGATAACAAGAACTATGGAACTTACCCACTTTCCCTTTTTGTCTTAGCTACCAAGAAATTCAGAGCCAAATCTGAAGCTCAATTACAGAAACCGTATTAGTCCTCATGGTTAACATATCTCCTTTCTAATTTCTTTTCACAATCTTGATTTCCAATTTTAATTTGACAACTACATTGCATATTAAGTTATAGTCTCTGTCATCTTTCCCCCTGCTTTGACTGGCTTATTCCCTTATCACTTTTCTTTGAATTATGACAGCCTCCTAGCTGATGGCCATGTCTCCACTCTTTCCCTGCTCCAGTTCTCCCACTAGACTGTCACAGTGATTTTTATCCACCTGATGAATGTTTACCCATATTTCAGGGCCCAGGTCAAATGTCACCTTGTCTTAGTGGCTTTTCGTTACCCCTTCCAGAGAGGAACAGTTGTTCCCTTATCCCTCTTACCTTACGTTTTACACAACTCTATTGTAGTTCTTACATTGTCTTAAAGTTTATTTTATTTTATTTTACAATTTTGTCTGCACCAATAGGATGAGAGCCATCTCATTTATTTTGGTATCCTCTGTGCCTGTTAGATGCAGTACTTGGGGCACTCCTCTTTTTGTGAACCAATCAAACAAACAAACAATTAATAGGTATGATTTGCTCAGGATCCCCAATCTACGTATTGAACAACTTAGGACTAGAACCCAGATCTATTTTCCAGTTTCCACACTCCTATTCTGGTGTTCTTTGTGGAGCTCCCAAACACAGCTCTAGTGCCAAAAAGTCACAGGAAGTTCATTATAATATAGATCCTAGGTCCCCACCCCCAGAAATTATAATTCTGTAGGTCAGTTGTGGAGTCTGGGAAATAAAATTTTTAACAGGTTCCTCAGGTTTGGGAACCACCAAGTTTCATGCTATACCATGAAATCATTACTTAACACAAAATAATGATTATTTTACCCTTAATTTACTGATTTTCATTAGCTGTTGGTTATTCTTGGGTCCAAGCTGATAATTTCAGGCATTTTGAAATGTGTTGTAGATCCGATGCAGACCCAAATTCCCCATAGTACCCTATGAGTCCCTAATGACTTTAAGAGGAAGAACGCAAACAGTACATAGTAAAAAACAAAAAAAATCTTCATATACTGCAGCAGAGAACTGTAACTGATGACATGCAACCCAACAGCAGTTGTTGTTTGTTAAGTGCTGTCGAGTAGGTTCCAACTCATAGCGACCCTGTGTACACCTGTGCCATCCTCACAATCATTGCTATGTTTGAGTCCACTGTTGCAGCCATTGTGTCAAACCATTTTATTGAGGGTCTTCTTCTTTTTCACGGACCCTCTACTTTACTAAGCATGATGTCCTTCTTCAGGGACTGGTACCTCCTGATAACATGTCCAAATTATATGAAAGGAAGTCTCACCATCCTCGCTTCTAAGGAGCGTCCTGGCTATTCTTCTTCCAAGATAGATTTGTTAATTCTTCTGGAAGTTGATGGTATATTCAGTATTCTTCACCAACACCATAATTCAAAGGCACCAATTTTTCTTCAGTCTTCCTTATTCACATGAGGCGACTGACAATACCATGACTTGGATCAGGTGCACCTTACTCCTCCAAGTGACATCTTTGCTTTTTAACACTTTAAAGGGATCTTTTGCAACAGATTTGCCCAATGCAGTGCGTCATTTGATTTCTTGACTGCTGCTCCCATGGGTATTGATTGTGGATCCAAGTAAAATGAAATCCTTTAAAACTTCAGTCTTTTCTCCATTTATCATGATGTTGCTTATCGGTCCAGTTGTGAGGATTTGTGTTTTCTTCATGTAGAGGTGTAATCCATACTGAAGGCTGTAGTCTTTGATCTTCATCAGTAAGTGCTTCAAGCCCTCTTCACTTTCAGCAAGCAAGGTTGTGTCATCTGCATATCACAGGTTGTTAATACGTCTTCCTCCAATTCTGACGCTGTGTTCTTCTTCATATAGTTTAGCTTCTCGGGTCATTTGCTCAGCATACAGATTGAATAAGTATGGTGAAGGGATACAACTCAGATGCTCACCTCTCCTTATTTTAAACCACGCAGTATCCCCTTGTTCTGTTTGAACAAATGCCTCTTGATCTTTGTACAGGTTCCTCAAGAGCACAATTAAACGTGCTGGAATTCCCATTCTTCGCAAAGTTATCCATAACTTGCCATGATCTACACAGTATGATGCTTTTGCACAGTCAATAAAACACAGGTAAACATTTTTCTGGTATTCTTTGTTTTCAGCCAAGATACATCTAAAATCAGCAATGATATCCCTCATTCCACATCCTCTTCTGAATCTGGCTTGAATTTCCAGCAGTTCCCTGTCAATGTACTGCTGCAACCACTTTTGAATGATCTTCAACAAAATTTTACTTGTGTGTGATATTAATGATATTGTTCAATAATTTCTGCATTCTGGTGGAACACTTTTCTTTGGAATCGGCACAAATATGTATCTCTTCCAGTCAGTGGCAAGCACTTCCAGCACTGCATTTGTCTGTTGAAACATCTCAAAAATTGGTATTCTGCCAATTCCTGGAGCCTTGTTTTTCACCAATGCCTTCAGTGCAGCTTGGACTTCTTCCTTCAATACCATCAGTTCTTGATCACATGCTACCTCCTGAAATGGTTCAATGTCAACCAATTCTTTTTGGTATAGTGACTCTATGTACTCCTTCCATTTTCTTTAGATGCTTCCTGCATCGTTCAATATATTACCCATAGAATCCTTCATACTGGAATTCGAGGCTTGAACGTTTTCTTCAGATCTTTCAGCTTGAGAAATGCTGAGTGTATCCTTCCTTTTTGGTTTTCTTACTCCAGGTCTTTGCACATTTCATTGTAACACTTTACTCTGTCTTCCTGAGCTGACCTTTGAAATCTTCTGTTCAGCTCTTTTACTTCATCATTTCTTCCATTTGCTTTAGCTACTCTATGTTCAAAAGGAAGTTTTGGAGTCTCCTCTGACATCTATTTTGGTCTTTTCTTTCTTTTCTGTCTTTTTAATGACCTCTTGCTTTCTTAATGTATGATGCCCTTGATGTCACCCCACAAGTCATCTGGTCTTTGGTCATTAGTTTTCAATGTGTCAAATCTATTCTTGAGATGGTCTCTAAATTCAGGTGAGATATACTCAAGGTCGTATTTTGGCTCTTGTGGACTTGTTTTAATTTTCTTCAGCTTCAACTTGAACTTGCATAGAACAATTAATGGTCTGTTCTGCAGTCGGCCCCTGACCTTGTTCTCACTGATGATATAGAGCTTCTCCATTTTCTCTTTCCACAGATATAGTTGATTTGATTTCTGTGTATTCCATCTGGTGAGGTCCATATGTATAGTTGCCGTTTTTGTTGTTGAAAAAAGGTATTTCCAATGAACAGGTTATTGGTCTTGCAAAATACTATCATGTGATGTCTGGCATTGTTTCTATCACCAAGGCAAATATTTTCCAACTACTGATCCTGCATCTTTGTTTCCAACTTTCTCATCCCTTTCACCAGTAATTATCAATGCATTTCGATTGCATGTTTGATCAATTTCAGACTGCAGAAGTTGGTAAAAATCTTCAATTTTTTCATCTTTGGCCTTAGTGGTTGGTGTGTAAATTTGCATAATAGTCGTATTAACTGGTCTTCCTTGTAGGTGTATGGCTGTTATCCTGTCACTGACAGCATTGTACTTCAGGATAGATCTTGAAGTGTTCTTTTTGACAATGAATGCAACGCCATTCCTTTTCAATTTTATCATTCCAGGCATAGTAGACCATATGATTGTCTGATTCAAAATGGCCAATACTAGTCCATTTCAGCTCACTAATACCTAGAACATCAATGTTTATGTGTTCCATTTCATTTTTAATGACTTCCAATTTTCCTAGATTCATACTTCGTACACTCCACGTTCTGATTATTAATGAATGTTTACAGCTGTTTTTTCTCATTTTGAGTCATGCCATATCAGCAAATGAAGGTCCTGAAAGCTTTACTCTGTCCATGTCATTAAGTTCAAATGTACTTTGAGGAGGCAGCTCTTCCCTCGTTGTATTATGAGTGCCTTCCAACCTGAGGAGCTCATTTTCCGGCACTATATCGGACAACATTCTGCTGCTATTCATAAGGTTTTCCCTGACAAATTTTTTTAGTAGATTGCCAGGTCCCTCTTCCTAGTGTGTCTTAGTCTGGAAGCTCTGCTGAAACCTGTCCACCATGGGTAACCCTGCCAGTGTTTGAAATACTGGTGGCGTAGCTTCCAGCATCACAGCAACATGGAAGCCACAACAGTGTGACAAACTGACAGAGGAGAGGTGGCCTAACAGCAGAGCAACTTTAATTTAAAAGTGGTTGTTTTTCTTATTTGTTTTTATCTATCTTTGATTGTTTAAAATACTTCTCTTTAAATCTAACCATCACCCAGGTCCAACCATATGGGAGTTTATTTTGACAAAGTCTAATCCTCTTGCGACATGTATTTGTAGTTGAAACCTCGGTCAGCTCGTGGTTAACAAAATTTTTTGAATAATAATAACAACATAAAAACTATCATTTTAGATGACAAAAACAAAACAAAACAAAACAACCCATTGTCATCGAGTTGATTCCAACTCATAGCAACCCTACGGGACAGAGTAGAACTGCCCCATAGGGTTTCTAAGGGACAGCTGGTAGATTTGAACTGCTGACCTTTTGGTTAGCAGCCAAACGCTTAACCACCGCACCACCAGGGCTCCATTTTTAGATAAAGACACATCTAAAACCACCAATTTAAAAATAAGGCAAAACTACAAATTTTAATGACCATGTTAGCCTTGGATACTTGTAACTGGAATCTTAATCTTTTAATATGTAAGGTAGCCCATAAAGTTATTTTTGTTGTTGTCAGCTGCTTCTGAGTCAATTCTGACTCATGGCAACCCCATAAAGTAGGGTCTGTTAATTAAACAAACACACATATACACTTGTTGAGGTGAAATAATGTAATTTAAAATACTCAGGTAATACACATTTTACAGATATGTAAAACATTCAAAGTTTTTAGAAAATGATTTTAATGGTTTAAAAAAATCAGTAATATCATTGCTTAAAAAAATTGATGTTTTTCACTTGTGTTTATTTCAATTAAATTGTTATAAATTAATATTATTTTTCCAAATCAGGCTTCCTTCTTTCCAGCAGCCAGTCTGGAATGTAGCCCAGTCCCCAGAGAGATCTTAATATCTTTATCATATACATTCATTATGATACCTGAAATAACCCACTGAAGGTTTTGTTTAATTGAGAGTTTTAAAATTTATACTTATTTTCTGAAATAGTCTAATTGGAAAGGGAATGAATATATTACTCAAATAAGTAAGTGAAAATCATAAGTCAACCTATTATTTTGCTACCTTTTTATTACCTCTACCTAATCCACTCAAACGCCTGCCCAAAATAATCTCTCCTGTTTATGAATTACACTATGTAACTTACTTTGCCACAATTGCATTTATGTGAGTCCTCACAAGTCCCAGATATTGGTCAATCTGTGCCTACAAAAAGAAAGAAATCATGAGCATGTCCAAAGGTCACGAGGTCAAAATTTACGGCAAATGTTTGACATCACACAGAACTTACCTGGTGTTTAACATACACTACAGGTAGAGTAAACATTGAAACCACAGCTGGGATGAAAAACAAATACAGTGTTAAAATTCTGAGAGTTGTCAGTATGAATAAGTTTACATACATATTTGTATATAGTTATAATATATACTCTAATGATACAATAGCATTAGTTATAATAACCAGCATTCTAGATAATTGATGACAGGGCAGTTCACAAGGAAAATAAAAAGATAATGAGCCCTTTATAGATATTATGTCATGATTCCTAGAATACTGTGCCCTCCAAGATGAAAATTAATCTCTATCTATAGCTGCCATTGTAACTAAGTATATATTGTAAGCCAAATAAAACCAGCCATGGTTGAAGAAAAACAAAAAAAACTTCAGAATAATAAATTTATTATTATTATAACACTCTTTAATGAAACTGTGATGGTAAGGGAAATGACTGGAACTCAGGGGTATCTGTGGCATTTGTGCCTAGGAATCTACCAAAACAATCTGAAAGTTAACAGCCTGGGAAGCATCCTATTCACTGCATGTGTGCAACAAGACATGATACGCTCTTGTCCACGTTTACCCATGAGCAGCAGGGTCAGGCCATTGAAGAGAGCACCAACGTAAGTCAGGAGCCACATCAGCACTGCAAACTGAAAAATGAAAGGATTATCAGAGCTTCTAAAACACTGGCACATACAAGAGCCTCATTTTAGTGACTTTTTTTTGGATTAGAATTTGAGCAAAATACATAATTTCAATAGAAAATGTAAGAGCAACAAGGTGTTTCAAGCTCATCAGAGAATCACTGAAAGAGGTTCCATCCCGCTCTTCTCCCTGAAACCTGTGAATCTCTTTGTTATGAAATCTGAGGGACTGAATGAAATAACCTAGTCCAGGGATCGGCAAACTATGGCCTCTGCCTGTTTTTGTATGGACTCATCAGTCAAAAATGGTTTTTACATTTTTAAATGGTCAAAAAAAAAAAAAAAATCAAAACAAGAATAATATTTTGTGATGGGTAAAAATATGAAATTCAACTTTCAGTTTCCATAAAATTTTATTGGGAGACAACCATGGTCATTCATTTACTTATCGTCTTTGGCTGCCTTCAGGCTATAATGGCAAAGTTGAGTAGTTGTGACAGTGACTGTGGCCCACAAAGGCTAAAATATTTACTATCTAGCCCTTTACAAAAAAGATTTGTTGACCGTGGATACAGTCCACAATTTTTACACTTCAAATATAAATAGAAATGTCTCCTTAAAAGCACTAGGGTAAGTAATTATAATCTCCCTGGTATCTCTTGTCAATATTACTTGGCAAGTCATATTCCAGTAAAGCACTAGGGGTCAAGACCACCGCTCACTTTTCTCTCTGCCTTTCCTCGAACAGTTACCAGGCAGCCCCTGTGTACAAGACCCCTGCCAGGGTGTGTACAAAGTGCTCTGGGGACACAGAAAACTCACAACCTTGCTGGTGTTTTCCCCTACTCTGCTTACAGCCTTGCCAAATCATGATTGACTGACTTTCATTTGACATGTAAGTCATAGGGAGGTGAAAGCAGCTTGCCCAAAGAAATCCACTGAATTCATGAGAGCACCAGGAATAAAACCTCAGTACCCCAGATGCTGGCTGAGTGTTGGGTCTGCCAGACCTCAGCCCTTCAGATTGCTCAGCCTCTGAGTGGAAACTGTGTAGGAACACTTGGAGGTCTTGTTTTTTAGCAGTTTCTTTTAGTGAAAAACCACATATATTTTTTGCATCCTCAAACTAGGTTTTTATTTTTAAATTAATTTTAGAAAATTGCCTGAGGAATTACAAATGGTAAGAAGAGGCAATCTGGTGTGTTGTAAAAAGTGCAGAACCAGAGGCTGTGTGACCCAGGTTTGATCCTAGCTCTTCCAGTAACTCACTAGGCAACCTCAGACAAGTATCTTAACCTCTCTGAGCCACAGCTTTGTTATCTGTAAAATGAAGAGATTAAATTAAATGATCTCCAAGGTGCCATACAGCTGGAGGTTTTCTAACTCTTGAACATAATTAGCACTTACTTTTTATTCTTCATTACGAGGTGGTTTATAATATCATATCTTTAGGGAAAATAAAATCAAGACTGTAAAGTGAATGGTTTAAGCAATCATACTTTTAAGGAATCCACCAGGTCCTGGACGAGGAAGAGCCTCCTCAGCTCTTTAAGCGTGTTGTTCACGTAGAACTGCAGGCAGTCTGTGTACTTCTGAATCTGCTCCTGAGAAAGGGTGATCTCGAGCTCCAGGTACGCCCTGTCAACAAACCACCATCCCCACAGAGAACCATCAGAGGGAATCACGAAACAGGCTGGCTGGCACTGTACCCCATTAACCGCTAAGCTTTCCATTTCTCACTCTGAGGATGATAGCTGGTCATCTTAGGGGTTTATACAGCCAAGTTGGCCACAGGGTGCCATATACTCCCACTTCCAGTACACTGGAGAACATAGGATCATGGCTTGTGGTGGGGCATTGTGACTGTTTCTCTGTACCAAAGATGGCATTACAATGTGAGCTGACAATTCAGGAAATCTGGCAGGAGCCAGAGAAAAGTCAGCCCAAATTAGCTTATGTGCTGAATTCTCTATACATCCCTGGTCCACTAGGCAGTTGGGAAAGCCCCACTTTTTCTTGGTTGCATGGAGATGAATCTTTTTAAATAGGTGAGATATCTGAAAATCCTAGCTGCAAATTCTGGCTGCTCATCAAAACTCTAAGAATTCATGTTTAAATTCTGGAATTTACTTCCAGGTTCTATTTAGAGAGTTCTGAAAACTCAAATGATCTGGCCATGTTAAAATGCTCACTGGTTCTGTTAAGAGTGATATTTTTAGTAATTAATTTTTTATTTATTCAAATGGTTAAATTTATCTTTTGGGTGAATAAACCAGGCTCCCCGTACAAGTCAATCCAGCTCAGTATCTTCCTGTTTCATGCTAACCCACAGACGTCAATTTTCCCTCTCTCCATCATCCCTTCCTCCCTTCTTTCATGGCCCTCTCTCCACTGTTTTATGACAGCAGGGACAGCAAGACTATTGTCTTGTTGTCTACCTCCAAGACATCCCTATGGTTCTTATAATGTGTACCTAACCAGGGCTTCAAACCTGCTTGGTCCAGTTCAAACCCCTGCTGAGAATTTGCATTTTCATCCCAAAAAATACTGAATCATAATCTACAGTTTAACAAGATCCCCAGATGATTCTTATGTATAGTAAATTTTGAGACCCACTTCTCTACTAATGGTTCTCAGAATTGTTCCCTAATCAGCAGCATTAGCATCACCTGGGGACTTGTTAGAAATGAAAATTCTTAGCAGGGGTTGGAACCAGAACAAACCGGTTTGAAGCCCTGTTTATCTAACTCTGGGAATTGAGATGAAAAGGGTAAAGCACCGTTTTCGTCTGAGTTTTAGGGAGTTTATGTTTAAGTAATTTAGTTTTTGCCCCTTTGATAAAAATAGAAAAATACTGATTTGTCAAGATAGTGTTTCAGTTCGAAATGTACTCTGAGTCAGACATTCCTTTCACTGATCAAAATGACTTAGTCAGAGGAAAGTTTTAAATTTCAAATTTGTCTCCTTAAGGAAGATAAGAGAGTTACGCTAATTGTAGATGAATTGTTAGACTCTTGTTCCTATAACTGGGTACTTGAAGATACAAGCCAAACGAGAGGTTAAGTTCTCCCGTTTAACCTAACAGCCTTGTGGACCAAGAACATGTGAGAAACAAGTCTTGCTTGAATGGCTAAGGGCAGAGGAGGGGGCAGGGAAGGACTCTAAAGGTGTGGACTCTGGTCACAAGCTAGGGTCACTGAAGTAGGCAATGTATACACTCTGTTAAGATGACACTCCGCTTCTGTGTCTCTTCCCATGTTTGGGGATGGGAACTTGTGTAGCCAAGCTGCAGCCCAGAACACCCATTAACACTGCATTACAAGGCCAAATATATCCCAAGGGCAAGGATGCCCAGACTATAACTGTCTTCCACCCTGAGCCCAGGAATCAGAGACTGGGAAGAGAGTCTGAAACACAACCTTTCGTCCCCGTAAACAGGTGTCTTTTCCCTTTTCAAGAGCCTGGTGTTGCTGAGGCCTTGATTCAGCTGACTGGTGTGGGTGAGTGGGTGAGTCAGGGAGGACTCAGAGGAGCTGTGGGTGAGTGACTGGGGCTGGCCCAGAAGCGATTCCGCAGCATCATTTCTACCTGTTATCTGGGACTCAGAACTGTCCCTTGGTTAGAGGAGGTGAGGACACATGCAGTGGAGCCTACCCTCTGGGGTGATGTACCAGGAAAGGGGTGACACTGACAGTGCCCCAAGCACCCAGGGTTTATAAGCTAGCATTGGGAGATAAATTGGGGGTATAGTTGAGCAGCATGCAGCTGGCAATGCCAATACTCCCCTCTATCACATCTTATATATTCTCTTAGCTAGTACATTGCCTTTTTAGAGATTTCTTTCTTCTCACGGTCCTTCTAATCAGATTTCTTCAGTATAAAAATGCAGAGGAGGGCACATTAGGAGACTGTCCTAAAGGGTTGGCCCTTTAGGAACCAGAGAGAACATGAAAATAAAAATCAAACACCCTAGTCCTAATTCTGTGATATTCACTGACCATGTGAACTTGGGCAAGCCACTTCACTTCTTGGAACCTTAGTTTTTCCACCTGTAAAAAGGCATATAATGCCTGTCCTGCCTTCCTCACAGGGCTGAGAGGATTAAGCAACTGTTGAAACACTCTTTAAATTATAAAACATTGCACACCCATAATGGATTATGATTTCTATTAGTTGTAGCAGTAATTAAAATATAAATGCTCAATAAAGTAATTAGTGTTGGAGTAAGAATAATTGATTTTCTTCCCCAGAAATTCACCAGAAATATTATATATTAAAAGACAGGGTGTCAAGAAAATCTCTAAGAGGTCTGTTAGGTCTCAGAGAAACGTGACAGAAAGTGAGTCTGTGATCAGAAATGGAGCCAGAGGAGAAGAGCCACGTGAGAGGCGGGGAAGGGCTAGTAAAGCTGGGGCACTCACTTGAAAGGGTGGCCCTCGTCGGTCTTCTGCACAGCTTGTAAAACAGACTTGTAGATGCGGAAACTGATGGTGGCTGAGAGCGCGGCAAGGGCCAGATAGGCCACAACACTCACAACACTGAACTGGGTCAGGGAGAAAAGCAGCAGCAGGAAGCTCCCAAACACTATTCCTGTCTGCTTGATGTCTCGCCAGTAGAGCAAGTCAATAGCTGTGGGAGGAGACACAAAACACACACCGCTCAACTCTGGAAATACCACTGGGCAAACAACTGTGGCTTGTTCCTCAAAGTTACGGTTGCTGCAGGTTCTCACCTGGCATTTGGTTCCTAAGTAGATAGACTGGTTATGCCTAGGGCATTTACTGTCATTTTATTTGGGTTTGGAGGAATCTTTTCCATCCCTGAGGGCAGTTTCTCAAATTTACAGATAAGAAAACGCTGTTGAATCTCCAGGGACTGTATCTCTGCGTGTATCCTATGGGCTACGTCACTACTACAGAGGCCCTAACCGTGTGACTTGGAAACAAATTGGAAATGCAGAGGCCTCCGTGAAATACGAGTTTTCTTCTTTAGGATGGTATTAATTATAGGGACATCTTGTTTCTCTGCTAATAATTTCTTGTCTCAGTTGTAGCCTGCTGATGTATGCATCAGTGATGTAAATCCCCCCACTGCTGAGAAGGGGCATCAGCAACGTAAAGAGAGTTGGTTGGAGCAGTAGTGCCTTTAGTCACAAGGAGGAAGGCCCAGGAGACCTCAGCCAATTCCAAAGGCATCTGGACCAAGGTACTGCTGCGTCTAAAGTGAGAGCAAAACCAAGGGGCTAATGGTTGTCCCGAGGAACCCTGAAGCTGACATTTGGATTAGACCATTTTGTACAACATGATTTGTTTGCTTATGTTCTGTGATTTAAAACTCTGGAGTGCAAGCTTTAAAATCTACGCCACATCTATCATTCAGCTATTACCCTCTTCCAATTTAGAAACAAAAATTCAAAGGATAAAGCCACGGTGCTTCAAATATGATATAAAATGGGAAATATTTAGAATATTCCCATCACCAGGATATGAAAAAAGCATAAAAGCCTTGCTGAAGAATGTATGCAAAATCCTTCTCCAATTAGGCAAGGAAAAATGGTTTTTATATAATATTTTGCCAATCAATTTTCAGGAAGAGAAAAAAGATGCACAACTCAATAAAAGTGGCATTTGCTTACATTGATTCATGTGGAGTGCACCTGGAGACGTCTCATTTGCAGAATTAGGTAACAGTCACTGGCTCAAAGGAAAACGGAGGTGACCAGGCCTTGAAGAGATTAGGGAGCTGCTCCCATAATACGTGGGTGCACAGTTAGCTGAATGAACAGTACTGGAAAAATCACAGAGCCTGATGACCACCCTGAGACTATCAAGGTGACATAAGGAATGTTGCAGAGAATTAACCCCTTCCTCAGCAGACTTGCCTCAGGCTGACCGGAGAATTAATCAGGGGTTTCAAGTCGGGAAGGCTCTTTTATAATAGACTGAGGATACCCCCAGCAATCTGAAGCTGGAGAGAGAGTTTCTTTTGAGCTGATCTACCTTTTACCTCCACCTTCTCTTCTTCCCCTGGCTCCATCTTGGTCCAACAATGACATTAACTCAGAAGGATTCCAGTAGGCAGTCATTTTGTTGGGCATAAATTTGTTCCCTTTCCCCTATGATGCTTCTGTGATGCAGGAAGTAGAGGAGAGGACCACGAGCACAGAGTAAGGCTGTAACAAAGATTTTTTTTTCTCCCTTTGAGTAGGGCTGGTCCTACAAGTAGGTTTCCAGAGTAAAGGAAAAGCCCTGCTGCTCTAAAGCCTCCCTCCTTTCCCTGCCCTAACCACCAGTCACACTGACTACATTCCACCATTAGGAATTCATTCATTTGGCTTCATCCTATTTATCTTCAAAGTATTCCTCATTTCCTCATCTTTTTTTTTTAATGCAAATATCCCAGAACGAGATAACGCATTACAGAGTTGCTTGTCATTAACAACAAAACGAATGAGTTCACCAAATGATTTTCCTTTTAGAAGAGTTTGTGGAGAACAGAATACCAAAATAACGATCCTTTTTAAGCAGAAAAGGGGGACCTTTTGGAAGACATGACCTGTAAGAAACCCCAGGGACCCCAAGAAGAAATGATAGAAAGGGGAAGGGATCTCCACAGAAGCCTGGCTCCCCATGGTCTTGTCAGTTGCACTAAAGGTCCTTGGGGCACTGGGACCTCCTAGTATTTATTCGTTTTGTGCAGGGGAAGGGAAAAAGGGGGAATAAAAAGAAGACTAAAACACCATCAATATCTGAAGTGTTACCTGTTCCACACTCACTCATTTATTCAGTATATATTGTTGTAGTTGTCAATTTTTGACTCATAGTGACCCCCCTGTGACAGAGGTGGTAGTCTTTATGACATCACCAGGTCTTTCTCCCACAGAGCCACCAGGTGGTTTCAAACCACCAACATTTCAGTTAGCAGCTGAGCGCTTAACCCTAGTGTCACCAGGGCTCTTCAGTATATACTGAGCAGAACTAAGTGCCAGGCTTTGTGCTAGGTGCCAGGGATAAGAAAAAAATGAATTGTAAAAAATAAACAAGGATAGGATTAGTCGTAGCTGTTCCTTTTCAAAGGAGAGGAAAGAACGGATGGATAAAGATACAGAGACCTTTTGGGAACTGTGAGCAAGGCTACAACTTCGACTTGATAAGACTGCTGGATGTTTCTAGTTAGGAGGTTAACAAAAGAATCATTAAAGCAGTAGGATGTTGATTCTGGGTACTTTGAGACATGACTATTTATGTGGATTTGGAAACATTCAAACCATACAATATCTCATTTAAACATCACAATAAACTCCTTTAGAGAGCTACAGAACAGGTGAGGCTAAAAGTTAAGAAACTTACATCTGGACTAATTAATAGGAGAAGCAGGATCAAATTCTAAGTTTGATGCTTTTTTGAAAACAAAACAGTTGCCTCTCTTTTTGTTAAATACAGCCAAAACTGTGTAAAATTAATTTGGGTTAACCTGAATTATATTTAAATCTGATTCTACAGCTAGATATTTAAAGTGAAACTCTTCTTTTTAAGGGAAAGTTAGTCATAACAATAGTAAGAAGTTACTCATCATCTATTATCTAGTAAGCACAGGAATGAAGAGATTATAAAATTTGGTTACTGTTTTTAAGGAATTTGAGGCCTAGATGGGAAGACTGGCCATTCATTTAAAAAAAATGTTGAATCAACGCCAATGTATCTTGTGTTGTTGGAGGTGGCCAAAGTTAATTGGATAGTACTGGAATTGACAGGAAAAAAAAGAGGATGTAGGAGCCCTGGTATTGCAGTGGTTAAGTGCTCCACTGCTAACCAAAAGGTCGGCGGTTCAAACCCACCAGCTTCTCGGCGGATGAAAGATGTGGCAATCTTCTTCCATAAAGATTACAGCTTTGGAAACCCTATGGGGCAGTTGTATTCTTCATATAGGGTGGCTATGAGTCAGAATTAAGTTGACGGCAACGGGTTAGGATGGTTAATGAACGTGGTGAGTAATTTGTTAAGGCGATGGGGGAATAAAAGGGAAATATTATGAAGGATTAGTTGACAAGAATGGTGGCTAATTAGCTCTGAGAGAAAGGAGTAAGAGCTAATTAAGGGTGAAACAACATTTCAAACCTGGTGAATGAGTGATTAATATTACTGACAAAATAGGAAATCTGGGGGTGAACTGGTTGGGGAAAAAGCTGTCATTTGTTTTTAAACCTACAGATTCTGACATAATGACATTTGAAGCAGAGCATTTTGACATACCCTGGAGCAGAGATGGAACAGGGTTGACTATTACATACGATACTACCTAATATTTTTTAAAGCTGGGAACTTAAATTTGCCTTTTAGGCTTTGTTAGAGCAGCCCTGCATTAAAATGGCCAGTAATATCATATATGCAATGTAATTCAGATGAATATATATAGGAGATAATTGGAAATGTGAGGTTGAAATTTAATTAAAAAAAAAAAAAAACCCATTGTGGTCGAGTCTATTCCAACTCATAGCGACCCTACAGGACAGAGTAGAACTGCCCTATAGGGTTTCCAAGGAGTGGCTGGTGAACTTGAACTGCTGACCTTTTGGTTAGCAGCCAAGCTCTTAACCACTGAGCCACCAGGGCTCCAAAATTTAATAAAGAGGGGTTGAATATTTTTATCTGGGTGTATTCTGAATGGAAATGATTATTCAAGTCTTGAGAATGGATTATACCTCCATGGGAGTGGAGGCTAAGGAATACACTTTAGGATAGGACCATATTTTAAGGGCCAAAGGAGTAAATGGAGCTATAAAAAGAGAGTTCCAAGTGTTAGAATGGGAACTTCAATAGTACAGGTCATAGCAGTCAAGCAGAAAGAGATTTTTCAGAAGAAAAGTGTAGATCACCTTGTGGGATGATGTAGACAGAACAAGGGAAATGAGAATGAGAAAGGAGCACTGGATTTGGAGGCTAGAAGGTCATTCATAACTGAAGAGAGGAGTTTTAAGAGTAGTAGGGATGGAAGACATGATGTGAGGGGTTGGGAAGGTTGTGGGAAGTTCTAAGTAATGAAGATGATCAATGGAACAGTAGTTTGGGGGGTAAAAGCAACTAGTAGCATTTTAGGGTGAGTAAAACCTGGGAATGTTAGTGGAGAGGGAGGGGGTGAGAATTCTGGAAAGAGGAGATAATTTGATGAGACAAAGTCTTAGAGAAGGCGGAAAGGATAGGATTAGTCATAGCTCTTCCTTTTCAAAGGAGAGGAAAGAACGGATGCGTAAAGATACAGAGACATTTTGGGAACTGTGAGTGAGGCTACAGGTATGTTTTGTGGTGGAAAGGGAACAACATAAACCAGCTTGAGGTAGATTAACTCAAATCTTCTCTGGGAAATGAGTCATGAGGTCTTACAGAGACTGAGGAGGGTAAGGGTAGGGCTTTAAGACAGTAGACAGAGTTAAGACCTGCACTACCCAGTACAGCAGTGATGAGCCACATGTGGCTACCGAGCACTTGAAATGTGGCTGGTTCCAAACGAGATGTGCTGTAAGTAGAAGGTACATATTGGATTTCGAAGACTTAGTTCAAAAAAGAATGTAAAATATCTCATTAATGCTTTTTATATTGATTACGGGTTGGAAAGATAATTCTTTGGATATTTTGGGTTAAATATAATACATTATCAAAATTAATTTCACCTGTTTCTTTTTGCTTTTTAATGTGGCTACTAGAAAATTTAAAATTACATCTGCAGCTCAGATTATCCTTCTATTGGACAGTGCTGATCTAGAAAACACAGTAAGATTCAAAAAGGAATGAATAAAAGGAATGTCAAAAAGTAAAGAGAATTTGATTAGAGTTAACAGTTTCTGGTGGGTCCAGTCAACAGGGTTAGATGCTGGGTGTTGAGCAATAGATGGTGGGGCTGACCAAGAGCTGCGAAGAGGCAGAAGTGTGGTCAGAGGAGTCTAAGATCCAAGAGGACAAAACTGAAATGACAAACCCTGGGGCCCAGGCTGGGAATGATATACAGTCAAAACAGCTGGGAACTGAGGGGCTGGGAGAATGGCAATGGCTGTTTGTGGTCAGAGTGTGGGCAAACGGCCGGAAGCTCTGATGATTCAGTGGGAGGCAATGAAGTGATCAGAGAATTTCTTTGTTCCAAATCTGTACTGTAAATGCCAATTTTTCACATTTTAATTTTGCTTAGAGTGATGAAAACTTGTGTAAGAAGCTTTATAGTACTCAACCCAGAAAAATAGGTTTTTGAATAAAGTTTCCTTAGAACACACATAAGAAAGATACAAAGAATTCTGTAAACGCAACAAATTACCCCAAGTAGTCTTCAAGTAAGGAGCTCTGGTGGCGCAACAGCAATGGTTAAGCATTTGGCTGCTATCTGAAAGGTTGGGGGTTCGAACCCATCAGCCACCCCACGGGAGAAAGATGTGGCAGTCTGCTTCGGTAAAGATTTATGGCCTTGGAAATCCTATGGGGCAGTTCTACTCTGTCCTATAGGGTCACTATGAGTCGGAAATGACTTGACAGCAACGGGTTCGGTTTTTTTTAGTCTTTAGGTACAAAGGGAAGTATAGAAAGTCTTTCTCTTCTTTCAATATCCTTGTAATGCAGAAAGGTCATGTGAGTTTCAACTGCTGAGCACATATTCACTATGCTTGCTCAGTAGGATATGTATATTACTGTATTGCTTTGCCAATGATAAATATTAAAGTTACTTTGCTAAAAACCAAGAGCGTTTTGTAAAAAGATTCTGAGATGAGAGATCAGTGTGTCCCATCAATCTGATACATAGACTGGGCTTTGGTGGGCTCATCTAAGTCCCCCAAACCACAGGTGTGAGCAAACACTGTAGCTTGCCTGGCACTGGTTTAGAACTAATTTAGTGAAGGATGACCTGGCAGACTTCAAGAATCCTGATATCAAATGCTGAAACTAGTGCTACTCTCATTTCCATATTCCAATCAATAACAGAAAAGAAAAATAAAAGTGAGTCTAAGGGTTGAGTTAATAGCTAAATGTAAATTAAATCCTATGTCAAATTTCTAGAAAGTCCTTTGCTGCAGTCCAATTTTTTTCTTGTTTGGGATACTATGTTAAATGTATTCAATTATAAGACCCAATAGAGGCTGCAGTATTCAGAAAGTTTATTAAAATTCATGAACTTAAAAGACAGTGATGCAACCATTTGTATTTTATGTATAAAGCAAAATATAGCATAAGTATATAAAATAAAATGGCCATAAATTGTGCACAATTATCTTCATTATTGCATCATATTCTCAAATGTATTTATTATATTCCATTTTAGTTCAGAAGAGATATTTCAGGTGGCATTACACCACCTGCTATGTGACAAGTAATGCTACTTTTTAAAAGGCTAAATGAAAAAATGTGAGAAATTTTTGTTCATAGATAACGTCAGTATTTCAATAAAAGAATCGTTGAAAAATTATAGGCTATTCACTTTTATTTACTTTTTAATAAGCTTCCAATAACTGACCAGCTCAGCTGCTAACCAAAAGGTCAGCAGTTTGAATCCACCAGCTGCTCCCTGGAAACCTTATGGGGCAGTTCTGCTCTGTCCTACAGGGTCACTATGAGTTGGAATCAACTCAATGGCAATGGGTTTGGTTTTGGTTTTGTGAAAATTATTTAGAAGGCTAGAAAAACACTGAGTTTAAGCAGCTGAGTTCAAAGCATTGCTAGAAAAGCCAGCTTCTCTGACTGACTTTCATGGGTTAAACAAATATCACCAAAAGAAAAGATAGTACTAACTTTCTCTATTTTAACTTTCCCTTATTTTACCATAAAATTGGAGCAATGTAATTAAAGTAGATGTAATAAAATACTTAAAACATACAGAGACATTTAAAGATAACAACTTCTAGTCAATTAATCCATGAGTTTCATTTACCACGAGACAATCTCCCATGTAAATTAAAACTTTAAATGGTAATCCAAGTATCCAGTATCCCAGAACCCAAAGAAGAATCTGCTGGGAGGGACTTTTGCTGATAAGACACCTACAGTGATTCCATTTTCAAGGCCACGCTTTCATACCTTCTAAATGTAGCCAATATGGCTGTCAAGAGAAAAATACCAACACTATTTCTAGACGTCTAAGTAATTCTGTGGATTTTTTAAAGGAAGACATATTAACTCTGGTGTTTCCTACATAGTAAAAGAGCACAGCATTTAATCTACATGGATGATCCTCTACTCTCTGTGAGTTTTGGTGGCACAAAGGAAAACGAAAGACTTAATTGCCAAAGCCATAGCCAGCATCCATATGTAGTACTATTCTTCCACGGGAGACAAAAGCAAACACACGATTTCATAATGACTATCCCTCAGATTGGACTGAGGGCAAAAACTACTTTTATGCCCAGAAGAGGTGTTCCTGAGTTAAAAGCAGAAAATGATTCCTGGTTATTAGCTCTAATTGCTAGGACAAGCACATTCCCATATTCTTGAAGCTACAAAGTTAACATGGTGATGCTTAGGCTCTTTGTCTTCATGATGGAGTGGGCCTGGCCAGGAACCGAAACATCAGGGCCCATGAATTTAAGACAGGGTGGCAAGCTTCTCCTTCTGCTAAGCCTCCAGCAAATCCAGGGGACTCACTTGAAGGGGTCTCTACAGGGCAACTAGTCAACAGGAGAGATTACTGCCTGAAGGAAAAGAGAAGCTTTGGGCATGTGGTAATTGAGGCATGTAATTTTCAAGGTACTGAATAACGAACATCTTCATCTACTTCTTCTTCAAGTTTTCTAACCAAATCAAAGTATGAAACCAGTTCATTTGGGCTACTGGTCATTGGTCACAATTAGCCACAAAATCTTAAGCCTGTGACATCTTTTAAAAAGCCATCATTTTAGTGGCAGTAATACCTAGATAAGAGCCATAGAGGTAGACAGTTGTTGGATTTAAAAAAAAAGAACATATTTCAATTTTTTGAACAAGCCCATAATGACAAAAAATGTTTCTTGAACAGAAAGAAGATAAGAAAAGGAAAAGGGATAATCCTTCACTGTACCTCTATTCTGTTCAATAAAATACGTCCTTCCTAATGCTGGCTGTTACTAGATTTGAGGTTTGCCACTCTGAAGTTTGGTAAAATGCTTCTGAAGAAAGGAGATAGACTACGACCACACTTGAATCATGCCCAAGGATGGAACTGTAATGAATTCTAAAAATTAAAACCTGTTACATTTGTGCTTTTCACTTGTTCATAATTAACACCAATTTTGGCAAAAAACTTATAAGTTATGTTGGTATAATTTCCCCCTCTTCAGCAATACAGAAAATAAGAAAAGATTTAAAGATTTTATTTTGTGAAGCAATAAAATAACTTCATTACAATTTAACTTAAAAAAATAAAACTCAAAACACATTTTTGGGAAATAGAACTCTATACTTCTATGTTCTAAAACACCTAACAATTATCTTATTTGAAATAAATGCTATAAACTGAGAATACAATTGTAACTGTCAAGGTTTTAAAATAGTTATTATTACTAAATGTCACTTAGGCAAGAAGATGGCTTTTAAACAACCATTAATGCCAAATTCTTAGCTTTCCGATTGTGATCTTAACTATACGGCAACCATGTTTCTTTTAATGGCTGTGTGTACTTCTGTAGGAAATGTAAAAGTGACTACATGCAAATATTAACACATGGGTCAAATATGCACACAACCTAGAAAAGCAGTTGAGAAGCATGGGAAATTTGCTTGTGATATACATTTAATTATTTCAAAAATGAAGGTGATATTGAAAGCTATCCACGAAAGAGCTATCTCTTGTTTGAGTTTATTTTGCTGGATTCAGTGGATTTTAGAATTCAATTCTATTGTTAGATAATTTAAAATATATAAATTACTTCATGGATTCTGTTCCTGAATGTATTGACTAGAAATGAGGACAGAATATCATTTCAAATATAAACAGAAAGAGAATTCTTTTAAAAATGATGAAGAAAGGGTCTGCTGACTATGATGGAAGATTTCATCCACAATTGTTATTAATATACAGCAATCATAATGCTTTAGTCAGAGAGAGTCAGGATTATTACTATCTTTTAATGAAAACAAAACAGAACAAGAAAAACCTAAACTAGTTGTTGTGGAACTGATTCTGACTCATGGCAACCCCATGTGTTTCAGAGTACAACTGTGCTCCATAGGGTTTTCATGTCTGTGATCTTTTGGAAGTAGATAGCCAGGCCTTTCTTCTGAGGCACTTCTGGGTGGATTAACTGCCAACCCTTCAGTTCATAGCTGAGCACTTACCTGTCTGCACCACTCAGGGGCTCCATCTTTTAAAAAGTCCCATGTCAGACTGAGGGTCATTAGGTCCAGGTATCTGGTCTCTTTTTTTTATTGTACTTTAGATGAGGGTTTATAGACCAGATTAGCTTCTCATTAAACAGTTAGTACCCATATTGTTTTATGACATTGGTTAACAACCCCACAACATGTCAACACTCTCCCTTCTCGATCTTGGGTTCCCTATTACCCACTTTCCTGTCCACTCGTGCCTTCTAGTCCTTGCCCCTGGGCTGGTATGCCCCTTTAGTCTCGTTTTGTTTTATGGACCTGTCTTATCTTAGGCTAAACAGTGAACCTCAGGGGTGACTTCATGACTGAGCTAAAAGGGTGAGGGACTTCATCTTTTAATGAAGGAAGTATTTGTGGAAATCTGAGAAAAATAATAGATTTTAAGACGTGGATTTAGATCGGCATTTTTGTCAATCTTTCTTACCCATAAGGAGCCTTGGTGGCACAGTGGTTAAAGTGACTGACTGCTAACCGAAAGGCTGGCAGTTCTAAACCACCAGTGGCTCCGTGGGTGAAAGATGCAGCAGTCTGCTTCTGTACAGATTTACAGCCTTGGTAACCCTATGGGGTCACTACAAGTCAGAATCGACTCGATGGCAATGGGTTTTCTCACCCATGGTGAATCTTCCTTAAAAAAAAAATTTAGAGACAAAGAGTCCATCTATACAGTCTAAAACAAAACCATATGATTAAAAAATGATTCTAGCCTATTGATGTGTATCATAGTTGTTTTCTTAATTTTAGGAAGGAATTGCTCAGGTAGTAAAGAAACACATCTCTGAAATTCACTAATTTTTTGTTTCATGTGAGCTTCTTTTACTTGTTAAATTCAGGTAAAAATTATTTTAAATATTTTTTAAAATATGTACAGTCTTGTTTTATAAAACTGTTTTTGTTGCCTACCTAGCCCTCTAGCTTCATCTTCTATTGAAAAAAGAAATTGTATAATATTCATCAGACATTACCATTGCTTAACTCTGGGTGGTAGGACAGGCTGACTTGTGGTTTGATTTTGAACCTTTCTTTGTATAAATTGAAATTTTCACAATGTGCATTTTTAGAAGAATAAAGCCATTACTGTCTCCCAAAACTCTGAAATATTACCTGTATAAGGATTTTCTTCAAAATGATCATAAATTGTGATAAAAAAGGAGACCTTTATTTTCAACTGAGTAACTGACTACCTACATTTAGTATATTATTGGCATAATAAAAGTTTTCTTTCATTTAAAAAAGAAATCCACAATTAAGTCAATTTTCCCACTGTATCTTATTAGAATCTGTAGAGAGGGAATGTGCAAAGGTAATATTTATATTGTAATATTTGTATAATATTTTAGTGGTATTAAGACTAAATTAGACTTGATATCACTGTTTTTTGATAAAAGATAGTATTAGTCTGCTTTTATGTGTATACATAAAATTGTTTCTACCAAATGCCATTTTTAAAAGACAAATATTTCTTTCCATTACTATGGCTAAAGCAGACATTTCCTCTGTGTATGCTGTGATGTTTTGCTGTTTAATAAATGCTTCGAACTAACTCCTTTCAGAATGGACTACCCTGAAAAAGTTTTCCACAGAGCATTTGTTAGGCCAGCATAGAGTTTTCAAAATATTTTATTTTGTTAAAAACAAAACAACAACAACAACAAAAAAAAAAAAAAAAAAACAAATACTTTTAGGTTATATTCTCTGGGAAATGTTTCATCCCCTGCCACTGTTTCACATGACGTGTGTCATGGATTGAATTATGTTCCCCCAAAAATGTGTGTATCAATTTGGCTGGGCCATGATTCCCAGAACTGTCTGGTTGGCCTCCATTTTGTGATTGTAATTTTATGTTAAAGAGGATTAGGGTGGGATTGTAACACCACCCTTACCCAGGTCACATCCCTGATCCAATGTAAAGGGAGTTTCCCTGGGGTGTGGCCTGCACCACCTTTTATCTCTCAAGAGATAAAAGGTAAGGGAAGCAAGCAGAGAGTTGGGGACTTCATACCATCAAGAAAGCAGTGCCAGGAGCAGAGCACGTCCTTTGGACCAAGGTCCCTGTGCTGAGAAGCTCCTAGTCTAGGGGAACACTGATGAGAAGGCCAAGAGAGAGAGAAAGCCTTCCCCTGGAGCTGAGACCCTGAATTTAGACTTTTAGCCTACTTCACTGAAAGAAAATAAATTTCTCTTTGTTAAAGCCATCCACTTGTGGTATTTCTGTAGTAGCAACACTAGATGACTAAGACAACGTGGAAGCTCTAACACAGAGAAAAGTGAGAGCTGACCCTTAGTCCCAAGCACATGATCGGTATCAACCCACTACATTACCAAGGGTCCTACCACATGAGTTTGTTGAGGAACAGTAAAATCTGGAAAAAATTAGTTTTAGAGCACAAACTGGATGATGTGGATGGATGGTCCTGGACAAACTTTGTTTCCCTCTCACAGTACCTTTTTTTTTTTTTTTTTTATTGTTGTAGTTTTTAAGTGAAAGTTTACAATTCGAGTTAGTCTCTCACACAAAAATTTATACATACATTGTTATGTGACCCTAATTGCTCTCCCTATACTGTGACAGCACACTCCTCCTTTCCACCCGATTTCCCGTTCCATTCAACCAGTTCCTAACCCTCTCTGCCTTCTCATCTCACCTCCAGACAGAAGCTGCCCATTTAGTCTCATCTATTTACTTGAGCTAAGAAGCACACTCATCACGAGTATCATTTTATGTCCCACAGTCCAGTCCAATCTCTGTCTGACAAGTTGGCCTCGTCACAGTACCATTTGGATTTCGGTAGTAGGGTAGAGTAGTTAAAAGTATAGGCTTTGGCAGATTGTGTGTCTGGTTACCTCCATGAGCAACTGCCTCTTTTGCCATGAGAACAGAAGAACTGGATGATGCACGGCTAGCATTACTGGTCATTTTGATCAAAGAGTCTACAGAAGAATCCTGATCAAAAGGGGGAAGCATGTGGTACAGAATTTTAAATTCTCAGTGGAATCCAGACTTTCTGAAGCCATTGAGGCTGGATGAACCCCTGAAATTATTACTCTTAGATTATCTTTAATCTTTAAACCTTAAACCAAAACTATCCCTTGAAGTCTTCTTTGAACCAAACAGTAGTTTAGCTTAATTAGTACAGAATGTCTGCCTTGAGCATTGTGCTCATTTGAAGAATTATCTATGTGAGATCAAGTAGATAATAGCAACTTGAAAGGTCAGATGGAAGCTTAGGGGGCAGTAAGTTTAAGTCAGTGGTGGTGAAACAATTAGGAGAAGGATGGCAAGGGATGTATGGAAAACCTGAAGAATGTAATCAATGTCACTGACACGTACATGTAGAAATTCTTGAATTGGTGTATGACTGTGTATATTTTCACATATATATATATAGTATACATATATAAGCTTTGGGATCAGACTGCCTGAGTTCAGGATCCAGATACATCTTAAGACAAACTACTGACCTTCTCGGTCATAAAACTGTCAGTTTCCTCATCTTTAAAATGAAAGTAATAATCTCATGGAGGCATAAGTAAGACAATACATGTAACAAGAGCTTAGGAAAGCAACTGGTACATAGATAATATTTACAGAGAATTTAGGAGGATGAATTGAAGATGATTATGAGATGACAAGAAAAATGGCATATATTTATTAAGATAACTTCCTTGTTGCTAAATTTTGCTTTTCCCATTCTATAAAGGGTAACCTATGTGAAATGTCTCTTGGAAGAGGTAAATGAGCGTTCACATTTTGTAACTCAAAATAGTGAGTGTTGAGTGTTGAGATGGAAGAGTTCTAGACTTTAAGCCAAGAATGGCACATTTTACTACTCAATTTGCCACTTACCATAAAACTTTGGGCAAGTCACCTGACCTCTTTGAGCCTCATAATCTCCAACAGTAAATTGAAAAGCTCAAATAAGAGGATGTTTGGCAAAACAAAAAAGTATATAAATGTGTGTGGTTATTAAGCCCACACAATCACCATTATCTAGCTCGTTCATATTTTTAGAAAAGCCATTGAGGAAAAAGCTATCTACCTCAGAGGCGGATGGTAGAACAGCAAAAAGTGAGGAATTTTGGGATGAGATAGCTCAGGCTCAAATCCAGCCTCTGCAACTTACTAGCTGTGTGTTCTGGAGAAAGCCTCAGTTCATCACCTGTAAAGCGGAAATAATAATAAAACTTAAACCTTATAGGATTTGTGAAGATAAAATGCAATCATGCAAGTAAAGCACACAAGTTCTCAAAAAATATTAGTATTGTTGTTAACTGTATGATTACTATCTATATAGGTGTTTTATTAGGTTATTATACGCTCACTTAAAGAATTATTTGCATTGGGGAAATCTGCTGCAAAAGATCTCTTTAAAGTCTTGAAAAGCAAAGATGTCATTTTGAGGATTGAGGTACGCCTGACCCAAGCCATAGTATTTTCAGCTGCCTCATATTCATGCAAAAACTGGAAAATGAATAAGGAAAACCAAAGAAGAATTGACGCCTTTGAATTATGGTGTTGGTGAAGAATGTTGAATATACCACGGGGTGCCAGAAGAACAAGCAAATCTGTCTTGGAAGAGGTACAGCCAGAATGCTCCTTAGAAGCTAGGATGGTGAGACTTCGTCTCATGCACTTTGGACATGTTACCAGGAGGGATTAACCCCCGGAGAAGGACATCATGCTTGGTAAAGTAGACCCTCCAACTCATAGTGACCCTAAAGGATAGAGTAGAACTGCCCTGTAGGGTTTCCAAGGAGCACCTGGTGGATTCGAACTGCCAACCTTTTGGTTAACAGCTGAACTCTTAACCACTACACCACCAGGGTTTCCTCTGGTAAAGTAGACCAGTGAAAAAGAGAAAGACCCTCAACGAGATGGACTGACACAGTGGCTGCAACAATGGGATCAAGCATAACAATAATCGTAAGGATGGTGTAGGACCAGGCAGTGTTTCATTCTGTTGTACACGGGGTGGCTATGAGTCGGAACTGACTCAATGGCACCTAACAACAGCAATCAGGTTATTGTTTTATTTTCATTTCATTGTAACTGAGTAGAAAAGAGCTTTGGTTAATTATCTTTTTTTTTTTCCTTCTTCTTCTTAAATTGGAAGCAGAAGCTGTGTAATGTAGTATAAGTGGACTTTGGACTCCCTTTCTTTCAAGGCTTCAAACCAGCTCTTCCCGGTTTGATCACGGCCAAGGAAATGACACCAGAACAGATCCAAATTTTTTAAATTTGGGTGAACCAGAACCATAACCAGAATGGGAAAAATTAAGGGTCAAAGCCTTGCTAGAAACTTAATCTCCCTCTTAGAAAACAAGGGTAGCATACATGTTGCATAGCAACCAAATCTCTTGCCAATCAGATTCTGTGCAGAGTTGGAAACCCGTCCCCAGCTCAAAGACAGCTGACCACGTGCTGCTTTGAATATGTGTCGCTCTCTTCTGTCCTAGCAATAATGAAATCTCATCCATCAGGCTCCTGAAAGGGCTCACTATGCCTCTTCTGAGCCTCCCATTCCAGGGCTTTGTCCTCTAATTTTTCCCATTCTGGTTACAGTTTTGGATTACCCAAATTTAAAAAATTTGGATCTCTTCTAGTTTCACTTCCTCAGCCATGACTGCACTGGTTCAAAGCCCTGCTTTCTTTAAACATTCTTGTTTATAGCTGAAATAATAAATTATGATAAATCATAAATAATTTTATGTTCACAAAATAAATATAAGGTTCCTTTTGCACGTGCACCAGTTTTCACAACACATTGTAATTAGCTCCAGTAGAGTCTTCATGAAGTATTCAATCTGCTGCAATTTCTCCACAGAATATGGAGGAAACCTAAAACTCACATTCTTTATCCCCTTTTCCAAGAAAAACATCTTGTTGCACTTCCAGAGCACAGTTTCAAGAATGTTACCTTGATTTTTTTTTTTAACTGCATTCACAGCTGCTCCTAAATCACACCCATTTCATCATTTGTATATTGGACCTTTGCTCTGGTAGTCTATGGATTGAACTCATTAAGAATTATTACCTATCAGTGGCTTCAACCCTGGTTATGAATTAAACTCACCTGAGGAGCTTTTAAAAAATACTGATGCTGGGCCCAATTTAATCAGAATCTCTAAGAATGGGGACCAGGCATCCTTTGTGTTTTTTAAAACTCCCAGGTGATTCTGGTGTGCAGCCAGGGTGAAGAACAACTGTTTTTTTGATGGTATGAGAACTAAAGTGTAGAAGACACATTAAAAATGCTAAACAAACAAAAAAAATCTTGCTGTAGATTTAGTTTAGATGAAAAGTTCTTCCACTGGGGTGAAAAAGGGGAATAATCCACTTATCATTTTTTTTGTGCATATGAACCCGCCCACCCAGTTCATTTTCAAGGTAACAGCTTTATTCTATCTGACAAAGGTAAATCAATGGTACTGAAGACTACCAAAGGTCAGAGTGTCAAAGACCCTTAACGATCTTGAATTAATCTTCACAAAGTAGCTGTATATTGGCAACAGATATGATTGCCTTCACTGGACAAATTATGTCATTTTGTGTTATTTTCTGATTATAAATGTCCTGGAGTTTTTTGGTTTTTTTTTTTTTTTTTTTTTTTTTTGCTCTCAGTGAGAAGGTCAAGTGAGGCACACAGGATTGTTTGAATGATGGAAGTGTCCAATATCTTATACAAATAAAACAGAAAAAAAAAAAAAAGCCACCTTTTTATATCTCCTTTGGTAAGAACAGAGGCAACCCGCAATCACAGTTTAAAAACCAGTCTTTATGTCCAATGAACTACTAAGCCATAGTTGTTTGTCAAGTATGCATATCAAACACACTGAATGAGTCTAAACACATAACAAGAATGAAATGTTACAAAGAATTTTCACAGCTGCCTTTTGTATTAAACATTGTTATTCCATGTAGTTGTCAGTTTTGAAAATTATGCCCCTCAATTGCCATATATCTATTTCCTGGCTTTTAAATTTATCAGGTCCATCCATTTATTCTGAACAATTGTATTTCCAATAGATCCCACATAATTTCAACTAGATGACGGTATTTTGTGTCATTGTCACCCGAACCAACAAACAAGAGGAAAAGCAAAGGCGCTCTTAGTTCTGAGGTTTATGTTTACTTTTTCTTTGCTTAATCCCTCCCCCTAACCAATGCTCTCAGGGGCATTAAAGATGAAAAGGTACCCTATTCTTTCTGTGATAAATAATTACAAGAGGAAGAGGCCTAGGTTTTTAAAAAGCATCAGCCGCTGCTCCAGAGTAATTGTGGTTCCCTTGACGGATGTTGCAAAACCCTGCAGATTTAGTCAAACATGACTTCTTCAGAACCAAATTCGTTAAATATTAAAAGACACTTCATCTTACAAACACCCAAGTATACCATACATAATTCATTCTTGCAAATCTCTTTCTCCTCTTCATCTCTAACTGACGGAGGTGAAGGAGAGAATCTTAATGTAACAAAGGAGAGATGGATGTGTGAAGTATGAGGCTGAATAAAAATGGCTGAAAAGCAATCTGTGCAAGGCTGGAGGGCGGCCACACCCAGTGCTAATATGGACTGTTGCAAAATAAATCTGTTATATCAGAGGGTAACCCCCACTGTTTATTTCCCTCCATTTGTTCCATAAATACCCATTATTAATAAATAGTAGTTACAGGTTACCTCAATGACAGACAAAAACCCTGAAATATTTCAAAGTGATCCATCCTAATATGTGACTACGCCATCATATTTTCAGGATTTCGAGAGCTAGTCTGAATTTCCAGTCTCCTTTGTGTGACCACAAATAACAACCCTGAAATGGGTGTGTCCCTCTTAAAAGGATGCACTAGAGTCCTCTCAGTTAATGGTTCTATCAGGATATTTCAACCTTTTGCCAGAAATAAATGCGCGAGGATTCATGGCACAATAAGCGAGCATTTAAGTCTAGGGATGAGAAGAGATTTAACAAGTACTAATGATCAACGGATCCCAAAAGAGCTCCCGGAGGGGGGCAAATGATGCATTATGTAAAATACTAGCAGTACAAAAAGAAAACAAAGAGGTGGGGGTGGCGGTAAAAAAAGAAATAAAAAAGAAATCAAACACCATCAATTTTGATTCTGCAGTAACAGGTTTACTGCCCCCAACGGAAAGCTCTTGGGTATAAAGCATGCAAAGGTCCCACAGGTGAAATGATGCACAATGGACGAGTCCGGATCCCGGTTTCCCGTGCGCCGCAGGCATGCAGTACTGAAATAAAGAGAATACCCTGACTCTTCCAGTTGCTCCACACACAGTCCATCTTAGTGGAATCGGCAGTGGCCTGCATCTTGCGCACTTTGGGAGCTCGAGGTTGCCTTCCTCGGGGGCGCTGAGCTTGCACTCAGGCGTTCCTGCCCCGGCTGCAGCAGCTGGGCTCACGGTCGCCGCGCGGCTGCAGACAGACTGAGCCTGCACCAGCCGGCGCGCGCGCGAGGGGCGGGCGCGTCGCGGGCGCCGCAGTCTCCTCTACAGCGAATCAGCGCGGCACGACCCCAGAGTCGCCAGCGCGCACAGAGATGCTGGTGCGGCTCGAAGGGAGATAGGCTAGGTGGCCCTGGGGACACTGCCCAGGAGACGGTGAAACCCGTTTTGACGGGAAGACACAAATACGGAGTAGGTGTGGGAGGTTTGGGAGAAGGGAGGGGAACAAGAGACAAGGGTGGGGATGCGATCAGGTGCCTTGGGCTGTTCCTGCCTGGGAGAAGACATATTCTAGAAATTTCTTAGAAACCTGAGAAACCTGTTGGACAACATAGTCAATGGCAGTACAAATGTCAGGCTTTCAGCGTAATGCTCCCCCCACCCCACCCCGGGTTGTCCGCACAGCTCTTTCATCTCTCCCTTCCTCAGTCCTTAAAATTCTAGGCACGCTGACTTTTAATTGCCTGAATCAAAGAATTGCTAGATACACCCACCCACCCACCTCTGGAATATTCCACGGATTTCCAAAACCTTTGTTGGCAAGGAACAATCACTGGAGAGGAATCCTACTACTCAGCCCCGGAGGGTTTGTGTATTTGCCCCTCTTCTCCCGCTCTCTTGGCCAGTTCAATGAACAAATACATATCAACATGTGGTGCTTGTAGACCCCTGATCAAGGTCCTTTGACTCTGGCCCACTGAGTCACTGGTCACTGCAGAGATACTCCAAGGTGGTCAGCTGTGGGGACATGAAACCGAACTCAGCAAAGCAGAGGACATTCTGTCTCAAACACATCATCTCTGTGATTCAGGGTTGGGAGGTGGACAGTGTGCGTAATGCGGGAGGTAACACTGGTTTACAAGCCATTAGTCAAAGGTTTAAGGAGTTCCCAGTTAAACTGCAAATGCCAACCAAAGGAAAAGAACAATGGGGTGGTAACTTGCTATTCAAGTTTTAGCATTAACACTTTATCAGATTACACAGCAAGGCCTTGAGAGAATGGACCAGGGGTATGTATCTCTTGAAGAGGAAAAGGTAGAAATAGCAAAGAGAAAGGACTAGAATGGGGGCATTGTCTGGAAAAGAAAGTCTGGTGGAGGGGAGGTCCCCTGAGGAGACAAGAGACAGCATGAGGACAGAGGATGCCTTGGGGATAATACTGGCAAACAGAAGGAAGAATTACTAGGCACCAAAGAAAAACTTCCTGCTTCATTTTGTTGTGGTATGGCCTTATCCATTACACAGCATTTCTTTCTCTCATGGAAAATTGGCACCTTCTCCATGATTCCTGATTCCTCCACAGTTCGCAGAGGTGTTCTTTCCCAACCCCAAATCTATATTTGTACATCTTACACCAGCAAGGGCCTAAGGACAGCAATCTCAAGGTTATGCTGATAGATATGAGTTTTTATTTTATAAAGCATATACACTTTTAAAGCATGATCTTTGGGATTATCCATATTCTTTTCGGGGTAAAAGCCTCTAGAGAAACCAGCTGAGCCTCTCTGCATATCTTTGCAACACATTTGAACTTATTCTTCCCTCCCCCACCCCGCCCCAAAGGTCCACCCCATGCAGCTCCCTCAGTCCTTACAGCAATGTGTGAGAGCAGTACAATTATTATTTTTTGAACATTTTATTGTGGTTTAGGTGAAACTTTACGGAGCAAATTAGTTTCCCAATCAACAATTTACACACAGCTTGTTTCGTGACTATGCTTGCTAACCTCTGAATGTGTCAGCACTCTCCCCACTTCCTCCCTGGGTTCCTTGTGTCCATTGACCCAGCTTTCCTGCCCCTGCCTTCCTTCTGAACTTTGCTTTTGGGCAAATGCTGCCCTGTAGCTCTCATATAGTTGTTTCTTCTGATGTGTATATTCCTCACTGGTGTTACTGTTCATTTTATAGGCCTGTCTATTGTATGGAAACCCTGGTGGCATAGTGGTTAAGAGCTATGGCTGCTAACCAAAAGGTTGGCAATTCGAATCCACTAGGCCCTCCCTGGAAACACTATGGGGCAGTTCTACTCTGTCCTATAGGGTCGCTATGAGTCAGAACTGACTTGATGGCAACGGGTTTGGTTTTTTGGTATGGCTATAATGTAATATCTGGGAGTGATTTCAGTTCCAAGTTTGAAGGGTGTCTAAGGGCCATAGTCTCACGGGTTCCACCAGTCTCTATCAGACCAATAAGTCTGATCTTATTTATGAGTTTGAATTTTGTTCTACCTTCCTCTCCCACTCTGTCCATAACCTACTATTGTGGTCCTGGTCAGAGCGGTCGGTAGTGGTATCCAGTCACCATCTAGTTCTTTTGGTTCCAGGCTAGTGGAGGCCGTGATTCATGTGATTCATGTGGTTCATTAGTCCTTTGGCCTGTTTCCTTGAGTCTGGTTTTCTTCACTCTTCTTTGCTCCAGATGGGAAGAGAACAATTGTTGTATCTTAGATGGCTGCTCGCAAGCTTTTAAGACCCCAGTCACTACCCACCAAGGTAGGAAGTATAAAATTGTCTATACATACTGTGATATGCCAATTGACCTAGATGTCCCCCAAGACTATGGTCCCTAGCCCTCAAGCCCAGTATCTCAGTCCTGTTGCATCCATAGGGATATTTGCAGCATGTAGCTGGGTATACTTCCATAAGCCTTCCCACCCGTTTAGCTTAGCTTACATACCCACTTATGTATCCACTCGTACATTATTGTTTGTTATTACTGTTGTTGCAGGATTGTATATGTGTCAGTATTTCCTGTTGTTGCCTTATACTCTTCATACCTTTCGGTGTCTTCCTTTACCTTGATTATGCTGTGCTGACTTCCCCCATATTGTGTATTATCTCTACTTTCACCAAAGTTAGTATGTATCTACTATCTAGTTAGCGGTTCCCCCTTCCCCCCCATCCCTGCTAACCATCAAAGAATCTTTCTGTCTGTGTGAAAACCTTTTCTTGACTTTTTATAATAGCGGTCTCATACAATATTTGTCCTTTTGTGATTGACTTATTTCACTCAGCATAATGTCCTCCTGGTTCATGCGTGTTGTGAGATGTTTCGTGGATTTGTTGTTATTCTTTAACGATGCACAGTATTCCAGTTTGTTTATCCATTCATCTGTTGATGGGCACTTAGGCTGTTTCCATCTTTTTGCTATTGTAAATAAGACTGCAATGAACCTGGGTGTTCATATGTCTATTCATGTCACAGCTCTCACTTCTCTAGGATATATACCTAGGAGTGGGATTGCTGGTATTTCTATTTCTAGTTTTTTGAGGAAGCGCTATATCATTTTCCATAGTGGTTGCACAATTTTACATACCATCAGCAGCATATGAAAGTTCCAGTCTCCCTACAGCCTCTCCAGCATTTGTTGTTTTCTGTTTTTTTTTTTTTAATCATTGCCATTATTACCGGTGTGAGATGGTATCTCATTGTAATTTTGATTCGCATCTCTTGGCAGTTCTACCCTGCCCTATAGGGTTGCTGTGAGTCGGAAGCGACTCGATGGCATTCGGTTTTCCAGTTTAATGGGTAATAATTGTGAATATCTCTTCATGTATTTGTTGGCTGTTCGATGTCTTCTTTGGTGAAGTGCTTCTTCATCTCCTTTGCCCATTTTTTAATTGGGTTGTTTGTCTTTTTGTTGTCAAGTTGTTGGAGTTTTCTATAAATTTTAGCAATTAGACCCTTGTCAGACATGTCATAGATAAAATTTTTTTCCCAGTATGTAGGTTATATTTTTACTCTTTTGGAAAAGTCTGTTGATAAGCAGAAGTATTTGATTTTCAGGAGGTCTCAATCATCTAGTGTATCTTCTGCTGTTTGTGCTTTTTTAGTTATGTTTGAGAGTCTATTTATGCTATAAATTTGGGCTATGTTTGCCCCTATTTGTCTTCTATGATCTTCATGGTTTTAGGTTTTACATTTAGGTCTTCAATCCATCTTGAGTTAGTTTTTGTGTATGGTGTGAGGTATGGATCCAGTTTCATTTTTCTGCAAATGAATATCCAGTTTTGTGAGTACCATTTGTTAAAGAGACTGTCTTTTCCCCATTTAATGGATTTCGACCTTTTGTCGAAGATTAACTGTCTATAAGTGCATGGATTTATTTCTGGGTTCTCAATTCTGTTCCATTAGTCTATGTGTCTATTGTACCAGTACTAGGCTGTTTTGACTACCATGGCTGTATAGTAGATTCTGAGATCAGGGAATGTGAGGCCTCCCACTTTGTTCTTCTTCTTCAGTAATGCTTTACTTGTTTGGAGTCTCTTTCCTTTCCATGTAAAGTTGGTGATTAATTTTTACATATTGTTAAAGAATGTTGTTGGAATTTGGATCGGGATTGCATTATATCTGTAGATAGCTTTCGGTAGAATTGTTAATTTTCACAATGTTAAGTCTTCCTATCCATGAGCATGGTATGCTTTTCCATTTTTGCCGGTCTCTTTTGGTGTCTTGCAGTAGTGTTTTGTAGTTTTCTTTGTATAAGTCTTTTACGTCCCTAGTTAGGCTTATTCCCAAGTATTTTATCTTTTGGGGGGCGTTATAAGTGGTATTGTTTTCCTGATTCCCTTTTTAGAGTTCTCTTGGTTGATGTAGAGGAATCTGACTGATTTTTGTATGTAAATCTTGTACCCCAACATTTTGCTAAATGCTTCTATTAGTTCCAGTAGCTTTCTTGTGGAGTCTCTAGGATTTTCTATGTATAAGATCATGTCATCTGAAAATAGGGATAGTTTTACTTTTTTTCCTTACCAATTTGGATGCCCTTTATTTCCCTATCTTGTAAACTCATTCTTGAGGAAGCTTATTAGTATGACTGCAGAACGATGATTTGGTACCTCTGGATGACTGAAGACTCCTACAAGAGGAGAGTGTCAAGAGCTCCCACAGGGCTAATGGGAAAAATAGTGACCACATTATTACAAAGCACTTTTTCAAACTGACCTACTCTAGAGACATTAGTGACTTTTCTGTATTTGTATTCCTTACAAAAAAAATTTTTTTTTCATTGTCATGGTCATGTTTGGGAATTTAGTCAGCAAAATACTGAAAAGACTGGTACAAGATGATGATTCATCAGCACCGAGTTCTCACTGCATGATGTGGGGCTGGACTAATGGCAAACAGCTGGACAAGACTTAGAAGGAGGAGAGTACAGGGGTTGTCAGGTGGGCTCTTGCTGTCCTGGCCACCTTTCACTTGGAAACTTTTGGAGCCTTGGCCACTAGGAGGCACTGCCAGTCCAGTGATAGCCCAGGTCATCAGCTCAAAGTCTGGAAGGTGACAGCAAGTACCTTCAGTAGTGAATATTCAATGTCCACATTACCAGAGCCAGTGTGAGTAGCAAGCTGAGAGCACCACATCCCTAACAAGGCAGAGCAGGCAGAAGCAAGTTCTCCCCTGAGTGGATGGTAGATTGTGTTAGACTTCTTGGACCAAGTGTTTTCACTGATCACAAAATAAACCTTAGAAAGCCAACTTAGTTAAAAGATCACATTCTTCAGTCATGCTATGTCTGCAGAGAGAAGTTTGATGGCACCTGCAAAACCAATATTATTTATAGTATTTGGTAGTTGAAGGCTGAGGAGATAAGCCATCTGATGCCACAAACACAAACTCATGTTAATGAAATAGGAACTGGGGGCTGTAGGTTCATGCATAGGTGGTAAGAGGAACAAAAATGAACTTATTAAAAGAAAATTAAGCAGAAGAATATGAAGAACAACTGACTGGGAATCTGGGGATGTGGCTGTAAGACCCACCTATGTTACAAAAGTTAGTTATGTGGTCTTCAGCAAATCATTTATCATCTCTGGACCTCTTTCTCATAATACACAAAGGAGTTATAGCTTTAGATGTTTGTTTCTGTGAAATAATATCAATTTATCTCCCATAAACATTGTAAACAAGTGCTTTCTTTGTGCAAGTGTCTATACTGTATTAACTGAAAGTTCCTGTCAAGATCAAAATGATAAAATGGGTAGAAAAGATATATTAAATTGTCCTTAATCAGTGAAAGAAAACAGAAAGCAAAGTAAAGCTTGCTAAAAGTGGCAGGAACTGCCACGGTTTTTAAACCAAGAGAAAACAGAAGGGCTTTGTGTGCAGCCAGCTTAGAACTTGGTTTAGGTGCCTGCCAGGAGAGGAAGTGATTTCTTTAGTTTTCAGGATGAAATAATGCATCGGGCAGTCTGTTCTAATGAAAAGCAAAGTAAAGTTTTATAATCTCATCCCAGATCAAGATATCCAGAGTGGCTGTATCATGTCTGTCTCCTGTAGCACCAAGATTTTACTTATGAGAGAATCAGTGGAGCCTATACTGCCACATTTAATCAACAAATATTTATTAAGCACTTACTGTATGCTGGACACTGTTCTAGACATAAAACAAAGTTCCTGTCTTCAAGAAGTTTATATGTCTCAGTTATCTAGTGCTGCTATAACATAAATACCAAAAGCAGGTGTCTTTAACAAACAAATTTATTTTCTCACAGTTTAGGAGGCTAGAAGTTCTAATTCACGGCACCAGCTCTAGGGGAAGGCTTTCACTCTGTTGGCTCCGGGGGAAGGTCCTTGTTCTTTGGTTCCCTGGTGATCTTGGTGTGGTGTGGCATCTATCTTCCCCCATCTCTGCTTGCTTCTCTATGCCTAATCTGCTCTTTTTATATCTCAAAAGTGATTAGCTTAAAATATACCCTACACTGATATGGCCTCTTAACATAACCATAACAACAACAACAAAAACTCATTCCCAAAAGGGATTATAAACTACAGGTATAAGGGTTAGGATTTACAACATATTTTGGGGAGACACAATTCAATCCACAACAATATGCTAGTGTGTGTGTGTGACACATAATAATAAAAAAGGTAAATATAACATTTCATGTGTAGACAAGTGTATGGGGAAAAATAAAGCAGGTAAAAGGAAGAGGGAGAATGGGAATCGGTGGAAGTTTGCTATTATATAGAGTAGGAGGCTAAGGCCTAAAAAAGGAAAATTGGAGCAGACACCTAAACGAAGAGGAGAAAGCTATTAAGATATCTGAGAGAAGAGCATTCCTGGATGTACTGAGTTTTCATGCCGGAATGTTATAGCTGGTAAACTATATCAGGCACTCATGTAGAACTACCTGATTTTTATTTTAATACTCTAAGTCCCTGGGTTGTGCAAATGGTTAATGTTAATGCACTCAGCTTCTAACTAAAAGGTTAGAGGTTCAAATCCACTCAGAGGTGCCTCAGAAGAAAGGCCTGTTAGTCTGCTTCCAAAAGATCATAGCCATTGAGAACCCGATGAAGCAGAGTTCTAATCTGACACACATGGGGTTGCCATGAGTTGGAAATGACTAGATAGCAACTGGTAAAAAGTATAGCACTTGAAAGAAAAGTCACAGAACTAAAAATACACTTCATTATGATCAAAGAACACCAAGAACTCTATGCCATACAGAACAAGGAAATTTAAAGATATAACCAATTTGATGCATAACTCATTATACCAAAATAATTCATGAATTGTGGAAATTCAAATTACAAATTAGCACTTGTTTTTTACCAAGTGCTTTCTCATACTGTATTCATTCAGTTGTCACAAGATCTCTATGAGGTAGATAGCATTTTCCCTCATTTTCTAGATTTATTCATTCATTCAGTCTAGAAATATTTATTGAGCCTATGCTAAGCACATGCCTCTGTAAATACAAAGATGAAGGACAAGGGTCCTGCCCACTGGGAAACTGATTCTAGTGAGGGAAGAGATGCATATATAGATAAGTACAAACAGCTAATAGAGGTATGAGCAGGAAAGAGTGGATACACAAATGAGAGTGATTAGGTGAAGATGAGGTTTCAAGAATGGCTTCAGAGAATAGGTGACAAGTGAGCTGAGTTCTGAACAGAGAGTATTATCACCAGGCTGAGTGAAGGGGCATTCCTGGAAGACAGATACGGAGTGGGAAATTTAATTACCGATGTGTGCAGGGGCTGGATCATGACAGATGTGAGTAGTAATACTGTCAGTAAATGAGGGAGACACTGAAGGATTTCAAGGAGTAGAGTTAACATGAGAAGTTGAATAATTAGTCCAAATTTGGCTGAAAATTTTCCATAATTGATAAAAATACATAAATTCTGGATTTATGACAGTCAGTGAGCTCCTAGGATAATAAATAAAAAGAAATCAATACCCTGATCCACGTCATAGGGAAACTGCAAAGTATCAAAGACAAGGGGAAAATCTTAAAAGCAGATATAAATAAAAGATACTGCTTCAGAGAAACTGTATGACCAACAGCTATCTTTCATTAACAGGTGCCAAAAGACAAGGGAATTATGTCCTCAAAATGATGAGGGAAAATAACTGTCATCTACAATTCTATCCCCAGCAAGACTAATAAAGACATTTTCAAACACATAAGAAATGAATTTAATTTACTGATTGCTGACCCTTGCAGAAAATACTACTAAAAATGGTACTCAGAAAGTCAAAAACTGAACTGAGAAGGAAGGACTGAATTGAATAAAAAAATGCTGAGCATAAAAATTTGGTAAAAATGTAGAGGAATGTTTTTGGTTAATATAATAGTAATAATAATGACTTATTTTTAGGGTTATAAAAGAAAGGTGAAACTAAAACAGTAGACAAAAATAGAATGTAAAGTCGGAGAGAGTGAAAAGAGTTACATCATTCTAAGGTCCTTGCATTCATTGTTCAGGAGGATGGTAGAGATATTAGCTTCAGATTTTGAAAAGTCGGGTTTGTGTGTTAAACACTTAAGGGTCACCACTGAAAGAAAAGAACTACAACATATACCTTCCAAATAAATAAAGTGGATAAAAGGTAATTAATAAACTCAATAAAACAAATAGAAGTCAAAGGGGAAAGTCAGCCCAAAGAATTTTCTTTAGTATTTCTCTTAGTGCAGGTTTAACGGTGATGGATTCTCTCAGCTTTTGTTTGTCTTACAACGTCTTTATTTCACTTTCATTTTTGAATGATAATTTCACTGGGCAAAGAGCTCTAATTTGTCAGTTTTTTTCTTTCAGCAATTTAAAAATTTTATTCTATGTTTTCTGATCTTCATAGTTTCTACTGAAAAGTTAACAGTCTTCTTGTTTCTTTTACGGTAATGTGTCTTATTTCTTTGGCTGTTTTTAAGATATGCTCTTTAACCTTGGTTTTCTGAAGTTTGATTCTGATAACCTTAGGTTTCCTTTGGGATCTGTTGAGCTTCTTGAATCTGTGTGTTGATACCTTTTATAAACTTTGGGCGGAAAATCTCAGTCGTTATTTCTTCAAACATTCTGTCTGCCCCATTTTCTACGCAGAAGAAAGATGTGGCAGCCTGCTTCCATAAAGATTACAGACTTGGAAACCCTATGGGACAGTTCTATTCTGTCCTACAGGGTTGCTGTGAGTCAGAATCGACTCAATGGCAATGGGTTTCTTCTTCTATGAATCTAATTAGTCATATGATAGGCCTTTTGAAAATGTTTCACAAGTTTATTTTCTGTTATGTTCTTTCTGTGTTTTTATTCTCTTTATGAAATACTTCGGAAATTTCTTATTGACCTATCTCTGAGTTCACTAATACTGACTTCTGTGTCCAAAGTCCTATTACATGCAGCTAATGAAGTCATCATTCAAAAAAGTATGCTTTTCAGTTCTAGGATATTCACTTGATTCTTTGTTCTTTTAAATAGGTTCCATTTCTCTTTGAAATTCTTCATCTTTTTATGCATTTTCTTTCATATATTTGTAATAGTTATTTTAAAGTCTTCACTAACTCCAATATCTGTGTCATCTGTGGGTATGCTTCCATTGCTTCATTTTTTGCCCTGGTGATGCAGTGGTTAAGAGATGGGCTGCAAACCGAAAGGTCGGCAGTTCGAATCTACCAGCTGCTCCTCAGAAACCCTGTGGGGCAGTTCTACCCCTACAGGGTCGCTATGAGTTGGAATTGACTCAATGGCAATGGGTTTGGTTTTTTTTTTTTTTTTTAAATTGGTCATATGTTCTTGCCTCTTCACGTGTCTAGTGATTTTTTTTATAGTACGATGGATATTATGTGTAAAAAAAAATCATAAAGACTGAAGTTTATACTATTTTACCACAGACAAGGTTCACCTTTCCTCTGTTAAACTTCTGGGTGAGGAGTTGATAACGTCATTCCAATCAGGAACGGAGCTGAGTCATGGATAGGTTGAAATTTTAATGAGACTCAAACCACCTCTGGTTTAAATTGCCTTGTGAATGAAACACATCATGTAATTGTTTTAGGCCCTCCCTCCAGTGGGCCTATAACAAACAGTCCCCCAGTCTCCTGTGCTACCTCCCTCCTTCCCCCCAAAAAACCCAAATCAGTTGCTGTTAAGTAGATTCTAACTCATGATGACTCTATGTGTTTCAGAGTAGAACTGCAGATAGGGTTTGCAATGGCTGTGATCTTTCAGAGGTAAATCACCAGGCCTTTCTTCTGAGGCATCTCTGGGTGGATTTGAACCACCAACCTTTTGGTTGGTAGCCAAGCACTTAACTGTTTGCACTACCCAGTACTCATTAAATATCCTGTGGAAGAACATTCATGTATTTGGAGGTCCTCAAGATTCCAATCCATCATGCCAAGCCATACAAGTGTCAAAAGCTTCTTTAGTTTTCTTTCTACAAGTAGGGTTCCTCATCCTTGGTCAAGTCTTATATTCAGCCAATGTCTAAGTTTGGCAAATGCTTTTATAGAAGAAAATAATCATCAATATCTGTTCACCTAGTATATTCTCTCTAGAATTTTAGTTTTCTCTTCCTCATTACTCCACTCTGTCTGATGCCTAATACTCTATCCATTTTTTCTAGTTGTTGCAGCAGGAATGATGGCCTACTACTATCAACTCTATTCTACCTGGAATTGAGAGCTATAAATTTACAGATTTAAAAACACAATTTTAAATAACTGATTAGTCAAAGAAAAAATTGTATTGAAAATTTAAAATATTTTAAAATAAAGGACATTAAAAACACTACATATAAATCTTTTGGGATAAAGCTAAAGCAGTATTTACTGGGAAATTGTATCTTTAAACGCATATCTTAGAAAAGAAGAACAAATTGAAAATTAATGAGCTAAATATTCAACTTGAAAAGTCAGAAAAGAAATGAATATACCTAAAGAAAAGATTGTTGTTAGGCTCTGTCGAGTTGGTTCTGACTCACAGCGACCCTACATACAACAGAACGAAACACTGCGTGGTCTTGCACCATCCTCACAATCGTTCCTATGTTTGAGCCCATTGTTGCAGCCATTGTGTCAGTCCACCTCATAGATGGTCTTGCTCTTTTTTGCTGACCCTCTACTTTACCAAACATGATGTCCTTCTCCAGAGACTGGTCCCTCCTGATAACATGTCCAAAGCATTACTCATTATTCTGGCAGTCCATGATATATTCAATATTCTTCACCAACATCATAACTTAAAAGCATCAATTCTTCAGTCCTCCTTATTCATTGTTCAGCTTTCACATGCATATGAAGCAACTGAAAATACCATGGCTTGGGTCTGGTGCACCTTAGTCCTCAAAGTGACATCTTTGCTTTTTAACACTTTAGAGAGGTCTTTTGCAGATTTGCCCAATGCAACATGCTGTTCGATTTCCTGATTGCTGCTTCCATGGGTATTGATTGTGAATCCAAGTAAAATGAATTCCTTGACAACTTCGATATTTTCTCCTTTTATCATGATGTTGCTTATTGGTTCAGTTGTGAGGATTTGTGTTTTCTTTATGTTGAGGTGTAATCCATACTGAAGGCTGTAGTCTTTCATCTTCATCAGTAAGTGCTTCAAGTCCTCTTTACTTTCAGCAACCAAGGTTGTGTCATCTGCATATCGCAGGTTGTTAATGAGTCTTCCTCCAATTCTGATGCCCCATTCTTCTTCATACGTCCATTTTCTCAGATTATTTCCTCAGCATACAGATCGAATAAGTATGGTGAAAGGATACAACCCTGACGCACACCTTTCCTGATTTTAAACCATGCAGTTTACCTTTGTTCTGTTCCAACAACTGCCTCTTTGTCTATGTACAGGTTCCTCATGAGCACAATTAAGTGTTCTGGAATTCCAATTCTCTGAAAAATTATCCATAACTTGTTATGATCCACACAGTTGAATGCCTTTGCACAGTCAATAAAACATAGGTAAACATCTTTCTAGTATTCTCTGCTTTCAGCCAACATCCATATGACATCAGCAATGATATCCCTCGTGCCACATCCTCTTCTGAATCCGGCTTGAATTTCTGGTAGTTCCCTGTCAATATACTGTTGCAACTGTTTTTGAATTATCTTCAGCAAAATTTTACTTGTGTGTGATATTAATGATATTGTTCAATAATTTCTGCATTCTGGTGGATCATCTTTCTTTGAAATGGGCATAAATATGGCACTCTTCCAGTTGGAGAGCCAGGTATCTCTCTTCCAAATTTCTTGGCATAGATGAGTGAGCACTTTGTCAGCTCTGCATCAGTTTGTTGAAACATCTCAACTGGTATTCCGTAAATTCCTGGAGCCTTGTTTTTCACCAAAGCCTTCAGTGCAGCCTGGACTTCTTCCTTCAGTACCATCATTTCTTGATCATATGCTACCTCCTGAAATGTCTGAATGTTGACCAATTCTTTTTGGTACAGTGACTCTGTGTATTCCTTCCATCTTCTTTTGATGATTCCTGCATTGTTAAATATTTTGCTCATAGAATCCTTCAATATTGCAACTCGAAGTTTGAATATTTTCTTCAGTTCTTTCAGCTTGAGAAATGCTGAGTGTGTTCTTCCCTTTGGTCTCTAACTCCAGATCTTTGCACATTTCATTATAACAACAAGTTCCTCAGGCCCTGTTTATATATATATATATATATATATATATATATATATATATATATGTATTTCAGTCTACCTTTTTCCTCTCGTTCAGACTGGGTAAATTCTATTGTTCTGTCCTCAAGTTTCTTGAGTCTATCCTCTTTCATCACCACCTCATTACTGAGCTTTCCAGTAAGTGTTTATTTCTATCATTGTATTTTTCAGTTCTACTATTTCTGTTTGGTTCTTTTTCACATATAACTTTTATTTCTTTTCTGAGATTTTCCTATATTTTCAGCTGTTTCAAGGAAATGTACAATTGTTGTTAAAACATTTTTATGATGGCTGATTTGAAATCCCTGTTAAATAATTCCAACATCTGATTCATCTTGATGTTGGCATCAGTTGCTTGTCTTTTCTCATTGAATTTGTGATTTTCATGGTTCCTGGTATGATGGATGATTTTTTTTTCTTGTATACTTGACATTTTGTCTATTATGTTAGGAGACTCTGTGTCTGATTTAAATCATTTTTTATAACAGGGAGTCACCCTATTTAGGTTTAGCATGGGGGGGGTCTTGGCTTACATTTGTAAGCTGCAGTTCCAACATCAGTTTAATTTTCAGAATCTTTGTGGGGTTATTTTAGTCTGCATTATTCATGTGGTGCTGCTGGGGCTTCTACTAGCCCCTCCTGGTACTGCCTAAGTACCAGCAGAAGAAGTTTCCCAAGGCCAGTCTGACTGTCTATCAGTGGGGGAGGGTTAGAGTGGAATACCCCTACTGGTACTCCTGGCTTCCCTGGCATCTCTGGGATAAGAAAATCTCAACACCAATGGGGCAAAGAAGTTTCCCAGACTGGGCCATTTGCTGTAGCTGGGTCCCTCTTGCTGTTTTCACCCACCCATCTTGGTATCTCTTGGCAGAAAAGAGGCATCTCAGGCTCAGAAGAGAAGGACAGCACTTCCCCTGGATGCTTATTGTTGCTGGGGTTTTCAACTGACCTCCCTTGCAAGTTCTGCCAAGCACACCTAATGTTGTCAGAGAGACTCGCCTTCATTCTGGGGGAGAAGTGAACCTACCTGGGGGTTTCCTTTTGTTGCTAGATCTGGGGTTTTACAACACTGGGTCTGGTGGCCTTCTGTTGGATGGAGGGACATAAGACACCCTGCCTCTTGCTATTCCTCCAATCCTGGGGTACCAAATTAGTTTGCCTTCTCCTTACTGCATTTCAGAATTCCCCTTTGGTTTCCACTTGTGTTATTTCCAGGGTTTATAGTTGTTCTTATCAGAGAGGATCAGAAAGATACAAGTATATGCCATCTTGTCCAGACCTGAAGTGTCATTAATTTCTTTTTAAATTAAAACTGGTCACTGAAAATGAAAGTCTTCTACAAGATCCTTCCACACACTACCATCATCTCCAGTAATATTCCAATTTATTCTCTTTGTTTCTGTTGATTAATGCAGACTGGTCTTGTGAGTTAGTGTTGGCATGCTGAGTTTGAATCACTGCCAGGACATCCACTGGTAATCTTGCACATAGGGAAGACAGAGGGCTGGGATAAATGAGCTAACAAAATACATTTTTGTTTTATTCTGTTTTTGTAAAGGAATATTCTGTTATTTCCAGGAAAATAAATGACCACCAAATTTGCTCTAAAAAAACTGACAAGTCCTGAGAGGGAAAACCTGTAGCAAGCAGGAAAATGAGGTGGTGGCAGAGAAGTCTGCATGTGATGGATACCCTAAACTGTGTTTGGTCCATTGTGGCAGATGCCACAGTCATTTCAAATCCCCTTCTCTTGTGTCCTCCTCACACTATAGAATCTGTAAAAAAAATACAGTTGCTTTTCCAAAATGCCTTATAGTAAGGGTTGCAATGTAGCAGTTTCTAGTTTATGAGATATAAGAAAACCCTGCTGGAAGGTTTCTGGGAAAGTTATTTTCCTGATGAAAAGCAGAGAGAACTCTTAGGTCATCCTGGCTACCCACAGCTTGCTATAAGGACATGATGTTGGAATTGCTGCAGCCATCTTGTGACCATGAGGAGAAGGACAAGAGAAGTATGAAGAGTGTACTGTCCTGAAACTGTGAATATGTTGAGTTATCTAAATCTCTGGAATCTCCTATCTTTAAACTTCTTATTAAGTAAACAGTGAATATCCTTATGGTTCAAACTGATATTGGTGGGATTTTCAGTCACTTGTAGCCGAAAGTTACTGACTGAGGTTCAGTGGCAGGGTTAGCACTGTTGTGCCTTTTTCTTGCTCCCTTCTTTATACAGATTTCTTGTTCCAGTGAAGAGTAACAGGTACCTTATATCTCCATTTCCACTCATTCCTCTCATCATGAAAGAGTTAGAAATTTTCATCCAAGGTCATAGTTAACCGCTTTGACAGAATGCTACAGCAAATAGAATAACTAAATGAGTGGACTACTGATGCAACATTTTGCCTTGTACATCGATGTAAAAGAAACGTTCTCAGTAAATCAGGATCAAAGGGAGATACTGATGATTTTGCAATATTGCCTCCTTTGTACAAACTCACACAACACACACAGAAAACTTTCCTTTGCTGAACATGCACTAAGGAACAAAGACCAGAAACTGGATTAAAAATAATGATCTCATTAAACATTTACAACACAGCAGTACATTTTTGCAAACAGTTGCAATTTTGCAAACCATCCCTAACCTATCTAGAAAATTTTAAAAAATACTAATAGGAAAACACAGGAAGTTGCTGAAGCAGCACTGAAATTTTGTCTCAGCAAGGAGTAACCTGAGCCTATAAAACCAGAATCTCACTATTTAAAGTACGGAATTTCAGAAGAAGACTTTTGCGTTAGGAAAAAAGTAAACAAAGGACTAGAATAGTAGATTATTGTGGGGAAAATGCTCTAGAACAAATCCACTCTAAAATTCTGTAGCACACAACCATAGGCACTCAAAAGGAATGAAAACACAAAGATTGAATCAATATGCTTCCTAATATATGAGTATTTCTCCAACTTTAGCTAACAATCATTTAATTTTGTGTGTGTGTGTAAAGAATAGTATCTGTGTACTACAGTGAGTCTAAAAGTTTCAGGGACCAGAAGGAATTCTTTCTTCAATAATAGGTGGTTATGGCAAGTCCCAGGCTTAAAACTCATGTCAAGTGAGTCTAAAAAGATGCTCTATACTGACTGTTGTCGTCTAGTGACCCTGGAGGAATGCTTTCAAAGTTAGTTAATATGGAGATCTAGACAGATGAGTCTAGACCTAGATACCAAAAAAACAAACCTATTGCCATCGAGTCAAGTTGATTCCAACTCATAGCAACCCTATAGAGCAGAACTGCCACATTGGGTTTCCAAGGTTGTAAATTTCTGGAGAAGCCGACTGCCGCATCTTTCTCCCACGAAGCAGCTGGTGGATTCAAACCACCGAACTTCTGGTTGGCACCTGAGTGCTTAATCACTGTGCCACCATGGCTCCTTAGACCATACAGGGCTGGTGATCTCAACTATAGTGTTAGGGACCCTTCTCGATTCAGTTTTAGGTTCTTAGCAGAGACTTACTCTTGTAGTATAAAATAAAGATAGAACTATGCTCCAAATATATTATTCTTTTTAATTTAATTTAATCTAAGTCTAACTGAATATGTTTTTAAAATGTCGTGACGCTCAGAGACACTGACCTAAAGGTAATTCAGCAAAATTCACACCTGATATTAAACTTGAAGTGGTAAGAACTCTGGCAAGTTTTGACCAGTCTCCTTCAACTGTATTTCAGGATCTTTATAAAACAGACTGTTCATTTGCTTAAAGATGAAAAATATGTGTTGTTATTGGTTGAGTAAGAGTCCCCTCTACTAATTTATTATACTCAAAAGAGGGATAAATAATGTCCGGTATATTTTTGCAGGTGTATTTTTAGCCATTTCAGATATTTATTATAATTAAGAAATGGTTTTCTTAGAATGCTCCTATAACATCAATGTGGTTAATAACCAAGTCTTCTTAAGCAGTTCCCACGAAAACATAGGTCAATTTGGCAAGTTATACTTCCACGATACTCCTTTGAAGACTTTTGAAATCTCAACCACCACACCTAGCTAACAGCAGTACCTTCACTGATATCATAATGAACATACATCACTGCATCTTCTCACTTTCTAAGTGGGAAATTCTACAGAAGTCTATACTGGCTCTGTGTTTGGGTATGCATGCGAGTTGTCATGGATTGAATTGTGTCCCCCAAAAAATGTGTGTAGCAACTTGGCTAGGTCATGATTCCTAGTATTGTATGATTGTATTATCTGCTGTGATTTCCTTATGTGTTGTAAACTCTACCACTATGATGAGATTATATGTGATCTCCTCATGTGTTGTAAATTCTATCACTGTGATGAGGTTATACTGATGAGGTTGACAAGATTAGTGTCTTAATGCAATCTCTTTTGAGATATAAAAGAGAGAAGCAAGCAGAGACACATGGGAACCTCATACCACCAAGAAAGCAGTGCTGGGAGCAGAGCACGTCCTTTGGACCTGAGGTTCCTGTGCAGAGAAGCTCCCAGATCAAAGGAAGACTGATGACTTGGACTTTCCTCCAGAGCCGACAGAGAGAGAAAGCCTTCTCCTGGGGCTGATGCCCTGATTTTGGACTTGTAGCCTACTGGACTGTTAGAGAATAAACTTCTCTTTGCTAAATCCATCCACTCGTGGTATCTCTGTTAAAGTAGCACCAGATGACTGAGACACGAGTATACATGGAGAAGAGAGAGAGATGTTTAAATTTCTTAGGAGATGTTTGCTTGCAAAGACACATGTCAAAGAGTCAAACTAGTGGAAAGAAACGGAAGAACCCTCAAGAGTCAAAAGTCTTCCCTCTCTGAACATCCTTCTTTACATAATTTTACTGAATGTTTGGAGTAGTCTTCCTATTTTAAGCTAAGGACAAACCATCAGGATTCTGTGAAAAAAGTTCTCCTCATTTCTCCTTTTGCAAGTGTCAGATAACATGAATGAAGATTATATGTAATTCAAACATTAATCAAAGAGCAGAGAAAAGCATTTTACACTGAAAAGAATAATACTAATAATGGTTAATGTTTATTAACATATACCAAGTGATAGATACTCAGTTTAATGTTTTAAATGGATTATCTCATTTAATTCTCATCAAAAACAAAACAAAACAAAACAAAAAAAAACCTAAGAGGATGGGGCACTAATACTCCCATTCCACCACGCAGGGAACTGAGGCTCAAGTTAGAAACTTCACTAAGGTCCCAAAGCCCCTTAGTAGCAGAGTTGGGTTTCAGACCCCAGGTTGCCTCCCTTCAGAGCTCAAGCTGTTATCCAGGATACTTTACTGCCTACTGACATTTCCTAACAACCACTCACTGTCTGTACCAGAGAAGCCAGGGGCTGGGCAAACACAGGGTCTAAAGCTTCTGAACCTGAAAAGGCCAATCCTGAGGTAGGGAACAGCTACAAATCTTCCCAGTGTGTTCACTCTATGGAACTGGACCTGGGCAGAATTGAACACAGGGAGAGGATACTGTGCGTCTAATATTTTGTTTTGTTTATTCATTGTTGGCTACTGCCAACAAAACACAAACGACAAAGTGTAGATATATTTCTGACATCTAGTTCCTGTTTTCTCTGTCTTGAAACGGACACTACACAACCTAGTGCTGCAGTGATAAGGAAGTGATCGGCTGGAAGCACACGTGTTGGAGTCTCTAAAGCTAGACTCACTTTCTCTCTGGGCTTTGAGAAGTGAATCTATTTGGGTTAAAATGCAGCAACATGCAGAGGAAAGCGTCCTGGCTCCGCCACTTGCTAGTCTTATGACTTCAGACAAGTTTAACTTCTCTGACTTTCGGGTTCTTCACCAGAAAAAAGAAGATAATCCTTCCCCACAGGGCTGAAATAGTCTGCCATATGTAAATAAACCAGCACCTGTGGTGCTCAGTAATAGCAGCTGGTAGCAATTCGGAAGAAGGTGAAATTAACAGTGCACCGCAACATAAAAAGCCATTTCATAGTAGCAAGTAAAGCACTATTAAGAGAGACAGGGAAGAGCAGGTGCAAAGTCCTGAGGCCACAGTGTTTGGCGATAGAAGTCACAATGCTAAGCAGGAAGCCAAGAGGCTAATTTGGGAGTCAGGGGGCTAGCTGAAGTTAAAAATTTACTTTAAACTTGCAGGTGTGGTGGCAGTGGGGGAGATGAGCACTAAAATCTGTTGAGAATTTACTATGTCCCAGACACTGCACTAGATGTTTTTCATATGTTATTTCATTTAATTCTCACAACAACCCTAGTGATTTAGGGATTATTATTTCTTTTTGAATTTTTAATTGTGGTAAATATGTATGTAACAAAACATCTGCCATTCCCACATTCTTCATGTGTACAGTTCAGTGACCTTAATTATGTTTATCATGGTTTTCAATCATCGCCATTATCTGTTTCCAATTTTCCATCACCCTAAACAGAAGCTCCATATCCCCTAAGCAGTGAGTTCCTCTTTTCCCCTCCCTCTCACCCTGTCCCTAATAAACCTTGATCTCTATACACTTGCCCATTCCAGACATTTCACACAGATGGGACCACACAGTAGTTGTCCTTTTGTCACTTAGCATAATGCTTTCAAGATCCATGCATGTCGCAGCACACACCAGAACCTCACCTCTCCCCATGGCTGAGCAACACTCCACTGCATGCTTATGCCATGTTTTATTCATCTATATTTTTATAACTGATTTTTTATTTTATGCAATGTGTATCATGATGTAATGTAATCTGTTAGACTTTTTTCACTTATGTTCACAACTTTACAACCAGGGGTTAGAATTTTAAATCCAGCCATTGCCCCCTCGAGGAGAAACGCAGAGGAAGGGACATGAAGACAAAGCCCCCTGCGGAGGCAGCCCAAGTGGCCACCACCCTCCACTTCTGCTTACACCCTCCAGTGTGTCCTCAGTCTCTGAGACCCAACCTGGTGTGGCCTGTGCCTGCCTTGCTGACCTTCTCTCTACCACATCCCCCTCACTTACTATGCTCAGCAACATTGGTCCCTTTTTGTTCCTTGAACTTTACAAGTGTGCCCTTGCCTGGGAGCCCCAGCCAGCTGCTGCAGTCTGCTTGCTCTACATCTCAGCTTAAATGTCACCTCCCCCAGGAGCGTTTTGTGAACCCACCAGAAATAGCCCCTCTGTCACACTGCCTTGACTAACACTCGTTATAGCACCTCTGGTATTGTCTTGTTCATTATTTGTCTTCCTCTCTAGAAGAAGGAAGTCTTGTATACATCTTGTATATCTAGCCAAAGAGGGGTCTGCAGGCCTCTAGGGGTTCCCAAGACCCTTTCAGGGGGTCCATAAGGTCAAAATCATTTTCATAATAATATTAAGATTTATTTGCCCTTTTCACTGTGTTGACATTTATACTTATGGCACAAAAGCACTAGTGGATAACACTGATGGTGCCTTGGCACGTATCAAGGCCATGACATTCAACTGTACCAGTCATCACTGAATTTTTTTTTTACCATCTTATACTTCTGGGGGTGGGGGGTACCTAATTACACTTATGAATGTCCTTGAAAAAGCAGTAAGAATTATTAACTTTATTTGAATCTCAACTCTTGCGTACATGTCTTTTCCATATTCTGTGTGACTCGATGGGGAATACACATAAAGTAGGTCTGCTATGCTGCAGGTAAGAGGGAGCCTAACTACCATTTAACACCACTCTTCAGCAGGACATACCCCAGAGTAGAAGGGGTGTCTCAAGGAAAACCACTTGTGTGATCGTTGAAGTTGCAAGCTGAACTAGTTTTTTTCATGGAACACCATCTTTACGTGGAAGAACTATTGATGGGCAGACTGGTGTTAGTTAGACTTGGGTACCTGGCAGAAATTTTCTCAAAAATGAATGAAGTGAGCCTGTTGCTTTAAGAACTGATGGCATTTTCTGCCAATGATAAAATTCAAGCTTTCAAGTGAAAATCTGAAGAGTGAAAAACTTCCCAATACTTAAGACTGTTCTGGTGAGATTGGTGGTAATAATAATGAATATAATTTTTTGATCTTGGATAATGAAATGTGTCAACATTTGAAAATAAGAGTGAAACAATATTTTTCAAATGACTGACACATGATATCACAAAATCATACATGTGAAAAAGATCTAATCAGAGTGCAAGACAGACCAAAGGATTTGAAAATAACAAGCACACAATATTCACTGATAGAGTTTCAGATTTCACATTGCAACTAACCTTTAAGAAACTACCACTTGTCAGGTTTTGGTGCAATATCAAAGAATAGCCACAATTTTCTCAGCAGGTTATTAAGAACAAAACCAAAAAACCCATTCCCTTTGAGTTGATTCTGACTCATCAAGTGACCCTACAGGACAGAGTAGAACTTCCCCACAGAGTTTCCAAGGCTATAAATCTTTACAGAAGCAGACTGCCATATCATTCTCCCGCGGAGCATCTGGATGGGTTAGAATCACTGAGCTTCGGGTTAGCAGCCAAGTGCTCAACCACTGTACCACCAGAACTCAGCGCTATTAAATCACTTCTCCCTTTTTCAACTACCTATCTGGGCAAGGTTGAATTTTCTTTATATATGTCAACCAAAACAAGTTAGAGCAATAGACTGAATACAGAAGCAGATACAAGAATCCAACTATCTTCTATTAAGTCAGACATTAAAGAAATTTGCAAAAATGTAAATCAGTGCCACTCCTGTCATTAAAATTTTATGGTTATTTTTCAGAATCTGTTATTTGTGTTAACATATAATGGGTTTATTAGTGACATGTTTAAATGAATTGATGTTTTTAAAATGTCCCAGTTTTAATTTATAATATGATATATATCAATAGGTATAATCCCAATATAAACAAAAGTTCTCTGGGATCCTCAATAATTTTAAGAGTGCAAAGGGGATCTTGAGACCAAAAAGTTTGTGAACCGTGACTCTAGTGCCTAGCATACTCCAGGTACTCAATAAATGTTGCTGAATCAATACATGAATATTTATCTGTCTTTTCTTTTCTCTTTTGAAAAATATCCAACTAAATTCCATGTAAAATGTATTTATCTCGTTTATTTCACTTGAGAGCCATAAAGCTCTAACAATGGCTCATAAGTATTAGAGCAAAGCTAGTGAGATGGAGGTCGAATGATACCAATATGTCAACCCCTGAAGAACTCAGATGTCGCCTCAGAACCCCCATAAATGTCTCCAACTATTTCTTCATCCAAATTTTCTTCTTCTTAAGAGCCTACATGAAGATGTATTTTTAAAAATTAGTTCTGAATTTGTTTAGTGTAGTTGCTTTTATTGTAATTACTGATACTGCAGCAATTATATGTCACTGTTGTACACGGGGAGTGCAGGGTGGGATAGCTATGCTCCATGCTGAATGGGAACCTACCTACCATTTAATACTACTCTACAATAGGAAAACACATGTCAAGTTTCACAAGTGACTCTCAGAATTCTAGAGGACAAATTTACATTGTGGATATAATAATTTCTGTAGTATAACACAGAGAGGCCACCACAGGCTTCCATCACGCTACAAGGAAGCCACATTTAGAAGCTGTCTCATGTAAAGTAAACACACTGTGCTTTACAAGAGTATTCTGAATGGACTGGAAAACAGAAAACCAACTTTAAGTTTTTTGATGGGTGGATGAGGCTGCAGAACCTGACCTTGGAATTACCTCTTCTTGGAAAGACATCCACTCTCTCAATTAGTGTCATGTCAATGACAAACTAGTGACAGCCACACACTCTTGGCTAGCAACATGCTCCAGAGTCTAAGGTCCACCTAACGCTCTTCCTTGTCTGCTGCCTGAGAAAATGTTCACCCACAAGGGCGCTGGTTACAGCCTCACAACTGCTTTGTCTGGATTTTCCAGGAAAAATAAAGGTCTTCTGCTTTCAAAATCCTATCTAAGTACCTTCTCTCAGCCACAAGCAGCGTTATTCTTCAGATAAGTAGAAGTGAATCTGTCAGTGTGTTGCGAGTTGGAGTCACACCTCTGATCCTAAGGATGATGCAAATTATGATGTGCTGTGCACAAGGTGCAAACAGAAAGCTAAAAGTGGGATCAGATGCACTCAGTAATCTTCCCTGGAAGGGTTGGTGAGACACATATTGGTTCAAAGAACGAAAGATTCAGTGTTTACAGGAATATTCTAGATAAAATCTCCCTGTTTTTGCAACACACCTACCCTGAATTTAATACAACAGAATTTAATAAAAACATTTTATTTTCAAATCCAAAATAAGGGGCCACGTTGTCTTGGGCTAAGAGTTAAATTTCACAGGCTCCACAGGAATAGGGACAACCCTTCCTAAACTACTCAGTTAGTAGAGGAGTTGTGGGGCTGCGACATAGAAAACACAGACCACGTATGTTCTGATTCAGTTGATAAAAGATGTTTTGGTTAAAAAGAAAAAACGCAGCTCACATTCTGAATTATCACCTTTCAACTTGCTGTTCCCAAAGGTCCCCTGTGTATATCTACAAGTTATAGCCTGTCTCACCTGGTTTACTGTTCAACAGTGGTATCATCTGAAACCAGGGAAGTCACTTAAAACCTCTCAGCACAAATGTGGCCAACACTGGCACCACAGGAGATCTGCAGATGAAGGTATGTGCTCTCACTTACCAAACACACAGTTAGTAAGCTCCTCCCACGGGGCACTGGGGATCCAGCGGTGAACAAGACAGACCGTGCTCCTGCCCTCATAAAAACTTCAGCCTCACAGCGGAGAGTTAAGTTAATTATCACACAATTAATACAAAAAACAAAAATTTCCCCTAAATTATTGACACCTCTTCACGCTTGTGCCTTTGTAATACAGCGGCACTGCTGCATCCTTGGGAGGCATCTGACTAGAGTGACAGAGGAGCAAGCACCCCTGATGGACACTGGACCGACGTGATGCTCGACAATGGCTGCCAAAACCATTGGAGAAAAAGCTGATGGGGAATTGTACAGTTAATATGGTAAGTGATAATACCTGAACCTACTGATAAATATTAACATCATTAAAAAAGAGGCACACAGAAGTACAGAAGTAGTTTCACAAAAAAATAAATAAATAAAATCATCATCATCATCATCAAACTTAAGTCTGATCAAGTCCTCTAGATTGAATTTACAGTTTGTAGAAGAAACAGAGGACAGAAAGCATGTGAAATAACACTGGGGGATGCAACTGGCAAAATTCAGGATGTCAGAAACTGTACAGGACAAACAACCCAGTTTCTTGAACAACAATAACAACAAATTAAAAAAAAAAAAAAAGGAGGAAGACAGGAAACACAGATTAAGAGAGACTTAAGAGACACATTAACCAAATGCAAGTGTGGACACTGTTGGGATCTGGATTCAAACCAACTATTAAAAATAAAAGTATGAAACAAGGAAAACAGGAAAATCTAGACACTGTATATTTGATAACTTAAGAATTTTTTAAGTTGTGATAATAATATTGGGGTTATGTTTTTTGAAAGATGCTTTTTTCTTTTACAAGCACACATGAGTATTTACAGATGAAATGATATGATTTCTGAGGTAGCTTCAAAAGGATAAGTGGGAAATGAGCACATAAAGAGATGTTCAACACTACTACTCATCAGGTAAATTCAAATCAAAACCAGAATAAGATAACACTTGGCACCCACTAGAATGGCTATAATACAAAGACAAGACAAAAACAAGCGCTGAAGAGGATGTGGAGAAACTGGTACCCTCAAACACTGCTGGTGGGAATGTAAAACGGTGCTACTGCTTGTGGAAAACAGTTTGATGGTTCTTCAAATGGTTTACACAGAGTTACCATATGATCTGGCAATTCCACTTCCAGGTATATACCCAAAAGAAATGAAAACATACGTCCACACAAAAACCTTTTCCATGAATGTTCACAGCAGCATAATTCATAAAAGCCAAAATGCAGAAAGTATCCAATTGTCCAATAACATAAATGAATCAAGAAAATGTGGTACATGCAGTGGGACATTTGTTATTCAGCCAAAAAGAGAAATGAAATTCTGACACATGCCACTCCACGGATGAACCCTGAAAACACCATGATGTGTGAAAAAAGCCAGTCACAACGGGCCCGTCTGTATGAAATGTCCAGAATAGGCAGATTCACAGAGACAGAAAGTAGATTAGTGGTTACCTAAGGATTGGGGGTGATGACTAAGGGGTGCAGAGTATTCTTTATGGGGTAATGAAATGTTCTAAAATTGATTGTGATGATGGATGCACAACTCTGTGAATATACAAAAAGTCATTGAAGTGAACCCTTAAAAAATAATTGGGAAGGGGACAAAGTGGTTAAAAATACAAGTGAAATATAATAAACCATCTGCTGACAATTTTAAAATGTGTAGGTTCTATCGTCAGACTCTGTGGTGAAGTTCTAGCTCCAAATTATTAGCTGTATGACCTTAGGCAAGATATTTAACTTCTTTATTTTTTTAATTGTTGTAGTTTAAATGAAGTTTACATTTCCAGTTAGTCTCCCATACAAAAGTTTATAAATACATTGTGGTATAACCCTTACTGCTCTCCACATACTGTGACAGCACACTCCTCCTTTCCACCCTTGATTCCCCATGTCCATTCAACCAGCTCCTAACCCTCTCTGCCTTCCCATCTCACCTCTGGACAGAAGGTGCCCGTTTACTCTCATGTATCTACCTGAGCTAAGAGGCACGCTCCTCAGTAGTATCACATTACATCCCGAAGTCCAGTCCAATCCCTGTCTGAAGAGTTGGCCTCGGAAACTGTTTTAGTTCTGGGCTGATAGAGAATCTGGGGGCCATGCTTTCTAGGGTTCTTCCAGTCTCAGTCAGACCATGAAGTCTGGTCTTATTACTAGAACTTGGGTTCTGCATCCCACCTTTCTCCTGCTCCATCAGGGACTCTCTGTTGTGTTCCCTGTCAGGGCTGTCATTGGTGATGAAGTCTCTGGTTTATGTGGCCCTTTCTGTAGCTTGGGCTAATACTTTTCCTTGCGTCTTTGGTGTTCTTCATTCTCCTTTACTCCAGGTGGTTGGGACCAATTGATGCATCTTAGATGGCCACTTGAAAGCCTTTAAGACACCAGATGCCACTCACCAAAGTAGGACGCAGAACATTTTCTTAATAAGTTTTGTTATGCCAATTGTACTAGATCCCCTGAAAGCATGGTCCCCAGACCCCTACCCCTGCTACTCTGTCCCTCAAAGTGTTTGATTGTATTCAGGAAACTTCTTAGCTTTGGTTTAGTCCAGTTGTGCTGACTTCCCCTACAGTGTGTGCCGTCCTTCCTTTCACCTAAGATAATTCTTATCTACTATCTAGTTAGTAAATAACCCTCCCCCTCCCTCCCCACCCTCATAACCATCAACGAATGTTCTCTTCTGTGTTTAAACCTTTTCTGAGTTCTTGTAATAGTGGTCGTGTACAATATTTGTCCTTCTGTGACTGACTAAATTCACTCAGCATAATGCTCTCCAGATTCCTCCATGTTTAACATGTTTCACGGCCTCGTTGTTCATCTTGGGTAGTATTCCATTGTGCGGATATACTATAATTTGTTTATCCATTCATCTGTTGATGGGCACCTAGGTTGTTTCCATCTTTTTGCTATTGTGAACAGTGCTGCAGTGAACATGGGTGCGCATATATCTATTTGTGTAACGGCTCTTATTTCTCTAGGATATATTCCAAGGAGCGGGAGAGCTGGATCGTATGGTACTTCTATTTCTAACTTTTTAAGGAAGCGCCAAATCGATTTCCAAAGTGGTTGTACCATTTTACATTCCCACCAACAGTGTGTAAGTTTTCCAGTCTCTCCACAACCTCTCCAACATTTATTATTTTGTGTTTTTTGGATTAATGCTAGCCTTGTTGGGGTGAGATGATATCTCATTGTAGTTTTGATCTGCATTTCTCTAATGGCTAATGATCGTGAGCATTTCTTCATGTGCCTGTTAGCCGCCTGAATATCTTCTTTGGTGAAGTGTCTGTTCATATCCTTTGCCCATTTTTTAACTGGGTTATTTGTCTTTCTGTTATTGAGGTTTTGCAGTATCTTGTAGATTTCAGAGATTAGATGCTGATCGGATTTCTCATAGCCAAAACTTTTTTCCCAGTCTGTAGGTTGTCTTTTGACTTTTTTGGTGAAGTCTTTTGGTGAGTGTAAGTATTTGATTTTTGGGAGCTCCCATTTATCCAGTCTCCCTTCTGGAACTTGTGCATTGTTACTTATGGTTAGTATTGTGTTTATGCCATGTATTAGGGCTCCTAGCATTGTCCCTATTTTTTCTTCCATGATCTTTATCGTTTTTGATTTTATATTTAAGTCTTTGATCCATTTTGAGTTAGTTTTTGTGCATGGTGTGAGGTATGGGTCTTGTTTCGGTTTTTTGCAGATGGATATCCAGTTATGACAGCACCACCTGTTAAAGAGACTGTCTTTTCCCAATTAATGGACTTTGGGCCTTTGTCAAATATCAGGTGCTCATAGGTGGATGAATTTACATCTGGAGTCTCAATTCTGCTCCACTGGTCTATGTAACTGTTGCTGTACCAGTACCAGGCTGTTTTGACTACTGTGGTGGTATAACAGGTTCTAAAATCAGGTAGTGTGAGCCTCTCACTTTGTTCTTCTTGAGTAATGCTTTACTTATTCGGGGCCTCTTCCTTTTCCATACGAAGTTGGTTATTTGTTTCTCTATCTCATTAAAAAATGCTGTTGGAATTTGGATTGGAATTGCATTGTATCTGTAGATCGCTTTGGGTAGAACTGACATTTTCACAATTTGAGTCTTCCTATCCATGAGCAAGGTATGTTTTTCCACTTATGCAGGTCTCTTTTGGTTTCTTGCAGTAGTGTCTTGTGGTTTTCATTGTATAGGTCATTTACATCTCTGGTTAGATTTATTCGTAAGTATTTTATCTTCTTGGGGGCTATTGTAAATGGTATTGATTTGGTGATTTCCTCTTTGAGGTTCTCTTTGTTAGTGTAAAGAAATCTAACTGAGTTTTGTATGTTTATCTTGTATCCTGAAACTTTTCTGAAATCTTTTATTAGTTCCAGTAGTTTTCTTGTGGATTCTTTGGGGTTTTTGTGTATAAGATCATATCATCTGCAAACAGAGGTACTTTGACTTCTTCCCTACCTATCTGGATGCCCTTTATTTCTTTTTCTAGCCTAATTGCTCTTGCAAGGACCTCCAGCACAATATTGAATAAGAGTGGTGATAAAGGGCATCCTTGTCTGGTTCCCGTTCTGAAGGGGAATGCTTTGAAAGTCTCTCCATTTAGGATGATGTTGGCTGTTGGCTTTGTATAAATACCCTTAATGATATTGAGGAATTTCCCTTCTGTTCCTGTTTCGTTGAGAGTTTTTATCATGAATTTGGTGTTGGACTTTGTCAAATGCCTTTTCTGCATCAGTTGATAAGATCATGTGGTTCTTGTCTTTTGTTTTATTTTATTTATGTGATGCATTACACTGATTGTTTTTCTAATGTTGAACCATCCCTGCATACCTGGTATAAATCCCACTTGATCATGGTGAATTATTTTTTTCATATGTTGCTGAATTCTATTGGCTAGAATTTTGTTGAGGATTTTTGCTTCAATGTTTATGAGGGATATTGGTCTAAAATTTTTTTTCTGTGGTGTTTTTACCCAGTTTTGGTATGAGGGTTATGCTGGCTTCATGAGTTTGGGAGTATTCCATCTTTTTCTATGTTCTGAAATACCTTTAGTAGTAGTGGTGTTAACTCTTCTCCGAAAGTTTGGTAGAATTCTCTAGTGAAGCCATCCAGGCCAGGGCTTTTTTCTGTTGGGAGTTTTAAAATTTCCTTTTCAATCTCTTCTTTTGTTATAGGTTTATTTAGTTGTTCTACCTCTGTCTGTGTTAGTTTAGGTAGGTAGCGAGTTTCTAGAAATTTGCCCACTTCCTCTAGGTTTTCAAATTTGTTAGAGTACAGTTTTTCATAGTATTCTGTTATGATTCTTTTAATTTCAGTTGGGTCTGTTGTGATATCACCCATCTCATTTCTTATATGGGTTATTTGCTTCCTTTCCTGTTTTTCTTTTGTCAGTTTGGCCAATGGTTTGTTGGGATTATTACTTCTGATTTACAAATTAAGAGCGTAAGATTTGGAAAGGTTAAGTAACTTGTCTAAAATCACATCATGTATATGTGGTGGAGCTTGGATTTAAACTCAGAGTGGTCCAATTCCAATACCTAGTGTCCTCAGTTAATCAGGCTATTTTTATCTAATTTCTATTCTAATTTTTATAATTAAGAGACATATCGTAAGAAAACAAGTTCATGATGGCTGGGATTTAGTTTAAAATGCAACCAACTATCAAGGCATGATCTGGATTTACATGTTGAACCTCCATTCAGACCTTTAGTCTTCCTCAACTTTCTTATCTCATTTTAAGCATCATATTCTCTAAGAAGCCTCTCTCTCACCTCCTTTCCATCCAATACTAGGTCAGGGGCCACCATGTATGCTCTCATAATTCTCTTGGTTCTCTTGTCAGCTACCCAACTAGAGTGTAAGCTTGATTAGGGCTGGTTCATCATTTTATCACTAGCACCTAGTACAGTGCCACATATGTGACAGTTGTTGTTAGGTGCTATCAAGTTGATTTTGGACTCACAGCATCCCTATGTGACAGGTATTCCATAAATATCCATTAAGTGAATAAATGAATATTCTATTACCTTCCTATTACCAGGGTAATAGGAAAAAAACTAACGTTACAATGTGCACTTAAGACCAATTTTCTTCAATTGGAAAGTAGAAGAAGTAATTTTAGCTGGTTTTGCACAAAGAGACTGTAAAGATTAATGAATAGGAGCCATCTGTGTATACCAGATCCTCAGAAGGTCCTATGCATATAGCAAATGCTACTGTTTATTTTTTGTGGTATATAGATGACCTTGAGTATATCATCATCCTTATTTGTAACTGCAGTGGAAGCAATTAGAGAACAAGTTCAATTAATCACCAGTAAGAAGTTTTATAGTCTGAGAGTAAGTCAAAGTTTGATGCAAGGAAACATTAGTTTCTGTTTAAAGCCTAAGACAGGCCATAGTTTAAATAGGTGCCAAGCTAATTGATGATTAGAAAAGACTTCTGAGGGTCAACGGCACATGCACAAACATGTATCTGTTGGTAGAAAGAATGCCAGGACAGGACAGTATGAAAGATGGAGATAAAAGGAAGCAAACAGTGTAGGGTAGTGTGGCTCTGTTGACTTAACTACACCTGCATTAGAATCACATGGTATGCTCATTAAAAATAAAAATTTCGGGCTCTATCCCTGATTAACTAAATCAGAACTGCAAATGAAGCCTTGGAATTGCATTTTAACAGGTTTCTCAGGTGATTCTTAAGCACTGAAAAAAACAGTGAACCACTAGTTCTTAAATCCATGAAACATGATAAATAACAACCACAGCATAGAAAAGTGGTAAGGTTCAAATATGCTTCTTTTCTAAGAGGTAAGATGAATAGCCCAAAGAGGTTTCATTGGGAAGGCGTTATGAATTTAGATGATGGGAATAAATTCATCATATTCATCATACCCTACTTAGGAAAGCAGATGTCAGCACAAATCTACAAGTGCGCTCTCATTCTGCAGTTCTCTCAGGTGCCACAAGTCCACGTTTCCCTGAGAAGAGCTATCTCAGGTCTTCCTTTCTCTTCCTTCTGATGTGCTATCTGACCGCCTCCTCCTCTAAAATCCCAGTCCTTTCTTCGAGTCCTTCTATAAAGAACACATCCACTGGCGCCGATGTTTAAGTTATGTTGATTCAATATATTCATGGGCACTACATCTCTGAATTTTAAAAGAACATTAGTTTGATTTCTCTCAGATTTTGAGACCCTAACAGGCAAAGACTTTCTCGACTTGATTTTCTTTGTAGGTTAATCGGAACATCTTTCTCCAGGGATGATGGTACCTCATCTCTCTGGTCAATGAGGAAACAGTAGTTATAATTTGGGGACAAAAGCAACATAAAAGGCATAAGAAAAATCCAGGTTTTTTAGGAAGCATGGGGAGAGATTTACAATGTGAAATGTAGCTGAAGGGATCAAATGCTGCATTTAGGGGACAGAACATGATGTTAGAAAAAATTACTGGTATTAACACTGGAAATTGTTAATCAATAAAACAAAACCAACATGGTACATACATACAATGCAATATTACTCTGCCATAAAGAGAAATGAAGTCCTGACACATGCCACAGCATGGATGAACCTCGAAAACATCATGGTGAGTGAAATTAGTCAATCACAAAAGGAAAAATATTGTATAATCTCACTACTATGAAATACCTAGAATAGGCAAATGTATAGAGATTAGAGTTTAATAGTGGCTATAGGGGGCAGGAGGGAAGAGGAAAGGAGGTAATCATTGTTTAGGTAGCATTCAGTTTTTGTTTATGGGGATGGGAAATTTGGTTATGGGTATTGGTGATGGTTGCACAACACGATTGATGTAATTGGTTTTACTGAATTGTAAATGTGAAGACTGTCAAACTGGCAAATGTGTTCTCTGTATTTTTACAACAATGAACAACAAAACAAAGCAAAACCAACAAACAAAAAACCTGCCCCTGAGGAGAGAGATGATGCAAGGTACAGGCATAATTACTCTGCCAAAGGAAGATACAGACATGACTTCCAAAGGTAATGGAAAGAATGAAGCCTATGCAGGCTTTCTCTTGAGTTAGTTCAAAGCACTTGGCCAGGTTCAAGCATCCTTCTAGTCTCAGGAAGTGACTGTAGCTCAGAAACCATGACCTGATTTAAGAGAAAGTGGAGAAGTGACTGACTAACTATGCCATTCGTGAAAGGCAGTAACATGGATTTTACCTTTGCAAGGAAATTTCCTACCAAACCATATGGCTCATTTCTGTTTTTTCATGTTAGAACAATCCCCTGAAACAGTATTTCTTATAAAAATAATTCTTTTCCCACTCCAAGTATCCTGGCATTCAAATGCTATTCTAAGTGTTCTAGAAAGATAAAATAGTCAAGCTATTTACAACAGTGACTGCCACTGCTATGGCCAGAGATAGAGAGCTTCACTTGAGTTGCCAAGAAGGGAACAAGGGCATTATATAAGCCCTGGAAAACAAGCCCAGCAGACAAGTCCTGCCTTGGGCTCAGGAAGGATTTGGAAGACCACCAAACTCAGGCAGTGGGGGGTGGGGCCACATGGGGAATAGAAAAGGGGTCTGTTATGGATTGAATTGTGTCCCCCAAAAATGTGTGTCAACTTGGCTAGGCCATGATTCCCAGTATTGTGTGACTGTCTACCATTTTGTGATCTGATGTGATTTTCCTATGTACTGTAAATCTTATGTCTATGATGTTAATGAGGCAGCATTAGAGGCAGTTATGTTAATGTGGCAGGACTTGATCTATAGGATTAGGTTGTACGTTGACTCAATTTCTTCTGAGATATAAAAGGGAGAATCCAGCAGAGAGGATAGTGACCTCATGCCACCAAAAATGAAGAACCAGGAGGGGAGTGCATCTTTTGGACCCGGAGTTCCTGTGCTGAGAAGCTCCTTGATGGGGAAAGATTAATGACAAGGACCTTCCCCCAGAGCCAACAGAGACAGAAAGCTTCCCCTGGAGCTGGCACCCTCACTTGCGACTTTCAGCCTCCCAGACAGTGAGAGCATAAATTTGTCTTTGTTAAAGCTATCCACTTGTGGTATTTCTGTTATAGCAGCACTAGATAACTAAGACAGGATCTTTCTCCAAAGTTTTATTGAAAGATTAAATGCTAATGCTAATGTGGCCCAGCTCAATTACTTTAGCTACTCTGGTGTGGCCTTCCTATAACAGCAAGTAAGTTACAAAACTCATCATTTCTTCAAAAGACTTGGGCCTGTTCCTTGTTGTTTAACTTTTTTTTCAATTGTGTTTTAAGTGAAAGTTTATAGTTCAAGTTAGTTTCTCATACAAAAATGTATGTATACACACATTACTATGCGACCCTAGCTGCTCTCCCTATAATATGACAGCACACTCCTTTCCACCTCAGATTTCCCTTGTCGATTCAGCCAGCTCCTGTCCCTTTTTGCCTTCTCATCTCACCTTCTGACAGGAGCTGCCCATTTAGTCTCATGTATCTACTTGAGCTAAGAAGCACACTCTCCACCACTATCCTTTTAAGTCCCATAATCCAGTCTAATCTTTGTCTGAAGGGTTGGCTTCAGGAATAGTTTCAGTTCTGGGCTAACAGAGAGCCTGGGGGCCATGTCTTCTGGGGTCCCCTCAGTCTCAGTCAAACCATTAAGTCTGGTCTTTTTATTAGAATTTGAGTTATGCACCTTACTTTTCTCCTGTTCCATCAGGGAATGTCTGTTGTGTTCCCTGTCAGGGTGGTCACTGGTGGTAGTCAGGCACCATCTAGTTCTTCTGGTCTCAGGCTGATGCAGTCTCTTTTTACGTGACCCTCTCTATCTCTTGGGCTAATATTTTCCTTGTGTCTTTGGTGTTCTTCATTCTCTTTACTCCAGATGGGCTGGGACCAATTAATGCATCTTAGATGGCCACTCACTAGTTTTTAAGACCCCAGACGCCACTCACCAAAGTAGGATGCAGAACATTTTCTTAATAAACTTTGTTATGCTAATTGACCTAGATGTCCCCTGAAACCATGGTCTCCAGGCCCCTACCCCTGTTACTCTGTCCCTTGAAGTGTTTGGTTGTATTCAGGAAACTTCTTAGCTTTTGGTTTAGTCAGGTTGTGCTGACTTCCCCTGTATTGTGTGTTGTCCTTCCCTCCACCTAAGATAATTCTTGTCTACTATCTGGTTAGTGAATAACCCTCTCCCTCCCTCCCTACCCTTGTAACCATCAAAGAATGTTTTCTTCTGTGTCTAAACCTTTTCTTGAGTTCTTAAATAGTGGTCTCATACAATATTTGTCCTTTTGCAACTGACTAATTTCACTCAGCATAATACCTTCCAGATTCCTACACATTATGAGATGTTTCACAGATTCATCGTTGTTCTTTATCGTTACGTAATATTCCACTTTGTGAATATACCATAATTTGTTTATCCATTTGTCTGTTGATGGGCACTTAGGTTGTTTCCATCTTTTTGCCATTGTGAACAGTGCTGCAACGAACATGGGAGTGCATATATCTATTTATGTGACGGCTCTTATTTCTCTAGGATATATTCCAAGAAGTGGGACTGCTCGATCATATGGTACTTCTATTTCTAGCTTTTTAAGGAAGTACCAAATCAATTTCCAAAGTGGTTGTACCATTTTACTTTCCCACCAGCAGTGTATAAGTGTTCCAGTCTCTCCACAACCTCTCCAACATTTATTGTTTTGTGTTTTTTGGATTAATGCTAGCCTTGTTGGGGTGAGATGGTATCTCATTGTAGTTTTGATTTGCATTTCTCTAATAGCTAATGATCGTGAGCATTTCCTCATATTATCTGTTAGCCACCTAAATGTCTTCTTTGGTGAAGTGCCTGTTCGTATCCTTTGCCCATTTTTTAATTGGGTGATTTGTCTTTTTGTTGTTGAGGTTTTGCAGTATCTTGCAGATTTTAGAAATTAGATGCTGATTGGATTTGTCGTAGCCAAAAATTATTTCCCAGTCTGTAGGCTGTCTTTTAACTTTTTTGGTGAAGTCTTTTGATGAGGATAAGTGTTTGACTTTTAGGAGCTCCCATTTATCTAGTTTCTCTTCTGGTGTTTGTGCACTGTTAGTAATGTTTTATATTCTGTTTATGCCATGTATTGGGCTCCTAGCATTGTCCCTATTTTTTCTTCCATGATCTTTATCGTTTTCAACTTGATATTTAGGTCTTCGATGCATTTTGAGTTAGTTTTTGTGCATGGTGTGAGGTATGGGTCTTGTTTCGGTTTTTTGCAGATGGATATCCAGTTATGCCAGCACCACCTGTTAAAGAGACTGTCTTTTTCCCAATTAACGGACTTTGGGCCTTTGTCAAATATCAGGTGCTCATAGGTGGATGAATTTACATCTGGATTCTCAATTCTGCTCCACTGGTCTATGTAACTGTTGCTGTACCAGTACCAGGCTGTTTTGACTACTGTGGTGGTATAATAGGTTCTAAAATCAGGTAGTGTGAGGCCTCCCACTTTGTTGTTCTTCTTGAGTAATGCTTTACTTATTCGGGGCCTCTTCCCTTTCCATATGAAGTTGGTGATTTGTTTCTCTATCTCATTAAAAAATGCTGTTGGAATTTAGATTGGAATTGCATTGTATCTGTAGATCGCTTTGGGTAGAACTGACATTTTCACAATTTAAGTCTTCCTATCCATGAGCAAGCTATGTTTTTCCACTTATGCAGGTCTCTTGGTTTCTTGCAGTAGTGTCTTGTAGTTTTCATTGTATAGGTCATTTACATCTCTGGTTAGATTTATTCAAGTATTTTACCTTCTTGGGGGCTACTGTAAATGGTATAGATTTGGTGATTTCCTCTTTGAGGTTCTCTTTGTTAGTGTAAAGAAATCTAACTGATTTTTGTATGTTTATCTTGTATCCTGAAACTTTGCTGAAATCTACTAGTTCCAGTAGTTTTCTTGTGGATTCTTTGGGGTTTTCTGTGTATAAGACCATATCATCTGCAAATAGAGATACTTTCACTTTTACTTAGCAATTTGGATGCCCTTTATTTCTTTTTCTAGCCTAATTGCTCTTGCAAGGACCTCCAGCACAATACTGAATAAGAGTGGTGATAAAGGGCATCCTTGTCTGGTTCCCATTCTGAAGACGAATGGTTTCAAAGTTTCTCCATTTAAGATGATGTTGGCTGTTGGCTTTATCAATGCCCTTAACTATACTGAGGAATTTCCCTTCTACTCCTATTTAGCTGACAGTTTTTATCATGAATAGGTGTTGGACTTTGTCAAATGCCTTTTCTCCATCAGTTGATAAGATCATGTGGTTCTTGTCTTTTATTTATGTGATGGATTACACCGATTGTTTTTCTAATGTTGAACTATCCCTGCATACCTGATATAAATCCCACCTGGTCATGGTGAATTATTTTTTTGATATGTGGTTGAATTCTATTGGTTAGAATTTTGTTGAGGATTTTTGCGTTTATGTTCATGATGGATATTGGTCTGTAATTTTCTTTTTTTGTGGTGTCTTACCTGGTTTTGGTATCAGTGTTATGCTGGCTTCACAGAATGAGTCTGGGAGTATTCCATCCTTTTCTATGCTCTAAAATACCTTCAGCAGCAGTAGTGTTAACTCTTCTCTGAAGGTTTGGTAGAATTCTCCAATGAAACTGTCAGGGCCAGGGCTTTTTTTGTCGGGAGTTTTTTTTTTACTTTTCAATCTCTTCTTTTGGTTTATTTAGCTGTTTTACCTCTGTTTGTGTTTGTTTAGATAGGTAGCGTGTTTCTAGAAATTTACCCATTTCCTCTAGGTTTTCAAATTTGTTGGAATACAGTTTTTCATGGTATTTTGTTATGATACTTTTAATTTCAATCGGGTCTGTTGTGATATCACCCATTTCATTTCTTATTTTGGTTATTTGCTTCCTCTCCTGTTTTTCTTTTGTCAGTTTGGCCAATGGTTTATTTATTTTATTGATCTTTTCAAAGAACCAGCTTTTGGTCTTGTTAACTCTTACAATGTTTTTTCTATTTCATTTAATTCTGCTCTAATTTTTATTATTTGCTTTCTTCTGGTGTCTAATGCCTTCTTTTGCTGCTCTCTGTTTGTTTGAGTTGTAGGGTTAATGTTTTGATCATGGCCCTTTTTTCTTTTTGGATGTGTGCATTTATTGCTGTAAATTGACCTCTGAGCACTGCTTTTGCCATGCGTGAATGGTTCTGGTAGGATGTGTTTTCATTCTTATTTGATTCTGTGAATTTATTCATTCCATCCTGTCCTGGATTGAATTATGTCTCCCAGAAATATCTGTCCACTTGGCTAGGTCATGATTCCCAGTATTGTATGACTGTCTACTATTTTATCATCTGATGTGATTTCCCTGTGTGTTGCAAATCCTATCACTATGATGTAATAAGATGGATTAGCAGCAGTTATATTGATGAGATCTACAAGATTAGATGGTGTCTTAAGCCAATCTCTTTTGAGATATAAAACAGAAGCAAACAGAGAGACAGGGGTACCTCATACTACCAAGAAAGCAGTGCTGGGAGCAGAACGCATCCTTTGGACTTGAGGTTCCTGTGCAGAGAAGCTCCTAGACCAAGGGAAGATTGATGATACAGACCTTCCTCCAGAGCCAACAAAGAAAACCTTCCCCTGTAGCTAATACCTTGAATTTGGACTTGTAGCCTCCTAGACTGTGAGAGAATAAATTTCTTTTTGTTAAGTCCATCCACTTGTGGTATTCCTGTTATAGCAACACTTGATGACTAAGACACATCCTTAATTTCTTCTATAACCCAGTAGTTTTTGAGCAAGGTGTTGTTCAGTTTCTGTGTATTTGATTTTTTTCCCCTTGCTTTTTCTGTTATTGATTTCCACTTTTATGGCTTTATAGTCAGAACACATGCTTTGTAATATTTCAATGCTTTGGAGTCTGTTAAGGCTTGCTTTATGGCCTAATATATGCTCTATTCTGTAGAATGTTTCATGTGTGTTGGAATAGAAGGGATACTTGGCAGCTGTTGAGTGTAGTGTGCTCTATATGTCTGTGAGGTCAAATTGGTTGATTGTGGCATTTAAATCTTCCGTGTCTTTATTGAGCTTCTTTCTGGATGTTCTGTCCTTCACCAAAACTTTTGTGTTGAAATCTCCTCTATTACTGTGGTGCTGTCCATCTCTCTTTTCAACACTGTTAGAGTCTGTTTTATGTATTTTGGAGCCCTGTCATTGGCTGCATAAATATTACAGTTATGTTCCCCTGGTGTATTGACCCTTTAATCATTATATAGTGTCCTTTCTTACCCTTTGTGGTGGATTTTACTTGAAAATCTATTTTGTCAGAGATTAATATTGCCACAGATAGTGTTTTTTTAATCCATTCTGCCACTCTCCATGTCTTTATTGGTGCATTTAGTCCATTTCCATTCAGCTTAATTATTGATAGGTATGAGTTTAGTGCTGTCATTTTGATGTCTTTTTTTGTGTGTTGTTCACAGTTTCTTTGTTCCACTTAATTTGCTGTGGTGAGTTGTTTTTCTTTATGTATTTTCTTTTCATCTTTTTCATTGTTGTTGATTTTGTGTCTGCTGAGTCTTTATATTTTTCTAGTTTTTTATTTTAACTTGTAGGATTGTTTGATTCCTTTGTGGTTATCTTAATATTTATGACTACTTTTCTAAGTTTATACCAATCTTTTATTTCTTTATATCACCTTGACTTCCTGTCTATATGAAAAATCTATGTTGACATTTTTTGTTTTAATCTCTGTCCCTTTTTTGTTTTAATGTTGTCATCTTTTACATATTGACATCTGTTTCCCTATTTTCAGTGTTTTAGCTTTGATTTATTTTTGTGAGTTCCCTATCTGGGTTGATATCTGGTTGGTCTGTCCTGTGTTCTAATCTTGGGTTGTTATCTGATGTTACTGATTTTCTAACCGGAGGACTCCCTTTAGTATTTCTTGTAATTTTGGTTTGGTTTTTGCAAATTCCCTAAACTTCTGTTTATCTGGAAATGCCCTAATTTCACCATCATACTTGAGAAACGGTTTTGCTGGATATATAATTCTTGGTTTGCAATTTTTTTTTTCTTCAAGGCTTTGTATATGTTATCCCATTGCCTTCTTACTTGCATGGTTTCTGCTGAATAGTTCAAGCTTACTCTTACTGACTCCTTTGTAGATGACTTTTCATTTATCCCTAGCTGCTCTGAAATTCTCTGTTTATCTTTGGTTTTGGCAGGTTTGATTATAATATATGTTGGTGACTTCTTTTGGGATCTAGATTATGTGGGGTTCGATGAGTATCTTTGATAGATATCTTCTCATTCTTCATGATATCAGGGGAGTTTTCTGCCAACAAATCTTCAACACTTCTCTCTGAATTTTCTGTTACACCCCTCATTCTGGTACTCCAATCACTCATAGGTTATACCTCTTGATTGAGTCTCACATAATTCTCAGGGTTTCTTCATTTTTTTAAATTCCTTTATCTGATTTTTCCTCAAATAAGTTGGTGTCAAGTGCTTTATCTTCCAGTCCACTAATTCTGACTTCCATTGCCTCAATTCTGCTCCTCTGACTTTCTATTGAGTTGTCTAATTCTGAAATTTTATTGTTAATCTTCTGAATTTCTGTTTGCTGTCTCCCTATGGATTCTTGCAGCCTGTTAAATTTGTCATTGTGCTCTTCTGTAATCTTTTTAAGTTCCTGTATTGCTTTGTCTGTGTATTCCTTGGCTTGTTCTTCATTTTGCCTGATCTCCTTCCCGGTCTCTTAAAGAGTTCTGTATAGAAATCTTTTGTATTCTGCCTTGGGTAATTCCAAGAAATTCTTTTCCTCTGGAAAATTTCTTGATTCTTTATTTTGGGAGCTTGCTGAAGCCATCATGGTCTGCCTCTTTATGTGATTTGATATTGACTGTTGTCTCCAAGTCATCAATAATTTATTATATTTACTTATTTTATGTTCTTACTGTGTCCTAGTTTCTTGCTTTGTTTTGTTTTGATATGCCCAAATAGGCTGCTCATATGAGCTAGTTTGATTATTGGCATCTTTGAAGCTCTAACGTCCTGTCACCAGGTGGTTAGATCTGTTACTAGGTATGTGAGCCCAGGAGTCTGTTTACTTTACTTGAATGGATTCAGCTCAGGTGTCCAGATATTTTGTCACCAAGTGTGTGGTACGGGCTCTCACCTACAGTCCTAGATGCGCAGGGGTGATTAGAGTAGGCACAGGCATCTGATTGCAGTAAGGGGTCACACACTGAGCAAGGCAGGGGGCTGATGGCTGCCCCTGAGTGTCTGGGAGGAAAGCACGTTCCTGTTCCCTAGAGTGCGTAGGTGGGTGGGTTTTGCAGCTGGCCAACGGACACCCAATGCTGTTGGCTGTAAGGATGGGAGGCACCACTTATTCTTGAATCCCTGACGTGGATGGCTAGATGGTGTAGGTGGAGCCACCAGTCCTCAGGCCCCTGATGTGGGTAGGCGAGGACCCTGATTAATGGGCAGAGCGGTATCAAATGTTACAAACCTGCCACTCCACCACATACCTGATATAGTGAAGTTAGGCTTCAGGTACATACCCTGTTGTACTGTGCTAATGAGGGCCTATGCTGCTGAAATGCGCCCACACAGGTCTATGCAGAGGTGAAAGGCATTCAAATTCCATGGACCCCTTATGCTTGTGCTAGGCAAAGGAGTTGTGCCTGCCCTGAATTCCCAGCTTAAGGGAGATGGCAGATTATTTTTTCCTGTTTGTTAATTTGTTCCCTCTCCAAGGCTGGGAGAATGGCTCGAGGCGCATGACGGGTCCTACTTCTGGCCCAGGAGATGCAGCAATCTCTGAAGCTGCCTGGGACCCGGGGCAGAGTAGGGAGGGACCAGGGAAATGGGAGAGAAGTTCTTCCCAAACAGGGTGTTTTTTGATCTGTGCAGTAAGTTAAATGCATGTACTTATCTTTTGCTGATTGAGTGCCACTTTTTACTGGCTTGGAGGCCTGAGCTGACTGTCCGCCACTCGGTCTCTCCCAACGTGGAAAACACATCCCGAACACCATTGCTTGCCTCACCATGCATGCCAGCCGATCCGGCCCGCAGGGCACCGGCTCCTGCCATGTCAGGTCTGGCAACTCCTTGCTGCTTCTGAACCTTCTCTCCCTCCCCCTACCACTCAGTCTGATTCCCCAACTTTGCCTTTGATGTCCAGGGCTCCTAGATTGTCATATATAATTGATTCACTTGTTTTTTCAGGTCTTTGTTGTAAGAGGGACCACCGGAAGTGTCTGACTACTCCGCCATCTTGGCCCTGCCTCCCCCGGTCTTTGATTAATGTATGATCTGGTTCCCACTGTCTGTGAGAAGAAAATTGACTTAAACACTTACAGAATTACAGATAACTCTCTTGACTCAGGGCCAATTACTCAGACTGCACATCCTGTTTTTCCACCTCTTCCTCTTTGAATACGGAAGCCTCCTTCTTTTCCACATGTAGACAAATTCAGTCTGAGCCACTTACAGCACATACCAGGAGCTCAAGAAGAAATTGGCCTTGTGACAGCACAGAAGCTCCTTGCTAGTCTCCCAGGCACAGGGGCATAGCCCACCTCACTTCTAACACCCCCCTCCAACCCCACCACTGTCTCCATGAAGCTTAGGACCACAAGTGTGGATGAGACTCTAATAGACTGACAAGCTGTTCCTTGGATTTCTTGAAGTTCAACCCCCAGACCATCTGCTTCAGAAGAATCAGAGGAGCTTGTTAAAAATGCAGCTTCCTGGGCCCCACCCCAGACCTACCGAGTCAGAATGGTGGGAGTCTGCATTTTTGACATGCTCCCTAGGTAACTCTTATGCACACAGAGGTTTAAGAACCATAGCCAGAGGTGCAAGGTCTTTGCACGTATATCTACTTGGTTCTAGAATTCATATAGTAAATTCAAAAAGTAAGAGATAACATCTGAATCTCATTAGTTCTCGGGGTTTGGAAAGAGAAAGACTGGATTGTGAGGGATAATGGTATTTGGGTAGGATAGGGGAAAGGTAGGGACTGAGCAGAAAATAAAGCCAAAATAATTCCCAACTTAACTGTACTGAATAGCATGTTTTGGTGCAACTGTTAGGGAGGCTTGGGAATGAATTGGGGAAGTATTCTGGATTTCCCATTTAAGTGTCAGGAGTTGCACGGGTGATCCAAAATTAAACAACGGTGCAGCCTCTTCTGCTGAATGGCATTATCTACTAAAAAACCACTGATGATAACCCATACACCCTTTGACTTAGTTTCATTTTTGCCATTGTATCAATGTTGGTAAAATAAGGCTGGAGTAGGGGCTCTCACTTTTATCAATCCAAACTCCCCCCCTTTCCAGGTGAGACCATGAAGTCTTTATTTCTTCTCTATGCCTAAATGTCCAAATACGGAAATGAGCATTCTTATAATACTGGTAATATGTACCTTTTAAGGTTGTTAAAGAGAGTTCAGCATTGAAAAAGTGTGGCACAAAACAGAGTATTAATGTCTCAATATAATAATCATTGTTAATATTTTCGTATTATCACTAAGAATTAACACTGATCTAACTGATGGGGAGAAGTTAAACTGCATTATTTGTGGGTTTAAATTATTTACATTCTATCACCTATTGCCACAAACACTTCGAAGTTTACAGTTTTGTAGAATACCATATAATTTTCTGGCGTTTCCACACAGACCTGCTAACTCTCTATGGATGATGGTGAATCTTGCAAACTGCTCTCATTTAATCTTAGGTCTAATAGGTTGAGAATTTATTTTGTTATTTTATTTAAAAAAATAAATAAAAACCTTTCTTTTAATCTAGGTCAGACCCATCAACAGAATCTAAATAAGCCTTGGTATGTTGTATAACCTCTACAATGTAGCAACAACGAAATTTTCACTGCAACTGCTGCCCTCATACTCAAAAGCATTTACAATACATCTGACAAAGTGTGTCTATTTCCATGGTACCTATTACCATGGTAGCTGGGCAGCACTCCTCCTGGAACAATCAGGTTAGTAATATAACCCTTGGCTACTGCCTCCTAAAAGCTTTACTCTTGAATAAATGAGAGATTTTTTTTATTTTTAAGAAGCCATAAAGCCTCTCCAAAATAGACAACTGTTGCCAAACAATGCTTAATTAATAACAATACCAAAAACAAAACAAAACGAAAACAAACCCTCTTCCTCTCCATACGAGTTACAGAGACCTTTCTTATTTCTTTCTTTTTGGAGAAGCATTTCCAAATTTCGTGATCATGCAAACCATTCAGAAATGTATTGTGCTTTGAACTCCACTTTAAGGTTATTTTGCATGAAAGTTAAATAAGAAAAGAAAGCGCAGTGATTGTTTATGATAAGGCCACCTTTATGCTAGTTTAAACTGATAAGTGTATTCATTGAACAATAAAATACAAGGATACTGCCAATTCCTGATTTCCCAGTGCACCCAAAATGCAGTCTTCCTAACATGCTTCATACTTAGTCTTCCAGGCATTGGCATAAAAAATGGATAGAAGTGTAAAGTGGTATCATCATTCTAAAATGCAATTTGGCAAAAAAACCCACTGCCGTGAAGCTGATTCCAACTCATAGAGACCCTATAGGACACAGCAGAACTGCCTCATAGGGTTTCCAGGCAGTAGCTGGTGGATCTGAACTGCTGATCTTTTGATTAGCAGCTGAGCTCTTACCCACTGCACCACCAGGGCTCTAATTTGACAACAGGAGCCTTAAAATGTTCATACCTTTTAATATGGTAATTCCATTTAGAGGAATCTATCCCAAGAAAGTAATTTGAAATATATACAAAGCTTTATGAACTAAAGATGTTCAATGGAGCAATACTTAAAATAGAAAAAATACAAAGCTCAAATGTTCAATAGAGAATGTGTAAATAAATAATGGGAAGGTGATGGACATATTTATGCTGTCATTAAAAAAATCATATTCATGAGAGTTTTTAATAACTTAGGAAAATGCTTTTCATATGCTGTTAAGTAAAAAAAAATTAGCATAGAAAATTACATACACAGCATGATAAAAAGCATGTAAAGTATGTCTAGAAAAATTACTGGAAAATATTTTGAAATTTGGCAGTGGTTACCCCTAGGTTGGACTGTGGATGATAGTTATTTTGTCCTTTATACTTTCTTTCCTAATAGTATTTGTGTGTCTATCATTATATTTCTCATTCTCTCTTCTTTTCTGTGTCTTTCCTTCCGTTTTAAGTGTCCATAAATAAAACTAAAATTTACTTTTTCACTGCATATTTACTGAGTATAATTCAGAATTCTACATGCATCCATCCATCAAACTTTTATTGGGCATCTATTATGTTTTAGGAACTATTCTTAATTTGGACATATGAACAAATATTTTCTCTAACAACAAATCAGTTACTTTCCTTTTAATTTACTTGGTTCTTGATTTTTTTTCCTGAGTTACTCTCTCTCAGTAGAAAAAAATCCTAAACTTAAAATAAACTGAATAATACCAAAATTTTCTCTAACCTACTTTCTTCCAGCCCTTTTTTCTATTTCCAGTAATGATGATCAACAATGAGTGTCATGTCAGTTCCATCCCCAAATGTTTATCATACACTGCAGAAGGTACTAGGAAAAAATGAGCATGGATTACACATTCTATATTCTCCCTCTGGGCTGTCACCCATGCTTGTGGTTACCACCAGACATGGTTATCACTAACTCTATGTCTCCAGCCTAGATCATCTTCTCAAGTTCCAGACTCAGATGACCAATCACTTAATAAACATCTCTTCCTGAATGTGTCATAGGCATCTATGAGCTCATCTTTTATGCATCACCTTCTCCTCTAACTAGTGCACTACTTACTAGTGCTGCCTTTCATAGTCACTCAAATCAGTCACTCCAATCTATCCTTCACATGGAGACACCTTTCTAAACGCAGACCTGATCATAGTACTTCCTTTTAGGAAAGTAGAAGACCCCTCAGCATTCTCTGCAAACCATACATTTTTCAAGACTGAGCTCAAGATTCAACTACTCTTGTCTCCTCAAACAACTGATTCACTCCCTCTTTTGTGTCACCATGGTATTTTACGCACTCATCCAAAACTTACTAAGCATCTAATATTACATCATGCACTGTGCTAGCTACTGGGTATACAGGCTATCTTTGCCCCTACAGGGGACTCTCATCACCTCTACTCCCCTTTTTTATTTAAACCTGTTTCTCCTGAACTGCTTGAGGACAAGGATTGGATCATAATTATCTTTGCATCCCCAGAACCTGGTAAAAATAGGTACTTAACAAATGTGTGTTAAACTAAAATGAACTAAAGTGTTTTGGCTACACCAATAGCAAAATTTCCAATAAGTAGTGTTTGATATTTGATAAGAGAGAAGCACAACAACTCTGAGTTTCTGTGGAGCAAGATCACTGTATTCATAGACCAAATGGTTCAGTACTTTCCACAAACAAGTCCTTAAAGATGCTTTGGGGGAGATTAGTGGATAATTTCTGAGTTCTCTCATAATCCTATAATTAAAGTGATTGACAGTAAAGAATATAGTTGGTTCCACTATAGTCCAGTCCAGAAATTGTGATTTCTAATCTATGCTGTAGTTATCTGTCTGATAGAAATCTTACTAGTGAGGTTATTCAGTGTTTAAAGGTATAGGCAGGGGAAAGGAATAGAAATTTGATTTGTAACTAAGGGGATGACATTTTGGTTCTTCATTAATATTAAAAAATCAAATGACACAAAATATTTGGTGACATTTACTCTGGTCAATATATGATTCTGCTAACCCTCACGTTCCCTTACTGAGGCATTATTTTGGTTTCATACTGTGACTTGTTGCAAACTCTATCTCATGCTCTGCTTCATTTGGAAATCACTAGTTAGCATCCACCTTTCGCTTTATTTCACTGAATAAATACATTAATCAGTTTAAATACGTATGAAGGTGCTATTAATTTTCATGAGTTAACACTATGAGTTATTTTCTGACATAAATACTCCCAAAATCATCTTAGGATAAGGAAAGTGAGAAATAGTACATTTGCAATCTGGATGGAAAATATATTTACACATTTGACATGATATAGATTTAAAATAAATACATGTTAATTTAGTGAACATTTAATACTAGGATTTCCTTATTTTTAACTTTCTTTTAGAAAACTGAAAGAAGCTTGGTTACAGTATGTCTCTGATCAGTACCAAAACACTTCACAATATATTTCCCTAAGATCCATTCACTGTAGAATTAAATGTCACAAGTGATGGCTTTTTACCACAACTTCTGAAAACTTCCTTTGTTCCTCAAATCAGGTGAGCTAAGTTACAAATCTGTTTACTCATGTCTATTTCCTGAAAGGTCAGATACACTAGCTCAACAGTGGGTCTCTTGAAGGGCTCCTTTCTTTTTGTTTAGAATTACTCTCTTATTTCTTTAATTTCTTCGGTTTCAGGTAGTTGGCCTTATTAGACAGAAAAGTGTTTTTGGTTTTTGTCTACCACAAAAGAAAACTGATGACCCATCTAATTTATTCTTCCTTGGTTTCTAGTCTTGCCAAAGCCAACTCCCTTTACTATGAAGAGTACCCTAGTGTTTTGATACTTTGTGTGATTCTTTGAGTTTCAAGTACCTTGTTTTGAGTTAGTCTCTGAAATGTAACTTATTTTAGTGGTTGATTTTCACAGGCTCAGAAAGCTCCTGCATTTATATTTTTGTAGTGAATCAAGGCAAATATATATAGTGCATATTTAGTTTGCAATGGTGTAATGATACAGCTGAGAAAGACTGTGGGTTTTAATTAGAATAAGGATTTAAAAAAAAAAATTTTTTTAAGTTAAAGTCTCCCTTACTCTACACCCCAATATTCTTTTTTTTAAACATTTTATTGTGCTTTGGGTGAAAGTTTACTTAGCAAATTAGTTTTTCAATCTATGATTCTTACACAAACTGTTCCGTAACATTGGTTGCTATCACGGCAATGTGTCAGCACTCTCCCCATTTCCTCCCTGGGTTCCCCGTTTCCCTTAGTCCAGCTTCCCTGTCCTTCCCAGCCTTCTCATCTTTGGTTTGGGGCAAATGTTGTCCTTTTGGTCTCCCTCATATAGTTGATTGTTCTAAGGAGCCCATTCTTCATGGGTGTGATTGTTTATTTTATAGACCTGTCTATTATTTGGCTGAAAGGTAGCCTCCTGGAGTCCCTTTAGTTTCAAGTTAGAAGGTTTTCTTATGGCAATAGTCTCAGGGGTTCTTCCAGTCTCTTTCAGACCAGTAAGTCTGGTCTTTTTTTTTTTTTTTTTAATTTGAATTTTGTTGTACATTTTTTACCCATTCTAACTGGGACTTTCTGTTGTGATTCCAGTCAGAGTGGGCACCATCTAGTTTTTCTGGTCTCAGGTTAGAGGAGGCTGTGGTTCACGTGGGCCATTAGTCCTTTGGACTAATTGCTTCCTTGAGTCTCTGGTTTTCTTCATTCTCCTTTGCTCCGTGCAGGAATAGACCAATAGTTGCTTCTTAGATGGCCGCTCTCAAGCTTTTAAGACCCCACACACTACTCTCCATGCTAGAATGTAGAACACTGTCTTTATGAACTCTGTTTTGCCAATTGACCTAGATGTCCCCCAAGACTATGGTCCTTAGCCTTCAAGTCCAGTAGTTTAGTCCCAACATTTAAGTAGTTTCTATAACTGTACCCTCCATGTGCTCTATTATATATATATGAGTATACATCCAGCATTTACAAATATGTATGTACAAATATCCACTACCATACCTATGTATCTACATGCCATCCCACTATTCTTAACAGTTATCTCTGTTGTTTAGTTATGGTGGTTACCATGACCTATTTAAATAGTAATCTATTTTACAACTATTTCTTGATTAATTTTAGTCTGTGCCTATACTATTAAAATAAAAATTAATGCACTTTCACTATATTCTTTTCAAGGGCTATAATTAGAATGTCTCTGCCTTGCCATAAAATGGTTCTAAAATTTATTTTATAGCATTTATGGAGTCCCTTAGGTGGTACAAACAGTCAACACGTGTTTGGCTGCTAACCAGAAGGTGGGAGGTTTGAGTCCACCCAGAGGTACCTTGGAAGAAAGGCTTGGCAATCTACTTCTGAAAACTGATCCATTGAAAATGCTGTGAAACACAGTTCTACTCTGACACACATAGGGTCACCATGAGTTGTAACTGACTTGGCAGCAACTTTTTTGTCGTTTTTTAAATAGTATTATAGGATTATAATTATTTAAATATTATTTATTACAGAGATAAGTAGTGTGTTTCAACCCAAAGAAAAGGAAGTATAATTCCATATCACTAAATCTCTCACTGAGCAACAGAAAAAAGCATCACCCATTAAGATCCATTGAATATTCTACTAATTCCTTTTCAACTTTCTTTGCTTTTTATAGGTCATATTCAGCTCTCACTCTTCCTTATGTTTTATTTTATCCTCTTCCTTCGATTTACTTTTGCTGTGCTAGATTACCTCTTTAAGAATTTCTTTTTTTTATGCATGCCCATGCTCATTGGAGCATTAGTCGCACTAGCAAAAGGATAGAAACAACCTAAGTGCCCATCAACAGATGAATGGATAACCAAATTATGGTACATACACACAATGGAATACTATGCAATGATAAAGAACAATGACGAATCTGCAAAACATCTCTTAACATGGATGAATCTGGAGGGTATTATGCTGAGTGAAATAAGTCAATCACAAAAGGACAAATACTGTATGAGACTGCTATTATAAAAACCCAAGAAAAGGTTTATATACAGAAAAAAACAATGTTTGATTGTTATGAGGGAGGGGAGGGATAGAGAAGGGAAATCACTAACTAGACAGCAGACAAGTGTTAATTCTGGTGAAGGGAAAGACAACACACAATATACGGAAAGTCAGCACAACTTGACCAAGGCAAAGTCATAGAAGCTTTCTGTTGTTGTTAGGTGCCGTCGAGTCAATTCCGACTCACAGCTTCCTAGATACATCTAAACACCTTGAGGGACTGAGTTACAGGGGCTGAAGAGTGGGGACCATGGTCTTGGGGGACATCTAGGTCAATTGGCAAAACAAAGTTCATAAAGAAAATGTTCTACATTCTACTTTGATTAGTAGCATCTGGGGACCTAGAAGCTTGTGAGCGGCAATCTAAGATACATCTATTGGTCCCAACACATTCTGTGCAAAGATGAATGAAGAAAACCAAAGACACAAGGGAAATATTACTCCAAAGGACTAATGGACCACAACTACCACAGCCTCCACCAGCTTGAGCCCAGAACTAGTTGGTGCCCAGCTACCACCACTGACTGCTCTGACAGGGATCACAATAGATGGTCCCGGGCAGAGTGGGAGAAAAGTATAGAACAAAATTCAAATTCAGAAAAAAGACTAGACTTACTGGTCTGACGGTGACTGGAGGAACCCTGGAGATCATGGCCCCCGGACACCCTGCTAACTCAGAACTGAAGCCACTCCCAAAGTCCACCTTTCAGCCAAAGATTAGACAGGCCTATAAAACAAACACCACACGAGGAACGTGCTTCTTAGTTCAATCAAGTATAGGAGATGAAATGTGCAACACCTGCCCCAAAGCAAAGACGAGAAGGCAGGAAGGGACAGGAAAACTGGATGAATGGACACTGAGAACCCAGGGTGGAAAGGGAAAGGGAGAGAGTGCCAACACATCGCAAGGATTGCAACTAATGTCACAAAACACTTTGCGTATAAAATTTCTTAATGAAAAACTAATTTGTGCTGTAAACTTTCACCTAAAACACACTAAAATTTTTTTTTAAAAAGAATTATTTTTTTTCATATAGGGCACTTGAGTGGTGAACTTTGTCTGCCTGTAAGGAAATATCTTGATTTTCTCTTCTATATGAATCATTGTTTAGGTAGATATAAAAGTCTAGGTTCAAAATCATCTCCCCATATAAATCTGAAATCATTATTCAGTTCTCTGATGAGAAATACAATATCTGACTGATTCTCATCCCTTCAGAGATGGCTTTTACTCTCTCCACTCTGGAAGCTTTAAAAGTATCTTTATCCTTAGAGTTTTGAAATTTCATCAGATTTTGTCTTGCTATGTGTCTCTTTTCATCCACGTCAATATTCAATAAACATTTTCAACCTGAGGACTCATGTTTTTCTAAAGCTCAAGGAAATTTCCTTCTTCTGTTATCATTATTTAGATTATTATTACTTCCTCTCATCCACTGTTCTCTGAATCTGAAACTCCTATTAGATGATGGGCCTCCTACTGTAGCCTCCGTGACTCTTACCTTTTCTGTCATGTGTTATCTTTTGAGTCTTTTGTTCTATCCTTCTGAGAGATTTGCTCGATTTTATATTCAGATCACCTGCTGGTCTTTAGCTTCTCTATCATTCTATTCGGACCCCTGGTGGCAAAGTGGTTAAGAGCTTGGCTGCTAACCAAGAGGTCAGCAGTTTGAATCCACCATCCACTCTTTGGAAACCCTATGAGGCAGTTCTCTGTCCTATAGGCTGCTGTTTTGAGTTGGAACTGACTTGATGGCAATGGGTTTTGGATCATTCTATTATTCAATTCCAATCCACTGAATTTTTTTCAATCATATTTGTATTTTTTAGAAACTCATCTTCTTTGCCCCTCATTCACAACAGCTTTTGTTCATTTTATGGTTATAATACTTTAATCACTTTGAGAATATTGATTTATAGCTTTTTAACCACCACTCCCCGCCCCCCCCCCATTTTCCTTGATTTGTTTCCTTCAGCAAATTATCCTTTTGTCCTTTTTTTAAAATTTTTTATTATTTCTTTTCCATCTTAGTATTCTTCTGTATTACTGGGTTTCCTCAAGCTCTAATGATTTCTTTTCTTAAAATCTGCCTTATTGAGGTATAATTTACATAAAGTCAAACTTACCCAAATCTGGCAATCTTGATTGCGATTCTTATTTATGAATGAAGGACATGATTGAAAAGATAGTTGGTATGCATTTGTGTAGATGTGTTTTGTCTCTAACAGGCAAACTTTTCCAGTAAGAAAGTGATTCTCAACATTGGTTACATATTAGCATAAGCATATTTTTAACAATACAGATGCCCAGACCCCAGCCTTTAGTAAATCAAGGGTGGGGCCCAAGCATCAGTATTTTTTTAACCTTCACAGGTGATTCCAAGGTCCCTAGGTGGCACAAAGGTTTACTCTTGGCTACTAACCAAAAAGTTGGTGGTTCAAAGCCACAGAACGACACTGCAGAAGAAAGGCCTTGTGATACGCTTCTGTAAAGATTAAAGCCAAGAAAACCCTACGGAACTCTGTTCTACTCTGACATACATAGGTTGCCATGAATTAGATTCGATTCGACAGCAGTAGGTTTGATTTTTGGTTTTCAGGTGATTCCAACGTGTAGTCAAACGGAGAATCACTGCTATGGGATATGTGTGCAAAGACAGGCTTATAGGCTCTGGACCTCCCATTACCAGAGTAAGGAGGACATTAGCTTGAGAATGGAAGTGATCAGAGTGTTTTGTTCCTGGAGAGTAATGCCTACCCTATTTTTATTTCTCCCCTCTACATCTGTTGTGGGGGTCTGGATTTCCTCAGACTCTTCTATTTCTCTCTGAAATTGCAGTGCCCTTACTAGATACTCTTGCTAGTAGGAAGAATGAGTGCTGTCTTTAGAAAGCGTTTTCTGGCTTTAGGCAAAAGGAAAAAGTCTCCATTACCAGCCCTACTTAGGGGTGGAAGTAAGTCCTATTGTCTTTACCAGTGCACATGGACAGGTCCCCTTAGCCCATTTCTGCCCATGGGATTTGTTAAGCTGGGGGCCTCTATGGGCTCTTTTGGGAAAAACTGACCTGCATCTGGTATCTTGGACTATGGTTTCCTGTGCAATTCCCTTGCCAATTCAATCCCATTTGTTTGTTTTTTCCTGGAATTCTTCAAAACTTCTTGTCTACTGATTCTGCTAGTTCTTATTTTTCCAGTACTTATATAAATTCATTATTAAAAAAATATTTTCTGTCATCTAAATGGAAAAATGGGAGGGAGGAAAGGTGGATACAATGCTTGCTTTATCACCTTGAACTGAAAGCCCCTTAAATCTTTCTGGATAACTTCTAAAGTAAAAGTTTAACTCAGTTGGCAAACTTTGCTTTGAACATGCAATCATCATTTTATTAAGGCGTATATGCACTTGGCTTTGCTATAAACCAACTGTAATATTGGTCAAGTCATTTAACATCTTTGTATCTGTTTCCTTCATTTTAACAGCAGAAAGGCTAATGTTTTCTAAATTTCTTCCCAGCATTAAACTTAATGATCCTAGCATTTTCTTTAGTTTCCATAAGATTCTGCCACTATTTGAAAATCAGTGTCCTGCATAAAATGTCCAATACCTATTTAACATAGAGAAGCAGGAGCTACAGATATTTTTATGGATTGAATTGTGTCCCCCAGAAAATGTGTATCAATTTGGCTAGGCCATGATTCCCAGTATTGTGTGGCTGTCCTCCATTTTTTTATTGTAATTTTACATTAAAGAGGATTAGGGTGGGATTGTAACACCACCCTAACCCAGGTCACATCCCTGATCCAATGTAAAGGGAGTTTCCCTGGGGTGTGGCCTGCACCACCTTTTATCTTTTGAGAGAGATAAAAGGAAAGGGAAGCAAGCAGAGAACTGGGGACCTCATACCATCAAGAAAGCAGTGCCGGGAGCAGAGCGCATCCTTTGGACAGGGGTCCCTGCGCCAATAAGCTCCTAGTCCGGGGGAACACCGAAGAGAAGGCCGACAGAGAGAAAAAGCCTTCCCCTGGAGCTGATGCCCTGAAGTTGGACTTTTAGCCTACTTTAATGGTGAGGAAATAAATTTCTCTTTGTTAAAGCCATCCACTTGCGGTATTTCTGTTGGAGTAGCACTAGGTGACTAAGACAGATATTATATAACTAGAACTCTGCTGGCTCCCATAAAATTTTCCTGAAAACAAGAAAAACATCAGCACAGTGACTGCCCTCTTTATAGTTCTCTGTTGTTGTTGTTAGCTGCTGTGCAGTTGGCCCCAAACTCAAGGCAACCCCGTGCACAAGGAACAAAATGCTGCCCGCTCCTGGGCCATCCCCATGATCAGCTGCAGATTGGACTGCTGTAATCCATATGGCTGATTTTTGGAAGTAGACTGCCAAGCCTTTCTTGCTAGTCTGTCTTAGTCTGGAAGCTCCACTGAAGCTGGTTCAGCATCATAGCAACGCACAAGCCTCCAATAATGGACAGGTGGTGGCTGTGCTTGAGGTGCACTGGCTGGTAATTAAACCCAGTCTCCCGCATAGAAGGTGAGAATTCTCCCAGTGAACCACTACTGCCCTCTTTAGTCACTAAATATTGATCGATAGTCTCTGCTCTAGGCAAAGTTATTGTTCTCTTCCATTCTGGTGGGGAGAGTTGACCAATAAACAGAGAGAATTAAAACAGAGTAATGTACAAACAGAGGCCCTGGTGGCAGGAGCCCTGGTGGTGCAGTGGTTAAGAACTTGGCTGCTAATCAAAACATCTGCAGTTCAAATCCACCAGCTGCTCCTTGGAAACCCTATGGGGCAGTTCTACTCTGTCCTACAGGGTCGCTATGAGTTGGAATTGACTCAACAGCAACAGGTTTGGTTTTGGTTAATGTACAAACAACTAACCTGGTGGCTACTTTAGATTTAATGGTCACAGAAGGCCTTTCTGAGGTGGTGACACGTAGGCTGAGAAAGGAATAACAAGACAGAGGAAGTCATAGAAATATCAGGAAAGAGACCATGCTGGGCCAAGGAAACAGCTAGTTAAAATGCTCTGAGGCAGGAACTAACTTGGTGTATTAAACATAAAGAAGGGCAATGTGCCTAGAAAATGGTGTATGAGGAGGAAGGTGGTAGAAAATGAGGTCAGGGAGTGAGAAAGGAACCAGATCTTGCAGGACCTTTTAAGCCACAGTAAAGAGTTTGGACATTATTCTGAAAAGATTGGGGAGACATGAATGGTCTCCAGTTGGCCACTGACATCTTCTGAATTATGGTTTCTGTAGCTGCCATGTGGACAACAGCCTGTAAGGGGCAAGAATGGAAGCAAGGAGACCACTAAGAACTAATCAGCAACAATTAAACCAGTAAATCAGTTGCCGACGATTCATTTCTGACTCATGGTGACCCCACGTGTTGCACAGTAGAAGTGTGCTCCACAGGGGTTTCATGGCTGCAACCTTTCAGAAGCAGATCGCTAGGTCTTTCTTTCAAAGTGCCTCTCGGTGGGTTCCAATGGTCAACCTTTCAGTTAGTAGCCAAGTGCTTAACTGTTTGTGCCACCCAGGGACTCCTTGGGCAATAATTATGTATAGTTAAAAACAAAGATCAGAAGACAGTGAAGAGGCAGAAGGAAACTTTTGGGAGTGATAAATATGTTCATTATCTTGAACGTGGTAACGGTTTCCTGGGTGTACACTTTAAATATGTGCAGTTTATCTTATGTCGATTATACCTCGATAAAGCTGTTACAAAAACAAAAACAAAAAGCACCCCTCAAATATCAGTTTTGCACAACTCATTGTTTGCAGCATTTACTAATTTATTAACAGACATTGCTATGTTCATTTAATTGAATATGGCTCCTGGTTTTTTACTGTTTTGTAGAAAGTATGGTATAACTTAACTCCAAGACCAATTCAATATGGATGCTGCCATCCAAAGCTGTCTTTCTCTCCATGGCTTATTTTTGCCTATAATGTGTCCAGGCAATTCTACCACAGAAAATACAGGCAATAAAAGAATCCCTGAGAATCCAAATAAAGTCTGGTTTATACCACAGCAGGTGAGTGGAGTTCAGCCAAAAAAAGGAAGTCGGCCTGCTCCAGGGCAACTCATCCACAAAATGATTTCTGGCAGACTCAGAATCTGCTCAGAACCAGACTGATTTTTTTCAGTTCCCTTCACTTTTGTCCACACCTCAGTTTGGTTTCAAGGAGATGCATCTCAAAGGAAATGGTCCATTTGGGTTCTGAAACCTCATTTTATTTCTAAATAACCAACTTTCAGCATAAGGTCTTCACTGTCTTTGCCTACTTTAGTCAGTTCTTGTTACACAGCTCTTATTCTTCAGTTGGCCACTCACTATCTTGTTTTTTAAACCAGAATTTGTTATTTTACTTCAATAAAATATTGATCATATTCAACTCTTAATGAAGAATAATGCAAGCATGACAACTAAAAACAGCAAATTGTGACCCTTCAGTCACAGCATGTTTCTCTCCTGAACAAGGAAAGCCACAGTTCAAGACAGATGGAGGGAGGGGGAAACTGCTCCCAGTGGGCATAAATGATTGACAAATACCACGAGAACGGAAGGAAGAAACACCGTATGTGAGTGTGTGTGTTCCTATTTACACATAGCACTCTTGAGAATGAGACTCATCACAATATATTCCATATGAAAAGGATAAATATCTTTTTAAAAAACATTAATTGCAGGCTTCTGAACATAATTCTGAAATTTTGCATGGTGCCAAAACAATAAAGCACATCAACTACCAAAACTGAGAAAATGCCATATGGCGTCTTAAAGCCTCAAAGCTTCAGGTTCCAAAGAAAATTTTTGTTATATTCTTATACTTTCTATGCCATTCAAAATTGATTGCTAAGTTTCTAACATCCTAGATCAGATTATAATTGGGATATGCAAATCTCTGATTATACAACTTTAGGTAGCCTAATCTCTGATTATACAACTTTAGGTAGCCTAACAAGATTATTAATTTACACCAGCTGCTTGCTCCCTACCCCAAACCCTGGAGATGCCACAAAAAGGGAAAGGAAGTTCAAGGATCTCAGAAACTAATATGCAAATTGGGAAACCTTCAGGGCAGGGTGGATGGGTTCCAGTGTGGAAAACAATCAGAAACCCAAAAAGGAAAAGGGTGGGCACCCACAGACAAAAGAAAGACTAGCAGGACGCTTCCTGATTTCCTTTTCCTCTTATTGCCCTGGATAGGTCACTGTCTGCCTTGTCACTACCATGAGGCAGAAAAACTGCAATAACAGCTTCTCAAGGTGGTACTAGAGCATTTCCTCCTCCTCCAGGAGAAGATACAGAGAGATTTCTAGAGAGGCAAGCTCACTTGGTGGTGGTTTGGCTGAGTGATGGGTGGGAGTGGTAGGTAGTGACGTGGTACGGCAGAGAGAAATAGACTATACCTTATTTTATGCAAATAATGTGCACAATCTACATCTGTTAGCCAACTTCTCCCTCCCTAGGTATTTTCACGAGAGCTGCTATGCCAATTTTTTTCACATGTTGCTGCAAAAAAAAAAAAAATTAGCATAGAGTGCTGATGAAAATACCTTGTGGGGGGAGGGAACAGTTGGCAGATAACCATAGAAGGTATGCGTTATTTGCGTAAAAATACAAATTGAAATTGGAAAGTTGAACAAATTATTCTCAGAAACTCATAGATCAAGAAGACAAAAATTAGCAAAGATAAAATCATTTAAATATCAATTAATAAGCTCAAACTATTAGAGAACTTTACACACAATGGAGAATATGCATTTTTTTCTTTAAGCCTGCATATAACTTGCATAAAATCAGCTATTTGCTAGCGCATGATCAAAATCTTAATAAATACCACAGAATCAACATTACAGAGATTACCCACTAACCAAAACATAATAAAATTAAAAATCATAAGTATTTTATAATACTTTTAAAATATACTTTTAGTATACTTATAAGTATTATAAAATACTTAGATCTGAATGACAATGAAAACACGTCAAAATTTGTGAGAGTTTTAGATACATTTGTCAGAAAATAAGCAAGTAAAAGCAAATGAGATAAATTTTCAACTCAGGTGTTAGAATAGCAACAGAGTACATCAAAAGAAACAGGAGAAAGGAAAATAATATTGGTACAAAAAAAATCAATGAAGTAGAGAAAATGATAAAACAAAAATACTGAAGCTTAATAAAACCAAAAGCTGTTTCTTGAAAAGATTAATGACACACAGTACCGACCAAGAAACGGAGAGAGAAGAAGTAAATAAAAAGATGCAGCATGACAAAGAGGAAACAGCTATAGATACAACAGAAATTAAAAATAATATTATGAACAGCTAAACATCAATAATTTAAAAACTAGAATAAAACAGATACACTGGGAAAATATATATCAAAATTAATACCAAAAAAACCCTCAAAATCTTACACTTAACAATAATCGTCAAAGAAACTGAAATGCTAATCAAAGACTTCCTTCACAAAAGAAACCCACAGGTTCCAGATGGTTTTACATTTCATTTCTATCATACTTTCAATGATGTCTACTTTATACAAGATGTTCTAGAAACAGAGAAGGAAAGCTACCCAAGTAATTTTATGCTGTAAGCATGATTTTGATTTTAAAATGGGATGAAGGCAGTATGAGAAAAAAATCTTTATAGGCTTCATTTATTTATGGGAGGTAATAAAGCATAATATCTAAGAACACTGATTCCAGAGACAGACTATCTGGGTTCAAATCCCAGATTGACCATTTATTATCTCGGTGACCTTGGAAATATTACTTAACTTACAGCCTCAGTTTTCTCAACAGTAAAATGAGGATGACAAATATTAGTACATATGTTGATATAAGGATTGATATAAGGGTTGATATAAGGATTAAATGAGTTAAGATATGTAAAGCTCTTGGCCAGTGTCTGGTGTAGAGCATGCATTTTAAAAGTATTAGGTATTATTAATATTTACATGAATATTAAAATTATCAATAAAATATTAGCTAACAAACATATTAAAATACTATATAAAAAGAGAAGTTAATTACATCAATAGTTTTATTTCAGGAATGCAAGGATAGTTTAACTATCAGTTTCATTCACTACATTAATTGACTAAAAGATAAAAATCACATTATTATTATCTCAGTAGATGCAGATAAAGTGCTTAAAGTTAAGGACCTATTTATGAGTAAAACATTATTAGGGGAGCAGTAATATAAGGCAACTTCCTTGATAAAGGCTATATATCAAAATCAAATTATAAACATCATGCTTAATAGAGACAGTTTAGATCTATCCCCTTTATGATCAGAAATAAAACAAGTATGCAGCTACTAGCATTAGGTTGAAAATAATACTGAGATCCTAGTCAATGCAATAAGACAAGAAAAAAAAAAAAAGAGATATTAGGATTGTAATGGAAGAGATAAACCTGTAATTATTTTCCATATGCTGTGATCATCCATACAGAAACTCCAAAAAATTCAACAGATAAGATATGGAACTAATACATGAGTTTGGTAAGCTTGTCAGATACAAGAAATAGAGAAAGAGCATAAAGAGAACATTCCTCTATACCAGCAATAAGCAATAAGAACATGTTGTTGTATTTACAATAGTAATGGAAACTATTGGAATTAACCTTAAAGATGATGCACAAGACCTATATGTAGAAAAATGTAAAACTCCACTGAATGACAAAACAATAAATAAAAACACTCAAATAAGTGGAAATATATACTGTATGCATAAACTATAAACTTAACATTATAAAAATGACAATTCTCTCCAGGTAAAAATATAAATTCAATACAATTCCAGTCAAAATTCCAATATGCTTTCTTCCCCCAACAACTTGAAAAAATGTACCTAGAACAATAAAGAACCATGCATAACTAAGTTAATTTTAGGGGGAAAAAAAAACCAGCGTAAACTCACCCTACCAAATATTAAGACAAACAAACTATAATAATAATTAAAACAAATGTAGTTCTGATACAAGAGCAGAAAAATACACCAATGAACAGAATCAGGAGCTCACAAACAGAACCAAAGAGATGGAAACTTGATATATGATGAGGTGATACTACAGTTCAATGAGGAAAGGATAACTTGTTTAACAAATTCTGTTGAGAAAACAGGCTCATTACACGAAGAAAAGCAATGCTGGCTTCCTAACTTATAGTATATTCAAAGGTAAACTACAGGTGGATTAGGATTTAGACATAAAAGATATATCTAGATAGTTAATAAAAGATAATGCAAGGAAGTAACTTTGTGACCTTGAAAAAATTTTAAGAAAACATGAACCAAAAAGCACAAACCACAGGTAAAAACTTTGTATATGTGACTACATCTGAATAAGGATTTTTGTTCAACAAACCACACCACAGAGTTAATAAATGAGTGACAGATCAGAAGAAAGTCTAAACCAATAGGAGATTAACATCAAGAATAAACAAGAAATTCCAGCAGTTAAACAAGAAAAAATGGAAAACCAAACAGAAAATAAGGGAGAAAGACATAATTAACCAACTCACAGATGGGGAAACCTGAATAAGCTAACAAGTATATGAAGAAATGCTTAACCTCACTAGTAGTTAAAAAGAGAGAAAAAACTATTTACTTCTGTCAGATTAACCAAAATTAGAATTTTAGATAATACATAGTGTTGACAAGAATGGGAGCAGGGGAGGCAGTAGAAAGCAAAACCTTTCCATGACCTGCTGGCAGCAATGTAAACTGATTCAGCCAATCTGGAGAAAAACCTGGCGTATTTAGTGAAATGTATGCAGATATCTGATGAGGTAGCAATCCCATCATATGATGTATAGATTAGAGAAACTACTATAGGTTATAAAGACATGTAGAATATTTATGACGGTGCTGTACAAGGCAGTGGGGAGTTGGAGGCCATCTGGGAGTCCATCATCTGAGACCAGGGAGTGGGTGACATCTGATGGAGGCACACAATGAAATATTTATTGTGCAGTAGTTGGAAGCAATGAACTAGATGCACATACATCATTGTCTTAGCAACACTGCTGAAGTGAAAAGTCTAAGAAACTGTGAAAATTGTAGCCCAATATCATTTTTTAACATGAAAAACACACCAAACATTTAATTTTATACATACAAATCCAAGCGTGTGTATCAATCCCATTAGAGTGGGTGCTGTTAAGTAGACAGGAATGGGAGTGAGAAACTGGAAAGAAAAGGTAAAACAAATTAAAATAAAATAAGAGAGGGGCTTTTCATTGACTGATGATGATATACAAGTCATCATAATGAAGATGATTAACTTGTGTCTCTGCATTTGAGGAGTGTCTTTCTTCAGCTCACCACCAATAAAAAATGCCATATACTATCCACCCAACATTTCATGTCTAAGGAAAACATTGAGGCCTCTAGATTGAAAGATTTAGCTTCTTCACACTCATGGGATGTGAGGGAACATGATATTTGCCACATTTGAGCAGAAACTTAAATGTGACTGTGTAGCTTGGCTGGGCCCCTATTGCTTCATTTTTTAATCAGGAGAACAATATGTCCTAGATAGGGACTGTTCCTTTATCCTGGATTCCAGAACGAAAAGACACATGGAGCTGAGCCAAGTTGAGAGAATCCAGCAGAGTTCAGCAGAGCAAACCCTTATGTGCAGAAGAAAAAAAAAGTTCTTGTTGTAAGCCACTGAGATCTGGGGCTTATTTGTCATAACCTAACAAAAACTAAAGAAATCTCTGACTTAACTGGTTGACAAAAAAAAAAAACAAAACAGCAAAAACAAAAACTAGAATCTGTTTTACGTACATAGATTGTTTTTTTGTCTGATTTTAGCTTTTGGTTCCTAAATCTACCTTTGATTGTATGTGTGCGCATGTGTGTGTGTAAAATCAATCAAAATATTCTAGCATTTTACAGATTGAGTCCACAGAAAAATACTCAAATGAAATGTTAATTTGGCCCCAAATCTTATTTACGTATTGACCACATATTAGAATGATGGAGTGGAGGAGATCTTAAGCAGCTTTTGTGTGGAAGAGCCAACGGGTGACAGATCAGGGGTGAAACAGAAGTACTCTCAGTTGTCACCAGGTGTATACCTCCCTCAAGCTGGTAAATCCTCCCAGTCACCATGGTCAACCCTCTTTCAGTTTGATATCCGTCAATATATTATCCTTCAACGTTGCAGGAAACCAGAAGAAAGAAAATGTGGACAGGTTTTTCATATTTTTATTTACCCTTTAGTCCCACGTGGTTTGTAATATAGGGCCTTGCACATAATAAGCATTTAATAATGTTTGTTGGATGAGTGAGAGAATAAATGTATGCATGATGAAATTGCTTATCAATTGTTTAAATGACATGCAAAGAAGCTGAGATAAAATACACATGATTTACATTTGCCATTTCTCATCCTTGGCATGTCTATAAAAGCTGCTTCTGCTTTCACCTTTGAATCCAAGATGGAGGTTAACCAGAAGAAAAGAGATCGCCAAAGAAGATATCTTTCTGGCACTCACTTTGTCTTAAAAACCTTCACCAATGAACTACTCTCCAGGACATTCAGTTCTGATATATGAAGAACCAACGAGGAAGCTGGGCAGTGGGGTCTAGAGGCACAGAGATGGAAGAAGCAACTAGTACCTGTCACTTTTCTTCCACTGAACCATGAGTTCCTTTGGGTCAAGAAAGGCACTGTGCTAGGTAGCATTACAAACGATGGTGAACAAAACACAGCCCATGCCTTCATAGAGTTTACACTCTGGTCAGGGATACAGTCATTGAGCAAATGAATACAAGGACAAATACTTAAGTAAAAATCATGATGTTGTTAGTTGGCATTGAGTCAATTCTGACTCATGGCAATCCCATGTGTTACAGAGTATAACTGTTCCACAGGGTTTTATTGGTTGTGATATTTACAGAAAAAGATTACCAGGCCTTCTTTGGGTTCGAACCACTAACCTTTAGGCTAGCAGTGGAGCACAAACCATTTGCACAACCTAAAAAATCCACTGCCATGGAGTCAATTCCAACTCATAGTGACCCTATAGGACAGAAGAGAACTGCCCCATAGGGTTTCCAAGGCTGTAAGTCTTTCTCCCGAAGAGTGGTGGGTAGGTTCAAAAGGTCGACCTTTTGGTTAGCAGCTGAGCACTTAGCCACTGCACCACCATGGCTCCTTTTTGCACCACCTAGGGATCTTAAATGGAGCTCTGGTGGCACAGTGGTTGGCGCTTAGCTGCTAACCAAAAGGTCCACGATTCAAAACCACCCACCGCTCCATGGGAGAAAGATGTGGCAGTCGGCTTCCGCAAAGACTTACAGCCTTGGAAAACTTACGGGGCAGTTCTACTCTGTGCTTCAGGGTGGCTAGGAGTCAGAATCTACTCCATAGCAACGGATGTTTTTGTTTGTTTGGTTTCCAAACCTAACCCATTGCTGTCGAGTTGATTCTGACTCATAGTGACCCTAGAGGGCAGAACAGAACTGCCCCACGAGGTTTCTGGGGAGCGGGTGTGGATTCTAACTGCCGACCTTTTGGTTAGCAGCCAAGTTCTTAACCACCATGCCTTAAAAATCATGATAAAAGCTACATAAGAACAGCGAGCTACCAGAAATTTCATGCAGTTTTGAAAAATTTACTTTTTAGGGCCATCATTTTATCCCCATCTTCCCTAGAGATTTAGAGAGATTTAGCAGGTGACTTTGCTGAAGTCAGGCCAACAATTCACCTAAGCTTTAAACTTCTCTACTGTCAACAGCAATTTAATACCTGCATTTACCTGTCTAGCAGCAGATGAGGTCATGTGCCCTTATGCTGAGGCAGCAGGTAGAACGATTTTGCTTTAAAAGCTTTGGGATCACTGCTAAATGGCACAGACACTCCTGACAAAATAAATGGTTTGGCCTACCGTAGAATCACCTTGGGGTCTTCAGATGGCTCAGTGCCCAAGTCATTCCTCATTCACATGGCCAAGACACTGTTTAAAAGGCTAATAGCATAACTTAGTAAATGGATAGGTACTTTTACATTTACAGGTCTTTATTGGGAGATGAGAGAGGCAGTTTTAATTTTGTTTCCATTTTTGAAGGAGACAATCTCTTGCCTAACTGATTGCCCTTGTAGAGATACTAAATGTAAAATGCTATTCTTCTCTACAGCTGCATGAGCTGATCCTGAGGGTAGGGCTGGCAAGCCTGGTGATAAATCCCTTTTCTGGGGAGGTGGTCAACATATTTCTAAATTTCTACTAAGGTGTGGGTCCACGGTGACTCCCCAGGGTCCCAGATGCTGGCTGAAGAAGCCGGAAGCTGCCATAGCCTAGCTGTTGCAGGGTCTAATCTGGACAGGAGTTGTTCCTCCAAGATGAATGAGTGTCTCACAAAGCAAAGATTCTGGTCAATAAGGATAGATGGTCAAAGAACAACTTCTCAGGATTTCTTATTCTTGATCTCTAGACCCTAAAAATAAGGAACATTAGTAAGAGCTACATAATTACCCTCAAGGGGCAAAGAATAAACATGAAATACAGAAAATTTAAAATCAACTTATCCATTCTAAAGAATGTGATTGCTTGAATATGGTGAAGTAGCCACCAGATGCTTCCGAGTTCAGGTTTGGTTGGCTAACATTATTTACAGTTGTAGAGTCTCAAGTTTTTGGTTCACTTATTCCTTAAAAGAAGAACTCTTAGGAACATAGAATTTTTTTTCTATGAATAAATGTTAATTAATGAATGCAAACCAAACACTCCTTCCCTTGTTTCCCTCAAGAATATCTCCTCCTCTTACAAGACTTACCCAAATATCACCGCCTCTAACCTTCCCTATCTTCTGTGTTCCTTGTTCACACGTCTGTTATCGTACTCATTACTTTATATGATGGTTATTTGTTTGAGTGTCTTTCTCCCTCTATAGAGAGATGATATGCTTGAGACTACGCATCCTGTCTTGTTCATCATGAATTCCAACTCCAAGTACAGTCTGTTACAAAGCTCATGCTAAACAAATGTTTATGAAATTTAATCTAAATCTGGAGAGAAGTTTCTAATAGTCCATCACAGGGTTGTGGGCTCTCAATCCTCTCATCAGTGATACATAAGAAGCAAGTGATTGCATCTATAGATAACCCTATATGATACAATAGGACTAGCGGATAAGTAGCATCAGTATACGAGATAAATTTCTACTGGTCAGAACTGACCATGGATGGAAAGTCAGCTTGAGAGGTACTGAGTTCCCTGTCACTAAAGATATTCATGCAGAAAGTGAGGCAGCTATCTGGAAGGAGAACTACCAGAAGGCCTTCTAAATAGGATATTCTCTGATTCTGAGCTCTTTGATCAATCAGGTTAAAAAAAGTAGAGAGGATGACACAGGATTGGGCAACATTTTGTTCTACTGTACATAAGGTTGCCATGAGTTGGAGCAGACTCAACAGCCGTTCCCTAGCTGTATAATTTACATATATGTTATGTTTGTTGTTTTTTATCTTTCTTCCTCTACAAGAATGTAAATTCCACCGGGGCAGGAATCTGTGGTTCATGGAAGTATCTGGAGTGCCTCAGTGTGTGACATATAATAGGCACAATGACAAACATTTGTTGAATGAATAAACCAGCTAGCCATCTATATGTAATGATTTAACTAAAATTTCTGTGGTTAGCAAGTACTTATTCTATCATTATTTGAAATGGCACACTTCTAGGTCAGACATCATGCTGTAACTGTTAGTGATTCAGCCAGGGGCCTATTCATCAGAGATTTGCTTCCACAGATTTTGAAGCTTCTGGAAAAACAGAGATGATTATATAATACTCAGTGAATTCCCTTCCGAGGGGGAGAAGAATAACACTGCAGGAAATCAGATTCGGGTTTAACAACAACACGGTGCTAGAACATTATCTGGTCCAGTGTTTTCTTTCTTTCTTTAAACCTTTTTCTTTGAATCACAGGTTCCATTGAGAATCTGATGAAAACTGTGTTTCCTTATCTGTGAAAATGCTCCTGAAATATTCTCTGCACAATTTCAGGCCCTCCAGGGACTCCTGGTCCCGGCATAAGAATTTCTGAATTCTAATCCCTTTAAGAACACCTTTAAGAGTAGTAAATTTCTAACAGGTTCAGAGATCTACTGAGATTATGCAACATGGCTCAGAAATCCCATCCAATATTTAACAATGTTCCTTCTCAGTAAATTTCCTCCTTATGTCTTTGTGAGGATGAATGAAAGAGCAGTAGGTACAATATGGGCCACCATCAGGAGAAGGGGAAACAGAAATATTCAGAGCTTTGAAAACCTGCTGGCACCGAAGAGAGTCAGTTTTCAGAGCTTCAAAGGGCCTATTCGTTGCTACAACTTACACACTAGTCCTTGGTTCCATCAACAGGATGTCCCTCCATTGGAATGGAGCAATGGCTGGCTTTTTCTTTGTTGAAGTTAGCATTGTTCTGTATAGACAGTGAAGAAGTATGGGAAACTGGAGAAACAATCAAACCGGCAATCACGGAGACAGAGGAGAAGAGGTGAATGCTATGGAAATGGCAGTGACGGGGCCTGGGGAGAGCAGCACTGCTCCTGGAGTTTGACTTGCTGCTGCTGCTGCTGCTGCTGCTGATGGTGATGGTGATTCTCCCTGACACGGTGATCGGAAGGAAAATCCACCTCTCACAAAGGCTGTGCCACAGACCATACAAATACCATGCTCATGCCAAGTAAGCATATTGGTTGAGGGGAGGGATGAGAAGTAGGTAATCAGAGAGCTGGATCATCAATATAAGCACTCAGCAAAAAGCAGAATTTACAGCTTATAGTTACCCTGACAAATACTTTCCCAGGTTTACGAAGTGAGACTCAAATGACTGGAAATATTACATGCAGTAAGGGAAATATGAGGGACTTAAAATCTCTCCTTTGTGCCCAGAAGTACCTTATTAAAAGCACTCCTGAGAGTAGAAGCTAAATAAGAATTCAACAGCCTCCTCATATTCCCAAACTCAATTTTATTTTTGCTTCCATGCAGGCTACCACAGGCTCCCAAGACCAGGGGCAGGTAGCACTGTGCATACTTAGGAGTACAGCTGTAGTCCACTCCCCTGCTAACCCCTACTTTGAATCTACCTTGTGATCAGCCCTTGCTGAGGTGAGCATTTACATTTAATTCTACAGCAGGCTGATGGATCTCTAAGTTATCCACGCACATCGTTTTAACAGGAAAACAGGGAGAAAATGCACCCTGCCCATTCGCATCTCACCCATTGGTGTACTATCACTACAGCATCTGATAATGGTGCTCAAGCTATTAAAGCAATGATTCTATTTATGTAGCCATTTTCCAGGAAAACAAAACAAATACTGTCATTACTTCAGGACAACCCAACCTCTCTCCCTAAGGTAAGAAAGGGATAGGAATTCTTATTCTGCTAATGCTTGTCCCTGCCCTAGATTTTTTTTAAGATACGGCAAAATAGGCACAGAAAGGTCAGAATACTCATACAACATCTCAACTACTGCACTGTAAATCAAATAATATTGCTCCTGTAACACTCTATTGTACTGATTTATTTATATGTATGTCTCTGCAAATGCCTTGTGGGCAAAACTATGTTTCTACTCATCTTAGTTTCCTCAACCATTGCATACTAACTCAAACGTAGGGGCCTGAGACTTGATTCTTGAATGAATAAGCATATGCAAATGTGATTGCATACACACACACACACACACACACACACACACACACACACACACACACACACAGAGGAATCCATATGTGTTGCTCATAACTCCAATGACCTAGCTTCAGAATCTTCTTAGTTTCTAATGACAGGAATATTACCAATCTCCGGGGTGCTCATTGTTCAGCTCAGACTGACCTTTAAAGAGGTAAATGTACTAGACTTCATAACACTTCTCCTTCCTCTGATATCCAGTAGCACTTAACATTGACAGCAGTTATAATGAGTCAATCCTAATGATATATGACATTATTAAATATTCCACATGAATTTATTCTATCTACTTGATGGGTTCAGAGTTGGTAAAGCAATCAGTTAAAAGCAACTCCTGGAGAGCAAGTTCTGTGACTTATAACTCTCTGGTACTCCCCAGGGAACCCATCAAAGAATTAGACGTATACAGGTACTCTACCCATGTGTTGAACTAAAGAACTACCAAGTTGAACCAAGCCCAAGGTCTACCTAGTCCCATAGCAACAGCAGAAACTCTGAGGGCTTTCAAAGAACAGATTTGTTTTTCATCTGTTAAACAATGTTTCTGGTTGATGTTGAAATATAACTAATTAAGTAGCAACAAGATGAGTCTGTCTTCTGCCCTGACAGGGAACACAACAGAGAGTCCCTGATAGAGCAGGAGAAAAGTGGGGTGCAGAACCAAATTCTAGTGAAAAGACCAGACTTAATGGTCTGACTGAGACTGGAGAAGCCCCAGAAAGCATGGCCTCCAGACTATAAACCCAGCACTAAAACCATTCCTGAAGCCAACTCTTCAGACAAAGATTAGAGGGACATAAAATGATACTTGTGGAGAGTGTGCTTCTTAGCTCAAGTAGATACATGAGACTAAATGGGCAGCTCCTGTCCAGAGGTGAGATGAGAAGGCAGAGAGAGTCAGGAGCTGGTTGAATGGACATGAGAAATAAGGGGTGGAAAGGAGAAGGGTGCTGTCACAGTATAGGGAGAGTAATTAGGGTCACATAACAATGTATGTATAAATTTTTTAATGAGAAACTAGAATTGTAAACTTTCACTTAAAGTACAACAATAGAAAAAAAAATAAGACAAGAAAAAAAAAAAAAAAAGATGAGTCTGCCTTTAACAAGAGCCTCAAGACATAGGGTCACAATCCTCAAGACAATAGCAACCAACCCTTTAGAGATGCCCATGCCAATATTTTAACTCTATTATCTATCTATCCTCCTTTGGTCATCCTATTTAAAATAGCTTTCCTTCCATTTTTCATTCCCAGCACTTAACACCACCTGATACTATATTATGTGTTTATTTGTATACTGTTGGTCTCCTTCACTAACAGAACTCCATGACAGCAGGGAGTCTGCTTTCTTCTTTACCATCTCCCCAGTGCCTAGGAAAGAACCTGGCACATAACAGGTTCTCAGTAATTATTTACTGATGTTGCTGAATTTATAAATGTTCCATCATGGAGAGTCAGGCTGTCATTTGAGATCAGGCAGAGAGGACTAAGAGTGTGCTAACTGCTTGATAATTAACACACACACAAAGCTGAAACACAAGCCCTTAGGAAATTAACACCTAGAGCTAAGGGAACATATTCCTCTGACAACAGCCTCATCCAGTGATCAGTAGGAAGAAGCAGGGCCAATCCGTATGAAAGACTTGAAAAGAGATTTGCTGTGTTCTACTAAGACTAAAAAAAGGGAATTGCTGCAAGTAAGCCAGATGGAGTAGAATGCCATGAAACTTACAGCAGATGGCACTAAAATACTAAACTAACATTTCCTTATGCTCCAAGCTGGGCTCTATGTTAACACTGATTCCCAGGGTCAGTCTATTTAAAAACATGCAGATGAAAAACAAATCCTGTATTGTTAAATCATTCTGCTAAAAACAACTTCAAGCGTTCGCACCTCACCTAATGTGCTTTCACACAAGAGATATGTTAATATTGTTCAGGCAAGGTTACGTCTAACAAAACTGCCCAGAGTAAGGAGGGAGAAAGCCCACATTCTCAGGAAGCTGCTCAAAAACAAGCTCAGAATGGTAAAACTGTGGAAATCTGCTTCTCTGATTTCCATAGCAACAGCAGCAACCCTCAGACAGATACTTTAAAAGCCAAATTTGTTTTTGTCTTTTCCAAAATACCTTTGCATGATATTTTTGGGTAATACTGAAATATAACTGACATTGTATAAGGTGTAAGCACATTGCTTGCTCCAATTGCTTCAGTATTAGAGATGGTGGCTTGTCATTTTCTCAACAGTGGCGGCACAGTGCAGCACCTGGCTCTCTGGGGAGGCCCCAGATAAGTAATGTCAACTGAAAGTCTGGCTACATAATATTTATAGGCTGGCATGAGCTACCCAGCTGGAGGAGAAGACACTCTCAAGATTTATAAACCATGCAAAGTAATCAGCATCTTATCCCCATCTGCTTTGCAAATATTATTTAAGGCTTCCACGTAAGAAGCCACAGAATACACTCATTTTCTTGACTAATCTGAGGTGTAGAGACTAACTATCAAGACTCAGTCACCAAAAAGTCAGAGAAAAAACAAACAAAACCAAACCTGTTTGTTGCTGGCGAGTCAATTCTGACTCATAGTGACCCTACAGGACAGAGCAGAACTGCCCCACAGGGTTTCCAAGGAGCAGCCGGTGGATTCGAACTGCCTACCCTTAGGTTAGCAGCCATGGCTCTTAACCACTGCACTACCAGGGCTTTAAAAAGTCAGGAAGAGAATTAAAAATAGAACCATGTAAACAGATGTACATTGAAGAATTCTTTCAACTATTCTCTATGTTTGAAATTTTTCATAATAAAATATTAGAAAAAAATATCATCGAGTATACACACTGAGAGAACTTTCCACTGCTCCATGCTCTTATTATAGTTAATACAGTGGAAAAATAGAAGTTGAGAGATATTCATTCACTGGCTAACTAAAACTGACGAACTGAAAAAAGCATTTGGAGGACTCCTGGGAGAATTTAAATATATACTGGGCATTAAATGATGTTAGGTATTTGTTTTATTAGATGTTAATAACGGTCTTGTGGTTATCAAGGAAAATGTTCTTATTTGTAGAGATGTACACTGAAACATTTAAGGATGAAATATCATGATGGTTATGACTTAATTTTAAAATGCTTCCCCTAAAAGTAGACAAAACAAATTTGACAAAATGGTAATAATTGTTAAATTCTGTTGATCAGTATATGGAAGTTCATTACATAATTCTTTCTGCATTACAGATGCAACTTTCCATAATAATCTAAAATATATTGAAAAAATAGAACCAATCAGTATTGATTTTCAAATCATAGATAAGAGTTAAACCTATCTATGAAGGGTCAACACTTACCTTGTCTTCTTTAAACCAGTTACTGTGGAGTCAATTCTGACTCAGGGCAACCCCATGTGTCAGAGTAGAACTGTGCTCCATAGGGTTTTCAATGGATGATTTTTTGGAAGTAGATCACCAGGCCTTTCTTCTGAGGCACTTCTGGCTGGACTTGAACCATCAACCTTTTGGTTAGCAGTTGAGCGTATTGACGGTTTGCACTGCCTAGGGACTCCTTTATCTTCTTTAAAGAATGATTAAAATACATACTGTTTTATGAATGTCAATTCTTTGTCAGTACTTATGAAATACCTTGTATGGGCTTTTAGAGTGAGCTAATGCACAGCTATTTTTGTTTTTGTTTTTGTTTTTTTCTTCCCCATACAAAAATTGCACAGCTATTTTTGAAAGCATGAAAATGGTGGGGGGAAAAAAAGGTGAAGTAAAATGCACTGAACAAGCTGTTACCAAAAATCTCCCTATAAGCAGACAGAAATTCAACATAAATGTTGCCCCCTGCCTGGCGGCAGTCTGCATGCCTGTAGGGGTCCTAGGAAATAAGAGACTTCCCTGAATTGGAAGTACACCAAAGCTTACTCCCCACTTAGGATAAATGACAGCATATAATAAAAATGAGTGAGCTCTTTGAGAGAAATGAGCAGTCATCTGAAGCATTTTATGTAAGAAATAAACCTTAAAGGATTTGTCTATCTACTACAAGTGGGTGATTCTGCACTTATCATTGTGAGAACATAACCAAACCTTGCTCCCAAATCTTATTTTAAATATTACTAAAGAATCTAATTGTTCAGAGTGTTTTTTTCCATAAAAATCATCAAAGAAGGTATGAACCTTCTTTGTTTGTAGAGTTATTCTTTGGGAAATGGTGAAAAGGAGTCTGCAAAGCCATAAGATTGCCATGAAGTCAAACCCTTTTAAAGATTAGTGGTCCTAACAGTTCTTTCTGCTAAAGTTGCTATGGTCCCTGACATTCTTTTGTGTTGAAAGAAATCAGTTCTCCTACATGGCCACAACTGGTGAGAACAGAGTTAAGAGTTTGAGCTAAACATTGAACATGAGGGAGAACAATGATGCCTGAACTGGTCTATGATAGGAGAGCTCCACACTGGATGGTAATGGTGATGAAGTAGCTGAGTTCCCTGAAGGAGGGCAGGGCTACTGACTGAGCTCAGGTGCATGGTCAGGCTGCCATGGTCTCGCTCTATAGGCCTGTTATATCGCCAGCCTTGGAAGCACTAGGCCAGGGGGCTGATCAACCAAGGATAGCCCATCTTGGATCCTTGACTAGCCTCCATTACTAAATGTAACCTAGGTCTAATTCTTCCTTATAGTTCTATGAAGTAAAGAAAACATGATCCAATCATAGAATATGATAATATTTGCTATCATTTATAACGTGTTAGGTCTTCTACCAACTCAAGTAAATGCTTTAAAAACAGTATTCAATATAAATCTCATTATAATACTATGGAGTTGGAAATATCAGCAACATTATACAGATGAAGCTTAGGAAGTTTTAGGCCAGGAGGTAGTAAACTCGGGTTCAAACCCAAATCTTTCTTATACCAGAGCTCATGCCTTAATCACTATGTAATACCATCTGTCTCTATACCAACCTTAAGAACAAGCCCTGCTTTTAATTGGGTTCTCCTGTATTTAAAATAACAAGAAGCATTCCCTGCAGAAATTTTTCCTATTTTATAGGGTGGCTGAGGTTGTAAAGTTTCAATAGACTGGTCTTGTGCAAATTCCATAGGCTCAGCATATTAAAGGCTGAACACAAGCCTACAGTGATGTCATCTTCTGCTTTGTCAACTCAAATCTATTATTGACTATGTCAGCTGAACCTCAGAAAGCATCTCTCTCTGCTGACTCCATTTGTAGTTTCCTGGGCTGATCACTCCACGAGTGCACAATCAAGAGGTAAATACTCTTCACAAGTAATAGCAGGGAATCCACACACAACGTTCTCTTCTTAATTGGTCTATTATTCTTTTACTTTCACTGGACTCAGTAACATTTAAATGAACTTCTGGAAAACATCACAAGCTATAAAACACACTGACATACAATAAAATCCTATAATATACTTCAGTGGCTTCATCTACCTGTTTGGAGCCACCGTTCAATTAGTCATCAAATGTTATTGAGTTCCTACTATTTACCAGGCATCCTTGTAGGGACTGGACATAGAACAGTGAGCAAAAGTGTATGATCTCAAGGAGCTTAAATACTAGTTGGGAAGATGAGCAATAAATGAATAAGCAAATGCACATATAATGTATCAAATGAGGATAAGTGACATGAAGATCTAAGACAAGAGATGATTATGCAAGAGGTCTGTGATAAGGACTTAAAGCTCATTGAATTTCCAGGGTAACCCTGCATCAGGGTAGAGTGATGTTATTAATTCTGGCCAATGAACTGAGCAAAAGTGAAAGGTACCATTTTCAGGCTTTTAAGAGCTCCTGTGCCCCCTTCCACCTCTCTCTTCCCCTGGCACAGCAACCTCGGAAACCACACACTGATATTCAGTGTCAGAAGAGGGAGGGATCCTGGATCTCTTCGTAACTGGGTAAAGCCCCCATCATCAACTAGCAGCAGGTTTTGTATGAGCTAGAAATAAACTTTTGTTGAGCTAAGCCATTGAAATTGGGGGTGGAGTGGGGTGGGTGTTACTGCAGATTGGACTAACAGTCAAAAAGTACAGAACGCCTGAGCCTGGGAAGGGACAACAAATGGGACCAAAGATAACAACAGTCCATACACCAAAGATGGGGTTAACTCAGTGGTTATCAACTCAGGCTAGACATTTTAAACTAGCTGGGAAAATTTTAAAATACTGATTTACAGACATCACACCCAAAGATTAAAACCTGGGATACTTAGGGTAGGACCTAAGCATCTATATTTTGAAAACAACGTTCAACAGAAGATGAAAAATTGGGTCAGCTGGCTTTAGGAAACCTCCTCAGAGGCAACCTGTCCCATAATATGCTTGGGAAAGAGCTTATTGGTAAGATCCAGTCAACTTCCTGTATCATTGGAAAGCAGCCAATCAAACTTGACATATGAAGCAAATTTATAAATTTATTAACTGAAATTTTATGAAAGTATATGTCGCAGAAAGAATTCCTGCATTAAATCAGTAACTGGACTAGATTCTTCCAAATCTCTTTCTCACTGTTTCATTATTATTAACATAAATACTGAATAGTAATAAAACAAAAGGGTAAGCACTTAACCTAAATCATCTCAATGAACACTCACATTAATCCTGTGATGCAGATACTACTGCCTTCTTTGTACAGATTAAAAAATCAAAGTTCAGACAGGTTAACTTGCCCAAAGTCACACTCCTAGCACAGCGAGTAGTAAGGGGTGGAGCTAGGATCCAAACGCAGTTGGCCCATGATTCTTTGTCTCGGTGAAGAGGGGCTACACCACCTAAAGGATGCAGAGTCTAGAGGAGGGGAATATAGACACAAAACCATTAGAGGGGGAAGGGATCTTAGCATGGGCTCAGGGAGCGGCTGCTCTGATTCTAGTTGGGCATCCCAGTCCTTGGAGAACAGAACATTCACAGGCCACCAAAGTGCAATAGAAATTGCTGATGAGAAACATCCACTCTTCTTGCTCCAATTCTATGCCCATGCAATGATGAGCTGATCTCCCTACTAGGATGGAGTTCCCTTGGTACATCTCTAGTGTAAATTCATAAATGGGCATTCTGGTTTATACCAGATTTAGTACATTTAAGTTTCGGAACACTCTTTGCTGAGAATGGGAACTTGGACTGAGAACACCACTGTGTAAAGCAGTGGGACAGACTTACCCCTGTGGTGAAGTAGTCTTCAGAGTCTTCTAGAGATCTGGGCACTTCATCCAAGTTAAGAGGCTGTTATACAGGAGGAATCACATGCTAGCTAACTAGCACATATAAATGAATTGATTTAGCAAATTAAACCTTTATAGTGTACTCTAAGAAATGGACAGCATCAAGGATCCCAAGGAAACAGGATACAGGGAATGTGTGTTTTGAAAGGGAAGTGGGAACACTGGGTTCCAAAGTGGGGGCCTTGAGTAGCTAACGGCCAGCATGGAGACAGGAGGTAAAATAGTGGTGGGAGGCAGGGGACACCAAGATACTGTACCAATTTCCCAATTTTGCCTGTGGCTAGCCCCAAGCAGATGGACTTTTCCAATCCTCCAGTGGTAAGTCTCACAGAAACTTTTGTTTTTCTCTGATGGACCTGATGGTCACCACCAGGGCTGCTTCTCACTTTGCACAACTCTAGAGGGCATCAGCTACACACTTTGTGGTTATTATAGATTTGTATCGCTTTTATGACAATTTTTCATTAGGCAGCAATAAAATGTCCTAGGGACACGGTTGTGTTTTTGCAATTTGCTCAGTATTCCAGCAGTAGAGCTTATCAGCACCAGCAAAAGAGACTACAGAGGAAGAACGTATAGAGAAAGAGAAGTAAGACTTGTAAAACTATGCAGCTATGGGACAAACGCACCAACCTACTTTCTAACTATAGACTTTTCATTTTCAACCTCACGTTACGCCATGGGTTATCACATTAGTCAGGATAATGCTGGCTACCATAACAAATAACCTCAAATTTTCAGTGGCTTAACACAAGAGAAATTCATTTTTGGCTAATTTAATAGACCAGTGTGAGTGTTCATTAGCTGGCAGCTTTCCTCCAGGGACCCAGACTCCTTCTATTTTCTGCCATTGTCATCACCTAGGCCTAGAGCCTTGTTATCACCAGTGTAAGGGGAAAGAGAAGGAGAAGGCACAACTGCATTTTACCCACTTTGCCCACGTTATTCACATCACTTCCACTCAGATTCTTTGATAAGAAGTAGGCTCATGGCTTCACCTAGATGCAAGGAGGGCTGGGAAACGCAGCCTATGGTTGAGCAGCCTGTTCCCAGCAACGACTTTATAATACGTAAGAGGAAGTATCAGTTTGGTGGAAAGTTACCCACTTTTTACAGATACAAAATTAGCATCATAAAAATTGCAGGAGCAAACAGTATGAATGGAAGAGATCAAACTTATATTTCAGATGGATGATCTTATCTCATTCTAGAAGCAAAGGCAAGGCTGAGACCTGAAAAGTGTCTCTTTTACAGAGGACTTTGCCTTCAGCCTGCAGGGCTCAGAGCCGGAACTTCTCCATCTACAGATCCCCCTATGATTTTACCCATAGTAGCAGGCTCCAAAAGGTCCCTGGGTGGCACAAATGGTTTGTAATTGGTTGCTTACCTAAAGCTTAAGTGGTTCAAAGCCACCCAGCTACACAACAGAACAAAGGCCTGGCAATCTGCTTCCATAAAGATTACAGCCAAGAAAACCCTATGGAGCAGTAATACTCCGTAACATATGATGTCGCCATGAGTCAGAATCGACTCTGTGGCAACGTTTTTTTTTCTTTTGGTTTTAAGCAGGCTCCAAGGTAAAAACACAGTCTCCACGGGAACCAGAATGTAAACTATATGAGGTTTTATAAATTAAAGTCAAAGTCAAGATTTTTGGTGTTGGAACGGCAGCACACCTTAATGGAATATATAAAACCTACACAAAATTTCTTTAGGATTCTGTTTTTAGAGGAATAAGAAAGGGCATGAAAGTGTGGATCTCAACAAAGGGAAGGGGAAGAAAATAAACGGGACAACTTGACATAAGGTCATTTTACTTATATTATTTCTGGAATCAATTTATTTGTAATCTTCTTTACTTCCAAATGTTTGAGAAAACAATGACTCTTTGAACATTGATTCAGTCATCAGTTGACTGAGCTAAAACTAAAAAAAAAATTTAAATCCTTTTTAAGTGATTGGATTGAACTTTCAGCTGACTGACCAGGCAAGCACTTGAACTAGCTGTGCATATTGCATATCAATATAAAACTCCTATTTATGTCAACATACATTTATAATATTAAACGTTAAATCTCCAAGTTCTAAATCAATCTGATATAGAAAAACATTTAAGGGTGCTTATAAGCAAGTCAGCTACCTGAAATATTAATTTAGTTGGAAAGGGCATAGAACTAAGATCTTATTTTAAATCCTGGTTCTACCACTGTAGTGGTGCTTCTTGAACAACTTACTCTACTTCAGTCCTTGACTTCAATTTAAAATGATCCAAAAACTCCAACTAGTAGGAAACTATGGTTCATAAATTCTAAATAGTTACATATTTTATGTTTTGGTAGAGACCAATGGTCTACCTTAAAATTAATTCTGGTAAAAATTAAGTTACTCTTTCAGGACTTTTTTTTTTTTTAAACTCTGTCTTTATGCTTGTTCCAGGAAAATGCGGGTGGTGATTTAAGTGATGAACCAGCATATAAATGGTCTAGCTATGTGGACATTGTAAACTCATTCAAAGACATGTTTTCTTACAGCATAACCCAGGAGATCTGGTTGTAAATGTCAAATCGCGGTGGTTTGGTATGAAGTTAAAAAGTAGATGCTGGATATTTTCATCACAACCACTGGATGGCAACAGACATTAAACAGTAAGTGGAGATAATCAATATGAAAGCCACTCTGCTTTACTTGGTTTTCTCTGCATTTTTAAATGTAAAATCAAACAAATATCCTAGAGATACTAAGGGAGGCAAACAATAGTGAATTTGGAAGTAAAAGAATTAGGTTTTGAAATACTGCAGTGGGATGGATTGTTTTTATATATGGCCTTTCTTGCCATGGTCTTGTAACTCCCACCAAATGACTAGGTGGGACTATGCTAATGAAGTGCTTGTGGCCCACCAAAGGCACTGGATAGCCTGCTAACAATGCAAGTAAGGTTCACGGCACCCTGGGACCATCTAAATAAGGTGGATGGAATCCTAAAGGGGGCTTGTTCAATTCTGCCATCCTGCTAGGCTTAAAATGAGCCATCCCAGAGGCAGACAGGAGGGACCTCACTACTACCAAGGAGAAGAGACAGGAGGAGAGCATGTCCTTTGGACCCAGGGTCTCTGCACTGAGAACATCCTAGACCCAGGAAACACAGAGCAAGCTATAACACCAGAGATGGCACAAGACAGCCAAAAGTGGTGGTAGAGAAAAGGAGGCAGCAGAACCACAGACCAGTGCAAGACGGTGCAGTGGGCTTCCCAGCCCACGGAGCAATGTGGTTACAGTAGGTGTGCCAACCCACAGAGAGAGAAAGCTGAGCATCTTTGGGCAGGAGGCTTCCTAGCAGAGTAGGGCGCCCCCAGGTACTTACTGGTAGAGCTAAAGAGCTATGTGACATTTGCCTAAGAAAGAGGCCAGGCCAAGGGGTCAAGGGGCAGAGAGGCCAACGGCCAGAGAGAGGCCTGCCTATGGGCACGGCTGAGAAGAGGCTGTCCTGATTGAAGAACTGTAACCTCAGTCGTTCCTGATCCTGAATTGTAACCTGTAACTTCCCTAATAAACCCCATAACTGTGAGTATGGTCTGAGAGTTCTGTGTGGCAAATGCAGTGAATTATCAAACCCAGCAGAGAAGAATGTATCATGGGAGGGATAGATGGTGTGAGAATTGGTAAAAAGGTTGGAGAGAGGAGGTATGTCTGACCTCTGTCTCATAGTAATCAGCCTCAGGCTATTGATGCTGATGATTCTCCCTCCCCCTTATGAAGTTAGATGAGGAAGTCGGACTACCCTGCTGCCATACCGTTTTACTTCATTTTATTGTATTTAGATGAAGGTTTACAGAACAAACTAGTTTCTCATTAAACAGTACACATATTGTTCTGTGACATTGGTTAACAACCCCACAACATGACAACACTCTCCCTTCTCAACCTTGGGTTCCCTATTACCAGCTTTCCTGTCTCCTCCTGCCTTCTAGTCCTTGCCCCTAGGCTGGTATGCCCCTTTAGTCTCGTTTTGTTTTATATGCCTGTCTAATGTTTGGCTGAAGGGTGAGCCTTGGGAGTGACTTCATTACTAAGCTAAAACGGTGTCCGGGGGCCATACTCTTGGGGTTTCTCCAGTCTCTGTCAGGCCAGTAAGTCTGGTCTTTTTTTGGTGTTAGAATTTTGTTCTACATTTTTCTCCAGCTCTGTCTGGGACCCTCTGCGTGATCCCTGTCAGAGCAGTCAGTGGTGGTATCCAGGCACCATCTAGTTGTACTGGACTCAGTCTGGTGGAGGCTGTGGTAGTTGTGGTCTAGTAGTCTTTGGACTAATCTCTTCCTTGTATCCTGTTCTCTTCATTCTCCCTTGCTCCCGAAGGGGTGAGACCAGTGGAGTATCTTAGATGGCTGCTCACAGGCTTTTAAGACCCCAGACACTACTCACCAAAGTGGAATGCAGAACATTTTCTTTATAAATTATCTAATGCCAATTGAGCTAGATGTTCTCCGAGACTATGGTCCATACAGCCCTCAGCACAGCAATTTGGTTCCTCAGGGAGTTTGGATGTGTCTATGGAGTTTCCATGACCTTGCCTTGTACAAATTTTGCTGGCCTCCCCAGTATTGTGTACTATCTTACCCTTCACCAAAGTTACCATTTATCTATTGTCTATTTAGTGTTTTTCCCTCCACCCCTCCCCTCCCTCGTAATCATCAAAGATTATTTTTCTGTGTGTCTTAGTCATCTAGTGCTACTCTAACAGAAATACCACGAGTAGATGGCTTTAACAAACAGGTATTTATTTTCTTACAGTCTAGTAGGCTAGAAGTCCAAATTCAGGGTGTCAGCTCCAGGAGAAGGCTTTCTCTCTCTGTCGGCTCTGGAGGAAGGTCCTCGTCATCAGTCTTCCCCTGGACTAGAAGCTTCTCTGTGCAGGAACCTCGGGTCCAAAGGACACACTCTGCTCCTGGTGTTTCCTTCTTGGTGGTATGAGGTCCCTCCTTTCTCTGCTTGCTTCCCTTCCTTTTATCTCTTGAGAGATAAAAGGTGGTGCAGGCCACACCGCAGGGAAACTCCCTTTACAATGGATCAGGGATGTGACCTGGATAAGGGTGGTGTTACAGTCCCACCCTAATCCTGTTTAACATAAAATTACAATCACAAAATGGAGATCAACCACACAATTCTGGGAATCATGGCTCAGCCAAATTGATACACACATTTTTGGGAGGACATAATTCAAACCACGACACTGTGTGTAAACCTTTTCATGAGTTTTTACAGTAGTGGTCTCACACAATACTTGTCCTTTTGTGACTGACTTATTTCTCTCAGCATAATGCCCTCCAGATTCATCCATGTTATGAGATACTTCACAGATTCATGGATTCATCGTTGTTCTTTATCATTGCATAATGCTCCACTGTGTGTATGTACCATAGTTTGTTTATCCACTCATCTGTTGATGGGCATCTAGATTGTTTCCATCTTTTTGCTATCGTGAACAACACTGCAATGAACATGGGTTCCATATGTCTATTCGGGTGACGACAGTTATTTCTCTAGGATATATTCCTAGGAGTGGGATTGCTGGATCATACGGTATTTCTATTTCTAGCTTTCTAAGGAAGCACCATATTGTTTTCCAAAATGGTTGTATCATTTTGCATTCCCACCAGCTGTGCACAAGAGTTCCAATCTCCCCGCAGCCTCTCCAACATTTGTTATTTCGTTTTTTTGATTCATGCCAGTAATGTCGGGGTGAGATGGTACCTCATGTGGTTTTGACTTGCATTTCTCTAATGGCTAGTGATCACAAGCATTTCCTCATGTGTCTGTTAGCCGCTTGAATGTCTTCTTTGGTGCTTTGGTGATGTGTCTGTTCATTTCCTTTGCCCATTTTTTAATTGGATTATTTGTCTTTTTGTTGTAGAGGTGTTGGATTTTCTTGTAGATTTTAAAGACTAGACCTTTGTCTGACTTGCACTGTCCAAAAATTTTTTCCCAGTCTGTAGGTTCTCTTTTTACTCTTTTGGTGAAGTCTTCTGATGAGCATAAGTGTTTAATTTTAGAAGATCCCAGTTATCTAGCTTATCTTCTGGAGTTTGTGTGTTGTTGGTTATGGTTTGTATCCTGCTAATGTCATGTATTAGGGCACCTAGTGTTGATCCTGTTTTTTCTTCTATCAACTTTACAGTTTTTGGCTTTATATTTAGGTCTTTGATCCATTTTGAATTAGTTTTTGTATATGGTGTGAGGTATGGGTCCTGTTTCTGTTTTTTGCAGATGGACATCCAGTTTTGCCAGCACCATTTGTTAAAAAGACCAACTTTTCCTCATTCAATGGACTTTGGGCCCTTGTCGAAGATCAGGTGATCATGGTGGATGGATTTACATCTGGGTTCTCAATTCTGTTGCATTGGTCAATGTATCTGTCACTGTACCAGTACCAGACTATTTTGACTACCGTAGCTGTATTGTAGGTTCTAAGGTCAGGTAGTGCGAGTCCTCCTAGTTAATTCTTCTTCAATAGTGCTTTACTTATCTAGGGCTTCTTCCCTTTCCATATAAAGTTAATGATTAGTTTTTCCATCTCTTTAAAAAATGTTGTTGGTATTTGGATCGAGATTGCATGGTATTTGTAAATTGCTTGGGCAGGATTTCATTTTCATGATGTTAAGTCTGCCCATCCATGAGCATGGTATGTTTTTCCATTTACGTAGATCTCTTTTGGTTTCTTGCAGTAGTGTTCTATAGTTTTCTTTGTATAGGTCTTTTCCATCCCTGGTTAGATTTATTCCTAAGTATTTCATTTTTTTAGGGGTGATTATAATGGTATTGTTTCCATGGTTTCCTTTTCATTGTACTCTTTATTGGTGCATAGGAATCCAACTGATTTTTGCATGTTTATCTTGTATCCTGCTACTCTGCTGAATCTATTAGTTCCAGTAGTTTTCTTGTGGAGTCTTTAGAGTTTTCTATGTATAGTATCATATCATCCACAAACAGGGATAGTTTAACTTCTTCATTACCAATTTGGATGCCCTTTATTTCTTTTTCTTGCCTTACTGCTCTAGCTAGGACTTCCAGCACAATGTTAAATAGGAGTGGTGATAAAGGGCATCCTTGTCTTGTTCGTGTTCTCAAGAGGAATGTTTTCAGCCTGTCTCTATTAAGAATGATGTAGACTGTTGGTTTTACATAGATGCCCTTTATTATGTTGAGAAATTTCCCTTCTATATCTATTTTATCGAGAGTTTTTATCAAGAATGGGTGTTGGACTTTGTCAAATGCCTTTTCTGTGTTGATTGAGATGATATGTGATTCTTTTCTTTCCTTTCATTTATGTGGTGGATTACGTTGATTGATTTTCTAATGTTGAACCATCCTTGCATACCTGGTATGAATCCTACTTGGTTGTGGTGTATTATTTTTTTGATATGATGCGGAATTTTACTGGCTAGATATTTATTGAGAATTTTTGCATCTGTATTCATGAGAGACAGTGGTCTGTAATTTTCTTTTTTTGTGGTGTCTTTGCCTGGTTTTGGTATTAGGGTTATGCTGGCTTCACAGAATGAAGCTGGAAGTATTGCTTCCTTTTCTTTGTTCTGAAGTAGTTTGAGAAGTACTGGTGTATGCTCGTCTCTGAATGTTTGGTAGAATTCTCCAATTAAGCCATCTAGGCCAGGGCTTTTTTTGTTGGGAGTTTCTTAAAATTACCTTTTTAATCTCTTTTCTTGTTATGGGTCTGTTCAGATTTTCAACCTCACTTTGTGTTAGTTTGGGTAGGCAGTGTGTTTCTAGAAATTTGTCCATTTTCTCTAAGTTTTCAAATTTGTTGGAGTATAGTTTTTCATAATACTGTTAGGATCCTTTTTATTTCAGTTGGGTCTGTTGTAATATTCCTCATTTCACTTCTTATTTGGGTTATTTGTGTCCTCTCCTGTTTTTCTTTTGTCAGTTTGGCCGGTGGTTTGTTGATTTTGTTGATCTTTTCGAAGAAAAAGCTTTTGGTTTTGTTTAATGTTTCTATTGTTTTTCTATTCTCTGTTTCATTTATTCCCACTCTGATCTTTATTATTCTCTTCTAACGACTGTGGGGTTTTTTGCTGTTCTCTTTCTATTTGTTTGAGTTGTGCAGCTTATGTTTTGATTTGTCCATTTCTTCTTTTTTGATGTGTACATCTATTGCTATAAATTGACCTCTGAGGACTGCCTTTGCTGTGTCCCAAAGGTTTTGGTGTGATGTGTTTTCATTCTCATTTGATTCTAGAAATTTTTTTGTTCCATTTCTGATTTCTTCTATTACCCAGTGGTTTATAAGCAGGGTGTTATTCAGTTTCCACGTAACTGATTTTTTTTTTCCCTTGCTCTTCCCGTTGTTAATCTCTACCTTGATGGCATTGCGGTTGGAGAAAATACTTTGTATTTTCTGTGGCCTAAGATGTGGTCTTTTCTGGAGAACGTTCCACGTGCAGTGGAACAGTTTCGCAGCTGTTGGGTGTAGTGTTCTATATATGTTTATGAGTTCAAGTTGGCTGATTGTGGCCTTTAGGTCTTCTGTACCTTTGCTGAGTTTCTTTCTAGATGTTCTGTCCTTTACCGAGAGTGGTGTGTTTAAGTCTCCTACTATTATTGTGGAACTGTCAATTTCTCTTTTCAGTGCTGTTAGAGTTTGTTTTGTGTATTTTGGACCCCTATCATTGGGTGTGTAGATGTTTATTATGGTTATGCCTTCATGATGGATCATCCCTTTAATCATGATATCATGCCCTTCTTTGTCTTTTATGGTGGATTTTGCCTTAAAGTCTATTTTATCTGAGATTAGTATTGCCACTCCTGCTCTCTTCTGGTAGCTGTTTGCTTGATATACTTTTTTTCATCCTTTTGATTTTTAATAAATTTACATCTTTGTTTCTAAGGTGTGTCTCTTGTAGACAGTGTATTGATGGATCCTGTTTTTTTATCCATTCTGTCACTCTGTCTCTTTATGAGTACATTTAAGCCATTTACATTCAGTGTAATTATTGATAGGTGTGAGTTTATCGCTGTCATTTTGTAGTGCTTTTTTTGGTGGGTGCTGGTGTTTTCTTTGTTCCTCTTACTTTTCTGTGCCAAATTCCTTTCATTTGTGGATTTTTTTCATTTCTTTTGTTTTTGTAGATTTTGTTTTTACTGAGACTTTACGTTTTTCTTCTTTACTTTGATTAGTAGGTTTGTTAATTTTCTTTGTGGTCACCTTGAAATTTACACTTATCTTCCTTGGTTTGAACCAGTCTATTATTACTTGGTGGTATCACCTTGCCTTCCTTTCCATTAAAAAGTTCTATACCTACAGTATTTATTCTCTCTTTTATTGTTCTGATGCTGTTGTCATTTATAGATTAACTTCTCTGGTTCCCTGTGGTAATTCTTTTGGTTTTTCACCGTCCTTGAGAGTTCATTTCCTAGGCTGGTATCTGGCTGGTATGATCTTGCATCCTAGATTCAGGCTGTGGTCTGATGTTGTTTGTTCTCAAACCGAAGGACTCCCTTTATTAATTCTTGTAAGTTTGGTTTGGTTTTTACATAGTCCCTTAATTTCTGTTCATCTGGAAACTTCTTAATTTCACCATCATATTTGAAGGAGAGTTTTGCAGGATATATTATGGTTGGTTGGCAACATTTTTCTTTCAAGGTTTTATTTATGTCATCTGATTGCCTTCTTGCCTGTATGTTTTCTACTGAGTAATCAGAGCTTAGTCTTACTGTTTCCCGTCTGTATGTGACTTTTTGCTTTTCTTGAGCTGCTCTCAGGATTCTTTGTCTCTGGTTTTAGCGAGTGTGATTATGACATGCCTTGGTGATTTTTTTTTGGGGTTTATCTTATATGGGGTTTGTTGAGCTTCTTGGATGGTCAGCTTTTCATCTTTCATAATATTAGGAAAGTTTTCTGTCGGCAATTCTTTCAACGATCCTCTCTGTGTTTTCTGTTTTCTCCCTCGTACCGGAACTCCAATCACTTGCAAATTTTTGTTTTTGATTGTATCCTACTTAATTCTCAGGGTTTCTTCATTTTTTTTCATTCTTTTTTCTGATTTTTCCTCAAAGTTGTATCCAAGTGTTTATCTTGAATTTCACTGATCCCGTCTTCCCTTGTTTCAAACTTGCTCCTCAGCCCTTCTATGTCACTGTCCATTTCTGAAATCTTGTTGTTTCTCTTTTGGATTTCTAACTGTTGTTTTTGTATGGTTTCTAGCTGTGAATTTATTTCAGCATTTTGTTCGCGTATTATTTTCCTGAATTCTTCCATTTTTTTGTCCGTATTTTCCATGAATTTGTCTGCCTTTTCCATGAGTTTGTCTATTTTTTCCTCATTTTTGTCTGCTTTTTGCTTCAACTCTTGGATAGCTCTGAATATTAGAGATTTGAATTCCCTCTCAGGTAGTTCTAGTGCATTTTCTTCTACTGGTAAGTCATCTGGTGTTTTATTTTGGACACCTAGTGGAACCATCCTGTCCTGTTTTTTCAATATATTTTGATATTGTCTGCTGTCTTTGGGATATTCAGTAGTTGTTTTCTTCATTTATTGATTGTAGATGTGTTTGTTTCATCCTGCTGTTTTGCTTTATTTGGTTTTGGTTATGTCTGAGCAGGTGGGCTGTGTGTTTTTTGTTGTTTGCTTGTATATGGGCATTATGCTTTTCACCTCTGTGTCCAATGTGCAGGGCCAGTCACTCAGCTATGGTGCAGCAGGGCATGTCCCGCTGAAGGGGAGGGGCTGGGATGGCTTGTTTGTGGTACTAGGGCCGCTAGGGTAGGCCAGGAGTCAGTGCAGGGAAGGTTCCAGGAGGCCATGCCTGTGCTGCTCGGGGGTGTGGTGTTCAGCACATGGTGCAGGTAGGCAGGAAGGAGGGGGGAGGTTGTGATGTGTGGAGCTTAGGTGGATGTGGGAAAGAATAGAAAGAGAGAGAGGAACAGGAGTCAAAAAAAAAAAAAAGAAAAGCGTGCTAAGGGAGCTTGCCATTGAAGTGGAAAGACAAGAAACCAAGAAATGGAGAAAAACAAAAAGGAAAACAGAAAAGTAGAAAAAATAATAATAGTAAAATTAAAAATAGAAAAAGAAAGGAAAGTAAAGCCCCCAGGGATCCCATTGGTGAAGTGGCTCCCAGGCTGCACAGTACAGTCTGGCTAGAAGGGGCAGAGATGTCACACAGTGCAAGGTATTTGGGAGACAGGAAAAGAAAGTAAGTATATAGAGAGAAGAAACTCAGAAATGAAGAAAGACAAAAAAGAGAAAAGAAAAAAAGAGGAAATGCCCCCAAGGATTCCAGTGGCACAGCTGTACAGACCAGGGAAGTGGCTCCTCAGCCGTGAAAAGAAAAAGAAAACAAACAAACAGAACAGAAGAAAACAACATAAGGCCCTGGGGAACCTAGCAACGTGGCGACACGGACCAGGGCAGCAGTACCCCAGCTGAGTGGCACTTCACAGCCTTTCAAGAAGCATAGATGGCACATGGAGCTAGGTGTTCAAGAGAAAGGAAGAGGAGGAGGCAAGAGGTAGGGAAGAAACCAAAAGAAGCAGAAAAAAGCAACACCAGCAACAAAAGAATGGCACTGAAGAGGGTGGCCAGTTTGGGTGAGGCAAATCCAAGTGTCACGGAGCCACAGCCAGTGCCTCCCACCCGAGAGACTGCAGTTGGCGGGAATCGGTGGAGGCCGAACGGGGGGAAGAAGGGTAGGGGGTGGGAAAGCGTATATCACTGGTTACTGGGTGCTCTGTCTCCTGCTGGGAGCTCCATGAAGCTGCTTTCCCATACTCCCTGTTCGCTGAACTCCGATGTGGGTGGGGCAAATCCAGGCAGCAGGAAGCCTGTACTTCCCAGCCAGCTGAGGGACCACAGCCAGCTAGGAAGCGTCAGAGGGCAAGCAGCGGGGAGAAGGATGGGGGGTGGGAAAGCATATATCACTGGTTACCAGGTACTCTGTCTCCTGCTGGGAGCTCTGTGACGCTGCTTTCCAGTACTCCCTATCCGCTGATCTCTGACAGGAGTCCAAGATGGCAAATCCGTGCTGCAGTAGCTGATAGAGGACCTCCCTACATATCTCTCCTCACTCTCTATTTCAGTGTCAGTTTCTTATTCCATTCAGTGCTTGGCTGAGTTCTTGATCTCTTCATTTGACACTTAGGGTTCAAGGATTGACATCTATCTCTGTTTTCCTTAGTTTTTTGGGTCTTTGCTGTGGAGGGATAGCATGGTGCTTTTGTCTATAGCACCACGTTGGCTCCACCTCCCTCTGCCATACCATTTTTACAAACACATTTCTGATTTGGCAGGTGCTTTGCATGCAGCTAACCCCCCAAGATTTCAGGGCTCGCCAAGAATTTTAAGGAAAGGAGGGTTACCTGCCAGAGGGAAGAGTTAAGCCAGAATGTCGCATTTATCAGAATATACAACTCTAAGCTGAATTATTTATTAGTGGTAGTGAAATTTTTGCTCTCGTGTAATAAGATCAAGCTTGCTACTCCCATTTGTGTCTGGAAGCATGCAGCTCAACCCCACTCTCAGGCCTCCTTCTTCTACCCTGAATTCTCCAAGCTGTGCATAGAAGCCACCTGGAGGACTCCTCTGATCCAGGAAGCGCCAAACTACCAGGAAAGTAAATGGTTAGATCCTCTTTATCCCCATCCAACCCTTTGGGGCCCTTGTTCTGGAGGTTTTGTGGGGTGAGGCAAGTTATGTAGCATCCTCCAGAGTGAGCTGGCAGGGCAACGTATGCTTATACTACTTCCCTTCCACTTCTCGAATGAGGAGGTGGAGTTCTCAGAGTCAACAGCACAATTTCATACTAAACCCCACACATGAACCATTTTAGCTAACATCCAAGCCCAAACAAAAAACTCAACTTTCACAAACCTGGCTCAGGTCCTGGAAAAAGCTGGGGCACTAGAGGGAAAACCTGCAAAAGATTACCCTGAGGACTCTGAGAGATTAGCCTCCACACAGTTCCCAGACACTAATTCTCAAATTTTGATGTGCCTAGGATTCACTAGGGAGCTAGTTAAGGAAGCAAATTCCTCTGCCTCTCCCTAGGAGATCCTGGGGTGGGCCCAGGAATCTGCATTTTAACAAGCTGCTTCTGATGTAAATGGTCCACAAACCACACTTAGAGAAACACTGTCTAAAAAAAAAAATGGTTCCTCAGAGCCCCTCCTCATCCACTCTTCCTGCCACCCACCCCCAATTTCCACAAGGAGAGAGACAAGCTCTGGATCTATGCTTTAACTGGGTGCTTTACCTGGCAGAACAGGACTACCTTCTCAGGCCTAGTCATCAAAACCCAGAAGGATCATTCCAGAGACAAGACTGACTCAGAAAGCTCAGAGTAATCACAGACAAAAACCATGACCTTGTGCTGAAGGAAGGACACCCAGTGGGGAGAACAATGGGAAGCTCATTCCAGACGCCAGTCTTAGTGTCTACCTTAAAGCCTCATTTGCTTTGACTTTACCCTCTGCTCTCTGGCAGGCTACTGTCTTTCCTTACCTATTAGTATAATTTTGATCAGTTTTGGGGACCATGCTTTAGATCTTCTGAAGATTCTGTGAGTTCCTGGTCCTAGACAAATTTGTATCTAAGAAACGTGCATTATTATTTAAATAATAAACGTGCTTGTTCAATATTCCTAAATCATTACATCTTATTTACTCCACATAGGTACCATATATGACCCTGATTCCAGCTCCAGTCTCTATCACCCAAATATCACTATCACCTAAACACATCAATGACCATTAAACCTCAGATGTTTGGACATGGAAGTATGCTAGACATGGAGCTCAAACTTCAAGGACATTTCAGGGGCATTAGAACTCGAATGATTTTCCAGCAGCAGACACAAAATAATGAGTTCAATGACTAATAAAGTAGCATCAAAGTTCAGGATATCTGTTTAAATATTTAAAATATTTAAAATATTTTTGCATCTATTTGTAATCTTCTTAGTGAAAAAACAAATATAATTTGAGAGGTCTTGGGGATAAAGTCACCCCCACCACCAATCCAATGCATCACTAAGTCCTATTAAGTCAATCTTCAAATCCATCCATTTTTCCCAATCTCCACTGCTACGACCCTCTCCCAGCCACCCTCTCTCATGGCTGAACTACTCCAACAGTTTCCTAATTGGTCTTCCTGCTTCCACCCTTGTCCTTCTCCAGTCCTTTCTCCTTATAGTGGCCAAGTGATGTTTAAATAACACAAGGCAGGTCATGTTACTTCCTACTTTAAAAAAGTTTCAGGGGGCTCTCTCCTGTGCTTGGGATAAAGACCAAACTCTGCTCCATGGTCTATACAACTATACACAAAGGGGGCACTGCCAATCTTCCAACCCCATTTCTTGGCACTCTCCCTTTTGCCTACCACATTTTAGCTCTACACCAATCTTTTTTTAGTTTCTAGGTAATACTCCCAGATGTTTCCTAGCTCTGCCCTTTGAATTTTCTATTCTGTCTGGAGCACTCTCCAATCAGCTTTTTCCATAGATGACTTGTTCTCAGAGAGGCCTTCTCTGACCTTCCTAAATGCCATCTACCCCTGGATATTCTCTCACACCTCACTCTTTATTTCTAATAAAAAGATCATAATTTATAGTTATCCTACTAATAGTTATTACTTCTTTCTCCCTACCCTAACCTTACCTGAATATAATCCCCACGAGGGGTGGATTCTACATCTGCCTTGGTCACCACATATCCTAGTGCTGGTCATACAGTATGCCATATGGGTTGAAGATAAGGAAGAATGAATGAATGAATTGGTGAAGTCTTGCTTTGGCTGGGCTGGCATAACCTTGAGTGAAGTTTATGTCATCGTGTATCACATGAGTGTCTTGCACAGTCATAAAGACAGAATCCAGAAGTACAGAAACAATGTCTATGAGTGTTCCACCCAGACTTTAGACGGCAGTGAAGTTAGCATTTGCAAGGGGTGGAGAGTCTCCCGGAGCTAATCTTGTCTCTGAGAATTATAAGTACGTGAATTATATCCCCCAAGTCCCAATATCACATCAGTAAATGAGGATGGTTTATGCGAGAGACATAAAGGGGCTCAGTAAGGAATCAGGATCACCATCTAAACAGGGCCATTCTTTCTCGGAGGCACCAAGATGTTTACCATCTGCAAACTCTATGACTACAGGCAAGTTCAAGTTTGACTTGAATTCATTTTTTAAGGAAATAATCTATGTCCCAGTCTATGCCTAGGCCAAATTTATTAGGGAGTTGGGGTTTGTTTTGTCCCAAAGAATTAGCACTGAAATATTACAAAGTTACAATTACCATTCTGAATCTTTATATACACCCTGGAGATGAAGTGTCAAGGATATCTGTATCTAGAAATAACAAGTACTGGGGGCCACCAAGAAGCCCTGGTAGTGCAGTGGTTAAGTGGTTGGCTATTAACCAGAAAGTCAGCAATTCGAACCCACTAGTCACTTCACGTGAGAAAGATGTGGCAGTCTGCTTCCATAAAGATTTACAGCCTTAGAAACCCTATGTGGCAGTTCTATTCTGTCCTAGAGGGTCATTATGAGTCAGAATCGACTCACAGGCAATGGGTTTTGGTTTCAGGTCCAGCAAGATTTGGAGTAACTCAGCAAGGCCTAGAAGAAAACTGCTCTAATGCCCTGAATCCACCGTTTAAAAGCATAGAGCAGTATGTAATCTGGAACAATGCTAATCTTGTGACTGCTTCAGAAGGAAAAACCAATGAGTTGAGCTGGCTACCAGCAGCCTCATTCCTTGGATGCCTACATCAAGAGAGCACCTTCTATCAGTGGGCAAAGTCTCAACAAAGCAGCTTAGTTGCTTTGAATAGTCTAAGATGGAAGACTCAATGTCTCTTTCTAAGTATCTACACAGGGCATACCTCCACACAGGAGCTAGACTTCATCCAGCAGACACTGGTCCATGTTGTTGAAAGCTGGCACTGATGCAGCACCTATAGAAGTGGCATAAGTCCTTAGGCTGATTCTAAGATTGGCATCATGAAAGGAAGAGGCTTTCCAAGAATCTTTACAGCCTGTTTTATGAATTCAGTCTTATGGACTACAGTATTAAAACTTTTTTAAAAAATATTATAAGAAGAAAGGTAAATGAGTCATACTTTGGTTCTCTCCCAAGCATTTCAGGATAGAGCAATATCTGGTATAATATAAAAAGTAATAATAAACATCTTAAATGTTTGGCAGATGAAAAATTTAGTCCATTTGAGAAGTCTTCCATCTGGTAATCTTACTGCAAATCACTCCTCCGAGGAAGAGAGGCTTTTTCCCGCCACAAGAGGCTGAGCTCTCCGAGCTCAAGCTCCTGCAGCTGGTGTCCAAAGAGAGCAGGCTGCCAGTGAGAAGGATGCAGAGACCTGTCTCTCAGGGCACAGAACAGGTACCTCTCTAACCAGAAGAAATCACAATAGCTGAATGCCCCGGAGTTTCTGGAATTAAAAAACACTATATGCTTAGGGTTACCACCTGTCTGTCAGTTTGTTATACTGTGGTGGCTTGTGTGTTGCTATGATGCTGGAAGCTATGCCACTGTATTTCAAATACCAGCAGGGTCACCCATGGTGGACAGGTTTCAGCAGAGCTTCTAGGCTAAGACAGACTAGGAAGAAAGGCCTGGCAATCTACTTCCAAAAATTAGCCAATGAAAGCCTTATGGATTACAACAGAATATTGTTTGATATAGTGCTGAAAGATGAGCACCCTTGGCTGGAAGGCACTACACAATAACCACAAAAATGGACTTAAACATACCAATGATCATGAAGAAGGCACAGGACCAGGCAACGTTTTGTTTGTTCTGTTATACAAAAGATCATCATGAGTCAGAGCCCACTGGATGGCAACAACCACAATATGCCTAGGGGGTGCTCATCAAGTTTTTTTTTTTTTTTTAAAACTACAAGACTGGGCTGCTTAGCTCATTGGGCTTACAACCAAAATTTTCAAGCTTCAGTGTTTATTAAAAATATAGCTCTATGTCATGGCCCATTCTGACTCTGTAGTTCTGGAGTGGAAGCAGAGCAGAAACCCACATTTTTAATAAGTATTTCAGAAGATTCTGATGCATGTGGTACCCAGGCAACACTTTGGGAATTACTGGCTGAAAGCATTATTTCTCAAACCGGGGTCTCTGGACACATTCATTTTTTTCCCTTTTTTTAAATTTTTATATTTATTTATTTATTTATTTATTTTGTACTTCAGGTGAAGGCTTAGAGAACAAATAGTTTCTCATGAAACAGTAGTACATTTATGACATTGGTTAACAACCCCACAACATATCAACCCTCTAACTTCTCAACCTTTTTTTTTTTTGGTGAAAATACACATAGCCAAAGATTCACCATTTCAAAAATTTCTACGTGCACAGTTCAGTGACATTAACTACGCTCTTCCAATTGTGCTGTTATTCTCACTTAAGATGAAGGCTTACAGAACAAAATAGTTTCTCATTTAACAGTTACTACAAATGTTGCCCTATGACAATGGTTAACAATCTCACAACACATCAACAATATCCTTACTCAACCTTGGGTTCCCTATCACCAGCTTCCTTGTCCCCTTCTGCCTTCGGGCCCTTGTCACTGGACTCCTATACCTCATTAGTCTCATTTAGTTTTACAGGGCTGTCCACTCCCAGGCTGAACAGTGAACCTCGGAGGTAACTTCACCACTGAGCTAAAAGGGTGTCTTGGGGGCCATACTCTTGAGGTTTCTCCAGTCTCCTTTAGGCCAGTAAATCTGGTCTTTTTTCTGTGAGTTAGAATTATGGTCTACATCCTTCTCCAGCTCTGTCCAGAACCCTCTGTTGTGATCCTGGTCAGAGCAGTCAGAGGTGGTAGCCGGGCACCATCTAGCTGTACTGGACTCAGTAGGTGGAGGCCTTGGTAGCTGCAGACAATTAGTCCTTCAGACTAAGCTTTTCCTTGTATCCTGTTCTCTTCATTCTCCCTTGCTCCAGAAGGGATGAGACCATTGGAGTATCTTAGATGGCCACTCACAGGCTTTTAAGACCCCAGACACTACTCAACAAGGTAGAATGTAGAGCATTGTCTTTATAAGCTGTGTCATGCCAATTGAGCTAGATGTTCCCCGAGACCATGGTCCCCACAGCCCTCTGCCCAGCAATTCAGTCCCTCAGGGAGTTTGGATGTGTCTATGGGGCTTCCATGACCTTTCCTTGTACAGGTTGTGCTAGTTTCCCCTGTATTGTGTACTGTCTCACCCTTCACCCAAGATACCACTTATCTATTGCCTATTTAGTATTTCCCCCCCACCCCTCCCATCCTTGGTAACCAACAAAGATTGTTAAATTTTGTGTGAACTTTTTCATGGGTTTTTACAATAGAGGTCTCATACAGTATTTGTCCTTTTGTCTGGACACATTCTTGAGGAGTTTTTTTTTTTTACATTTTATATTTTGATAATTTTTCAAATATTAAATACATTCTAGATCATCTGGATGACTATTTTATAATCAAACACTACCTCAAGACTTGCACTAAAGTGTTTATAATCAGGTTGACATGATGTATTTTTAACTCTGTCTTGGGCTAATGAGTCTTTACCGCTGCTAACCAAAAGGTCGGCAGTTCAAATCCACCAGGCACTCCTTGGAAACTCTATGGGGCAGTTCCACCCTGTCCTATAGGGTCGCTATGAGTAGGAATCAACTTGACGGCAACAGGTTTGGTTTTGGTTTTGAATGAGTCTTTATTCAGATCAAGACTAATTTGAATGTTCAAACCAAAGTGAAGGCTGAATGACATAACTTCATGCTGGATGAAGGAATGTTTTTCAAAACATTTTGAAAAGTAGGAGAATTGAGTCATCACTCGGGGTTCAGAGGCTCAAAAATTACCACAACTTAATAGTCAATATCATTTTCACCTCGAAAGAGGCAACTTACTTCAGAAAAATTATCAATTATTACACTGAATTAAATGTTGTCAATTTAAATTTTACTAGCTTTGTAGTTTTATTTGTATAAAATTTGTAAATCTGTTTTGGTTTTGTATTTGCATAAGCACTATGAACAAAAGTGGATTTTGTTGGTTAATTAATGATAAAAATGTTTTTACACATTTTTTCTTTCAAAGTCAAAAAAGCGTATTTCTCAAGTTTGAGGAATATTTGAGCTTGCTGCTAATGAGACCAAGGCACCTTAGTATAGTCAGGACTTAACAAAGACAGCAGTCGGCCTCCCCAGTAGCAGCTCCTGCCTCAGAAACACATGCTGTTAGCTCCAAGGGGGCCTACATGAGTCTGTGTGGATACATACACAATGACAAGATACAACACATTCCTACAAAACCATGTCCCTTTAAACTAAGAGAAACTGTGTGTATGTTTAACATTATGCTATTTAGTATATTAATACAAAAAAATGAAACCAATGGCTGTCTAAGTACTTAAGGAAAGCTGGTAGGGGGGAACCCAAGATCAAGAAGGGGAGAGTGCTGACACATCGTATGGTTGGCAACCAATGTCTCAAAACAATGTGTATTAATTATTTAATGAGAAACGAATTTGCTCTGTAAACCTTCATCTAAGCACTATATATATATATATATATACCCCAATGCTTAAAGAGAAGATTTCTGAAATGGTACAACAAAAAGAACAACAAGCAAGCAACAACAACAAACCCTGTGGTTATCTCTAGGAATTAGGAATGGGAGTAGGGAAACTTTAACTTTTCATTTTCCACCATTTTGTACAGTTTGAATTTATTACCATGAACATGCATTACCCTCTTACTAACGTTTAAAGGGCTGGTCAGCAGTATTATATTAAATTACCAGAGAGGACAAGAAAATTTTGTTTAGTGAGAAAAGAGTTGTGGGTGACTTTTATCAGAATAGTTTCATGAATGAATGTGAAAGCTGACTGCCATAGTCTAAAATACTGCTTCTCAAGCTGCCTTATTAGAAATCCCTAGGGGACCTTGTTAAAATGCAGATTCTGATTCAGTTGGTCTGGAATGCAGCCTAAGAGTCTCTGTGTGTAACACACTTTCCACATATTACTCAAGTGGCTGGCTCAAGCATTATATTTTTGCATTGCAAGGTAAAGTAATCAGAATGCAGGGAATAGAAGCGAGTTGGAAGGGACAACAATTTCCCAAAGTGTATTCCCCGGAATATGAACCTTGAGGCATGCTTTAAAAAAAGGAATCTGCAGTCAAATAGGTTTGAGACATACCACATACTCATTCTGATGAGTCATACTGAATATTGGTGTTTTATTGAGAATTTTTATTGGCTTTTCATGCAGCTGTTCCTAACAGTTACAACTAAAAACCAAACGAATTGCCTTCGAGTTGACTATGACTGATGGCGACCCTGTGTATGTCAGAGTAGAATCATGCTCCCTAGGGTTTTCAATGGCTGACTTTTCAGAATTAGATCGCTAGGCCTTTCTTCCGAGGAACCTCTGGGTAGACTCAAACTAACCGAGCGTGTGAACTGTTTGCACCACCCAGGGATTCCAACAGTTAGGACTAACCTTTCAGAAATAAACATTTATCAACCCCTTCAGAATCTATGCGTCGGAATCAACTAGACGGCAATGGGTTTTTTTTTGGTTTTCAGGATCTAATTTTCGTAACAGGCCATCCTGGAAGGTGTAGGGGAGCAGAAATATAGGCAGGAGCTCAGTAAGAGGAAAACCAGAAAATTAAGAAGAATCACATTTTATCTCCAGTGTAACAACAGCAGAGGTTTAAAGGTGAAAAGGCTCCAAAAACAGACTGTGCTAGAGCATGTGCACCAGTAATGGTGATGCTCCTTGACAGTGCATGTTATGAAGCCATCCAATATCTGCCAAACCTTATTCTAAATATCTCTGGACCCTTCTGAAACTTAGTCCAGCAGCAGCAGGACTGCTCAAAGTGAGAGAGATGAGCATACTTCCGAATACATAAACCTGAATGCATTTATACTGCCACAGACTTTAGCAGGAAACCACAGAAGCTGCCCTGACCTCACTGCTGAGGGAAGTCATGCTTGACATGAGCACAACCCTGCTGTCCACTGAACAGCCTGGGGGAGGCTGGGCAACACTGTTCCTCTCTCACCTGCTGAGAACCTCAGAGCTCAAATAACCTGCTAGCAGTGCTGAGTCATCCACCTAGGACCTCCAGTGCTTAGCTGCCCCAGGATGGCCTTTTAGACTCTCTTTAGAGATGCTGCTGCTAAGTAGTGAGTTTCAGAGGGAGACTGGATTTCAAAGGACCCCTAAGTGCAGAGTAGAGCAGAGGTTATTCACCCTGGCATGCCTTAATCTTTTCAAAAGACTGCTGCTCTCTCCCAACTTCTGAACTAGGCAGCAAAGTTCCCAAGCCATATGGGGCAACTCGCACAGAGATTCGAATGACGCCAGAATTGTCCATAAAAGATGCTCTGCAGCCTTAGTATCCACAGCTGCTGCAGTTTTCTCTCCCTTCAGCTCTTCATCAGATATGCAGTCAATCAGTCAGTCCCAGCTGTTGTACTTGTCTCTGAAATTTACGGGTGGGGGTGGGGTAGGCCTACAACGTTCCATTTCTCTTTAACCCTGAGATTTACTTACTTTTGAGAATAAATATATTCAAACAGCACATGGTGATTATTTCAGGAATACTTGTTGGGCAATGAAATGGAGCATCACTCAAGTTCCGTTTCTTCAGAACCAGCAGGGGACAGCAGGTGGTTCACGACAGTGCTGTTACCCCTGGCTCCCTGCAAGCTGCACGGTCCTTTCACACTACATTCAGAGTGGTGACAAAAGACTGTAAATTAGTTTTAATAGTCACTTAACAAATACACATTCCAGTGTTGAATCTGTGTCAAATATCCTCCTTATCATACACAATAAATGCATTTTAAATGCTTAGAAGAGTTATTTGGGAAATTAAGAGTCAATGAGCTTGGTCCCCACACAATGCTACTTGTCAAAGCCACCACAACCATGCACCAGGATTATCTTTTTATTATATTCCTCTAAATTTCCTCATCCCAATGTATTAATTTTGAAGAATTTAGAAGCTAGCTTCCGATCTATATTGAGAAAGATTTCATCCTCTATTTTTATATGAAGCACTTTAATTGCTACTAACATTACCGAAGTTAGTAAATACACAGAAAGGAGGTTGTACCCTTGAAATCATTTATCCCCCAAAGGCAAAATATTTCTAAAGCAGCAGAAAGCAGAAGAGATGGGTGAAACAGGACTTGAATAACGTTATGCTTTTAGGGTCTGTTTTAAAGTTCTACCTGGGTGTTCTCTATAGGAGACTAAGCTTTCACACACTGTAGTCCATTAACAAAAATAGAATGAAGAGGGCCTTATTTATTTATGTGACACTTTGAGAGCTTGTTTGGAGGTTCTAGCAGGGGAGCACAACTACTTGTAAACCCTTGACCGAAGGATGGTTCTCTCCTCTATAGGGGAAGGTTGCCCTCTTTGACAGAGCGCACAGCTTCGAGAGGGACGCACATGGAGCGGTGAGAGAGGAAGGGGACATCCACCTAGCCAGCCAGATCAGCCGAATCAACCCTGGCGAACAATGGGGTGACAGATGTCACAGCCAAATTGCACTCACATCCTCATGTGACACTTTGATTCCTTTTCTGAATTCTATATGACAACTGCAATCAGGTGCAGTGGAAGATATTTTGGAAAGAATCCCCGATACACAGTGTCTGGAAGAGAAAATGATGACTTTCATTTTCCTGCATTTGAAGACCTCAACTCAAGATTTCTCATAAGGAAAGCATAATGACCAAATTAAAATCATTATAAGTTACTTTAAAAATAAGTAAGTTACCTTAGGTCTTCCTTAGGGACAAGAGAAATTCTGGAACTAACTTTGGTCTATATCTTCCCTGACCAGCTGGGCCAAAAAAAAACCTTATCAAGGTCCAAATCTCTTGCTTGTTGGATAACTCTGTTTCACCCACTTAAGAAACATGTTTGGGGAGGCGGGGCAAGATGGCCGAATAGTCAGATGCTTCTGGTGGACCCTCTTATGATGAAGACCCAAAAAAACAAGTGAATTGATTATTTATGGCAATCTGGGAGCCCTGAACATTAGACAGAGCTGAGGAATCAGACTCAGTGGCAGGGGGAGGAAGAGACGGTTTGGAAGCAGCGAGGAGTTGCCAGAAATGACCCAGTGAGAGCCTGAGTCCTTTAGGCCTGATCAGCTTGGGGGTGAGTGGTGAGGCAGGCAAGCAGCCATGCTCAGGAGGTGTGTTTTCCACAGTGGGAGAGACCCAGCGCTAGAGAGTCTACATGGCCACCCAGAACCAGTGAGAAGTAGCCCTCAACAAAAGACAAGCACTTCAGTACAGCTTACTGTGTGGATCAAAAATATCCCGTTTAGGGAAAAACCTCTCTCCCACTGACCTCCCTGCTCCCTGCTCTGTGCTGGGTCCCAGACTGGCTTCAGCAATTGCCATGTCCCCTGGGCCAGAAGTAGGATCTGTCACACGCCCTGAGCCATTCTCCCTGCCATGGAGAGTGAACAAATTAACAAACAGGAAAAAATAAACTGCCGGCTCCCCTGAGCCAGGAACCCAGGATAGGAACAACTCCTTTGCCTAGGCACAGGCATAAGGGTCCACGGACATTGAGTGCCTTTCCGCCTGCATAGACTTGTGTGGGCCCATCTCAACAGTGTAGGCCCTCATTACTGCAGTACAACAGGGTATACACCAGAAGTCTAACCTCAACTGTTTCAGCTGTGAAGTGGCAGGTTCTTGACATTTGACACTGCTCTGACCATAAAGGAGGGTCTTCATCTACCCACATCAGGGGCATGAGGACTGGTGGCTCCACTCATGCCACCTAGCCACCTGCGATAGGGGCCCATGAAAAAGAGGTGCCCCCCCCCCCCCCCAGTCCTTACAGCCAACAGCATTACGTGCTCATAGTCTGGCTGCAAAGCCCACCCACCTACGCAATCTAGGGAACAGGGACACACCTTCCTCCTGGACACTTGGGGGTGGCCGTCAGCCCCCTGCCTTGCTCAGACTGTGTCCTCCTGCTGCAGCCAGATGCCTGTGCCTACACCAATCGCCCATGCCGGTCTAGGACTGTAAGGGAGAGCCTACACCACACACCTGATGGCTATCTACCTGGGAACCTAAGCTGAATCCATACAGGAGGAGGGGGCAGATTCCTGAGCTCACATACCTAGTAACAGATCTAACCACCTGGTGACAGGACGATAGAGCTTCAAAGGTGCCAATAATCAAACTAGCTCATACAAGCAGCCCATGTGGGCATATCAAAACAAAACAAGAAGCTAGGACACACTAAGCAAACATAAAGTAAATAAATATAATAACTTATTGATGGCTCAGAGGCAACAGTCAACCTCAAATCACATAAAGAGGCAATCCATGATGGCTTCAGCAAGCTCCCAAAATAAAGAATCTAGAAATTTTCCAGAGGAGGAAAATTTCTTGGAATTACCAGAGGCACAATACAAAAGATTAATATACAGAGCTCTTCAAGAAATTAGGAAGGAAATTAAGCAAAACGCAGAACACACAATAGACAAAATTAAAAAGATTAGAGAAGAGCATAATGACAAATTCACCAGGCTTCAAGAATCCATAGAGAGACAGCAATCAGAAATCCAGAAGATTAACAATAAAATTTCAGAGTTAGACAACTCAACAGAAAGTCATAGGAGCAAAACTAAGGCAATGGAAGTCAGAATTAGTGAGACTGAAGATAAAGCACTTGACACCACCCTACTTGAAGAAAAATCAGATGAAAGGACTAAAAAAAAAATGAAGAAACCCTAAAAATTATGTGGAACTCTATCAAGAGGAATAACCTACGAGTGACTGGAGTACCAGAACAGGGGAGGATAATGAAATACAGAGAGAATTGTTGAAGATTTGTTGGCAGAAAACTTCCCTGATATCATGAAAGATGACAAGATATCTATCCAAGATACTCATCAAACCCCACATAAGGTAGATCCCAAAAGAAAGTCACCAACACATATTATAATCAAACTTGCCAAAACAAAAGATAATCAGAGAATTTCAAGAGTGGCTAGGGATAAATGAAAAGTCATCTACACTGGAGAGTTAATAAGAAAAAGCTTGGACTACTCAGCAGAAACCATGCAGGCAAGAAGGCAATGGGATGACATACATAAAGCCTTGAAAGAAAAAAACTGCCAGCCAAGAATTATATATCCAGCAAAACTCTCTCTCAAATATGATGGAGAAATTAGGGAATTTCCAGATAAACAGAAGTTTAGGGAATTTGCAAAAACCAAACCAAAATTACAAGAAATACTAAAGGGAGTCCTCTGGTTAGAAAATCAGTAACATCAGATAACAACCCAAGATTAGAACACAGGACAGACCAAAAAGATATCAACCCAGATAGGGTACTCACAAAAATAAATCAAAGCTAAAACACTGAAAATAGGGAAACAGATGTCAACATGTAAAAGATGACAACATTAAAACAAAAAAGAGGGACAGAGATTAAAACAAAAAATGTCAACATAGATTTTTCATATAGACAGGAAGTCAAGGTGATATAAAGAAATAAAAGATTGGTATAAACTTAGAAAAATAGTCATAAATATTAAGATAACCACAAAGGAATCAAACAATCCTAAAGTTAAAATAAAAAACTAGAAAAATATAGACTCAGCAAACACAAAACCAACAACAATGAAAAAGATGAAAAGAAAATACATAAAGAAAAATGACTCACCACAAAAAAATAAGTGGAACAAAGAAACTGTGAACAACACACAAAAAAAGACATCAAAATGACAGCACTAAACTCATACCTATCAACAATAACACTGAATGTACATGGACTAAATGCACCAATAAAGAGACAGAGAGTGGCAGATTGGATAAAAAAACAGGATCCATCTATATGCTGCCTACAAGAGAACACCTTAGACTTAAACACACCACAAATTCAAACTCAAAGGATGGAAAAAAAGAGCAGAAGTGGCAATATTAATCTCTGACAAAATAGACTTTAAAGTAAAATCTACCACAAAGGATAAGGAGGGACACTATATAATGATTAAAGGGTCAATACACCAGGAGGACATAACTATAATAAATATGCACCCAATGACAAGGCTCCGAAATACATAAAACCAACTCTAACAGCACTGAAAAGAGAGACAGCTCCACAATAGTAGTAGGAGACTTCAACACACGACTTTTGGTGAAGGACAGAACATCCAGAAAGAAGCTCAACAAAGACACGGAAGAGCTAAATGCTACAATCAACCAACTTGATCTGATAGACATATACTGAACACTCCACCCAACAGCAGCCAAGTATACTTACTTTTCCAACACACATGGAACATTCTCTGGAATAGACCACATATTAGGCCATAAAGCAAGCCTTAACAAAATCCAAAGCATTGAAATATTACAAAGCATCTTTTCTGACCATAAAGCCATTAAAGTAGAAATCAACAACAGAAAAAGCAAGGAAATAAAATCAAATACATGGAAAGTGAACAACATCTTCCTCAAAAACTACTGGGTTATAGAAGAAATTAAGGATGGAATAAAGAAATTCATAGACTCAAACAATGATGAAAACACATCCTACTAGAACCTTTGGAATATAGCAAAAGTGGTGCCCAGAGGTCAGTTAATAGCAATAAATGCACACATCCAAAAAGAAAAAATGGCCATAATCAAAACATTAACCCTACAACTGGAACAAGCAGAAAGAGAGCAGCAAAAGAAGCCATCAGGCACCAGAAGAAGGAAACAATGAGAATTAGAGCAAAATTAAATGAAATAGAGAATAGAAATACAATTGAAAGAGTTATCAAGACCAAAAGCTGGTTCTTTGAAAAGATCAACAAAATTGATAAATCATTGGCCAAACTGACAAAAGAAACACAGGAGAGGAAGCAGATAACCCGTATAAGAAATGAGATGGGTGATATCACAAGAGACCCAACTAAAATTAAAAGAATCATAACAGAATACTATGAAAAATTGTACTCTAACAAATTTGAAAACCTAGAGGAAAATTTCTAGAAACTCACTACCTACCTAAACTAACACAAACAGAAGTAGAACAACTAAATAAACCCATAACAAAAGAAGAGACTAAAAAGTTAATTTAAAAAACTCCCAACCAAAAAAAAGCCCTGGCCCGGATGGCTTCACTGGAGAATTCTACCAAACTTTCAGAGAAGAGTCAACACCACTACTACTAAAGGTATTTCAGAGCATAGAAAAGGATGGAATACTCCCAAACTCATTCTATGAAGCCAGCATAATGCTGATACCAAAAACAAGTAAAGACGGCACAGAAAAAGAAAATTACAGACCAATATCCCTCGTGAACATAGATGCAAAAATCCTCAACAAAATTCTAGCCAATAGAATTCAGCAACATATCAAAAAAATAATTCACCGTGATCAAGTGGGATTTATACCAGGTAGGCAGGGATGGTTCAACATTAGAAAAACAATCAATATAATCCATCACAGAAATAAAACTAAAGACAAGAACTATATGATCTTATCAATCAATGCAGAAAAGGCATTTGACAAAGTCCAACACCCATTCATGATAAAAACTCTCAACAAATAGGAACAGAAGGGAAATTCCTCAATATAATTAAGGGCATTTATACAAAGCCAACAGCCAACATCATCCTGAATGGAGAGACTTTGAAAACATTCCCCTTGAGAATGAGAACCAGACAAGGATGCCCTTTATCACCACTCTTATTCAACATTGTGCTGCTGGAGGTCCTAGCCAGAGCAATTAGGCTAGAAAAAGAAATAAAGGGCATCCAAATTGGTAGCGAAGAAGTCAAAGTATTTCTATTAGCACATGATATGATCTTATACACAGAAAACACCAAAGAATCCACAAGAAAACTACTGGGACTAATAGAAGATTTCAGCAAAGTTTCAGGATACAAGATAAACATACAAAAATCAGTTGAATTCCTTTATACTAACAAAGAGAACCTTGAAGAGGAAACCACAAAATCAATATCATTTACAATAGCCCCCAAGAAGATAAAATACTTGGAATAAATCTAACCAGAAACATAAAAGACCTACACAATGAAAACTACAAGACACTACTGCAAGAAATCAGAAGAGACCTGCATAAGTGGAAAAACACACCTTGCTCATGGATTGGAAGACTCAACATTGTGAAAATATCAATTCTACCCAAAGCTATCTACATATACAATGCAATCCTGATCCAAATTCCAATGGCATTTTTTAATGAGATGGAGAAACAAATCACCAACTTCATATGGAAAGGGAAGAGGCTCCGAATAAATAAAGCTTTACTCAAGAAGAAGAACAAAGTGAGAGGCCTCACACTACCTGATTTTAGAACCTATTCTACGTCACGGTAGTCAAAACAGCCTGGTATTGGTACAACAGATACATAGACCAGTGGAACAGAATTAAGAATCCACACATAAATTCATCCACCTATGAGCAGCTGATATTTGACAAAGGTCCAAAGTCTGTTAATTGGGGAAAAGACAGTCTCTTTAACAAATGGTGCTGGCATAGCTGGATATATATCTGCAAAAACCTTAAACAAGACCCATACCTCATACCATGCACAAAAACTAACTCAAAATGGATCAAAGACCTAAATATAAAATCAAAAGCAATAAAGATCATGGAAGAAAAAATAGGGACAACGCTAGGAGCCCTAACACATGATATAAACACAATAGAAACCATAAGTAACAATGCACAAGCACCAGAAGAGAGACTAGATAAATGGGAGCTCCTAAACATCAAACACTTATGCTCATCAAAAGACTTCACCAAAGGAGTCAAAAGACAACCTACAGACTGGGAAAAAATTTTTGGCTATGAGAAATCTGATCAGCATCTAATCTCTAAAATCTATAAGATACTGTAAAACCACCACAACAAAAAGACAAATAATCCAGTTAAAAAATGGGCAAAGGATATGAACAGGCACTTTACCAAAGACGATATTTAGGCAGCTAACAAACACATGAAGAAATGCTCACCATCATTAGCCATTAGAGAAATGCAGATCAAAACTACAATGAGATATCATCTCACCCCAACAAGGCTAGCATTAATCCAAAAAACACAAAATAATAAATGCTGGAGAGGTTGTGGAGAGACTGGAACACTGTTGGTGGGAATGTAAAATGGTACAACTACTTTGAAAATCGATTTGGCGCTTCCTTAAAAAGCTAGAAATAGAAGTACTGTATGATCCAGTTATCCTACTACTTGGATATATCCTAGAGAAATAAGAGCCGTCACACGAATAGATACATGCACACCCATGTTCACTGCAGCACTGTTCACAATAGCAAAAAGATGGAAACAACCTAGGTGCCCATCAACTAACAAATGGATAAACAAGTGATGGTATATCCACACAATGGACTACTACACAACGATAAAGAACAACGATGAAGCCATGAAACATAATATGGAGGAATCTGGAGGGCATTATGCTGAGTGAATTTAGTCAGTCACAGGAGGACAAATATTGTAGAAGACCACTATTATAAGAACTCTAGAAAAGGTTTAAACACAGAAGACAACATTCTTTGATGGTTACGATGGTGGGGAGGGAGGGAGAGGATTATTCACTTACTAGATAGTAGACAAGTTTTATCTTAGGTGAAGGGAGGGACAGCACCCACTACAGCGGAAGTCAGCACAACTGGACTAAACCAAAGCTAAGAAGTTTCCTGAATACAATCAAACACTTTGAGTAACAGAGTAGCAGGGGTAGGGGTCTGGGGACCATGCTTTCAGGGGACATCTAGGCCAATTGGCATAACAAAACTTATTAAGAAGTGTTCTGCATCCTACTTTGGTGAGTGGCGTCTGGGGTCTTAAAAGCTTGCAAGCAGCCATCTAAGGTGCATCAATTGGTCCCAACCACCTGGAGTAAAGGAGAATGAAGAACACCAAAGACACTGGCAAGTATTAGCCCAAGAGACAGAAAGGGCCACATAAACCAGAGATTTCTTTAGCCTGAGACCAGAAGAACTAGATGGTGCCCAGCTACCAGCAATGATCACCCTAACAGGGAACACAAGAGAGAGTCCCGGATGGAGCAGGAGAAAGGTGGGGTGCAGAAGTCATATTCTAGTAATAAGACCAGACTTAACGGTCTGACTGAGACTGGAGGAACCCCGGAAAGCATGGCCCCTGGATTCTCTATCAGCCCAGAACTAAAACAATTTCTGAGGCCAACACTTCAGATGGTCTAGACTGTGGGACATAAAGTGATACTCGTGAGGAGTGTGCCTCTTAGCTCAAGTAGATACAAGACACTAAACAGGCAGCTTCTGTCGGGAGATGAGACGGGAAGGCAGAGAGGGTTAGGAGCTGGTTGAATGGACACAGGGAATCAGGGGTGGAAAGGAGTGTGCTGCCACAGTATGGGGAAAGCAATCAGGGTCACATAACAATGTATGTATAAATTTTTGTATGCGAAAAAATTTAAAAAAAAGAAAGAAAGAAACACGCTTGGTTGGCAAAAAGGAACATGCTAAACATGCATTCTAGCACCTGGAGAGACTGTAGCCCACTCCCATCACTGAGTGGGTAAGGAACTGGAAATGAGCCTGGAGAATAACAAGAAACTACTCTTTCCAAGTGAGACAGCCCACCCCTGGAATGAAAGGAGGTCGCACTCACTCCATTCCGGAGATCTGGGAGTGCACACAAGCCGCTCATAACTGCGAAGGCTTGAGTTCGGCCAGGCCAGCGCCGCTCAGTGCATGTGGTTCTGCCACGGAAGTTCCATCCGCAAATCTGCATTCTCGCATCTCCTCCCCACCCTCCTGGCCAATTATTCTCTGGGCAGTTGTTAGACTGGCCCAGTGATGACTGCCAAACTGAGGCCGAACCGTCCCTCTGCTGAATACCTCAGAGTACCCAGGGAGGGAACATACATGAGGCAACTGCCTTCAGTCAGGAAAGCTTTCACTTTACCTTTTTGCTTATTTAGGAACAGCAGAGGGGGCGCTGCGCTGGGCCCTCGTGGCCCAGAGCCCTTTGCGGCCGCGGGACTTGGGCTGGAACTGGCAGCTTCCGCAGGTCTCGGCTGCAACGTGGGCCCCTGGGGCGCCTCGTCTCGGTCTCCAGAGGACAGCTCGGGGCCGGTCTCGGGGGCAACTGAGGGGTACTTGAAGGGGTCAGGCTCGGCCTGGCCCCGCCGGCTTGGCGCGCCGTCTTCAGCCCGGGTGCTGGTCTCCTCCCGTATGGCGTCCAGGGCGCCCGGCTTCATCGGGGGCGAATCCTGCTCCCGCTTGGGGCTCTCTTCCGAGGCCGAGGAGGCGTCGCACGACTCGATGATTAGCTCGCTGTCCAGCTCGGCCTCGCGTTCCTCCCTGAGAATGCTGTACTGGACGGACGGCGAGGCTGGCGAGGGCGGCGGGCCGCTCACGTGGCCAAAGGTCACGTAGCCGGAGGGCAGTGCGTCCTCGGCGGCCAGCGGGTCCTCTGACACCAGCTCAATCTCCGAGTCCCCTGACTCCGCGCTGCTGGCCTCGTGGTCCAAGGGACTGGGGATAGCCGGCAGCCCGGACCTGGCCTTGGCCTCGGGCCTGTCGCCCACCTGGCCCACCGGCCTTGGGCTCTCCGTGGTTTCATATGATAACCCCTTTGCTTCTTTAATGGCAGTGATCAGCTCATCCTCTGAGATGCTATATTTCCCCTGGGATTCTGCAGCAGATGGTTCTGTATCCCACAGAAGGCAGAAAAGCCAGAGAGGCACACACACGGACAGACAGATGGACAGAGAGAGAAGAGATAAAACAGACTTCCATTAGGGAAGATGTTTTGTCATTGCTTGAGAAACACGTATCTCATTAGCACAAAAATATGTTTCCAGGGCTATGCTGGAAAGACAGGCTACCAGAACTAAAATGCTAATTACTTTTATGGCCCAATTAATCAGTGTTTTACATACCTATCTCAATCTAGCTATTTTTAAAAATGACCCAGCAATTTCTTAGCAACAGAACCTTGGGTGGTTTTTCTGCTTTGAAGCGGCAAAGATTCTAGAAGTCATTGTTTTGATTTTTGATTCATTCCTTCAATGATGTGTTTCAATTTCATAGAGATGGCTTCAGATATTCTGATGGACATAACTCTCTAATTTGGCCCACCAATATAAGCAACATCTGAAAATAATGTATTACTCCTTATCCATTGCTGTTCATGTTCATCCTTTAATAAGACAACAACTTTGGATCCTTGTATACAACTTTTATTCTGAGCTTTACATTTCCTGTAAGAATCAGTATTTTCACTCTTTTCTTTTTTTTTAGTGTACAGTGCAACTGGGTGAAACAATGTAAGAAATGCAGGCTGTGCAGATTACCATAATGTACAAGCCTGCAGGCCTCCCAAGGGTGGAAGCCCACTGCCATTGTTTCCCCTCTCTGAAGTTCGTGTTGAGAAGAACTAAACCCTAGAGTCATCCTCAGTCCCCAGGATGAATGCCCACCTCCTTCCAGATGTTTATCCAGATGGCCTATAAGCCACACTGGCAATCTTGCTGAGATTTCTCTGCCTTGGATGAGACCACCTGGAATCACCATGACAACAATGTTCAGGAGCTTGGTTTTCCCTTGCCACACAGCAGGGCCTTATTTCAGAATATTCTAGACAATGGTCTCTGGCCCTTTTGTGAGCAAGAACTATCTGTCATTTCTCCAAAGCTCTGAGGTCACTGGGGAGATTGGAGGAGGGGGGAGAAGTGGTTAGGTAATCTGTTGCTTTAGGATGTGGGAAAATCCCAATGGATAAAACATTTTAGACTTTTTAAATTTTCTATAAAGCAGAATTGATTTTATCCTTTACCCGCATATCATTCATTCATCTATTATTTATTGAGAACCAACTATGTGTAAGGCCTCTTCTAAGCACTTGGGAAATATTCATGAATGAAACAGGTAATAAAATCCCTGCTATAGTCTAATGGGAGGAGAACACAACACAAAAACAATATACATAATTAATAAGTAAATTACATACTATGTTATGAGGGTAAGTGCTATAAAAAAAAGTAGAGCAGGATAAGGGGATTAGGAATAGTGAGAAGGGGTTGGGATAGTTTTGCAATTTTAAATAAGGAAGTCAAGATAGGCCTCATTGAGAATGTAACATATATTCAAGACCTGAAGGACGTAAGAAAATGACTCATGAAGATTTCCACAGGAAAATCATGCCAAGAAGAGGGAATAAATAGCACAAAGACCTGGAGCTGGGGGCTGCAATGATTTCTAGGTATTGCAAGGAGGCCACTGTGTCTGGGGCAAAGTTAACAATAGGAAAGGAGGTCAGAAACACGGGCATTTAAAAAGATTTATTGCACGACTCCAAACCCTATTTTTTATAGAGGTTATTTCCTTAATAAGTTGTGCACATAGTTCTTTGATACGATTTCCAATACCATAAAGATGTAAAAACTACATTTCTAAATGGTAGGCTAGAACAAGGAGGAAGAAGATAAGGAGTAAAGACTAGTGTACATTAAGAAACAATCTATACCTCCAGAGAAATGTCAGCAGTGGCATCGTTACAGTTCCATTTGGTGGGTGCCAGCAAAGGACTCTGACTGATAGAGCCCCATGCTTAAGAGTGACTTGGCTTGATTTCAAACTCAGGTCTTTCTGTTCCTTGTGCTTTCCACTATATCACACTACAGCTTTTATAAAAGGGGTGGGGTCTGAGGTGGGGTAAGTTATATTTTGAAGGATGAGATGAAAAGGAAAAGGGCACTGTATATCCACATAAAAAAGAATGAAGTTAGATCTCTAATCTCACACCATATATAAAATGTATATGTAAGAGCTAAAACTATAAAACTCTTAAACGAAATCATAGGTGTAAATCTTCAAGACCTTGGATTCGGCAACGGTTTCTGAGATATGACACCAAAAACACAAGTGACAAAAGAAAAAATAGATAAATTCGACTTCATCAAAATTAAGAAGTTTTGTGCTGAAAAAGAAACCATCAAGAAAATGAAAATAAAGGAGGAACGTCAACTATTTAACATGGAGGTGGAGGTCCATAAGCTGGAAATGATGTTCCAGAAGGCTGATTCTGATTTGGATTGCATTCTGTACAGGCTGGAATATGGAATCAAGAACAATCATCCTGATTTAGCTGGTACAAAAAATCCTGTTACACTTTTAGAGGAATTGTCAACGATAAAGTCTGGATATCAGACTTTGCGTACATGCTTTAAACCAAATGCTGTTGAACAGAAAGAGACTAAGGGCTACACCTGTGTCACTTTCAATAAGACTGTGACCATGATACAAGAACTACAAAGGCTAACAGATCTGAAGCTGTCACCACTGACTAAAAACAGAAAACTGCAGAAAAGCAATTAAAATCTCACATGCCAGACTTGTGAAGAACTGGACTTGGAAAAGGGAACTCTAATGGAGAAGAGATCAATTCCAGAGAAATTTAGGAAGATGTTTTGTTAACACTTGCTGAATAGAGGTGGGGGCTGGTGAGGTTGGGGTGGATGACTGGATAGTGATGCCTTTCACAAGAGAGGGGAATATAAGAAAGGCAGATATTATATGAATGAAGTTCAGCCAAAAGAATGGAAGAGGAATAAAGGGATTTAAACAATATATTCCCACTTAGTCTTGTAATTTCAGGCAAGAAAATCCCTTTAAACTATTTTGCATCATTTTTTTTTTTGGTATAATCGGGATGTATAATGTAGATGTCCTGGCATATTGTAAAAGAATGTTAATAGGTACTATCAGTCAGTCAAAATGTGAATGAGTGTGCTTTCAAAATAAAAGGACAGACAAAATATTTATATATTATCTATCACATACATGTATATATATATATATATATATATATATATATATGTTTTCATTTTTTTGAATGTTGATTAAAGATGTAGTTACATTACTGGTGAGACTGGTAACACCCAGTATGTGACCTACAGTCTCACATGAAACCTAACTAAAATAATAAGCTTACTTTCTCTGTGACAGTCTCACTTTTGTTTATTCTTTTCCTATTCCTTCTGCCTGCTAATGTTGAGCAGCATCAGCTGTTTCCAAATGCTCCTTTAAAATGCTCATGTTGTATTTCAATATTCCCTTTGTTGTCGTTCATCCTATATTATTGTAATTATTTATAATATATGAAAGCTAATAATATATGATAAATAATATATGATTTAAAAAGAAAATGAAAACACAATCCACAGAATGGGAGAAATTTTACAAATCATGTATCTGATAAGGGACTTGTATCTAGAATATATAAAGAACTGTTACAATTCAATAATAAAGAGACAAGATAACTCAATTTAAAACATTGGAAAGGGCTTGAATAGAGAGTTCTCCAAAGAAGATATACAAATGGTCAATAAGCACATGACTAATGCTCAGTATCTTTAGTTATTAAGGAAATGTAACTCAAAACCACAATGAGGGACCAGTTCACACTCACTATGATGGCTATAATAAAAGACAGCAACAAGTGTTAGCGAAGATGTGGAGAAATTGAAAACTTCATACGTTGCTGGTGAGAATGTAAAATGGTGCAACTGCTTTGGAAAACTATCTGGCAATTCCTTAAACCATTAAACACTGAGTCATCATATGACTCAGTAATTCCACTCCTAGGTATCTATTCCCAAAAAAATGAAACATATAACCACTTGTACACAAATGTTTATAACTGCATTATTCCACAGTAGCCTAAAAGTAGAAACAACTCAATATCATTCAATTGGTGAATACATAAATAAAATATAGTGTACATTCATGCAAGAGAATATTATTCACCAATAAAAAGACATGAATTAGATACACACTATAACATAAATGAACCTTGAAAACACTGTGCTAAGTGAAATAAATCAGTCACAGAGAACCACGTACTGTATGATTTCATTTATACGAAATTTCCAGAAGAGGCAAAACAGGCAAATCTATAAAGAAAGTAGATCAGTGGTTGCCTAGGGCTAGGGGCAGGGGAGGAGTGGGGGAATTTGGTGGTGATGGGTAAGAGAAGAGGTACAGGGCTTCTTTTTAGGGTAATGAAAATGTTCTAAAATTTATTGTGGTGATAAAGTCACAATTCTGTGGATATACTAAAAGGCACCAAAATATATACTTTAAATGGATGACTTGTATGGTATGTGAATTATATTTCAATAAAGCTGTTTAAAAAAAAAAAAAAAAAAAGATGGAAGGAGACTTGGTCCCTGAATTAGCACATATAGGAAAATTGCCCAATCTACATTGAACTGTGCCATGAGTGAGAAGTAACTTTAGTTACGTTAAGCCACTGAGATTTGAGGATTTTTCTGTTACAAAAGCTAGTGGAATATATACCTCTTCAATCTGGATTCTGCCTTCTCTGCTCACCGAAGTTTCCTGATGACCTCTGATTCACTTTTGAGTTCTCATCTTGTGTGATTTCTTAACAGCACTTGACAATTGTCCTCTCTTCCTTTGGCTTCTGCAACACCACCCTCTTTAGATTTTCCTTCTAGCTCTCCTAGCTCTCAGTCATCTTTGTGAGCCCCTTTACTTTCTCTTCCCAGCCATTATCTGTTGGCCTTCCCCAAAACTCTACCCTAGGCTCTCTTCTCACTTTATGTTCTGTTTCAAGGTGATTTCACCCACTTCTACCGTCAATAGGTCTCAGTTACCATCACTACGCTGACGACTCGAAGTCTCTGGGTGGCACAAACGGTTATGTGCTTAACTACCAACCGCAATGTTGGTGGTTCGAACTTACCCAGAGGCACCTCAGAAGACAGACCTGGTGATCTGCTTCTGAAAGGCCTTGAAAACCCTATAGAGCAGTTCTTCTATTCTGTATACATGCCATTGCCATGGATCAGAAGCCACTCAATGGCAACTAACAATAACAACAACAAGCTGATGACTCACAACTTTGCTCTCCCAGAGAACAGGAAGAAAACAAGGCAGAATGGGCTAAGTGTAACTGTATAGTACAAAGTACTAGAGGAACTTAGAACAGATAATGGAGGAAGTTCATTTCAATTAGTCTTGAAATACAAATAGAGCTTCAAATGCAGAAACAGTCCAAGAAGAATAAACTACATGAGCAAAGATATGGAGTGCATTCAAACAGCAGCAAATTCAGAAGTTTAATTGGAGTATTGTGGGGGATGATACAGGATGACATAACTGGAAAGGTAAGCAGGCCTCCGTTCATGGAAGGTCTTGGAAACTGATTTAAGAGTCAGTACTTTATCAGGCAGGTACTAGTGGCTTCTGGAAGAGTTAGGATGAACTTAGGAGAGAAACAAGTAGAAGGAGGATGATCCATTCAAAGAGGACATTACAATAGTTGAGAGGAGGAATTATGATAACTTAAAGGGTAGTGGTGCTGAAAGGATGGAAAGGAGAGGAAAACCCTAGAGACACTGAGGAGAGGGAAACAACAGACACTGGGTCTGATTCCTGTGGTAGGTGAGAAAAGGCAGGGCACCAAATATCACTCAGAAACAGTGAGCCTAGATGAGTAAAATGAATAAGGATTCCATATTCAGAAACATGGAAGTCACTAGAACGAGCTGCTTTGATGAGAAGCGGGATGAAAATTTTTATCTTGGATGTTTCTTCCCTTCCTGTTGCATAAACCAAACCAAACCTGTTGCCATCAAGCCAATTTCGACTCATAGCGATGATACAGGACAGAGTTGAACTGCCCCATAGGGTTTCCAAGGAGTAGCTGGTGGATTCAAACTGCTGGCCTTTTGGTTAGCAGCCAAGCTCTTAACCACTGCACCACTAGGGCTGCAATATATCCTTCCAATTTCTTATACTGGAAGCCTCTGTCTGACCACTCAAACTACTCGATCTGATTATGAACTCCTGCTTGCACAGTATTCCTAGAAGACTACATAGCAGGCAGGCAGGGCATGGGCTCAGAGGGTCACAAGTGGTCCTGCAGGATAGCCCACCCTGTATGCCAGCTGGCCTGATGCTACGTAGTTCAGGAGACAGGCTGGTGCTTACTCATTCCTTACAACCAGGAACCTCAGGCAGCTTTATATTTGTTTGTGTGATGATTTTATTAATGTCTGCCTCTTTACCCTTTGTCATTCTCCCTGAGTCCAGACTGAAAGCACCATGAGGGCAAGGTATGCTACCATATGATCAACACTTCATGCAGTGCCTGGCACACAGTAGGTACTCAATAAATAGCATTCATGTGAAAGCTAGGTCAAATCTTTAGAAGAGTTCATTTGGCTCAAAACTGCCCTTAGAGAGTCTGACTTAGTATGAATAGGCCTGGATGGGGCCCAGACAACTGCATTTTGTAACTCTACGGGTAATTCTAATATTCACCTTCAGTTAAGACTTCCAGATTTAGCCAATGAAAATACAGGATGCCCAGAAACATTTGAATTTCAGCTAAACAATGAATACTCTTTAGCATAAGTATGTCCCATGACATATTTGTATTTTCTCTCGCCCTTTGAATTATTGTGTTGGCAAAGAATATTGAATATACCATGGACTGCCAGAAGAACAAACAAATCTATCTTGGAAGAAGTACAGCCAGAATGCTCCTTAGAAGTGAGAATGGTGAGACTTCATCTCACGTACTTTAGACATGTTGTCAGGAGGGATCAGTCCCTGGAGAAGGACATCATGCTTGGTAAAGTAGAAGGTCAACGAAAAAGAGGAAGACCCTCAGTGAGACAGACTGAACAGCGGCTGCAACAATGGGCTCAAACAAAGCAATGATTACGGGGATGACGCAGGACCAGGCAGTGTTGCATTCTGTTGTACACAGGGTCACTATGAGTCAGAACCGACTCAACGGCACCTAACAACAACAACATCTGGCAACACTACCTCCAGTTGAAAATGACTGTTTTAGAGCATTCAGAAAAGATGGCTACAGGATTTTGTTTTATTTACTCAGGAGAAAGAATGATATCAGCTATGGAGTGTGGGAGGAAAGGCCTGATGGGTTTCACCATGAGCAAATGAAGGTACTACATTAAAAATAATCCATACTTAACCCACCCCCACTGCCAGAGACTCAATTCTGACTCATAGAGACCCCATGGGGTTTCCAAGGCTGAAAATCTCTAAGGAAGCAGACTGCCACATCTTTCTCCCTCAGAGCCACTGGTGGTTTTGAACTGCCAACTTTTCGATTAGCAGTGAATCACTTTAACCACTGTGCAACCAGGGCTCCTTAATCCATACTTAGCATGAATCAAAGGAGACTCAGTAGTCCTTGAAGATGTTTTCTTCATTCGTAATGGGAACTAAAAGTTCAACAAAATGCTAGAAGGAATCTGGAATAGAATAGTTTTCCCATTCTTGTTTAAAGCTTTGTGTTCCTGCAGTTATGATACTAGTTATTATGTGTCAAGACTGACACAGCAAAGCTACAAACAGTCAACTAAAATAATCAAATAGATATAAAACTGGAGAAGTTAGAACTGCCCACCTGGGGAGATGTGTTTGTGGATGATGATAATTATAATGATGTAATTAAGGTAAGTAGAAATGTGAAATAGGCCGGTTTAGCAAGTCGCAGATGCCAATATCCAAGTGTGAAGATGCAAGAGTTAGAGATGCAAAGGCTAGAGAAGGTGGGGATGTAGGGGTTGCCTCTGCTTCTCCCACACAGGATGAGGTGGGACAGGGTGGGGTGTGGAAGCTCCTGCTGCCACTCTGCCACCTGGGATATAGGAGGCCCCTTCTGTGCTTAAGAGAATGAGTTCAAGATTGGTTTAATATTTTGCCTTGAGTCAGAGGAGGAGAATGTTTAAATTGAAAAAGATCACAGCTTAGCGGATTCCAAACTTTTTTAACCAAAAAAACCCACAAAACTTTAGTTTAAAAAAATAAAAGCACATGCAGAACTTTAATAAAGTAAGAAGATAAATATGACAATGCTGAGTTGCAAGGGGAGGAGATGAGTATCCTTCATTTAGGTTTCTTCTAACTGTCCAATCCTACCCCATCAACATACACTGACAACTCCCCGCCTCCCCACTGTCAAACTTAGAGCTGGGGCCCGGAATATTAAATGCTCTCCTCAAAGAGCTCCAGTTGGTCTGGGCAGGATAGGTCTGGAGAGAACAGTGAAGGTGCTCTCCCCATGATGCCTCCAGGAGACCACCAGGTCTGGGAAGGAGAGCTAACCCAGAAGCAAGTAATACCTCTCTCTGTGATCTGAACAGAAGGGCCATATGAGGATCTTAAGGTTTTCAATGTTATCATACCTCTCCCCTCAAATGAAGAAAGAAACATTTTACTAAGCAAATCTGATAGGACTTTAAGGAAAATTCCAGATATCAACTTTTATACAATGGGTAAAAAAGTTGTTTGTTAAATAAATTGGTTAAACTAAATGATATTTAAGGAAGGTCATACAGTAAAGTATTTTGAGTGCCAATCTTCATTCGTTAATACGTGTTTTAGGAATTTGGATTTCTATGTGTGGGGTTTTCCCAATGGAGGGCACACCAGCTCCTTTACCTGTTCCAGAAGATGGAGGAGTGACAGATCCTGGACTGTCATCCTCAGGCTCTGAGACAGTAACAGTGGGGACTGTGTCAGGACTTGGTTTCAGACAGATGTCTTGCTTCTCGGGGGTCTTCTCTTGGGTAGCAGTCTCAACAGAAGGTTCGATCTCAGTCAGCGTGATTTTGACGGGGGCTGTGATCACAGGAGCACGGTGCTGTTCTTCAGGGAGATCATCTATATAAGGTGCAAATGTTGATTCTTCAGATAAATGGTCTTTGATGATCTTTCCCTCCACAGGAACTGGTTTCTCAGGTTCAAGGACCCCTTCTGATTTTGTTGAAATTCCAGTGTCTTTATTCTTAAAATCCAAGTCTTTATCCTCCAACTTGGGGTGACATTGCTCCTTATGCTTCACTTCTTCTGGCCTGGTTATGTCAATGTATTTATAAGCTTCTGCTTTCATCTGGTCCAGAGGATCTGCTAAGATCTTGTTCACTTCCATAGACTCTGCAGGAGTCATCTCTATTCCAGAATCAGAACTAAATAAGCCATGCGGCTCCGTGCCAGGCACATCGGGCAAAGAGGGTCCAGGAGTACGCAACTCTTCAGGGCTCTCTGAACTGGTGACATGGCCATTTTTCTTCTGAAGAATTCCAGTGAAATACGTAGAATCCACCTGAGGTGGGTAACAGACATCGGAAATAAGAGACGTGTAACAGCTTCCTTCCCCATCTTTTGATGTCGTTGAAAAGGTATGATCCATGGCACTGGGAGGATCTGCCACACCTATGAATCAAAACAACAGCACACAGTGAGTGGGGACCTGGCTTCAGTCCTCTGTCCTGTAACCCACTCACTGCCCATCCCAAAGCCTATGGAGACCGGGCACCTTTCCCCCCAGAGAGACCCCAGAGTTCTCTCAGAGCACTGGCATGTTAATTTGCCTTGTCTCTCTGATATTCCACAGCACACAGAATTTTCCTGGCAGCAAACCACAGAGGCCCACACAAGCTACCACACCCAGAAAAGCTGCAGAGGGATTCCAGAGGACGAGAAAATTGATTTTCAACATCTGCTACCTCAATGCACAAAGACTTGATCTTAGTAACATAAAAGAGAAAACTTGCTTGTATCAAAGTATGAATGGCTCTTTAAGTTGTGGCTGAAATGTAGGGTAATTCAGATTTGTAAATGCAACAAGAGGACAGTAGACTGGGGGGTGGGAGGGAACCTGCTTTTGGACACTCACAGAGCTGGAAGAGGCCTCAAGAGAGCCCATGGTCCAGTCTTTGCGTTCATAGACTCCTGCCTCTTCCTGGATGGACACCATCCATTCTTTATTTAAAGGTCCTCAAAGAAAGGACTCCTAGTTTCCTGACGGCCCCATCCCAAAGTAGTAGCACCTTAATGGCACACCTCCTTAATTATTCAGTTTCCCCTCATTTTGTTTCCCCTCCTCCTTCACTCCTCTACTGCCCATTCTTTGCCTTCCAGGAGGATTCAAAATGACCCACTGGAGATGTCTTAGTTCCACTGGTGGTGCTGAGAGCAAAGCAAGTTTCCAGGTCTGAGTCTATAGCATGTTTACACCTGGCCTTCATTATACTAATAAACCAGCCAAAAAATTCATTCATAGTGAGAAGAAAAGGAGAACCTCCTATTGTTTTTCTTTGCTGTAAAATACTGTCAGAGGAGAAGAACATTAACATTAACTGAGGTTTCACTATGTGTTAAACAATGTGATTTTACCTATGCAGTAAGTAAGCCCCACTCTCACAACACATACACACAAACATATCAGACACACATACACATACACAGAGCACAAACAACATAAAAACCCTTAAGACATGCCCCAAAATAATCCAGATTAGGGCACCAACTGATATAAAAGAAATAAAAAATAGTTGTTGTTGGGTGCCATTGAGTCAATTCTGACTCATAGTGACCCTGTGTGACAGAGTAGAACTGCCTCATGGGGTTTTCTTGGCTGTAATCTTATGGAAGCAGATTGCCAGGTCTTTCTTCTGCAGAGCCACTGGGTGGGTGGGAACTGCACAGTAATATAATGATATTAATCACTAACATTTGTGCTTGCTATGTATTAGGCATAGTTCCAAGCTTTTTATTAATATTGGCTCATTTGATCAAAAAAGCAATCTTAGAAGGCTGATACTATTTGTGATGGTTGAGATTGTGTGTCAACTTGGCTGGGCCATGATCAGTGTTTTAATGTAATCACTCCCATGATTGAACATACTGTGAGTAGCCAATCAGATGAAAGGGAGTCTTCTTGGGGGTGTGGCCTGCATCTGTATATAAGCAGACGTTCTGGCTTTTTGCTCTCTCTGGATCCTGCGGCTGCTTCCTGTCGTCTCATCTCCTGTTCTTGGGACTTAAGCTGTCAGTTTATCTGCTGAACCTGGGATTCGTTGATCTGCACAGCCTGTGAGCAGGAGCCCTGTTCTCTGACCTGCCTATCTTGGGCTTGCCAGCTTCTGCAGCTGTGTGACTTGGGAGAGGCCTCTACCCTGATCCACGAACTTGGGATGTTCTAGCCTCTACAATCACGTGAGCTGTTTCCTTGATATAATCTCTCTCTATGTATATATACATTTATACACTTTACTGGTTTTGCTTCTCTAGAGAACCCAGCCTAAGACACTATTATTAGTCTCATTTTACAGATGAGGAAACTGAGGAACAGAAGGGCTAAATAACTTGTCTAAGATCTCACAGACAGGAAGTGACAGAGCTAGGATTCAAGGCCAAGCAGCCTAGAAGCCAGGAAACCTCCCCTCATGCCCTCTGCATCTTCTTAAATCAGTTTGTGAATTTTTTTTAAGTAACTTTGAATCAGTAGTTTTACAATTAAACTTAACTTTCATCCTTTCCTAGCTTTCTTCTTGGTTGTTTGTCTATGAGGAATGGAAAAGCACAAAACCTCTTCACTGATTCACCACTCTCCTGCCTCAGCAGCTTTGCACTAGCTGTTCCCTTTGTTTGGAACACCCTTCTGCCAGATATCTGCACACCTAACTCCCTTACCCCAAGTCTTTGCTCAAATGTCACCTTCTCAATGAGGACTACCCTTATGGCCCTCTAAAACTGCAACCTGCCCTCCCCTCCCCATTCCTTGGCACTCCTGTTCTTCTCTACCGTTCTCTACTTCTTCTTTTCCCCGCATCACTGAGCTCCTTTAATCATACTGTATAATTTACTTATTTATTGTTTGTCTCCCCTTGCTAGGCAAGCTCCATGAGCACAGGACTCTTTGACTATTTTGTTTACTAATGTTACCCAATACCTAGAACATGACCTGGCACATTAGTAGGTACTCAATAAAAAAAGGAATAATAATGATGATGGGCCGTATTGTCTAAGTGTACACAGACCACCAACAGAAAAGCTATTAGATTTAAATCCATGTATGCACACACCTTTTATCCTAAAGAGTTTTTAAAGCTCCTTCATTACATGGACTTAGCTTACAAGTAGGCCTCACTAGAGGCAGAGAGATCAATTCTGAGATATTTTACTGCAGACATTTGGGCCCTGGGATTCTCTGCCACAATTATTTGCAACCTTCAGGTTTTAATAAGTCATTATTCACTAGAAAGTAAGGAGAATTTTCTCCATGGCTATAAATAGCCTAGGGCTTGGGGAGTAGGGAAGGAGATGCTCTCCTGGAGAACACACAACACACAGTAGGTAGTTTCTAGGGCTGTGTTACAGTCATTATCATTTATCACTCAATGCTTCCTTTTCAGGAGCCACCAAAGAACTCTGACCCTTATCACCGATACTTGGCCTGCTGCATAGCCCTCCAGCCCACTGTCTCCTGCCACCAGAGTTATCACACTAAACACAACTGCCATCTGCTCAGCAACCACAAAGGGCTCTGTTCCGCCTTGCTGGATAATCCTTAAGCTCCACAGCTTGGCTACTGAGGTGACGTGAATTCCACCTGGCATCGCAGCCCTGTCTTACTGCTTGTCTCACCACTGTAATATAAATGCCACAAGTGGGTGGCTTTAAAGAACAGAAATTTATTTTCTCATAGTTCTGGGGGCTAAAAGTCCAAATCAGGGTCTCAGCCGTGTGGATTCCTTCCTTTTTGGTAGCTTCAAGCATTCCTTGGTTCTTGGCGATCCCCGTATGGCATCTGTCTTCCCCAGTATGTGCTCGCATCTGTGTCTAATCTTCTCTCTTTATAACTCAGAAGTGATTGGGTTCAGGGTTCAGGATTCAGCCTACACTGGTATGGCCGCATTAACAAAACAAAGAAAACCCTATTTCCAAACAGGATTACATCCACAGGTATTACCCGTTGCTGTTGAGTCGATTCTGACTCACAAAGACCCTACAGGACAGAGTAGAACTGTCTCATACGGTTTCCAAGGAGTAGCTGATGGATTTGAACTGCCGACCTTTTGGTTAGCAGCCAAACTCTTAACCACTGTGCCACCAGAGCCTCTCCACAGATAAAAGGTTTAGGATTTTAACATATATTTTGCAGGGACACAATTCAATCCATAACACTGCTCCTCTCACTTACCCTCCACTCCAGGCATACAAGGAGCCCTGATGGCACAGTGGTTAAGCGCTCAGCTGCTAACTGAAAGGTTAGCAGTTCGAACCCACCAGCCGCTCCACAGGAGAAAGATGTGGCAGTCTGCTTCCATAAAGATTACAGCCTTGGCAACCCCATGGGGCAGTTCTACTCATCCTATAAGGTCGCTATGAGTCAGAATCAACTCGATAGCAATGGGTTTGGGTTTTTTATCTCGGCATACAAAGCCCTACTCAACTTTGCACTTACTCAACCAGTTTTTCTAGGCTTTTCTAGCTCTGCCATCCACTCTCCATCTCAAACTCTAGCTAATATAAAATACCTATCACTCCTCTAACACTTTGTCCTTCCAAGCTCCACATTCAAATCTCTGCCGTTGAACCTCAAACCATTCAAGATAAACATCTATAAGTGCTATCACCTCCATGATGAATTTGCTGACCATTCCTATTGTCCTCCCTCTTCATTCATGTAACAATTTATACCACTCATGTGTCACGTATGACATATGTCATATATGTCCATGTTATCTCTCACCCGTCAGATCCTGGAGTTTGAGGCTCATGTTTTATACACTATATTGTACACAGAAGACATCTAATACAAAATGAATAATGGATCACTCAATCAATCAGTGAACTTATTCTATGCAGCTACTGAGAACAAACAAAGACTAATTAATGTAAGTTCCAAAGAGGATGTTTTTAATCTGCCATGTGAAAGAACAGTCTAACAATTTGAGTGTTTCTGGTCATGGTGGACGCTCAGGCAGAGAGAAGCTTAGCGTCTATGGCAGGTCATGGGCAGAAACCTGAACTCCGTGGGAGGTTAGATGCGACAACTGCAGAAATCCCCTCCCACTTCCTATGATTTTGTACTGATTGGCTGATGCTGTAGTCTGATTAAACTTCCTTTACTTCTTCCCTTCTTATACAACAGTATCAATATCATTTCCCCAAGGTGATACCTCAGAGAATAGGGGCCTCCCAGATGTATGGTAATAATTGAGGGAGCAGGACCTAGATTACATTTACACTATTTGAGAGATTAGAAATAAAGCCAACAATCGGGAAGAACTCTTACACTTAAATTTCTTATTCTACCAGCTATGCCTTGCTTAGAGAGCCCTGCATAAAATTGGAAGGACTCCTTTGCCACATTCTACAAATGCCACCAAGTAGAGGAAGAGGAATAAAGTCATTTCTATAAACCACACATTTTAAACAGCACCATGTTAGAATCTTCTTGGAAGCAACGAATCATCTAAATACTTTGAAGGTGGTCATGTTCCATTTTCTTAAACTGATCTAAATACTCTGAAAGACTCTTAGAGTTCTAACAGAAACTGAAAAAGTATATAAAGGTATATACAAATGTACATAAAACTTTTGAAAACAGAAAATCCTTCTAGACAGGAAATTATGTGAGAGGCGAGACCTATGGGGATTGTTGGAACTGGGAGGCAGAACTGAGCCTAGAGGCTCGGAAAACCCATCAATTCTTGTCGGTGCTTCCTGCAGAGATGGCAGATGTGGGCACTGAGGCAGAGAGCACAAGCCAGCTGCCCCAGACAGGAACGAATATTGTGACATTGTTAAATACAAATCTACTAAATCAAAGTGCTTTCCTTGTCTAGGCTAGACATTACTACCTTCTGTGTAACCAAGAACTTCTTAAAACATCTAATTTCTTCATTCTCTCTGGCTGTTTCCTGAGCCACCTAGAAGTCTGATTTATACTGAGGTGGATGTACATAGACAGTCGACATGTGGACCCACAGATGCCCACTCAGGAGGTGGCTGGACGGGGAGGTCACAGCAAATTCAGTTCTTGGATGCATTTCAAATGGGATTGATTTTCAGATGTTCAACTTACAAGAAACTTCTCAGGAAAGTATTTATAATAAAAATGGATGGATCCATGGGTCACTACTCCTAGTCAAAAACTTAGTATGAGAAAGCTGAAAACATTGCCATTAAATCACAACACGTGCTGATATGATCAGGATTTTTGTATCCACTGATGTCATAGATCAGAAATATTAGTCATGAGATAGACTAGTTCAGTAACCTCACAAAAGGTGAGTGTTCTATTTTAATTTTTTTTTTTAAACTCTCTGGCCAAAGTAAGGAATGGGAAGATGACTTGCTCAAGTTCATTTTCCTTGTCTCAACCCTAAAGTCTTATTTCTTAGCTCTGTGATTCATTGTCAGAGCATCAAGCTCATCCAATTGGTGGTCTACAGTTTAGGCAGTTTGTATTCTGGCTCTAACACTAATAATCACTTGCGAGGCTCTGGGCAAGTTAGCCTGTCTGAGCCTCAGTTTACTCACCTCTAAAATGGGGACAATAATAGTTCCTACCTTATTGGGCTGCTATGAGAATTAAATGAGATAATGCACTTCGCTCTGTGCATGGAACATAGTACATACTCAATAAATGAGAGCTGTTGATTGTATTATTACCTATTTTGTAGGGAGATGCTAGGCCTTTGCCACATATTACCAGCTGTCTATTAGTTTGTTCGTTTATCTCTAATGACATGAAATCAGGGAAGTTTGGGCCAGAAGGAGTTAAATATGGCCAATTCACACTCATATAGAGCTTTGGGGTCTGCCTTAGACGGTGAAGTCCCCAGAGTACAAGGCAGCAGCTGTCTGCACAGCTCCATGAGCTGGTGGTTGTTCATTAAGTACTTTCTAGTGAATGCAACTGTTATAGATTCTGTCATAAACGTGGTGATGACTCTGACCTGAGCATAAGAATTGAAATTTGCTAAGACAATAGACATAAATGCATGGAGGTGTTCAGTGCCCAGAAGTAAGCTTTCTCCCTTGTGAACAGGGCTAACTCTGACCTCTCAGGGTTGAGGTGAGAGGTCTCTGGCTTAAGATGATATTACTATAACTCAATACAGCTTCTCTTACTGCTCTGTGTATCCTGAAATGGGAACAAAGAGAATGCCAGAACAAAAAGACTGGTTATACCAAAAGGTTTTATGAGGACAGATGTAAAAATGCTCTTAGAGAAACATCTGGCTTACCCTTCTCTGTGCAGGGACCCCGGTCCAAAGGATGCGCTATGCTCCCAGCATTGCTTTCTTGGTAGTATGAGGTCCCCCAATTCTCTGCTTGCTTCCCTTTCCTTTTATCTCTTGTAAGGTGAAAGGTGGTGCAGGTCACACCCTAGGGAAACTTCCTTTACATTGGATCAGGGATATGACCTGGGTAAGTGTGGTGTTACAATCCCACCCTAATCCTCTTTAACATAAAATTACAATCACAAAATGGAGGCCAACCACACAATTCTGGGAATCATGGCTCAGCCAAACTGATACACACATTTTTTGGGGACATAATTCAAACCATTACGCATGGGCAGCCTGAGGTCAAAGGATTCTGGGATAGGTGAATTCAGGTCACTGATTCTGGCCTTTATTTATTTATTACTTTATTGTATTTTTGGTGCAAGTGTACACAGCAAAATAAGTTCCCATCCAATCCTGGGTGGATTAAAAAAAAAAAGAAAGAAAAGACAAATTATTATTTGACTAGAGGCAATACTAACAGGGTATAGGGGATATTGGAGTCCCTGGGTGGTGCAAACAGTTAAGCATTCAGCTGCTAACTGAAAGGTTGTTGGTCCAAGTCCACCCAGAGGCACCTAGGAAGAAAGGCCTGGTGATCTACTTCTGAAAAAGCAGCAACTGAAAACCCTCTGGAGCAACACAGGAAGAAGGAGAGACAGGAATAGGAGGAGGAAATGGAATGTGTGGCTTATTGCCTCCATGAACAACTACCTCCTTTGCCATGAGACAGGAAGAACCGGGTGGTGTCCAGTTACCATTACTGAATGTTTCAATCGAAGATTCTATAGAGGGATCCTGATCAAAAAGAAGAAAATGCAGAATAGAATTTCAAATTATCATGGAATCCAGATTTTCTGGAGCCACTGAGGCTGTATGAACCTCTGAAACTATTGCCCTGAGATAATCTTCAAGCTTTAAACCAAAAATATCCCCTGAAGTCTTCTTTAAACCAAACAATAGCTTAACCTAACAGTAAAGTATGTCTGCCTTCAGCATTGTATTCTTTTAAAGAACTATCTATATGGGATCAAACTGACAACAGCAACTTGAAAGGTTAGCTAGGAAGTTTAGGGGGCAGTGAGATTATGTTAAGGGATAAGAAACAATTCGGAAAAGGAGGGTGAAAATGGTTGCACGACTTGAAGAATGTAATCAATGTCACTGAATTGTACAAGTAGAAATTGTTCGATTGGTATATGTTCTGCTGTGTATATTTTCAACAACAACAACAAAAATAAAATAAATTATTTTTTTAAAAAAAACCCCTCTGGAGCACAGTTTTACTCTGACACACATAGGGTTGTCATGAGCCAGAAATGACTCCACGGCAACTGGAGAGATAAGGGATATTAGTCCCGTTCAATTCAGAAATATCAAAAAAGAGGGGCAAAACAAAAAACTGGAGTGACATTGGGGGTGAGAAGTAAGTATTAAAACTCAAAAATTAAAGTCCATGATACAACATGAAGAATGTAACCAATGTCACTGAACACTACGTGCAGAAATCATTGAATGGGAACTTACTTTGCTGTGTACACTTGCACCAAAAATACAATGAAGTAATAAATAAATAAAGGCCAGAATCAGTGACCTGAATTCACCTATCCCAGAATCCTTTGACCTCAGGCTGCCCATGCGTCATGGTTTGAATTATGTCCCCCAAAAAATGTGTGTATCAGTTTGGCTGAGCCATGATTCCCAGAATTGTGTGGTTGGCCTCCATTTTGTGATTGTAATTTTATGTTAAAGAGGATTAGGGTGGGATTGTAACACCACACTTACCCAGGTCATATCCCTGATCCAATGTAAAGGAAGTTTCCCTGGGGTGTGGCCTGTACCACCTTTCACCTTACAAGAGATAAAAGGAAAGGGAAGCAAGCAGAGAATTGGGGGACCTCATACTATCAAGAAAGCAATGCTAGGAGCATAGCGCATCCTTTGGACCGGGGTCCCTGCACAGAGAAGCTCCTAGTCCAGGGGAACACCGAAGAGAAGAAGGCCGACAGAGAGAAAGAGGCTTCCCCTGGAGCTGACGCCCTGAATTTGGACTTTTGGCCTACTTTAACTGTGAGGAAATAAACTTGTCTTCATTAAAACCATCCACTTGTGGTGTTTCTGTTATAGCAGCACTAGATGACTAAGACACCACGTGATGAATGGCAGTAGTGTGGACAGTCGGGCTGTGAGGCTTTTTCCCTGAAGACTCCCACTCATCTTTTCAGAGTGCTAAACAATCAGCAGGCCCAGAGCACGGAGGCTGTGACACATTGGACAACAGAGCTATCTATGAGGGATGGATATGCCAGGAAGGCTCCAGGAGCCATTATGTCACCTCAAACCATTCTCCTTCTTTCTATAATTAAGCTGACTCTAATTTAACATGACAAATGGATTCTGAGAAATCTAGGTACACCCATTTTTTACTGATTTTTACCTATGATTGATGAAAATTAGCTAATAGAGTTAAAAAAAAAAAAAAAATGAGCCTGCATTCTCTAGCAACAGATTCTAAGCCAAAGCTGATGACATGCTTGGGGATTTAAGAATGAGTAACTACTTTTTCTTTCCCCAACTTGCTGCCTTATTGAAAGCCTGTCTGCCAAAATAACAGATTTAGCTGCTGGGACTGCAAAATTAATGTTTAATAAAAAATGATTCAGCAAGTTTTTGTGTCTGGTTTTTCTATAAAGAGCCAGGGCTTGCATAGCCTGCAGGGTTTTCACTTTAGTAGAAAATTCTGTTAAAGAGGGAAAAATCTGGCCCAGCAGACAGACCCCGTCTAGGTTTCTTTGATAGGTCCCAGCAGTGCCTTGGAAAGCATAAAGCTGCAGAGTGCTGAGATGGATGGGAGCAGAGACGCTGACCAGCTTTGAAGTGAGAGACATTTTGGCCCACAGTCCATAGGTGAAAATGTGATTTGGTGGCTTTCTTTGGGGGACAGTCACCCAGCTTTTTTGGAGGAAGGAGTGGAGGTGAATATTTGTTTATAATTTACTTAGACCTTAAGAAAAGGTCCTTAAACCCTACAGAGGCTTCCCATTGCTTGTTTTAAATAACAGTTTTATTGATACATAATTCACATACCAGAAAATTTACTCTTTTAGAATGCACAATGCAACAGTTTTTAGTAGATTCACAGAGTTGTGCAATCGTCACCACTATTTAATTCATCCACTTTTAAAAGATGCATTCTACTCTTAATATTTTCCACAGAGAGCAAGCTCTAAGTTACCTCTACCACACAAAGAACTACCTTTGAAACAAATACAAAGATACCAGTTATCTTTTATAAATCATTTGTTGATAGAATTTTGCTCTTTTTTATTTCCAAAGAGAAAAATAATTGTTCTTGGTCATATTTCCTCAATGTTGTGGCAAAAAAATATGTGCTGAAAATTTCTATTTGTGCTTTACTTTGATGGCTCTCTTGCCCTCTCCTTACACATAATCATTTGGCTAATCCCCATAATTCTTTTTACATGACCTCTCTCCCTTCCTTCTCATTCTATGACTACCACCCTTATCACTTTCTACCCAGACTATTATGATCATTTACTAAATCTTCTTCTGCTACCAGCCTTGCCTCTTCCTGCAAGGCTAACATATTTACCTTCCTAAAACACCGCTTTCACCATGTCACTTCCCGATCCAAAGCCTTTGGTGACCATTTTTGCCCTTCCCTTGGCTTGGAATTCAGGATCCTCTTCAACTAGATTCCAGGCTGCCTTTATGGTTTTCTTTCTCAGTCTGTTTCACACACCTGCCTGAGTCTCCCAAACACACCATGAGATTTTCTATGTCTGCACTTTTGCTCAAGCCCTTTCCCTCAACTGAAAGGCTCTTTTGCTCTTCCTCAAATCCAAATAAAATCTCCAATGAAGTTCCACCTCCTCTGAGAAGTCTTCCCCTACCAACTCACTCCTCAGTGAGTTCTCTGTCTCTCTATTCCAAGGGCTGTGACCATTTATTTGACGCTCATTGGCTTTTCTGTCTTATTGTTACTTTTTTCTGTATACTTGTTGAGAACCCTATCTTGCACTTCTTTGTATCCCTGCATACCTACCATGGGCTTTGCACATAGTAGGTACTTGGTAATTACTGAATGGATAATTACTTCCATATTACCCTCTGACTGAGTCATGTTCAAGAGATTTTAGAATAACTGTATCATTAATCATGTATTAATTCATCCAAAAAGATTTCTTGAACACTTACGTTTAAGGCAACAAAAGGAAGGACATTCCCATATACATACGTAGGCATAGTAATCTAGTGTGTCACAAAAATTTACTATGAAGCCATTGTTTGTAACTAGAAGTTTAGGTTCCTCTGGCTACAGTGGCAGTGGTGCTGGTGGTAGCAGTTTCTGTAGGAGGATCATAATTGGAGCAGAGAGGTCTCATATGGAGCCCCAGCACATCATATATCCTGGTTCATCTTCCTGGTTGGGTGTGGCATTATCAGAAAACATAAAGAAGTTTATGGTTGAAAGGGTTCTCTGAGGTCATCTAATTCAAACCAAATCCATTGCCTTAGAGTCGATTCTGACTCACAGTGACCCAGTGGCATCATTAGCGTTGGTGTCACCCAGTGTGGTAACTCATGGTGTCACCTCCCCCACCATGGACCTCCCCCCATACTAGACCATACAGAATCCTTAGTAATGTTTTTCTGTACTAATGTTACTCATAAATTGTAATTCCCATATATCACTCCTTCTTATTCTTTAATTACTACTTCATTCTCAAGAAAGTTACTGATATAGATTCACAAATACTAATTACCACAATGTTATAGCTACAACACCAGAAAATTTGGTAAAATAAGTGACTGTAAAAACACTGGCAGCAATGAAAACAACATCTCGTGCTTGTAAGTGTGCAGACAAACCTACAGGATTCAAAGGATCATTGTTATTGGGTAACAATGACAGCTCTGACTGGAGTGCATTAGAAGGTACAAAAAGTAAATTAGCACAGACTTTTAGCCTTGTAGGTATATTGATACATGTAAGCTGGGCTTACGAAAAATGTTTTTGTTGTTACAACTACTGGGATGTTTTTATAGACAGTCATTTTGGTGTCACCCCCTCTGACAGTGTCACCCATTGTGGTCCGCACCCCCCCACACCCGCCTAGCGAAGCCACTTTAGCAACCCTATAGGGACAGAGTAGAACAACCCCATAGGGTTTCCAAGGCAGTAATCTTTACAGAAGCAGACTGTAACATCTTTCTCCCACGGAGCAGCTGGTAGGTTTGAATCGCTGATCTTTCAGTTAGCAGTCGAGCACTTGACCACTGCGCCACCAGGGCTCCTTGTCATCTTGTCAATCCCCTCCCAAACACCAGGATCTCATCTACAAAATTCTTGCCATCTCCCAACCTTAGTTTGAATACTACCTTTGATGGGGATCTCACTGCTTTGCTATGCAAGCCTATTTATTAGTAATTATTGTGGTTAATAGCCTATGCCCAAGAGTCAAAATGCATGACTTTGACTATTGTGCTCACCTTGGGTAGATTACTCAATATTTCTGTGCCTCAGTTTCCTCATGATATGAAGACTAAATGAGATAGTGCAATCAAAGCACTAAGAATCATTTTTGATACATATTAAGGACTCATTAAATACAGACCAATATTATTTTTTATGTTGAATTTTAATATGCCTCCCTGTTGCTCCCCATAATTTCAAGTCTCAGTTTTGTCTTGTATTAGTGGAAACAGATACTTCAGCAAATAATTCGAAAACAATATAGTGCATAAAGGCCTAATCTCCCTAATGTATAAAGAGCTCCTAAAAATCAAGAAGAAAAAGATCTTTACTTTTCATAGGAAAAACACTATAAATGACCCTATATCATAAAATTGCAAGTTAAAACAATTCAAAGATGGCTTTTTCCCATATCAGATTGGGAAATACTTTTTAAAAGTTTGACAGCACACTCTTTTGGCGAAGCTAGGGGAAAAACAGGCACTCTCATTCTGGGAAGAGACTGGTAGGAGTGCAGTATGATATAATTCCTATAGAGGGCAATTTGACAATGTCTATCCAAATTACAAACGCATTTTCTCTTGGAAGCAACAATTTCACTTACAGGAACTTATTGTATAGACACGCCTGCACATGTACAAAATGAATATGCAAAAGATTATTCCTTACAGAACACTTTGCAATAATATAAATTGGAAACAACTAAAATATCCATCATCATGGCCTGGTTAAACAAACTATGTACCTCCACACAAAGAATATTATGTAGTTGTATGAAAGAATGAAAGAGATTTCCATGCACTAATATGGATTTCCAGGATAAATACTGTTAAGTGAAAAGAGGCAGAATATGTGTGTTCAGATAAAGGTAATACAGAAAGCTAACTCTCACGTAAGAAAAAGCGAGAAATAAGAATATATGTTTGCATTTGCTTGTATCTGCATAAAGAAGAGTGGGAGAACACACAAGAAACCAAGTGATTAACTATGGGGGTGGGGGCAGGACAGGATAGAGAGTGACAGAAGTGAAAGGGAGACTTTCCATTGTGTACTTCTTTTTTAAAAAAAAAAATTTTTTTTAAATCAATTGGATGTATTACTATTCAAACAAAAAACAAAGAAAAAAAGAAAACAATGTGGAATGACAGTAGCAATGGTGCACAATCTATGTTGGAAAGCCCCAACCCAGGTCCCTTCTTCTACATGAGAGACTGGAACATTTGAAGACAGATATGGCCTCTTAGTTTCATGGTTCAGGTGAGAACTGCCTTCCTCCTTTTTATCACAGGTTTGCTCTCCTCACCCTGTTTGTGAGCTCCTAGAAAATATGCATCTTGTGTCTTACTGTTTCCCTTGTGCTAAGCACACTGCCTGGCACACATAAGAGTTTGCTTAGTAAATACTTATCAATGAGTAGGTGTCCAGATTCATCCTCATTCTGATTACAGTCAGGCGATATGCTCGAGATTGCAATGTTCCTCTAAAATCTGACCTAAACTGATGAGGATAGAGAGGGACAGTGAGATTACTTCTCCTACCAGTTTTGATTCCCTTGAATTGTACTTTCTATTTTTAGTCACACGTTTTTACATCTGCCCCATATGGTTAACTTGTGCTGCATTTGCGGCTGACTGAAACATCAAGTGAGTATATTAGTTTTTTGTTTTTTATTAACAACTGCATAGTTTCTAAATGCACTTTTAGCCACAGCCCTGGACATATTTCATAAGTTTGAAAAACATTAAAGTCAGAAGCAAAGAATTTTCATGTTGTCTCAGACTCACATCTATTGTTTAGAGCAGACTGAAGAACAGACCCTAGAAAGGGGCTTGACATCAGCCTGGAATAATCCACAAGATCAAGCGGAAGCTGGAGTTGAGGTCTTCCCATTAGAATGGGTTTTATAAAGGGAAATCTAAGGCCGCAAAGCACAGGGTCATCTCTTACAGGGTTACCACCAGCCCACATGGTACCTTGGGAAAAAAAAACGGTATGTGTGCTTTAGGGTGTGGCATGCTGTGGCTGAAAAATCACAGAATCAGAGGACCTGGATTGGAGTTCCTTCTCTATCAGTTACTGACCTTCAATAAGTCATTAAACTCTCTGAGCCAGTTTCTTCACTTGCAAAATGAAGGCCACAACAACTAACATTTAAACTGCATGCTTACCACTATGCTCACAATGCTAAGTGAGATAATTAAGTGGATTATCTCATTTAATCCTTACAACATTCTATGAGGCTTGTTTTTATCACACCCATGTTATACATGGAGAAACTGAGGCCTAAAGAGGCTAAGAAACTTGCTGTCAGGAACACAGCCAGAAACGGCAGGATCAGAACTCAGATTTAGACTACTGACTCCAAAGCTGATGCTACTGGCAATATTTTTGGAATTGCTGGGAGGATTAAAGGAGACAGGCTTCTCAAGCAAAGCTAGATGGAGCTGAAAGATGCAGTAAAGCAGAAAGAAACCATCTCTGCACAAAGTAGACTCAATGCTAGGTCAACATCCATTCCTTATATAAATTGTTAAGTGGCTGTGGCAAGAAAGTGTGTATGCTAGGACTTAAACTTTACTGAGAGTACAGCAAAGTGGATTTCAAAAACTCTTAGGCCGAACACGTTTTTGAGTACCTGTGCATAAGACAATGCTTTCATTTTGAAATGTAATTATCATTAGCTACCAGTTTGTCTTTCTACAGTATGCCCCTTCTTTCTCAAGTTTTCAAAACCTAACTCATGTGTTCTGCTAGTAATGTAGTATTTGAGATTTAATTTTGGGTTTTAAGAGTGTCTTGGTGGCACAGTGGTTAAGAGCTCGGCTGCTAACCAAAAGGTTAGCAATTCAAATCCCCCAGCCGCTCCTTGGAAACCCTATGGGGCAGTTCTACTCTGTCCTATAGAGTTGCTATGAGTCAGAATCAACTCAAAGGCAACAAGTTTGGGTTTTTTTAAATTTCAAGCTTATCCTCATGTTGGAATGCAGGTTGTTAAAAGAGGAACAGGTGAATGACATCTTGGGATAACTTCAAATAAAACTGGAATTGAGGACATGCCATTTGTTAGATTCAAAGACAAACCCCTTTAAGAAAGATACACATAAACTCACACGCTCTCAAAATCAAAATATATGTAGAAAATTCATCCTACGAGGGTACAGAAAATGTGCCCCTGAGGTAACCATAGTAATCAAGGAAAGTGACAAGGAAGATTAATGTCCTTTATTAACAATCACATTCATTTTGTGCCTGTGATCTATCCGATTTATGCATCCAGGTAAACTGTGTGTTTAAAGCAGGACAATAACTCAGCCGCTGAAGTGCCGGAGTTTGGGCATATTGATCCAAGTGGGGCTGAGTACTCAGCCAGGAGACTATGTCAAGATTTCTCTTCCTCCCACTTTCTTTCCTTTTATACCCAGGAAGAAAAAGGACAATAAACAACTAGCAATAAATTCAAAACATACGCAACTTCTGACATTAATGCAAATTTTCAATTAATTGCATATTCGAAGGGGGCAATTAAAATACTGCATTGCCACATGGTAACCTACCTACACGATAATCAATAAAAGTACAATGTGCTTTTAGGAACTTGAGAAGGGTTGCTATTGTGATGAAAATGAGACTTGCACTGGGGCTTTAAGGGACATATGATTTTGGACAGGCAGAGGGAAGCGGCAGGAGGTCATCTCAGCAGCAGGAATAACAGCAAATGCAAAGGAGAAATAATGAGTAGATAAGTATCCTGTCTCCAAAAGGAGAGCTTGGGAAGTGTGAGGACTCAGCCCACTCAGGCCAGAAGGGACAGCTGAGATTATGGAGTTAGTGTGAGCATTTTGGACAGATAGTAAGAAACAAGTATCCAGGGATTGTTTTACAGAATAGAAGTGACTTGTACAATTAGTCCAATAATAATTCCCACAATGGCAGCATTCAGGTTTTGGGGTCATGTCAAACAAGTATGTGAGTTTTTTAAAATTACAGAAGTAATAATGTATGATCACTATAAAAATTTTTTTAAATATAGACATATATAGCATATTTTTACAAATAATGTGCATCTTCTATGTTTGCTTGCCAACTGCACTCTCCCCCCACAAGGTATCTTATAAGCACCACTATGCCAGTTTTTTTTTTTTTTTTTTACACGTTGCTATAAACAATTAGCATAGCACACTTACAAAAATTTCTCATGCGGGGAACACATGGTTGGCAAACAAACATAGAAGGTGCACGGTATCTGCATAAAAATACGGGTAAATTTAAAAGTTAAAGTCCCTATCTCTACCCTCATTTCTCAGAAATAACATAGACAATATTTAGGAAGTTATAGGCATTTTACTATTTTCTATATCAATGAAACCATATATATTGCTTTAAAACTTGCCTTTTACTTTCTACACTGTATCAAGGCCATACTTCCATTTAGATATATAGAGATCTACTTTATATTTTTTAAAGTCAGTATTCCATAAAATAAATGCTCAAAGATTCATTTAAACATTCCCCTTTTATTGGGCACTTATATTGTCTCCAGTTTTTTTGCTATTACAAATAACGCTGAAATGAACTTCCTTGAAGTACGTGAGCTTTTGATGAGGCCAGTGATGCTCAGGGATGAATATGTTTTTTGATATTTTTACTTTATGACACAAGTATTTGAAAATCGCCTAGGAAAATTCTCTTCTTTGCGTCAAACCTGTATGTTAGATTGGACAAACTAGGAGAAAATACAGCAGCTAAGGAGCATGATTCAACAATATAGAGGCTGAGAAAAGGAGTTAGTGGCTCAAGCAGGTGAAATGAAGAAAAAGTGAATATTCACAGCAACTTGCCTTTAAGTACAGCCTGAAGCACTAGGCTCTGTGATGAGCGACTGGAGCAGATGGGCTGAAAAGAAAGTCCTTCTAGTACAAAAGTGGCTGGTTAAGGAAATCTAGCAGAATTAAAGGGATTTGAGCTCAACCTTAAAGGATGTGGAGGATTTATATAGGCTAAAGGACAAGTAATGAATTTCCAGGGACAGAAGAGTTGATGCTTTGATGTTCAGTCAAATAAATTCAGATAGTTATTTGAATTTCTATATATTCCATCTAAACTTTGGACACCATCTCACAATCATCCTTCTTTTGAGTAGTCAGAAATGAATGTGTCATTGTGAGGGCGAAACAGACTCCATAAACAAGCTAGTATGTGAACAGTTAAAATAGTCTGCAGAAAACCCACCTCTATGAATAAATAAGAGCTTGCAGAAGATACTGCATTTCTTTGTCCTCTAAGATTTCATAAAATGCAAGCAGAAGCCAAAACCAAATGAGTCTTGGAAAAGGAACCGGCACCCAACTATTATGCCAATAATTCAATATGAGCTTTAAATTTTCATGGTTTTTAAAAAACTCAAAAAAACAATCCAAAGGACATTATTTACTGCATCTAGTATTAGGAGTCCTGGAAACACAATTCCTAAGGATTGTACTTTATTCTAGTTAAGAACTGAAAGAATAGACTGGGCAACAAACAAAAGTCAATTCCATTTAAGTGTTTTGTTTTTAATTTCATTAACAATTAGCTGGAATTTTAATCAACACAGTATGGTTTTCAAAGTAAATGCTTCTTGAAAAGAGCAGTTGGAAAGAAAACAAAGGATCAATAATTTTTCCTTTCCTAAGTATATAGAAATAGGCCATAGCTGATATATACCTTCTATTCTATTTCTGTTTTTTATTATTTTTTGCTCCAAACTTATCTCTACTATACAACATATTATTATTTTAATTACCTGGAATTTGGTAAAGGTCTTCTATGTGGGAAGGAACCAAGGGTTAAAACCAAGCTATCAAATTGCCTATTATCTGCTGGCCATTGTTTGTCACATGACCCCAGAGGGACCTGATTTTTTTTAATGATACCCTTTAAAGAAAATCTTTACCTGAAAACACTCCAGATTTCTTCTCTGACTGTAAAGATAACAATAGTCTCAATATTATTTCTTAACATATTTTTATATCCTATAACTGAATCTTTTGTTCTAGACTCAAAGAAATGGAAGGAAACTAAACATTAATTACTTTCTGATTTTAGTCATTGAACCATTTTCATGCCTTTGGAAGAACTGTTTTATAAGATACAAGACTAAAAACATTTACTTGTTACCTGGTAGTCACCATGGTAGATGTTTAAAGTCTCAATCAGTGGGAATTCTAAAATAGGTATTTGGTAATACCATGAGAATTATGAAGACATGACAAAGCTAATAATGATATAACAAGCTTGATGTTTTTCAGCGTTTAGTTCTTTAACGTCATCCATCCATCCATCCATCCATCCAATATATATTGAGTGCCTACAGTGTACTTGGCACTATACAAGCTGCTGGAGATGTAACAGTGAATGAGAGAGACACAGTTCTTGGTCCCATGGAAGACGGAGACAAATTAACAAAACATACAAACACACAAGCCTGCCAGTGTGATAGATGGCCAACTGTCTCCCAGTGTCCTTCTTGCCCTTTTTCCCTTTAGCAACAGACACCTCCCCAGCCCAAGGGATTTTAAGATATAGCTCCCAGCTACAGACTACACTTCTCAGCCTCCCCCTAGGTGTGGACATGTGGCTAGGATATGCTGCTTCTGAATCACATCCTTAAAGAAGCAGCCACTTGCCCTCCACTCTTTCTTTGCCCTTCTTGTGAGCCAGAACATGAAATGGTCTTGGTGAGCCAGTCATAACAACGCAGATGAGGGCAACACCTGATGAGCAACAAGACAGAAAGACCTCTGATGACCTCGTGGAGCAGATACTTACCTGACCACTCATCTACCTCTGGACTGTTGTATGACAGGGAAATAAACTTCTAACTTGTTTGAGCCACTCTATTTTTACACCTGTTTGCTGTAAGAGCTTAGTCTGTACCTTAACTAATACAACAGATAAAATAATTGCAATTATAATAAGTGCTCTGAAGGAAAAAAAAACAACTGGATAAGGGAATGAATAAAATGTATCAGTGGGAAGGGGTCAGATTACTTTAAATAAGATGCTCAGGCCTCTCTGAGGAGGTGACACTTAAGCTGAAACCTAAAGGATGAAAAGAGGCAATATGCAGCTTTTGTATTTCTCCATGGTTCCTTCCTTCAATTCTTGCTCCCTCCCTATGTTTTGACTGTTCTTCTTACCCTTGTCCATGGGTATATAGTACAAATGCCATACACCTGATTAAAAGCCTTGGGATCCCTAGGATAGGCCCATTACTGGTATTCCTGATTTGTCTGAATGTGCCATGGTTGCCATCTCTATGTGAAAAGGTACATAAATCAGTTAACCAGCCAGTGACAAACCTTATTGAATGGTGTTGTCTACCTTGTATTATAGTCACACTAGACCAGGAGATAACTGAGGGGAAGAATTGTCCAATTTATCTCTGTATCCCTAGCACAGCACCAAGCACTTAGTAGAAGTTCAACAAATATTTACTAGGATTACAAGGAAGTCCCTGGATGGTGCAGATGGCTAAGCACTTGGCTGCTAACCAAAAGGCTGGCAGTCTGAGTTCACCCAGAGGCACCTCAGAAGACAGGCCTGGCGATCTACTTTAGAAAGATCAGTCATTGAAAACTCTATAGAGCAGTTCTACTCTGACACATATGAGGCCGTCATAAGTCATAGTTGACTTGATGGCAACTGGTTAGGGTTACACAGTAGGATTTGGCAAATGTTTGAATAAATTCACCCGTAAATGGCTTTATCTTGCTACAGACCTTTGTTTGGCAACACACAGATAAGACCTTATAGCACTTATTTTGTGTCAGATAGTTCTTCCAAAGGCATGGTAATGCTGTAATGATGAAAATCAGGATTTAGATCCTCTGCCCTGCCCATTCCTGGGCTGGACAACTAGCAGTAACTGAGGTGTGGGCCCTATCCCGAGAATGTTGGATGCGTCATGCATGGCTCTTGATCTGGTCTGTTTCTGACACCATGGCACAAAGTATAATTTTAAGAAACAAAAATACCACATGTCACAGAGCCCTGGATTGTGGTTAGATGGGCTAAGCAATCACTGCAGCCCCCACAATCCCACCCCCAGCTTCTGCCTCACCATTGATTCAGGGATGGGGGATAGCTTTAGGCACTAGATGGCATTGTATCAGGGCCTAGAACTTCGACAATAACATCTTAATGTTTCTGTTCCCCTCCTTTCATTTAATTCTGTATGTTTCACTGTTAAAGAAAGAAACAAACCCACCCTAGCTAAAAATAATGAGAATATATATTTAAATATTTCTTATGTGCCACGTACCGTGCTAATTGTTGTATGTACATTAACTCATTTAAGCTCTATAACAACGCTATGAAGCAAGCACTACTATTATTCCCATTGTATAGGTGAAGAAACTGAAGAGTTAGAGAAAGTAAGAGTCTTGAATGAGGTATCACAGTTCTAGGGTGACCTGGACTGAGGGGTTTCCCAGGAGAGGGAGCTTTCAATGTTAAAACTGTGAGAGTTCCAGGCAAACCAGGATGAGTTGTTCACCATGTCAATAGCTGAAGAAGAATTTAAACTCAGGTAGTTGGATTTGAAAGCAGTTCCTCTTAATCATTCTGTTATACTGCTCAGTTTTTTTTTTTTAAGTGTTCATTAGTAAAAAGAAAGAAAAAACCTTCTCTCTAGGGCATCTAGCAAATGTTAAATAAAAGCAGTGATAGCCAGAAAGTCTCTTATATGAGGTCATGCCACTCTGCACCGCAATCTCCATTAGTGTGTTTTTTCAAAATGCTATTAGCATATGCACTTTGAGAAAGCCACCTTTTGATTTGGCACCCAGAGGCAGTCAATACCAATGTATACCAAGCATTTCTGAGGCTTAAAGCACTTTCTGTATCCATGATATGAACATGAATATGAAAAAATTCACTACTAAGCCTCACTATAAATGAAATAGATTTTTCATGAACACTTTTCTCAGCAATGAGTTGTTTTGCTTCTGGAGTCCCCTAATAATTGATGAGAACTGGGCTAGGAACCCTGAAGGTCCAAGTCCTGCTGCTTGCACAACCAAGAGGAGAAAGCAGAACACTGAAATGTAGTCTTATAAGATGTCATGCCTGCCTGTTTTGCATTAAGATTCAACTGAAACAATTAAAAGCAAAAGGGTTTTTCCTCTTTGCCTTTATCACACAACAGTCTACATAATCCCTAGCAATATCAAAGACTAAGGCATCTCTTGGCTCTATTAGGGAATCAACTGCTTCAATTCCTCACTTGGATGCTGAGAGCTCACCTTCAAAGGAGACTGCATTAATAAACACTTACCATGATACCAAGGTGAGTAAGATGCAGTTCCCTGCCCAGTGCATTGGCTAAAGCTGTACTGAAAGGTAAAGAACAGAAGATACAGGAAAGACAAGTGCTGTGAACATGCAGAGGAGGGAGGCCTCGTATATGACTTGCGGGACACAGAGGAGTTTCCCAGAGAAGTTGGTGTTTGGGTGGATGGATAAGATGGCAACAGAAGGAGATAAGAAGCCCCACCCTCCCCAAGTAGAGAAAATGAATGAATGAGCAAAGCTGTGAGAAAGTCTCACAAGTCTTAAGAAAAAATAGGTTGCCCATGTAGTGGACACCATATGTGGGAAACACAAAACAAATAAACCAACCAAAAGTTAACAACAACACAGAACTTGGAATTTCAAAGACTAATTCATGGTTTCATTTTGTTTAGATGTCTGGGTTTTGGAAATGCATCAGATTTGCACTACGGCGAATTCAGTATTCACAGAACTCTACTTGTTTCTATGGTTTTTCCAAAATTTATCACTGAAAACCTTAATGTTATAGTCAAGCTTTATGTATGTATGTATGTATGTGTATATGTATTACTGCATTATTTATTTTCATAAACCAGAACTTCATGGGAATTAATATTGATTAGATCAATTACCCGATGCTGTCAAGTCAATTCCAACTCATAGAGACACTATAGGACAAAGCAGAACTGCCCTACAGGGTTTCCAAGGGGCGACTGATGGATTCAAACTGTCAACCTTTTGGTTAGCAGGCAAGCTCTCGGCTCTCGACCAAAAGGTCGGCAGTTTGAATCTGCCAGCTGCTCCCTGGAAACCCTGTGGGGCAGTCGTACTCTGTCCTATACAGTCGCTATGAGTTGGAATTGACTTGATGTCAACAGGTTTGGTAAGATCAATTACAGATACTCAGAAATACTTAGATTTTCAAGCCAGGTTTATTCCTCTGGAGACTTGCCAGACTTGAATATTTAAGAATTGTGTAATGATGTGAGCTTTCCTTCCTTCCTTTAGCGAAGTCACTTGTCATCAATAGGATATGTATTTTGAATTATTTCTCTAATTGTTGTGATGGATTTGTGATGATCCATTTATAATCTCATTCCTCAAATGATATTTTGGTCCCACCTTTGCAAAATGGTTGACCTGAAGTAGGGTGTTACCTGCGGCATTGAATCAGTCAGAACAACAGACCTCAACAGGGTTTATCAGCAAGTTTCTGAACAAATGAACTGACTAAGAATAATCAAGGGTTGCTGGTAAACCCATCAGTTAGAAATATATGCGAGAAGTGCAGGCATCACTTTTTCAGGTGCCAAGTTGGTTCCTTCTACAAAATTAAAACCTAAGTGCATCTGTGAGCACCACAGAGGTATATGAATCATGAGCATTCATAAAATGTCACACCTAAATTAAGTCTCACCATCAAATAGTATTTATTAAACACCCACACACTGCATACACATGGCAGTATGTGAGGTACATTAGCAATAGAATCCTGTATCTTCAGCTATGAAAATACTTCATAACAGAATGCCAAACTTCTGCTGAAGGTCATAAAGGTTATTCTCTTGCTGCGAATATTTCCATCATAAATTTTAAATAAACAGTGGAATGCGATAACTTCTCCCATATGAAGTCTTCACTGGAGTGCTTCATATTCAATCATCCTTATCGGTAAACAAAAGACTTATATGCAATTCAAAGTATACTTCTTGTGGATATGACAAGGCATTCTCTGGAGAATTACTCATATATGGATACATGTCATTTTGCACTGTGCCTTTTCAAATTATGAGACAATTAGATACAGTGATAAGAAATGTCTCCATTTAAGTTGCCGAAGACCCATTTTATTTTATACTCATGATCACACTATTCATTATTTATTGCTATTGCCTTTTGTAATTACTTAGGAGAATACATAGACTATAAAAGAATTCATAAAAGCTGAGCGAATAGAACATCTGAACACAACCATTCCGAAATTACTTTTTGTATCTGGAGACTGAGGATACACACAAATGCCTGAAAAATAAAAATTTTAGTCAGTCAACTGGTGTTATGTCTATACAACATTAAAATAATCTGTTTGCTTTTATATTGTGTAATTGACCTTTGAAAAACCAAACTGTATGACTAAACCTGTTGTTTCTACATCTTTTAGAAAAATCCTGCGATGATTTAAAATTTGAATGGGTTACATTATCCACTTTTTTTTTTTACTCTTTAGTCACTCTGATTTACAAATGTGCTCATTAAATGCCAATTCCATCGTTAAAGTTATCAACAAGTACCTTTAATTGGCTTTAGTGTGCTCAGGAGGAGCCCTGATGGCTCAGCAGCTAAGTCCTTGGCAGCTAACTGAAAAGTTGGAGGTTTGAACCCACCCAGTGGCTCTTCAGGAGAAAAACCTGGCAATCTGCTCCTCTAAAGATTAAAAACAAAACAAAATTCATTGCCATCAAGTAGATCCCAACCTTATAGTACACAGCAGAACTGTCCCATAGGGTTTTCAAGGAATGGCTGGTGGACTTGAACTGCTGACATTTTGGTTGGCAATCAAGCACTTAACCACTTCACCACCAGGGCTCCCTGTAAAGATTACAACCTAGAAAACCCTATGGGGCAGTTCTACTCTGTCAACGTGGGGTCACCCTAAGTCAAAATCAACTCAACGGCACCTAACAACAAGTTTGCTCACCCCTTTATCAGGTAATTTTAGGGTTGCAGAAGGAGCAAAAGAAGGTCAAAATAAGAGTTCACGTCTTTCCAAATTAAGTTCCATTACAACTCAATTCTTTGCTCTCCATCCTCAAGATTTAAAAATTTTTAAAAAGCGTAGTAGGGGGAAATCTTCTCTGCTGTTGACTCCTTACCTAACATGACACTAAGTGATAAAACTATGATTGTGCATCTTTCAGGTTATCCCCCTTCTGCTCTAGGGAGCTCCTGGGCTGTGCAAAACACTCATCTCCTCACCAGTGCCCCCCAAAATGAACGAGACTAAGATGCGGCCCTTACTTAGCATCTCTGGTTCTCAAAGAACTTGGACAACCCATTGATAATATCCTTATTAATCAACAAAGGACTCTCTGTGCCATTTTAGAGATGGCTGATGGATTTTAGAGATGGGGAATTTGGGACTTAGAAAAAATAAAAAGGTGCATTACTTATGAAACCCTGTGGTTATGTCTACAGGGTCTCTGTGAATAAACTCCAGGTAAATGGCCCAGCCTGATAATAGAGCTCTTTGGCACATCGGTCATTGCACTCCTTTGGATGAGGTAAAAGTTACATCCAGCTCATGCTGTGTCTCAAATGAATAATGTGATAGTAAAATTCCAGAGCAATTAATTTCAGATGGTTTGCTGTAAATTTATACAATGGTACATTTGTTAATTAAGGATATTATTCCTTATCTTAAAGTAGTTCATAAATTAAACCTTAACTGCATTATTCTTTCCCTCAGCATTTTATTTGAAGTGGCTTCTCACTTAAGAACCCTGAAGACAGTGTGAATCTGTAAGACATATTTCAAAGGGTGCTCTGTTCTGTCTTATTACTATTATCAAATTTAGTTAGTTAAATTAGGAAAAAAATATTCTTATTTATTTCTTATTATGGTGAGAACAGTATCTTGTTAAGGCTACTCAAGAAAAAACTAATATTAGTGTCATATCATGTAATTTATTGCTGTGGTGCCAAGAAACCCATAAAAGAAGAAGTATTATCATATATCTGTTACGTGCATTCTGATGCCAAAAGCTAACTTCTGATAAATAAGCCAGGACAAAAAAAAGAGACTCATGTTAAACCAATAACAACATTCAGCTACAGATGACAAATATTCTCATTTTGGATTAAGCCTTTAAATATCTCATAAATGCTATATTTTCCATAATTGCGAATCAGAAGTAGTTTTTCCACCTAGTTGAGAGTCTCCTGAAGACACTGCAGTGACTCCACTGGAGTTGCCAACTCATACCTCTACATCTAGAAGTTAATGGGGGCAAGAACATGAGGTTAAAAGCACGAAGAAGCACTGTCAGTCCTCAAATATTCAGAGCCTGATTTATTATGACTTTTTACTTCGTCTTTTTTCTTCCTTCTACCCTGCTTTCTGACCATCTCATTAATTGTTTTTCTCAAGAGAAGATGAGAGGAAAGGACAGGAGACAGGAAAAGAAATGATTGTTCAGCCCATCTCTGGTACCTCTTTTTGGCACTGCCAGAAAGGGTTATAATGAGAGGATGATGGAATATAGTGACTAAAATGAGGGTTTTAGATTATCTGAAGGTTTGACTCATCCAAGTCCTCCTTTCTCTCTTTTCTGTGAATAAAGGAGAATTACTGTTATTTTTCCATTATTGAAAGATTAGTATAAATCTCTTGGCTAAATAAATCAACCAGTTGCCATCAAGTCGACACTGACTCATGGTAACCCAGTATGTGTCAGAGTAGAACTGTGCTCCATAGGGTTTTCAATGGCTGATTTTTTGGAAGTAGACAGCCAGGCCTTTCTTCTGAGGTACCTCTGGGTGAACTCAAACCTCCAATCTTTTGGTTAGCAGCCAAGTGTGTTAACTGTTTGCACCACCCAGGTACTCAAAATGTGAGATTTACAAATTTGGGCAAGTATCCACACTGTGGTAAAAGAGTATGTATAGTGAACTATCATTTCCATCTAAACAATACAGAAGCTTTAAATTCCTTAAGTAGCAGAATTAAAACATAATGCAACTGTTGAGTTAATGATGGCACAGCTCTTTATTGTTCTATAGCAAAGAATGTAAGTTTCTTACTAAACTGACTTTTAAAATTGCTGAATTTTCCCCCAAAACATTCTGCATCCACTTGATAGAATGGGGAATCAACTCTGAATAAAAAGTGTGTGAAAGTGATTTGTAGTCTGTAAAACACTACATAGATCATTACAAGTTGGCTCTGAAGGTTGGTTTCTTTCAACCTCTGCAGCCTTAGTTGTGTCACCTGCTGTTTTAGCTGTGTCAACATGGGCAGAATTGAGAGTGAAGTAATTGCACAAATAATTCAGGCCAAAAATATAACCGAGGAAGAAGCTATTTGGCAGTCTATCCCTACACCAATTAAAGTCAGTTCACAATAGTCCAATTCTTTACTCCCACCCCCAAAGGCCACCAATAAAAACATGTAAAGTCAATGAAATTCAAGTAATTTTCATTAGGCATTCTATACTTATAGATATCTTCTTAATGTTCCCTTCTGAATAAACTACGATCAACATAGATGTATCTGGTCATGACAGTTCACCACCACCATAGTTGAGATTTCAGGAATCATATGGTGAAATCAGGCAAGAGACCCAATTCACAACACATCCGAAACTATCCCTCAAGGAGACAGTATGATCAGAAGCCCTTCCTTTGAAAACTTTTCCTGACAATTAAGTTATCATCTTTTTCTCATTGACTGAGAAGGCTAAGTCAGCCAAGCAACCACTTCTATACTGACTTAATGAATTAACATTTCAGGGGGAAATTGTTGCAATAATAAGCAGAAACCACCTTCAACTGGCTAGTTTCAATGGCTAGCTATCTACCTATTCATGATACCTTTTCATGTTATACAGGTGTTGCTGGGATATAGTTGCCTAGCCAGGAACAATATTTCCCAGCTCCCTTTCTAGGTAGTTCTTGACAGTAGAATGTAACCAGAAGTGATGTGTGTCACCTCCAGACTGAGGTGGTTAAGAAGAGAGTATGTCTGCCATCTCTCTTCTTCTACTCATTGGCTAAAAGCCTCTGTCCCAGGTAAACTTGAAAACCTTATGTTCATGATGTCAGAGCCAAAAGATGGAAGGAGCCTGGGTCCTTGAGTCACCTTTTGAGGGACAGTTGCCTGCTGATTAGGAATACCCATGTTAGACTTTATGTGAGTGAGAAATAAACCTCTATTGTGTATGAGTGATTATACATCTTTGGCTTTGTTTTCATAGGAGCTAACATTATTCTTAGGCAAATCACACACCAGCTTTTTGAACAGGATGCCTCTCTCTAGGTGGCTTTCTTCACTAGATGATGATGATACACTTCTGAACTGCTTACTGTGGTCACATGCTGTCCTAAGTCCTTTACAGGTATCAACTCACTGGACTCTTATAACAACCATATGAGGTGGGTACCACAAATTATTCCCATTTTACAGATAAGAAAATTGAGGCACAATGAGGTTGAAATCACACAGTAACAGAAACTGAACTGAAATACCAGATAAGACATGATGCATCTCTCAAACAAAAATAAGGCACTTTCTACTCTATATTTTGCATCACAAATATCAAAGTCTTCTATTTCAATGTATATTTTAATACATTCTGCAGATAGGCAATAAAAAATGTGGACTGATAATCTGGCTTATTACAAAGACCACTCACTCATGGAACAGTAAGTTGTCTCTAAAAACTGAAATAAAGTTGTACAGGAGTACACCAGCATGCAAGTATCAGTATGGCTGTGGATAGTTCTACATACATATTTATATGTGCTGCATGTATAGTCATACATATAATAAAGCACATAGTGGGCAGAGTTATGGAAAGTTCTTAGATGTAACCAAACACCTCACAGGTCTGAGATACTGTGATTCAAGGTTGAGGACCATAGTCCTGGGGACATCTAGGTCAACTGGCAAAACACAGTTCATAAAGACAACGTTTTACATCCTACTGTGGTGAGTAGCGTCTCGGGTCTTAAAAGCTTGCAAGCAGCCATCTAAGATACAACCATTAATCTCTATCTGTCTGGAGCAAAGGAGAGTGAAGGAAATCAAAGACTCAAGGAAGCAATTAGTCCAAAGGACTAATGGCCCACATGAACCACAGACTTCACTAAACTGAGACCAGAAAAACTAGATGGTGCCTGGCTACCACTACTGATTGCTCTGACCAGGAACACAATAGAAGGTCCCAGTTAGAGGAGAAGAAAAATGTAGAACAAATTCCAAATTCGTATGTCTGATAGAGACTGGACGAACCACCGAGACTATGGCCCTAAGAGAACCTTCTAACTTGGAACTGAAGCCACTCCTGGAGATAAGATCACCTTTCAGCCAAATAATAGACAGGCCTATAAAATAAACAATAACACCCGTGAGGAGGGTGCTTCTTAGAACAATCAACTATACAAGGCCCAAAGGACAACATTTGCCCAAAAGCAAAGATGAGAAGGCAGGAAGGAGCAGGGAAACTGAATGAACGGAAATGGGAAACCCCGGATGGAAACGGGGAGAGGGGTTGATACATTGCAGGGATTGCAACCAATGTCACAGAACAATTTGTGTACAAGTTATTGAATGGGAAACTAATTTACTACGTAAACTTTCATCTAAAGCACAATAAAATGTTTAAAAAACAAAAACAAAAAAAACTGAAGAAGAGAAGCCCTTTGAAGAAGGAATAAGAAATTTTAAATTAGGGGTAACAGAGATCAGTCAATATAAATAACACCTAATAATAGAAAAATGAAATAAATCTGATTCAACAAGGCCATATTATAATCAAGTTTAACTCATTTCTATCACTTTCCTTTTTATTCCACAGCCAAAGGCCTGTTGCATCTTTCAGAAAAAATACTTTGTACAAGTATTTATTTAGAAAAAGTTCAATGATGTTGCTGAACCATTGTTCTTCTCTTGCTTTGTTTTTGACACGGCCCATAAGTCAGGAACTTCCTTCATCTTGGAAGTGTTTGGGGAAAAAAGACCTTTAGCCCTTTTTTCCAACTCATTGACTCCTGCAAGCAGCCCTTGTGGTGCAACGGTTAAGCACGTGGCTGCTAACTGAAAGATTGGTGGTTCAAACCTGAGTTCAAACCCCCTGCTGAGAATTTGCATTTCTAAAAAGTTCCCAGGAAGTTATACATAAGAATCACCTGGGGATCTTGTTAAAATGCAGATTCTGATTCAGTATATCTGGGGATGGAAATACAAATTCTCAGCAGGGGTTTGAACTGGAATGAACTGGTTCAAAGCCTTGGTTCAAACTCACCCAGTGGCTCCACAGGAGAAAGACCTGGTGATCTGCTTCCATAATGATTACAGTCTAGAAAACCCTATGGGGCAGTTCTCCTCTGTCACATGGGGTCGCCGTGAATTGAAAATCGACTTGAAGGCACCCAACAACAACAGAAGAGGCAGAGCTTTCTTTCCTCTGCTAGGTGGGGCAATGGAGCTACAATCTGCCTCCCCCGTGACCTCCCTCTCTCACCCACTCCTCTCCGTCAAGTAGAAGGTTCTGCTGGGGACCAAATGGAAAATTCATTTCAGGAGGGGGAGAAAGAAGCCCATGTTACCAGCACCATGCCCAGGCTGTGCCCTCCAACCCAGATTTCCCAGAAATAAAGCAATGAAGTAAACTCGTATCAAACTGGATTGGTTAAGAACTCAGAGAGGAAGGAGTGAGATTAATAGGCACTCTAAAACTGTCATACATATCCTAAATTAATTATTCAATTATAGATCCTAAACTAAAAATACTCCACCTGCCATTGCTGCGAGTATGAAAATATGGGGTGATATGCCCCTCAGCTGGGAAGAATGAACATGTCAGCATGAACAAACTTGGTCCTTCAGGCCTAGAAATCTCAGTTATGGAATTCTGCTCACAGTGTAGAAAAGTATGCAGCCTGCACTCTGCACTCTCCTTTGTCTGACAGCAAGTTATTTGAGGAGAGCAAACTCTATGTGCAGTCATCATGGGCACAGAGACTCATTCGTCTTCTCTTGGTTTAGAGGCATATGCTAAAGTCCTGTCCTTGAGTGTCTGCTTAATTTTTGTGTTTGCTTGGCTGTCATCTTGCACCAGTCTTTTTACTTCTTCATATTCCTCAACGCTTCTTCTTTTCCCAGTAGCAGTTACTCGACCATTGGAAATATAGTACTTCATACTTGCTGTTATGGATTAAATTGTGTCCCCCCAAAATATGTGTTGGAATCCTAACCCCTGTACCTTTGGATGTAATTCCATTTGGGAATAAGGTTTCCTTTGTTATGTTAATGAGACCATATCAGTTTAGCGTGTGTTGTAAACCTAATCACTTCGGAGTTATAAAAAGAGCAGATCTGACATAGAAGCAAGCACCTATAGGGGAAGATACATGCCGCATGAAGAGTGCCAAGGTACCAAGCAATGCCAGGGCTACAGAAGCTGAAATAGACAAAGATCTTCCCTGAGAGCGAACAGAGAGAAAGCCTTCCCCTAGAGTCAGTAACTTGAATGTGTCTTCTAGCCTCCTGAACCATGAGAAAATAAATTTCCGGTTTTTAAAGCCACCCACTTGTGGTATTTCTGTTACAGCAGCACTAGGAAATGAAGACATTTGCTAAAGCTGAAATACAGAGACTACATACCATTTTAGTAATATCTCCTTTTATGTTTGTGCCAACCCTGCTGCTTTGTTGTGGAAATGCCCTTTTATTATGACTAGTACCGTCCGTTGACTCTTTCTTCCCTTCAGCCATTAACTTGGAGGAACTCCTTCCAAATAATCTCTGGAATAAAATGGAAGTTTATGACGGCTTCTTTGGCTCAGCTGAAGAAAGTTTTAATCCTGTACTCTGAATCCCAGTCTTTTTGCATCTTTATTTTTAAGGAGTGCTCTCAGGACCAAAGGAATGTCTTCATTTCTTGGAGCGGGGTGGTGGGGTTCCTAATGAGATTAACACTACATTTTCAGCAAAACAGAGTAACCTTTTTCCTTCCAGTTTTTTCTAAGTCTTTGGAAATCAAAGATGAAGGAAAAGCAAAACAAGGAGAACTGATATTTATTTTGTATCTCTCCTATGCCAAGCCAGGGCTGCACGATACAGCCTTCACCTGTCTCTTCAGCCTCTTCTTGCTCCACGCTCACCCTTGCTGTCTGATCCAGGCACACTGACTTTCTTTCCATTCCTTGAATGTGCTGTGCTCTAATGGGCTTTTGCGTTTGCTTTCCCTTTCCTGGGAAAACGCCTTCCTCCCTTTGCACCTAAAAATCTTCCTCATCCTTCAGACTCATGCTCACTCATTGCTTCCTCTGGGAAGGCTTCTCTGACTTCTCTGACCAGGTCAGTACCTTGATCATAGATTGTCCTGGCCCCATGTGGTTCTGCTTTGAAGCACTGATCACAGTTGTACTTTATATTTATTTTTGCAATTATTTTCTAACTAAATTGTATATTTTATGATGGCAGGGACTATATTTTTGTTCAGCACGATATTGTAAGCATAGTGCCTGACACATAATAGTCACTAAAAAAAATACATTGAAGTAATGAATGAATGGATTTCTTTAATTTTCATATAATCCTGTGCTATAGATATTTTAAATTCCTTTTTTAAAAGATAAAAAAGCACTGTTTGCTGGGTTAAATGATTTGCCCAAGTCACAGTATGTGATAGAAACTGAGATCATACTTATTCATGCATTCATCCCACATTTATTGAAAGCCCACAGCATGCTTTTCTCCGTACCAGACACTCAGATAAAAGAACAAATAAGTCACAGTCCTTTTCAGGAGCTCTTTGTCTATTTGAGCTAGAAAGGTTTGTAAACAAATAAGTCAAATAAGATATTGCAGGTGTTAGTATGTTTTCCCAGCATACAGCAGGCTGGAGAGAGTGGGCAGATTAATCCGAAGGGCAGTGAATCCTGAAATACAAGCCAGTGTTTACTAAATAGGCAAGAGGGAGCCCTGGGAGCAAAGGGCATGGAAGAACACGAGAGTGAGACACCTGAGATAGAGCAAGCGGACTGGAGGTGTAGGAACAGAGGTTATGAGGCTAGAGACAGTGGGTAGACTCAGGTCATGGAGAGCCTCATAGGCCACATAAGGACTTTGAACATGACGTTACAGCAATGGAGAGTCACAGAAGAGCCTTAGCACGGGATGTCTGACCAGATTTCAAAAACTCACAATGAAAGGAGAGAGTGGTGGACAGATTAGGGGCAGGTGAGTCTGGGAAAGAAAGACCAGAATAGAGGATCCAGCAGTGGTCCAGGAGAGTGGTGATAAAGCCCAGAACTAGGGCTATAGTGGGGACGGGGGGATTGAGAAAGTGGATGCAGAAGATGTTAAAGAAAGAGAAATCAGTGGGATTTGATGCCCACTGGGTGTGAACGCTGAGAATGAGGGAGGAGCCTAGGATGATATCTGGGTTTCGGGCTTGGCTGGTTGGGTAGATGGTACTATAACCTTCCCACATACAAAGGGCAGAAAGAGGTTTGGGAAGACAGAAAATGAACTCTATTTGGGGTCTATTGAGTTTGGCTTGCCTGGGAGACATATATATGAGTGGAGCTGCTCACTGGGCTAGAAAAATGAATGTGGGAAACCTCATCCTGATGGTGGTAGGAGGAGCCATGGTTGTAAATGAGATCATCGGGGAGAGGCTACCGAGAAGGAAGGCAGAGTCCCAAAGGACAAAACCTGCATTTAAGGTGTGGACCACCTACTCCTTGGAAACCCTATGAGGCAGTTCTACTTTGTCCTATAGGGTCACTATGAGTCGGAATCGACTCGACAGCACCAGGATTGGTTTTGGTTTTGTAGCTGAAGCCCACAAAGGAAATGAAGATTCCCATCATTTTATCCTAAACAATAGAAATGGAAAACTGTTCCTAACATATAAGGACAACCATATTCATCTGATACATTATATTCTTTTCTGGGCATTTTTATGGTGTTTTGGCACATTCTTAGTAGGCTGCTTAGTAATTCTGAAAATTTGCCTGACCTCTTCTAGAGAACACAGTTCAACTCTGTGGATACACATTTAATTTAAATCTTCTATATATTTCTAAGTTCTTTAATTATTGTCCATAACCTCATTGCTTTTCTTTCTCCCTCTACCTCAACCCTGCCATTTTGGAGGAGAGTATTAAGGCAAAGATGTTAAATGATTTAGCAAGGATTACCTCACTAGTCAACAGCAGGGCAGGAATTTAAACCTGGAATGATTGAGTTTCCCTCAAGAAAAATCATTAGATAACCCTGCACAAATTGGCATTTCCTGTGTTTTCTGGCCTTGGCCCTTCATGCATCACCTGTGACAGGTACTGTAAGTACCGGGGATAAACAATGGAAAGACAAGTCCTTGTCCTTAAGGAACTCCTGGGCTGGTGGGAGCCTAGCCTGGCAAACTGACAATTAGCAGACACTGTGATTTATGCTGTGAAAGAAGTCTTTGCTGGATGGCACAAAGGATGGAGAGAGGGTGCCGAACTCTATCTATCCTGGGGTCTGGAAAAGATTCTCAGGGCATGCACTGCTTGTTCTGAAACCTGACTTTCTTAGCATGAAAACATTACCATAAAGGCAAAGCAATTCAAATAAAGGAAAGAGAGGGTATAACCAATATTAACAAAACTTAACATCATCTTGGATTTATATCCAACAGTTCTGAAACCATGAGGAAGCTCTGGAGGGGGAATAGGAGGAAATGGAAAAAATCCTAACAGAAGGAAGCATTACCTAGTAGTGCTGACCAACCAGGCAGTAATCAAAGCTGGTGGCTATCAAACTTGAAAGCAAATATGGAACAGAACCATTCTCAGACAAAATGAAGAAGCTATGGAAATAGAGAGCAGGGGTCTAATGTAGATCTCATACTCTTCACCAGTTGTTGTTGGTTTTAGTTTTTTTTTTTCACCATTTAAAGGCAACTTCATTTCTATTTGTTTTTTGATGTTGTATCTCACAAACGAAGAACTTGAGGAGACTGTGAACTGCCACAACCTAAGTTCATTTTGGTTTGGTAGCAGTGAATCCAATTTTATCATCGAGAAAGGTAAGCACAGGAAGGTACTGCAATATCATTCGTTCCACAAATATTTATTCACTGCACAAGCACCTTGTAACAGCAATAAATATGATGTTAGAGGCAGAGGCACTTGGCTTGGAAATAGAGTGGGAGCCTCTCAAATTCTGATTCCACCTTCCATTTTCCCTATTGCACCATTATTGGATGCCACTCCAGGGAGAGATGCCTGTATTGAAGGCAGGCTTATTAGTATATAATATGTAGTAATTACATAGTAATAGTGAGCAAGCCACACAAAGCACTTTTTACATCCATCATTTCATTTAGTCCCTCAATGACCCTGTGGAACTGGCATCTTACCCCCATTTTGCAGATAAGAAAACTGAGGTGTTTATAGGAACAGGATAGTAGAGCTGGGATTTGAGCCCATGCTCTGCATCACTCAGTCAACTCCCTTCTCCTTTCTTCACTGAACAAAGACCAGAGCAGATCTCTTGGATCATCAGCTCTTTCTTTTTTAATAACTTCATTGTAGACTTTAATATCTTTATAGAACCAAAAAGAATCTCTAATATTTTAGTAATTGACTATTTATGTTCCTGTTACTGCTCTGTTCCAATTATTGTTATTGTGTATGCTGATGTTTTATTTAGTTGTATTAAGGATCTATTTTTGAGTCTCTGCTTTTCCTACTCAATGTTATTTCAAACACTGGCCCCACGTTCTGACATAGTTCACACCACTTGTCATTTTAATGGCCATAAACTACTCCATTCTGGCTATTATTTGGTATCTGTCCAAATAACCATGTCTAGTATTCATGTACCCTTCCCATGTCCCCACTTTTTTCCCTATTGAGGTATTTACAAATTGTAAGAGTTCCTAAAGTGCCTACAATTTAAAATTTGCTTTTCCTGTACATTGAGTTCCTTGGATACATAACTTGATTAATATTGCAAAGATGCTGAAGTAAGTAGATTGGGAGGTTAGATAAGAATTATTTAAAAAATAAGTAAATAAAACAAAAAAGATAGCCTTAAAAAATCACTGAAATGAGAGATAACCATTTCTTAAAGATAAGACAAGAAGGTATATAGACTCACAGTAAAAGAAAGATGGGTCATGAGACATTTTTATTGGAAGCTCAGCTACCCAGCAACAATATCCAACAAAATCTGTGTCAGAGAAGGAGAAAGTAGATTAATGCTTTAATCCTCTGGTTTTGGACTTTTCTTTTGCAATGAAAAGTATTTAGGAGCAAGAATTAAAGTTGAAGAGATTAAATAACTTTCTATCCATTTTGATAGTGCAATTTTCCCCTGGACTGACAAAGCTAGGAACACTTTAAAGCATCAACAAACTTCTCTGCACACAGTTGCAGAAATGAAAAGAAGTCAAGTCAGCTTTTTATTCTAAGTCTCTTACCTAAATTAATTATTGAGTCAATGAAGAGCCAAAATATAAACAAATGGATGAGGCAAGATAATACAGTATTATTTGCTGTACGGCAGTTTTAGTTTGTATGTGGTCAAATCCGTAGATCTTTGCCATTATGTGTTTTGGGTTTTTTGTGTGGTATGGGGAAAATATTACTCTAATACTTTTAGAGTATACTGTGTGAGTGTGCTTTGGTATAGCCTTTGGGAGAGAAATTCAGTAGTGTTTCTTTTTCATACTGAAAATTCACTTTTGTGAAGCAGTCCCTCTGTCTGAATATTTTATAGAAGAAACTATATATCACATGCAAATTCATATTTGCTGTGATATATAGGTGACTTAGTGGGTGAGGAGTAAGTAAGCAATGGTACTTTTAATTACATAACTACTGGGGCGTATTTGCAGGATGGCAAATAGGGGTGGGAACTGGTAAACTTCTTGGACTTGTTTGTCAAGCTATGTAGTTCCATTCTTAATGAATACATTTTAATAACAAAAAGACTTCTTGAACCACCTGATAGATTTAAGTCAATTTCTGATCGTCACCTTTTATTTCTCATCTGACCTGCTTTTGTAGATCCTAGAACGCTCCAAAAGTTGACCTAATGTTTACCTCACTGGGTACATCCTGTAGTAACTGTTCAAATGGAGAGGTGCCTGTCTCTTACAACTGTAAATATCCTGGCTTATATTTCAAACAGGTGAGTTTTCACCAAGCCTAATAATGCAGATATTGCCTTGGATACCTTTTGTATTTATAAAATAATGTGTTTTCCAACCATTTATGTTAATCTCATTCATGAAGCTCATCAATGCTCAATCTGTTTCTTCTGGATACTTCCTGCGGCACTGATTTCATGTTTTTCTTCTTTAAAAAAAAGTCTCATTTTGCACTACGAGACTTAATTCTACTGTCTAATGAAATAACTACACTGCTAAAATCCATAAGACATTTTATAACAAAGTAAAACTCCTCAGATCTGACTGCCAAGATAAATTTTGTCATCTGGTGCTTTGTCTCTACCTAAGTACATTTGTTTGTCTCCCATCTGTTTGGAAAACTCATTTAAGTAAATTAACATTTCGCCCAGAATTAATCTGGCTTCCATTATCAAATGGCAAATATTTTTATTTGAAGAAACTTTGCATACTTTATTATTTAGTTTCCACCACACCCTCTGGGCTATAACTATTATTATCTCCATTATACAGACAAATGGAGACTGAAAAAGGTAAAGTAGTTGCCTAAAGTCATACAGTTTTTAAGTGGTGTATCTGGAACCTGAACGAGGCTCTTTCCTCCAATACGCAACACTTTCACCCTTCCACTCCTCCGTGAAGGTCATTATGGTGTTTGTTTGTTGAGTCTGACTCCAGGATTGGAGCCCTCAGTGTTCTCTCTTAGGAGAAAGTATGTCTTTGGGAGTTTTAAAAGCTGAAACCTCAGCAGGCATGGACAACAACTGAACTATTCACAGAATCAAGTTCTTTCCTCTCCTTTCCAGAAGTCTTCCCTGTGCTTTCTCTTCCTGACCACAAAGACAAAGAAAATTTCCCATCCAATCAGAAAACAGGAAGGTATAGAAAGAAGCTCTCTGCTTCATCACTTAGAAGGTAGAAGAGCCCATCAGTAGCCCAAAGAAGTCAATGCCCCAGTGACGATCACAGGACATGTACAGTAGAAAGGAGGACCATCACCTATTTGTCTCAGGTGGTTCAGGTGGAATCCCATCTCAACCAGAATACATGGAAAAGACAGAGGTTTTCCAGTCAGATAGGCCTAACAAGATGGAGTAGAGTACTAGCAAATGTTTACAGCCTTTATTTACATGTAAAATGGGATGAATAAAACCACCTCATAGAGTTTCTTTAAGAAATAAATAATACCAGATATAAAGTACTTGCAAAAATGCATGACTCATAATGGATGTACAATAAATAATAGCTATTAAGGACTTAGGAGTCCATTGGTGGCACAAAGAGTTAAGGCTTGGCTACTAACCAAAAGGTTAGCAGTTCGAATCTACCCAGAGGCACCTCAGAAGAAAGGCCTGATGATTTATTTCTGAAAGATCACAACCACTGAAAATCCTATGGAATGCAGTTCTACCCTGGAGCACATGAAGTCACCATGAATCTGAATCAACTTGGCAGCAACTGATTTGTGTGTTTTTTGTTTTTTGTTTTTTGTTGTTGTTATATTAAGGACATCATGATTGGTAAAGTAAAGGGTCAGTGAAAACAACGGAAATCCTCAGTGAGATACATTGACACAATAGCTGTAACAATGGGCTCAAACATACCAGTCATGAAGATGGCACAAGACTAGGCAACTTTTCGTTCTGTTATACATAAATAAGGTCACCATGAATCAGAGCTGACTCAACAGCAACTAACGACAGCAACAATTACTAGCATTATTACTATTTTTTATAGAGAATATTACCATTGACCTTGGTAAGGTCCCTTTCGGTTTCTGGATTTTACGGAATGGCAGGAAGAGTTATGAGAAAGGGTAAGTGTGTGGGATAAACAGGGAGGATGGGGAAGAGAGGAGAAGACAAAAGGGCAAACATTTACAACCTATGGAAAACTCTATTTTAATTTCTGTTCAAAGGGGCTGATGAATCTGCAGGCTAAAACTCTAGCACTGGCATAAACTTCTGGCCAGTACATTTCACCTTTGCTGTCTCAGCACGATAGCCATTGTTGAGAGACAAATAGTGACAGTCACCATGTCAGAACTTACTAACCCAACTGCAGCAAGATGAGTAATAACCAAAAATACACCTTTGAAGTACCAAAAATAGTCCTAACAACTATAAAATTGAGCAATCAGAAATTATTTGGGGAAAGCAATCAAGAGACAGAGAGAAGTACTTAAGGAACTCCTGCTGTACATGCATTATTGAAGAGAAAAAGAACATTAACTTTAGATGGTCCTCAGCTTATAAAGGAGCTGCATTCCCAAAAGTCTACTCTGAGTCATTATTTGGAACCTGAAACACATTTCCTCATCTAAGAAAAAAAAAAAAGAAAAGTTATAAATGATGGTTTGCTTTGGCCCAGGAAAACCTATCTGGCTCACCATGTAGCTGAATCATCCCACGGAGAGTGCTACAAAGGTAGTGAAATAGCCACCAAAAGCTCTGGCTCTGGAGTTAGGTCCACCAGGGTTTAAGTCCTTCAGCTGCCTCTTACTAGATGTAGGGTGCTAGACAAGTGCCTCTCTACAATCCTCAGGTTACTCTTCTGTCAGATGGGCATAAAAATAGCCCCAACCTCATGGGTCTTTGTGAGAAGTAACAACTGAGACCATGCCTGTGAAGTGTTCAGCACAAAGCCCAGAACTTGGTCTGCACTTAGACAACACTTGGTAAATGACAGTGACTATTATATAACTGGGAGCCCTGGTGGTGCAGTGATTGAGAACTACGGCTGCTAACCAAAAGGTTGCCAGTTTGAATTCACCAGCCACTCCTTGGAAGCCCCATAGGGCAGTTCTACTCTGTCCTCCAGGGTCGGTATGAGTCGGAATCAACAGCAAGTTTTGGTTTTTTGGTATTATATAACTGACACACATGGAGTCACCATTAGGCAGAACCGACTGGATGGCAACTGGCTGGATTAATACAATTGGAGTCCCTGAATGGTGCAAACACTTTACGGCTTGGCTGATAACCATAAGATTGGCGGTTTGAGTTCACCAGAGGAACCACAGGAGAAAGGCCTGGTAATCTACTTCCAAAAAATTAAAGGAGCACAGTTCTACTCTGACACACATGGGGTGGCCATGAGTCAGAATACACGCCATGTCAACTGGTTTTTATTAGTCTAATTAGCAGCAGAATGCAGGCTTGATCTTCTCTATCTTTCTTTTACATGCTAGTGTGAAGTCAGGACTAAAGAAAACAGCACAGATGTGTGGAAGAACTGTACTCTCCTGACACAGAGAAATTAAGTGAAGACTTAGTGGCAAAAGTGTCCATACCTACTAGTGCTGGGACATGGAGAACAGGGCTAATGTGGCTAGCGTCACATGTAGACTGGGTGATTTGTATGATACTTACACATGCACATGGTTAAAAATGAAAACAGGACAAAAGGCAGAAGACGAAAAGAAAAATGCTTCCTCTGGTCCCTGAACTCGTATCACTGCATAATCTTGCGCGTTCTTTAACAAACTACTGTAGGCGTACATTAGCCTAAATCAATCGCTACATCGTTTTCTATTCCTATATCTGTATTTTCTTTATTCACTTTTTATTCCTTATTTACACAAAGGGATTATACTATATGTGATCTTTTTCACCTCTTTTCTTCATTAAATAATACATCTTCGAGCTCTTTTTCCACATCTGCAAATACAGACCTGTCTCATTCTCTGTAACGATTACTGAATAATCCATTGGATGAATATACTTTCAAGTTTTTTAACCTGATTCCTATCACTGGACATTTAATTTTTTTCCCAGCATTTTGTAATAACAACGCTTGAATAAGCATCCTTGTACACATAAATTGACATACTGTTGCAAGTTTATTTACAGGGTAAATTTCCAGTAATGGGGTTGCTAAATTAAAGAATATGTGTTTTTTTTCTCTTCTGAGAAATACTACCAGCAGCATAAGAATTCCTGCTTCCCCTCAACCTGGCCAACAGTGAGTATTAGCAAATTCTAAAATGTTACCACTGATACACAAAAAGTGACATCTTATTTGACTTGGCATTTCTTTCATTACAAACAAGATAATCATAGTATCTGTTTGTTTTCACATTTCTTTGCCATTTTATCTTCCTATGAAATTCTTGTTCGTATTCCTTGTCCAGTTGTCTATTTTTAAAGGATTTGCTCATTGCCTTTTTCACTTAATTAGATTGGCCATTTAGCATATATTTAAAAAAAAATTTCTCTGTCAATGTTTTATTATTTTCATCTTAGCGCTATTTGCTTTTAAACTAAAGTTTTATATTTTAACAAAGTCAATATTACCAAACTTATCACTTATGATTTCTGGGATGTGAATAAATTCAAACTAATTTTTGAATAAAGTAACCCCTGTTTATTTCAGTACTTTTACAGCTTCATTTTTTTTGTGTTTAAATCTTTAGGCCTTCTGGAATTTATTCTGGTCTATGAATTAACATAGGGATTCAGCTAATTTCCCTAAATGTTTAGCAAATTTCCCCTAAACCATCTGATAAACAATTCTTTATTTTTCTACAAATTTGAATTGCTGCATATTTTAATACCAAATATTTGCTATAGCAATATACATAGCAATGTTAAATAGTAAATATTGATATAAATTTGAGCTTACTTCTACTTTATTTTTTTTCAGTTCCAAACTGTTTTTGTTATTACAGCTTCACAATTTATTTTAATATCTTGATTGCTTATCTCTTTCCTCTCTCTGTAATCTTCTGACTATTCTAATAGGTTCATTTTTCCAGATGAACTTGATTATCATTTTGCCAAGTTCCAAAAAAAAAGTATACTTCGATTTCTAGTGGGTATTTAGTTTAGAAATTAATTTAGAGAAAACTAACATCTTTATCTTAGAGTCTTCCTAGTCAAGAATAAGGTACAAATTTCCATTTACATAAGTCTTCTTTTACATCCCTTGGTAGATTTTTATGTTAACTTTTCCTCTTGTATATTATATTATTGTTAATTTTATTCCTACACGTTTTTATCATTTGGTTATTATCATAAACAGGATCCCTTCTTCCTTTAGATTTTCTTTATTTGTATCTTTAACTTAATTATGTAATCAGCCACCTACCATATTCTTCTCACATGGTTTCTTAGTCGATTCTCTCAGGTTTTCTTGATAGACAAGATTTTGCCTCCTCCTTTCTAGCACTGCTTGTTTCATTCCAATACAGAAATATGCTAAAAATTATGATAAATGGCATTTGTTCATGATTTTAAAGGGAAAATATTTAGTATTGCAAGATTTATGTTTTTTTTTAACTAATGTTAATAAAATATTCATTTGTTCCTGTTTTGCTAAAAGTTATTTCTTCCTTTTCGTCAGGATTGAATTTAATTAAGTGCTTATCTGCATATATTAAAATGATCATATGCTTAAAAAAGTCTGACAAAGGAAAATAAAATGAATCATAAGAGAACACTTTGAAAACTTTTATGCAAGTAAGTTTGAAAGCCTGGATGAAATGGATGCTTCTCTAGGAACTATGTGGGAGTCCCTGGGTGGAGCAAACAGTTAAGCACTCAACTACTAGCTGAAAGGTTGGCAGTTTGAACCCACCCAGAGGCACCTCAGAAGGCAGGCCTGGCGATCTGCTTCCAAAAGGTCACAGCCTTGAAAACCCTAGGGAGTGCAGTTCTGCTCTGCATACATGGGGTTGCCATGAGTTGGAATCAACTGAACAGCAACTAACAACAACAACTAGGAACTATTCACCTGAAGATCTTGCTGATTTGAAAATGTTGTCTGTTGTCTTTAGACGGCAGTGACAGCCTGGCTGGGCATAGCATTCTTGGGTCAAAATAAAAAACGCACAAATCCTGTGACTCAAAAATTCTACTTCTAATGTTTACTTTATAGGAACACTCACATTTGTGCACAAGGAAATACCTAAAGGATACCCACTGTAGCTTTATTTGTAAAACTAACAAAATTAGAAATGATCTAAATATCTACATAAAACCTGTTGCCATTGAAAATAACATAATAAATTAAGGGAATTAAGAATGAAGAACATTGGTAGAAATCAATGAGGACAGATGTAAAAAAAATCTTGTTAAAAAATAATGTAAGTTGTAAAATGATCACATAGCATGTGATGGATAATGTTACGTGTCAAGTTGGCTAGGCTATGATTCTCAGTGGTTTGGCAGACATTGGACAGACTGCTCTTCCACAATGTAATATAATGTGATCACCTCCATGATGAGATCTGATATAATTTAATCACCTCCTTGATGAGATCTGATATGAGCAGCCATCAGTTGAAAGGGGAGTTTCCTTGAGGGTGTGGCCTGCTCCAGTATATAAATGGATGTTCCAACAAGGCTCACTCTCCGTCTGGATCCTGCATCTGACTCATTATCATCTGACCTCTGATTCTTGGGATGTGAGCCAGCGGCGTGCTGCCTGACCTGCCAATTTTGGGATTCGTCAGCCCCTGGAACCACATGAGTCAGGAGAAGCCTCCAGCCTGACATGTGACCCATGGATTTGGGACTTGCCAACCACCACAACTGCATGAGCCATTTCCTAGAATTAAATCTCTCTCTTTCTCTCATAATATACATATATGTTTCACTGGTTTTGCTCCTCTAGAGAACCCAGCCTAAGGCACAGCAAGATACCATTAATATACACCAAAGAAAACACATAAAAATATCATATGGCTTTTATAGGTATATATCATATAACCATATGAAAATGAAGATCAGAATGATACACATACTAAATTTATAATACAGTCTAGATGTCTTGGGAGAGTGTAACTTTATCTGTAATCTTGTAACTTTAAATGGCAACAAAGTAGTCATTCAGTGTATATGATATACATACACATACACAGGAAAAAGTGGTGAAAATTTGACAAAACATTAACAGTAAATATTTCTGAGTGGTAGAAATAAGGATTCTTGTTCTTTCTTATTTTTTATATTTAAATTTAAAACTAACAATAATATGAAATTCTTGAGTCACTCTTTTTCTTCAGAACTCTGCACACTTTGCTCTATTGTCTTTTGGGTTTGCTGCCTTGGAGAATTCTGAGGTGAGCCTGATTCTGACTACTGGTAGGTGGTTTGTTTTTTATGTGTGAATGCCTGAAGAACACATCCTTCACCTTCAAAGCTTAACCAGACTGTGTATGTCTTGGCATTGAAGCCTCTGTACCAAATTTTCTGGAACAGAGTATGCTCTTTTGATCTGGAGAATCTGTTATTTCAGGAACTTTTTTTTGTAATTTTTTTTTTCTGTCCCATTTATTCTATTTTCTACTTCAGTTATACCAAGATTTTCCTTTTGCTATATCATCTTTGAGTTCCTATCTTCTAATACTTAAATCTCTATCCTTTCCTTTTATATCCACTGATATTTCCAAACTTTCCTCCTATGTCACTACATTGGGTTTGAGCCATCTCTATCCTCTTCTTCCTATTTCTAACTTATTTAACACTTTGGTAAAAATGTTGTCTTGATCCTCACTTCATTTCCTTGGCTCTGGCATTTACATTTTTACCTCATTCTGTAGCTTTATCATCTTGTCTTTGTTTTCCCTTTCCACCGAATTGGTGACCTTTTTAAGTTCTTCATAGCAAAAAGCAACTACTGAGGTAATATATTTCCCATTTCACAGCTAGTTTTCTTCCAGAAAAAAATTCATCTCTCCTTGGCATTCTATCCCCTCTCTTATTTTTATTTTTCACTCCTTTACGGTTTCCTAGTTTCTATGTGTTTTTTTTTCCGGCTTTCTCATGTTTAACCTGAGCAGTTCTGTCGAGACCATAAAATTGCTCCTTGCATCTCCTTCATATTATCTGATACTTCTTCGTCTTTTATTTTCAGTCTGAGGGCTGGAATTTCAGGTTCTATCCAGGTGTCAGTTCACATTGATAATGCACACATTGCCCCTACACCACAGCTTATGTACCTCACTCCAGTGCCACATAAGCCCCATGCTCTTTCCTCAGGTCTGCTCACCTTTAGTAATGGATACTGTGCAGGATGCTTCCCCAGCATCCATTACATTCCTCTACTCCTATGGAGTAGCAGCCATGAACTTTGAGCTGGAGGATTCTGATTGGCTTAGGCCAGTCATGATGGTACCATCCTCTTTACCGTAATTACTGATAGCCCAAAGATAAGGCAGTAAGTATATGGCATCATCATGGCTATAGTGACTAAACTGGATCTAGACACTGATTCAGGAGATAATATTGGAGCCGTTATTCCCTGTCCTAGAATGTGACCCAGCTGTAGCTGGCCTCACAGACACATCAACGGGGCCCTGAGGTACAAAGACAATAGCTAGGACAATCTTAGAAAACATCTTTTAGGGAAACTTTCACATAAACAAATCATAAAACAAATCACAAAAGACCTACAGACTTTCCACTCTTATCTTTTTTTATTAGCATTTAGCGAATTGTAAGATTTGTTGGCCCAGTGGGGACCCTCCTGACTGTCATTACTGAAACCTGTACCAATGATTGTTAAGAAAGACAATTCAAAATGTAGGATCATAGTTTCTAGCCAATCTGTGAAAAGGTGAAGCGTTCAATGGTTTTGCCCATTTGTAATGTTAACATATACTGATGACTTTGTAGTGTTCCTTGGACTCAGGCAGACGTGGCTTTAGCAGCATGCTTGTCCGTTTTCCCATTCTTGCCTATTCTGTAATCCTTGGACTAGGGCAGGCATGACTTTAGCAGTGTGCTTGCCTGTATTCCCACTTTTGTCTATTCTGTAACATTCCTTGGATTCAGGCGGACATTAGTTCTGGCAGCATGTTTGTCTGCTTCTCACTTTTGCCTCTTTGAACATATGCCAAATAAAACTTTCTTTTTGCTTTACTAATTTTTGTGACGTTTTCACCCTGGAACAACACGTAACCTAAATTGTTCCAATCAAAGTTAAACTAATTTTTTTCAGTGGTTGAGGGACAAGAAGCTCTCTCTCTCCTTGGTTGTTAACAAAAATATATGTAGTCCTAGGAGCTGCTAGCAGCATCTTGTTGACTTATACATGAAGGTATATAGAATGAATGACAGAAAAAAATCATCACAGCCCTGAATGCATTATAAGCCACTGGATCAATCACCCCTGAAGCCTGTCTGCCTCTAGACTTTCCAGTTTCATCACCCAATAGATTTCCTTATTGTTTTGATCAATTTGAATTGTGGTTCTCTTATTTGCAACACAAAGACACTTGATGGACACATCTCCCTTCTATTTGCCAACTGAATTAGTTAGGATAAAGTTTTAGTTGCTGTTAACAAAGATCCAAAATAAAAACGATTTAGTCCATGGCCAATATGACAGCTCCATAATATTGGAAGTCAGGTTCCCTCTATCTTGCTGCTTTTTCACACCTAGTATTTGGTTGTTATCTGTATGGTTGAAAGTGGGTCATTACCAAGCCATTGCTCTTGGACACAGGATGAGGAAGAGGAAAAGGAGGAAGGAAAGGGCACATCTTCTTCTTTTAAGAGCACAATTCAGAAATAACACACATCACATCAATATTCTATCGACCAGAGGATAGTTACATGGTCTCATTTACCTATAAGGGAGACTGGGATATGTAGTCTTTACCTAGGTAGCCATATATCCATTCTGCTGTGGAAATGGGCATTGAATGGATAAGAGAAGAATGGATACTGGAAGACAACCAGCAGCCTCAGCACCCTGATCTTTCCACAGATTGTCCCATATGGGTGCAATCTATCTCCCATCATCTACCAAATCATTTGAATTCATTCTTTTAAACCTATTTAATATCCACCCCTATTTAGAAGAACTTCAATCCCGTCTGCTGAGTTCTACATGAAAATAATTCCGTATTGTGTGTATAATTGTGTGCATTCCAGCTAAAGTTCAAACTCTGGCTAATTTCAATATTCTGTACTAATTTTAATCTTTGATAGGACAAACTGAAATTAGATCAAATTGTTTTTATTTGAAAATATTAAAGATAAAAATAATAACCCATTGCCATCAAGTAGATTCCAACTCATAGCAACCCTACAGGACAGAGTAGGAATGCCACATAGGGTTTCCTATGCGGTAAAGCTTTATGCAAGCAGAATGCCACATCTTTCTCCCACGGAGTGCCTGGTAGGTTCAAACCACCGACTTTTCAGTTAGCAGCTGAGAGCTTTAACAGCCAGCAATAATTCTCTAAGGCTAGGTAGTGGAAGAACGATTTGTTCTTTGAACCATTTCCAAATAACCAGGTTAACTCTGGTGGCATAGTGGTTAAGAGTTCGGCTGCTAATCAACAGGTCAGCAGTTCAAATCCACCAGGCACTCCTTGGAAACCCTATGGGGCAATTCTGCTCTGTCCTACAGGGTGGCTAGGAGTTGGAATTGACTCGACAGCAATGGGTTTTCATAGTAGGCAATAGTATAATTTTGGACTTTTTCTACTATGTAAAATACATTTGTTTATACTATCTACTAGTGTTCACCCCTTTATTTTATTGCAAACCATTTCCCAGTGCCTGGGTAGCTGCATTCATAGCTAGAGGTTTAAAACAAACAAAGTCATAAACATGTTCACTAGAAGATGAGGACCAAACCTGAACATTAATATTGGACACATATTCAGCACATATGTACCTAGACTGACATATATAGATGTATACACGTGTAACTTTTGCTTATTAAATGTCACAGAAGATGAGTTTGGTCTCATCCAAATGCCCCAGTGAAAACCCTACTCAGGGATGTAATATGTATATAGAATGACAAAGAGACTAAAATAAGGCTTTATAATAAAGGTGATCATTAAAATAACAGATCAGTCAAAAATTATATCTTAATCACCAACTATGTCCCAAGTACTGTGCTGGGCACTGAGACAGATAAGGAAGAATGAAACAAGGTCCCTGCCCCTACAATGTGTTCAGTCTGGAATTACAGGCAATGCTAGGTATCAACATAGCACTGCCCATATCATATTTTTTTATAAAACCTTCCACGTTCCCTGGTCTGCAGGAAAATACTCGTAATTCTTAGCAAGATATACAGGACTCCTCTTGGCTCCCATTTATTTAGCACTTCTCTGTAACATTCTACACCCCATTCTTACATCAGTACTTGCAGTTGCATGAACATTCCATCTTGTTTCACACTTCCATGGCTTTATATACACATCTATCTCTACTTGTAATGGTTTGTCTCCTAGTCTGATGAATTCCTACATATTCTTCAAGATCTAGCTCTGGTTTCACCTCCATTGTGAAGTAAGTTTTTCCCAACCCCTAAAGAGTTCTAATTCTCTTCAAAGGAAGCAATTAAATATCTCTCTGGTGGCATTAATCACATGATGAGTGTGGGCTCCTGGCAGGCAGTGATTGTGCCCTGTCCATCTTCGTATCTGCAATGCCTAGATTAGTGCCTGGCACAAAGTAGGGGTTCAATAAAAGTTTCTTGAGTAACTAAATAAAGTATCAGGTGTATTAAGGTTGTATATAAACTAATGTAAATTATTGTATAACTTCTTCAAACTCTAAGGAGTCACTTGAACTCTCTGAACCTCTTCCCCTATCATTGTTTTGATGAATACAAGTTTTTGGCTTCCACGGAAGGTTCTTTTGGAAAATGTACTATTGTCTATGAAGCAGTTTGAACTTCTTATTCTATGTAGTGAACTATTACTAAAAGCAAAATAAATCATCACTGCCATCACTCCTCAACACCTTCTGAGCAACTTCTACAAGCAAAGGAGCATGAGATAGTGATTTACTATGGGGAAAAAAAAAGATCTTCTTGTTCAACAGCCATCTTGGGTTCCCCAATTCAAAAGGGTTCATTGTAATGGTAATACAATCCACTGTGCTATTTAAAAATCAACATTGAAAAGAGTCACAGATTCTGATTTGGAAAATGCAGTGAAACATCCGGCAGTCTTCTCTCCGGTAAGGTTGCAGAAGGATCCTTCTCCTTAGCTATTTAAAAGTCCATTGTGCAACCAGTAGCCAGAACCTACTATTCAGTAAGAACAATCCAGGGATGTTTCTCAGAATAGTCAAAAGACTCAGCTACCTACATGGCATGACATTAGAGACACACCAAAAGGTTAAATGCTGCCAAATATCTGCCCTCATGCCTTGACACAGGGTTTGAGTATCTCATTATTAGAGCCATTCCTTTAAGTTAAAGTATTAAGGCTACTCCTTCCTTATATGGAAGTAGGGGCAAAGAGACATATTAAAGATAAAATTCTGCCTGTTTCATTAGCTTTACCTAGTGCCATCCTTGGCTAGTATTTTATAGTGACAAGGCATAAACTTCAGAGGCAGATGTCTCCAAGCTGAAATTCAGCTCTTCTATTTACTAGCTTTACATGACCTTGGGCAAGTTACATCAGATTTCTGAGCTTCAATTACCTGTAAGATGGGATAAGAATAATTATTTCTAAATTTCTGAGGATTATATGAGTTAAATGTAAGTTCTAGTAGTATATGACTCATACCAAAGTCAAAAAAACCCAGTGCCCTAGAGTCAATTCTGACTTTTAGCAGCCCTATAGGACAGGATAGAACTGCCCCATAGGGCTTCCAAGGCTGTAAAGCTGGACAATGAATAAGGAACACCAAAGGAGAACTGATGCTTTTGAAATACAGTGTTGGTGAACAATCTTGAATATGCCATGGACTGCCAGACGAACTAACAAATCTGTCTTGGAAGAAGCACAGCCAGAATGCTCCTTAGACCCAAGGATGATGAGACTTCTTCTCATGTACTTTAGACATGTTATCAGGAGGGATCAGTCCCTGGAGAAAGACATCATGCTTGGTAAAGTAGAGGGTCAGCGAAAAAGAGGAAGACGGATTGACACAGTGGCTGCAACAATGGGTTCAAACATAGCAACGATTGTGAGGACGGCACAGGACTAGGCAGTGTTTCGTTCTGTTGTATGTGGGGTCGCTGTGAGTCAGAACTGACTAGACGGCACCTAACAACAACCACAAATCTTTATGGAAGCAGACGCCACATCTGTCTCCCACAGAATGGCTGGAAGGTTCAAACTGCCGAGCTTTCAGTTAGCAGCCAAGCGCTTAACCGCTGCTCCACCAGCGCTCCTTATATGGCTCATAATGAATGGGAACTTACTACTACTACTATTACTACTACTGACAGCTCAGCTTTGAGAGAGGCATTAACTCACCTTGGCCATAAGGTCTATAGTGCAGAGATAATGTATTAAATATTAAGCTGTTGGTGAGAAAAAAATAGGAAATAGGTTTCTCATATGAGGATAGAATGTTATTATTATCCATGATGTTACAGGGCAACAAAGTATATCTCTGGAATAAAGGGTGAAATATCCACCTGCCCAGGATAAGAGGCCACTAAATATCATAATTCTTTTCCTCCTCTTAAAATGGATTGTTTTTAAGAATTTATATCTGCTAAAATCACAGGACAAAATCTACTAAAAGGCTCAAGTGATATTATAAAGCACCAAAACCGGGATTACCAAAAAAATCCTCATTCACTGAAAGTCCTTTCAGATAATGACCAACACTGAATAATTCCTTTGCTTATATTATGAAAGCAAACTGGATTTTAGCCTTTAAAGTTGTGAATGTTTATATTATTTTTCTACTACTGGTGTAAGAAATTACCACAAACATAGCTGCTTAAAACAAACCACATTTATTATCTTACAATTATGGAGGTCAGAAGTCATAAAATCAAGGCTGCAAGCCAGTCAGCAGGCTCTAGCAGAAAAGGTTTCTTCACTTTTTCTAGCTTCTAGAGGCTGCCTGCATTCCTTGGCTCATGGCTGAACATTTCATCTTCAAAGCTAGCAGCACAGCATCTCCCAATCGCTCTCTCTGATTATGACGCTCCTTTCCACAATCACATCTCTTTCCCTGACTCTGACCTTATTGCCTCCCTCTTAATAGGACTTTTGTGATTACATTGGACCCACTTGGATAATCTAGGATAATCTCCCCATTTTAGTGTCCTTAACTTAAATCTGCAAAGTCCCTTTGCCGTGGAAGGTAACATATTCACAGGTTCCAGGGATTAGGACATAGGCAACTTTGGGGGGACCATTAGATTGTCTACTACAGTACTGAAGCTAATAAATTTACAGATGAAACATTTCAAGTTCTAACAACTTTACAAGTGACTCAAACTATTAAAATGATAATAGCAAAGGATTTTCAGCTCCCAGTTATAGTCAGTGATTTGGCAAGGTCACTTGGAAAACAAATCTAAGACTTTTCAAGCAATCGGTGTGCCTGAATTCTCTAAAAATGTGTTAATTAGTTTATTCCCAATGAGTTCAAATGAATGACTTAACTGCACAAACAAGTTTAGTACTCCTCTAAACATGACTTGCTCTATACAAGTTAGGGTATTACTTCATGATTTGAAACAAAGAAAAAGGTTTTAAATTTTTTTGAAATGGTACTTAGAGAAGAGTCCAAGGATGGTAAACTCAGTCTGAATAGAAACAAAATGCCATATAGAATGAAGATAAAAGCTGATGAGTCACACTCATCAAATTCCATTCATCCTAAGAATCATGATGGAGGGAGCTCTCTGCTTGAGATGTAAAAAGCTTCAAGAGACACTTCCATTCTAACGGTGAGAAAAATTTGGGTAATCTATGAAATCATTATCTTTCTCAAGGCCATCAGAGAGCTGAAGTCACAAGGCAATCAAGTGAAATGAATTCTAAAGAGTGCATACCCTTTAGCATGGATTGAATTTTGTCCCCCAAAAAGATATGTTGAAGTCCTAACCCCTGTACCTGTGAATGTGACCTTGTTTGGAAACAGTCTTTAAGGATGTTATCAGTTAGGTTAACATGTGGTCATACTAGAGTAGAGTGGGTCCTAATCCTATATGACTGATGTCCTTATAAAAAAGGAGAAGATATGCAGAGATGGAGATACATAGGAAGGATGCCATGTAATGCTGCAGCTACAAGACAAGGAATGCCTGGACCTACCAGAAGGTAGGAGCAAGACATGAAGCTGATTCTCCCTCAAAGCCTCAGAAGGCTGATATGGCTGACACTCTGATGTTGGATTCTCATCCTCCAAAACTGTAAGGCAGTAATTTCTTTTCTTACGAGCCACCCAGTTTGTGGTATTTTGTTCGGCAGCCCTAGGAAACCAATGCACCCCTCCAAGGAGAGGTGGGACGTGAACTATTTCACTTTTGGCAGAGAATAGGATGAAGAATAGCTACCATAAAAGAAGAAATCAGCTAAAGTTTTAACAAAATCATAGAGTTTGAATGTGAGCTAGTGTATAGATTAGAATAAATGGGAGCCCAGACATACAGGGAACCTATACTCTCTTCCATAGGCCTCCACTGAGTGCTCACAAGAAAGATTTAGAAAGTGGCAGGAGACCAGAGAAAGTTCCCCTTGGTGGCACAGATGTGCAGGTGATGATCAGGTGCCAGTAGGGGACAGGCATGAAATACTGTCCACTTCCAGACTATTCTCTCCTACAAAGCAAAAGCCTTAAGCCACTGGGGAAAAGGATAGGAAACTTTTACACTTCCAAGACTCAAGCAAAAGTCTACTGCTTCGGGGAGAAGGGTAGAAACAAGACCTCTCTGCCCCCAAGAGAGGGGCATGAAAAGCCTTTGGGACCAAGATTTTTCACTATACAAAGAAGAGGTCTGCTCTCACTAGACAAGGGCATGTGGAGGTGGGTTTTTTGGGTTTTTTGCTTTTTTGGGTGGGGGGAGGAGATTCTTTTCTGCCCAAGAAGTGCCAGAGATACAAGGCAGAATTTTGCAGCCAAAGGAGTAAAAGTAGGAACACTGAGAAGGCCTTGCCCCCAAGCTCCAGGCACAGAGGACCTGCCTAAGACTAAAGGTGGATTGGGAGAATCAAGAACCCATCTCTGCCCCCACAAGCAATAGCAGTCTACTGGAGGGGATAAAAACAAGGAGAGAGATTCCATCTGTGGCACAGATATAAACGGTCTACTGGAAGCTGAGAGTGAAGCAGGAAAATTCAGAAAAACTCTTTGTCATTATAGGACTACAGTAGCACAAGGTAACAATAGCCCACTCTGAGCGGATTATGAAGTTTGTGGGGCAATGAAGGTGTTAACTACAGAAACAACAAAGCCCTAGCTCAGTCCAACTACTAAATAAACCGACTCAACCCCCCACCCTAACAGCCTTACAAAACAAGGGGCACGCCCATTTCTGAGCATAATTGTTATTTACCTCGTTCTCTAACCTTCACACAAATGTCTGGCATTTAACCAAAACTTATGGGTAACACAATTTAAGTATTTTTTAAAAAATATTGTCAAGAGATAAAATGATCAACAAAACTACACTCAGAGTGGGCACAGATGTCAAAACTATCATACAGGGACATTAAAATAACTACGATTAATATGATAAAGGATCTAGTAGAAAAGGTGAAAAAAAGAAAGAAAGGAAACTTCAGCAGAGAGATGGAAATAATAAAAAATATTTAAGTGGAAAGACTAGAAATAAACTATAAAAAAATTAAAAATACCTTCAACAATCTCATTAGCTTACTGAACATACTGAGGAAAGAATCAATGAACTAGAAGATAAGTAAATAGAAGCTATCCAAACTGAAACCCAAAGACAAAAAAGTGAAGAAAAACATAGGAAGGAGGAGGAGGAGGAAGGGAATAGCAGTAGTTTGAGGAAGAAAAAGAAAACAGAAAAGAGCTTCCAAGATCTATGGTATATCTTCAAATAGTCTAACATACATGTAATTAGAGTCTCAGAAGAAGAGAATGAGGCAGAAAAAATATTTGAAAAGACAAGGGCTGAGATTTTTCTTAAATTAATAAAAGACAACAAATCACAGACTCAAGAATCTCAGAGAACTCCAAGCTGGTAAAATTAAAAACAAAACAAAATAATACCCCTAGATACACTACAGTCAACCTACTAAGAACTAAAGAGAAGGAAAATCTTGAAGACAGACACAAGGAGGAAGATATCATTATATATAGATGAGCAAAGGTAAGAATTACAACACATATCTTTTCTGAAACTATGCAAACCATAATACAATACAACAATGTCATTGAAGTACTGGAAGAAAACAAAATAGCTGTCATCCCGAAATTTTATCAGGAAAAATATCTTTCACAAATGAAGACAAAGTAAAGCCTTTTCAGATAAACTACAGCTGGAATAACTCATTGCCAGCAGACGAGCAATACAAGAAAAGTTATAGAAGTTCTCAGGCAGAAGGAATACAACAAAAGATGGAAATTCAGACATACGCAAATTCAGATATACACAATAAAGAGCTAAGGAAGTGGTAAAAATGAAGTTAAATATAAAAGACATTTAAAAATCATTTTAAAACATAATTTACTGAAGGAAATATAGTAAGAATGTATTAGTCAATGTAGCACAAAGGATGTAAGGAATGGAAGTAGACTCTTACAAGGTTATTACACTATACATGAAGAGATATATTATTTGATGGTTGTGATAGGTTAAAATTTTCTATACTTAGACATTAGAGAAAATTCCACTATTTTCAGTTCTTCCTGTACCATTCCTTGAAGAACCTCAGTTATTCACGGGTAATACATGAAAAAAGTATCCCACCATCAAATAAATTTGGAGTCAAGCAGTGTTAAGCAAACTTCTCAGATCCTTTAACATGCTGTTCCAACTTATACAGCATTTCCCAAGTACATTTGAGTATGGAAATATCTCCTAACTTCCTTGTGTTCCAAGTAATGTTATTTGGAAACAGTGCCTGGACATAGCACATTGTGGACAATTGAAAATTTTGAAGCAACTGGTAAAACTGATGTTGAATGAAATCTTCATAAAATGAGCTATTTTTCTCTTCGGTTGCATTTACTTACTAATAATAATAAAGTCATGAAAACTTTAGGATTGAATAATTAAAACCTAGATAACCAAACTGTCAGTTCTTCAGACGAAGAGGTTACAGTCTTGCTATTCAAAGTGTGGTCCATGGTTCAGTAGCATCAGCTGGGAGATTGATTGTATTATAGAATTTTGGGCTAAGCCAAAGATCTCCTGAATCATAATCTGTACTAGGCAGTTGGCTATAATGGAGCAGAATATAAATTTCTGTACGTCATTATACATAGGGGGATGTGATTTAAATATATTGCGTATATAAATCTGAGCTGTTCCACTGCTGTTCATAAGGTTTTCACTGGCCAATTTTTTTAGAATAGATTACTAGGTCCTTCTGCCTAGTCTGTCTTAGTTTGGAATCTCCACTGAAGCCTGTCCACCATGAGTGGTCCTGCTGGTATTTGAAATACCAGTGGCACAGCTTCCAGCATCACAGCCAACAGGCAAGCCACCAAAGCACGACAAACTGACAGATGAGTGGTGGTACAGACGAGAAATACATCCAGAGTGCTCCTCAGAGGTGAGGATGGTGAGACTTCGTCTCATGTACTTTGGACATGTTACCAGGAGGGACCAGTCCCTGAAGAAGGACCTCATGCTTCATAAAGTAGAGGGTCAGCGAAAACGAGGAAGACCCTCAGTGAGATGGTCTGACATGGTAGCTGCAACAGTGGGCTCAAACACAGCAATGATTGTGAGGAAGGCGCAGGACAGGGCAGTGTTTCATTCTGTTGTACACAGGGTTGCTCTGAGTTGGGACCGACTCGACAGCACCTAACAGCAATACCAACAAATCTGAGCTGTAAGAGTCTGAGTTTGCATTTGCTTCAATGGCTATTAGAAAACAACTGTTAATTCAAATCCTGGTTGTTAATAGAAACATTCCTTACACTTAATGTTTACATGTGATTTCACAGAAAGTATCTGAAATTCAGTAATGTATTTAGAGTTTATACATTTAGCATTTAAGTTTTTTTTTTCATTACTATGCCCTGTATCCAAGCAGCCAAAGCAAAGGAGGTACATGGGTTTCCCAGGAATTTCACCACTGGAGAAGTTTCACAGGTTTTGCCCTCCCAGTATCTGACCATAATCTAAACTGAAATCTCACTTGCAAAAATGGCAACGCATGTTAATTGTGTTAACAAATCTTTATTCTTCATCTAGAATGATGTTACATCCTTGCTAAATCATGGGCAGGTCAGGTGTCATCTTTTTGCTCTCTAAAAGTGGCAATAAAATGTAAATAGCTCTTTATAAATTATCACTTTTACAAAAAAGAAAAATGGAGAAGGGGGTTTACAGGTAACATTTAACTCTTTCAGCTTTCACTGTTTAAAAAATGAACGTACACAACAATAAAACATCCCTTGGTAAAACTGATCTATAGGATCACTATGAGTTGGAATCGACTCGACAGCAACTGGTTCTTTGGTTTTGGTAAAACTGATAAAGATAGTATGTCATATACTCTGGGATAAACACACAGACCAGGCAGAAAACAGATGTTATCTAAATGAAGTCACAAGGAGAGGATGCCTTCTATTTTCATTTGACTAAAAACAGCTGGAGAGAGGATATCTACAATCAGAGTGCCTGGAGCTGTGATTCTGGCCATTCACTTGACCATCTGTTGAAGAGATAGCGAGAATCAGTTCTGTACAAGACACTGAACTGTGTATGACTTGCCTCGACTCTCAAGGCATTCACAATCAAGTAAACCCCTTTACAAATGAATATTCAATCCATATGTAAAAAACTTTCAGACCTTTAAATAAGTTTTCATCCTCTAGGAAAGGAACTAGTATCTCAGAGAATGAATGGCCTACTTCCCTCAAAGGCCAGGTCTCCACAGTCAAAGCAAAGAATTAGGGCAACTATCCATACAATTCAGGCCACCCAAATCTACTCTGGCCTGAATTATTAAAGTTAAAAAGCAACATTCTTTGCAACCTGGTCACCCAAATAATTCAGGGGGATCGAGATCCCCAGCATTTTCTTACCTTACAAAATCAGGATCATCCAGTCTCAGACAAGCCAAGAGGTAAGAGTATTAATGCGACCTACTTACATCTCTTCTCCAGCTCTTTCTGTCTGAATACATTTCATTCTAAACAGCGCTTTCCTTTCCTAAACTGGACTACCTGTGGCCTGAGGGAGAAACAGTAGTAAACAGACAATGAGGCAGGAAGCAGTTGAGTTGTTTAGGTCTCTGGACTTGGAGATTCAGAAATCTGAGGCCCCAGAACCCTATGCTTTATTATCTATATGTGATTGACATTCATTTTTTTACATTAAGGCTTTTACTTATTTGTAGTTATATGCTTATTAAATATTTATTTAAACTTTTTATTTTAGAATAGTTTTAGATTTACAGAAAAGTTGCAAAGATAGTACAGAGAGTTCTCATTTATCCCACACCCAGTTACCCCTGTTATTAACATCTTATGTGAGTGTGGCATATTGGTTACAATTAATGAACCAATATTGATACATTATTATTAAATAAAGTCTGTACTTTATTCAGATTTCCTTAGTTTTCATCTAATATCCTTTTTCTGTACCAGGATCCATATCCAGGATAACATACTGCATTTACTTAACATGTCTCCTTAGGCTCCTCTTGGTTGTGACAGTTTCTCAGACTTCCTTTAAGACCTTGACAGTTTTGAGAAATAGTGGTCAGGTATTTTGTAGGATGTCCCTCATTTGGGGTTTGTCTGATGTTTTTCTCATGATTAACCTGGGGTTATGGACTTCTAGGAAAAAATACCAAGTTAGTAAAGTGCTATTCTTATCATATCAGGAGTGCATGTCAACATGGTTTATCACTAGAAAAGGAGCCAGCGGTTAAAGCGATCAACTGCTAACCAAAAGGTTGGAGGTTCGAAACCACCAGCAGCTCCGTGGGAAAAATATGTGGCAGTCTGCTTCCATAGAGATTTACAGCCTTGGAAACCCTATGGGGTCGTTATGAGTCAGAATCGGCTTGACGGCAGTGGGTTATCACTGGTGATATTAGCCTAGATCAACTGAGGTAGTGTTTTCCAGGTATCTACACCATGAAGTTACTGATAGAAACTCTTTTAATGCCATACTGGCTGTAAATATATATATATATATATATACACATATATATAGATTTAGATTTAGATTTATATCTATCAGTCTATATAAAACATATTTTTAATACTTCTTTACAGTAATTAATTTATATGTTATTGCATTTTCAGTGTAAGTTTACACACCAACTTATGTTCCCATTTGACAATTTCTATACAAGCTGTTCAGTGACATTGGTTCCATTCTTTACATTGTGTCAATATTCTCATAAATTGCATTCTGGTTGTTCCATTTCCAGTACTCTAGTTTCCCTGGCCCCTTTATTTTCTCATCTTTGCTTTAGAGTAATTGTTGACATTTTGATCTCATATAGATGGCTTTTAATGGAGCCCCATACTCATAGATAATATCCTTTATTTTGTTTGCCAATCTGTTAATTGGCTAAAAGGTGACCTTGAGGGATAGTTTTGGTTCAAGGTTTAAAGAGTATCTCAGGACAATAGTCTCAGGGAGTCCTCCACTATCAACTGGTCCACTAAGTCCGGACTTTTTAAGAATTTTAATTCTGTTTCGTATTTTTCTCCTGTTCTATCTCATTCTGTTGTGGCCCTGATCAGAATGGTTGGTAGTGCTGGTTGGACACCATCTAGTTCTTCTAGTCTCAGGGTAGATGAGGCTGTGGCTTGTGTAGGCTATTAGCCCTGTAGACTAGTTTCTTCTCTGGAATTTTGGTTTCTTTCTTTCTCTTTTTCTCCTAATAAGTAGAGACCAATAGTTGTGTCTTAGATGGCCACTTGCAAGCTTTTAAGACCCCACATGCTACTCACCTAACTAGGATGCAGAATGTGAATTCTGTGGTGCCAGTTGATTGAGTTGTCCCATGAGACTAAGGACCTAAGCCTTCAAACCCAGAAAACCATTCCTGTAAGGTGTCTGGTTATGTTTGAGAGGCATCTGTAACTATGTCCTCTGTGAATATATATGCATGCACACACATATTTGTATGTACACATACATATAGATACTTCTATCTGTGCACACATATGTACTCACATGGCACAGTGGTTAAAGCATTTGGCCACTAACCAAAAGATCGGTAGTTCAAACCCACCAGCTGCTCTGCAGGAGAAAGATATGGCAATCTGCTTCTGTATAGATTTACAGCCTTGGAAACCCTATAGGCAGTTCTACTCTGTTATATAGGGTTGTTATCAGTCAGAACCGACTGAATGGCAGCAAGATTTTTGGTGTAACTACCTGTACACATCTATGCTTATATACCTACATATGTGACCAGATACTCACTTATTGGTTATTGTTGGTGTTGTTGCCAAATTATGTATTTCATATTCTTTAGTCAAACATTCTTTCTCTTGTTTAGTTCTTACTGGCATCATTTACATTGATCAAGCTGTGCTCATTACACTCATATTCTGTGCTACTTTTCCCATCACCAAAAATAACAAGTATATACAATCTAGAGAGTGGATCCCTCCCCCACTCATTCCTGGTAAACACCAATGAACACTGATCTCTGTATATATATCTATTCATGCCTTCTTATAAAAGTGGGATCATACAATGGCACTGATTTAAAAAAAAAAAACAGACAAAAAATGTTGGCGAGGATGCAGGGAGACTGGAAACCTTATCCATTGCTGGTGGGACTGTACAATGGTACAACCACTATAGAAAACAGTATGGCACTTCCTCAAAAAGCTAGAAATAGAACTACCTTATGATCCAGCAATCCCATTCCTAGGTATATACCCTACAGACCCAACAGAAGTGACACAAACAGACATACGCACACTTATGTTCACTGCGGTATTATTCACAATAACAAAAAAATGGAAACAGCTTAGGTGCCCTTCCATGGTAAATAGAAAAGTAAAACGTGGTACATACATACAATGGAGTACTATGCAACCACAAAGAAAAATGATGAGTCCACGAAACATGGATGGATCTGGAGGTCACAATGCCAAGTGAAATAAGTCAATCACATAAGGATAAATACAGTAATTTATTTTTTTAAAAATTATAGAACTTCCACCTATCTAGTGAATCCTAGAGTCCCAAGAACTCACTGTGGGCATGAATGCTTTTTCACATCCTGGGTTAACAAATTGTGTTGATAAATGTCTGGTGTGAGATGGGGTCATCAGCATTATTATTAAAAGCAATACAGAGACCAAAAGGGCAACATTCACCCAAAAGCAAAGATGAGAAGACAGGGAGGGATAAGGAGACCAGACAAAAGGAAACAGAGAACCAGGGTGGAGGAGAGTGTTGACACAGTGTGTGGACTGCAACCAATGCCATGGAACACTTTGTGCACAATTTGTTAAATGGGAAACTAATTTGCTCTGTAAACTTTCACTTAAAACACAATAAAATATTAAAAAAAGAAAAAAGCATGAAGGTTAAGCTTTCAAGGTTAAGGTGGTCCTTAGCACAGAATAAATTTAGATTTGTGGGGTGGGGGGGGGGAATACAGAACTAGAAGGCCAGCCCCCAGCAAAATTGGATAGGAGGTAAATTTTCTCCTGGAAATTGAGCAGGTTTTTGGGTGCCAAGGTAGTGCAAGATGCTTTAGTGGCCCTGATCATGAGGAAAAGATGAATTTGACAAGCCACTAGTATTTTGGTATGAATTAGCTTATTTACTTACTACCTAATTTTGAAATTAAAGACTTTATGTCATTTAGGTGAAGGTGATGATTTTGTAGACCATGACTTTCTCAGTGTCACTACTTCTACCCTCTAAGGGTTACAGATCATAAGGTCTTCAGAAAGGCAGCTCCAGAGAACTATTTGCATAGGGTCATCTTCAAACACACCAAGCACATTCCTCTCTCAGGGACTCTGCACTTCTTCTAGCTACCTGGAATGTTCTTTGCCAAAATAATGGCATGACTCGATACCTCTCTTCATTCAGGTCTCTATTCAAAGGTTCTCTCCACAGGGAGGCCTTCCTTGCCTGCCCCATCAAAAATAGTACCCCCAAGCCATAGTCTCTCTCTCCTTATTCTGGTCATTATTCTTTTTGATACTTATCACACTCTGCCATCATTTGTTTATTATACTCCTCCCTCTTCCCCACTAGAATGTAAACTCCATAATAACAGGGACTTTTCCCTCTTCACTGCTCTGTTCCCAAATTCTAAAATAGTTTTGGCACGCAGAATTGAGGACCACAGGCTTGAGCAAAGTAGGGCAAGAGAGCGGGGTCAGCAGCTTGGAGCACTCAAGAATCTAGCCACGCCTGGCGAGGTTGCTACCTCTGAACATACTAAATAAGACTAAACCACTAACATGGCAGCCCACCTGCCTCCCCACAAGGCCCTGATATTAAAGAGCTAACCATTAGGAACATATAATAGCTTGAGACTAAAACCAGTGATGCTCAAAATTAATCACACAGAGGTCTTTCCCCAGAAGGTTTATATATTGTCATAAAGCTTGATTGTTCCATAGAAGCTTGACCTAAACGTCAAAATTTTTCTTCCATTAAAATTTTTTATTCTTCATCAGTCAGGTTTCCTAGACGTTAACTACTGATTCTTACAGTTAAAGGGAACATTATGATTTCTACATTATTAGACTTTCTCAAATTACATTAAAAAGACCCAAAAAGGAAAGAGAACAAGATAAAAATGCATAATGCTTTTCATTTTGCTTACTGACTTCTATACTACTCGAGGAACTTTCATAAAATTGGTACCAGAGGATGTCTACTATGCATGATATGAATTAAAAGCTTAAATAATTACATATGTTTGAGTTTATAAAATTATGAACCACGGCTCATAAAATGTATTTCTTTCTCTTCACACTATCACACATTTCTCTTCTGAACATTTTTCTGTGGAGACATAATTGTTTATAGAAAAAAAAGTTTGAATATATTCCAGCAGAAAAAAATGAACGAACATAAATTGCAATATATTTTTGTACTTTATCTTTCAGAACTAAATTCTGAAATGAGATTCTTTATCTCAGGTTTGGTTAAGGCCCCAAAAGACTAAAAACCAAAAATAGGTAGCCAATACTCCCATATTCCAAAGAAAATGGGAAAATAAATTTTTGCAACTCTTTTCCCCTAACTCATTCAATGTGATGAAAGTGTTAAAGTTGGAGACACTGAGAGAATTGACAAATGAAAGGAAGATTTCAATGAAGAAAGGTATTCGGATGTCTTCAAGTTAAATGACAGGAGGACACACTATTCAAGTCTGGTGTACTTTCTAGTCCCTGGGAGCACAGTGGGCTGGTGTCTGACTCCTGCCGAAGAAATCCAAAGGGCTAGAAGCCGGTGAGGTAGTCTGTGGCTGCAGAGTGGAGAGCTGAGTTTGGGAAGTAAATACATTGCACCTACTATGGTCAAAGGAAAGCTGACCTGATGTCGTCTTAGATCCAGCCCCAGAAGTCAGCCTAGAACCTCTAGGAAACCTCAGCATAGTGAGGCTGGATTTGGTGTGTAGGGTGTGAAAACCCATAGGAGATAAAGGGACTGCAGATGAGAACTCTTTGGAGATGGAGGTGGTCTACAAAGACCGATATCCCGTATGAGCTTTAAACATCTGCCACAAAGGAAGTCAATAACTGGTGACATCCAACTGAAATCTTTCGTGATCCTGCATCTACCCGTCCTCTTTTCAACCCAGGAAGGCTCACCAGCTGCTGTTAGGGCACAACAGACCTAACAGAAAAGCTGATTGGCCCTCCTTTCCATTGCAGCTGCCCACCTGGTGTAACCCTGAGTTGTGGCAGGGCAAAGCTTTAACTTTAAATGTAATTGGGATGAAATTTATAAGGGACATGACATTATATTTGGGAAATGTGACTATGTTTTTGCTGCTTGAATTTCCTGGACGGCATTTCGTTATTCAAGAGTAACCAGACAAGTCATGGAACCCACTCTAGTATTCATTCAAAAGGCAGGGAGGAACAAGTCCCACAAAGCAGATCTGAAAGGACTGAGGGGGCAATAATAAAGCTGCTTTTGTCTGAGCCCTATGAGTCCTGCTCCTTCAATATACTTTAAAGTATACTATTAATTGGTTCTTACTCGTAATAAATAAAAGTGCTTCCATCTCTATGAATATGTTGGAATTTCCCAACATCTCACACCAGAGAGTCAGGTTTCAGCAAATACTTTCTTATGCTGGTATCACTGAGCCAAGGCAAAAGGCCACAATTATACAAATAAATGGCTTAGTACGATAGAAGGGTAAACAGAAGCCTAATTAATGAAACTTCTAATTGTCTTTCCTTGTTCTGAGCATCAGAATTCCATACTTAGCTTTAACATATCCACTGGACTGGAAATAACAGAGTTCCATAGGCTGCCTAGAAGTTTCGTCAGAGGTTTTTCCCTATGAAGATCTCACTTCTTGGGTCACACTCCCTTCAAAGTATCTGAATAAAGGCTGAGGATTTATTATCAAGTGCACAACAGAATCCCTAGGTGTCCCCAATAAGGTAGTAAGAGTGTTTCATGCTGATTTTCATGCTTTTTTTTTATCATAAAAGAAAATAGTTCACAGATTTTAAAGGGAAATCTTCTAAAATAGCACTACCTAATTTCCATTCAAGATTGTTTTTTAAATTTCCAACTGCTTTCATTAGTTCATTCAACAAGTATTTACTGAGTACTTACTATGTTTCCGGTCCTGTGGGCTAGCTGCCAGAGAGAAAAAAGATTAAGACCTAATGTTGGGAGATAATTCTCCATGGGTGTCTTGCTTTTCTGCTGGTCTTATCATGAGGCATTGACAGCTCTGTTTCAAACTATATTTTCAAAGATGTTAGTATAGCAAACAGTCTTGGAAGATAGAGATAGTGTCTCCCTTTTGGGCAGAGGGTAGGTTTGGTTTTCTGCCCAGAATGTGATAATGTCTCTCTCTGGGGCAAAGGTTGAGCAGGTTTGCTAGCATCCCTGTGTAAGACTGGTGGTTTCCAAAACTCGGGTTCCTGGGCTGTGACACAAACTCTCTGTGTGTGCAGCATCCATCTGGAGTCCTCTGCATTGCCCTCGTGGGACTTGAGGGGCAGAAGGAACCAGTGCAAACGTGAAGCTCATTAGGATTACTGTGCCATGAATAATAAACTTCTTTGTGTCTAACCCAGGCATCTTGTGTCTTCTGCCAGCATCCATGAAACCTGGCAGGCTAACTTGTTAGCTTGCAAATAAGGTAAAATCTCAGACCTTCACATCTTCACAGTTCTTTTTTTTTTTTTTTAAACTCCCTATTCTGTTTCCCATCCCCTTGTAACCACTAATCTTTTTTTCTTTTTTGTCTCAATGTATTTACCTATTCTAGATATTTCATTAAGTGGGATCATACAATATTTACCCTTTTGTATCTGGCTAATTTCACCTCTCATAATGTTTTCAAGGTTTATCCATGTGGTGGCATGTATCAGAACTTTTTTATAGCTGAATAATATTCCATTTATGCATACAACATTTTGTTTATCCATTCATCTGTCGATGCGCACTTGGGTTGTTCTCACCTTTTGGCTATTGTGGATAATGCTGCATCTTCACAGTTCTTGACACCCAACCCCTTACCTCAAGGAGTTCATGGTGTTTTGGGGAAGTAAAATCAACAAAAAGTTGTAAAAAATATGGTACATGGAGTAACAGAAATATGTGTAAGGTGGTTAAAGGAACACTGCAAAATCAGTGGGGAAGGACAAATAAGAAAGATTTCCAGGCGGTAATGATACTAAACAGAATCTTCAAGTACTTGTAGAAGCAAGCCAGGTAAAGAAGAGGCAAGCATAAGCAAAGGTATGGTGGCAAAACAACATGGTGTATGCAGGGAACTCAATGCTTCACTGATGCTAGAGCATCAACTGTGAACCCTTTAGCATCGAGTGTGAACCTGGGACTGACCCCAAGTGGGGCTGGCATGACAACTAGATCATGAAAGCCCTCATATCTCACTAGAGGAGCCTGGATTTTAGTTGTAGCCCAGTGGTCTCCAAAGAGAGACATACAAGGCAACTGTGGTTCTGGGAAGAAATACACTGGAATTTCTATTTACATTAAGTTTTACTAAAAAATAATTTAACTTTACTAATATCTAATATCCACCACCTGTCTGACAGTTTGTCATATGATGGTGGCTTGTGTGTTGTTGTGATGCTGCACCACCAGTATTTCAAATACCAGCAGGGTCACACATGGCAGACAGGTTTCAGCAGAGCTTCCAGACTAAGACATAGTCGGAAGAAAGGTTTGGGAATCTACTTCTGAAAAGTAGCCAATAAAAACCTTATGGATCATAACAGAACATTGTCTGACTTGCTTGCTTTGGACATGTCCTCAGGAGAAATCAATCGCTGGAGGAGGACATCATGCTTGCTGAAGTAGAGGATGAGTGAGGGTAAGGGAGACCTTCAGTGAGATGGACTGGCCCAGTAGCTGTAACAATGGACTCAAACATGCTGGCGATCATGAGGATGACACAGGACCAGACAACATTTTGTTCTGCTGTATATAAGGTTATCATTGAGTCAGAGTCAACTCGACAGTAGCTATCCATCCATCCATTTATCATCTAATACATAGATTGACAGTGACTCCTCACTTGATCTGTATTTTTGATGCTTGTGTATCACATAATGTATATGAGGGGATTCCCAAAAGAAGGATGGGAAGCCCCTCTATCACTAGTGAGCTTTTAACATGTTGTGATATTCCAGTCTACGTTAAGAATATTTACAGATTATATTATTTAGTTTTAATTCACCCTCACAACCTCCTGTGTACAGGTACCTGTACAGAGATCAAGAGGCAGTTGTTCAGACAGTGGTTTAATGTCAGGAAAGGTGTGCATCAGGGTTGTATCCTTTCACCATACCTATTCAATCTGTATGCTGAACAGATAATCCAAGAAACTAGACTATATGAAGAAGAACGGGGCATCAGGATTGGAGGAAGACCTAGTAACAACCTGCGTTATACAGATGACACAACTTTGCTTGCTGAAAGTGGAGAGGACTTGAAGTACCTACTGATGAAGATCAAAGACTACAGCCTTCAGTATGGATTAGATCTCAACATAAAGAAAACAAAAATCCTCACAACTGAATCAATAAGCAACTTCATGATAAACAGAGAAAAGACTGAAGTTGTCAAGGATTTCATTTTACTTGGATCCACAATCAACACCCATAGAAGCAGCAGTCAAGAAATCAAAAGACACATTGTATTGGGCAAATCTGCGGCAAAAGACCTCTTCAAAGTGTTGAAAAGCACACGTCACCTTGAAGACTAAGGTGTGCCTAACCCAAGCCATGGTATTTTCAATCACATCATATGCATGTGAAAGTTGGACAATGAATAAGGAAGACCAAAGAAGAATTGACACCTTTGAATTGTGGTGTTGGCAAACTGAATACACCATGGATTGCCAAAAGAACAAACAAATCCATCTTTGAAAAAGTACAACAAGAATGTTCCTTAAAAGCAAGGATGGTGAGACTATGTCTTACATACTTTGGACATGCTGTCAGGAGGGATCAGTCTTTGGAGAAGGACATCATGCTTGGTAAAGTACAGGGTCATCGAAAAAGAGGAAGACTCTCAACGAGATGGATTGACACAGTGGCTGGAACAATGGGCTCAGGCATAATAACGATTGTGAGGATGGCGCAGGACTGGGCAGTGTTTCATTCTGTAGTACATAGGGTCGCTATAAGCTGAACCAACTCAATGGCACCTAACAACAACAACAAAAACCCTCACAAAACAGACCAGTGGCTTAAAAAGATTCCAGCAAAGAAACGACAGATTGATAGCACTAATAATGCAAATACAAGCAAATAACTTGAAAATGGCAGAGCTAATACTTCTTCCAGTCTGATCTCTTCATCAGCTACATTACAATCTAAAAACAACGAAAATAATTTAATCATATCTGACTGCAGGAATTAGTGTTCTTATTAATTGAAGTATAGATCTATATCCACTATCGACAAGAATGAACCTTGTCATATGTTGATTATCGAGATATTAGCTACCATTGGTCCAAAGTCATCACAATTGGCAAGGCATTTAAAAACTGAGCATCCTAAATATGGAGGCAGTCATTACAATTTTTGAAGTGCTGCTTAAAGTTATATATGCCTCGACTGAGCAAATGTTGTCGGAAGATGCATAAAAAATATTGCTGCATATTTAAAGAGATTTGTATTAGTACAAATTATACAATGTGGGAGGTTTGCTACACAGCTGAATGAAAGTGCTGGAGTTTCAACATGTACCAGCTTATGGTATTTGCTAATATCTGTTTCAGTGATAAAATGCACGAAGAGCTACTTTTGGCGAAGGACTGAATCAGTGATTCCCAACATTGACTGCACATTAGGACTTACTGTGGTTTGTTGTTAGGTGCTGTCAAGTCGATTCTGACTCATAGAGATCCCATGTGACAGAGCAGAACTGCTCCATAGGGTTTTCTTGGCTGTAATTTTTACGGAAGCAGATCACCAGGTCTTTCCCCTCGCAGAGCGGTTGGGTGGGTTTCAGCTGCCAACCTTTCTGTCAGCAGCCTAGCGATTAACCCCCAGGGCTCCTTTACTAGGTACATTTAAAACGTACCCATCACTAGGTTCCTTCCCAGACCAATTAAATGAGAATGGCTGTAAATATTTCTTTCATAGGAAGGGAAAAAGGAAGGAAGATTGCAACAACAGCACCACAGTGTCAAATCCACTCACTACATCACAAACAAGCTATTGCTCTGAAGAAGTTCAAAGTCAGGAATGCACCAAAAAAGGTCATAATGTACAGTCAGTTCTGCTATAACATGACACACGTTTCTGAAAATCACTACACTGTACTATGCCAAATTGCAACAAAAACCACTGGGCTTGTGGGGAAAACGGGGCACAACACTCAAAAAATTTCATCAGTGACAGATTTAAAAAGCAAAGCTTAATAAAAAATGATAGCACAGTTTTACATGTGTTAAATGGTTAAGAAATATGAAAATACTATAATAAGTTTGGCACTGTACCTCAAAAAAGGACTGAAGGCTTATGGAAGTTGTGAGCATTGGAAGGGCTGCAGGTTGTGGGCTGTTGTGAAGTAGTGGGAGGAAGTTTATTGGAAATGGATGGAAAATAATAACACAAGATATGCATGAGTGTGGCTCATAACACACGTGAACGTAACATAATAAAATGAGTAACTGGTAGATGTTTGAGGTGCGTGTGAGTTGTGTACCTCTATGCGGCTCGATTCACTTGAGTGTGGTTTTCTGCATTTACCTAGGTTCACATAGCGTTTCTCATGGATGAAATTGTACATAAGCGACCAGAATTTCTGTTATGCTCAAATTGTTATCCTTAATATATCAATATATATTGCTAATATATCCCTAATAAATCAACTGGAAGAGACTCACATTTTCAAAACAGGCTTGAAATCAGAACTGACTGCACTTAAAATTACAGAAACAACAAACTGAAATACAGTATAATCTTTCAGTAATTTGCAATGAGATGGAGAATAACCAAGCAAGTCTTCCGCATCACATCAACGTTTGCCAGTTATCATTGCAAAGAAAATAAAAGAATCGTTGAACTTCAAATTACCTTGTTTTCTTTTACAAAAAAGACAAGTGATCTAAATTTGCTGACCTCTTTTGGGATAACAATTGCCTTCTAGATAATATAGTAGCAAGCAGATATTTTAGTAAAAATAAACACATGCAATCTCTTCCTTCATTGTAAAGGTGGCATTTTAATCATGAGGGAGACAGTAAAGGCTTCTCAAAAGAGACTTGAGCTTTATCTCAATGAATAATTGGAAATGATTCCATTACTAAGTAATTTTTTGCTAAAAATGATATGTCTTATATAAGAACTCTCATATCTGACATATTAAATTGGAGACTGAATTTTCCACTCCATCTCAAAATCTTCCACATGAGCGGTTTCTGTGGGTTTTGAGACTAATCGTTAGGAGTATAAAAAGCATCACTCCCAATTAGTTGCCGGGGAAAGTCATCAGGAAAGACAGGTTTACTAGCCAAATGTAATCAAACCCTTTGCAATATTGATGGATGGGACTGAAAAATGAGTACCTAGTTCATTTAGTAAATTCAACAAATGATCTACTTATTGCATGTAAATATACATATGCAATATATATAGATATCTTTTCCAGATTTGACAGCCATTAAAACCAAGCATAGAGATAAACCATGGAGAAAGACCTTCAGATCATTTCATCACAAAGCATTAAGCAAAGATTTTCAAAAATTTTGAAAAAAAATCTTGAAAGCATATTACATCACATTATTCCTTATGATGCTCACTATAGGAAGCCAAAAAGATTTTATATCATTAATATTAATAAAAAAGAATAAGATACAAAAGTATTTTAAAATGTTTGTTTTTGTCTTTAACATCCCTTTTTCTATGTGTCTAATAAATAAATGTGTATAATTTATAAATAAATACAAATACAAAGGAATACATATAAATACAATGTGTTCAACTTTTTTGTACTGATAGTCATCATGATCAAAAAAAGTTTTGGCAACCACTGCTAGAGGCAATGAAGAGATGAAGCAGCTGGGGTTGCATTCAAACGTATGTTATCAGAAACTCCACTTTATGGCTTAACCAAATAGAGGATTAATTTTCTCATGTAAAATAAGGCAAGATACAGGCAGTCCCAGCCAGGACTCATGCAAGCCCCAGGCTCTTCCATCTTTCCAAATAGTCTTATTTAATTTATGTCTTTTGCCCTCATGGAGCCCTGGTGGCACAGTGGTTAAGCACTCAGCTGCTAACCAAAAGGTTGGTAGTTCAAAACCATCAGCCACTTTTCAGGAGAAAGATGTGGCAATCTGCTTCTGTAATGATTACAGTCTTGAAAACCCTGTGGGGGCAGTTCTACTCTGTCCTATAAGGTCACTATGAGTCGGAATCCTCTTCATGGCATTACAACAGTAATTATTATTTTGATATATATGTATATATATATATATATATATATCAAAAGGAAGCAACAGAGCCAGAGTCTACAGTTGGACATCAACAAAAGTTACTATACAGTGAGCAGAAAGCCCAATTGCTAGCTGGCTACATACTGGCAGTAAGGGGCCAAGGCATATCTTGCCCTAGACTGGGGCCAGGGCAGGTGTGGGGAAGACTCTGCACCGTGCAGTAGTCTGAAGCCTGCTCTACATCTGAAAACAGCCTCTGGAGAAAAAAGTCAGCAACTTCTCTGGAAAGTGTCATCAGCTCAATGTAGGGGAAGACTATGAAAACGAAAAGCTAAATGAGCTTTTTAAAAGTCCCACTTGCTGTCATTTTTAAAATTTAATTCATTTTGCAACCAGTGGTATATCTGGGCACCTATAGCTTTAAAAGCCAGATTGGTGCCTACTCTGAAATATTCTTCGGGAAAACCCTGATTAGTGATCCTGAACATTAATCTCTGAATGACTCAGCCATCACCTATGAAGAACAACCTTAATGATTATAGGTTACCACAGGACGCAACCTAAACAAAAATAAATACAGAATGTCCACAGGTAAGAAGAACAGCCAAGTTCTTTGGGATAATCTTACCCTGAAAAGGAAAGGTTACCCTGATTCATGCTCTGCCTGCTTTTCTCTAATGTAGTATTTTTACTCTGCAATAGGTGGAGTCAGCCACTTTGTTTAAACAGCCGAAGTAGTAAAATTTGGGACCAAGATTACTTATCTCTTACAACAGTGTTTCTGGGCTATTTTATATTGCTCAAGACTCAAAAATCTTATGCAGTATTCATTTACTGCAAACTCGGCTGTAATAAATTAATGCTGGGATGCAACCACTTAGAGGCAGACAGCTCCTACTTACTCTGAAAAATGATTTCTTCTCAGAGAGCTTTCTCCTTTAAGGTCACTGTCATGGACACTGATGACCATCCTGATGTATATCCCTTACCCTCCTGCACACAGCACTAGGTAAAGCTCCTTTCTATCACCTGAAACAGAATGTTCCCTCTTGGATTTTACATTCTGAAGGTGACAACTCTAGAAGAATTGAAGTGCAGTGTTTGGGGCTTCACAACACAGAGTGCAAGTCTCCCTACAGTAATTGGGAGCCCTCCACACCACTTTCTGAAAGACTTCTTGACATTGCTCATGCTCTCCCTCTCATATTTAAATCTCTCTCAACGTTAAAAATTCCCTCCTCAATCTTACATACTTTCACAATTGCCATGGTCTCTCTGTTTCATTCTCTGCATGCCACGCTTCTTAAATAGTGGCCTTCACTGTCTGTCTTCACCTCCTCAACTACCACTCTCCCCACATACTCATTAGCTAACTTAAACAGGGTCCACCCCATCCATTTATCATTCAACCAGTGCTTACTAAGCCAGGCACTTCTGCAGAAGGCATCCATGGAATCCTAATTTCTCTGTGTCCTTCATATGGACACAAAAGTACTCCATGGTGGGTTCTCCTTCCTCATCCCATTTCCCCATCCTTTACCCCTTCTCCCATACTGACTTTATATCTCTCCCTTCCCAACCCAGTCAGCCTTTTCAATACCATTTCTCCCTTCTTAGAATCCTCCTTCCTTCATTACTTCCACATTGCTGAATCCCAGACCTTGAGGGATCCCCGTTCTCTCCTCTACCCCCACACACAATGGCTTTCCTTAGCTAGTGCGTTAGTTAGGGATAAGGTCTGGCTGCATGCAACAGGAAAATACAGTATAAAAGTGGATTAAAGAAAACAAGTTTTCTTTCCACATCAGTTTTATTCTTCTACTATGCTGCAAATTCCTTGAGATTAGGGATGGAGACTTTTTCACATTTGCTTCCCCAGCAGTTCCTAGTCTTATGCCTTGAACTAGAAGTATCTGAACTGAATAAGCTCTAGTGTGCTTACAAGTGCACTTCCTCACTGTACAGGGTCCCACATTAAGAGTCCTTCAATTAGCCGGATTAAATGTGAAAGCAGAGCCCTCAGAATGGTTGGGATTTAGCATCCAAGGGCCTTCATCTCCTGGGCCCCTTGTATATCTGCAACCCTGTCCAGCTGCACGCTAATCTGCTATTTCCTATGTAGTTTACTAACTCCAACCTTCGTGCCCTTGCTCAGGGCACTTCTCCTGGTAGCAGTGACTCTGTCCCCACCACTGTGCCAATCACTTGTACCACCTGTTCTTAGACTGAGATATGAAGTATCCTCATGCAGCCTTCCCTGATTAACCTCTACACTAATTATTTTACTCAATATTCCCTAATACATAGCAACACAATTTCTCTTTCCCTGGTTCTTGAGTGTAGGACCCTTGTCTCCTATTTCTTTTGTAATTACCTTTAACGCTACATGCATAACTATAGAGAAAAGTGTGCAAACACACACACATGCAAACACAATAGGTGCTTAGGTGGTTAATTAATGTTGATTCAGACCTTGTGTAAAGAACAAAACAACCACTCCAGGAAGCCACTGCTTACCTCACCCATCTCCACAAGCACCTTGTCCATTTCTCTATTATCTAGAGCTGATCACATGGTAGTATGGCTAATTGTCTTCCTTCTCCAATACCCAGAGTGCTCTTAGGGAACAAGAATGAAATAGATTTTGTTCTGTATCCTCAGCATCTCACATAGTTCCATGACACAGCGTTGTTGTTGCTCAGTGCCGTCAAGCTGGGTCCAACTCATAGTGACCGTATGTACAATGGAATGAAACACTGACTGGTCCTGCACCATCCTCACAATTGCTGTTATGATTGAGCCCATTGTTGCAGCCCATTGTTGTGTTAATTCATCTCACTGAGGTTCTTCCTCTTTTTCTATGACCCTCCTCTACTCTACCAAGCATGATATCCTTCTCCAGGGACTGGTCCCTCCTGATAACATGTCCGAAGTACATGAGATGAAGTCCTCGCTTCTAAGGAGCATTCTGGCTGTACTTCTTCCAAGACAGATTTGTTAGTTTTTCTGGCAGTCCATGGTATATTCAATATTCTGCACCAACACCACAATTCAAAGGCGTCAATTCTTCTGCAGTCTTCCTTATTCATTGTCCAGCTTTTGCATGCATATGAGGCAACTGAAAATACCATGGCTTGGGTCAGGCACAGCTTAGTCCTCAAAGCGACATCTTTGCTTTTGAATACTTTAAAGAGGACTTTTGCAGCAGATCTGGGTAGGGAGCTTAATAAATGTTTATTGCACATAGAAGTGAGTTTTTAGATTGAGGACCGACACCTAGTTGTGACAACCATCCAGGATAAAACTAAGATTTGAGGAGTGGGTGAGTTGTGCAATAATAATATAGTAAGGGATTAAATCATAAAATTCCCAGTGCCAATAGCATCATTTTATGTATGGTTTAAAGGCAAATCCTCTCAGCATGATGAACAGTATATGGTGAGCTTACGAGAAAGAATGGAGAAGGTATTTTAAATACTTTTCGTTTTAAAGGTAAGAGTCAAACATAGAGTTTAAGCTCTAATATTTATGCACCCATTTACTCAGAAAATCCATACTGAGTACCTATATGTGACAGGCACTGAGCCAAGCACTGGGTTACAACAGTGATGGTTCTTGTCCTTGTGGTGCTTACAGTCTAGTGGAGGAAACACATTAACTAGTAGTAATGAAAATAAAAATGTAATTGCAAACTGTGATAAGTGTTATGAAGAAAAAGTATAGGATGTCATGAGCCCATAGACAGGAGCACCTGAGCAAGTAGATACTTGATAAGGGGAAAACTGCATTTTAAAAATGGTGGCAAAAGATATGTTGCTGGATCCGTTTCTTAAGAGTTACCACGTTTCCCTATATGTCTTTCTTAGAGTCTCCTCCACTGTCTGTCAAAATAGCCCTGCATTCCATGATCCTGACAAAGAGAGTGCCATGAACAAGATAATCTTCGTGTTTCTTGTTTGTAAAGATGGTCATGTAGCCCTCCCAATAAATATGCCATAATGCCCTTAACCACCTACTTATCAATGGGCAATTGTTATTTACCTTTTGTTAATACACTAAAACATTTGTCTATGATATCCTTACTTTCCTTTTGATTATTTTTCCTTTAAGGAAAATTCTGAAGGGTGGAATTACTGACTGAAGAGTGTAACCATTTCCAGTGCTGTCAGAACATCCTGCTATCCTAGCCCCTGCAATGCACAATGCCAGAGTGGACCTATTTGACCACAGCTATATCAGCAGCGCGTTTCATTGTCTTCTCTATTTTTGTTAACTGGATATTTTTTAAAAACCAAAAACCCAAACCCGTTGCTATCGAGTTGATTCTGACTCATACCGACCCTACAGGACAGAGTAGAACTTCCCTGTAGGGTTTCCAAACAGCGGCTGGTGGATTCAAACTGCTGACCTTTTGGTTAGCAGCCATAGCACTTAACCACTGCACCACCAGGGCTCCAAACAGATATAAACCAGTGCCTAATTCTTGATTGTTTACTGTGAGGCCAAACAGTTGCAAACGCTGATTTAGTCTGTTGTTTGTTTTTAGTTTTATGTCATTTTGGACAAAGTATTTACCCTCTTCCAAGCTTAAGGTTCCTCATATATCAAATATGGATAATAACAAGGCCCACCTCTTCAGTGTTGTCTAAGAATCAAATGAAATAATGTTCTAACAATGCTAAGCCCAGTGCTTAAATACAGTAAACATTCAATAGATGATAAATTTTGTTTCTTTTTACTCATTAGCAATTTAGTGATATTCTTTTATATTTGTATGTACTCTTATTATATTTTATGTAATAAATATTAATCTGGCAAAATGAAAATATTTTCCCATTCTATGATTTTCTTTATTATCTTAATTTTACTTCATCTTATTGTAAGGAAGTCTTTGTAAAATAAATACATTTTGAAGGAGGGCTTATAGACTTCGCCTGGTATTTCAGCTTTAATTTCTGGATTCTGTGACACCTGTTTTGATGGTTTAAATTTAGAGGGGGAAGGGAAGTTCACTTTTCAGTTCACAATCATTTCCTGGAATTTCCCAAAAAGTGTTTTTTTTAGGTGTTGTATAATATTTAACAAGAAGCCCTGGTGGCGCAGTGGCTAAGTGCTCGGCTGCTAACTGAAAGGTCGAGTGTTCAAACCCAGCAGCCAGGAGAAAGATGTGGCAGTATGCTTCCGTAAAGATTTATAGCCTTAGAAACCATATAGGGCACTACTCTGCCCTACAGGGTTGCTGTGAGTTGGAATCAACTCGATGGCAATGGGTTTGGTTTGGTTTTGACATAGTATTTACCATGGAAATGTTTGTATTTGTGGTGACTCTTGTAGCCTGCTGAAACTGAGGCAGTCCAGAAAAATACTCCCCTTGCTTCCACTTGATCAGGCAGCACCTGCAGGCAAATGTGGTAACAGCTCCATGCTGAAGTCCTTCACCTTTATCCAAGAGATAGCTGATTTTTTTTTCAAAATATAATTCTAGGGACTACAGCAACACAATGCTTTTGACAGGCAACCAGCTGAAAAAGCCACTGGATGGCATTTTCTTTTTTTAATTTTTATTCACCAACTGCAAAGTCTAGATCTCCAATGTCAAGGTGTCTTTAGAATTAAAGTTGTCATACTATGTGAAATTTCCGATTTCATGAATGAGGCTTGCTCGATAAAAAATGGCAAAATTCTCCAAAAGTCCTACGTGCTAGAATCTAAGCATATACCACACACCCCTTCTATAACCACTTCCTTCATGCCTTTCAGCTCCGATGGGGAGGGTTTTGGAGAATTAACTACATACTAGCTCTCCTCCTCCCTTGCTCCCAACACATGATCCAACTTTGACCCCTTCCTCCTGGATCAGTCAAGCCCATGACTCAGAGCCAGAAGACTGGGTCACTGACTGACTGCATAATATATGGCAATCACTAACCCCTCTCAGCCTCAGAGGGCCCAGCGACAAAATGAAATAATACTGGTTATGACTAGCTCAAACAGCTGTAGTGAGAATCAGATGTCAGAAGTTTGCCTATTTCTTGATGTCAGATTTGACCCCAAAAGAAGCTAGCATCAAGAAGCTCCTTTAAAAAAAGAAAAGAAAAAAAGCCTCTGCTTCAGAAAGCAGATGGCACATTGGAAGTTTCATGCTGTTGGTGGCCTGTGCCTATTTCCAGATGTCAGGCCTAAATTCTAATCCTTGGCTGGGCTCCTGAATCTTTGAGGCCCCAACATACTACCTTGAACTGCCTGACCTGCTGTTGTTCAGTATGCTTGCCTACTTCCTGATCGCTGATTTTGGGTTTTCTAGATGTGACCCTTGGCTCCTCCTGCCTTAGCTCAGGGTTCCTCAGCCTGACACTACCGCCATTTTCGGCCAGACAATTCTTTGTTGGGGGACTGTCACGTGTATTGCAGAATGTTTAGCAGCATCCCTATCATGTCAATCCAAAATATCTCCAGACATTGACAAATGTCCCTGGGGAGAAAAACCAGCCTCCTGCCCCTTGGTTGAAAACTTTAGCTAATCCTCCTGAACCAGACTTCTGGGCTGCCTGATCGATGGCTCTTGCTTGCCAGCCCTAGCATGTTTTAAGCAAACATTATTCTTATTCTTCTTATGTTGTTGTTGTTGTTAGGTGCCGTCGAGTTGGTTCCAACTTATAGCAGCCCTATGTACAACAGAACAAAACATTGCCCAGTCCTGCACCATCCTCACAATCATTGCTATGTTTCAGCCCCCTGTGGCAACCCCTGTGTCAATCTATCTCGTTGAAGGTCGTCTTCTTTTTCTTTGACCCTCTACCTTATCCTGCTTTATCTACCCTCTCTTAACATAGCCTTCCCCTACTGTCCAACGCCTAGGGTGTCCAGGAAAATGCTCTAACTCAGAGCAAGTTGCTATAAAACAATAATAAAACAGCTAAAGTGCATTTTTTTACCAAAGTTTTATTAGCCCAAGGGGGAGCTGCCTGCTATGCAGCCAGCAGTGTGAGAAGAGTGCAGCTGTACCACATGCGGGCCTCTGGTTTCCAGCAGTGCCTCCACTGGAAGGACAGGCCAGCGCAACATCAAACCATCGAGACCACACAAAACACAATAGGTCACAGAACATTGTCATCATGTGCTCTTAGAGTTACAAAGAATTTTATAGTTTACCTGCCTAAGTGCCCCAACTTACCCTCAGTTTTAGAGAGGATAAAAAACAGAGACCTATAGAGGCTAAAGGGCACAGTGAAGGTCACAAAGCTATTTAGCTGCAGAATTCAGACCAGAATCTGTAACTTCATTACATGCTACTACTTCCAAGCATGGTGGAAGCACGCACTTAACAGTTTATGGTTCTCATTCCCAATATCATAATTCATACATTTCATTCTTTAGCACTGGCTTTTCTATTTGCACTTTTCCTCATACTGAGCATTATTAAACAGACCATAGTGGACTTGTATTTCCCGAACACACAGATGAAAAAAGAGTAGTTCACAGGAAAGCGTGAAACTACAATTTCAGGAAGTCAAAAAGCCTCAGTAAGAAGAGAGAGAGAATATACACTGAGCACAAATTAAACCCTTTCAAATAATTGTCTCAGTTCTCAACATGACCCCATGAAATACATTTGAATCCTGGCTCCACCACTAAACAACGAGGTCATCTTTGGTCAATTACTCAGCTTCCTCATCTGTAAAATGGATATTATAATAGAACTTACCTCATTATATAGTTGTGGGGATTAAATGACACAGTGGATATAAAGTGCTCAGCACAGTGCCTAGCACATAGTAAGCACTCCACAACTGATAGTGATTATTGTTCTGTGTTCCAGCGAGCTGTGTCTGGTTTACCTCCATTTTCAGAAGAAACCCATGTTTCCAATCCCACTCTGGCCATATAACCACAATTTTGAGCAGCTCATTGGAAGTCCCAGAGTTCTTTTCTGTGAATTCCCATTGGCTAATGGCTCCTGTGAACCAGCCATGAGGAAGAAAAAGGTTGTAGGGATAATCTCCCAGCTTTGTATCAGTTGCTGTCAAGTTGATTCCAACTCATGGCGACCCCAGGTGTGTCAGAGGAGAACTGTGCTTCAATGGCTGGTTTTTTGGAAGTAGATCACCATGCCCTTCGTCCAAGAACCTTTAACCTTTTGGTTAGCAGCCAAGCACGTTAACCGTTTGCACGACCCAGGTACTCCCCCAGCTTTACTGTGGCCCACTTTTGCTCAGTAAACGTTTCTGAGCTGAAAATTCAAAGATAAATAAAATACAATCTTTCATCACAAGCAGTACACAGCTTTCCATCTACCAAATGTTTATTGGGCACCTACTCTGTGCCAGGATCAATCCCAGGCTCTGGGGATGCCCTCATAAAAGGACAGGCCCGTTTTTACAGTTGTTACATTACAGTGTAGGGGAGACGATGAACAAATAAACAAGACACAAGATCAGCTAGCAATGAGTGCAAAGAAGATGACAGAATAGGTCTGGTTGTTTGAGAGCGATGGGAAGTAGGGGGCATGCTATTTAAACTGGGTGGTCAGGAAGGACCTCTCGGAGGAGGCAACACTCAAGCTGGTATCTAAATGACAAGGAGCATCCAGCCAGGTGAAGGCTCAGGGCACTAAATGAGTCTACAGTCAGCAAGGACACGTGCATATGCAGTTCTTCTTGCAGTTTTCTTCTCTGCAGCTCTTGTTTATTTTCTCGCTGGACTTGCCGTCCTGTTGGCTACCATAGCAACCTAGGCAGGCCATTTTATTTTGCCCACCCAGTCATTCATCAGCCCATAGTCAGTGCATGCCCAATCCTAGCAACTAGTCATAGAAACATTGTTTAGAAAACAATAGACTCCATAACTCTTTACATCAGCTCCAAGGACTACTCATCTGTATCTGAAAATAAATCAAGCAGCCCTGTCTCAGGAGAAATCCTCAGTCATTGCCTATCCTTCACAAATAATTAGTTCGGCCTTCTCAAACCAGTTTCTACCTTTCTTTCAACAAAAGGCTGGAGTCAGCCAATCCAAGTGACCTAAAATAGCCCTGTCTGACACCACATGATGTCCTTCTCTACATCTTTGTTGTCAAGATTCTCTGTGTTTTCTCTCTGTATATGTCTACATTTGGGGTGAGTCTTTTGATTTCAAATATTTCTGTGGGACATACACCCAGATGTTGCAGACTATGTCAGGTTTGTTTCTACTTATTGGTGGTATTTAATTTAAGTTGCCTCGCTACTAGCAGATGATCAGGATACTTCATGTTTAATGAGCCATGCAGGACCAAAATAAGTTACCATCCTATTTATTACCCAGGAAGTGACTCTGAGGGAGGCTTATTTACTTTCTTTTGCCTCGCATTGGAATTTGGCTTCGCAGTACAATCTTACATCTTTAATGATAACTCAGAATCATCTCTCCTGACATGGACGTTCTTCTGTATATCTTTGCAATTGTTTCCTGAAGACATTCAAACATTAGCCCTTAGGTATTACTCTAAAAGGGGAGCTAAAGAGTTAAACAAATATGATCAAGCCTACCCTCGATCTAATCATTCTCTCAGTACTGAAGTACTGGGTTAAGTGTATCATTATAATGCAGAGAGAGAGAGACACTGAGACTGGCACTAACACTGAAACAGAAGCCAGGGATTGTGTTCAAACTAGCCCGTCACTCCCTAGAGTGCTGTGCTCATTTCCGGCCTGGACAAAGCCCACCTTACGAGGATTTGGAGAATACTGGGCAGAGAACAGAGTGAAGATGACAGAGGCCTGAAAGAAGAGATTGATGAGGATGAGTGGGTATTGTGTGGCTGGAGGGAAGGCTGTAGAACGTCCATTTGCACAGCAGCAGCACAGGAAATAACAATAGCCTTAAAACCAGACACCAGTGGTCCAATTATTCCGCAGTTTTTGTCAGGCCTGCTGCAGATGTGGCTACGGGGTGGGGAGGAGTCTCTGCCATAAAACAACTGCCCAACTGCTCACTGCCATCTCATGGGGGAAAATACCCTCCTGGCAGCACCTGGCAGTGTGATTTTTCACCCCCTTGGGCCTGAAGGTAGATGGCTGCAAAACTGGGGGAGAGAGGTGTCATGATTTCAGAATGAAAATATGGACTGTAAAGAGAAATATATACACAGATAAATTTTTAAGGCACTGGAAAGCTACAGTACTACGTGACAAGTAAGGGAAGCAAGGTGGCCTGTAAATGGCACAAGGTAGAATTCCACACCTAATGGAGCAAAACTGCATTGTAAGTGCCTTATCTCTTCCCCCCTTCTGTCAACCATTTTATTATACAACCTCCCAGGCTTTCCCCACATCCCTTGTTGATCTCATAACTCATCCTATGGAAGTAGCTGGATTGAGATGAACTTTCAGAGTTAACTCTTTTTATGTCCCCAAATGAGCTTCTTATTTCCCATCCTTTCTACCTAAGAGGCGTCCCTGGGTGGTACAAATGGTTAATATGCTCAACTGCTAATCGAAAGGTTGGTGGTTTGAGTTCACCCAGAGGTGTCCCAGAAGAAAAGCCAGAAGATCTACTTCTAAAAAGTCACCCACTGGAAATTTTATGGAGCGCAGTTCTACTCTGACACATACAGGGTCGCCATGAGTGGGAATTGACTCCACTGTACCTGGTTTAAGATTTAAACATTGGGGGAAACTGGGTGAAGGATATAGAGAAACTTTCTGCACTATTTTTGTCCTGACTCTTCAAGAACATGCTGTAAGAAGATTATCAAACAGCAAGCCATAATGAGACCAACCTAACACCCTCGCCCACAAAGTCTGCAACATTAGCATCCTTTCATCAAATCAAGGAAGCTTAGGGAGTTGGGCCCAGGTGGCAATACAGGAAGCTGAATGAGGACTGAGGAGCCCAGAGGGCAGGGGGCTATAGTCAGGGCCACAGAGGGTAGCAGAGGCAGTAGCATAGAAAAGAACCCAGGAGGGAGTAACAAGCTTGAGGACAAATCCCAGCTCTTCCTCCTAGAGGTCCTATGACTCTGGGCAAATGACATACCCTCTCTGAGTCTCATTTTCTTCATCTTTAAAATCAGGGATTGCACTAGATCATCTCTGAGCCTTTCATAATTAAGAGACAAATTGCTTGTGTTTGAATAACAAATCTGTCTCTAACTCAGTGAGACTTTCAAGTACTTAACATCTCTGTGCCTCAATTTCCTCATCTGTAAAAGGAGGATAGTAATGGTCTTAGCTCATAGAGTGATTGTAAGAAATAAATAAGTTAACATATGCAAAGCCCTGAGAACAGTGCCTGGCATACAGTAAGGGCTGAATAATTATTATCTATTTTTGTTGTTGTTATTATTATTAATCAAAGTGAAAGACACAAAAGCAACACTCAGAGCTCTCAGCCTCTGCATCCTCCACCAGTTCATGAAAAGATACAAGTGTGTCTCTGTTATGGATTGAATTGTGTCCCTCAAAAATATGTGCTGTAAATCCAAACCTCTACACCTGTGTTTGTAATCCCATTTGGGAATGGGTTGTCTTTGTCCTATTAATGAGGCAACATTAGTGTAGGGTGTGTTTTGAGTCAATCTATTACAGGATATAAAAGGAGCAAATTAAGAAGCAGAGTTGGGAGAAGACAGACGCTACACCATGTGAAGATCACCAAGGAGCAAGGAATAGATGCCGAAGAGACAAGGACCTTCCGCCAGAGCCAACAGAGAGACAGAGCCTTCCCCTAGAGCCAGCATCCTGAAATTGGATTTCGAGCCTACTAAACTGTGAGAAAATAAATTTCTGTTCGTTAAAGCCATTCAGTTGTATTTCTGTTACAGCAGCACAAGATAACTAAGACGTCTCAGATTAGCTTCCCAATGAGTATGGATTAAAATATAAAAATTAAAATTATGGGTTATAGTTCAAAAGAAAAATTGTTAAACTGTTACTTTTGCTAGCTTCTTGCCATTATGAAAATTCAAATTCCTCCACCCACACTTAAAAGAAGGACTATACCACCTCTCCCCAGAAAACTCATTCTGCCTTGTTTGCCCCCATACTCCGTGGCACAAAGGATGCTCCTGCCACAGCTGGGACCTTTTGTAGCAATATTTCCCTAGTGTCACATCCATGATCTCTCAACACTCCAGTAGATCTGACCGGAATCAAGATCATAGGCTTATGAGATTTACAACAGATGCCAAGCACCTGAAGAGCAGAGATGGAAACAGTTATAATCTGAAAGTGAGGTTACAAGGATCTGAAAAGGGTCAATACCAAATTAACCAAGCCCACTGCCATCGAGTTGATTCTGCCTCATAGCAACACTGTAAGGACAGACTAGAACTGTCCCATAGGGTTCAAGGCTGTAAATCCTTATGGAAGCAGACTGCCACATCTTTCTCCCACAGAGTAGCTGATGGGTTTAAACAGCCAGCCTTTTGGTTAGCAGCCAAGCACTGTAACCACTGTGCCACCAAGGATTCTTGAAAAGGGTCAATAAGCACTCTCAACTCTGGGTTTGGTTATATATTCCCTGGGATATTGTACTTTCAAAATTAAGTACATATGGACAAAAAATAATAATAATTAAAGCTCTGTGCGGGAGAATACACATTGTCTTCAGGTCCTAGCACCTGTGAAAATGAGGTAGGATGTAATAAACAAATAAGCCCTCCTCATATTAAAGAATAATTTGGTTATAGAATTTCCTAGATTTGAAGAAAAAAAGCTCCCTACATTTCCTTTTCATTTCTCTCTGCTGCTCTCCTGGCAGTCCTAGAATATGGCCATGACACAGGATCCCTGGTCCAAGCCCAAGAGGCTCCTCCCTGCCCATTTATGGAGTGCAAGGGGGTCACGGAGAACTTCTCAGGGAGCTGCTTCCACCTGCACCTACCAGCTCTTCTACCTTAGACCAGGCCAGAGGTCCAATGCTTCCAGAGGACAATCCATTTATTTACGTCCCATCATCATTTATAGAGAAACCTGCATCTTTCTATAGCATGGAGGAAATGGCTTAAGGAAATTCTCCAGAATGCACTATGGAGGTAATGTTTAGCAATGCACATTAAAGGTACTGCCTGGCAACCATGCTGTCTCTCCTCACATAGATCGGGGGGCAGAGGTTAATTTTCCCCTTTACGTTGACCTCTTGTGAAAACAGAAATAGAGATGTTGTGGTGTCATGACTTTAACACACCTTTAATGTGTCCTTATTCTGTGCAGGGCCTAGACGTACACTGTCCTGGCACATTCTCTAATTTTACCATCTAGTGGTTAGTCACAGGAAGTCTCTCTTCACTGTTTTCAACATGTTGTAAATACCCCATCAGCCCTTAATATCCTGTATTATAATTATGATTTTTCCACGTGCTCTTTGAGGATGAAGAGGACTATGCCTTAGTTAACTATAAATTCTCGGAGTCCAAAAAATAGTCATGGAATCCACTTCCTCACTTTTCTCTTCATTCCCCTTAGAGCATGAGGAGTCAAGAAAAGAGGCGTGCAGAGTGAACCAAGACTGCACTCTAAAAGATTACACATCAGGAAACATATTTATAATTGAGATATGCCAGCATGTCTGGAAGAGAATACAATAAGAAGAGAAAAAAATGATAAGACACATATGGGTAACCATCAAACTGAAGCTTGAACAAATATTTTCCAAGAAGCAAAACCTACAAACCTAGGAAAGCACTTTATAACTCAGAGATTTATCTAAAAATGGGACATTTACATCCACATGAATCATATGGGAGTTATAAGTTGTCTTAGTTATCTAGTGCTGCTATAACAGAAATACCACAAGTGGATGGCTTTAACAAAGAGAAATTTATTCTCTCACAATCTAGTTGGTTAGAAGTCCGAATTCAGGGTGCCAGCTCCAAGGGCAGGCTTTCTCTCTCTGTCAGCTCTGGGGGAAGGTCCTTGTCATCAATCTTCCCCTGGTCTAGGAGCTTCTCAGTCCAGGGACCCCAGGTCCAAAGGACATGCTATTCTCCTAGTCCATCTGAGTGGCGATTCCACCCTTTGAGACTCCAAAGTCATGGCCCTAACCGTTTGAGACTGAGGCAGCTCTGCTTCCTGCATTCCTTGTCTCTTCAGCTTCTGTTTCCTGGTTCCTTGGCTTTTCGACCCCTCGGGCCTCACCACCTGTGTCTGCCCTGCTGGAACAAGTGTTCCAAAGCTCTGTAGCTCCACCAACAAGCACCTGGAGACACCCCACTCCACCAGTAAACTTCAGCCAGAAGACACTCAGCTCTCTTGTCCGTGGGTTGGCAAGCCTAGCTCCACCAATAAGTGTCTGGAGGTGCCCCACTCCCCCAGGAATCATACTGTGCAAAGGCACTCAGCTCTCTTGCTCAGTAGGTCGGCTCCAGCACCGTCTTATGCTGGTCTCCTCATTCTGCTGCTGCCATTTCTCTGCTGCTGCCACTTCTCTGCTGCTGCTTCTTGCCATCTGCACCGTCTCCAGTGTAACAGCTCCCCTCACTTCCTTCTGGGTCCTCACCAGAATTGTCCTTGATGTCCATAATTCCACCAACAGGCTTTTCAAGGCAATCTAGGCTTTTACTATTAGGCACCTTAAAACTCTTCCAGCCTCTAACCATTCACAGTTTCAAAACTGCTTCCACATTTTAGGTATCTGTTACAGCAGTACTAGAAAACTAAGACAGAATTTGATACCAGGAGTGGGGTGAATGTGTTTTACATGTGGTAAGAACATGAATTTTGGGGGACCTCCTACCACAAAGAAACAAGAATTAGGAGAATAGTGCATCCTTTGGACTCGAGGTCCCTGAACTGAGAAGCTCCTCGACTGGGGAAGACTGATGACAAGGACCTTCCCTCAGAGTCGACAGAGAGAGAAAGCCTTCCCCTGGAGCTGATGCCCTGAATTCAGACTTCTAGCCTACTGGACTGTGAGATAATAAACTTCTGTTTGTTAAAGCTATTCACTTGTGGTATTTCTGCTATAGCAGCACTAGATAACTAAGACATAAGTCTAAGAGAGACAAAAGGGATGAAAAAGAAAATAATAAATATTGACAGTCTCATGGTGATTGACAAATATCCAAAGTAGTAATGTAAAAAACTTAATTATAGGAAAATATTAAATAATATTTATTTCTGAGACTATACATGCTCTAGTAAATGATATAGTAACTTCCATTTATTCAGAACACAAAGGATAAGAAAAGTCACTGGTGGACATATTTGCTCCCCAAAGCAAATGCTATCTCTGAAACATTGCAAGATTCTTCTAAACAATTAATACTTCAGAATTTTCTTTTGATTTAAAGATCTCTTCATTAAGAAGAACCAAGTTGGAGGACTAATACTACCTAATTTCAAAACTTTTATAAGGTTACAGTAAAGAGAGCATGGTACTGGCTTAAAAATAGACAAATAGACCAATGGAACACAACAGAATCCAGAAACAGACACATATATGGTCAACTGATTTTCAACAAAGGCAATTCAGTAGAGAAAGGATGACAGTCTTCCAACAAATGGTGCTGGAAAAATTGGATGTCCATGTGCAAAAAAATAGAGAAACATCTATCCATACCTCACAACATGTACCAAAATTAATTAAAAACAAAGCATAGATTTATATGTAAAAACTGAAATTATAAAACTTCTAGAAGGAAACATAGAAGAAAATCTTTGTCACCTTGGGTTACTCAAAGATTTTTTACCTACAACACCAAAAGCACAATCCATAAAAGAGTAAATGATAAACTGGACTTGATCAAAAATAAAATTTTCTGCTCTTCAAAAGAGACTGGTAAGAGAATGAAAAGACAAGCCACTGAGATAAATATCTGCAAATCATATATCTGATAAAGGGCTTGTATCCAGAATATATGAAGTTCTCCTTAAACTTAATAATAAGAAAATAGAAAACCAAATTTTAAAACTGGGTAAAAGATTTTAACAGATACTTCACTGAAGAAGATGCATGATGGACCACAACTACCACAGTTGAGTCCAGCACAACTAGATGGTGCTCGGCTACCACCATCGAATGTTCTGACAAGGATCACAATAGAGGGTCCTGGGCAGAGCTGGAGATAAATGTTGAACAAAATTCAAACTCACAAAAAAAAGTAGACTTACTGGTCTGACAGAGATGGGAGAAACCCCGACAGTCTGGCCACCAGATACCCTTTTAACTCAGTACTGAAGTCACTCCTGAGGTTCACCCTGCAGCCAAAGATTAGACAGGCGCATGAAACAAAACAAGACTAAAGGGGCACACCAGCCCAGGGGCAAGGACTAGAAGGCAGGAGGGGACAGGAAAGCTGGTAATAGGGAACCCAGGATTGAGAAGGGAGAGTGCTGACATGTCGTGGGGTTGGCAACCAACGTCACAAAACAATATGTGTATTAATTGTTTAATGAGAAACTAATTTGCTTTGTAAATCTTCATCTAAAGTAGAAAAAAAACAGCAATTTAAAGCTTTAACTCTTCAAAAGAATTCTGATTCACTCTTGAATGGTCAGTGTGTGCAGTTCTTAAATAGCCTTTGGTGGCCTGTCTCTGATTAACTTGAATTGATTTGGACCAGAAGATTTGTTAAAACAACTCAAACGAAATACTGACTTGGTATTTGCAGATTTATAGAGATATACAACCTATAGTTATCTTCCCATTTTTTATTTGGGAGTATCATAACATAATAAGGTACACTATCACTGGGTCCTCTCTCTTACTGAGAAATACTAAGGTAGTCTTTTTCATTTTGCCAAAATTATAAAACCCATTGCCGTAGAGTTGATTTCAACTCGTAGCAACCCTATTGGACAGAGCAGAACTGCTCCATAGGGTTTCCAAGGCTGTAATCTTTATGGAAGCAGACCGCCACATTTTTCTCCTGAGAACCGGCTGATGGGTTCCAACTGCCAATCCATCAGCAGCAGAGTGCTTAACTACTGCACCACCAGGATTCCCTGCCAAAATTATAGACTTCCTGAAATTCCTAAAGTGCCACACTGACAAAAAACAACAAATAAAATTTTTAAAGTGTATTTAAAGGTTATAGATTATTCCTAGGAAGTCCAACTAAAAAAAAGGAAATAAAATGTTAATACTGTTGCTTAAAAGTTTGATATGACACACTGTTACAAGATAATTTACCTTTTCAGTTAAATTTCATCTCAGCCTGTGCTGTTCCAGATGGAATGGCTCACAAAGATGCCAATTACAAATGTAAATTGTTTTTCTTGGTGGGAAATGATTTTTTAAAAAGCAATCTCTTACTGAAAATCAGAATGTTAATTTTAAATAATAAAAGCAGTGAGAAGAACCTCACACAGAATTAAAAAAAAAAAGACACATGGATGTCAAATAAGCATATAAAAGATGCTTAACATCATGAGTAATTAGAGAAATTCAAGTTAAAACCACAATGAAATATCACTACAAACCTATTAGTATGACCAAAATTAAAAAGACTGACAATATCAAGTGTTAATAAGGATATGGAAGAACTGAAACTATTATATACTGGTGATGGGTATGTAAAATAAACAGTTTGGCAATTTCTTAAAAGGTTAGATGTACACCTACTTTATGATCTAGCCATTCTACTCCCAGGAATTTACTCAAAATAAATGAAAGCATGTGTCCATATAAAGACTTGTATATAATATTCATAGCAGCTTTATTTGTAATGAAACCCTGGTGGTACAGTGGTTAAGAGCTCAGCTGCTAACCAAAAGGTCGGCAGTTCAAATCCACCAGCTGCTCCTCAGAAACTCTATGAGGTAGTTCTACCTTGCCCTATAGAGGGTTGCTATTAGTCAGAGTTGACTCAACGGCAATGGGTTTGGTTTTTTTGGTTTTATGTGTAATATCAAAATTTTAAAACAACCCAAATGGCCATCAACAAGTGATTGGATAAACTAAATGTGATATATCCATACAATGGAATACTAGTCAGTAACAAAAGGAAATGAAATAATGATACACATGGCATGGATGAATCTCAAAGTAATTATGCTGAGTAAAAGAAGCTAGACGATAAAGAGTACACACTATACGTTATGGATTGAACTGTGTTCCTCCAAAATATGTGTTGCAATCCTAACCCTTATGCTTGTGGGTGTAATTCTGTTTGGAAATAGGGTTTTCTTTGTTATGTTAATAAGGCCATATCTTTATAAGAGGTGTCCTGAACCTAATCACTTCTGAGTTTTAAAAAGAGTAGATTAGACATAAAGATATGCACACCTGGGGAGAGACAGATACCATGTGAGGATCACCAAGGAACTAATGAACACCCAGGGCAAATGACAAGGAAGAAATGGTCGGCAAGAGCCTGATTTGGACTTTTAGCCTCCAGAACTATCAAAAAATACATTTCTGTTCTTTAAAGCCACCCACTGGTGGTATTTGTGTTAGAACGGCACTAGGAAACTAAGGCACTGTATGGTTTCATTTATAGGAAATTCTAAGAAATGCCAACTAATGTGTAGTGACAGAAAGTAGATTCAAGGGCAGGGGAGGGAAGTAGATTACAAAAGGACCTAAGAAAACTTTTGGGAGAAGGGTGAGTTCCTTATCTTGATTGTGGTGATGGTTTCACAAGTTTATACATGTCAAAACTTACTGTACTCTTTAAATATGTGCAGTTTATTGTATGTCAATTATACTTCAATAAAACTTTTTCTAAAGAAAGAAAAATCATCTCAATCATTTATTCAATAAACATTTATTGAGCACATACTCTGTGCCTGGCACCATTATAGCACTGGGATACAACAGTGAACAAAGTAGACAAAAATCCCTTCTGGGGTCCTCTCTAAATAAAAATATTATCTCCATTTTTATAGATGAAATTATTTTTTTTTATTGTACTTCAGGTGAAGGCTTACAGAACAAATAGTTTCTCGTGAAACAGAAGTACACGTGTTATTTTATGACATTGGTTAACATGAAATTATTTTCTTAAGGCCAAAAAAAAAAAAATTGGAAACGGGTAGAGTCAGTAGCAGGTCCTCACCTAACATGTGCCAGACTTGGGGCAAGAGTACAAATGGCCCACACTACATGTTTAAAATATAAAAGTGACAAATCAAGCAGTGCCACTGCACAGCCCACATTCCCTCCTTGGCCACCATGTACCAGAGGCTGGCTCAGGAGCTACTCTCCCTGGACCGACCTTGCCCCTTGAAAGCCAGGATATGAGAAGGCTGGGGCACGACAGAAGCTGAGCCTACCTGAACCTTGACTAATGGGGCCAACTCCTCCCCAGGCCTCACTTTCCAAACTGGATTTCCAGCTAGTTAGTGCTAAGGTGTCTCCCAAAAATTACACTGCCTGAGCAGAGGGGAGGGCGATAGTGCAGTTAGCTGGGGACCCTGGTCTGACTAGGCACCTCTGGTGTCCCACAAAAGAGGCTGCAATTTTCTCCTTCCCCCTGGTGTACTCCTGCGCGCTCACCTCTGCATCCTTACCCAAGGAAACAGGCTCAAGCAATTTCCTCATTTGCTCTCATCGGTTCCTGAACTTGAAAAAAACAATTTTTTACAAGATGGAAGAGAAAAAAAGGTTTTGTGCATCAGTGTTTGTGATATGCAGGACCCTCCTAAGAGCAGGATCCAGACTACAGTCTCCCCTGGCCCAGATCTAAGGGTGGCACTTGTCAGAAATAGAACTCAGGTTTCTTGGAGATCACACTAATTTCAAGAATCCTATATGCAAATCACATAAAAGACAAATGAAAAGCATTCAGTAATAGGAAGCAAGCAATTGTTTCTCAGGAGAAGCAGGCATTCCTTTCAATAGGCATTACCCGTATATCTCGGATTTCATAAGTTCATCAAAATAAAAATCTGAACCAACACAGAAATAATTGTATAGTCTCTAATTCTGTGAAGCAATTCTCTAATTTTTCTCTTATTCAAGAGAAGACAAATAATAATTTCCATATTTTACACACTTCAACTGTGATGAATTAATGCCTTCTCTCAACATGTCTCTTGGTGAGCTTAAGAAACCATGTCAAATCATGTGTAAGCTACTAGGTTGGGGAAGACACTTCTGTGGTCCTCAAGAATGCTAGAAACTAGGTATTTAACACAAGGACATATGAGATAACACCACAGAAGTGGGCCAGCTGAGAGTAATGGGAATAAAGCAGAGAGAGTAAGCGTACATGAGCGATCGCCTTGGCTGGCATGATAATGGAAAACATATGAAAGGGGAGGCATTAAAGCTAATGTCTGGAGGATGGTGAGAAGTTCACCAAATCAAATACTGAAATTTAGCCTGACCCGTCAGAGGATGGATGTTCAATTTATCCAATAAAAGGTCACCCAGCGTCTGCCTAAACTCTTCCAATGTAGCAGTAATTTACTATGTTAGTCTATTTTCAGGCAGCTTTTTCTTAAATTGGCTCCAAATGTCCTTCCTTGTAACTTCCAACCACTGACCTTAGTTCTGCACCCTTCGCTACACAGAGTCACTCTTCCACGTGAAAATTCCTTATTTGCATTAAGACAGCGATCATGTCATAAGGCTTCTCTTTTCCAGGGTTAATAAAAATTATAATAATGATGATGATACAATTAATCATAGCAGTTGTTTAGCCTCCAGTTACTACTTATAATGAATTACCACAAATTTAGGAGATTAAAACATAAATGTATTATCTTACAGTTCTGGAGGTCTGAAGTCGGACATGGGTCTCATTGGTCTAAAATCAAGATGTCAACAGAGCTGTGTTCCTTCTGGAAGCTGCAGAGACAACTGTTTCCTTGCGTTTTCCCAGATTTCAGAGGCTGCCTGCATTCCTTGGCTCCATTTCTTTCTCCTGTCACTCCAATCTCTGCTTCTTTCTCCTTCTCTGACTCTGACCTTCCTGCTTCCTGTCTTATAAAGAACTTCTGTGATCACACTGGGTTGACCTGGATAATCCAGTATAATCTCCTTATCTCAAGGTCCTTAATTATATCTGCAAAGTTCCTTTTGCCATGTAAGTTAACATATTTACAGGTTCCAGGGATTAGGATGTGGACATCTTTTTTGGGGAGAGGTGGGTTATTCAGCCTATCACAGCAATTAGCATTTGCTGTATTCACTAGGTGTCACACAGGTGTTTTATAGTTATCATCCCATTTAATCATTCCAACAATACTATGAAGTAGGGCCTATTGTCCCCATTTTACAGATGAGGACTCTGAGGCTCAGAAGATTAAGGAACTTCCCATGTCACACAACTAATTTTGTTAGTTTTTACAACTCTTCTACATTAAGTCATGATTTCCAAAGGTTTCACTTTCTTGTTTTCATCTACAGATTTGCTACAACTTGTTGTTATCAGGAGAAACTGAAGAAAACAGAAGATCACATTTCAGACAGAGAAAATAATATGAATAAAACGGTGGAATGAGGAAAGCAAAAATTCCTCTTTGAGGAAAGGCAAGGAGCCCAGAATGCCCAGGGCAAAAGGTGTGCACTGGGGAGTAATGTGAGGTAAGGCTGGAAAGGGGGGAGGGAAGCCATACTGGAAAGGGAAAGGAGTTGGACTTAGGTGGGTAAAGATAAGTTAGGGAGAAATGAAACCAACACTGAGACAGGGATGACACAATCATAGCAGTGTTTTAGATAAATTAATCCAGAAGGTACTACATGGAAAGAAGGGGAGTGAGGAGGGAGAAATGTACAGAAGATATATGAAGAAAGCTCTCAAACTCTCCTGGAAAAAAAAAAAAGAATATTTGAATAAATAGAGAGCATATCATGTGCCTGAAATTTCCATCAAAATCTCTGCTGACATTTTTTTATTTATTTGATTTTTTGTAGCCTAAGGAAAAAAATTCTAAGGTTCATACAGAAGAATAAGGAGGTAAAAATGGGAATTAAGGGAAAACAACAGTGCCTCATAATAAAATATATTATCAAGCTACAATAATTAAAATAGTATAGAACTAGTAGTAGGTAGGTCAATGTAACAGAAAAGAAAGCCTAGAAATAGATGTAAGTAAATGCAAGCATTTAGTAGGTGATAAAGGTAGCAATTCAAATCAGATGATGCTGACAATGTGTAAATGGTGCTGAGATGATAGGTTAACTTGGAACATTAGACAAAACAAATTCAAAATTGGTTAAATGGTGAAATGTAAAAAAAAAAACCATAAAAGAAATAGAAAAAATATGATAAATATTTCTTAACCTTAAGGTGAGGAATTCTTTTTTAAGCAAAATACTAAAGGAAGAAGCAGGAAGGAAACCAACGATAGATTTAAGCGAGGGCTCATGCTGCACGTGTGGGCACACATGTACACACACGCACACACACAGTAACATTTCTATATGTTGGAAACATCATTAAAAGCATCAAACAAAAAACTGAGAAACATTAGTAAAATATATGAAACACAAGAAGATAATATATACTCTTAATATGTAAAGAGCTTTTATCAAGACAAACTCTCCTACAGAAATCCAAGCAAAAGATCAAAACTAAGAATTCATAAATAAATTCAAATGGCAACAACCATACCAAAAAAATCTGGTTTTCTTAGAAAGCAAAAATTAAAGTAATAATTATATTTTTACCATAAAATAATCTATAAATAAAGATTATTTTATTGATAATACATTTTTTTTTTAAGGATTCACCTATAATCTCATATAGCGCTGTTGGGAATACATAGTATTTCAACATTTCTGAAGGAAATTTGATAATTTGTATCAAAAGTCTTAAAAACATTCACATCTTTTGACCCAGAAATTCCACTTCCAGGAATTCATCCAAAGGCAATAACCAGAGAAGTGCACAAAGATCATATGTAAGGATGTCCAATATCGGGGGTATTTTAATTGAGGGAAAAAAATGAAAGCAAACAATGATTGTAGTAGACCTACAGGATAGAATACTAGGCAGACTTTAAAACGATCATATCAGATGCTGACAATATCCTGTAAAGTGAAAAAAATAAGTCACAATACAGTATGTAGAAAATGATCTCAAATGTTTTTGGCGTGTGTGTGTGTGTGTTTAAGACTCAGAAGACATACAACAAAATATGGATTTACTTCATCTACTGAAGTTCTCCAGGGTACATAACTGCAGGCACCACAACCAAAAGATTTCATCTCATGTGAAAACTGAAAGGGTGCGAAAAAAATCAAATTTAACATTTTGGTCATTGTAGGCATATACAATCAAGGAGCTTAAAATTACTAAAATTCAGCTGTGTTTCTAACCTAGAAAATCTCCTATCAGCCTGTCTTTGCTCGTGTCAAATACTGTCATTTCTCTCTAGAATGTTATAGCTTTGTTTATTTAGACATTTCCATTAGCTTTCAAGTGTAGTATGTATTACTAAAGTTTAATAAAGAAGCAACATTAGACCAAGATAAAGAGAAGTCTTCTCCAGGCTATCTTATTAGCAAAATCTTCCAGGTTTCTCAAGTTGAAAATCCTCACTATGAATTAAAAAGACTGAAAGTAATCAATCAGACTGAGTTTGATTATCAATAAATTTATCTGAATGGGTAATTTTTAAGATTTTTTTTTTGCTATCATTTTTTCATGTCCCTAACAAATATATGCAGGCATGAAACCCAGTTTACACAAGAAATCATAGTTTTATATGTCTATTATTCAAAACTACTTTCTGATTACAGAAACCATGTTCTTCCTCTAAGAATTTCCAAAACACACATTGTTGTTGTTGTTGTTAGGTGCCGTCGAGTCAGTTCCAACTCATAGCGACCCTATGCACAACAGAACAAAACACTGCCCGGTCCTGTGCCATCCTCACAATCGTTGTTATGCTTGAGCCCACTGTTGCAGCCACTGTGTCAATCCATCTCGTTGAGGGTCTTCCTTTTTTCGCTGACCCTGTACTTTACCAAGCATGGGGTCCTTCTCTAGGGACCAATCCCTCCTGATAACATGTCCAAAGTATGTAAGATGCAGTCTCGCCATCTTTGTTTCTAAGGAGCATTCTGGTTGTACTTCTTCCAAGACAGATTTGTTCGTTCTTTTGGCAGTCCATGGTATATTCAATATTCTTCACCAACACCACAATTCAAAGGTGTCGATTCTTCTTCAGTCTTCATTATTTATTGTCCAGCTTTCGCACGTATACAACGCGATTGAAAATACCATGGCTTGGGTCAGGCGCACCTTAGTCTTCAAGGTGACATCTTTGCTTTTCAACACTTCAAAAAGGCCTTTTGCAGCAGATTTGCCCAATACAGTGTGTCTTTTGATTTCCCGACTGTTGCTTCCATGGGTGTTGATTGTGGATCCAAGTAAAATGAAATCCTTGACAACGTCAATCTTTTCTCCATTTATCATGATGTTGCTCACTTATTGGTACAGTTGTGAGGATTTTGTTTTCTTTACGTTGAGGTGTAATCCATACTGAAGACTGTGGTTTTGATCTTCATCAGTAAGTGCTTCAAGTCCTCTTCACTTTCAGCAAGCAAGGCTGTGTCATCAGCATAACGCAGGTTGTTAATGAGTCTTCCTCCAATCCTGATGGCCCGTTCTTCGTACAGTCTAGCTTCTCGGATTATTTGCCCAGCACACAGATTGAATACGTATGGTGAAAGGATACAACCCTGACGCACACATTTCCTGACTTTAAACCACGCAGTATCCCCTTATTCTGTCTGAACAACTGCCTTTTGATCTATGTACAGTTTCCTCATGAGCACAACTAAGTGTTCTGGAATTCCTATTCTTCACAATGTTATCCATAATTTGTTATGATCCACACAGTCGAATGCCTCTGCATAGTCAATAAAACACAGGTAAACATCTTTCTGGTATTCTCTGCTTTCAGCCAGGATCCATCTGACATCAGCAATGATATCCCTGGTTCCACATCCTCTTCTGAATCTGGACTGAATTTGTGGCAGTTCCCTGTCGATACAGTGCTGTGGCCACTTTTGAATGATCTTCAGCACAATTTTACTTGTGTGTGATATGAATGATATTGTTCAAAAATTTCCACATTCGGTTGGATCACCTTTCTTGGGAATAGGCATAAATATGGATCTCTTCCAGTGGGTTGGCCAGGTAGCTGTCTTCCATATTTCTTGGTATAGATGAGTAAGCACTTCCAGCACTGCACCCATTTGTTGAAACATCTCAATCGATATTCCGTCAATTCCTGGAGTCTTGTTTTTCACAAATGTCTTCAGTGTAGCTTGTACTTCTTCTTTCCATACCACCGGTTCCTGATCATATGCTGCCTCTTGAAATGGCTGAACAGTGACCAATTCTTTTTGGTATAATAACTCTGTGTACACACATTAGCTTTTCTTTTTTTCAGCTCATAAAATATATTACAATTTTCTTACACTGTTACTATAATTATTGTTATTTCAAAGTAATGCCTGCTTATTGTAACCTGTCAAGCAACTAAGATGAAAATAAAGCAAGAGTTGATAATCTTCCCCCCACCCCAATCCCACTCTCCTGTGGAGGTTAGCTGTTGACAGTCAACCTTTGGCAACCTCTAAAACACTTGTTTTACAGGCTTAAAAAAGCAACAGTTCAGACCATTAGCAAAATTTATTGTGGCTTTGCAAAATATCAATCTACATATTTATAATAAAATCAATAGAAACAGATCAAAAGTGATTCAAAACCTTTACCAATCCCAGTTCTGAAACAGGAAATCTTTTCCATAAATTCAGGCTAAAATTTTAACAAATTCAGTTTGACCCACAGGGAAAACTCAGGGTTTTTTTTTTTTTTTTTCTTCTCTAATATATCTAACTCATTTTAGACTATGAATTTTCTTTGTAGAATTATCATTCACACAAACGTTAATTGAGAATTTTTTTGTGTGTTAAATATGCAGACAAAGACATTTAAATTGGTTCTGCCCCATAAACTAACTTTTCCTCTCTGTTCCAAGATTATCTCAATTCTTGGTATTCTATAATTAGACTTCATTTCCATCTTCTTTCTTTTTTGCCTATCCTAAACTTGTAAAAATAGGTTTCTAGAATCATTTCCAACTCTTCAACTTTCAGCCTTCAGAATCCACTACATGCTCTAGGTACCATTCCATATGGATCTGCTTCCTCTCATTCTCCTCCCCTCCAGAATTGGCCTATCCTGATCACTTGGAGGAGACCTGGACCTGCAGACTTTTAGTGACAGAAGTGTTGGATGTTGGTTAATTCATCTAATTACTACCTCTACTCTCCCATCATGAAAAATGAGAATTGTACTGATCAACTTCAGAAACTTGTTGAGAGGTTTATATAACATAGAGTCCAGAAAAGCTGGAAACTGAACAACCACTCCCTTTTCTCCACCTTTAGTTTGTATAGTGGTTAAGAGCCCAGGCTTTCAAGTAACACTGACTAGTTCTCCTTTTTTCCAGTTATACGATCTGGGAGAAAGTCTTATCTTCTCTGTGCCTCAATTTTCTTATCTGCATATTGTAGATTAAAAAAAAAGTACGGTTGGAAAACCTCTTAGTACACAGTATGTGATCAATAAATGTTGGTTACCTTTATTTTTATATCATTTGAACCTTTCACTCTCATAATAAACTCAAAGCTAAAATATCCATCCATCTCCATCCTTCAAAACATTCACCAATTTCTCTCTGTAATTCCTCTCTTATGGACTTTCTCCCTCCAGAACCTTCTCAGTGTTTCCACTAAGACATTTGTCAAGGTGAAAGTAGCTACTTTTGTAGCCTCTGAGATGTCAATCTCTTTCATTACCTAGAAACATTTGATAACTGAATCACATGGAACTTTCACTAAAATCCTTAGCACAAACACTTTTTTCATGTCATTCATAAAGGTGATTTGTACAAGCTATGGCTATATGGTGAGAACCACTGAATCAAATATTATCAGGGCCATTTGAGCATCTAGCATTCTTTAGATGGCTCCACTTCTTCCTGGGTGTGATCTTAAACTAATTACTTCCCCTCTTTGGGTACTTTCAGTTTCCTCATCGATCTAAAAAGTGTGAATAATAATACACACTTCATAGTGAAGATGTGAGGATTAAATGGTATAAAGTGCCAAATATGAACTTTAAGTAGAATTTGACAAGTTAATAATGTTAGCCATACAGCAACCATTAAAAATAATAAAAGACGTATAGCTAAAAGGCCAGGAGAGGAAGTAAAATGGATAGTAATAAATATTTGATTAACTCAAAATGAAGTAAGCACAAAGTAACAGAGGAACAGAAACGAGATGAGATGAATAAAAAACAAAACAAAAGATGGTACATTTAAGCCAAACCATGTCAATAACAATACAAAAGTAGATGTCTAAACACTCCGATTAAAAAGAAGAGATTATCAGACTAGATTAAACAGCAGGACTCGATGGTATGTCAATCTATAAGAAGCACACTTTAAATATAAAGATTTAGGCTGTAAGCTGAAGAGTGAACAAAAATATACATGCAAGCAATAAGCACGAGAAAACTAACTGACAAGGTACACTTCAAAACATGGAGTATAACAATTTCGTAATGATACAAGGGTCAATTTATCAGAAAAACATAACATTCATAAGTGTATATGTATCTAATAACAGAGTTTCAACTATATGAAGCAAAAACTGAGAAAACTAAAGGGATAAAATTTTTTTAAAAACTATAATCATAATTAGAGATTTAAAAACCCTTTTTTCAGCAGTCAGTAAAACAAGTAGACAAACAACAATAAGGATAAAGAACAGATTCCTGAACTAGAGTTCTATGAGAGATTTAAGCACCACAAAAAATTATTTAAGAGTAGCATCTGGGGTCTTAAAAGCTTGTAAGCGGCCATCTAAGATACTCCACTGGTCTCACCCCTTCAGGAGCAAGGGAGAATGAAGAAAATCAAAGACAAAAGGGAAAGATTAGTCCAAAGGACTAATCGACCACAATTGTCACAGCCTCCACCAGAACGAGTCCAGCACAACTAGATGGTGCTTGGCTACCACCACTGACTGCTCTGACAGGGATCACAATAGAGGGTCCCGGACAGAGCTGGAGAAAAACGTAGAACAAAATTCTAATGCACACAAAAAGACCAGACTTACTGGCCTGACAGAGACTGGAGAAACCTCAAGAGTATGGCTCCCGGACACCCTTTTAGCTCAGTAACGAAGTCACTCTTGAGGTTCACCCTTCAGCCAAATATTAGACAGGCCCATAAAACAAAAACAAGACTAAAGGGGCACACCAGCCCAGAGGCAAGGACTAGAAGGCAGGAGGAGACAGAAAAGCTGGTAATAGGGAACAAAAGGTAGAAGAGAATGTTGTCATGGGGTTGGTAACCAATGTCACAAAACAACATGTGTACTAATTGTTTAATGAGAAGCTAGTTTGTTTTGTAAACTTTCATCTAAAGTACAATTAAAAAAAATTTAAAATAATAAAAAACTTATTCGCTCTGAAAGAAGAGGAAAAATTCACATAAAAACAGCTTCAAACAGCAACTTTTCAACCTAAACAAAATAGAAGAGCTTCATCTCTGCAAAACCAGTTATAAAAAAAAAATTACTTGAATCACAATTTTTTTTTCAATTTTTCCAAAGATGGTAACATAGCTAGTACCATTCCAGAGCCATATAATGGATGCCTTAGGGCATTAGGGCTTAATTATCTGCAGAACCCCAGTTGAGAAGAGCTGATATAGAAAATATGAAAAACACTATCAATTAACATGACCTAAATGGCAGTTACAGAACATTTACACCAAAAAATCTGATTGGGGTGGTAGTTGCATGGCTTCAAGCATTTTTGAAAACTCATCAAACTGCACACTTAAAATAAGTATATTTTATTATATGTAAACTATATCATGACAAATTTGAGTGAAAACAAGACACAGTTTTCCACTACACATTCACTAGAAGGTCTGAATTTAAAAAGTCTGACAACAACAAGTGCTAGTAAGAACACAGAACAACTGGAGTGCTCATATATTGTTGACAGGAATGCAAATGGTACAATCACTTTGGAAAACTTTAGGAGTTTCTAATAAAATATATGTCAATCCTATGATGTACCAATTGTAATCCTATTTACATATTCAGGAAATACTTGCACAGGTCCACAAAATGATATGTTCAAGAATGTTCATAATATCCAAAAGAAATCTGGATAGAACCTAAATGTCCATCAACAAGTGAATAGATAAACAAATTGTGAAACTTCATATTTACACTATCACACAGTAATACAAAAAAAAATAATAATAACAATCAATACACACAACAACTTGGATGATCTCAAAAACAACATCCTGAGCAAAAGGAGCCAGATACAAAATTATTCCTTCCTGTGATGTCCAAAAACAGGCAAAACTATCTATAGTGATAGAATAATGATCTCCTAGAGGATAGGAGTTTAACTGGGAGAAGGGATATGAATGAAAGAGACTTCCCAGGCGATCTAAATGTTCTGTTTCTTGATCTGGGGGGTGGTCAAGAGGCTGTGTATTGTTGAACTGTACAAATGAGATTTGTGTAGTTTCATATATGCAAATTATACCTCCATTTAAAATAAATGGTATCATTAAGTTAAATCATAGAATCAGCCTGACACATGGCTGATGTTTGATAAATTGTAGCTATTGTTGTTATTCTAAATTAAATACCTTTTACTAACATGTCCTAAACAAGTGTAACTATATATCCCAGAAAGATAAGCTAAAACGATTTGAAAAAGGAAGGCACATGTGATTTGAGGACATTTGTGAGAGACTGGGGAAAACTGTGAAAGAAATTTCCTGAAGTAAAAAACTGGAAGAAATAATACAACTTGTAAAGTCCATGTCCTACAAGCCATTAAATAAATGTCACAAAACGTTCATAAATAACATAGCCATTAGAGCTTTGTCAATACTGTTGTTTGTTTTCAAAGTCTTCAATTTAGAAAGCAACAATTATAGCATAGTGTTTCTATTACAAATATTTTAAAAGTATAGGGAAAAAAGAGATTTATTTTAAGAAAATAAATGGGTTAAGATTTAGGTCAAAAATCCCAAAATGACTTGTTTGTCCTTAATTTGCTCCATGAAAAAGGCTGCTTTGAGAATCTCAGCATCCCCTTGGGACTCCCTTGCTCCCTGCCTCTCCACAAGAATACAGGCTGGTTTAGCAGTGGAGTGACTCTTCTCTGAGCAGAAGAACAAGAAAGGCTTGTGGGTGTTCTCGTGGGCACCGTTACACAGGTCTTACAAATACAATTTCGGGGATAGAAGGGGGACAAAAAACAGAGTGTAATAGTTGCTTTGCTATTCAGATGAAGACAAAAAGAAGACTTAGTGATTATTATGTAGAAAAAAGTGTTTCCAAAATGGAAAACTACAAAAATAAAGTGGGCAAGGTACGGTGAAGAAGCACATGACATTCTCTGAATATGGAAGAACTATCAGAGTACTTGGAAACTTTAGGGCTTCTTAACGTGTTCTTCTACCAAAGAAAATTAGCTAGTCGTTCATCATTCATTTATTCTTTTATTTAATAAATATGTTTTGAATACTCTTATATGCCAAACATTGTTCTAGGCACTGGAGATTCAATAGTGAGAATCAGACAAAGCCTTCAGGGAACTGAAAGACTCCCTATACACATATACACGCAAATGAATCAGGCCTTCAAAGATGAGTTGTTACCTCAAATTTCTTAATGCAGAGTTGCTAAGCTAGTAATGCTTCCATGCCTCACCGTGTCAATCAGAAAAGACTGGGAAAAATGGAGGTCAAAACCTCTTTACTTGGAGCGAGAACAACCTTGTTTCAGTCTGTGAGTGATGAGTGGGAAAGAAATTGTGACAGAGTGGGGTGGGAAAGACCTCCTTCGTTTTCAACCACAGCAATCAATTTCTTCTACTAAGGGGTGAGGGAGCAGTGGTTAAGCATTCGGTTGCTAACCAAAAGGTTGGCAGTTCAAATCCATCAGCCGCTCCTTGGAAATCCTATGGGGTGGTTCTATTCTGTCCTATAGGGTCGTTATGAGTCGGAATCGACTTGACGGCGATGGTTTTTTTTTTGGGTGGTGGTGGTGCATTTCAACTAACATAAAGGAAAAATCCCTACTGGGGGTCACAGTCTATGGCATGCACAGATTTTGTCCTGATATTTAACTCACAATCTTTTTGGATAGTGCAAATACAGGGTTGTGAGTCGTCATATGAAGGCCACAAGAATTTTCACACTTCATACTTCCATTGTCAAAATTAAGGAAACACATTAGGTCAAAAGTAAAACACCAGAAACTTTACTAACTACAAACATTTTACATTCCATTTCTAGCTGATTTCAAAAAGCATTGTGGCAAGGTCTTAAAATATCCCATAGCTATGGTTCAGTCATGCTCCCCAATCAGCTCAGACTGACATACAAGGTATCAGGAGTAACACCTTACCTTAGAAATAACAGTCATTAACATTGATTCAATGCTTATGGTGTGTCAGGCTCTGTTCTTAATGTTTTCACATTTAATAATTTGTTGAATTCTCACATCAACCCTTTAAGACAGGTTTTACTGATTTACAGATCAAAAAACCGAGACTCAGAGAGCTCAATGAACTTGCCCAGGGTTACACAACTAGAAAATGGTGGCCCAAGGTTCACACTCAGACAAAGCTACCCCAAATGCTAGGCTCTCAAACACTGTTCTCACTTATTGCCTGTCAGAAGGAGCCTGGTTATTTCCCCTTAGTTTCCGTTCTATACTGAGAAGTATCTGAAGGGCTTGTACAAAAGTGATGATGTACTACTTTCTTACCAAGCCCAATGCACTGTGCTGCTTTTAAACCTTTAAAAGGTTATTCCAACAATGCAGTCAGTTACGTGTGAGCCAACACAGAGAACCAATAAGAGGTTCTAGAGAAATCATATTATTTTCTTTTGCTTAAAAAATAGTGAATCCTCCTGTTGTTTTACTTATTAGCAAATGGGTTACTAAATAATCAGGGTTCTTTCTGATACATCTTATTAGCACTTAGCAAACTTTATTTTGCTCTCTGATTAAGACGTAACTGTTTCAGACTTAGTCTCATTTCAGATAAATAATGAGATGATACGAATAAAATTGTGCATTCAACCTATATTTGATTGGTGGTGGTGAAGGTGTTGTGTGCCGTTGAGTCGATTCCAACTCATAGGGACCCCATCTGACAGAGGAGAACTGCCCCACAGGGTTTTCCCGTCTGTAATTGCCAGGTCTTTCTCCCAAGGAACCACTGGGTGGGTTCTAACACCAATCTTCTGGTTAGCAACAGAAAACATAACCATTGCACCACCAGGGCTCCTTTTCCAATTGGTAGAACTAGTTAATGTTTCTCCATATCAGTAAGTGCTAATAAAGTAAAATCTATAGCCAAAGTAAAATTTAATCACCTTATAAATGAACTTAACATTACAGATTACCTGCATCAATTAAAAAATTAAAATACAAAGTGCTCATAGTTTGCATCTTTTGTCAAGTATCTTAAAAGCACTAGCTTTGTGATTCCTAATGGTCTAAGTTGGCATAATCAATACTGTTGATGATCATTACCTTAAAGGTAAGTTCAGTGAAATATGATTTTAATATTAATATATTACATATGCAATGGAGTGCTATTATCGTTCTAAGTGTTTTTGCATTGATCCTTTCTTCCTGCATCTGCATCACTTAACAGCATCACTATCCACCCACATTCCTGAGCCAAAACCTAAAATCATTCTTAAGTCTTTTTCATTTCCAAGCCTTAACCACTGTACTTCATAAAAATCTGTCCATCCCGACCCTCCTGCTCTGTACCGCCACAGTTTAGGCTGCACCATGTCTTGCTGGGACTTCAGTGGAAGCCTCTTAACTAACCACCTACCCCCCACCAGGCACCCCACTCCAACTGTCCACATTGCCAGACTGCCCTTTCTTACCACAAATCGGAGACAGCTCCTATCTTGCTGCAAAAACTTCAGATGACTCTCCATTGTCAACGTAGAATAAAATATGAAGTGCCTAATATGGCATCCAACAGCTTCAATTTTTCACAGTCCTGTCCCTATCCACCATTCCATTCACATCTTTTGCCACAAGGATCTAGTCACACATAGGACTGCTCAGCATAATTCAATCATGCCAGCTTTACAACTCTATTTATTTGTACTCACTGAACCCCCTCCCTAGGTCCTCTCCCAAGAATTTTCCAGCATTTGACATCCTTCAAGGCCCAGCTGAAACATCACCTCCTCTGTGAAGGCTTCCCTGATTCCCCTGGTTGAGCTAGCTGCTCAACTGACGACCCTTCCATATCACTTTTCAAATGTCTCTATTACATAGCTTGTCACTTTTCATATTCATTATTTGGTTTAAATGTAGTCCACACAGAAGTAGGCTTGAAAAGGATAAAAAAAAAGACAACAACAAAAATACAACTCAGCTATTGCCCCCATCATGGATTGAATTGTGTTCCCCCAAAAATGTATATATCAGTTTGGCTAGACCATGATTCCCAGTGTTGTGTGGTTGTCCTCTATTTTGTGATTGTAATTTTACGTTAAAGAGGATTAGGGTGGGATTGTAACACCACCCTTAAGCAGGTCACATCCCTGATCCAATGTAAAGGGAGTTTTCCTGGGGTGTGGCCTGCACCACCTTTTATCTCTCAAGAGATAAAAGGAAATGGAAGCAGAGAGTTGGGAAACTCATACCATCAAAAAAACAGTGCCAGGAGCAGAGTGCATCCTTTGGACCGACGTTCCTGCGCAGACAAGCTCCCAGACGAAAGGAAGATTGATGACACGGCCCTTCCTCCAGAGCTGACAGAGGAAAGCCCTGAATTTGGACTTGAAGCCTTCCCTTGGAGCTGATACCCTGAATCTGGACTTGTAGCCTACTGGACTGTAAGAGAATAAATTTCTCTTCGTTAAAGCCATCCACTTGTGGAATTCCTGATGGAGTAGCACTAGATGACTAAGACAGCCCCTAAGAATTGAAGTGAATCCAAAGTAAATAACTTTCTCATCATGAAGGAAACTTCTTCAGGTAGGATTCAACTGGGAAGGTTTTCAGTAAATTTTCCAAAATGTTCAGTAAATCAATCGCAACACACCTGCCTACAGTGGTCACAATATCACCACCACCACCTGCCCTGCCCCCATGCCACATTTTAACACAGAAAAAAGAAGCCACCTCAGGCAACTACCACAGACAATTCTATAAGGGGCACGCTAGCGGAGGGAAAAATAAAAAACAAACTCCTAAGTTCCAGCATCATACATATATGCACTACAGTAGATTATAGGAACAATAGTGAGAACCATAAACTTACAGTTGATGAAGACTCTATATCTAAAATCTGAACTTAGAAAAACTGAGAACTCTCTGTAATAACAGCCCTGATTCCTGTAAACAACTAGCCAGGAATCGGTCATTATGGAATGTGAACCAGATTGGGATACAAGAGAAGGTCAGTGGTGATGCAAAACACGGATAGAGAAAGGAGAGAACCAGGACCAGAGCTGTGACATTTCCTCTACCCTTTCCTGGTGACAGGCTCACTGGTGCTTTGTGAGGAAGGAGAATCAAAATGATCTGAGATGATAAATCCTGGCCCAGCTGCTGCTTCTCTCCATCTAACCTTTCACCCATGGCAGGCATCACCAGTTAATTTCAGAATTCTCTTCTCATCTCAGCATTCACATCCATGCTGTCCCAACCCATCCTTCAAAGTAGGCAGATACACATGCATGTGTATACACACACATGTACACACATGCACATTCACACTCATCTGCCACCTTGTTCCCAAGGCTGTCAGTACTCATCCCAGAGCACCTACCTAGATACCTTTCTGGCCAGTGTTTCTCAAATGTTTCCAACTAAGTAAGAATAATTGGAAAAAGAAGAGTGTGTATCCCAATGGTCTTGGATGCAGCTCCGAGCGGCCAAGGCACAGCATGCAGGAAATTTATTTAAAGTCTCACATTTTAAAACTGCATGTGAATTTACTCCATAATGCATCCATTTATTTGTAGTAAAAAACTAGTGTTTTAAGAGCCTTACAATTAGATAAAATTGACTTTGTCTAGTCTGGCTTTGAGAGCCCTTGGTTCTTAGCCAGGTCTCTGCATACCTGTTTGAGATGCAGAGTCTTTGTTTGAGATGCAGAGTCTTTGTCCAATTCTGAAAGCTGTATGCACAGACACAGAAGCAGACACTTTGATGAGACTGATGTTGCTTATGAACCAGGAATAACATGGAGGTTTACAGACCAATGCAAATAAAGCGTCTGTACCTCTTCAGCACCATTCTAGAAACCTAGAGGCTGGAAGGCAAGAAAAAAAATTCCCTTTATGAAAACCTAAGAGGGAAAAATACGGTTTTAGGCAGTGCTGTTCTGTCTGAATAGTTTTCCCCATGCCTGCTCTGGCTAACTTTTCATCCTTTAAAACTCAGTTCCAGAACCACCTGTAGTAAAAGCTTTGTATGACCTCTTCTGTTTAGATGCTTGACATAGCACCTTGTACATACTTCTATCATATCTCTGCACATTAAAATATAACTGTTGATTTATTTATCTCCTCCATTAGATTATCAAGGTGCCCTGGTGGCGCCGTGGATAAAACGCTTGACTGCTAACCAAAAGGTTGGCAGTTCAAAACCACCAGCAGCTCCGTGAGAGAAAGAAGTGGAAGTCTGCTTCCATAGAGATTTTCAGCCTTGGAAACTCTATGGGGTCACTTATCAGTCAGAATGGACTCTGCAGCAGTGGATTTGGTTTTTGGTTGGGGATTAGACTATCAGCTCCTGCAAGAAAGAGCCGTTTTAAATTGTATACCCATGGTACTTAGCATAATACCTGGCATATAAGTGTATAATAGTAATAATTAGTCCCCGAGCCTTTATTATCATCCCCCATGGGCACCACACTATAAAATATTTTTGTCTATCAATAGCATTTAAAGTATTAATGGGTAATAAATGTTTCTGATTCATTAATCAAAGACATTTTATCTGAGCATGGCATAAAAATAATAGATGGAAAATTTTTTAAATGTTAAAACTACTCATTAAGTTAGATTTTTAGTGTTTAGGTTTGTTCATATAGGCTAATGATGACTATGGGTTCTTTGTAGATAAAAACTGACATAAATCTAACCCCCAAAATGTGAGGCTTAATCAAATCCCCACTTTCCTATTCCTCAGTTGTCTCTGACACCAGCTGCCCATACATCACTTTCTATCTCTAACCCTGGCCACCTAGAGCTAGGTGGCAACTCACAAGTTAGAAGGATACCATCCTTCAGACTGTCAAATAGGCAGATGCCAGTCAAAAGCTCAAGAGCCCACAGGACACCCTCACTTTCTCTGCTGGCTCCCACTACTCCTTTAGGTTCGATGATTCACTGGAACGACTCATAGAACTCACAGAAAGTACTATACTCACGATTACAGTTATAGCAAAAGAATACAAATCAACATCAATGTAAAGAAGCGACATAACACTAAGGTTTGGTGTCCCAGACAGGGTGCACTACCCTCCCCCTGTATGGATGTCTTTTACCAACCAGGGCACTCATGGGGCTTCTGTGTCCAGAGCCTTTATTGGCTTCATTTTGTAGGCATGACCGGTTCAATCATGCTTCCCTGCCTCCCTGAGGTCACCTGATATCAGGCTAGTGGTGGTCTTTCTGGTCATTTGTACAAATCCTCAGGTGCTATATAGATTAACAAAGGCACCTCAATTACTCAGGAAATCCCAAGGGTTTAGAGTTATCCCTTGGAAAACAGGGCAAGACCACATTATTTTCAGTAAAGTTCAATTCTTTATACCACAGGCTCACACAAGTTTTAACTAAAGGTGTAAATTAATGTATTATTTAAAATATTTGTTGTTGTTAGGTGCCGTGGAGTCACTTCCAACTCACAGCAACCCTATGTACAACAGAACAAAACACTGCCTGGTCCTGTGCCATCCTCACAATGTATTTGAGCCCACTGTTGCAGCCACTGTGCCAGTCCATCTCATTGAGAGTCTTCCTCTTTTTCACTGACCCTCTACTTTACCAGGCATGATGTCCTTCTCCAGGGACTAATCTCTCCTGATAACATGTCCAAAGTACGTGAGACAAAGTCTCACCATCCTTGCTTCAGTACAGCATTCTGGCTGTACTTCTCCCAAGACAGATTTGTTCGTTCTTTTGGCAGTCCATGGTATATGTGATATTCTTCGCCAACATCATAATTCAAAGGCATTAATTCTTCTTTGATCTTCCTTATTCACTTTCCAGCTTTCAGCTGCATATGAGGCAATTGAAAATACTATGGCTCGGTCAGGCGTAACTTAGTCTTCACAGTGACATTTTTGCTTTTTAACACTTGAGATGTTTTTTGTAGCAGATTTGCCCAACTCAACATGCCATTTGATTTCTTGACTGCTGCTTCCATGGACGTTGATTGTGGATCCAAGTAAAATGAAATCCCTGACAACTTCAGTATCAATAAGCTTAAGTATCACTATTTCAAGGTCATTCACAGGAAGTCATTCCCTGCTTTTATCATAAAATCATGGAATCTTGAGACAAAGGCATTAAAGAATATTTGAAGGAATCTAGTTCAATTTCCCACACAAAAAAATAAGCCTCTGTCTAAACATCCCTAAGTGACCATACAGTCTCTGCTTGAACCCTTCCAGTGACAGAGACTACCCTACTTTATACAACACTCATTGTTAAATAGTTCCAACTCCTGCATATTCTTCCCGTCATATGAAGAGTTAGCAACACATATAGGCAGTGCTCAGCAGAGATAGAGGAAGTGGGCGCAGATTTGATTAGCCAGCCCAGCAGTCAGGAAGTGGGTCCAGGTCCTGACTTTGTTTACAAATTCCAGATGAAGATTTTTAGCCAGGCCACCTTTGCTGGGCACCTAAGATAATCTTTTTTACCAGGCCCAAACCTGCTTTTATCAGCCCCACTTCACCGGAGCTTCTTAAGTGCTCAGATTTCAACGGGCTAGAATTGAATCATAAAGATTGTAATGTCTTTCTCTCTACAAACTAATGAAAGGTTAATCTGCAATTATTAATCCTATTATTAATAGAAAATGAGGGTCAAACTTGTAATGGTCCCCCACCTGAAGACAGCATCCTCTTTTTGAGGGCAGAGCCAGGTGAGCTGAGAGATGCTAAGAAGGGGGAGCTGTTAATGGCAGTTGTGCCAAACTAATCTCAGCACAAACTACTGCATTTTATTATGTAAATTCTCAGGATAATTGAACACTGTATCAAGGGCATCCATCTAATTAATTTTATAAATGTTAACGGAATTCAGTTATCATCAAGATATTTTTAATCATAATCATCAAGAGTTGTTTTTATTTTTTAAGTTAGCACTCCAGAATTTTTTAGAAATTCTAAGTGGTATGACTTGATTGAAACATTTTTTGCTGATTATTCCTATAACTTATACACATAGGAGCAAGGATTTTCATTGTAATTGATTAAATATTGGCCACATGAGTTATACATGTGGTTAATGATCTACAGTCCAAACCAAAAAACCAAACCCGCTGCCAACTCATGGAGACCCTATAGGACAGAGTAGAACTGCCCTATACAGTGTCTGAGGAGTGGCTGGTGGGTTTGAACTGCTGACCTTTTGGTTAGTAGCCATAGCTCTTACCCACTGTGCCACCAGGGCTCCCGTGATCTACAGTAAAGCCATATAAAAGATCCAATGCCTTTTTTAAAGTCTTTGAATCATCATTGATCCTGTGAACTTTGAAAACTTGTGAAATTATGGTGTAATTCCAATATGGTATTTAGACCACTCGATGAAATCAAAGAAAAGAAAAAAAATAAAACAAATCATCAAATGATGAAATTCTGACATCAGGTGACCCTCTGCAAGGGATTTTAGAAACTCATGGAGACAGAACACCTACCTCAAGAGACTTTCAGTCTAGACAAGGAGGAACAAACATTGATCCACTTGAAACAATAAGAACAAGTATATATACATAAATCATAATTGATGAAAAGATGGGAAGGACTCCAGATCTTTAGCAGACAATTTCAATAGGAAAAAAATATGGTAAAATAAACATTCCTGAAAATGCACATTTATTACCAGCTAGGACTTGACCCCTAACATCTGGTGCCCCACCCTGATCTACCAATGAGGACCTCACTGAAAGACTCCTTTTCCATGTCTAGTTTATGGCCTTGGCTGGAAGAAAGAACTATGCAAATCAGTTGTTACCACTACTCAAATGAACTAAATGATAGTTCAATCCCTTGTTTTTATTCAGTTGGATCATAAAGTTAATCTAAGAAGGTATATAAAGTATTTATCACACTATTTGGCATATTCATTGACCCACGACCCTATAGGACAGAGTAGAACTGCCCCATAGGGCTTCCAAGGCTATAATCTTTACAGAAGCAGACTGCCACATCTTTCTCCAGCAGAGCCCTGGAACCATTAACCTTTCAGTTAGCAGTCGAGCACTTAACCACTGCACCACCAGGGCTCTATACTAGGTGCTAAAGAAATGTTAACTTCCTTCACTTTTATCTATTCCCTCTTCCTTTTTCTTAACGGCTCTCTATTCCCCAGTCAAGGTCAGCCACTGCATTTGGAAACCTCAGTACAAGTTGTGCAGACAGAAGTTTATAAATAACCCTTTCTATGTGAGGGAAAACTCTGAGCTAAATTCTTCCTCCATTTAGATAAAGTTTATGCAAGTCCTTTAGAAAATCCCCCAGACCATGGGAAGGAACATTTCAGCCCAAGTCCTGACTCAGCCTGAAGTGTGACTTCGTTCAGCCAGGGGAACAGAGAGCTCTGGCCAACCGTGAAGGGAACAGCTCAAGAACAGCTCCGTCCCTGAGTACAGGCGCCTGCTGAGTCACCCCATTTAGAAAAGTGTCTCAGGGTTTAAAAACGTAAACAGTTGTAGAGACATAAATTATAATTTTAAAGAGAAGTAAAGGCAAGTATTCCAACTCACACTTATTCTAGATTCTAGAATTTAGGAAACCTTTTTTATGTTTCTTTTTTCCTCTTTTTTTTACATATCTATCCCTTTCTCAATTTCTTTTGCTTCTACAAATGTCCTTCCCCCTACCCCCATACTTCTCTCTTCCTTACCTCTCTTTCCCCCCTTTCGAAGTGTTCCTCCACCTCTCCTCCCCTGTCATCCGTCTGTGTCCATTCCAAGGTCAGGCTTTCGCACTCCAACCCCATGTCTCTCCATCCCCATTGCTCTCTCTTCTCTCCACTTTCACCTTTCCTCCTTGTGTCTCTTCTCCCAGTCTCTCCAGCTGATACTCCTATTACTTCCTTCCCTCCCTGCTAAGTGAAACTGACTCCACATCCTGGTTTTGTTGTCCTGTAAGACACTTCTGTTTTTCCTTACGTTCTATTTCGAAGGCAGAAAGCCAGTGTGGGGCAACAGAGAGAGCATGAGACTTGGAGTCAGAACTTTGGCCTTGCTCAGAATCTGCATCTATAAAATGAGGACCAGTCTGTATATGACATCAGTGTTTCATCCACCCTAAAGCACTTTAGGAAGGCTAGTGATTATTATGCAAACGAACAAAGATTGACAGAGAATTAACAGCAATAATAAGAACAGCAAACATTTATACAGTCCTTACTATGTGTCAAGCATTGTTCTAAGAGCTTTACAAATATTAACTCATTGACTCTTCACAGCCAGTCTACAAGGAAGACATTAAAAAGTTATGCGAAGCAGGAAGGAGCCCTGATGGCGCAGTGGGTAAAGTACTTGCCGCTAACCAGAAGGTTGGCAGTTGAAACCCACCAGCTGCTCCGTGGGAGAAAGATGTGGCAGTCTACACCCGTAAAGATTACAGCCTTGGAAACCGTCTGGGGCAGTTCTACTCTGTCCTACAGGGTCACTAAGAGTCGGAATCTACTCAATGACAGTGGGTTTGATTATGTTGGTTTTGTGCAAAGTGGGTAGGATCCTGAATAAGTTTTTCTTTCGCAAGCATTTTGTTTACTATTATTTGCACAATTTTAAAACTAGATTGTGAAATTACTTGTACATAGTCATCCACTGACTTCTTTTCCTGCAAGACAAGGCCTTCAATTAAATAAAAAATAAAAGTTCCAGGCTCTCGCTCTAGACCTATGTATCAACTTTCCCTTTTATGAGCTGAAAATAATGCTTCTCAAGATTCATAATAATATGATTACACAATGGATCATATTGTTCAGTATCCAAAAGACATTCTTACATGAACGATTACAGTGGAAGCATAATTATTATGTGCTAAGTACTACAGTTAAAGGTTGATCTATTGTCCCCTTCTGGCAGAGTGGCAGAACTTTTTTGTTTTTAACAGACTGATAAAGATTCCCTTTAGAAACAATGTTCCTAGGAGTTATTATAGTGGTTAAATAAATACTGAGCACAAAGCAGATTACTACACTTAAAAAAGCAACACAAATGGCCTTGATGGGTCACTACGAATTGTTCTCTACTCCTAATACCCACCATCCATCAGTTTGTCATATTGTGGTGGCTGGCATGTTACTATGATGCTGGTAGTTATGCTACTGGTATTTAAAATACAAGGCAAGGTCACCCATGGTTGACAGGTTTCAGCAGAGCTTCCAGACTAAGACAGACTAGGAAGAAAGGCCTAGTGATCTACTTCCAAAAATCAGCCAATGAAAACCCTATGGACCATAATAGAATACTGTCTGATATAGTGCTAGAAGATGAGGCCTCTAGGTTGGAGGACACTCAAAATACACAGTGGCTGCAACACTGGACTCAAGCATACCAACCATCATGAAGATGGCACAAGACAGGGCAGCATTTCGTTCTGTTGTACATGGGGTCACTGTGAGTCAGGGCCAACTAGGCAGCAACTAACAACAACTCCTAATGCACATTTATCTTCAATCCAGGGTATTTCAGGGGCTCATTTCTCTAGAAAGTATGTTATCTCTCTTCTTAAAAATGTATCTTTTCAAAATTCTAGCATGGCACTCTTCTACATTATTAACAGTATTGAAACCAATTCTTCCAAGACTCCTTATATGCAAACATTAAAATTATACACAGGAACTACTTGACTTTAAAAGGTTTTACAATTTCAAGGAAATAATATTAGGTATTTGTTCTTTCTCAAACCTCTAGCAAAATAAAATAGGAACACCTTTCAATGCCGTGGCTTCAATTAAAAACTAAAGTCCCATGAGTCCAATTCTGATAATTCAAACATGCTAGGTGCAATTTACCCTTGAATAATCTATAATAAAAGGTTTGCTAAAGAAATTAATAGCATGATAAGTAGTGGCAACTCCAAAATTTCTACATATGATGGTACTTAGCAGCCACAGCCTGATGGGAGGAGAAGCCAGGTGGCGTATTTTGAAGCAGCATTTGCACAGGAAGTATCCTGTTTTTACTTTGATGGTATGTTCATGGATAGATAAAAGTAGTACAGATTTTGAAAAAAAAATTTATGCATATTTTACCTAAAATTGGGAAAACATCAATTGTTCACACTGAAGAATATCCACATTTTTATGTAGTGTGATGTTAGATGGCTGATGAGGATTATTACAGAGAGAATTAACATCTCTCCCTACCCCATCCCAAACATCTCTTGATAATAACAGTACAAGGATATTGCCTGGCGTCTGCCAGCCACTCCTTGGAAACCCTATGGGGCTGTTCTACGCTGTCCTATAGGGTCACTTTGAGTCAGAATCTACTTGACAACAACAGGTTTGCGTTTTTTTTTGGTTTTAAAGTGTGTACAGTATACACAGAAGCAGTGAATAGACAAATGGAAAATCATTTATCTGGACACTGAAGATTCACACAGACCACGTATTGATTTCTAGCCTTTCCCACAGAGGTGGAGACGAGCTACTGGCCAATGAAAGATCTGGGACTAGAATTCAGTTACAGTGTCTCCAAGTCTACGCTCTTTCTTCCACGTCACCATAGCTAGTTTGGAAAGAGCACTACTCTCTCGGAGAATCACAAATTCAAGTTATAGTATATTTTTGAAATTCACAAAATAGCATTTATGGAATGTAGAGCTTTCCCCTATATTGTGATTTTACTGAATTTATTTTTATATTTTTGTTATGTGTTTAAATGTCATCTAATCAACTACATACCTTGTGTGTGTGTATACAAATACATATTCACATACATATGTACATATGCAAATACTCAGTAAATATATATCAAATAAATAAATGAATGATTCAGTGACATTTTATTGAACCGTGAAACTATTGCTCCCGTGTAAACAATGATCTATATGACAGTGTCTGGAATCACTGATTTCTAAGAGTTAGAAAGTCATTTAATTCCTCCATCCATAAAAGGCCTCTGAGAAATCCCAGAATGTGTGTGGATAATGGCGCGTTTAAGTGCATTTTCCTGGGCAGAGATTTCAAAGTTTTTATCAGATTCTCAAATGGGATATGTGATCCTGAAAAGATAAAAATATTACTAATCTAATGTATCCTCTTTCCTATCCCCTGTTTTATAAATGGTCAACCCAACTCTGCTTATATACCTTCAGGGACCAGAAACTCGCTACTATATGAGGAAGCCCAGGCTATTTTCATATTTCACAGCTCTGATGAATACTGAACCCCAATCCATTTGCTATAACTTCTGATTGGTCACAGCTCCATCCTCCAGAGTCACATAGAACATGCCCAGTCCCTATGCCACTTGACAGCCCCTCACGTATTTTTAGACAGCTGTCATAACCCATCCTATCTTCTATTATGCAGGTTATAAATCCTCTGTTCTTTCAACTGCAGTTAAGGTTTCTACTCCCACCTCCACCCTAGCACTTACTGCACCCAGGTCTGCACGTGGTCCAATCCTCCCAGAGCTGAGCGCAACTCTCACATCCTCATCCTGGGTATCACGAGTCTACACAGACTAGCAGAGCATCATCGTGGGGGCAGCCGCTTCCCCCCACTGACTGAAAGTGAACTTGAACTTATAATTAACTAAAACCCCTATATTTTTTTCTCTATATGTGCTGCAGTTTCACCATCCATTGCCCTCCCATTCTGTTAATGCAGTTAGTATGGGAATCCATTTGCAGCATTTTTCAATTATCCCTGTTAAATTTCTACTTTTTAAATGCAACTAGTTGTTTCTTTTGGTTGGAGTTCTGAACGGATTCTCAAGTTATATCAACTCGTTTTAGCCACAGCTCCCATCTTTTTCTCACTCTCATTCAGACAGATTTTCATGCTGGTTAACACCTTATTTCATACGCAGTTTTTACTGCACAGATTATTTTTAAAAATGAGAATAAAACGTAATAAAAGCCTAGAACAGGGTATGGTAATAAAGGGCACGGACTCTAGAGTCACACTGCTAAAGTTCAAATCTTGGTGCCGCCACTTACTAGCTGTGTGATCTTAGGCAAGTCACTTAGCCTCTCTCTACCTCAGTTTCCTCATCTGTAAAATGGGAGAAATAACTATACCTACTTCACTGGGTGGTTATGAGGATCACATGTAAAGAGGTTAGAACACGTTGTAAAACCATATAAGTGCTTACTAAATAAATAAATGATTAACTTATTTTGCATATATTTAGTTATCTAAGTACAACAGGATCAGAAATCAGTGAGTACTGTAAATATGGAAGATAACTCAAGAATTTAAAGTAGCACTATTTGGTTATTCTCCCTGAGGCCTATACCTAGACCAACACAGCTTATATTTTATGCATTTAGCAAATATAAGGCAACAGCCTCTCAGTCAGTTTTCACTGTACTCTGTTGGGATAAACATTCAATGAACATTTGAGAAAAGGAATGAGTCAACATTCCTGTGCTGCAGAGTAGAAGGATTTTATTACTTACTCCCTTTTATTTTTAGTCTATTTTCTCCGTTGTTCAGTTTGATGATTTCCATTGTTCTGTCTGCAAGTTACTGATTCTTTCCTCTGTCCCTTCCATCCTGCTGTTGAGTCCATCCACTGAACTTTTTATTTAGGTTTTTGTATTTTTCAAGTTCTAAAATTTCCAATTGGTTTTTTGTATCTTCTATTTCTTTGCTAAGACCTTTTATTTTTTCACTTGTCTCGAGCATGTTTGTAATTGCTCAATGGAGCATTTTTATTAAGGTTGCTTTAAAGTCCTTGTCAGACAATTCTAACATCTGTATCATCTCAGTGTTTGCATCCATTGATTGCATTTTGTCATTCCAGTTGGGATCTTCCTGGTTCTGGGAATGACAAGTTGTTTTCAGCTGAAACCTGGACATTCTGGGTATAATGTTATGAGACCCTGGATCTTATTTAACCCTGGATCTTATTTAAATCTTGTGTTTTAGCAGGCCTCCTATGACACCATGCCAGTAGAGGAAGACAGGTGTCACCAAGTGGAGGTGAAAGTCTAGGTTCTCTGCTTGTCCTCTTTACACTGAGCAGTGGTGAAACTCCTGACTCTCCACTGACACCATGCTAACTAGTAGAATATTAGATGTCCAAGCTTTATTACTGCTGGGTGGAGGTGGAAGTCCAGGCTTCCTTTGTGGTCTTCACTGGCACTGCAGGGGGTAAAGAGCTTGGGCACCTCCTTATAGCCTGGCCAGGGTGGAGTTCTAGGCTCTTGACTCCATCTTTACTGGCAGAAGTGGCGGGGGGGGGGGGGGGTCGCAGTTTCTTCTGTGGTATTTGACTGGAGTAGAGCAGTTATTGTTTAAAAATTTTCTGTCTTGCTAGGCTGCCCCTTTCCTAATCCTTTGGCTAAAGATCAAGCTTTTCTTGGACCTTTTTTCGTTTGTGCCCATTGGCTTTTCCAGGTTACCAGCTTCTTCAGTAAGTAGTCTAGGGTATATGAGGCAAAAGAAATCCCTGGGAACTCACTGCCTGTCGTTCCTCAGGTCCCAAGGTCCTTAGTAAGTCTTCCTTCTTCTCTCCAACTTTAAGCCTTTTTATGTTTGTTTTATACAAATGTATAGGGTTCTTTAGCTGTATGACATAGCAGGTAGGATAGGGAAAAATACACCTACTCTATCTTTCCAGATGCATTAGTCTATTTATTCCCTTTTAAATGAAGATCTTAACTACTGAGCTACTAAGACCATCCTGCAGATAGCCACAAGCCCACCAGACCAGTTAATTTAACCCTGCCCTCGTGGGTGGGAAAAGCTGACCTTCACTGTGGTGCTCTCTCTGGTAAAGAAGCTGCCTCTTCTAGACCAAGTCCCACATGTACCTGGACAGCTTCCTACACTTGTTACCCTTCCACTGAACAGGAGAGTCAGAATAGATCCCATCTGCTGTCCTCCCTCACTCCAGCTGGCCCCCATGGATACACTTCAGTCTTGCCCCAGTCACAGATCATTCATTAGGGCACAGGAAATGGAGTGAATCACCACTCCAACTGCACTCCTCCTAGCCAAAATGTCTTTCAATATGAATGCCAGAACTGACTTCTCACCTTCATTCTTCTTCACTCTCCTGCCATTCCCCACTGATGTTTGGCTGAGGTCCAGCTAAGCACAGCAAGCATTTTCCATTAAAACATCTAGAGCTGAGGTAGCATGACTTTTCCTACAACTTGTTCACCCGGACCTCTCCTCTGCATCTGACACTGCTGACCAGGCTTCCTATTAATAGTACCTTGCAGATATATATAGTTCTTTGCAATTTGCATATACTCCCTCATGTTATCTCATTTTATCTTCACAGCAGCCCTGTAAGATAGCCAGAACAACCGTACTGTGCTCATTTTATATATGAAGAAACTGAGACATAAAGCAGTCATACGACTTGCCCACATTTACATGGGATAAGGTGCCAAAGCCAAAACTAGATAAATCTTCTAGTTTCGCAGTCAGTGTTCATTCTATACCATGATGTTTTGGCTTCTGTGATATAATAATACTGACAGTAGTTACCATTTGATTGTCAGGCACTCCATAAGACCTAATACCATATATACATACTACGGAATCTGAGGTTTAGGGAGGTTAAGTAGCTTGCCTAAGGTCACTTACCTAGTGAAAGGCAAGGAGCTTTTGCTCAGTCCTTGGCCATCAGTACTTCCCATGCTACATAATCTCTCTTTCAAAAAACCAATTTATTCTCTGGCTTCTATCCTAATTTTCTAAATCCATATCAACAATCCTGTTTTCATCTCCAAAATCCATTTCTTTATCTAGTTGCCAAGTAGAGATTTCCACTGAAATGTCTTGTCATCATTTCAAACTCTAAATGACTAAAAATGAATTCATTATCCACACCCCCTAACCAGTTCCCATCCCACCTCTCTGTAGCACCAACATTCTCCTAGCCATAGGTCACAAAACTTTAGAGTCATCTTTGACTCATTCCTTCCTTCATCCCCCATTATCCTGCCAGATACAAAGTCTTATTGAATGCTCCTAGGATGCCACTTATATCTGTACCTTCCTCTTTATTCTCATGGTTATTTATTCAAGGCCATGGTGTTAATGGTATTGGGTCAGGCTTCTTTCAGCATAATTCCCAGGTTTCAGGATCATCCTCTTTGAGTTCATCTTCTATGCCACTGTCAGACTAATCTTCCTTAACACAGCATTATATTACCCCCCCCCCAAAAGAAACCTTCAACAGTCCCAGAATGATGTAAAAGGAGTCTAGAGTCCTATAAGAAGCTTTCAAGTACCCCCACCCTCCACCCCCATCTGTCTTCTCCTAACCTGGCTAGGCAAGTTAAACCAGTCTAGCTACTGCTCATCTCCATGCTATTACCCATGCTTCTCCCCTCCCTTGGGCTGCCTTTCTGCTCACTTCTGCTGATTTCTATACTATCTGTCCTTTAGGTATAATTCACACTGCACCTCTTTCAAGAGATGTGGACCCCATAAAATCGTGAAGTCTCTCCAGCACTTACAGCTTGTACCACACATACAAGCATTGTACTTTACCCTGACCTGGGTTGTTCACTTTTGTTTTCTATGAATTAGTCAGGTCTTCCAACTAGACAGTAAACTCAGGAGGAAATGGGAAAAGTGGGCATAGCTCATGCCCCTCTATTCCCACAGCTCCTAACAAAATGCTGAGCATAAGGCAGCAATTCAATAAACCAGTGCTTCTTAAACTTTAATATGCATTACGGTCACTAGGAGTCACAACCGACTCGATGGCAACGGGTTTGTCTTTTACAAGTCTGGCAGGCTTGTTTCCCTGGGTTGAGAGCTACAGATGGATCACCGCATGTGATCTAGACACAGACAGTCTACAGACAACATTTTCAGAAACCCTGATTTTTCAGGATCAACTGAAAAATTCATACCAAAGGTAGGTGTGACATTGGTTTTTATTCTTATTCTAGTACGTATTAACTAGATCAGCAATTACTTGAATAAACATGATTTTCTGTTGTTTAAGAGTTATTTAAAACAACGAAGATTTGCTATGCATAAAACAAAATTCTCAGTACAATATTCGGAAGGATGTGAGATATTCAACAAATTGTCCACATTCAGGAAGCAAGAATGTGGTCTAGGAACTAGTTTTATAATAATCTCATGCAGAAGAGGAATTATAAAATCCATTTGGGAATTGGACATAGAAATTAGAATGCAGAACTGTTCCAGCTAAAAATGCAATTCATTATGCAACTCAACAAACATGGTTTTACCATAAATAATCTGTCAAAAATATATAGATAGTGGGGCAGAGAACTAAAGAGATAATCATATGATGCTTTTCTCATTATAGAATTACTTAATGAACTCCTAAAACATTTTCAAATATGCTGAATATTCAGGGAATTAGACCCAGTGGTAATAAATGAATAAGATAGTTTAGGAAAATAAAGAAATATGAAAAAGATACTTGCACGTAGCATGTTTCACATTTAGGTTTATAAACCAAAATTAGATAAAACCATGTAGGTGACAAAAAGTAAGTGTGTTGCATTATAGGGTTTTCTTGACAATGGAGAACCAGAGAAGAATTTAAAGAAGGCCACTATCGTGTGGAGAGTGCCTTTCAGATAGTCAATCTGAGGTTAACGGTGGTTTTTGTGATGAACCTCTTTTCCAGTTTCATCAATATTCTGTTCATTTTTGAGAAATATGTCCACATAACAACAATGATGTAAAGGAGAATTGTTCTCTTCTAGGAAGGTGTAAAGACCTCAGTATACCTAACACTTCCTTTCTACGTTTCCCACATTAAAACAGCAACCATACTTTTTCCTGAACATCAATAACTGGTCCATCTCTTTACTGGGCAGTTCTAATTATTAGAATGGCCTCCCTCATTAAGCAGAAATCTGCTTCTCCAGTTTACCCACCAGTCCCAACTCTGCCCGGTGAAACCATCTGGGACAAATTTTCCTTTGCTTTATAATAGTTCTTCTGGTATTTAATTTACTTTCAGATCTCCTTTAATTCTTTTCTTTTTCTGGCTAAAAATCCTTAATTTCCTCAACAATTTCTCAAACATTCTAGAAGCCTCGCCAATCTAGTCATCCTTCTCTCACCATACTATAACTCGTCAATGTCTCCCAAATCCTGGCACCCATCATTTTGTATGAGACTCCATATTTGGCCTGCCTAGAACAGAACCTAGAGGAACTCTTACGTTATCTCTTATAATGTATAAGATTTCTATTAATACTACCTAAAATTACATATTTTAGTAATTTCACCGTACCACTAGCTCATATTTAATTACAACCTTCACAGTTCCCACCCCCCACTATGAACTATTTTAAGTTATGTCTCTTACATTCTGTACATATTAAATAGAGTTTTCTGAAGTTATAGTTGGGATTTTACATTTATAATTTTATAGGCTTCTGTTCTTCCCTTCCCTCTCAAAAGCTCTAGCTTTGAAGTTCATGCCATTATGTCCTTTCCTAAAGATCGTAGCACCTGGTTCACTGTCCTGCTTTAATATCTGTCAGAGTTCTTTGTGATTTTATTAATCATATGGGTGATTTATTTCACTCTTGGCCTCTCCATTTTTCTGGACTCCCCTCCCTCAATGTCCTTGTTCTTCACCCTATCTCAGTCTCTTACTCCCCTCAATAACTGCATTCCCCTCATGGTCTCCATCTCAAACATCATAGTCTCCAAAATCACCTCCTATCTTTTCAGCTCCCTCCTTCGAGTACCCTTACTACAGCAGTTCCCCAACCCCACCAGCATTTACAATCCACTATTCCTATCATGTTTTCAGTCTGCTTCATCCCCCTCATGTCTTTCTTTCCTCCTTATCAGATTCCTGGCCCATCACTGTACTCACCACCTTGCACATATACTCAACTCCATCACACCTCTCTTCCTATCATGCTCACTGGGAAGAAAAAAAAAAAGCCAATCATATTTCAATCCAATTATTCCCCTACCCCAAATCAACATTCAGGCAGTTGACTGAAATCTTTTAAAAAGATACATACATTTGATGACTGGTCTCACTTTAAGTTCATCCAAATGAGCCTTACAATTTTCACCTGGTCTCCATATGTGACCATAATACTCCACAGCATGTTTTCTCCTTTTCAAAATGGGTGATTGAGAGCTTGACATAACTAATGCCATGACGAACCTGTAAGTTTTTTCTGCCTGCCTTCTCCTTCCCAAATACCTTTGTTAATGACTTCGTTTTGTTCTGTCCAGCCACCTATAACTTACAACCCCCAAAACAGAGATTAGAGCCCAGATGTCTGGCATGTATCTCTTTAGCCTAATGAGTCTCTTGTAGTTATCTTGTAATGTGTAACTCATCTGGCCATCTGTGGGGGACATGCCAAAAGACACTTCTAACTCCTGTAAAAATCACACGTAAGCTCTAATGTAAAATTGCCTTTTGGGACTCCACAAAGACAGCCTGCATTGCTGTCGGACTTCCCGTTGGTGCCACCTCTAAATAAACTTTCTCTTTCTTTCTGACTTGGAGTATGTTTTGTTGGCTTGACTGCTCCAGGGCACAGACCCTAACTGGGCAACTCCTATTTCCTAGACAACAATTTTATACCTTCTCCCCTCTTCTCAAACTTCCAACAACTCCACCCCTGCCTTCATTCTGACCTTGCTTCCTAATTCATTGGTAAACTACAAGCAGTCAGAAGAGAACTTCCACAGTTCTCATCCCCACATTCACCAGCTCCCTACACCCAGGGACAGACTACCCAATAAGCAAGGTAAGCACGTGCTTAGGGCATCAACAAAACAAGGTCACCAGTTGTCCAAATAAAGATCCATTGATGCCAAGCAGATAGGACACAAAGAAAAGTGAGCACACAACGATGACTCAAGAAAGACTTGATTCTTCCAAATTCATTCTATGAAGCCAGCATAATGCTGATACCAAAACCAGGCAAAGACGTCATAAAAAAAGAAAATTACAGACCAACATCTCTCATGAATATAGATGCAAAAATTCTGAACAAGATTCTAGCCAATAGAATTCAGCATCATATCAAAAAATAATACATCACAACCAAGTAGGATTCATACCAGGTATGCAAGGATGGGTCAACATTAGAAAATCAATCAACGTAATCCACCACATAAATAAAAGGAAAGAAAAGAATCACATGATCATCTCACTTGACGCAGAAAAGGCATTAGACAAAGTCAAACAGCCATTCCTGATAAAAACTCTCAATAAAATAGGTATAGAAGGGAAATTTCTCAATCTAATAAAGGGCATCTATGCAAAACCAATGACCAACATCATTCTTAATGGAGAGAGCCTGAAAACATTCCCCTTGAAGACAAGAACAAGACAAGGATGTCCTTTATCACCACTCCTATTTAACATTGTGCTGGAAGTTCTAGCTAGAGCAATAAAGCAAGAAAAAGAAATAAAGGGCATCCAAATTGGTAATGAAGAAGTTAAACTGTCCCTGTTTACAGATGATATGATACTATACATAGTAAAGCCTAAAGACTCCACGAGAAATCTACTGGAACTAATAGAAAGATTCAGCAAAGTAGCACGATACAAGATAAACATACAAAAATCAGTTGGACTCCTATACACCAATAAGGAGAACGATGAAAAGGAAATCAGGAAAACAGTCGCATTTATAATAGCACCTAAAAAAATAAAATACTTAGCAATAAATCTAACCAGGGATCAAAAAGAAAGAAAACTACAAAACACTACTGCAAGAAACCCAAAGGGATCTACATAAATGGAAAAACATACCGTGCTCATGGATAGGTAGACTCAACATTGCAAAAATGACAATTCTACCCAAAACAATTTACAAATACAATGCAATCCCGATCCAAACACCAACAACATTCTTCAAAGAGATGGATAAACTAATCATTAACTTTATGTGGAAAGGGAAGAAGCCCCGAATAAGTAAAGCACTACTGAAGAAGAAGAATAAAGTTGGAGGACTCACACTAACTGACTTCAGAACCTGCTATACAGCTACCGTGGTCAAAACAGCCTGGTACTGGTACAACGACAGATACATTGACCAGTGGAACAGAATTGAGAACCCAGATGTAAATCCATACACCTATGGTTACCTGATCTTCAACAAGGGCCCAAAGTCCATCAAATGGGGAAAAGAGAGTCTTTTTAACAAATGGTGCTGGCAAAACTGGATATCCATATGCAAAAAAATGAAACAGGACCCATACCTCATGCCGTATACAAAAACTACTTCAAAATGGATCAAAGACCTGAATATAAAGCCAAAAACTATAAAGTTCATAGAAGAAAAAATAGGACCAACACTACAGGCCTTAATACACAGCATTAACAGGATACAAACTATAACCATCAATGCACAAACCCCAAAAGATAAGCTAGATAACTGGGATCTTCTAAAAATCAAACACCTATGCTCTTCAAAAGACTTTACCAGAAGAGTAAAAAGAGAACCTACAGACTGGGAAAAAATTTTTGGACAGTACAAGTCAGACAAAGGTCTAATCTCCATAATCTACAAGAAAATCCAACACCTCTACAACAAAAAGACAAATAATCCTATTAAAAAACGGGCAAAGGAAATGAACAGACACTTCACCAAAAGAGACATTCAAATGGCCCACAGACACATGAGGAAATGCTCGCGATCACTAGCCATTAGAGAAATGCAAATTAAAACCACAGTGAGATACCATCTCACCCCGGCATTACTGGCACAAATCAAAAACACTGGAAATAACAAATGTTGGAGGGGCTGTGGGGAGATTAGAACTCTTACACACTGCTGGTGGGAATGCAAAATTATACAACCATTTTGGAAAATGATATCGTGCTTCCTCAGAAAGCTACAAATAGACATACCATACAATCCAGCAATCCCACTCCTAGGAATATATCCTAGAGAAGAGTCATCACTCGAATAGACATATGCACACCTATGTTCATGGCAGCATTGTTCACAATAGCAAAACGATGGAAACAACCCAGATGCCCATCAACAGATGAATGGATAAATAAACTATGGTACATACACACAATGGAGTACTATGAAACTATAAGAACAACAATGAATCTGTGAAGCATCTCATAACATGGATGAAACTGGAGGATACTATGCTGACTGAAATAAGTCAATCACAAAAGGACAAATATTGTATGAGACCTCTACTGTAAAAACCCATGAAAAAGTTCACACACAAAATGTAACAATCTTTGTTGGTTACCAGGGATGGGAGGGGTTGGGGGGAAATACTAAATAGGCAATAGATAAGTGGTATCTTGGGTGAAGGGTGAGAGAGTACACAATACAGGGGAAACCAGCACAAGTTGTACAAGGAAAGGTCATGGAAGCTCCACAGACACATCCAAACTCCCTGAGGGACTGAACTGCTGGGCGGAGGGCTGTGGGGACCATGGTCTCAGGGAACATCTAGCTCAACTGGCATAACACAGTTTATAAAGACAATGTTCTATATTCTACCTTGGTGAGTAGCATCTGGGGTCTTAGGAGCCTGTGAGCAGCCATCTAAGATACTCCACTGGTCTCATCCCTTCGGGAGCAAGGGAGAATGAAGAGAACAGGATACAAGGAAAAGATTAGTCCAAAGGACTAACAGACCACAGCTACCAAGGCCTCCACCAGACTGAGCCCAGTACAGCTAGATGGTGTCCGGCTACCACCACTAACTGCTCTGACCGGGATCACAACAGAGGGTTCTGGACAGAGCTGGAGAAGGATGTAGAACAAAGTTCTAACTCACAAAAAAAAAAGACCAGGTTTACTGGCCTAAAGGAGACTGAAGAAACCCCGAGAGTATGGCCCCCAGACACCCTTTTAGCTCAATGGTGAAGTCATTTCCGAGGTTCACCGTTCAGCCGGGGAGTGGACAGCCCCATAAAACCAAATGGGACTAATGAGGCACAGCAGTCCAGGGAAAAGGGCCAGAAGGCAGAAGGGGACAAGAAAGCTGGTGATAGGGAACCCAAGGTTGAGTAAGGATAGTGTTGATGTGTTGTCAGATTGTTAACCATTGTCATAGGGCACCACGTGTACTAACTGTTAAATAAGAAACTATTTTGTTCTGTAAGCCTTTATCTAAAGTGAGAATAGCAGCACAATTGGAAAAGCATAGTTGATGTCACTGAACTGTGCACGTAGAAATTTTTGAAATGTTTATCTTTGGATATGTATATTTTCACCAAAAATAAAAAAAAAAGGTCGAGAAGTTAGAGGGTTGACATGTTGTGGGGTTGTTAACCAATGTTATAAAACAATATGTGTACTACTGTTTCATGAGAAACTACTTGTTCTTTAAGCCTTCACCTGAAGTACAATAAAAAAAAAAAAAAAAAATTTTTTTCAGAGAGATTCTTCCAGCAAGCAAAAAAAAAAAAAAAAAAGAAAGACTTTATTCATTATCCTTATTATGTATGGAAGTAGATATTGTTTGGCAGCTTAACTGTGATGAAATCACTGAAGAATTCGTAAGAGGAAAGAATAGAAATGTTTTTAATTATAACATGTTAGAAATAAAAGATCTATCTAAAAATAAAATATAGTGATTTTTTTGTAACATGTGTTTTCCGATCATTGAATTTTGTTATATGACATCTTTTCATTTGTTCATTTATAACAGTTATTACAAACAAGCATCAAACTGAAGTATGAGTTGTTTAAAGCAAAATTGGTGAAAGTCAATTTTTCGCTGTGGGAAATCAACAGGCTTTTACATTGATTGTTGAAACAACTAAGTTCACTGACTCATTTTGTTTGTTGTAGAACATGTGGAATATTCTTTTTGCAGAAAGTGTGGTATATAGCAAAACCTTAGTACCCTGCATCCACTAAAAATTTTATAATCTAGTTCATCTCATTTTGCTAAAATGGCATACTCCATTTTTACATTCTATTACTAATATTACAGTCGCATTTAAAAGGAAGTCACATGTATAGTGAAGACACACATGCACACACACATATCTGTGTATGTGTGTGTGTCTTAGCTATACGGGCAGTGTTTCTTTCTGTTGTACATAGGGTCACTATGAGTCAAAACCAACTTGACAGCACCTAACAACAACAAAATATATATATACATGAGTTAGATATATACATGTATAACTCACATATCCCGTTCGAATGTGTGAGTAAGCAGAGAAGGGGCACCACAGATTATCAGTGTTTAGGGCCCTCACATGCCTTAATCCAGCCCTGCTTGCACCTGTACTCCCTCCTCTGCCTCTGGTCCAGTTATATTCATGAACTGTTTGTACTTCTAATATTAACCTTCTACTTGTGCACTGTCCATTTCCCCTCACCTACTCAGGGACATAGTAGCAGGAATTGTCCTCACTCTCTCCTGCACTATCACAATCATTCCGTCCCTACTGAACCATTTCCATCATCTTACAAATATGCTTTACTACCCCTTATCTTTAAAAGAATAAAACTTTCCCTTTCCTTAATCTCAATTCCCTCTGTAGGTACCTCCCATTTTTCAGTTTCCTTTATACAAAACTCAAAATTGTTATGTCTACAGATGCTGTCTCTAATGTTCTTTCCTCCCATTTTCTCTAAAACCCATTCCAACCAACGTTTTCCCTCCAACACTTCACAAAAAAAGTCTTATCAAAATCATGACCTCTTCACTGTCAAATCCAATGGCCAATTCTCAATCCTCATCTTACTCAACCTACGAGTAGCATTTGACGCAGTTGATCATTCTATCCCTCTTGACATACACTTCTCTTGGCTTCTGGGGTTCCATTCTTTCAGTTCTCTTTCTACTTTATTGGCCACTTTTACTTGGTCTCCTTAGCTGGACCTCTAAATATTCAAGTATACCATGACTCTTTGACCTCTTCACCATCAACACCTACTCCCTTGGTAATCTCTTCTCTATGCAAACAACTCCCAAATTTATATACCCAACCCAGATTACTCCACATTCCCAAACTCTACAATACTTATTTGACATCCCCACTTGGATGTCTAACAAGCATTTCAAAATCAGCATTTAAAAACTGAATTCCTGATTTTTCCCTGAAACCTACTCTCAGAGTTTTCCCAATACTAGTTAACAGCAAATCCATTCTAGTATTTGCTCAGGCCAAAATCAGAGCATCATCTTTGACTCCTTTCTCTCACATCCCACACCGAATCTTTTAAAATATCCTGTTAGTTCTACATTCAGCTTATAACCACTTTTTACCTCCTCCAATGTTATGACCCGGTGCAAGCTACCATCATCTCTTGCATGGATTATTGCAACAGCATTCTAGTTAGTCATTCTTGCTCCATCCTCTCCTCACCAACACCCACATATTAGATTCTAAACACAGTAACCAGAGTGATTGATTTGTTAAACTCAAAACTTAACTCTAAACATGCGCCTCTTCTACTGAAAACCCTCCAGTGGCTCCCACTGCAGGCAGAAGAATGTCTAATGTTCTTACAACAGCCTATAGGACTTTATCTAATCTGTTCATCACCCTTCAACTTCTCTTAGCTCATCTCTTACCAATCTCCCTTGCTTGCTCTGCTTCACTAACCTCCCTACTGTTCCTTGAACATGCCATGCATACTCTCACCCAGGGCCTTCGCATAGGCTGTTCCTGCTGCCTAAAATGATCTTCCCCTAGACATCTGCATGACCTGCTCTCTCACGTCTTTGCTTTAATGTCACCTTATCAAAGAGGACTTCTTTGACTATCCCTCCACTGCCTTTCTGATTACTATGTTTTAACTTTCTCCATGGTACTTATCACCCCTTGACATATATTTTTTCTGTGTCCTCTCTCTTTTCCCCTTCCTCCCACCAAAAAAAAAAAAAAAAGAACATAAGCTTCATGGGAAAGAGATTTTTATCTGCCTTTTTCTCTATTTCATCCTCAGTGCTTAGAACGATGCCTGGCATAGAGTAGGGGTTTAATAAATAATAGTATAATCATGAATGAATGAATTAATGTTGTCTTGCTAAAACTGATAACCATGATTACCTCTGGGGAAGGGCAACAGTTGGTTGGGGGACAGGGTGGGAAGAAGACTGCACTTCTCTGTATACCCTTTTGTATATCTTAAACATTATACTGTTTGCATATATTACCTACTCCAAAAAGGAATTTTAAAAATTAGGGCAAGAAATTATTTTAATGAAAAGAATTTAACTGTTGGATTAACACTAAAAACAAGAATTTTTAATAGCAATTCTTCCTGTAGTAAATCAACCATTCTTTGAAACTTTGTGCCATTTTCAAAACTAAAGCATATGCTTTCTGTCTTTATGTAAGTTGAATGCTTCACAGTATTCCTGGGCATAGTAAGGGCTGTACATATCTTGGTAATTCCAAATTTGGAAAAAAGGAAATTACCTTATGTGGGCTTTTTTTTTTTTTTTAAGTGAATCAATGGGAATTTCTAGTGATCAACATATTCTTTTCTAAGCGCTTATGAATATTTGGTGTAATAATACATTCTTAAATTCTACCAGTAATCCACATCAAATGTTCTGGGCTTATAAGTTTTAGGAATCCACCATTTTCCTCTTTTTCAAAATCACTTACCCATTTCAACTTTTCTAGGCTTAGTCTTATTCTCAAAAGATACTGGCAGTGACTTTCAAACTGCTCAGCAAATTCATTCAATACCACTTGATGTAAAGTGGTTGGATCTGAAAAACTGATGTTATTAGGTAGTGACACAGAATCTTACCATCTGGTAGTGGCACAGTGGTTAAAGTGCTCAGCTGCTAACCAAAAGGTTGGTGGTAGTTCAAACCCACCAGGTGCTCTATGGGAGAAAGGTGTGGCAGTCTGCTTCCATAAAGATTTACAGCTTTGGAAACCCTATGGGACAGTTCTACCCTGTCCTTTTGGGTTGCTATGAGTCAGAATTGACTCAATGGCAATAGGTTTTTGAGTTTTTACTAATCCGGGACTTCTAGTCTCTCTTTCTGTGTGTTTTAGACTTCCCAATTTAAGAATCACTACCGAGTTTAAATAATACAGGCTAAATTTGAATTGAGAAGCTTTTCCCCCTCTTTTGTCATATACTATCACTACAGCATCCTCCACACGCAGTGGGCCTCTCCTGGTCATGCTCTCTTCATTGTTCTTTTTGCCCTCAAATATTATTTAAATAAACAAAACTTGGTTGTTTTTCACTTTTTTACTATATTCTTTACCACAACTTTAGTGGAGAGCATTCCTAAAGGGATATATTGCTTTCTTTAAAAATGTCTTGTGTTTTTGCTGTCTTCCCTTAAATTCTTTCAGTCACCATTGAAATAGTCTACTTTAATTTAAAACATATCACAACCAACTAATCCAAAGATCTTGGAGTAATATTTAGCCATATTTATTTCTGTGAAGAACCATAAAATAAAACAGATAGGTAACTAGATAGATAGGTAGGAAGGTAGGTAGATACATAGATATAGAGAGAGATGGATGGATTTTATTTTCCCCCAACTATGCAGTCTCAGGAAGTTGTACTCACATTTATTTACCCTGTGTTATCTCAGAAAACTAACTCATGCCCTTGTGCCCATGAGGTTAGATTATTATAATGCCCTTCTAGTCAAGCTTCCAGCAATAACTTGAGAATGAGGAAAATGAAAAATGACACAAAAGAAACTATTTGGCTAAACTAAATATTAATATGAAAGAGAAAGGTATGGATGTTCTAGGAAAACACAACTTGTTTTTAACACAGATCCTTGCACAAAGGAAGCATTCAATATATGTTTACTAAGTTGGATTGCACCACAATGGCTTCTCACTATAAAGGTAATAAAAACTTTCCATAATCCATGCTACCAGGATAGACAGCATAATGAGCAAGGTTATCAACAACTCTTCTCCAAACCCTCAGAATTAGACATAGATGGACAGCCAAAAAGGAGATGCAAGCAGGCAAGCCTACAGTATATTTGAGGGGCAATAAATGGGATGAGTTTCCTGGAACAGCAAGTTCATGAAAGGAAAATTATGCTGAAAGCCTTGATAAAAATCCATTTATGAACATATTTTTAGGGTAGGTGTTCCTAAATTTTAGTCTAACCTAATTTGAATTCCCTATATGAAAAAGAAGGACATATACCTTACTCTTTGCAAAAAATGTTATTGATTGTATCCAGAAGCTATGTCCAGAGAATTAAATTACATTACGTTTCCAAACTTTTATTCTTTTTATATATATTTTAAAACATTGTAAAACAAAGTGTAGTTTTCTTCTCTTAGCTTTCTCAAATGATGAAAGAAAACAAAAGGTTGACATTTACAGCTTCTGAAGGAAATTTCTGGAAATGATCCTAAATATAAAAAATGTTTACACTTTTATCCTTCCATCTCTTTTCTAGGCTGTCCATCTACTTCCAGTTCTGGGGGTTTGGAGAAGAGTTGCTTATTGTGCTGTCTTCAGTATGGATTACACCTGCATGCAAAGAAAACAAAAATCCTCACAACAGGGCCCAAAAACAACATCATGACAAATGGTGAAGAAATTGAAGTTGTCAAGGATTTCATTCTACTTGGATCAATAATCAACACCCCAGAAGCAGTAGTCAAGAAACCAAACAACGGAGAGGCGAGGCCAAGACTGCAGATTAGTCAGACGCTTCCGGTGGACCCTCTTACAACAAAGACCAAAAAAAACAAGTGATTCGATTATATATGGCAATCTGGGGGCCCTAAACATCAAAGGCAGAGTGGGGGAACCAGACTGAGTGGCAGGGGGAGGGAGAGACAGATTGGAAGCAGCTAGGAGTTGCCAGACCTGACCCTGCGAGAACCTGAGCCCTTCAGGCCTGATCAGCTTGGGGTGAGCAGTGAGGCAGGCAATCAGCAGTGCTTGGGAGGCATAGTCCGCACCGGGAGAGACCCAGTCGCTGAAAGTCTACTCAGCCACATAGAACCAGTGAGAAGCAGCCCTCGACTGCCGAAAGATAAGTAATTGCATACAGCCTACTGTGCAGATCAAAAACACCCCCCTTAGGGAAAAACCTCTCTCCCATTTACCTCCCCACTGCCTGCTCTGCACTGGGTCCCCAACTGGCTTCAGCAATTGCTGAGCACCCTGGGCGAGAAGCAGGATCCATCACACGCCCAGAATCATTCTCCCTGCCTTGAAGAGTGAACAAATTAACAAACGGGAAAAAATAAACTGCCGGCTCCCCTAAGCCAGGAACCCAGGGTAGGCACAGCTCCTTTGCCTAGGCATAGGCATAAGGGATCCACGGACTTTGAGTGCCTTTCCCCCTGCATAGACTTGTGGGGGCCCATCTCAGCCGCACAGGCCCTCATTACCACAGTACAACACGATATATACCGGAACTCTAACTTCAACTGTTTCAGCTGTGAAGTGGCAGGTTCTTGACATTTGATGTTGCTCTGCCCATTAAGCACGGTCTTCACCTACCCACATCAAGGGCCTGAGGACTGGTGGCTCAACCCACACCACCTAGCCACCTGCGACAGGGCCCCATAAATAAGAGGTGCTCCCCAGTCCTTACAGCTAACAGCATTAGATGCTCATAGTCCAGCTGCAAAACCCACCCACCTACACTCTCTAGGGAGAGAGACATGCCTTCCTCCTGGACAGTCAGGGACGGCTGTCAGCCCCCTGCATTGCTCAGAGTGTGTCCCCCTGCTGCAGCCAGATGTCTGTGCCTACAACAATCACCCATGCCTGTCTAGGACTGTGAGAGCCTAACCACACACTTGGTGGCTATCTACCTGGGCACCTGAGCTGAATACATACAGGAGGAGTGGACGGACTCCTGAGATCACATACCTAGTAACAAATTTAAACACCTGGTGACAGGACATTAGAGCTTCAAAGGTGCCAATAATCAAACTAGCTCATACAAGCAGCCTATTGGAGCATGTCAAAACAAAACAAGAAGCTAGGACACAGTAAGCAAACATAAAATAAATCAATATACTAACTTATTGATGGCTCACAGATAACAATATCAAATCACATAAAGAGGCAATCCATGATGGCTTCAGCAAGCTCCCAAAATAAAGAATCTAGAAATTTTCCAGAGGAGAAAAATTTCTTGGAATTACCAGAGGCAGACTACAAAAGATTAATATACAGAACTCTTCAAGAAATTAGACAGGAAATTAAGCAAAACACAGAAACGCAATAGAGGAAATTAAAAAGATTAGAGAAGAGCATAATGACAAATTTAACAGGCTGCAAGAATCCATAGAGAGACAGCAATGGAAATCCAGAAGATTAACAATAAAATTTCAGAATTAGACAACTCAACAGAAAGTCATAGGAGAGAACTGAGGCAACAGTAGACAGAACTAGTGAGACTGAAGATAAAGCACTTGACAACAACTTATTTGAGGAAAAATCAGATAAAAGGATTTTAAAAAATGAAGAAACCCTAAGAATTATGTGGGACTCTATCAAGAAGAATGACTTACGAGTGATTGGAGTACCAGAACAGGGGAGACAACAGAAAATACAGAGACAATTGTTGAAGATTTATTGGCAGAAAACTTCCCTGATATCATGAAAGATGACAAGATATCCATCCAAGATACTCATCGAACCCCACATAAGGTAGATCCCAAAAGAAAGTCACCAAGACATATTATAATCAAACTTGCCAAAACCAAAGATAAAGAGAGAATTTCAAGAGTGGCTAGGGATAAACGAAAAGTCATCTACAAAGGAGAGTCAATAAGAATAAGCTCGGACTACTCAGCAGAAACCATGCAGGAAAGAAGGCAATGGGATGACATATATAAAGCCTTGAAAAAAAAACTGCCAGCCAAGAATTACATATACAGCAAAACTATCTCTCAAATATGATGGCGAAATTAGGGCATTTCCAGATAAACAGAAGTTTAGGGAATTTGCAAAAACCAAACCAAAATTACAAGAAATACTAAAAGGAGTCCTCTGGTTAGAAAATCAGTAACATCAGATAACACAGGACAGACCAACCAGATATTAACCAAGATAGGGAACTCACAAAAGTAAATCAGAGCTAAAACATTGACAATAGGGAAACAGATGTCAATATGTAAAAGATGACAACATTAAAACACAAAAGAGGGACTTAAAAAATGTAGATGCAGATTTTTCATATGGAGAGGAAGTCAAGGTGATATAAAGAAATAAAAGACTGGTATAATCTTAGGAAAATAGGGTAAATATTAAGGTAACCACAAAGGAAACTAACAATTCTACAAGTCAAAATAAAAAACTAGAAAAATATGAAGACTCAGGAAACACAAAATCAACAACAATGAAAAAGATGAAGAGAAAATACAAAAAGAAAACTGACTCAGCACAGAAAATAAAGTGGAACAAAGAAACTGTGAACAACACACAAAAAAAGACATCAAAATGACAGCATGAAACTCATACCTGTCAATAATTACGCTGAACGTATATAGACTAAATACACCAATAAAGAGACAGAGAGTGACAGATTGGATAAAAAAACACGATCTGTCTATATGCTGCCTACAAGAGACACACTTTAGACTTAAAGACACAAACAAACTAAAACTCAAAGGATGGAAAAAAATATATCAAGCAAGCAACACTCAAAAAAAGAGCAGGAGTGGCAATATTAATCTCTGACAAAGTTGATTTTAAAGTAAATCCACCACAAAGGATAAGAAAGGATACTATATAATGATTAAATGGTCAATACACCAGGAGGACATATCTATAATAATATTTTACACACCCAATGACAGGGCTCCAAAATACATAAAACAAACTCTAACAGCGTTGAAAAGAGAGATAGACAGCTCCACAATAGTAGTAGGAGACTTCAACACACCACTTTCGGTGGAGAACAGAACATCCAGAAACAAGCTCAACAAAGACGGAAGAGCTAAATGCTACAATCAACCAACTTGATCTCACAGACATACATCGAACACTCCACCCAACTACTTTCGTTTCCAACGCACATGGAACATTCTCCAGAAAAGACCATGTATCAGGCCATAAAGCAAGCCTTAACAAAATCCAAACCATCGAAATATTACAAAGCATCTTTTCTGACCATAAAGCTATAATAGTAGAAATCAACAACAGAAAAAGCAAGAGGAAAAAATCAAACACATGGAAAATGAACAACACTTTTCTCAAAAACTACTGGGTTATAGAAGAAACTAAGGATAGAATAAAGAAATTCATCAAATCAAACGAGAATGAAAACACATCCTACCAGAACCTTCGGGACGCAGAAAAAGCAGTGTTCAGAGGTCAGTTTATAACAATAAATGCACACATCCAAAAAGAAAGGACCATAATCAAAACATTAACCCTACAACTGGAACAAGTAGAAAGACAGCAGCAAAACAAGCCATCATGCTGTGGCGACCATGGTATCGGGGAACATCTAGTTCAATTGGCATAACACAGTTTATAAAGACAATGGTCTACATTCTACCTTGGTGAGTAGCGTCTGGGGTCTTAAAAGCCTGTGAGTAGCCATCTAAGATACTCCACTGGTCTCACCCCTTCGGGAGCAAGGGAGAATGAAGAGAACAGGATACAAGGAAAAGATTAGTCCGAAGGACTAACAGACCACAGCTACCAAGGCCTCCACCGGACTGAGTCCAGTACAGCTAGATGGTGCCCAGCTACCTCCACTGACTGCTCTGCCCAGGATCACAATAGAGGGTTCTGGACAGAGCTGGAGAAGGATGTAGAACATAATTCTAACACGCAAAAAAAGACCAGATTTACTGGCCTAAAGGAGACTGGAGAAACCCTGAGAGTATGGCCCTCACACACCCTTTTAGCTCAGTGGTGTAGTTACCTCCAAGGTTCACCGTTCAGCCTGGGAGTGGACAGCCCCGTAAAACCAAATGGGACTAATGAGGTACAGTAGTCCAGTGACAAGGGCCAGAAAGCAGAAGGGGACAAGGATGCTGGTGATAGGGAACCCAAGGCTGAGTAAGGATATTGTTGATGTGTTGTGAGATTGTTCACCATTGTCACAGGGCAACATGTGTAGTAACTGTTAAATGAGAAACTATTTTGCTCTGTAAGCCTTCATATTAAGTGAGAATAGCAGCACAATTGGAAGAGCGTAGTCAATGTCACTGAACTGTGCATGTAGAAATTTTTGAAATGGTGTATCTTTGGCTATGTGTATTTTCACCAAAAAAAAAGGTTGAGAAGTTAGAGGGTTGACATGTTGTGGGGTTGTTAACCATTGTCATAAAACAATACGTGTACTACTGTTTCTTGAGAAACTATTTGTTCTGTAAGCCTTCACCAGAAGTACATTTAAAAAAAAAAACAGGCCCTCATGCGCCAGAAGAAAGGAAATAATAAGAATTAGAGCAGAATTAAATGAAACAGAGAATAGAAAAACAATTGAGTTAACAAGACCAAAAAACGGTTCTTTGAAAAGATCAACGAAATCAATAAACCACTGGCCAAACTGACAAAAGAAAAACAGGAGAGGAAGCAGATAACCCGTATAAGAAATGAGATGGGTGATATCACAACAGACCCAACTGAAATTTAAAGAATCATAACAGAATACTATGAAAGATTGTACTCTAACAAATTCAAAAACGTAGAAGAAATGGACAAATTTCTAGAAACTCACTACCTACTTAAACTAACACAAACAGAAGTAGAACAACTAAATAAACCCATAACAAAAGAAAAGATTGAAAAGGTAATTTAAAAAACTCCCAACAAAAAAAAGCCCTGGCCCGGATGGCTTCGCTGGAGAATTCTACCAAACTGTCAGAGAAGAGTTAACACCACTACTACTAAATGTATTTCAGAGCACAGAAAATGATGGAATACTCCCGAACTCATTCTATGAAGCCGGCATAACCCTGATACCATAACCAGATAAAGACACCACAATAAAAGAAAATTACAGACCAATATTCCTCATGAACATAAACGCAAAATTCCTCAACAAAATTCTAGCCAATAGAATTCAGCAACATATCAAAAAAACAATTCACCATAATCAAGTGGGATTTATACCAGGTATGCAGGGATGGTTCAACATTAGAAAAACAATCAGTGTAATACATCACATAAATAAAACAAAAGACAAGAACCACATGATCTTATCAAAAGATACAAAAAAGGCATTTGACAAAGTCCAATACCTATTCATGATAAAAGCTCTCAACAAAATAGGAATAGAAGGGAAATTCCTCAATATAATTAAGGGTATTTATACAAAGCCAACAGCCAGCATCATCCTGAATGGAGAGACTTTGAAAGCCTTCCCCTTAAGAACGGGAACCAGACAAGGATGCCCTTTATCACCACTCTTATTCAACATTGTGCTGGAGGTTTTAGCCAGAGCAATTAGGCTAGAAAAAGAAATAAAGGACATCCAAATTGGTAGAGAAGAAGTCAAAGTATCTCTATTAGCACATGATATGATCTTATACACAGAAAACCAAAGAATCCACAAAAAAACTACTGGAACTAATAGAAAATTTCAGCAAAGCTTCAGGATACTAGATAAACATACAAAAAACAGTTGGATTCCTTTACACTAACAAAGAGAACCTCGAAGAGGAAATCACCAAATCAATACCATTTCCAATACCCCCAAGAAGATAAAATACTTAGGAATAAATCTAACCAGAGACATAAAAGACCTATACAATGAAAACTACAAGACACTACTGTAAGAAACCAGAAGAGATCTGCATAAGTGGAAAAGCATACCTTGTTCATGGATAGGTAGACTCAACACTGTGAAAACGTCAATTCTACCCAAAGCAATCTACAAATGAAATGTAATCCCAATCCAAAGTCCACCAGCATTTTTTTTAATGAGATGGAGAAACAAATCACCAACTTCATATGGAAAGGGAAGAGGCCCCGAATAAGTAAAGCATTACTCAAGAAGAGCAAAGCAGGAGGCCTCACACTACCTGATTTTAGAATGTATTATACCACCACAGTAGTCCAAACAGCCTGGTACTGGTACAACAACAGATACATAGATGAATGGAACAGAATTGAGAATCCAGACATAAATTCATCCACCTATGAGCAGCTGATATTAAATAAAGGCCCAAAGTCCGTTAACTGTGGAAAAGACAGTCTCTTTAACAAATGGTGCCGCCATTACTGGATATCCACCTGCAAAAAAACTAAAACAAGACCCATACCTCACACCACACACAAAACTAACTTAAAATGTATCAAAGACTTAAATAGAAAATCAAAAATGATAAAGGTCATGGGAGAAAAAATAGGGACAATGCTAGGAGCCCTAATACATGGCATAAACACAATACAAACCATAAATAACGATGCACAAGCACCACAAGAGAGACTAGATAACTGGGAGCTCCTAAAAGTCAAACACTTACGCTCATCAAAAGACTTCACCAAAAGAGTCAAATGACAACCTACAGACTGGGAAAAAAATTTTGGCTACAACAAACCCGATCAGTGGCTAATCTCTAAAATCTACAAGATACTGCAAAACCTCAACAACAAAAAGACAAACAACCCAATTAAAAAAAGGGCAAAGGATATGAACAGACACTTCGCCAAAGAAGATATTCAGGTGGCTAACAGACACGAAGAAATGCTCATGATCATTAGCCATTAGAGAAATGCAAATCAAACCTAGAATGAGATACCATCTTACCCCAACAAGGCTAGTATTAATCCAAAAAACACAAAATAATAAATGCTGGAGAGGTTGTGGAGAGACTGGAACACTTATACACTGTTGGTGGGAATGAAAAATGGTACAATCACTTTGGAAATTGATTTGGTACTTCCTTAAAAAGCTAGAAATAGAAGTACCATATGATCCGGCTATCCGACTCCTTGGAATATATCCTAGAGAAATAAGAGCCGTCACACGAACAGATACATGCACACCCATGTTCACTGCAGCACTGTTCACAACAGCAAAAACATGTAAACAACCTAGGTGCCCATCAGCAGATGAATGGATAAACAAATTATGGTATACCCACACAATGGAACACTACGCAATGATAAACAACAACGACGAATCCGTGAAACATAACATGGAGGAATCTGGAAGGCATTATGCTGAGTGAATTTAGTCAGTCACAGAAGGACAAATATTGTATAAGACGACTATTATAAGAACTCAAGAAAAGGTTTAAACACAGAAGACAACATTCTTTGATGGTTACGATGGTGGGGAGGGAGGGAGAGGATTATTCACTTAGTAGATAGTAGACAAGTTTTATCTTAGGTGAAGGGAAGGACAGCACCCACTACAGGGGAAGTCAGCACAACTGGACTAAACCAAAGCTAAGAAGTTTCCTGAATACAATCAAACACTTTGAGGGACAGAGTAGCAGGGGTAGGGGTCTGGGGACCATGATTTCAGGGGACATCTAGGCCAATTGGCATAACAAAACTTAATAAGAAGTGTTCTGCATCCTACTTTGGTGAGTGGCGTCTGGGGTCTTAAAAGCTTGCAAGCAGACATCTAAGGTGCATCAATTGGTCCCAACCACCTGGAGTAAAAGAGAATGAAGAACATCAAAGACACAAGGAAAGTAGTAGCCCAAGAAACAGAAAGGGCCACATAAACCAGAGACTTCTTTAGTCTGAGACCAGAAGAACTAGATTGTGCCTGGCTACCACCAATGACCGCCCTGACAGGCAGCACAACAGAGTCCCTGATGGAGCAGGAGAAAGGTGGGGTGCAGAACTCAAATTCTAGTAACAAGAGCAGACTTAATGGTCTGACTGAAACTGGAGGAACCCCAGAAAGCATGGCCCCTGGATTCTCTATCAGCCCAGAACTAAAACAGTTCCCGAGGCCAACTCTTCAGATAGGGATTGGACTGGACTGTGGGATATAAAGTGATACTCGTGAGGAGTGTGCCTCTTAACTCAAGTAGATACAAGAGACTAAACGGGCAGCTTCTGTCCAGAGATGAGAAGAGAAGGCAGAGAGGGTTAAGAGCTGGTTGAATGGACATGGGGAATCAGGGTGGAAAGGAGGAGTGGCTGTCACAGTATGGGGAGAGCAATTAGAGTCACATAACAATGTATGTATAAATTTTTGTGTGGGAAAAATTTTTAAAAAGAGAAAAAACATTAAAAAAAAAAAAAAGAAAAAAAGAAAAAGAAACCAAACAACATATTGCATTGGGCAAATCTGCTGTAAAAGATCTCTTTAAAGTTTGAAAAGCAAAGACGGCACTTTAATGACTAAGGTGCTCCTGACCCAATCCCTGGTCTTTTCAATCTCCTCATATGCACGTGAAAGTGGACAATGAAAAAGGAAAATTGAAGAAGAGTTGGCACATTCGAATTATGGTTTTGGCAAAGAATAGTGAATGTACCGTTGACTGACAAGATAGACAAATAAGTCTTGGAGGAGCACAGCCAGAATATTCCTTAGAAGAGTGGATGGCAAGACTTCATCTTGCTTACTTTGGACACATCATCAGGTTGGACCAATCACTGGAGTACATCATGCTTGGTAAAGTAGAGAATCAGTGAAAAAAGAGGAAAACCCTCCACCAAATGGATTGACACAGTAGCTGCAACAATGGGCTCAAACATACCAACGATCTTGAGGCTGTGCAAGACTGGACAACGTTTAGTTCAGTTATACACAACGTTGCTATGAGTGGGAGCCCACTCGACAGCAACTAACAACAACAACAACACACATCTATCAAATTCACCCAAAAGTGAAGATAGTCAATCTAGTCTTCAAATGGACTTTAGAGGATGATTGGTGATGGTATGGCTCTCTAGATTTTCATTAAACATAATAAATACCGGATATGTAAATCATTCTGAAAGTTACTGAAACTGTGATAGACTAAGAACAGCTTTTCCAATAAGAGCATTAGCCTTTTACTATATATATATATATATATATATATATATATATATATATATATATATATATATAAAACAAGATAATATATGTAATATATATCTATATACCTGTTGCCATCGAGTCAATTCATAGCGACCCTATAGGACAGAGTAGAACTGCCCCATAGGGTTTCCAAGGAGCAGCTGGTGGATTTGAACTGCCAGCCTTTTGCTGAGCAGCCAAATGCTTAACTACTACACCACCAGAGCACCACAATATAGATATACACATATAGATATTATACAAATTTGTGAGCCCTGTGGTCAAAGTAAAATAAATTTTGGGAAAATATTTTTCTTGCAATTATCTAGGAATTTAAGTAGAATTATCTGTAAGTCAAGATTACTGAAGCAAATTGTATTGGACCTATTTCTCCATACCATTCTCCATTCTGTACTCTATTTTGCCTCCCATGCACAAAACAGTCAATGAGTTAATTTCCAAAGCAGCCAATGAGTTAATTTCTTCCCATTTCATTTTGTTCAAACGTTCTATTTTAAATTCTTTTTTTAAACAAAGGGCCATTCTTCTATCCTTTGGTTATTGTATTCTCCTTTTGAATAGTTTCCAGAAATAAAATAACTGATTATAAAAAAACAGAACAATTGTTCTTAACATCATTTGGATAAAATTATTAGATGATGCACTGATTCATGATTAACAACTCTAATATGTTGTACTCTATATATGGTGTATTAAACATTCCTTTGGCAAAGGACATCATTTCACATGGCCATTATAAATTTTAGACATGAAATACTGTGGCTTTAGAAGAACATACTACTTTTTGTGAGAACATTTCCATTCCACAAAAAAGACAGAAGGAAAATGCCTGAAATTACAGTGCTGATGGCGTTTCATAGTGCTGCTTTAATGATGTTTAAACATATATTCATTCCAGGATATTAATGAGAAATATTTTTGGAAATGTTGCTTTGGGAACTTTAATTACCATCAATGTATAAAATATAAATAACAGAATTTGTGTCCAGATGGCATGGTTGGTGGTGTTTTTCAGAAAAACAGACTTTAAAACATCGTATCTGTCTTACAGTTTAATATTCCGTCTGAAAAAGAAACAAAACCTGCTTACAGTTCATCACCCTCAAAGTCTGTTATTTCTTAATTTTTCTTGAGTCCCAAAGAGCATCATTCTTTTTTAAAAAGTAAAGCAGTATGCTTAATAGGCTTCCTCTGAGTTTTGTTTGTGATAAACTTAAGGATTCACCTGCTGACTTTTCATATAGCAATAAAACTGCTGAAATAAGAGATGAGGAAGCTGGCCCAGATTTAATTCTGATTTATCAAGATCTAGTTATTTATTTAGATATCACTTCTGGCATCTCAGTCTCTTATAGCAGCCCTCTTCTTATTGAGCATTTAGATTTAAAACATTAAACAATTCAACTACGTGAGAAATTCCTTCAACTAGCAAGGATAAACTAAAAAATACCTATATTAGTATGCAAAATGTGTGCTCCATTCTCCCTTATTCTCCTCCCACTCAAACTAAGCATCATGCTTGATATTTCTAGTGTATTCGTAGCCTAGGATACCAATCACCTAACAGTTTAACAAAGTAAAATAATTTTTATACTAATAATAATGTTTAAAATGGCAAATGCCTAATATGTGACAGGAATTGGTCTAAGTATCTTACTTATAGTAAGTCATACAGTGGATAGTACGTTACTGAACACAAGGCATGTAGTTCCTTTACCTAGTGCACCAAACCTTGGTGACACTAATGGCAGGTGGATAACATTTAGAAAGAGATAATTTAGAGTGGGTAAAGGTTTTGAACTTTGAGCTACCCTCAACAAAGAGTAGTAATGACAAAAACTACCTTCCTTTTCATTAAATCTATCTTCTTTTACAGTTATAGAGAGTTTTGTTTTCTGTTTATTCAGATCCAGAAATTGAAAGAGAGGCTGGGCAGCAATCCTTGGATTTATATCCTTTCCTCCTCTGAGATATAATAATTAATATATGACAAAGGGGTTTTCCTGCTTTTGAATCTTTTCTTTTCCTTCCTTTTTTTTTTCCGTATATGGTCCCCCACTTTTCTTCTCCATTTCAAAATAAATGTTGCCATCTTTCACTCAACTCATTCCCCAAACCTCCTTTCCAGACCTCAGATCTTTTGTACCAGGGCAGAATTAAGACTGCCTAAGGCACTCCATATGACCCTTCAATAGAGGCGTTGTCTTCAGAAAGGTGTTCCTCTAAGGCAGTGGCCAAGGGCACGCACGCCAGTCTCGTTCCCCTTCCGTTTCTCCTCAGGGCGCACCCACCACCCCAGATCTCCGAGCTATGTTTCCAAAACTACACCACTCCCATCTCATCCCAAGAAAGCTTTGAGAACAACACAACGCAGCACCCTTTACCCTACTCCCCGGAAACACAGCGCTAACCAGGCCAGCGGCCGCTCCCCCAAAGCTCGCCTCTCCCAAGCCTCAGGGAGTGGGGTGGGGGAGATGCACCTGGGCCCCGGACTCACACCTGGCACCTGCACGCTCTGGCTCCTAAGGGGGAGTCTACTCTAGCTAAAGGAGGCTGAGCCCAGAGCAACTTGCAAATGCCAGGGTGGGTCCAGGCTGCTCATAAACTGTGTCTCCCGCTCACCACCACCCAAGCCCTCCAACACCGCAGCAGACCCGCCACACTTAGGGGTTCCAAGTTTCAACGCTCCCTGCAGAATAGGGGCATACAGGCAGCTGGAAAGAAAATAGGTTCTAAGTAGGGGCCACCACAACTCCCAACCTGCTTGCAACGTTGCCCCTCCTGAATTACACACACACACACCCCTTCGGATTTCTGTTTTCCGTGGGTGGGTGGGTGGGAGAAAGGTGGACAGTGGGAGTGGGAACTGGGAGCGAGAAGGGCGCGGCGATTCGTAGAGGGAACGGATAAGGGGGAGTTAAAGCCACATTTCCGCCCTGGACCAAGCCGAGTCTAGAGCCAGCGGGCCTGCCCGCGGCTTTGTTGTCAGCGTCCCCAGTCGCTGGTGCGCAAGCTGCGCGCAAACACGCCCCAAAAAATCATCAAAACCGGCCAAGCGGGCCATACAGTCCCCAACCCTCTGACGGGGGAAGGAAACTTGTACCCAGGCGCCAGCTACCAAGATGTTTCGATTGTTTATGAGGACAGTTTTAAAAGCCGAAATAATAATAAGATAACACGATCAAGAGTATTTTGTCTTCTTCCGAATCTTTGGAAAAATAAAATTGCTGTTTTCTACCACCCCGCCCATGGCGAAGCGGGAGTGGGGGGCGGGGCTGGTGCTTAAGGTAGAGAAAGAGATGAGGGTGCGGAGAGCTGCAGAGAAGGGGACTGGCTGGGGACCCGGGACCCCGACGCCATTTGCCCGGCAGCGGCGCCCTCCTGCCGTACCTGTGGATGCAGTTTCCATGGCAACGGGCGGCGGCCGGGCGGAGCCCGAGCCAGGTTCCGGCGGTGCTGCTTCCTCGGCCTCGGCGCCCATGCCCCGGCCCGGCTCCCCCGCCGGCGGCGTCGGCTTGCCCCCTTTCGGCGTCACCGCCTCGTCCTCCCCCTCCCCCCGGTCCCTGAGCCACTGGGACCCGGGGCCGGCCAGCCGCAGCAGCTCGTCTTGCGGATCCGGCGGCGCAGCCATGGTTGACGGTCCCCGGGGCGCGGCGACGGCGGCTTCGCTGGGCCGAGGTGCGGTAGCTGGGCGGTGCGGCGCTCCCTGCTGCTGCCCCCGCCGGGACTCGGGATTTGGGGAGGCTGCGGTGTCTTAGCGCCGCCGCCGCTGCTGCAACTCCGGCCGCGCCGCTGCCTGCCGCTCTTCCCGCTTCAGCTCCTCCTCCTCCTGCAGCCGCGGCCGTTGCCTGCGCTCCTCCTCCTACTCCCGGCGCTGTTGCTGCTTGCTGCTGCCTCGCTACTCCCAAGCCTGTGATTACGCAGGTGAAAATGGCCTGCTTCGTCCGGGTCTTCCTCTGCACACGTCAGCCCCCAGCCTGCTAGTGGCAGGTCCAGACTGGGGGATGTGCCAGGTCCGCTTGAATCTTCCTGTCATTTGGGGAGGGGTAAAAGGATAGGACCAGCAGGCAGAAGCCGCCCCCAGGCAAAGGCGCAAGCCGCCCTCCCAACTAACAAAGTTAAATCCTGACTGGTGTCCTGGGACCAGAGGCAAAGAAGGGAAGCTGGAGACCTCAGGGTCACAGTTCTGAGGGTGACCAGTGTCAACTGTGGGGGGATATAAGTCTGCGGGGGGGAGGGGTGGAGATGGCTGTTGGTCGCAGACAGAGACAAGGGAACCTGCAACCCCGAGGTTAAACCCTGAGTCCTTGAACTGTTGTTTGCAGAACCAGGCAGAAAATAGTGAAGTACCGGAAAGAGCAATCTGAGCGCCTCAAACAAACAAACAAAAAAAGACCGTATCCCTAGTAGCCCTGGAGGCAAATAGAATATAAATAAACCCCTTGCCCCCAAAAACAAACCAGTTGCTACGGAGTCGATTCCGACTCATGGCGACCCCATGTGTGTAAAGTAGAGCTATATTCCAAAGGGTTTTCAAGGCTATCACCTTTGGGGATATCACCTGGCGTTTCTTCTACGTGCTTCTGGGTGGGTTCCAACCGCCAACCTTTTGGTTAGTTGTCAAACGCTTAACAGGATGTAAATAGGCAGGACAAAAAGCAGAGCTATGGTTTCTTTCAGAAATACTGAGCCCAAGGTATTGCAAAGTGTAAACTGTCTTTGCAGAGTTTATTTTGTTTGAGCAGATGGGACATTCCAAGAAGCTTCTTTTTTGTTTTGTTTTGTTTTGTTTTTGTTTTTTTGTATACAGCTGATAAAACGGAAGATACTCGACAGATAAATCGAAGCTCAGGACAGAAGTGACTTTCCTTATAACGTATTATTCTCATATTTAGACCTGTCTTTTCAAACAAGGGAGTCCCTGGGTGGTACAAACGGTTATGCAATGCGCTTTCCTCTGCTAAAAGAAAGGGTGGAGATTGGAGTCCACCCAGAGGTGCCTTGTGAAGAAAGGCCTGGCAATCTACTTCTGAAAAGTCATTCATTGAAAACCCTTTGGAGGACAGTTCTACTCTGACACAGATGGGTTTGCCATGAGTCAAAATCGACTGGATGGCAACTGGTGTTTCAAACAAGCCTTGTGTTTTCTGGGTTCCTGAAATGTCTATAAAATGATGTGGTTTGAAAAAATAAGGTTCAGTCCAGCCCACAGGGTAGAGGAATAAGTTTAACTGCTCCTTCTCTAGAAAAGATGGAGCATGGAGGTACTGTGAGACTTTGTGGGACTCTAAACCATTATATGCTCATTGAGGGTTTCATATTTATAAATGTGTATATTCAAAGGCCAGCTTCGGCACCATTCAGATGCTCTTCAAAAATGCTGAAACCAAAAAGCCTAAATTCTGCCCATTCCTTCGTCCTGCTAATGTTCAAAAGATGTTCAGTAACAATAGAGAAAATGTGTTCACTCAATAGACAACAGATATGGCCTGCTATGTGCCAGATGCCCTGGGAATATGACGCTCACCAAAATTTCACATTATTGATATCTTCGGAAATTATCTCCCATAATGGATATGTTTGTTACCTTCGTAATAGTGATGGTTTCACAAATGTATACATATGACAAAACTTATCAAATTGTTCACTGTAAATATGTGCAATTTATTGTATGTCAGTTATACTTCAATAAAGCTTTCTTTTTTTTTTAATGCCAACTCCAACAACAACATGGAGTTTAAACCTGTTTAGAAACCTGTTGTATAACTTGAGAGCTTTTTTTCAAATCTACTGTTTAGAACCCTCTGAAGGATGAGAAATACCAGGTGAAAATTTTGCAGTTTCATTACTGATACCATGCGAAGAACACAAGACTAATGATGTGATTTTATGTGGTTATTGATGGTTACTCAATATTTGAGAACTGTTATGGTTGAAGATGTTACAGTCAGAATATATTTTTTTCTCTAAGAAACACTAATGAAAGTTATCATTAAAATATTGGAATACCTATACAAACTTCTTAGCTCCCTTATGCTTATATAGACATGGAGTTTGGGGGTATGATTCTGTTTATTTTCCGTGTTTCATCAGATACTGATCCATTCTCTAATTGAGAAAGCATTGGATAAATAGCCAGAAAAGTATATTTAGATTTTACTTGTTAGAGAAAATTGACAATTTCATTCTGATCAATTATTCTATTCTGCTCTGCTGAAAAGAGATGTGAACGAACAATGTTTCAGCTTTAGCCATTTTCACAACTCTATTTACTTGTTAGATTCCATCTTTGGCTATATACAAATAATTATCTATTTGGGCAAAGAAGTTTTCAGGTTTATGCTACGGTTTGAAACCAGTGCTTGGCAGTATTATTTTGCATTTGCTATCCTACCAATTGATAAAACAAAGCTTGGCTAATTTGAAGATTTATGTGCATAACACAGTCAGCATTGGAATTCTAGGACTTGTATAGTTGTTCTAAGTTATTAATTGCGCTAAAATGCTTTGAGACAAAGAGAATGGGGTTAGCACTTTTAGAGGATTCTTAGCCAGAAGAGTTGAGACAAAAGAACTGTCAGATTTTGTCCTTAGCTATTTTTTGTTTAGAAAAAAGTTTTGTTCATAGTGTCAAAAGAAAGAATCTGGTGAGGAGTTTTTATTTTCGTTTTTTGTTTTTGTTGTTTGTTTGTTTTTCTTTTTAATGCTAGCTTCTTGACTTAGGCCAAACTTTATCATGGGGAAAGGAAAGTGGGGACGTACAGAAAGACCACCAGGGGTAACAGATTTCAACCAAGATGAAGTCTTTTCCAGCTGCAGTATTAAAGTTACTTAATGTTTCTGTATCTCAGTTCCCTTAGCTATAACCTGGAGCTTTTGATAGTACCTTCTGCATAGGTTTGGGGGAACACTAAACGGGTTGACATATGTAAAGTATATTATTAATTATGCTGATAATACCCATAAAACTCATTGCCATTGAGTCAATTCTGACTCATAGCAACCCTATAGGATGGAGTAGAATTGTCCCATAGGGTTTCCAAGGTGTGGCTGGTGGATTCTAACTGCCAACCTTTTGGTTAACAGCCATGCTCTTAACCACTGTGCCATCAGGGCTTCAAGCTGATAATAGTACATACCAAATTAATTTCCAAGAAATGGCTTATAATGGTGAAATCTCTGTATCTATATTTGTAAACCCAAAAGAGTTAATAGAAACCACTTCAGGTAGTAAAAACAGATTAGATGAGGAATTTTCCCCTATTGAGTGACCATTGGGCTGTTTCTACTTGTAATTTCTATATTCTTTTATATAAGGCAAGCCATATGTGAGGATAAATATACTTCAAAGTTTGTTATACATAGATGAGTCAAAATATACATACATATATTTCAACTTGGAATAGCCTAGATCAGGAATGACAAATAGGTTCATCAACTGATTAGTAATGAATGCTTGGAGGGCTGTGTTGAGAAAGAGTCTAGGGCCATGATCGAAATCAGTAGGAAAGAGTATGTGTCTAGAACAATAAGCAATACCTACACTCAGCAATTGAAGGGGGCGTGGCAACATATGCTAAATATTTGACATCTCTGCCAAAATACCCCACTTTAGAACAATTTTAGAATAGAAAGCAACTGTGAAGTCATTCCCATTGACTGATGAGACTCACTCTGGTGCCTCAAATTTCTCTGAAATCATTTGGAGTTTGTTCAGGGCTTAATTTGGCTATGTAGCATCCAGGCATTTTACAACATGATTTTCACTCTTCTGTGGAGCCCTGGTGGTGCAGTGGTTAAGAGCTATGGCTGCTAACCAAAAGGTTGGCAGTTCGAATCCACCAGCCACTCCTTGGAAACCCCATGGGATAGTTCTACTTTGTCCTATATGGTCACCATAAGTTGGAATCGACTCGACGGCAACAGGTTTGGTTTTTGGTTTATAACGTGGAAGCTCTTGAATTTGATATGTAAAAGAGTTCTCCATTTCCTACTTCAGTGAAAGAATGTTTATATTAAAATTAATTTGTAGAGGCCACAGGTTGGTGTGCGAGACAGCTGTGTTTTCTCCATGAGACCACTGAGGCACTCAAAAAAGTCGGACAATGCATTCAGAACACACCAGTCTCCTTCTGTCCATGGAGGGTGGCCTCTGTTACTTAGCCATTCGAGGCAGTAAAGCACAGACGCTTCCAGTGTCCTCTAGGAGGAGTGGGAAGATGAGAGTTGGTCACTTTTACTGAACCTAGTTTCATTTTTTCTTTACTTAATTTGTACATTTGAGTAAAACTGTGAACATATTTTTCCTTTGGGCAAAAGCATAAATTAGGAGATCTGTAACTCAAAGTATGCATCCTGTGGACTAACAATAAAAACACCTTTTAAGATACTCTGAGCTTGAGAAGCAAACTAAAATGTACATAATAGAGATCATTTGTTTACAAAGGGCAGTTTACAAAGTACATACAAAAGTAGGTTTCATTTAATCCTCACAAAAATCTTGTAAACAGGGTATTTTAATAGAAACTGATATTTTCTTAATACAAAAACAACAATAAAAATAGCTAACATTTCAAAAATATCATGTCCACAGATGAGCAAACAACAAAGAATGCACAGCCTGCCTGCTCAGACATAACCAAATAAAACAAAAAAGCAGAATGAAACAAACAAATCTGCACTCAATAAATGAAGAAAGTAACTACTGAATAACCCGAAGACAACAGGCAATATCAAAACATATTTTAAAAAAAAGAAAAGTACAGGATGATTCCAGTAGGCATCCAAAATAAAACACCAAATGATTTTACAGTGGAAGAAAAGGCACTAGAACTACCTGATAGGGAATACAAATCTCTCATATCCAGAGCTATCCAAGAGTTGAAGCAAAAAGCAGACAAAAATGAGGAAAAATAGAAAAAAATCACATAAAAGGCAGACAATTTCATGGAAAATACGGACAAAAAAAGAAAGAATTTAGGAATTTAATACAGGAATAAAATGCCAAAATAAATTCACAGCTAGAAATCAGACAAAAACAACAATTAGAAAACCAAAAGGTAAACAAGATTTCAGAAATGGACAGTGTCATAGAAGGGCTGAGGAGCAGGTTTGAAACAATGGAAGACAGGATCAGCAAAATTGAAGACAAACACTTGGATACAACTCTTGAGGAAAAATCAGAAAAAAGAAAGAATAAAAATGAAGAAACTATCCAAATTATATGGGATACAATCAAAAGCAAAAATTTGCGAGAGATTGAGTCCCAGGACGGGGAGAAAACAGAAAACATAGAGAGGATCATTGAAGATTTGCTGACAGAAATCTTCCCTAATATCATGAAAAGCTGACCATCCAAGAAGCTCAACAAACCCCACATAGGATAGACCCCAAAAGAAAATCACCAAGGCATATCATAATCACACTTGCTAAAACTAAAGACAAAGAATCCTGAGAGCAGCTTGAGAAAAATGAAAAGTCACATACAGAGGGGAAACAATAAGACTAAGCTCTGATTACTCAGCAGAAACCATGCAAGCAAGAAAGCAATAGGATAACATACAAAAACCTTGAAAGAAAAAAATGGTCAACCAAGAATAATATATCCTGCAAAACTCTCGTTCAAATATGATGGTGAGATTAGGTCATTTCCAGATAAACATAAATTAAGGGAATATGTAAAAACTAAACCAAACTTACAAGAATTATTGAAGGGAGTCCTTCGATCTGAGAACAAACAACGTCAGACCACAGGCTGAATCTAGGACACAGGATTGTACCAGCCAGATATCAACCTAAGAAATGAACACTCAAGGACTATCCAAAACCAAAAGAATGACAACAGGGAACCAGAGAGGTTAATCTGCAAATGACAACAACGTCAGAACAATAAAAGAGGGAATAAATGGTATAGATATAGAACTTTTTAATGGAGAGGAAGGCAAGGCAATACCAAGTAATAATGGACTGGTTCAAACCTAGGAAGATAAGGATAAATTTCAAGGTAACCACAAAGAAAGTTAACAAACCTACTCATCAAAATAAAGAAGAAAAACATAAAATCTCAGTAAAAACAAAATCTACAAAAACAAAAGAAATGAAAAAAAAATCCACAAAACAAAAGGAATTCAGCACAGGAGACTAAGCACAGGAGACTAAGAGTAACAAAGAAAAGATCAGCACCACAAAAAAAAAAAAAAAAAAACTACAAAATGACAGCAATACATTCACACCCATCAATAATTACACTGAACACAAATGGGCTAAATGCACCCAAAAAGAGAAAGAGAGTGACAGAATGGATTTAAAAAAAAAAAGCATCCATCAATATGCTGCCTACAGGAGACACATCTTAGAAACAAAGACATAAATTTGTTAAAAATCAAATGATGGAAAAAAAAAAATAAGCAAACAGCCACCAACAAGGAGCAGAAGTGGCAATACTAATCTCAGATAAGAGACTTTAAAACAAAATCCACCATAAAAGACAAAGAATGGCACTATATCATGATTAAAGGGATGATCCACCATAAAGGCATAACCATAATAAATAATGACAGGTCTCCAATACATAAAACAAACTTTAACAGTACTGAAGAGAGAAATTGACAGTTCCACTATAATAGTAGGAGACTTCATCACACCACTGTTGGTAAAGGACAGAACTCTCGGTAAAGGACAGGACATCTAGAAAGAAACTCAACAAAGATACAGAAGATCTAAAGACCACAATCAGCCAACTTGAACTCATAGACATATATAGAACATGCCACCCAACAGCTGCAAAGTAAACATTCTTTTCCAACACACATAGAATGTTCACTAGAATAGTCCACATCTTAGGCCACAGAGTGACCTTCAACAAAATCCAAAACACTGAGATAATACAAAGTATCTTCTCTGATCACAACGACATCAAGGTAGAAATTAACACAACAAGAAGAGCAAGGAAAAAAATCAATTACATGGAAACTAAATAACACCCTGTTTAAAAACCACTGGCTAATAGAAGAAATCAAACAATAAAAAAATTCCTAGAATCAAATGAGAATGGAAACACACCATACCAAAACCTCTGGGACACAGCAAAGGCAGTGCTCAGAGGTCAGTTTATACCAATAGATGCACACATCAAAAAAGAAGAAACGGACAAAATCAAAGCATTAGCTACACAACTCAGACAAATAGAGAACCACAAAAGAAGTCTACAGACAACAAAAGAAAGGAAATAATAACGATCAGAGCATAAATAAATGAAATAGAGAATAGAAAAACAATAGAAAGAATCAACAAACCAAAAATTGATTCTATGAAAGGATCAACAAAATCGACAAACCACTAACCAAACTGATAAAAGAAAAACAGAGGAGAGGACGCAAATAACCCAAATTAGAAATGAAATGGGAGACATTACAACAGACCCAACTGAAATAAAAAGGATCATAACAGAATATTGTGAAAAACTATATTCTAACAAATTTGAAAAGATAGAGGAAATGGATAGATTTCTAGAAACATACTACCTACCCAGACTATCACAAATTGATGTTGAAAATATGAAAAGACCCATAACGAAAGAAGAGATTGAAAAGGCAATTAAAAAAACCTCCCAACAAAAAAAAGCCTTGGCCCAGATGGCTTTACTGGAGAATTCTACCAAACATTCAGAGAAGCGCTTACACCAGTACTACTCAAACTATTTCAGAATATAGAAAAAGTAGAGATACTTCCAAATTCATTCTATGAAGCTAGCATAACCCTAATACCAAAACCAGGCAGAGACGCCACAAAAAAATAAAATTACAGACCAATATCGCTCATGAATATAGATGCAAAAATTCTCAACAAAATTCTAGTCATTAGAACTCAGCATCATATCAAAAAAAAATACACCACAACCACGTAGGATTCATACCAGGTAAGCAAGGATGGTTCAACATTAGAAAATCAATCAATGTAATCCACCACATAAATAAAAGGAAATAAAAGAATCACATGATTATCTCAATTGACACAGAAAAGGCATTTGACAAAGTCCAACACCCATTCCTGATAAAAACTCTCAATAAAATAGGTATAGAAGGGAAATTCCTCAACATAATAAAGGGCATCTATACAAAACCAACAGCCAACAACATTCTTAATGGAGAGAGGCTGAAAACATTCCCCTTGAAAACAGGAACAAGACAAGGATTTCCTTTATCACCACTCCTATTTAACATAGTGCTCAAGTCCTAGCTAGAGCAGTAAAGCAAGAAAAAGAAATAAAAGTCATCCAAATTGGTAATGAAGAAGTAAAACAGTCCCTATTTGCAGATAATATGATACTATATATAGAAAACCCACAAGACTCAACGAGAAAACTACTGAAACTAATAGGAAGATTCAACAGAATAGCAGGATACAAGATAAACATACAAAAATACGTTGGATTCCTATACACCAATAAAGAGAACGACAAAAATGAATTCAGGAAAACAATACCATTTCTAATAGCCCCTAAAAAAATAAAATACTTAGGAATAAATCTAACCAGGGATGGAAAAGACCTATACAAAGAAAACTACAAAACACCACTGCAGGAAACCCTAAGGGATCTATGTAAATGGAAAAACATACCATGCTCATGGATAGGTAGACTCAACATTGCGAAAATGACAATTCTACCCAAAGCAATTTACAAATACAACGTAATCCCGATCCAAATACCAGCAACATTCTCAAAGAGATGGAAAAACTAATCATAACTTTATATGGAAAGGGAAGAAGCCCCAAATAAGCAAAGCACTACTATGCAAGAAGAATAAAGTTGGAGGACTCACACTACCTGACCTCAGAACCTACTATACAGCTACAGTAGTCAAAACAGCCTGGTACTGGTACAATGACAGATACATTGACCAATGGAACAGAATTGAGAACCCAGATGTAAATCCATCCACCTACGGTCACCTGATCTTCGACAAGGGCCCAAAGTCCATCAAATGGGGAAAAGAGAGTCTTTTTAACAAATGGTGCTGGCAAAACTGGATATCCATATGCAAAAAAATGAAACAGGACCCACACCTTACACCATATACAAAAACTAATTCAAAATAAATCAAAGACCTAAATATAAAGCCAAAAACTATAAAGTTCGTTGAAGAAAAAAAAGGACCAATGCTACAGGCACTAATACACAGCAATAACAGAATACAAACCATAACCATCAACACACAAACCCCAGAAGATAAGCTACATAACTGGGATCTTCTAAAAACCAAACACCTATGTTCTTCAAAAGACTTCACCAAAAGAGTAAAAAGAGAACCTACAGACTGGGAAAAAATTTTTGGACAGTACAAGTCAGACAAAGATCTAATCTCCATTATCTACAAGAAAATCCAACACCTCTACAACAAAAAGACAAATAATCCTATTGAAAAATGGACAAAGGAAATGAACACACTTCACCAAAGAAGACATTCGAGCAGCCAACAGACACATATGGAAATGCTCACAATCACTAGCCATTAGAGAAATGCAACTAAAACCACAATGAGATACCATCTCACCCTGGCATTACTGGCACGATTCAAAAACACTGGAAATAACAAATGTTGGAGGGGCTGCAGGGAGATGAACTCTTACGCACTGATGGTAGGAATGCAAAATGATACAACCATTTTGGAAAATGATATGGCGCTTCCTTAGAAAGCTAGAAATAGAAATACCATTCGATCCAGCAATCCCACTCCTAGGACTATATCCAAGAGAAATAAGAGTCGTCACTCTAATAGACGTATGCACACCTATGTTCATGGCAGCATGGTTCACAATAGCAAAAAGATGGAAACAACCTAGATGCCCATCAACAGATGAATGGATAAACAAACTATGGTACATACACACAATGGAGTACTATGAAACTATAAAGAACAACAATGAATCTGTGAAGCATCTCATAACATGGATGAAACTGGAGGATATTATGCTGAGTGAAATAAGTCAATCACAAAAGGACAAATATTGTATGAGACCTCTACTGTAAAAACCCATGAAAAAGTTTACACACAAAAAGTAACAATCTTTTTTGGCTACCAGGGATGGGAGGGGTTGGGGGGAAATACTAAATAGGCAATAGATAAGCAGTATCTTTGGTGAAGGGTGAGACAGTACACAATACTGGGGAAACCAGCACAACTTGTACAAGGAAAGGTCATGGGAGCTCCCTAGACACATCCAAACTCCCTGAGGGACTGAATTGCTAGGCGGAGGGCTGTGGGGACCATGGTCTCGGGGAACAACTAGCTCAGTTGGCATAACACAGTTTATAAAGACAATGGTCTAAATTCTACCTCAGTGAGTAGCTTCTGGGGTCTTAAAAGCATGTGAGCAGCCATCTAAGATACTCCACTGGTCTCATCCCTTCGGGAGCAAGGGAGAATGAAGAGAACAGTATACAAGGAAAAGATTAGTCCGAAGGACTAACAGACCACAGCTACCAAGGCCTCTACCAGACTGAGTCCAGTACAGCTAGATGGTGCCCGGCTACCACCACTGACTCCTCTGACCAGAATCACAACAGAAAGTTCTGGACAGAGCTGGAGAAGGATGTAAAACAAAATTCTAACACACAAAAAAAAAGACCAGATTTACTGGCTTAAAAGAGACTGGAGAAACCCCGAGAGTATGGCCCCCAGACACCCTTTTAGCTCAGTGGTGAAGTCACTTCCAAGGCTCACCGTTAAGCTGGGGATTGGACATCCCCATAAAACAAAACAGGACTAATGAGGCACGGCAATCCAGGGACAAGGACTAGAAGGCAGAAGGGGACAGGAAAGCTGGTGATAGGGAACCCAAGGTTGAGTAAGGACAGTGTTGATGTGTAGTGAGGTTGTTAACCATTGTCATAGGGCAACATGTGTACTAACTGTTTAATGAGAAACTATTTTGTTCTGTAAACCTTCATCTAAAGTGAGAATAGCAGCACAACTGGAAGAGCGTAGTAGATGTCACTGAACTGTGCATGTAGAAATTGTTGAAATGGTGTCTCTTTGGCTACATATATTTTCACCAAAAAAAAAAAGTCCAGAAGGGAGAGGGTTGACATGTAGTGGGATTGTTAACCAATGTCATAAAACAATGTGTGTACCACTGTTTAATGAGAAACTATTTTGTTCTGTAAACCTTCACCTGAAGTACAATTAAAATAATAATAATAATAAAGAATTAAAAAATGAAACTTAAACAGTTATGCTCACCAAAAGACGTCACCAGAAGAGTGAAAAGAGAACCTACAGACTGGGAAAAAATTTTGGCAATGACAAATCCAACAAAGGTCTAATTTGTACAATCTACAGGAAAATCCAACACCTTTACAACAAAAAGACAAATAATCCAGCTTAAAAATGGATATAGGAAATGAACAGACCCTTCACCAAAGAAGACATTCAAGCGGCTAACAGACACATGAGGAAATGCTTGTGATCACTAGCCATTAAAGAAATGCAAATCAAAACCACAATGAGATACCATCTCACGCTGGCATTACCGGCATGAATCAAAAAAACAGAAAATAACAAATGTTGGAGAGGCTGGGGGGAGATTGGAACTCTTATGCACTGTTGGTGGGAATGCAAAATGATATAACCATTTTGGAAAATGATATGGTGCTTCCTTAGAAAGCTAGAAATAGAAATACCATATGATCCAGCAATCCCACTCCTAGGAATATATTCTAAAGAAATAAGAGTCATGACACGAATAGACATCTGCACACCCATGTTCACTGCAGCATTGTTCACAACAGCAAAAAGATGGAAACAACCTAGATGCCCATCAACAGATGAATGGATAAACAAACTAGGATACATTAACACAATGGGGTACAACGCAACAATAAAGAACAACGATGAATCTGCAAAGCATCTCACAACATGGATGAATCTGGAGGTCATTATGCTGAGTGAAATAAGTCAATCACAAAAGGACAAATATTGTATGAAACCACTACTGTAAAAACTCATGAAAAGGTTTAACACAAAAAGAAACAATCTATGATGGTTACAAGGAAGGGGAAGTGTGGAGGTGGAAAAACACTAAATAGACAATAGATAAGTGGTAACTGTGGTGAAGGGTAAGACAGTACACAATACTGGGGAAGCCAGCACAACTTGTTCAAAGTAAGGTCTTAGAGGCTCCATGGACAAATCCAAACTCCATGAGGGACCGAATTACTGGGCTGAGGGCTATGGGGACCATGGTCTCAGAGAACATCTAACTTAATTGGCATACCATAGCTTATAAAGAAAATGTTCTACATTCTACTTTGGTGAGTAGCGTCTGGGGTCTTAAAAGCTTTTGAGTTGCCATCTAAGATACTCCACTGGTCTCACCCCTTCGACAGCTAGGGAGAATGACGAAAACCAAAGACACAAGGGAAAGATCAGCCCAAAGGACTAATGTACCACAACTACCACAGCCTCCACCAGACTGAGTCCAGTACAACTAGATGGTGCTCGGCTACCACCACTGACTGCTCTGACAGGGATCACAATAGAGGGTCCCAGACAGAGCTGGAGACAAATGTAGGACAAAATTCTAACTCAAAAAAAAAAAAAAAAAAGAGCAGACTTATGGCCTGACAGAGACTGGAGAAACCCCAAGAGCATGGCCCCAGACACCTCTTTAACTCAGTGATGAAGTCACTCCTGAGATTCACCTATTAGCCAAATATTAGACAGGCCCATAGGACAAAACAAGAGTAAAGGGGCACACCAGCCTAGGGACAAGGACTAGAAGGTAGGAGGGACAGGAAAGCTGGTAATACGGAATCCAAGGTTGAGAAGAGAGAGTATTGACGTGTCATGGGGTTGTTAACTAATGTCGTAAAACAATATGTGTACTAACAGTTTAATGAGACGCTAGTTTGTTCTGTAAACCTTCATGTAAAGTACAATAAAAAAAATACCTAACGTTTATTGAGTGTGAAGGAAGGGTGTGTTAACTCATTTCTCATAATAGTATCGTGAGATAGTTACCTTAGGAAACTGAGAAACAGAGAGGTTTATCAATGTCATAGAGCTGATCAGAGCTGGGATGTGTCACTCAGCTGGGCAGAGCTATAGCAGAGGTGATTTGGCCCCAGCACTCCCCTCTTGACCACTATTCATCACAGCCTTAGTTAGGTAGTAAGGATACTTTGTAAACAGTCTTAATTTCACCGCCTTCTAGACCAGAATACTTTACTTAAAATGCCATCACAGTGTCTAATAATCTGCTTATCTTCTCATTATATTATGAACTTCTATCCATGCCAATTAATACTCATCTACAATGTCATTGCTATTCAATGACTAGCATACCATTGAACCAGTGGACGTTTGGTGTTTTGTAAAGTTTTAACATTATAAACAATATTGTAATGAACTTTCTTATAGCTAGATATTTGCATATATTTGAATCTATTCCTTAGAATAATTTTCTATAAATAGAATTGCCAGTCACAGGATATGCACAGTTTTAAGGTGTTTGATGCATAATGTCAAATAGACTTCAAAACTGGTTGTACAAATTTACACTTTTTGAAGGTGCCAATTCTCTCAATTCTTTCCAACACTGTGTGTATATATACACATACAGGCGTGGTATTATTTTCCACAATTTGATAAGGAAAATATATTTCATGGTGATTTCATTTTTTTATTTTTTCAATGACAAATGTAAGTTTTTCATATGAATCTTGGAAATCTGTATTTCTTTTTTTTAATAACAGCTTTTTTGAGATATAATTCACATACGATACAACTTGCCCATTTAAAGTATACAATTCAGTATTTTTTAGTATATTCACAGAGCAATCACTAATCTATCTTTCTGTTTCTATAGATTTTCCTATTCACGACTTTCATATGAATGGAATCATATAGTATGTAGTCTTCTGTGACTGAATTCTTTCACTTAGCCTAATGTTTTCAAGGTTCATTCATGTTGTAGCGTGTATCAATACTTCATTCTTTTTATGGTTAAATAATATCCCTTTATATGGATATACCACATTTTGTTTATCCATTCATCCACTGATAGACGTTTGGTTATTTCCACATTTTGGTTATTAGAAATAAAGCTGCTATGAACATCTGTATGCAAGTTTCTGTGTGGATATAGGTTTTCATTTCATTTCATTACTGAGCCATATAGTAACTCTATGTTTCACCTTTTGAAGAATTTCCACAGTTTTCCAAAGGGATGGTACCATTTTACATTTACAACATTTTACAATGATGTACCAGGCTTCTAATTTCTCCACATCCTCTCCAACACTTGTTACAACTGATTTTTTTTTTTTTTTAATGTTAGCCATACTACTGCGTGTGGAGTGGTATCTCTTTGTGGTTTTGATTTGTATTTCCCTGATGACTAATGATGTAGAGCATCTTTTCATGTGTTTATTGGCCATTCTGTATATTATCTTTGGAGACATTCAATTCAGATCTTTTGCCCATTTTTAATTGGGTAATTTGTTGAATTGTAAGAGTTCTTTATATATTCTAGACACAGGTCCCTTGTCATATATATGATTAGCAATATCTTCTCCCATTCTATGGATTGTCTTTTCACTTTCTTGGTGGTAGCCTTTGTAGCACAATTTTGGTGTTCAATTTATCTATTTTTTCTTTTGATCTTTGTTCTTTTGTTGTCATGTCTAAGAATCCATTGCTTAATCCAAGGTCATGAAAATTTACACCTGCGTTTTCTTTTCAGAGTTTTATAGTTTTAGGTCTCACATTTATGTTTTTTGTCCATTTTGATTAACTTTTGTATGGTGTGGGTAATTTGTATTTATTTTGTCAATTTGCTTTTTGTGTTCTGTGTTTAATCAGGCATTTTTGTTTTTCTCATATAATTTAAAATGTTCTTTGTATGTTATTTTTGTCATTTACATTGCAGATTTTTTCACACTTTATTGCTCAGAAATGATGATAAAACCAAGGTTCTGAAAAATTTAGAGACTTCTCCAAAGTCTATATGGTACAACTGTAACTAAAGTCTAAGTCTTCTGACTCTATACTTCATACTTCTCAATTTAAAATTCCTGACATACTATAATCAATTTTTCAGTTTGTACACAGTATGCTATTAGCAAGAGCCTGGCTCAGTGAAGCTCAAGATAAACTACAAACATAGTTAAGATTAGTGATCACAGGCTATATCCAAAGTATTCAGTATGTAAGGCAAAAGTGCCAGCATCAAGACCAACAATAGGAAAGGTTTTGATGTTCCACGTGGAGGTCAGAACCCTGGACAGCTCAGTGAGAACATTAGACTTGAAAGCCAGAATTTTCCGCTACTCTCAAACTACAGTCACTGAAACCCCAGATTGGTGGTTGGCTGAAAACTTTGATTCAAATCTTCATGAGGGTAATTTCAATTTAAAGGTCTCTGGCCTTATTAATATCGGCCCAACCTATTCTGGGGAAAGGGTGTTATCCCATCTTCCAAGAATCTGTAGTCTTTGTCAAGTAATTTGGCCTCATCTTCTGGCCTGACAAGTTTTTTTTTGTCAAAAACCCCGAGAGTATGGCCCCTGGGCACACTTTTAGCTCAGTGGTGAAGTCACTTCCAAGGTTCACCATTCAGCCGGGGATTGGACATCCCCATAAAACAAAACAGGACTAATGAGGCATGGCAATCCAGGGACAAGGACTAGAAGGCAGAAGGGGACAGGAAAGCTGGTGATAGGGAACCCAAGGTTGAGTAAGGACAGTGTTAACATGTAGTGGGGTTGTTAACCATTGTTGTAGGGCAATGTGTGTACTAACTGTTTAATGAGAAACTATTTTGTTCTGTAAACCTTCATCTAAAGTGAGAATAGCAGCACAACTGGAACAGCGTAGTCAAGGTCACTGAATTGTGTATGTAGAAATTTTTGAAATGGTGTATCTTTGGCTACGTATATTTTCACCAAAAAAAAAAAAAAAAAGGTCGAGAAGGGAGAGTGTTGACATGTCATGGGGTTGTTAACCAATGTCATAAAACAATATGTGTACTACTGTTTCATGAGAAACTATTTGTTCTATAAACCTTCACCTAAAGTACAATTTAAAAAAAATCCCATGTCCCTAGGTTTTCTGTTTTTTTGGTTTTTTTTCGGGGGAGGGGGGAGGTGTTAAGTGGTTCCAAAAAGGAATTATTTTCTTTCTTGAAGCTCTTTACCCCTTATTAAGCTGCCTATCCATTCAAATTTAGGGAGCAGGCAGACCCTGGACTATAAATAAGTCCTGAAACAATACTGGTCAGAAGCTTCAGTTTACTTTCCTGAATACAATCAAACACTTTGAGGGACAGAGTAGCAGGGGTAGGGACCTGGGGACCATGCTTTCAGGGGACATATAGGTCAATTGGCATAACAAAGCTTATTAAGAAAACTTTCTGCATCCTACTTTGGTGAGTGGCGTCTGGGGTCTTAAAAGCTTGCAAGCGGCCATCTAAGGTGCATCAATTGGTCCCAACCACCTGGAGTAAAGGAGAATGAAGAACACCAAAGACACAAGGAAAGTAGTACTTCAAGAGATAGAAAGGGCCTCATAAACCAGAGACTTCATCAGCCTGAGACCAGAAGAACTAGATAGTGCCTGGCTACCACCAATCACCACCCTAACAGGGAACACAAGAGAGAGTCCCTGATGGAGCAGGAGAAAGGTGGGGTGCAGAACTCAAATTCTAGTAAGAAGACCAGACTTGATGGTCTGACTGAGACTGGAGGAACCCCGGAAAGCATGACCCCTGGATTCTCTATCAGACCAGAACTAAGGCAATTTCCGAGACCAACTCTTCAGATAGGGATTGGACTGGACTGTGGGACATAAAGTGATACTCGTGAAGAGTGTGCCTCTTAGCTGAAGTAGATACAAGAGACTAAACGGGCAGCTTCTGTCCGGAGGTGAGATGGGAAGGCAGAGAGGGTTAGGAGCTGGTTGAATGGACATGCGGAATCAGGGGTGGAAAGGAGGAGTGTGCTGTCACATTATGGGGATAGCAATTACAGTCACATAACAATGTATGTATAAATTTTTGTATGGGAAAAAATAAAGAAAAGAAACTCTGTCAGTGGTTGGCAGCTCCATCCCCAGAAAGCAGTCATCAGTGCTGTCATCTTCCAACACCTGGAACAGCAAGCAGTAGGACTCCATGTATAAACACCTTTAAGACAAAGGTAAATAAGAGTGGAATAAGCAAATAAGTCACTTTTTCTCCTCAATAAACTGTTCCCTCCTCTGATAGCCTGAAGCTACAGTGAGATGTGGTCTAACAACGGGACAACAGGACTGGCTACAAAATTTATGGAACTCAGTACAAAATGAAAATGTGGGCCCCTTGTTCAAGAAGCAGAGGAAAAGGACCATTGTAGGTACAAAAATATAAAGCTTTTCCTTTCAAAAAAAAAAAGAAAAGAAACTTCAGTTTACATTAGAGTGTCAAGTATAGTTGAGAGAAGTAATGATGTAAAAGGGTTGAGGGTTAAGCTGTATTTATAGCTCCACATGCACCATAACACAAGTTTGAACATGGGTGTCACAGAGAAGACAGGACCACACAAACTGTGATTTGTATGCGTTAATGAGCTATACAGCCTTTGGTCATCTATCCCACAATGGTTCTATTTGGTTACAGGTGTAAGACAGTGATAAATCAGGATAAACCTATCACGACTGGAAAAACAGCCTAAGTGAAAGTCCTGATGATAATTACAGATTCCAAACAAAAGTCTTTGGTATGAAAATAGTCCAGGATACTAGTACATAGTAAAGAGACAGAAACACTTTGGGTTTGTTTCATTTCACTTGAAGAAATGTAAGGAAAAGAGGACCTTGACCTTTGTTTCTCTCTCTGAAATGGCGATGGCATGTTAGAACATCAGTCTAGCGGTAGTTTTTCTGTTTTAAAAACAACAGGACAGCTACCTAATGTAGCAGAAACATCTAGATGATCTTCTGGAATGATCCTGTTCTTAAACATCCATGGATTCCTGTGCAGCTTAATTTCAGGGTCTTTAGAAAGGTCTTCCTGCCAAATATTGCTCCTGCTATAGCCTGTGATTGGCATTGGAAAGTCAACATTTTGATTTTATAGATTTAGAAGTTCAGTGCTGTTAAAAAATGGCAGGATCCCCAGGAAAGGTAACTTGGCATTAGCAGTCATTAATATCTCATAGTGAGTTATCAGACAGCTATACTAAGCTAAACTTAGGTTTTGATAAGAAGCGAAGTCTAGAGGACAAAGAACTGTACTTTGCCCAGGGAAGATGACCTGGGTGATGGTAACTGCATATCCTCGAGAGCCGGAGGAAATGCTTTAGCTTCCCCAGGACTGAATATATTTCAACCAACTTTAAACATGCTCGACAATCCTTTAAGATTCCAATATTGCAACAAAAGTTATCTCTAGGATTGCGAAAATTTTTTTCTTCTTTCAACTTTTTCATCTTTTCTGAATTCTGTAAGGAAAAAATAAGTTGTATTAAAAGTCATTAAGGTAATCACCAAAACTATTCTTGGCACAGACAAGTGAACACCTCCAGCATTGCATCCATTTGTTGAAATATCTCTATTGGTGTTCCATCAATTCCTAGAGCCTTGTTTTTTGCCAATGCCTTCAGTGCAGCTTGGACTTCTTCCTTCAGTACCAGTGGTTCTTGCTCATATGCTACCTCCTGAAATGGTTGAACATCAATCAGTTCTTTTTGGTGCTGTGACTCTGTGTATTCCTTCCATCTTTTTTTGATACTTCCTGCATTGTTCAATATTTTGTCCATAGAATCCTTTAATATTGCAATTTGAGGCTTGAATTTTTTTAGTTCTTTCAGCTTAAGAAATGCCATGTGTTCTTCCCTTTAGATTTTCTAACTTCAGGACTTTGCACATTTCATGACAGTACTTTACTTTGTCTTCTTGAGACACCCTTTGAAATCTTCTGTTCAGCTCTTTTACTTCATCATTCCTTCCATTCACTTCACCTGTCCTACGTTCAACAGAAACTTTCAGAGTCTCTTCTGACATCTGTTTTGGTCTTTTTTTTTCCCTGTCTTTTTAATGACCTTTTGCTTTCTTCATATGTCATGTCCTTGATGTAATCCCATAACTCATCTGGTCTTCGGTCATTAGTGCTCAATGCGTCAATTCTACTCTTGAGATGGTCTCTAAATTAAGGTGGGATATACTCAGGGTTGTACTTTGGCTCTTGTGGACTTGTTTGAATTTTCTTCAGCTTCAGCTTGAGCTTGTATATGAGCAATTGATGGTTTGTTCCATAGTCAACCCATGGCCTTGTTGTGACTGATGATATTGAGCTTCTCCATCATCCCTTTTTTCCACTGATGTAGTCTATTTGATTCCTGTGTATTCCATCCAGTGAGGTCCATGTGTGTATTCCTGTGTATAGTCACTGTTTACGTTGTTTGAAAAAAAAGGTATTCGCAATGAAGAAGTCGTTCGTCTTGCAAAATTCTATCATGCGATCTCTGGCATTGTTTCTATCACCAAGGCCATATTTTCCAACTACTGATCCTCCTTCTTTGTTTCCAACTTTCTCATTCCAATCATCAGTAATTATCAATGCATCTTGATTGCATGTTTGAGTAACTTCAGACTGCAGAAGTTGGTAAAAATCTTCAATTTCTTCATCTTAGTCTTCAGTGGTTGGTGCGTAAATTTGAATAATAGTCATATTCACTAGTCTTCTTTGCAGACGTAGGGATATTATTCTATCACTGACAGCAGTTGTACTTCAGAATGGGTCTTGAAATGCTCCTTTTTTTAAAATTTTATTTATTTTGTTGTTGTTGACAGTATACACAGAAAACCATACACCAATTCAACAATTTTTACATGTACAATTCAGCAACATTGATTACATTTTTCGAGTTGTGAAACCATTTTCACCCTCCTTTTCTGAGTTGTTCCTCCACCATTAACATAAACTCACTGCCCCCTAAGGTTCCTATCTAATCTGTCAAGTTGCTGTTGTCAATTTGATCCCATATAGATCTTAAAATAGCATAATGCTCAAGGCAGATATTTTTTACTAGTTAAGCTAAACTATTGTTTCTTTTTAAGAAGACTTAAGGTGATGTTTTTGGTTTAAGGTTTGAATATTATTTCAGGGCAATAGTTTCAGGATACATTCAGCCTCCATGGCTCCAGAAAGTCTACAGTCCACGAGAATTTGAAGCGCTATTCTACATTCCCCTCACTTTTTTTTTTTTTTAAATTATTGTACTTTAGATGAAGGTTTACAGAACAAACTAGCTTCTCATTAAACGATTAGTACGCATATTGTTTTGTGACATTGGATACCAACCCCACGACGTGTCAATGCTCTCCCTTCTAGACCTTGAGTTCCCTATTACCAGCTTTCCTGTCCCCTCCTGTCTTCTAGTCCTTGCCCCTGGGCTGGTGTGTCCCTTTAGTCTCGTTTTGTTTTTATGCGCCTGTCTAATCTTTGGCTGAAGGGTGAACCTCAGGAATGACTTCATTACTGAGCTAAAAGAGTGTCCAGGGGCCATACTGTCAGGGTTTCTCCATTGAAATGTTCTTTTTGACAATGAAAGTGTCACCATTCCTCTTCTGTTTGTCACTCCCGGTGCTGTAGACCATATGATTCTCCAATTCAAAATGGCCAATACCAGTCCATTTCAGCTCACTAATGCCTAGGATATTGATTTTTATGTGTTTCATTTCATTTTTGATGACTCTCAATTTTCCTAGATTCATACTTCATACATTTCACGTTCCTATTATTAATGGGTATTTGGAGCTCTTTTTCTCATTTTGAGTCAGGCTGATTGGAAGAGACCTATATTAGTGCCCATTTGAAAGAATGGCATGCAAAAGCTGGACAATGAATAAGGAAGACTGAAGAAGTGATGCCTTTGAATTATGGTGTTGATGAAGAATATTGAATGTACCACGGACTGCCAGAAGAATGAAAAAAATCTGTCTTGGAAGAAGTTCAGCCAGAATGTGGAAATTATCAAACAATATCATTAATATCACAAGCAAGTAAAATTTTGCTGAAGATAATTCAAAAACGGTTGCAGCAGTACATCAACAGGGAATTGCCAGAAATTCAAGCCAGATTCTGAAGAGGACCTGGAATGAGGGATATCATTGCTGATGTCAGATAGATCTTGGCTGAAAGCAGAGACTACCAGAAAGATGTTGATCTGTGTTTTATTGACTATGCAAAGGCATTCGACTGTGTGGATCATAACAAATTATGGATAACACTGCAAAAAATGGGAATTCCAAAACATTTAATTGTGTTCATGAGGAACTTATACATAGACCAAGAAGGCAGTCATTCAAACAGAACAAGGGGATACTTGCGTGGTTTAAAATCAGAAATAGATGTGCTTCAGGGTTGTATCTTTTCACTATACTTATTCAATCTGTATGCTGAGCAAATAATTTGAGAAGCTGGACTATATAAAGAAGCACGAGGCATCAGGTTTGGAGGAAGACTCATTAACAACCTTTGATATGCAGATGACATAACAAAGGCTCACTGAAAGTGAAGAGGACTTGAAGCACTTACTGATGAAGATCAAAGACTACAGCCTTCAGTATGCATTACATCTCAACATAAAGAAAACAAAAATCCTCACAACTGGACCAATAAGCAGCATCATGATAAAAGGAGAAAAGATGGAAGTTGTCAAGGATTTCATTTTACTTGGATCCACAATCAACATCCATGGAAGCAGCAGTCAAGAAGTCAAAGGATGTGTTGCATTGGTCAAATCTGCTGCAAAAGATTTCTTTAAAGTGTTAAAAAACAAAGATGTCACTTGGAGGGCTAAGTTGCAGCTGACCCAAGCCATGGTATTTTCAATCACCTCATATGCATGGGAAAGCTGGACAATGAATAAGGAAGATTGAAGAAGAATTGATGCTTTGAATTATAGTGTTGGTGAAGAATATTGAATACACCATGGACTGCCAGAAGAACAAACAAATCTGTATTGGAAGAAGTACAGCCAGAATGCTCCTTAGAACCAAGAGGATGGTGAGACTTTGTCTCACGTACTTTGGACATGTTATCAGGCAGGGGACCTGTTCCTTGAGAAGGACATCATGCTTGGTAAAGTAGACAATCATCGAAGGAGAGGAAGACTCTCAATTAGATGGATTGACACAGTGGCTGCAAAGATAGGCTGGGGCATAGCAACTATTGTGAGGGTGGCACAGGGACAGGGCAGTGTTTCGTTCTGTTGTTCATAGGGTAACTATAAGTTGGAGCCAACTCAATGGCACCTAAGAACAACAACAAGGTAATCATTCAGGATCTTTTTTGATACTACTACATTTTGCTTGTAAATTATACATGTGAGGTCATCTTAAACATCAATGATTAATTCATGAAGTGAGCAGTGCAGGCTGTCTGTACTCCAGATGAACATAATGATTATGCATTTGACTCACCAAACTCAACCTGGGCTTGAGATGTCTGTCTCAGGATTCTTTGCACCCTCTCCTGGTCCTTAATTGTTCCTATAGTTCCTAGTCTTTATTTGACTCTCCTCTCTGGTGAATTGACTGTTTTTTGGCTTTCATTCCTGTGTTCACTCTAGTTTCTGGCTTTCATGTCTTTTTTTTCCCTTGTGGTTTCTATGATTGGCCTACTTCTATGATGCCACTGCTGCAACGTGCTTGAATTTCATCTGAGGTTCGTTCACTAGGGTGATTGCAGCCCATCTGCAACTAAGCGTTGGCAAACCTATCTACTAATGCAGTTCATCACTGCCCCCACCTGTTACCAGGTGGAATTCACCATCACTATCCATCAAAACCTGTGCTAAATTTTGAGATGGGGCTTTTAACCCTTACAGTCACTGCTATTAGCTCTCTGATCTCTCTCTCTCTCTCTCTCTCACCTTTACAACTCTTCTGCATAGGTTCTTTTATCTCCATTTCAAAAAATAAGGACACTGAGAATTAGAAGAGTGAAGTAACTTGTCCAAATTCGCAAAGCCAGTACATTCTGTTAGAATTCAAATCCTTGAGCTCTTTCTAATGAACCACCCTGACTCTCTATTGCATAATATGACTATGGTACCTAGTTAAAGTTGCAGGCTCTCTGAAGCTCAGTGATTCTAAAACTCTGATAACTTTGATACAAAGCCCACTATCTTATATAAAAATTTCCTCTGTATATATACTTAATAGGGCCCTGGTCGTGCAGTGGTTAAGCATATGGCTGCTAACTAAAAGGTAGGCAGTTTGAATCCACTAGCCACTCCTTGGAAACCCTATGAGGCAGTTCTGCTCTGTCCTATACGGTCACTATGAGTCAGAATCGACTCAATGGCAATGGGTTTTGTTTTATATATTTATACATACATATATATGAATATAAATACATACGAGACACTCACCTTACATATTATTAGCTTTCATTGTAAACACACAATTAAAAACATACAAAAACATATTGTAAATAAACAAAAAAAACTAGAGGGCTATTTAAAGTTAACTACCCTCTGTTGGCTCTGCTTAGTGGGATTCATCTTGTCTTTGCACAACTAAGATTCTGCATCTTCTTAGGTGTTAGATGTGCAGGTTGGCTCATATAGTGATCATTCTGACATAGCTAGCAAAACAGGGCTGGTCACAACTAGTAATTGACTCAGGGTTCTCTGTATTAAATAACAGTGCTACATCTCTTTCCTAAGTCCTCCTGTCAAGTGCGCAGTTGTGCACATCGGCCATGGTTTGTAAAGCAAGCGTTTCTATGTAGACTGGCTCTAATTTCAACAGATACTCTCATCTGTGTATACATGTGACTAAGAGGCAGGTCTATAGTAACAGTACAGCAAACTTTCACTTTCCCAAAATGGAGAAGAGGTTTCTTACTCTGACTGATGGACTATTCTGGTTTATTGAACGTCAATATGCATTTTAAATTTCAACATTTGGATAATACTAAACTACACTTGATCCAGTGGAGCTCTGGTGGTGTACTAATTAAGAGCTCAGCTACTAACCAAAAGGTCAGCAGTTCAAATCCACCAGCTGCTCCTTGGAAACACTATGGGGCAGTTCTACTCTGTCCTATAGGGTTGCTATGAGTCAGAACCGACTTGACAGGCACCTAACAACAACACTTGATTCAAGCTATAGAGTAGAGGTTTAGAAAGCAAATAAATAATATCCCCCTTTTCCCCTCTCAATATTGGAACCAACCGGAATATAAGATGAGACAGATAAATGGAGGTCGAAAGATCACCTTTATTATTGAAAAAGCAATTGGAAGAATGTGACTGTAGATCTGTAGAGAAAGGGCTTTCTCACATTCTTTGTTTCCACTAGATCTTGAGACAGCCCTCTCAAGGGAAAGTTTGGGTTTGTGCAGGAGATTCACTTAGACAAAATTGCTGCCTCCCACTAATCTGAGGCACAAAGGGATGAAAACAGGAACCAATCCCCAGTGTTTGTAGTCCTGTAGTATATTAACTTCACCAAGTCAGGGAACATCAGCCAGTGGGGTCTCACATTCGCCCTGACAACTTTTTGAATATTTTATTGTAAAATACTATAGATGGAAAAGGAACGAGGATGAATCTCTAGAGTCAACGAAACAATGGTTTGGGGTATTTGGAGTAGAAGTTACCTACACATTGTGATTTAAGGGGTGTGCGGATGGTCACTCTCGCTACAGTGAACAGCTACTGTTTTGGTCTTTCAGCACCCAAAGTTTCAATTTTCCTTCAGAGCATTCTGGTTTAGCATATAACTCAAGTGAGACTGATCGGCCTGAATCTTTGAACTTGCACTGAAACTACTGGGGAAAGGGTACCCTTTTTCCAAGTAGGGTTCTTAAGCTGTAAGAACTTAAGCCTGGCACTACCTGGAGATGCTCCTCTTGAAAATGAAACCAATGAAAAGAGATCAGAGTGATGAAGATATACTGAGCTCTGTTATCATCATTTGAATGTATAGCTAAAGCTAGTCCTACCCCCTGGACATTGACCTATTGCTTATGAAAGCCAATGAATTCTCTCTTGCTCTTTTTTTAAAATTTCTTAAGCTTATTTGAATTGGGTTTTTTTTCACTTGACATCAAAAAAAATTCTAGATTAATAACTACACTTTCTCAAAAAATATGTCTTCCAGAAGCTTGTCACATAGCCTTAAATTGTGCCACAGAAGGAATCTTTTCTGGAGAGAAATACCCTATCACTGATTACGAACACTTCAGTATGGATTCCTTTAGCAGCTTGTTTGGGAAAGAACAGCAGGAAAATAGACATTGTTATCAAGGATACTTGTATTTTTCAAAAAAATATATAAGGATAAAGAAGTTGATGTCTTCCTCATTAAATCAGCTTCTTGTTTTGTTGTTAGGTGCTGTCAAGTCACTTCTGACTCATAGCAACAATATGTACTACAGAACTAAACACTGCCTGGTCCTGCACCATCCTCACAATCCTTGCTATGTTTGAGCCCATTGTTGCAGCCACTGTTTCAATCCATCACCTTGAGGGTCTTACTCTTTTTCACTGATCCTCTACTTTACCAAGCATGATGTTCTTCTCCAGGGACTGGTCCTTCATGATAACATGTCCCAAGTATGTGAAATGAAGTCTCGCCATCCTCACTTCATCCTCCTTCCAAGGAGCACGCTGGCTGTACTTCCAAGACAGACTTGTTTGTTCCTCTGGCAGTCTGTGGCATATTCAATATTCTTCGCTGTCACCAAAATTCAAAGGCTTCAATTCTTCTTTTGTCTTCCTTATTCATTGTCCAGTTTTTGCATGCATACGAGGCAATTGAAAATATCATGGCTTGGGTCAGGCACACCTTAGTCCTCCAAGCGACAACTTTCCTAGCTTCTTATTAGAGCTTGATAATTAACCAGGATCTCTCAGACATGACTGATAGCTAAAATCATCCTGGGAACTTCTTAAAAACATAAATTTATGAACCCCACTCCTAACCTACTGAATCAATTCTCTAGGATATGGCCTTAGAATCTTAAAAAAGCTTTGCAGGTCTTCCTAATAATCAGACAGCTTTTCAAAGCGTTTGTTTGGACCAAGGTAGTGGTAATTCATGCTAATAGGACTCCTTTATTCATTTATTCATTCAGTCAATAATTTTAGATTCCTCTTTTGTTACAGACCCTGGGTATGCAAAGATGAATGAGATATGTTGTTGTTATTGTTAGTTGCTATTGAGGTGATTCCACTGGGTTTTCAAGGTTGTGACCTTTCGGAAGCAGATCCCCAGGCCTATCGTCGCAGGAGCCTCTGGGTGGGTTCAGACCGCAACCTTTCAGCTAGTAGTCAAGCATGTAACCATTTGTGTCACCCAGGGACTCTGAATGAGATGTAGCCCTGACTTATAAAGAACTCAGCCTGGTTGGAAGGACTGACTAGAGCAATGGGCTATGTGTCTATGGAGCACGAACCAAGATCTGGGTGGACAAGTCGGGAAGAGAGAATAGCTTACTCTACTGGGGTACTGAAGGAAGATTTCAAAAAAAAGAGGAGACAGTGGAAAAGCAGTTGTAGTGATAAATGGGCAGGAAAGGCAAAAGAACATTGGAGGCCTAGGAACTAGAGAATATAGAACCGTTGTTTGGTGAAATGGCTTGGAATATTCTGGAAATTACGAGTTTATTATGGGTGGAGGAATTGCTGAAAGGTAGGGAATGAAGAGTGAGGAAGTCAGAGGGATAATCTGGGCTTTGATTTTACGACATGCTAAGGATTTGGGATTTGTATCTTATGTGACTCTACTGGCATATGTAATCCATTGATCCTACCAACCTTTACCCACTACCCTCCTCATGAAGTCACTCTGCTCCATATCCAACTAAAACCCCAAGGCCAATCATTATTATTTTTCCTTTGAGTACAGTCTCAATCCTTCTGCCCTCCCTCCTCCCTTTTACTTTGGTACATATCTGAAAACCAAACCTGTTGCCATTGAGTTGATTCCGACTCATAGCAACCCTGTAGGACAGAGTAGAACTGCCCCATAGAGTTTCCAAGGAGCGGCTGGTGGATTCGAACTGCCGACTTTTGGATTAGCAGCCATGCTCTTAACCACTATGCCACCAGGGCTCCACTTTGGTGCACACATTTGGTTAAATCACACCCTTGGTTAAATCCAACTCTCCCTGTCCTCCATGCAACCATACACACGGATGAATGTAGATAGAGGGAAATCACAACCTTACTGACTGATCTCACCTTATATTACTGATCACTAAACTCATGAGAGAATAACACTGCCAGGCAATCATACTATATTACATAGCCCATTCACTTGCTCACTGTCCTGGACCTCTAAATCATATTTGCCATCTCTCCTCAAACCTCTAACACATTCCATGTCCTCCGTCTCAGATGATCTTGCTTTCTACTTCACTGAGAAAACTGAAGTCATCAGAAGAGGACTTCCACAGACCTCCAACACCACCTATATCCACCTACCTGCTCTGTGCCCAACTACCCTACCTTCTTTCCTGTCCAAGCTCTTCGTTAAAGCTTAATCTGCTACCTGGTGTATACCCAACTTCTCGCAACTCATCAAAGACATTGCTCCAACAATTCTCTCTCTATCTCCTGAATAATTTTTGCTCACTACTGGATCACTCCCATTAGCAAAGAAGCACTGAAACTGTTCTTTTCAGTGGCATCAATGACTTCAATTCTCAGGCTTGTCTTTCTTGACCTATCATCACTCTATTTTCTTCATTAGGCTTCTAGAGCACCATATCCGCCTGGTTTTCCTCCTACTTTTCTGGCTGCTACTTCTTACTCTTTGCTGGTTCCTTCTCGTCTGTCTCACCTTTAAATAATACAGTGTCCCAGAGTTCAGTCTTTCAACTTCTTCTCCTTTCTACCCCCACACTCACTCTTTCAGAAATTTCATCCAATATCATGGCTTTAAAGTCATCTTTAGGTTGATGACACTCAATATTTTCAGCCTGGCCCTCTCCCCTGAACTCTAGACTTATAAGTTCAACCTTCTCCTTAACATCTCTACTTGCAGTTCTAATGGACATCTCAAATTTAATGTGTCTAAAACTAAGTTCTGATATTCCACCTTCCTATCCCCTGAGCCTACTCCTCTTGCAGCTTTCCCATTACAATAAATGCCAACTCATTTCTCCAATTGTTCAGGCCAAAAACCTTGAATTATCTCCTTTTTCACTCCCCAAAATCAATCTCTTGTAAAACCTGTTGATATCACCTTCAAAATAGATACAGAATCCAACCACCTTACACCTCCTCTGCTGCTACTACCTTGGTCCAAGCCAATATCATCTCTTGTCTGGATTATTGCAATAGCCTTATGACTAAAATGACCTCATATCCTAGGCTTCCCGTAAAAACACAGCCAGTTTATGCACTTTGTCCTGGCATAATTATTAATGGTTCTTTTTCTCTGTTAAAAATGTCCCAAACCCAAAACCCAAACCCATCACCACTGAGTTGATTTCAACTCATAGTGAACTATAGGACAAAGTAGAACTCCCCCATAGGGTTTCCATGGAGCAGCTGGTAGATTCCAACTGTGACCTATTGGTTAGCATCAAGGCTCTTAACCACTGCACCACCAGGGCTCCAAAAATGTCCCAGTTGATGATACGTTATGTGATCACCTTACTCGCAGCTGCCTCTCTACTTCTATCATTGCCCCCCTTCAGTCTGTTCTTCACACAGAAGGCAGAGTGATGACCGTTAAAACTAAGTCAGATCAAGTCACTCCTCTGCTCAAAATCCTTTAATGGCTCCCAATTGGATTCAGAGTAAAGGCTGAAGTCCATATAACAGCCTACAAGGCTTCCCATTTCCTCTCTGACCTAATCTCCTGTGAGTCAATTTCTCACCACTCAGCTCCAGCTATGCTGTCCTTACTGTTCCTGGACAATGCCCAGCACATCTGTATTACACAGCATTTGCCCTTGCTTTTCCTTCTTCCTGATGCTCTTCTGCCAGATATCATCATGACTCACTCCTCACCTCCTTCAGGTCATTAATCAAGTATCATCTGATTGTGATCCTTCCCAGACATCCAATTTAAAATTGTACCTTCACACATATGTTCTTCCTATCCTCCTTTCCTGCTTTACTTTTCTTCTTAGTGCTTATCACTATCTAACCTGCTACACATTTTACTTATTTATCTTAATTATTATCTTCTCTCCAGCACAAAGCAAGGTATATAAAGGCAGAAATTTTTGCCTGTTTTGCTCACTTCTGTATCCCTAGTGCCTAGAAGAGTGCTTGGCATGCTGTACAAGTTCAATAAGTATTTGCTGAATGAGGAATGCACAAATGAATCAACATGTAAACAATGATGCCGTGGAGGTGTGTTATAGCATGACTTTATCAATCTGGGTAATAGGACACTAACCTTGGAGGTAATGAGGATACACTAGTGGACAGACATTACTCCCTGGGAGAGCAGTTTATAGGCTATTGGTAAAACATGCCTTAAACTAAGGCAGTGGTAGTAGAAACACAGAAGGAAATGGGCTAGACCAGCTAAGGTATAGACTAGGAAAGTCAAACGGGTGGTCATGGTGTGTGAAGCGGAGGTATTGACAATTCTTAACCTACCTTTTGCCAGAGGTGGGCAGAAAAGTTTGGTCAGCTGAGGAATGGCAAGGGGGAACAGGACCTAGATGTGAAATCCAGACCCTATGGCTATTGTGACTATGACCCGCCGCAAGCCCTACCCCTGTCCATTCCCTCTGGGTAAATGCCATCTCAAGCTGACAAGAAAGAAGAGCATTTCAGATCTACATCTCACTATAAAAATGTTTCAGATTATCTGTACCGTTCTACTGGTTGATCACAACTTTGAAGTGACAGAAGCTACTTAACTGTTAAAAGCTGCAAATGAGACAAACAAAATAAACATAAATATGAGAGGATATTCTAACTCTTTCTGACTATTTTATTGAAGACTGACATGCATATTGAAGTGCCTAGGTAGTATATAAATGCATGAATAAAAAGTCATTACATTTATTGGAAAGAACGCATGAAAGGTGATTAGTAGAGGCGAAAGGTGACTCCATCACTGGTCTGCTTGGTTGTCACAGATGCTGGTGTCTTCAACCTTACTCCATCTGCCAGTCTTAAATTCTGACTAAGTGTCCAGTGTAGTAAACACTGTGATTTCTGGAGTCACCTCTCGCCTGAACTGTATCTTACATGGGCTTTTCCACACAGGGTCATCTTATGCTGTCAGAAACCCAGATGTGCCTGGGACAGTCAGCAGTTGTCACCTCCCCTATTTCACCTGGGACAGGGCTGCAGCCTGTGGAGTGAAGTCTGGACACTGTACTAGGATCTAGGCCGAGGATCCAATGGATACTAACCTGAACTCAATACTCTCTCTCCATGCACTTGAGCTTCATCCCCAAAGAGGAAGAGAACCCTTTTCCTTTGCTCACAGGTGCCATCCTTAAGCTGTGTCTTCCCAGAAAGAATTCCCTTTTCTAGTTTCCACAAAAGTGCTTTATAAGTCATCAGGGCCCTGACTTGGAGTGCCTGAATTGGAATTGTCCTCGATCCATTTTGAGTTTTTTTTTTTAACAGCCAATTTCTTTGGTCCTTTCTGCTTTGTCATTGTGCAGCCTTGCCTTATGGTCAAAATCTATGATTCCCATTACTTGATTTTTGCCAACAACTGTTAAACAGATGCTCTGATTCATTAATTTAGAAGTGAGGAATCCTACAGGGAATCCTTTACAATGTCCTAAGGCCAAAAAGTGATGAATATTTCTATTCACTAGGAGTTGCGTGGACTTTTCTGGTTAAGAGTCTGGCTCTGGGTCAAAAGGCCTGGAACCTGGCTCTGCTGCTACTGACTTGACCTTGAGCAAGTTACTCAGCTTCCCTGCCCCACTCCTTGTTTGTGAAGTAGAAATGGAGATAATACACACTTCACAGAGTTGCTGTGAGATAAAGCATGAAAAGTGTGTAGCACCACTAAAGAATCCTTTTTGTGACTTTCCCTCCTCTGGCCTGCCAGTTCAGCCTGAATCCCCCCACCTACCCAAAACAAAGCATTACACAGAAAATATGGTTTTTGTAGATGCTGCTCTGTGAATCAATGAGTATCACCAAAATCTTGGCTTTGGTCCACATAGGGAAGATCTCTGGGATAGCCTCCAATGTGTCAGGAAGAAAAACACACACTCATTAACTAAGAATGGGCATCAAGGAAGACAATACAAGTTGGATATAGGATCCCACCAATGGGCAACTTTGGCTTGAGTACCCCCCACTGACCTGGGGAACATTTCTTTGAACAGTCCTTGATTTTTCCTATTCAGTCCTCCTTCCTTATCCCCTTCCATAGGTGTCAGATCTGCATTGTGGTCTGAAGATTCTCCTTGCCTTGTCCTGCTCCTTCCCCTAATATATTCCTTGCAAGTCCAATGATCTAATTGACCTTCCAACCTGTACATAATCCTTGCCCCTACCAAAAAACCCTGAAGAGGTGGTGGCTGCACAACATCGTGAACGTACAAAATGTCACTGAATTTTCACTTTAATATGGTTAATTTTATACTATGCGGATTTTACCTCAATAAATTATTTTAAAAAACAAAAACGAAAAAACCCTGAAGATTACTTCCTAAAGCCATTCTGAGGTAATTAACCCTGTGGCATTCCACTTCCATTTATCCCCATCCATTCCGCCTCACCCTTCATCTGAAGCCTTAACAATCAGAGACAGGGACCTAGAGTACACTATGAAGAAGGTGCTAGACCCTTACTGACACCACAGTTAGCTTTAATACCTAACAATAGGAAGGGTACTGACAAACCCGCCTTGTCATGGTTTGAATTATGTCCCCCAAAAGATGTGTATATCAATTTGGCTAGGCCATGATTCCTGGTACTGTGTGATTTTCCTACATGTTGTAAATCCTGCCTCTATGATGTTAATGAGGGAGGATGGGCGGCAGTTGGGTTAGTAAGGCAAGACCGGATCTACAAGACTGGATTGTGTCCTGAGGCAATCTCTTGAGATAGAAAAGACAGAAGTGAGCAGTGAGACCGGGGGACCTCATACCATCAAGAAAGCAGTGCCGGGAGCAGAGCGCGTCCTTTGGACCGGGTCCCTGCACAGAGACGCTCCTAGTCTGGGGGAACACTGATGAGAAGGCTGAGAGAGAGAAAGCCTTCCCCTGGAGCTGCTGCCCTGAATTTGGACTTTTAGCCTACTTTGACTGTGAAGAAATAAATTTCTCTTCATTAAAACCATCCACTTGTGGTATTTCTGTTATGGCAGCACTAGATGACTAAGGCATGCCTCAAGAATGTTACATGGTGTGAGAGGTCCTTATACAAAGCAAATTTAAGGATGCCCTGACCTCACCATTCCTGTCAAACAGAACCTGCACCGAAGTGGGGAGGAGTCCATCTCAAGTCTCTTAAGCCAGTCTAAGATAGTCATACAACATACACCAATTTTACAGACAGAGATAAGCTACACAGTCTTAGACATTTATTGCATTACACTGAACTGTCTTTACTAGTTCCCCATCCCTGCTTGACTACAAATCCTTGGTTTTGGTGTTTTTTCTTCCCAGGGTATGCTAGGAAGCTTTCTTGGTGAATTTTGGTTGGAATTACTGCTCCAGATTTTCTGACTCTGAACTACTTCAGGCAAATATCTGCCCTAATTGTAGCCCCCAAACACTGTCCTCATATAGGCTACTTAATAATGCTTTGTCCAGCCTAGATCTATCATCTTCTGGAAAGAGGGGGTGGAGATTTACAAACCATCATTGTCATTTTGGGTTTTATAAATCCTAATCTTTATTTGGTATTTAGTTTGCCTAAAATGGAGGAAACTTAGAATTTACTATAAGTTTGTGGGGAAAAAATTTATCTGTTAACATCTTGCTTTTGCAAAGAAAATGGAAGAGGAACAGGAGTCTTTGAGCATTCTACAGGCCCAGTGCAACAAATCCATCAAATGAAATAGTCTGTGGAAAGCACTAAGCACATTACTTGGCATTCATATATTCAACAAATATTTCTTGAGCACTTGCTACATGACAGTCACTAAGCTAAATGCTGGGAATAAAATGGTGAATGAGAGAGACACAGTCCTCACAGAGCTCCAAGTCCAGCGGTGGAGGCAAACATTAAAAACATGTTTGGTAAAGATATGGGTAATGAAAATTCTCATGCATAGCTGGTAAGAGGGTAATCTGGGATAGTCAGTTTGGAAAGGAATCAGACGGTATTTAATAAAATTATATGTGTTTGACTTTTATCCAATAATTCTATTCCTGGTATATATCCCTGAGAAATCATCCTTAAGAGAACAATGGCAAGGCTGTTCATTGCAGTGTTGTTTGTTGAAGCCAACCATTACAAGAGGAACAAGAGATAAAACATGGTAGATCATATTACAGAATACTTTGCAGAGTACAGAAACAATGAACTAGATATACATAAACATGGATAAATCTTTAATATAGCACTGAATGAAAAAGAATCAGGGTAGAATTAACCGCACGACATCAATTATGTAAATTAAAAATAGACACACAAAACAATACGGCCTTTTTTTCCAAAGGCATACGCACAACTCAAGATTTGTGCCTATGGTTGAAGCAGGGTTCAGAGGCTGGAGAAAAAAATTAAAAATAAAGTAAAATAAGAAAAGAACCCTGTATAGAACAATGATAATATTGTGCTGTGACCTGAGGATACAATCAACTTTCTGAGCCTGAGGTCTAAATAAGAGACAGAAGGGAGCGAGGAAAAAACTCTCCCATACAAAGAATTGGAAAGCTATCTTAGGGAAGTAGGACTATCACTCCTGCTTAAATTCACTGTTCCTGCTTAAACCCACTGCCCCTCAATTTGCTGCCTCAGAGCCAAATGTTAATATAACTAGGATGGTAAAATGAGGGGATTAAATTGTTTGGACAGAATGAAGGCCTCTTTACAATTCCATCCTGGCTGCCTTTTAAGAAAAGCTTGTCCATTAATTATGTATCAACAAACCATATATAATGAATTGTTAATATATAATTAATATAAACAAAAGGCTATTTAACCCTTTTATATAAACCCATCAGAAATGGCATTCTATTTTTCCAATTAAAACTTTACCTCAGAACAACTCTTAACTTTTCACTGGACTTTAATATATGTTCATTGCCAGACATTAATAACAACAGTCTCTGTTGATGACTATAGTGCCTGCCACGATTACCTAGTCTACTGCCAAAGTAAATCCCAAGTTGTGCTGCATTTATGATTTTATGATATATCAAATTCAAATGTGGGAAGTGACTTTTAAAAAATAACCTAGTAAAATCATAAGCTGGAAAATATTCATTTGCATAAGGATCAAATGTCTTCAAACATCCAAAAATCACATTAGCACTGAAAACTTCCAGGCCTTTGATTCTCTGTAATTAAAAACTGAATCACGAGTGGATGTTTCCACAATTCTTTATTAACAAAGATAGGGCTTTTTTAAGAGATAAATTTAACAACGGATTCAGAAGATTTTAATTAACGAATTATCATTCAATTCAAGCTTTCTTACTTGGATCTGAAAAGTCACCTCTGTTTTGTTAAAATAAATGATTCTTTAATTCAGCTGGTGATGCAGTAAGTTTGCTGTAATCAATGGTCATCTATCTTCCCAACTATTTTCAGATTCAAGATAGCTTTACCCATAAATAATCAATTTAAATGCATATGGTTTTGCCTTTGTCTAGGAATATGGACAGAGTGATAAATGAGGTCTTATTTCACTTTGAATGTTTATTTAATTTGCTTGACTTCTAGTGGTTTCAATTTCCATTGCTTCTTTTACAGACACAAAACCATATCATAAAGAAAGTTTAAAATTAGAAAAGATTAACAGAAATGGTCTGTTTGCATTTCTTCTTATGGCTTTTAACTGTAAGCATCTTTTGTTCTAAATATCATCTGAAATATGTTAACAGGCAATTAATTCTTCCTTTAAGAATTACTCTGGACAAAGGCTTTAGTTTCACAAGTCATCAATGGTTATTACTCTACAGCTATCCAGGAACTCCGACTCAATTGCTGGCTGGTCAAATCCTTGAGCTTTACTGAAAAATAGAAACATTTTAAAAATTACATGTTTATATAATAAAGAAAACTGTGCATCAGCTTTCCCCCAGGGTCTTTTACTGGGACAAAATACCTGGCAATTTGCTCCCATAAAGATTACAGCCTGGGAAACCCTATGGGGTAGTTCTACTCTGTCTTATAGAGTCGTTGAGTCAGAGCCGACTGAAGGGCAACCAATAACACCATTCTTTTGCCCAAAAGAGCTGCATCTTCAAAATGAGGAGCATTATGTAGATAATTTATCTAGTAGATTTCTAATCCAATTTCTTTATCTGAAAGTATAGAAATCTAAATTATTGTCTTCTAATTAGTCTTTATATGCTATGAAGAAAATTTCCCCCAAAGAAAGGTCATCTTGTTGAACTAGATTTTCAGAGAGGATAAAATTAAAATTACAAATATGAATCAGATTTTTCTGGTATTTATTTTAAACCCCTAAGCCACAAGTATTCAAGTAATTAACATCTATTAACGACAGAGGGAAACTGAAATTTTTCTGAGAAATAAAAATGTAGAGAGAAAACTAGAGTTTACCCTTTCATGTATGTTTAGTTAATACTATAGACAACAAAATTAATTGAAACACTGCAAATATGTTGATGTTAATGTTAGACAAATGAAAATAGTTTAAAAATCTGCACTCCTGTATTTTTCTTGAGAAAGTAGTTTAAAACTATTGAATGAGGAGGCCATCTGGTGATGGAAAAGAGCACTACAGGCATTATTTTGCACGAACTCAATGTCATAAATGAGATTCAACACTGTTCCATAAACTACAAAAAAAATTGAGCAGCGCTCTAATAGAAGCATAATGGAAGTCATATTTAACTTAAAATGTTCTAGTAGCCGTATTTAAAACGTCAAATGAAACTGGTGAAATTAAAGTCAATAATACATTTTTATTTAATCCAATATATCAAAAATATTATTTCAGCATGTAACCAATATAAAAATTACCAGCAAGAGACTTTACATTCTACTTTTCCATACTCTTTGAAATGCGATACGTATTTCACAGCACATCTCAATGTGAGCTAGCCACATGTCATACATTCAACTGCCACATGTGGCCAGTGACTTCCATATTGGACAGAGCAGGTCTAGAGGATGAAAAGCTGCAAGTACTTTAGTTTGCCTGTCACTAAATTGGAAACCCTGGTGGTGTAGTGGTTAACGGTTGGGCAGCCAGTTCAAATCCACCAGATGCTCCTTGAAAACCCTATGGGGCAGTTCTATTTCGCCTTATAGGATCACTATGAGTCTGACTCCACTGCAATGGGTTTGGTTTTTTTTTTTTTTACTAAGTTAATTCATATCTGCACCCCTCTGCCCACTCTTTCAAAAAGTTTCTCCCTTTCCCCCTTTAAATTCTACTTTATTTCGTAAATAAGTTTTGCTTCCCGAATATTTTGGAATACATGAAAGCCGCTCAAAAGCCTCTCTGAGAACTGCTATGAGAAGACGTGTGCAGGTCAAGAGTCCATCTCTTCTCCAAAGGGCACCGGAGCGTTTTGGTCTGCCCTTCCGTTCGGCTCGCCAGGCGCACTGCAGCTTCGAGCGTCGGTCTGGCGCTGGGAGGGCTGGAAGGCCACGGTGCGCGGGCCACCGCAGGGAGGGGGGGATCAAGCCCCGTCCAAGTCGCCGGGCCACCTTGTGACATCATAGCGCAATTCCTTTGGGGTTCAAGTCTAGCAAGGCTCCGGGCTACCTGGCACTGAGGGTCAAAGATTTTCAATATGAGAGAGCCGAGCAACTGGAAGAGGCAAAGAACAGGAAAGGTCCCTGCCACAATGTCCGTAACTCACTGCATCCAGTCCCGTTCTCAGACCCTAGTGAAGGCAGGTCCGAGGAAAAAGAGGCGCGCAGGTTTACGCACTCGGGAGCGGAAAGCTTCTCGCACTTTCCCAGGAACACCAGTCGGGCCTTCCGGGTGGACCCCTGACTCTACTGATTGGCTGGAGGTTGCTGCCACGTGACCTAGACGCGAGTCGGCCGCTGTTTCTCCACCCCTTCATCCCATTCCCCACCCGGAGGTCGCCAGAGGCGCGGAGTGGGTTTCCTAGGTAACCGCTGCTGCAGGTGTGTACACATCAGACCCAGGGCTGGAGAGGGTGTTGTGCCTGCTGCTGCAAGACAGGTATTGGGAGGTCTGACTAGGGTTTGACGGGTCTCGGATTGCCCTGGAATCACTCTTCTCGTTGGGATAAGGTGAGTATCTGTCACCTGGCAGCCTTTGGGTGTACATCACCTCTGGGCAGACCCTGGGAGTCTTTGTACCCTTATCCTCCTTCCCCAACCGCACTGGGAGGAAGGAGCAAAGTGACATTGAGGTCAGTGGATCCCTGTAATGGTACATTGCAAATAAAAATAATGAGAGACAGTGACGTGGCTTTTCTGAGGCCGTCAAGGTGACTGCAGCAAAGATTAAGAAGAGGAGGAAAGGGACTGTGACTCACAGCCACCTGTGCAGTCTTTACTGAATAGGTAAAGATCCTGGACTGGGAGAGTCAAATGCTCCTGGGCCATCCCCAGTACTGCTCACCTAGCATGGGAAGGGCATTTGTTTGGACCGTCAGTGATGATGGACTCTGATCCCTTTATACCAAAGAAACAATTTGATCATACAAGCCTTCTAGTTTTCAGAAAAGCAATTTGATTTTCTCAGAATGACACTGTAGCCAATCCTTACGGCAGATAGAAACATGATCATTATTATATTCTGATTGGTCGTGTAGAGCAAATATTTCTTTGTTATACCATATAGGAGTCTGTGGCATGACAATCAAACCACTCAACAAACTTTTGTTGAACACTTAGCATGTGCTGGGCATTATGATAGGCTCATAGTCCCTGCCCTCAATGAACATGTAACAAAAGGAGGAAAGACCTGCAAACATCACAATACAGCATGATTGGTGCAAGCCTTAACTGAAGTCACAGGAAGAGAATGAATATAATACTACCAGAGAGAATTAAAGTCGTCACAGAGAAGACTCTTGATTTAAATCTTCAAGGATGTACAGAGTATACCATAAAGTCAAAGGAAAAAGACATTTTAGGGAGGGGAAACAATGTATATTAAAGCACAGAAATATCCCAGCCCATTCAGAAAACTCACTAGTGACTGATGCCTGGAGTGCTCTGGGAAGGAGGGAAATGACCTTGAGAGGTAGGCAGGAGTCAGAGCATGGAGGTTATGAATAGTTCCAAGGGAAATAGCATGAGCAGATTTATCTTTCAGGAGGCTGACTGTCAGTAGTGCAGTAGTGCAGAGGATGGATTGGAGGAAGATGAAATTACAGATTGGGCATCCAGTTAAGGTGAAATGATGAGGGTCTGAACCAAGGCAGAGGCAATTGGGATGGAGAGGGAGAAACAGTTTTTGTAGATATTTAAGAGTTATATGCAGAAGCACTTAATGAATGAATGTGAGAGAGTAAAAGAATAGTTGAGGATAAGTCCCAGGTTTCTGACTTGGATGATTAAAAGGACGGTGGTGTTATCTATCAAGAGAAGACATGCATTAGGAGGAGCAGGCATAATAAGTTCAGTTTTGGACATACTGAATTTGAGATGCCTGTGACACATTCAGATGGATTTGTTGCACAGGAAAGAGGGAGATAAAGATGAGTAATTTTTCACCAAGAAGGAAACAATCAATTGGAAAAGTAGGTTTGAAAAACAAGTACAAGCCAAGGGAAAAAAAGTCAAGCCAAAGAAGAAAACTTGAAGGAGAGAATCATTAGCATTGTCAAATGCCATGTTAAGATCGAATAAAGATGAGAGCTGAAACATGACCATTCGCAATTAGAATGTTATTGTTGACCTTGGTAAAAGAAACTATAGTGGCCTGAGGTATCCCCAGTCAGATTGCAGTGGGTTGAGGACTAGATGGTGGTAGCGAAGTATTGTTAGTAACTAGTCTATCTAGAAGTTTTTTTGTGAAGGTGTCTAAAAATAGCTTTTCATAGAAGAATATAGGGTAGGTGGGACTCCTATAAAGATAGGAAAGATCTAACATATATATGGAGGGGAAAGAAACCCTAGAGAATGGAAGATGGGAAAGAGGAAAATTTGACAGAGCAATGTTCTGAAAGAGAAAAGGATGGGATCCGTAGCACAGAGAGATTAATTTTGACAAGAGGAAGAATACTTCTACTAAGACAGGAAGCAAGAAGGGAAGAAATACATCTTTATGGGAAAAGGAAATTGAAAGAATGTGCATCTGATGGCATCACTGTTCTCCGTGAAGATGGGACAAAATCATCTGATGAGGGAGACAGAGAGAACTTGAGAAGAGTGGTAAAAGTTCAGAATAGTCACTGTGGCATGAACCCCAAATCTGTATTTCTAGTCCTACTGTCCGTGGAGAGGAAGTTGATGAGAAAAAACAAAACATTTGTTGCTGAAGGTCCAACTGAAATTGGAGGCCATACATTTGTCGTGACCTCAACTTCTTGCTGGTCATGTGAAATTTCTGGCAGCACTCTAGACTGGAAAAGGGAGGTGATTGGATCAATCGCAGATTTAGGATTCAAAGGGTGAGAGCTTAGAAGCTCCTGGTGGCTTCTGGTTCCCTAGACAAACTAGAGAAGACTTATAACCCTTTAGAGAGGCAGACCTTGAAAAGAGCTTCCCCAGAGTGCAGAATGGTGAGTACAGGCTGGCCCACAGGACACTCATCTTTTGATGGAATCAGAAACTTCAGCCGGAAGCTTAGGTCCACTTGCGACTAGAGAAAATATATGAGTCATGTAAGTACCAGGAAGTTTTGGGTTCCTCAAAATTCATACGTACTTATACAAATTTATAAGATTTGGGAGTCTTTAAATTTTTGTTTTGTTAATTAACTAATGAATTAGAACAAGATTTTTTTTTTCTTAAATGAGAGCATTGAGAAAGAAAAATAAGGTGATATGAGAGGTAAGGTTGGTATCCCAGATATGCATATTTCTCTATTGAGAAAAATAGTCTCCTTGAATAAATGGAGAAATATACCTTGCTCTTGAATAGGAAGACTCAATATTGTAAGGATGGCAGTTCTCCCTAAATTTACAATGCAAATTGGATTTTTAAAAACTTTATAAAATGATTGTAAACCTCATTTGGGAAAATAAATATGAAAGAATAGCCAGGAAATTTCTGAAGAAGATGATGTGGGAGTTTACAATATAAATTACAGTATTTAAAGCAGGTGGTACTGGTACAGGAATAGACAGAGCTAAGAAAAGGCATGGATTAGAAAGTCCAAAACTAGGGCCAAGTATAGATGATAATTAGGAGCCCTAGTGGCACAGTGGTTAAGAGCTCGGCTGCTAACCAAAACGTTGGCAGTTTGAATCTGCCAGACACTCCTTGGAAACCACATGGGGCAGTTTTACTCTGTGCTGTAGTGTCACTGTGAGTCAGAATCAACTCTACGGCAATGGGTTTATATATGATAATTTAGTATATTATAAATGGAATGGTTTAATTCCTTCTGGAATAAATATCTTGGACATAGTCTAGATAACTCGAATAACTGTTAGTTGGCTTTGGAGATTCTGAGGACAGGCGTTGCCGCTTGTGTGCTGGTGGGAAGGTAGGCTTTCCTCTGGTGCTCACAGACTATTTACTAAGAAGGTAGGGGCTCACCTTTTGAAGAGCAGAGGTGCTACAAAGCCCCCTATTACTTGTGTACCATCCAAGGTTGAGGGAGGAGATTAAGGGAGGTTAAGACTGTGGCCTACCTCTGTGTATGGGCCTTTGATGGCATGTCTATTTCTTTCAGTTTGTTCCTCACTAAGTGCTCCCTTGCCTGCCTCTCCTGCAGCCTGTACTTCAGTCTCTTGGGGTTGTCCAAGAGTGGGGTAAAGATGCATTTATTTTGACAAGGGGAAGCAGAGTAGAAATGGTTGGCATTACCTTCAATATAGATCCATCATCCACAACTTCCCACCACCCCCAATACTACCACCCTACTCCAAACCACCATCTCTTTCAGCTACATTATTTCAATGACCCCCTAAATGGTCTCCGTGATTCTACCTTTGACTCCTACAATCTGTTGTCAACACAGCAGCTAGAGTGATCCTTTTCAAAAGTTAAGGCAGCTCATGTTACTCCTCCACTCAAAAATGTTCATATAGCTTTCCATCTTACTCATATCATGTATAGCAGAATGAAATATTGCCCAGTCTTGTACCATCTTCATGACCATTGGTATAGGGGACTTATAGGGGTATTGTTATTGTAAAAAGTGAAATCACAGTATATGGTGTTTGTTACATCTTTTCTCACTTGGCAATGCCTTGTCATGGCATCACATTAAAACTATAATTCCTATATATTTAAATAACATACATCTTGAATAAAATAATGAAAATACTAAAAATTATGAAAAGTTTGGTTAAATTGTATTGCAGCTATTTAGACATTATTCAATTCATATCATCTAGAATGAAAGAGAAGTTGGCGAATGCATTTTAATAAACATTTATTACCAAGCCAGGTATGTTGCTGAGCCCTGAGGAATCTCCTCTTTGCTCTCTAAATACACTTAAAGAACTCTGTTCATTTTTGGACACCAAGTGTAAGAAGGATAAACTGAAACTTGTGTAGAGGAGAGGAACAAGGATGTCTAGTGAGAGAATTAAAAGACATGAACTGGGAGCTAGGTAATGGGTAGACTAGATGGCTGCTTCAAGTGTTAAGGGCCCATTGTATGGAAAAGGGATTACATTTGTTCTATATGAACCCAGGAAATAGAATGACAACAAATGTAGAGGACTTATGGGGAGACAGAACTAAACTCAGAATAAAAAACAACTTTCTAACAGAAAAGTTGAAATGGAATGGATGGTCTTGGGGTCCAGATAGACACTTGGTAATGTACTGTGTAAAGATTTCAAAGTTGGGTGGTTTAACCTAAATAAGATCCCCTTCAACTTGGAATGACATGGCTCTAGTATTTATTTTAATTTTTCATTTTGCTTAACAGATATATTATTATGACCATTATTTTTTATGGAAGATGATTGAAAGTGAAAACTTGAACCAAGAAGAAATAATTAAAGAACTGGTGAGTCGAAGCTAAATTTCTTTCAACTACATTTGTGAGAATATTAAATGGAACATTTTTGTGCTTCTTTCTGGAAGGAGAAGGATTATCTAGAGATCTGGTATATCCCATGACTTTTGAAAGCAAAGAAAAGTCATATGTGTGGTACAACTTTCTCTCTAGTCAGAGTATAAAAATAGCATCAGTGCAATTGACAGTTTATAATTTCTAATGGAAAAAATAATTTTTGGATTATTTAAAATAGGTAATAACCCAATTTCTCTTTCTTTAAACAGTGTTTATGCAATGGTTTATCTTATGAGACAGTCGAACAAGAAGGATCAGTTACTACAAAACTGGAGATGTTTTTCTCAGGGTATCCCCATATAGTTGGATTATCATTATTTCCTAATTTAACAAGTCTCACAATTATTGCTCAAGATATAAAAGAAATTTCAGGGTTAGAGACTTGTTTACTGCTTAAAGAACTTTGGATTGCTGAATGCTTCATAGAGGTAAGTCTAAACATATGACCTTACATGAAAGATTTTATCCTGAATTCTTTGGTATGGGTTAAAACAGATAAATGGGCAAAAGATAGAAATAGATTTATGCAAAGGAGAAAATAGAAATAAGGAACCAAAACATAAACATATTCTACTTTTTACTGAATAAAATAATAGCGAGTATTACTTAGTAGGAGTTCCTGGGTGGTGCAAATGGTTAAGCAGACTTGACTGCAGTTCGAACCCATCCACAGGCCTGCTTTCGAAAGGTCACAGCCTTGAAGATCCTGTGGAGCGCAGTTCTACGCTGCAATACTAGGGTCACCATGAGTTGAAATCAACTCAATGGCAACTAGTTTCGTGTTTTGTTTTTTTGGGTTTATTACTTAGTGGTGAAATCGGGTTCACTTAGACACTGTTGGTTGTGTAGAAATTGGAACATCTTTTTTTTATTGTCAGAGCTGTTTAATTGTTTAATGCCTGCTATGAAATCAGATTATACATTCACATTAACGTATTAAATCATTCTGGAATTTTTACGAAAAAGAAGAGTCCCTTTATTCCCTTCATCTCATTTTCTTTTCCTCACAAGAAAACCGTTTCATTGTTTGCTGCTCCTTATTTATTTTATTTTTTGTTTTCTGAGAGCTGCTACCTGTATTTCAGCTCCTTTTGTTGTCTTGCCCTCCTGACTGAGCTGAGATCTCTATGTTTGGCTTATGTTAGTGATGATGGCTTCCTTATGTTCGGTCATTTGGTGCCAAACTTTGGTCATGGTTTTTATGCCTTTTGATATACTCTTTTCTTGGGAGGGTTCTTAAATAAGCTTTTGTTTTTCTTTTCCTTTTTTCTCAGAATTTCTTTGTATAGATTTTTTTTTATTAAAATGCTTTATTGTGTTTTCGGTGAACGTTTACACATAAAATTCAGTTCCCATTTAACGATTTCTACACAATTTGTTCAGTGACATTGGTTTCATTTTTCACAGTGTGTCAGCTTTCTCATTATCTCCATTCTGGTTCTGTTTCCAGTAATCTGGTTTCCCTGCCACCTTGCCTTCTTGTCTGTGCTTTTAAATAAATGTTGACTGTTTGGTCTCATATAGATGATTTTTTTAAAGAAGCACAGTACTCATGGATGACATTGTTTATTTTATGAACCAGTCTGTTATTTAGCCAAAGTGACCTCATGAAATAGTTTTGGTTCAAGGTTTAAAGAGTATTTCATGACAATAGTCTCAGGGGGTCATTATATAGATCTTACGCTGCTTTTTAAAAAAAAAAATCGTAAAATATATATAACATAAAATTTACTCTTTTAACATTTTTAAATGTACAGTTGACATTAAGTACATTCACAGTATTGTATAACCATCACCACCGTCTATTTCCAGAACATTTCCATCATCCCAAACAGAAAGTCTATAACCATTAAGCAGTAACTCCCAGTCCCTCCTCCCTCCAGCCCCTGGTAACTACTGTTCTTTCTGTCTCTCTGAATTTGCCTATTCTAGGTACCTCATACAAGAGGAGTCATACAATATATGTCCTTTTGCGGCTGGCTTGTTTTACTTAGTATATTTTCGTGGTTCATCCATGTTGTAGCCTGTACAGATTTCATTCCTTTTCATGGCTGAATAATATTCCATGGTATGTATATACCACATTTTGCTTATCCATTTATCTGTTGATGGACACTTGAGTTGTTTCCACCTTTGGCCTCTTGTGAATAATGCTGTAATGAACATTAGTGTACAAATAACTGTTTGAGTCCCTGCTTTCAGTTCTTTTGAGTAGAATTGTTGGGTATGGTAATTCTATATTTTACTGTCTGAGGAACCACTGAACTGTTTTACACAGTGGCTGCACCATTTTAAATTCCCATTAGTAATGCACTGGGGTGTGGTTCAAATTTCTTCACATCCTCACCAATGCTTGTTATTTTACTATTTGTTTTCTTCTGTTTTTTTTATAATAGTCATCCTGGTAGATGGGAAATGATGTCTCCTTGAAGCTTTGATTTGCATTTTCCTAATGACTAGGGATGATGAACATCGTTTCATGTGCTTGTTGGCTACTTGTTATCTTTTTTGGAGAAATGTCTATTCAAGTCCTTTGCCCATTTTTTAATTGAGTTTTTTTTGTTGTTGTTGTTGAGTTGTAGGGATTCTTTATATATTCTGGATATTAATCCCTTATCAGATATATGATTTGCAAATATTTTCTCTCTTTCTGTGGGTTGTCTTTTCACTCTCTTGATAGTGTTCTTTGATGCACTAAAGTTTTTAATTTTGATGAAGTTCATTTTTTCTATTTTTTTCTTGTGGTACTTGTGCTTTTGGTGTCATATCTAATAAGAATCCACTGCCAAATCCAAGGTCATGAAGATTTTCCCCTGTGTTTCCTGATCTAGGTCACTGATGCATTTTGAGTTGATTTTTGTATATGTTGTACTAGGACATCTGTGTTGAAAATCAATATAGCAAAATATATCAGGAGCCACAAAATTGTATACACCTTTTAACTCAGAGACCCTTATTCTAAGACTTTATTCTAGAGAATTAATTCAACAACAAAAAACAACTGTATTCATGAAAATATTTCTTGCAGTAGTATTTATAATAGCTAAAAATTTGAAACATATTTGCCATACATGGAGTAATTTTTTAAATCATCAACTTCATAAAATATTTTGCAAGTATTAAATATTATAATTTTTTAAATTATGAAAACATTTTAGATTATCTTAAGTAAAAAAAATAAAATGTTACATGCATTACGATTATAAAAACCAAAAACCAAACCCATTGCCGTCGAGTCAGTTCTGACCCATAGCGACCCTAGAGGACAGAGTAGAACTGCCCATTGGGTTTCCAAGGAGCAGCTGGTGGATTTGAACTGCCGACTTTTTGGTTAGCAGCCGTATCACTTAAACCACTGGGCCACCAGGGCTCCTAGCCATATAAAAATAGGCCTAGAGTTGATTAAAATTGAAGGAGAATATGCCAAATTGAAATAGTTGTATTTAGGTAGAGGGATTATGTTTTTTCTTTTAAATATAAAAATTTTAGTTCGTTTTGTTGGATGTTGGTTTTACAATAAAATGTGATTTTTAAAAGAAAATATAAAATAGGTTTCTTTTAACAAAATAGGTTTATAATTATATTTTCTTTTAAAAATCAAAGGATTAATGACAAAATATGAGGTAATACTATTCAGTCTCTTTTTTTTTTAACAGAAAATTGAAGGACTTCAAGGATGTAGAAATTTGGAAAAACTGTATTTATATTATAATAAAATTTCCAAAATAGAAAATTTAGAGAGATTAATCAGATTGGAGGTTCTTTGGCTAAACCACAATGCAATTAAAAATATTGAGGTAAGATAATTTCAATGATTTATATGTAAGGTAAATTACTGTTGTGGAGTTTAAACCGTAATATCCAAGTCACGTTATGTTTAAGAAATAAAATATTCATGACTTATAATTATTGTTGTTAAAAATAACATGTATATAGCATTTTATAATGTTCAAAGGGCTTTGTATACATCATTTCCTTTACTGCTTACACCAAATCTGAGAAGTAGATGTTATTATTCCTGCTTTGCAGGTTTTAAAAAATGAAGTTAAGAGAGGCTGTATAACTTGTCAAAGATTATACAACACACTGTGTGGTGTGTTCTTTTTCCTTCTTGTCCTCCTCTTTTTCTCTCTATTCCCCTCACTGTTCCCTTCTCCTCCAACAATTCTCTCCAGGTTCCAGTATAGAGAAACAAGGATGGCTTCAGTGAGGCACCCACTCCCCTCTGTGCTTGTGAAGTGTATAGCACCCAGTGCTCAGTGCACCCAGTAAACTAACCAGATTGATCAGGTGGTTTGTAAATATAGATTTTAATGATTTTTTCCTAAACTATTTGTCCTCTAAATTTTTAGGGCTTACAAACTTTGAAGAATTTAAGTGATCTCAACCTTGCTGGAAATCTAATAAGTAACATTGGTATGTACTGTTTCATTTGGGATCTGAGATAATGCTGCAATCATTTGTTATCAGTATAAAAATACGCACTTAGATGTCTTTCTTTTAGATTTTTTTCTATGATATCTTAGCAAAGCATTTCTAAACCTTTGATTATAGGATGTGAAAATACTGCCCATTAATCAGTTGTAATTCATTGTACAGTGGCACTGTTAATCTTATTTATATGCAAGAAATGATTACATACAACTCAAACATGATAGGATATGAACATGAGTTAAAACAAGAAATTTAATATTTCTTTCATCTTGTTTTTTAAATTAAAGGTCGATGTCTTGACCCTAATGAACAACTGGAAAGATTAAACCTTTCTGGAAACGAAATATGTTCTTTCAAGGTATGTTTAAGTGGAATAATTCATTTTAATTTATCAACCTGCATAGTGAATCATCTAATTGAAGAAATGGACTAAATAGCTGCTGTTTAAGGAATAATTTAATTTTTGGGGGCTACCTGACACTATAGGAAGTTTTAGAGCTAGCTGGATTAAATTGGTCCTGGTGATCTGAAAATATTAAAACCAAACAAGTAACTATTTACTTGGCTTTTAGGACATTGCTTTCTCTTAGTTTTCCTCTAGCCTTTCTGGATATAATTGGTCAGTTTTCTGATTTCTCGTCCACTCCTAACATCTAAGTAATAGATTTCCCCAGGTCAGTCCTGGGATCTTTTCTCATTTCCATCATTCTATCTCATCTTGTTTTTTACTTTAAGTATCCTTTATCTACTGATTACCCCTTGATTGATACTACTCCTTTCCCTGAGGACTCATCAGAGCTATAGACATCTCCTATCCTAACCTGAACTGATTTTCTCTCCACCAGACCTTCTTCTGCAGGCTTCCCTACCTCTCTAAATGCCATCTCCATTTCTAGTAACTTAAGCCAAAATCTAAATCATTTTTTACTTCTCTCGTTCTGTCATACCCTACATCCAATCCGTCAGCAAATTCTGTTGGCTCCACTGTCAAAATATGTCCAGAGTCTGACCACTTCTTATCACCTGCGTCACTACCAGCCTGGCTGAAGACACCATCATCTCTAACCTACATTACTGAAAAAGCCTACTAACAGTCTCCCTGTTTACCCTTCCCCTACTGTGTTAGTTTTCTAGGACTGCCGTAACAAAAGCATAAACTGTGTGGCTTATAAGAATAGAAATTTATTGTCTCACAGTTCTAGAGTCTGGAAGTCTGCTTCAGGACTCAGCAGGGCTCTCTCTGAAGGCTCTAGGATAAGAGCTGTCCTTGTCTTTTCCAGCTTCTGGTAGCTCCAGGCTTTTCTTGGCATTCGTTGGCTTGTAGATGTATCTTCACATGGCCATCATCCTCCTGTGTGTCTGTTCTGGTATATCTTCTCCTCTTTTATAAGGACACTGGTCATATAGGATTAAGACACAAGCTACTCCAGGATGACCTCATGTTAACTAATAATGTTTTCAAAGATCCTATTCCCAAATAAGGTCACATTCACAGGCACCAGGGGTTAGACCTTCAACAAAAATTTTTGAGGGCCACAATTCAGTCCATAATGCCTACTATCAATCTGTTATCCACACAGTAGCCTGATCCTTTTAAAATACAAATCAGATCAAGTCACTCTTCTGCTCAAAACCCTCTCTTGGCTTCTCATCTTATTCAGAGTAAAAGTTAATTCTTACAGTAGCCCACAAGACTCACTATCAGCTAGCCCCCACTTCTCTCTCTGACTACCCCTCTCCCCTTTGTTTACTCCTTTCCAGCCACATTGATCTCCTCACTGTCCCTTGGATATACCTAGGACACACTCATCATAGGGCCTTTACACTTGCTGGAATGTTCTTCCCTCAGAGACCTGCATAGATCACTCCTTCGTTTTCTTCAGGTCTTTGTTCAGATGTTATGTTCTTAGTGCCACCTTTCCTGCCTAATTTAGATGAAATAGCAACAACCCCCACTACTCTTCGCAACCTGCAACACTCCCCAGCACCTTTTCCCTGCTTATTTTTCTTCTTAGCACTTATCCTTATCCTTTATTAGAATGGAAGCTCCATGAATACAGGAACTTTGCCTGTTTTGGTTCACTGCTATATCTGCAATGCTTAAAACAGTACTTGATGTAGTAAATATCAATAAATATTTTTCAGACCAATGAAAGAGAAAAAAAAACAAAACAAAATGACTTAATGTTATAGCATATAATGTGGATTAAAAATGTGACATTCATAATTTTGATAGTTTCAGATTGAAAGTGTATATTCAGACACTTCCTCTATAAAATAATGAAGATGAATAAATTCATTATAGAAATTATTTTTAGTTCATCAGTATCATAGGAAATAATTTAAGAAGACAACAAAAAAAACTATAGAACGAGGCATTTTATAAGTATCTTAAAAATAGATATAAACAAAATTTTATTTTCTTGGTCAAATTCAAGAGGAGATATTTGATTTGAACCTTGAAGGGTAGACAGAATTTCAACAGACATTATAGGAGGCTATTCTAGATAGTGGGGGCTAGGAATTCTAAGAGGAGAGAACAATATGAAAAAAGGTATAAAGAACGCAAGGATTATATCTGAGTAACAAGAGCAATGTCATTTGATCAGAGTATAGAATATATGGGAATATTGGATGTTAATACTAGAAAGGTATTATGCCAGGCCATGTCTCAAGGAGGAGTCATAGTCATGGGTCCCTATCTGCTAGGCAACAAGATGGCTTGCTGACACTTAACAGATAGGTTAATTAGCATACTGGGCTAACATGCACTTGTTCAAGCAAGTAGATGAGCTCCTTCCTGAATGGAGAAGGAACGAGGGCAGATACTGAGTGTCAAGAACTGTGAAGGGTCTGGAAATTTACCCTACCGGCAAGCTAACAAGGAAGCCTGTTACTGTTTCATGGATGCTTGTAGAAGAAACAAGACTCCTGGGTCAGAGACAAAGGACTTTATTACTCATGACTTTATTCCTCATAGCAAGCAGCATAAGCATACTATTAATTTGTTTTGATCCTCCATGCCCCCCAAGTCCCATGAGGGTAATGCTGGTGGGCCTAGATGAGTGCTGAACATAAAGTGGGTTTGCATCACAACCAAGGAATGCTGAACTTGGGGAATCTACTTCTTTAACAACAAGCAGAAGCAAGCCTGCACTTTGTTAAAGGGTAAGGGGAGACATTACCTCATTCCTATAGGTTGTTCACTACAAACACAACCCTGAGAAATGGATAAAGAGCAGTCATGCCTTGCATTCTTGGCATACCCAGCAAGAAAGTGAAGGGACGCTCAGGGCCCATGATAAATTGCCTCTCCCAACACTGAAACTATCAGATAGTCATAGACGACCATAAGCTAGACACGTGGGCAATAAGCCACAATTGAAACCAGAGACGCTCAGACAGTAGTAGCAGGGACTGGATCCTTAGCACAGGTAATAGCCAGTGATAGATAAATGAATGAATGAGTAGTAAATAAATGGATAATTAATTAATATTTGCATTCTCCCTCTAATTTCTGCCAGATCACAATATACTGAATCTTAAAGTCAGACTGAGCACTTGGAAATTTAAAACTTTTGTCTGTTTAACACATAATAAAATTAAAGGGCAAAAAATGCCTGGGAAGTTGTATTTTCAGTGAATACAGTAAGCTAAGGATTAATATTCTATTAAAAGAGTGCTTTTAAGTCCGTTTAAAAAATAATCTAAGACACCAATAGAAAAAGGGCAAATGAGCAGATAATTCTAGAATTGAATGCCATATGGCTAGTAAATTTGTAAAAGAATTTTCAATCTCACTGCAAATAAATAAAGTGTAAATATAAATATGATCTGACTTTTAACTAGTCATATTTTAAATAATAAAGATTTTTATAGACATACTACTGTGTGCTAGCAAGACTGGGTGATACAGACATTTATATACTATTAATAGAAGTTTAAACTGGTAGAGCTTTGTAGGAAGCATTTAGGCAATATACAAACCTGTTGCAATTGAGTTTATTCTGACTCATAGCAACCCTACAGGACAGAGCAGAACTGCCCCATAGAGTTTCCAAGACTGCCACATCTTTCTCCAGTGGAGCAGCTGGTGGGATCAAACTGCTGAGTGCTTTTGATTAGCAGCCAAGTGCTTAACCATTGCACCACCAGGCTCCTTAGGCAATATATACCAAATTGTTTAAAAAGGTTTATATCCTTTGATCTCAATTCCCTTTTTAGGAATATATCCCAAGAAAATAATGTGAAATTTAAACAAAGCTTTATGCTTAAGTATGTTTAAATTGCAGAAAAGATCAGAGGGAGCTATGGAACATAAATTCAGAGTGCTGTGGGAGCATTTAAAAGGGCAGCCTAGCCCTGTTTGGGAGGTCAGGACAAAACATCCTTGAGGAGGTAATGTTTAAGCTAACATGAAACATGAGTAGGTATTGCCTTGGGAAAGAGCATTCCAGGCAAAAGTTGAGCATGTGTGATGGCCCTAAGTGGTAGAAAGGAGGATAGCAAATTCAGAGAACTAGAAATCTGTGTGGCTGGAACAGAGTGAGGGAAAGAATCATGATGAGGCTAGAGAAGAAGGAACTTCTGTGCCAGCCTTCCACCCACACCAGGCGCTGTAATACTAATTTTCAATGAGATTTTGTGCCTTCACAGACTCCAGTGTCATGTGACTTTTGAGTATCGGTGGGAGGTTAGGACTTCAGAGTTCACACCCACTGTCTCCTAGCGCAGACCAATGGGCAAATGTAACATATCCACCTAGTAATCAAAGAGCAGATTTACTGCTAGGAAAAATAAAGAACCAAAACCAAACTCACTGCTGTCGAATCAATTCAGACTCATAGTGACCCCACAAGGTTTCCAAGGCTGTGTATCCCTATGGAAGCAGACTGCCACATCTTTCTCCCGTGGAGCTGCTGATGGCTTTGAACCACTGACCTTTCAGTTAGCAGTCAATAGCTTTAACCACTGTACCACCAGGGCTCCTGCCAGAAATAATTCTATATTCATCTTCTTCACCCCTGCAGAATTTGACTAGACATCTTCCTTTCAGAGCAACTCTGTCTAGTCCCACTGTCACCATGGACCCAGCCCTACCTGTAGGTCAGTCCAGTGGCGCAGCTTCTCACTGGTGCAGAAAGAGAGTTGGGATACACATTAGCCACTTGTCCCTGTTATACTCTTGACTCCAGAAGCCACTGATTTCACAGCTCACCTTCCCATTCCATTTGTACTTCATCTTCAGAACTGATGCCTCCTGGTTCTTTGGCTTTTCCTTAACTCTGATTCTGACTTTCATAACTGGTGTTGCATCTTTTCAAATTAAACCCCACCATAGTACCCTCCTACCCCAGGCATCACCCCAGAAATGCTAATATTGAGGAAGATGGAAGGATGTCTTGGAGGTTGGTGGAAAGTAATAATCATTCAACTTTCAATTCAATTCACGTGTTAATTTAGTACCTACTGTGTTCTAAGTGCTGAGTGTTGGGAATACAGTGTTAACATAAGACACTCACCCTACTCTCAATGACTTTATCTCAGGCATTAGCAAACTTTTTCTGTAAAGTGTCAGATAGCAGTTATTTTAGGAGTTGTAGGCCACATATGAGGAGTCCTGGTGATGCAGTGATTAAGTGCTTGGCTGCTAACTGAAAGATTGGTGGTTCAAACCTCCTGGCTGCTGTGAAAGAGGAAAATGTAGCAGTCTACTTCCATAAAGATCAGAGGCTTGGAAACCCTATGGGGCAGTTCTACCCTGTCCTGTAGGGTTGCTATGAGTCGGAATCAACTCACAACAGACTTTGTTTTTTGGTTTGAGGGCCACAAATGCTCTCTGTTGAATATATATATATATGTATAGATAGATAGATAGATTTTAACAACACTTTAAAAATTCTAAAAGAATTTTTAGTTGGTAGACCTAGGGCCAAAGCCCATACTGACCCATTGTCAATAGGGTGTGCAACAAAGCTAAGGCCAGTGGCTAGGAGAGCTCATAGGAGGTGCATCTACAACAACCTTGGGAGATGAAAGAAGGCTCCCAGAGAAGATGGCATGGTGATTGCACAAAATAGAACAGGGGCCTTCAATAAGTAGAGCAGATCTGGAAGCAGAGGAAAATGGAGAGCAATGTTCCTAGGTGGTAAGTATGGGGACTAGGGGTGAAGGAAACAGGAGACCAACAGGTACACTGGGGCAGTTGTTAGCAGAAGGGGTTGTGCAAAGGAGGCAAAGTTGTCTTCATGCATGCTTGAGCTCAAGTGACTGGCTCTAAGCTTGGAATACATGGTTTAGCAAATATTCTTTAATCTTTTGTATTTAAAATGCACAGTTGGGTAGAGTTTGCTTTTTAATTATTGTTCATCTATTCTTTATGTATTTAGCTTTTTTTCAGTGTTGTTAGGTGCCAACCGTTCCAACTCATAGCGATGCTGTTTACAATAGAACAAAATACTGCCCAGTCCTGCGCCATCCTCACAATCATTGTTATGCTTGAGCCTATTGTTGCAGCCACTGTGTTAGTCCATCTTGTTGAGAGTCTTCCTCTTTTGTGCTGATCCTCTACTTTACCAGGCATGATGTCCTTCTCCAGGGACTAATCTCTCCTGATAACATGTCCAAAATACGTGAGACGTAGTCTCGCCATCCTGGCTGTACTTCTTCCAGGACAGATTTGTTCGTTCTTTTGGCAGTCCATGGTATATTCAATATTCTTCACAAACACCATAATTCAAAGGTGTCAGTTCTTCTTCAGTCTTCCTGATTCATTGTCCAGCTTTCACATGCATATGAGGTAATTGAAAATACCATGGCTGGAGTCAGGCGCACCTTAGTCTTCAAAGTGACATCTTTGCTTTTTAATGCTTTAAAGAGGTCTTTTGCCCCAGATTTGTCCAATGCAATGCGTCATTTGATTTCTTTTTTTTTTTTCATTGTTCTACTTTAAGTGAAAGTTTACAATTCAAGTTAGTCTCTCATACAAAAATTTATACATACATTGTTAGGTGACCCTAATTGCTCTCGCTATACTGTGACAGCATACTCTTCTTTTCCATCCCTGATTTCCTGTGTCCATTCAACCAGGTCCTGACCCTGTCTACCTTCTCATCTCACCTCTGGACAGAAGCTGCCCATTGAGTCTCATGTATCTACTAGCTAAGAAGCACACTCTTCATGAGTATCATTTTATGTCCCATAGTCCAGTCTAATCTTTGTCTGAAGAGTTGGCCTTGGGAATTGTTTTAGTTCTGGGTTGACAGAGAGTCCAGGGGCCACGCTTTCTGGGGTTCCTCCAGTCTCAGTCAGACCATTAAGTCTGGTCTTTCTACGAGAATTTGAGTTCTGAACCCCACTTTTCTCCTGCTCTGTCAGGGACTCTTTGTTGTGTTCTCTGTCAGGACGGTCGTTGGTGGTAGCTGGGCACCATCTAGTTCTTCTGGTCTCAGGCTGATGCAGTCTCTGGTTTATGTAGCCCTTTCTGTCTCTTGGGCTAATACTTTCCTTGTATCTTTGATATTCTTTATTCTCCTTTACTCCAGGTAGGTTGGAACCAATTGATGCATTTTAGGTGGCTACTTACTAGCTTTTAAGACCCCAGACGCCACTTACAAAAGTAGGATGCAGAACATTTTCTTCATAAACTTTGTTATGCCAGCTGACTTAGATGTCCCCTGAAAGCATGGTCCCAGACCCCCACCCCTGCTACTCTGTCCCTTGAAGTATTTGGATGTATTCAGGAAACTTCTTAGCTTTGGTTTAGTCCAGTTGTGCTGAATTCCCCTATAGTGTGTGCTGTCCTTCCCTTCACCTAAGATAATTCTTGTCTACTATCTAGTTAGTGAATAACCCTCTCCCTCCCTTCCCACCCTCATAACCATCAAAGAATGTTTTCTTCTGTGTTTAAACCTTTTCTGGAGTTCTGATAATAGTGGTCTTATACAATATTTGTCCTTCTGTGACTGAGTAAATTCACTTAGCATAATGCCCTCCAGATTCCTCCATGTTATAAGATGTTTCACGTATTCATCATTCTTTATCATTGCATAGTATTCCATTGTGTGAATACCATAATTTGTTTATCCATTTGTCCATTGCTGGGCACCTAGGTTGTTTCTATCTTTCTGCGATCGTGAACAGTGCTGCAGTGAACATGGGTGTGCATATATCTGTTCATGTGATGGCTGTTATTTCTCTAGGATATATTCCAAGGAATGGGATTGCTGGATCACGTGGTACTTCTATTTCTAGCTTTTTAAGGAAGTGTCAAATCGATTTCCAAAGTGGTTGTACCATTTTACATTCCCACCAACAGTGTATAAGTGTTCCAGTCTCTCTACAACCTCTCCAACATTTATTATTTTGTGTTTTTTGGATTAATGCTAGCCTTGTTGGGTTCAGATGGTACCTCATTGTAGGTTTGATTTGCATTTCTCTAATGGCTAATGATCGTGAGCATTTCTTCGTGTGCCTGTTAGCCACCTGAATGTCTTCCTTGGCGAAGTGCCTGTTCATATCCTTTACCATTTTTTAATTGGGTTATTTGTCTTTTTGTTGTTGAGGTTTTGCAGTATCTCATAGATTTTAGAGATTAGCCGCTGGTTGGATTTGTCGTAGCCAAAAATTTTTTCCCAGTCTGTAGGTTATCTTTTTAGACTTTTGGTGAAGTCTTTTGATAAATTAAGTGTTTGATTTTTAGGAGCTCCCAGTTATCTAGTTTCTCTTTGGTGTTTGTGCATTGTTACTTATTGTGCATTGTTCGTATTGTGTTTATGCCATGTATTAGGGCTCCTAGTGTTGTCCCTATTTTTTTCTTCCATGATCTTTATCATTTTCGATTTTATGTTTAAGTCTTTAATCCATTTTGACTTAGTTTTTGTGCATGGTGTGAAGTATGGGTCTTGTTTCAGTTTTTTGCAGATGGATATCTAGTTATGCCACGCCATTTGTTAAAGAGACTGTCTTTTCTCCAGTTAACTGACTTTAAGCCTTTGTCAAATATCAGCTGCTCATAGGTGGATGAACTTATGTCTGGATTCTCAATTCTGTTCCATTGGTCTATGTATCTGTTGTTGTACGAGTACCGGGCTGTTTCAACTACCGTGGCGGTATAATAGTTTCTAAAATCAGGTAGTGTAAGGCATCCCACTTTGTTCTTTTTCAGTAATGCTTTTCTAATTCAGGTCCTCTTCCCATTCCATATGAAGCTGGTGATTTGTTTCTCCATCTCATTAAAAAATGCTTTTGGAGTTTGGATTGGGATTGCATTGTATCTGTAGATCGCTTTGGATAGAATTGACATTTTCACAATGTTGAGTCTTCCTATCCATGAACAAGGTATATTTTTCCACTTACGCAGGTCTCTTTTGGTTTCTTGCCTTAGTGTCTTGTAGTTTTCATCGTATAGGTCTTTTACATCTCTGGTTAGATTTATTCCTAAGTACTTTATCTTCTTGGGGGCCATTGTAAATGATATTGATTTGGTGATTTCCTCTTCGAAGTTCTCTTTGTTGGTGTAGAGGAATCCAAGTGATTTTTTTATGTTTATCTTGTATCCTGATACTTTTTTGAAATCTTCTATTAGTTCCGGTAGTTTTCTTGTGGATTCTTTGGGGTTTTCTGTGTATAAGATCATGTCATGTGCAGATAGAGATACTTTGACTTCTTCGCTACCAATTTGGATGCCCTTTATTTCTTTCTCTAGACTAATTGCTCTGGCTAGGACCTCCAGCACAGTGCTGAAAAAGAGTGATGATAAAGGGCATCATTGTCTGGTTTGCATTCACAAGGGGAATGCTTTCGATCTCTCTCCATTTAGGATGATGTTGGCTGTTGGCTTTGTATAAATGCCCTTTATTATGTTCAGGAATTTCCCTTCCATTCCTGTTTTGTTGAGAGTATTTATCATGAATGGGTGTTGGACATTGTCAACTGTCTTTTCTGCATCTATTGATAAGTTGTTCTTGTCTTTTGTTTTATTTATGTGATGGATTACGTTGATTGTTTTTCTAATGTTGAACCATCCCTGCATACCTGTATAAATCCCACTTGATCACGGTGAATTATTTTTTTGATATGCTGCTGAATTCTATTGGCTAGAATTTTGTTGAGGATTTTTGCGTCTATGTTCACTAGGGATATTGGTCTGTAATTTTCTTTTTCTGTGCCATCTTTACCTGGTTTTGGTATCAACGTTATGCTGGCTTCATAGAATGAGTTTGGGAGTATTCCATCCTTTTCTATGCTCTGAAATACCTTTAGTAGTAGTGGTGTTAACTCTTCTCTGACAGTTTGGTAGAATTCTCCAGTGAAGCCATCCGAGCCAGGGCTTTTTTTTTGTTGGGAGTTTTTTAATTACCTTTTCAATCTCTTCTCTGTTTTGGGTTTATTTAGTTGTTCTACCTCTGTTTGTGTTAGTTTAGGTAGGTAGTGAGTTTCTAGAAATTTGTCCATTTCCTCTAGATTTTCAAATTTGTTAGAGTACAGTTTTTCATAGTAGTCTGTTACGATTATTTTAATTTCAGTTGGGTCTGTTGTGATATCACCCATCTCATTTCTTGTATGGGTTATCTGCTTCCTCTCCTGCTTTTCTTTTGTCAGTTTGGCCAATGGTTTATCAATTTTGTTGATCTTTTCAAAGAACCAGGTTTTGGTCTTGGTAATTCTTTCCATTGTTTATCTGTTCTCTATTTCATTTAATTCTGCTCTAATTCTTATTATTTCCTTTCTTCTGACACCTGAGGGCTTCTTTTGCTGCTCTCTGTCTACTTGTTCCAGTTGTAGGGTTAATGTTTTGATTATGGCCCTTTCTTCTTTTTGGATGTGTGCATTTATTGCTATAAACTGACCTCTGAGCACTGCTTTTGCTGTGTTCCAGAGGTTCTGGTAGGATGTATTTTCATTCTTGTTTGATTCTATGAATTTCTTTATTCCATCCTTAATTTCTTCTATAACCCAGTAGTTTTAGAGCAAGATGTTGTTCAGTTTCCATGTGTTTGATTTTTTTTTCCATGCTTTTTTTGTTATTGATTTCTACTTTTATGGCTTTATGGTCAGAAAAGATGCTTTGTATTATTTTGATGCTTTGGATTTTGTTAAGGCTTGCTTTATGGCTTAATATGTGGTCTATTCTGGAGAATGTTCCATGTGCATTGGAAAGAAAGTATACTTGACTAGTATTAGGTGGAGTGTTCGGTATATGTCCATAAGATCAGGTTGGTTGTTTGTAGCTTTTAGCTCTTCCATGTCTTTGTTGAGCTTCCTTCTGGATGTTCTGTCCTTCAACGGAAGGTGTGTGTTGAAGTCTCCTACTATTATTGTGGAGCTGTCTATCTCTCTTTTCAGTGCTGTTACAGTTTGTTTTATATATTTTGGAGCCCTGTTTTTGGGTGCATAAATATTTCTTGTAGTTATGTCCTCCTGGTGTATTGACCCTTTAATCATTATATAGTGTCTGTCCTTATCCTTTGTGGTGGATTTTGCTTTAAAGTCTATTTTGTCAGAGATTAATATTGCCACTCCTGCTCTTTTTTGAGTGTTGTTTGCTTGATGTATTTTTTTCCATCCTTTGAGTTTTAGTTTATTTGTGTCTTTAAGTCTATGGTGTGTCTCTTGTAGGCAGCATATAGACAGATCATGTTTTTTAGTCCAATCTGCCTATCTCTTTATTGGTGCATTTAGTCCATTTCCATTCAGCGTTAATTATTGATAGGTATGACTTTAGTGCTGTCATTTTGATGTCTTTTTTTGTGTGTTGTTGACAGTTTCTTTATTCCACTTAATTTTCTGTGCTGAGTCATTTTTCTTTATGTATTTTCTTTTCATCTTTTTGATTGTTGTTGATTTTGTATTTACTGAGTCTTTATGTTTTTGTTGTTTTTTATTTTGATGTGTAGGATTGTTAGTTTCCTTTGTGGTTACCTTAGTATTTACCCCTAGTTTTCTAAGTATAAACCACTCTTTTATTTCTTTATATTGCCTTGACTTCCTCTCCATATGAAAAATCTATGTCTACATTTTTTAGTCCCTCTTTTTTGTTTTAATGGTATAATTTTTTACATATTGACATCTTTGTTTCCCTATTTTCAGTGTTTTAGCTTTGATTTATTATTGTGACCTCCTGTCTGGGTTGATATCTGGTTGCTCTGTTCTGTGTTCTAGTCTTGGGTTGTTATCTGATGTTATTGATTTTCTAACCGGAGGACTCCCTTTAGTATTTTTCATAATTTTGGTTTGGTTTTGCAAATTCCCTAAACTTCTGTTTACCTGGAAATGCCCTAATTTCGCCATCATATTTGAGAGACAGTTATGCAGTATATATGATTCTTGGCTGGCAGTTTTTTTTTTCCCTTCAAGGCTGTATATATGTCATCCCATTGCCTTCTTGCCTGCAGGATTTCTGCTGAGTAGTCCAAGCTTATTCTTATTGACTTCTTTGTAGATGACTTTTTGTTTATCCCTAGCAACTCTTGAAATTCTCTCTTTATCTTTGGTTTTGGCAAGTTTGATTATAATATTTGTTGGTGACTTTCTTTTGGGATCTATGTTGTGTGGGGTTTAATGAGTATCTTGGATAGATATCTTCTCATCTTTCACGATATCAGGGAAGTTTTCTGCCAACAAATCTTCAACAGTTTCTGTCTGTATTTTCTGTTATCCCCTCCTGCTCTGGTACTCTAGTCACTTGTAGGTTATTCCTCTTGATAGAGTCCCACATAATTCTTAGGGTTTCTTCATTTTTTTTAATCCTTTTATCTGATTTTTCCTCAAATAAGTTGGTGTCAAGTGCATTATCTTCAGTCTCACTAATTCTGACTTCCATTGCCTCAAATCTGCTCCTATGACTTTCTATTGAGTTGTCTAATTCTGAAATTTTATTGATAATCTTCTGGATTTCTGATTGCCGTCTCTCTATGGATTCTTGCAGCCTGTTAAATTTGTCGTTATGCTCTTCTCTAATCTTCTTAAGTTTCCCTATTGCTTGATCTGCGTTTTGCATAATTTCCTTCCTGATATCTTGAAGAATTCTGTATATTAATCTTTTGTAGTCTGCCTCTGGTAATTCCAAGAAATTATCTTCCTCTGGAAAATTTCTAGATTCTTTATTTTGGGAGCTTGCTGAAGCCATCATAGTCTGTCTCTTTATGTGATTTGATATTGACTATTGTCTCCAAGCCATCAATAAATTATTATATTTATTTATTTTATGTTTGCTTACTGTATCCTAGCTTCTTGTTTTGTTTTGATATGCCCAAATAGGCTGCTTGTGTGTGTTACCCTGATCACTAGCGCCCCTGAAGCTCCAATGTCCGGCCACCAGGTGGCCAGACCTGCCACTAAGTATATGAGCCCAGGAGTCTGCCCACTCCTCCTGTATAGATTCAGCTCAGGTGTCCAGGTAGTTGGCCACCAAGTGTGTGATGCAGGCTCTTACCTACAGTCCTAAACAGGCATGGGTGATTAGTATAGGCACAGGCATCCGGCTACAGCAGTGGGACACAGGCTAAGCAAGGCAGAGGGCCTACAGCTGCCCCTGAGTGTCCGGGAGGAAAGCGTGTCCCTGTTCCCTAGAGCGCGTAGGTGGGTGAATTTTGTAGCCAGACTATGAGTGCCCAGTGCTGTTGGCTGTAATGACTGGGGGGTACCTCTTATTGTTGGGCCCCTGTTGCAGGTGGCTAGGTGGCATGGGTGGAGCCACCAGTCCTCAGGCCCCTGATGTGGGTCAGTAAAGACCCTGCTTAATGGGCAGAGCAGTGTCAAATGTCAGGAACCTGCCACTTCATAGCTGAAACAGTTGAATTTAGACTTCAGGTATATATCCTGTTGTACTGTGGTAATGAGGGCCTACGCTGTTGAAATGGGCCCACACAAGTCTATGCAGGGCAAAAGGTACTCAAAGTCTGTGGACCCCTTCTGCCTGTGCCTCGGCAAAGGAGCTGTGCCTACCCTGAGTTCCTGGCTTAGGGGAGCCAGCAGATTATTTTCTCCCCAGTTAATTTATTCCCTCTCCAAAGCTGGGAGAATGGCTTAGGGCACATGATGGGTCCTACTTCCCGCCCAGGGGACTCAGCAGTTGCTGAAGCTGTCCCGGACCCAGTGCAGAGCAGGGAGCAGGGAGGTAAATGGGAGAGAGGTTTTTCCCAAAGGGGGGTGTTTTTGATCCGTGCAGTAGCCCAGATGCAAGTACTTATCTTTTGCCGATTGAGCGCTGCTTCTCACTGGTTCTGGATGGCTGAGTAGACTGTCTGCTGTTGGGTCTCTTCCGATGTGGAAAACGCCTTCTGAGCACTGCTGCTTGCCTCACAGTGCACCACGAGCTGATCTAGCCTGAATGGCTCCGGCTGCTGCTGGGTCAGGTCTGGCAACTCCTCACTGCTTCCAAACCCTCTCTCCCTCCCCTTGCCACTTGGTCTGATTCCTCAACTTTGTCTTTGATGTTCAGGGCTCCTAGCTTGTCATATATAATCCATTCACTTGTTTTTTTCGGGTCTTTGTTGTAAGAGGGACCACCGGAAGTATCTGACTACTCTGCCATCTTGGCCCCGCCTCCTCATTTCATTTCTTGACTGCTGCTTCCATGATTGTTCATTAAGAAAACCATTTGGCTATCTAAATCACTTTAATACCTTTAAGCTCATAACTGGAATGCATTATATTAGATTATGGATGATCTTAAGTGTTCAAATGCCTCCTTTCAGAATGGACAGTCACAATTAATTAATTGAACATTATGATTGCTATTGTTTTAGGACCTCACTAACTTAACAAGGCTGTGTCACTTAAAGGATTTGTCACTGAATGATCCTCAGTATAAAACCAATCCAGTTTGTCTGCTGTGTAATTATTCCACGCATGTACTGTATCATTTGCCTTGCCTTCAAAGGCTTGACACATTTGATGTGTCATCAAAGCAAATCAAGGAACTGGCAGATGTAAGTACATCCTTAATCAGGTATCTATGACTTAAGTTTGATTAATTAACTGCTTCTTTCTGGTTGTGTCCACATAAAGTAAGTAGTATTATCTAGTCAGTTCTTATCACCAAATCTACTTTTGTTTCAGTGTACTGCATATTTCACATAAAAGTGTATAAATAATAACATTAGTACTAGAATTTTGATTTCAGTGTTAGTACTGGAAGCTGAAATAATAGGAAAAACATAGTTTATAATCTATACAAAACTAAAGTAAGGAAGTCTGAAAAATTGTCATCAATGTTTAGAATAACTGGACTGGTGCTACATGTGTAAAAATTAGTTAAGCCTAAATAAAAGTAGAAATGAAACAAGTAACCTTTTATTTGGAATGCTATATATCAAAATTGAAGAATATATATGATTGATGATAGTATGCCAATTAAGTAGATTTTAATCTCATTGTTTATTATTTATTCATTTAATGATTTTGGGTTCCCTGGAGGTATAATTGGATCTACCCACACTACCATAGCAACTCTGAAATCTGGAAGAGAGCTGTTTCTGGGCTGCCACTGACAGTGAACCACCCCCATAAGGGGGCCACTTGGACCTGTCCCCAAAGGAGCTATAATTTCAAAATGGAGTTCATAGGAATTCACCATGTTTATTAATAGTCTTTCCACATTATATTTCTATTGCTGCTTCCAATCAAGTGAGCCACCCACCTTGCACCGTTTGTTCATTCAGTTCATCACCCAATAAATAGTTTTTGAGTAGTATGTGCCAAGCATGTGGATGCCCCTGCAATGAAGTCTTCCTTTCTTTTCCTTGTTGCTCATCCATCATCTTACCATAGATAGGAATGTCTATCCATTGATCTGACCTTGGTTGTCTTCTCTTGCTGGCTTAACTGAGGATTTATTCTCAAGCTCCATTTTCTCCTTTTTTTTTTCCCCCCCAAGATTGAGAACGTGGGGTTTGGAATCAGAAGACTTGGATTCAAGCCCCGCTGCATCTGTTACTACCTGTCACTTAGGCAAGGTCGATTACTTTTCTGAGCTTCAGTTTTCTGAACTATTAAAATGATGATGACAATAATAGTACCTACCCTTAATCACAGGATTGTTGTGGGGATCCAGTAAATTAATAGGCATAAAAGTTCATTTTAAGTGCTGAGTATATAAAAATAATCTTTTTGAAATTGTAGTTGAGTGTATTTCTGTTTATGACTTTTAATTTAATTTGTTTTTGGTCATCAAAGAAGTAAATGGATCAAATTTTGTTTTAACTTAGTACAAACATGAAACTGAATTTAGCATTATAATTAAAGTCTAATTAAAAAAAAAACAAAACTTTTCTGCTTAAACAGGCAAGTAGTTCCACCAAAGTCCTTGAAAATGACTTTGACAATTACTTTCTGTCGATTATTAATTCTCAAAAGTCCAAACATACACACACACAAACAAGTGAATATACAGTCAGCCTACAAAGTTGATTTGCTATATATCTACAATTTACAAGAGTCTTCTCTTCTTCTCCAAGATCTTAGTATATACCCTCAAACAACAAGGACCAAAACCACTTTTTGATAACCCTTATTTATTGCTTTTATTGCTGTGACACACTAAGCAATTTTGAAAGAGTTCAATAAAATATCAAAACTTATGTTACTATTTACTGTATTCAGATATAGGTATATTCTTAATAAAATAGAAAATAAAGTGGAAGACACTCTGGAGGGATATACTAGAAACTAGTATCAGTTGTTATCTGTGACTGGGGAGATGGGAAGCTGGTGTGGGAAGTAGACTTTTCATCGTATATCTTAATTTTTTTGTCTTTTTTTAAAACATGTGACTATATAACTTATTAAAAAACATATATAAAAGTAAAGGTTTTTTTCCTCCCCACTTAGAGAGACTCCAAGTTAAATTTGAATTTGAGATAAACAACCAATAGGGTTTTAGTATAAGTATGTAAGTAAAAGTAAGTTTAGTAACTATGATATTAAACATTACTTATTGTTTATCTGAAATTCAAATTTAACTTGGCATCTTGTATTTTATCTGGCAACCCTACCTTCACCCCATGTTCTCTTGTTATTTTAAATTTAAGAATTCATTAGAAATTTTTTTGGTTGTCACTGATGAAACATTTTTAATTGGATTTTTCATTTTCTCCAAATAGGCAAAAAACCAAAAAACACCATTTGCCATTACCTTAGTTACATTTTTTTCTTAGCCAGTTCATTTGCACCTCAGAAATCAAGCCCTTCCTCATCAGGGACTTTTCTGTCAGTCCTAAAACATTTCATCATCCTAAAACAAACTTTTTTCTTAACTTATTCTATGAATATGAATTTCTTGTTTTTGACAGTGGAACTTAGCAATTTCAGCTCCAGAACTTCATAATTTGCAGTCAGAATGTGGAGAAAAGAATTATATTTGGCTTGTTCATCATGCCATATGTTTGTTTCTATTCAGTCTTTTATACCAAATAATTCTGAGGGAGCTTGATTATTCACTCTATATCAAATAGATAACACTAATTAGAGCCCGCATCTATAGAAAATACGTGTCCAGAACAGCGTACAAGCCATCCAACTTATTTGAAGTACAGATTCCCTGATGAAGAGAAATGGCTTGTTTCAGATAAATGCTTAAAACTAGGACATATTTTTATAGTGCACCTGATTTGTTTATTTTCTCCTCAGTTGATTCTTTCTGACTAATTTAACTCTCAGGCACTAGTTAACTGATACATTTTTTAATGATGGTGTCTTGGATTGAATTATGTCCCCCAAAAAATATGTGTGTCGGTTTGGCTGGGCCATGATTCCTGGTACTGTGTGATTTTCTTATATGTTGTAAATCCTGCCTCTGTGATGTTAATGAGGGAGGATGGGTGGCAGTTGTGTTAGTAAGGTAGGATTCAGTCTACAAGATTGGATTGTGTCCTGAGGCAATCTCTTGAGATATAAAAGGGAGAAGTGAGCAGAGAGACAGGGGGACCTCATACCACCCAGAAAGCAGTGCCAGGAGCAGAGCGGGGTCCCTGCGCAGAGAAGCGCCTTGTCCAGGGGAACACTGAGAAGAAGGCCGACAGAGAGAGAAAGCCTTCCCTTGGAGCTGATGCCTTGAATTTGGACTTTTAGTCTACTTTACTGTGAGGAAATAAACTTCTCTTTGTTAAAGCCATCCACTTGTGGTATATCTGTTATAGCAGCACTAGGTGACTGAGACAGATGGATTTAACCAATTTATTATAATAAACCTATTAATAACTGAATGATCCATTGGTATTAAGAAATTCAAGGTAATTAGATTAGATTGACCATTTAGTAATGTTCTCAGTCTAAAACCAGTTTATTTGGGGTATGAAAACATTAGGTACTATTTTCTAGCCATGCTTTTAAAAAATGAGTTAAGTAACCTTATATTTGATTTTAACATTTTTAAATTTCTTTACTTTTCCCCAAGTTAGTCAAATAGGATTCATGTAGTTATATATTTGCTTTAGTAATGCTGTCTCATTAGCTAAATGATACTGTTGTACAAATTGAATTTTTTCTGTAGTCTTTTTCTGCTGTCATCCTAGAAATAAGTGAGAATATGCCTCACACTTAAAATATTATCCACAAAGAGAATCTTTAGAATTTTACATTTTGCTCATTAAGTTTAAATGTAGAAATTCGTGTAGCCATTATCACTCCAACTGTCATTATTGTTAGTAACTGAACATGCAAAACTTTCTGTTGTTATATAGAACATGGCACACTCATATTAATACCACTAATAACAAATAACAAATACCACTAATAACAAATAATTTTGCTTATTTTGGCTAAATTTTTGTTTTGTATCACTTTCAGACCACAACAATGAAAAAAATAATGTATTACAATATGCGCATAAAAACTGTGCAGAGATGTCTTAATGAAGACCTTGAAAAACTGAATGATCGAAAATGCAAATTACAAAAGTTGCCAGAAGAACGAATAAAATTATTCAGCTTTGCTATAAAAAATGTAAGCATTAATATCGTAAAATTTAAGTGGTCACATTTTAAGAAAATTGTCAGATAAAGTTGCATTATCTTTTAAATTATATATATTTTAATTAATACTGAATTTCAAGTCTAAGTGTACTCCTAAGATAATGTTTTGATTCTAGGAACTTAACTTTAAACTGCATTCTGTGCTTAGAAATATGCAGTTCAAAAAAAGTGTAGGCTAATTTATTTATGATTTTTTTTTCATAGCAATGTCAATTTCCTGATTTTTTTTTTTTAATTGTGCTTTAGGTGAAAGTTTATAGAGCAAATTAGTTTCTCATTAAACAGTTAATACACATATTGTTTTGTGACATTGGTTGCCAACCCCACAACGTGTCAGCGCTCTCCCCTTCTTAACCTTGGGTTCCCCATTTCCATTTGTCCAGCTTTCCTGTTACCTCCTGCCTTCTCGTCCTTTCCGCTAGACTGGAATGCCCATTCAGTCTCATATCCATGGTTGGACTACGTATATTATTGTTTGTTTTATAGGCCTGACTTGATGGCAGCTAACAATGACAACAGCAATAATCTTTGACTGAAGGGTGAACTTCAGAAGTGACTTCAGTACTGAGTTAAAAGGGTGTCTAGGGGGCATACTCTCGGGGTTTCTCCATATTCATGAAATTTTTTTAAAGATATGTGGTCTACTATGATTCAGTCCGAGAGTTATAGAGATCTGTTAGACTTATTCCAGCTGCATTTTTATTAGACACCCCCAGGCTGTGCTCAAAATTCATTTTCTTGTTTAAAGTGCTGAGATATCCCTTTACTAATGGTAGGAACTTTAAATCAAGCTATGCTTTAGTGGTCTATATTATGTGTGCTCATTTATTTAGAAAAAATTGGATTTTCTTTACTAAGAGTAGACCCTGAAAAACTAAGGAGTATTTAGTTCAAAACAGAAACTTGTATATATGAGGACTTATAAAAGAGAGGTATGAGAAAATAATAGATTATTCAACAGATGGTATTAGAAAAATACTCATAAACTGTTTGGGAGTAGGGAAGTTGAATCCTTACTTTACACTATACCAAAAGTAAATACCAGTTAGATAAAAGAGTAAAATGAAAAAATTGAAGAATTTGTAGATGGATATTTAACTGATCTCAGCTTGCCAGATAAAAGAAATGCTAACAACCACAAAGGAACAAAATGGATAGATTTCACTGTGATCAATCAGTCAATAAGTAAGTAAATAAACTCTTGTGTACTAAAAAATCATTATTAATAAAATTAAGCAACAGTTGACAACCTAAAAAATTGTTTTCAACAAACATGATGAACAAAGGTTTGGTATCCTTAGTATAAAAGTACTCTTGTAAAGCAAGAGAAAAAGTAAATATCCAGCTAGAAAAATTGAGCAAAGCACATAAACTAGCATTTTACAAAGAAGAAATAAAAAATTACTAATAACCATTTGAGAGTATAGTTCAACCTCATTGTTAATTTCCAAATGCTAATTAAGATAACAAGAAACCATTTTTACCTATTCACACTGTCAAAGCTTAGCACGTGGTAGTGCTCAGTCTGGTGAAGATGGGCACGACACTATTACACCAGTGATGGAAGTGTAACTTTGGTTGCATATATATCAAGAGCCTAAAAATGTTCACAGCCTTTGATCTGATAAATCTACTTCTAGCACTCTATTTAAAGATTTGGATAAAGATGTATATAAAAGGATATTTATCACTGCATTATTAATAACAATAAAAAATTGAAAATTACCTAAATGTTTAACAACAAGGGAAACGTTATTTATTTCTAAGATAAAATAGTAGGTATAAAGCATGGCCCCTGGATTTCTATCAGCCCAGAACTAAAACAATTTCCGAGGCCAACTCTTCAGACAGGGATTGGACTGGACTGTAGGACATAAGTGATACTCGTGAGGAGTGTGCCTCTTAGCTCAGGTAGATACAAGAGACTAAACAGGTATCTTCTGTCCAGAGGTGAGATGGGAAGGCAGAGAGGGTTAGGAGCTGGTTGAATGGACATGGGAAATCAGGGGTGGAAAGGAGGAGTGTGCTGTCACAGTATGGGGAGAGCAATTAGGGTCACATAACAATGTATGTATAAATTTTTGTATGGGAAACTAACTTGAAATGTAAACTTCATTTAAACTACAACAATAAAAAGAAATTAAAAAAAAATAAAGTAGGAGTCAACAAATTTTTTTTCTGTGAAGGGCCATATAGTAAATATTTTAGGCTTTTCAGCCAGAAGGTCTCTGTGGCAAATACTCAACTTTGTGGTTATACTACAAAAGCAACCATAGACAGTATGAAAATGAGTATGACTGTGTTCCAATAAAACTTTAGTTATGGATCCTGGGAAAAAAAAGAACAGTAGGTAGCCATTAAAAACCAAATTTTTGCCTTCTTCTCCTTGGGAGAAGGAGAGAGTGTTGATATGTCACAGGGTTGGCAACCAGTGTCACAAAACAATATGTGTATCAATTTTTTTTTAATGAGAAACTAATTTGCTCTATAAAAGTTTACCTAAAGCACAATTAAAAAAACTAAGTTTTGAAATATATTTAATATTTTTCTAAAATGAGCATGGTTTAATTACTATTATAATTGGAAAAAAGATTCTTAAATTAAAAAATTAATAAAATTTAAATCGTTTATTTTAATAAAGATCACAGGAGACTATTATGTGGAAGTCATTTTATATCTGTCATTTTCATGTGCAAATGATTTCCACAGAATACATACAAATACATGTAGTAAGTAAAATCTACAAATATGAGAAATAATAACTATAGATTATACAGACTACATACACTTAATTGTGCTCATGTGGAACCCATTCATAGACTAAGAGGCAGGTGTTTGAACAGAACAAGGGGATACTACGTGGTTTAAAATCAGAAAAGGTATGAGCCAGGATTATATCCTTTCACCATACTTATTCAGTCTGTATGCTGAGCAAATAATCCGAAAATCTGGACTATATGATTGGAGGAAAACTCATTAACAACCTGCAATATACAGGTGACACAACCTTGCTTGCCAAAAGTGAAGAGGACTTGAAGCATTTACTGATGAAAATCAAGACTACAACCTTCAGTATGGATTACACCTCAACGTAAAACAAAAATCCCCACAACTGGACCAATAAGCAGCATCATGATAAATGGAGAAAAGATTGAAGTTGCCAAGGATTTCATTTTACTTGGATCCACAATCAACACCCATGGAAGCAGCAGTCAAGAAATCAAACGATGTATTGCACTGGGCAAATCTGCTGCAGAAGACCTCTTTAAAGTGTTCGAAAGCAAAAATGTCACTTTGAGGACTAAGGTGCAACTGACCCTGGTCTCATCAATTGCGTTACATGCATGTGAAGCTAGACAATGAATAAGGAAGACTGAAGAAGAATTGATTCATTTGAATTATGGTGTTGGTGAAGAATATTGAATATACCATGGACTGCCAGAAGAATGAACAAATCTATCTTGAAAGAAGTACAACCAGAATACTCCTTAGAAGTGAGGTTGGCGAGACTTTACCTTGCTTACTTTAGAGGTGTTATCAGGAGGGACCAATCACTGGAGAAGGACATCATTCCTGGTAAAGTAAAGGGTTAGCAAAAAAGAGGAAGACACTCAACAAGATGACACGGTGACTGCAGCAGTGGGCTCAAACATACCTACTATTGTGAGGATGGCACAGGACCCAGTAACGTTTTGTTCTGTTATCCATCAGGTCACTATGAGTCAGAACCGACTCAATGGCACCTAACAATAACAACATACAGATTACAGACATTTTTATAAATATGGGTAATTTGTCTTTTAATAACTGGATATGTAACTGTTATAGAGGAGTACAGTAATTCATAAGTTTCTATTCATATACACCTTGACTGCTGCTTCCGTGGGCATTGATTGTACAGTACAGTTTATCTTGAAATCCTACAAGACTGGGATTAGGGTGAGGCAGTCAAGGCATTCACCTTGGGCCCAAAATTTAAGGGAGTGTCCTACTCAGCATTGTGAAAATGTCAGTTCTACCCAAAAGCAATCTACAGATGCAAAGCAATCCCGATCCAGATTCCAATGGCATTTTTTAATGAGATGGAGAAATAAATCACCAACTACATATGGAAAGGGAAAAGGCCCCAAATAAGTAAAGCATTGCTCAAGAAGAAGAACAAAGTGGGAGGCCTCACACTACCTGATTTTAGAGCCTCTTACACCACCACGGTAGTTCAAACAGCCTGGTACTGGTACAACAGCAGATACATAGACCAATGGAACAGAATTGAGAATCCAGACATAAATTCATCCACCTTTGAGCAGCTGATATTTGACAAAGGCCTAAAGTCTGTTAACTGGGGAAAAGGCAGTCTCTTTAACAAATGGTGCTGGCATAACTGGATATCCATCTGCAAAAAACTGAAACAAGACCCATACCTCAGACCATGCACAAAAACCAACTCAAAATGGATCAAAGACTAAATATCAAACCAAAAATGATAAAGATCATGGAAGAAAAAATAGGGACAACACTAGGAGCCCTAATACCTGGCATAAACAGAATATGAATCATAAGTAACTGCACAAACACCAGAAGAGAAACTAGATAACTGGGAGCTTCTAAAAATCAAACATTTATGCTCATCAGAAGACTTCACCAAAAGGGTAAAAAGATAACCTACAGACTGGGAAAAAATTTTTGGCTACAACAAATCCGACCAGCAGCTAATTTCTAAAATCTACAAAATACTGCAAAACTTCAACAACAAAAAAGACAAATAACCCGAATAAAAAATGGACAAAGGATATGAACAGACACTTCACCAAAGAAGACACTCAGGCACTGAATTCCAGTCTCTCCACAACCTCTCCAACATTTATTATTTTGTGTTTTTTTGATTAATGTTAGCCTTGTTGGGATGAGATGGTATCTCGTTGTAGTTTTGATTTGCATTTCTCTAATGGCTAATGATCGTGAGCATTTCCTCATGTGTCTGTTAGCCACCTGAATGTCGTCTTTGGCAAAGTGTCTGTTCATATCCTTTGCCCGTTTTTTAATTGGGTTATTTGTCTTTTTGTTGTTGAGGTTTTGCAGTATCTTGTAGATTTTAGAGATTTAGATGCTGATCGGATTTGTTTTAGCCAAATTTTTTTCCCCAGTCTGTAGATTGTCTTTTTATTCTTTTGGTGAAGTCTTTTGATGAGCGTAAGTGTTTGATTTTTAGGAGCTCCCATTTTTCTGGCTTCTCTTCTGGTGTTTGTGCATTGTTACTTATGGTTCGTATTGTGTTTATGCCATGTATTAGGGCTCCTACCATTCTCCCTATTTTTTCTCCCATGATCTTTATCGTTTTCAATGTGATATTTAGGTCTTTGATCCATTTTGAGTTAGTTTTTGTGCATGGTATGAGGTATGGGTCTTGTTTCAGTTTTTTGCAGATGGATATCCAGTTATGCCAGCACCATTTGTTAAAGAGACTGCCTTTTCCCCAATTAACGGACTTGGGGCCTTTGTCAAATATCAGCTGCTCAAAGGTGGATGAATTTATGTCTGGATTCTCAATTCTGTTCCATTGGTCTATGTATCTGTTGTACGAGTACCAGGCTGTTTTGACTACCGTGGCGGTATAATAGTTTCTAAAATCAGGTAGTGTGAGGCCTCCCACTTTGTTCTTCTTGAGTAATGCTTTACTTATTTGGGGCCTCTTCCCTTTCCATATGAAGTTGGTGATTTGTTTCTCTATCTCATTAAAAAATGTTGGTGGAATTTGGATCGAGATTGCACTGTATCTGTTGATTGCTTTGGGTAGAATTGACATTTTCACAATGCTGAGTCTGCCTATCCATGAGCAAGGTATGTTTTTCCACTTATGCAGGGCTCTTTTGGTTTCTTGCAGTAGTGTCTTGTAGTTTTCATTGTATAGATCTTTTACGTCTCTGGTTAGATTTATTCCTAAGTATTTTATCTTCTTGGGGACTTTTAGAAATGGTGGTGATTTGGTGATTTCCTCTTTGAGGTTCTCTTTGTTAGTGTAAAGAAATCCAACTGATTTTTGTATGTTTATCTTGTATCCTGAAACTTTTTTGAAATCTTCTATTAGTTCCAGTAGTTTTCTTGTGGATTCTTTGGGGTTTTCTGTGTATAAGATCATGTCATGTGCAGATAGAGATACTTTGACTTCTTCCCTACCAATTTGGATGCCCTTTATTTCTTTCTCTAGACTAATTGCTCTGGCTAGGACCTCCAGCACAATGTTGAATAAGGGTGGTGATAAAGGGCATCATTGTCTGGTTTGCATTCGCAAGGGGAATGCTTTCGATCTCTCTCCATTTAGGATGATGTTGGCTGTTGGCTTTGTATAAATGTCCTTTATTATGTTCAGGAATTTCCCTTCCGTTCCTGTTTTGTTGAGAGTATTTATCATGAATGGGTGTTGGACTTTGTCAACTGTCTTTTCTGCATCTATTGATAAGTTGTTCTTGTCTTTTGTTTTATTTATGTGATGGATTACGTTGATTGTTTTTCTAATGTTGAACCATCCCTGCATACCTGTATAAATCCCACTTGATCACGGTGAATTATTTTTTTGATATGCTGCTGAATTCTATTGGCTAGAATTTTGTTGAGGATTTTTGCATCTATGTTCACGAGGGATATTGGTCTGTAATTTTCTTTTTCTGTGCCGTCTTTACCTGGTTTTGGTATCAGCATTATGCTGGCTTCATAGGATGAGTTTGGGAGTATTCCATCCTTTTCTATGCTCTGAAATACCTTTAGTAGTAGTGGTGTTAACTCTTCTCTGACAGTTTGGTAGAATTCTCCAGTGAAGCCATCCGAGCCAGGGCTTTTTTTTTGTTGGGAGTTTTTTAATTACCTTTTCAATCTCTTCTCTGTTTTGGGTTTATTTTAGTCGTTCTACCTCTGTTTGTGTTAGTTTAGGTAGGTAGTGAGTTTCTAGAAATTTGTCCATTTCCTCTAGATTTTCAAATTTGTTAGAGTACAGTTTTTCATAGTAGTCTGTTATGATTATTTTAATTTCAGTTGGGTCTGTTGTGATATCACCCATCGCATTTCTTGTATGGGTTATCTGCTTCCTCTCCTGCTTTTCTTTTGTCAGTTTGGCCAATGGTTTATCAATTTTGTTGATCTTTTCAAAGAACCAGGTTTTGGTCTTGGTAATTCTTTCCATTGTTTATCTATTCTCTATTTCATTTAATTCTGCTCTAATTTCTTATTATTTCCTTTCTTCTGACGCCTGAGGGCTTCTTTTGCTGCTCTCTGTCTACTTGTTCCAGTTGTAGGGTTAATGTTTTGATTATGGCCCTTTCTTCTTTTTGGATGTGTGCATTTATTGCTATAAACTGACCTCTGAGCACTGCTTTTGCTGTGTCCCAGAGGTTCTGGTAGGATGTATTTTCATTCTTGTTTGATTCTATGAATTTCTTTATTCCATCCTTAGTTTCTTCTATAACCCGGTAGTTTTAGAGCAGGGTGTTGTTCAGTTTCCATGTGTTTGATTTTTTTCCCTTGCTTTTTCTGTTGTTGATTTCTACTTTTATGGCTTTATGGTCAGAAAAGATGCTTTGTATTATTTTGATGCTTTGGATTTTGTTAAGGCTTGCTTTACGTTCTAATATGTGGTCTGTTCTGGGGAATGTTCCATGTGCATTGAGAAAGAAAGTATACTTGGCTGCTCTTGGGTGGAGTGTTTGGTATCTGTCTATGAGATCTTCCGTGTCTTTGTTGAGCTTCTTTCTGGATGTTCTGTTCTTCACCAAAAGTGGTCTGTTGAAGTCTCCTACTTTTTTTGTGGAGATGTCTGTCTCTCTTTTCAATGCTGTTAGAGTTTTATGTATTTTAAAGCCCTGTCGTTGGGTGTGTAAATATTCATTATGGCTCTGCCCTCCCGGTGTATTGACCCTTTAATCATTATATAGTGTCCTTCCTTAACCTTTGTGGTGGATTTTACTTTAAAGTCTGTTTTGTCAGAGATTAATGATGCCACTTCTGCTCTTTTTTGAGTGTTGTTTGCTTGATATATTTTTTTCCATCCTTTGAGTTTGAGTTTGTTTGTGTCTTTAAGTCTAAGGTGTGTCTCTTGTAGACAACATATAGACAGATTGTGTGTTTTTTTCCAATCTACCTCTCTCTGTCTCTTTATTTGTGTGTGTAGTCCATTTATGTAATTATTGGTAGGTATGAGTTTAGTGCTGTCATTTTAATGTTGTTGTTTTTTTTTGTGTTGTTGACCGTTTCTTTGTTCCACTTAATTTTCTGTGCCGAGTCATTTTTCTTTATGTATTTTCTTTTCATCTTTTTCATTGTTGTTGATTTTGTGTTTGCTGAGTCTTTATATTTTTCTAGGTTTTTATTTTGATGTGTAGGATTGTTAGTTTCCTTTGTGGTTACCTTAACATTTACCCCTATTTTTCTAAGTTTATACCAGTCTTTTATTTCTTTATATAGCTTTGACTTCCTCTCCATATGAAAAATCTATGTCTACATTTTTTAAGTCCCTCTTTTTTGTTTTAATGTTGTCATCTTTTACATAGTGACATCTGTTTCCCTATTTTCAGTGTTTTAGCTTTGATTTATTATTGTGACCTCCCTGTCTGGGTTGATATCTGGTTGCTCTGTCCTGTGTTCTAGTCTTGGGTTGTTATCTGATGTTACTGATTTTCTAACTGAAGGACTCCCTTTAGTATATCTTGTAATTTTGGTTTGGTTTTTGCAAATTCCCTAAGCTTCTGTTTATCTGGAAATGCCCTAATTTCGCCATCATATTTGAGAGACACTTTTGCTGTATATATGATTCTTGGCTGGCATTTTTTTTCCTTCAAGGCTGTATATATGTCATCCCATTGCCTTCGTGCCTGCATGGTTTCTGCTGAGTAGTCCAAGCTTATTCTTATTGACTCTCTTTTGTAGATGACTTTTTGTTTATCCCTAGCCACTCTTGAAATTCTCTCTTTATCTTTGGTTTTGGCAAGTTTGGTTATAATATGCATTGGTGACTTTCTTTTGGGATCTACTTTATGTGGGGTTTGATGAGTATCTTGGATAGATATCTTCTCATCTTTCACGATATCAGGGAAGTTTTCTGCCAACAAATCTTCAACAATCCTCCCTCTATTTGCTGTTACTCCCCCACCCACCCTCGTTCTGGTACTCCAATCACTGGTAGGTTATTCCTCTTGGTAGAATCCCACATAATTCTTAGGGTTTCTTCATTTTTTAAAATCCTTTTATCTGATGTTTCCTCAAGTAAGTTGGTGTCAAGTGCTTTATCTTCAATCTCACTAATTCTGACTTCCATTGCCTCAATTCTGCTCATATGACTTTCTACTGAGTTGTCTAATTCTGAAATTTTATTGTTAATCTTCTGGATTTCTGATTGCTCCCTTTCTATGGATTCTTTCAGCCGGTTAAATTTGTCGTTATGCTCTTCTCTAATCTTTTTAATTTCCTCTATTGTGTTTTCTGCGTTTTGCTTAATTTCCTTCCTAATTTCTTGAAGAGTTCTGTATTTTAATCTTTTGTATTCTGCCTCTGGTAATTCCAAGAAATTTTCCTCCTCTGGAAGATTTCTAGATTCATTTTGGGAGCTTGCTGGAGCCATCATGGATTGCCTCTTTATGTGATTTGATATTGACTGTTGTCTGTGAGCCATCGATAAGTTGTTATATTTATTTATTTATGTTTGCTTACTGTGTCCTAGCTTCTTTTTTTGTTTTGATATGCCCACATAGGCTGCTCGTATGAGCTAGTTTGATTATTGGCACCTTTGATGCTCTAATGTCCTGTCACTAGGTGGTTAGATCTGTTACTAGGTATGTGAGCTCAGGAGTTCGCCCACTCCTCCTGTATGGATTCAGCTCAGGTGCCCAGGTAGATAGCCTCCAAGTGTGTAGTGTAGGCTCTCCCTTACAGTCCTAGACAGGGATGGGTGATTGGTGTAGGCACAGGCATCTGGTTGCAGCAGGGGGACACACTGTGGAGCAAGGCAGGGGCTGATGGCTGCCCCTGAGTGTCCAGGAGGAAGGCATGTCCCTCTTCCTTAGAGCACATAGGTGGGTGGGTTTTGCAGCCAGATTGGGGGGCACCTCTTATTCATGAGCCCCTCTCGCAGGTGGCTAGGTGGTGTGGGTGGAGCCACCAGTCCTCAGGCCCCTGATGTCAGTAGGTTAAGACCCTGCTTAATAAGCAGAGCAGTGTCAAATGTCAAGAGCCTGCTACTTCACAGCTGAGACAGTTGAAGTTAGAGTTCTGGTATATACCCTGTTGTACTGCAGTAATGAGGGCCTACAGTATTGAGAAGGGCCCTCACAAGTCTACGCACGGGGAAGGGCACTCAAGGTCTGTGGATCTCTTATGCCTGTGCCTAGGCAAAAGAGCTGTGCCTACCCTGGGTTCCTGGCTCAGGGGACCTGGCAGTTTATTTCTTCCTCTGTTGGTTAATTTGTTCACTCTCCAAGGCAGGGAGAATGGCTCAGGGCGTGTGACCTTCTTCCGGCCCAGGGTACTCAGCAATTGCTGAAGCCGGTCTGGGACCCAGTGCACAGTGGGGAGCGGGGAGGTAAATCGTAGAGAGGTTTTTCCCTGTGGGTGGTGTTTTTGATCCATGTGGTAAGCCATACGCAAGTACTTATCTTTCGTGAAGGGCAGCTTCTCACTGTTTCTGGGTGGCCGTGTAGAGTCTCTGGTGCTGAGTCTCTCCCGGTGCGGAAAATGTGCCTCCCGAGCATGGCTGCTTGCCTGCCTCACCACTCACCCCCAAGTTGATCAGGCCTGAAGGACTCAGGCTCTCTCCCGATTAGGTCTGGCAACTCTTTGCTGCTTCCAAACTGTCTCTCTCTCCCCCTGCCACTCAGTCCAGTTCCTCAGCTCTGCCTTTGATGTTCAGGGCTCCCAGATTTCCATATATAATCGAATTACATGTTTTTTTGGGTCTTTGTTGTAAGAGGGTCCACAGAAGCATCTGAGTGCTCTGCCACCTTGGCCCTGCCTCCGCTTCTGTCATTTTCAATTGAGAGAATTGTCATGTTTGAAGTACGTAAGCTCATCAGTGGATCAAGAGAAATTGGCTGACTGAACTTGCACCAAAGATGAATCACAGGTTTGACCTGCTTTTATGAAATTTGTTCTACTTCTTAGCTTAAATTTTTACTTTGTTGATTTAAATTAGTTATATATTTGGGTTGCAGTGAGTCAGAATTGACTTGATGGGAATGGGTTTTGTTTTTTAATATATGTAATAGATTGCATTAAAAAATTAATACCTGAATTCAGACTTTGCTTTTACTGTGTTTCATTTAATTTTGCTCTCTGGTGCTTTGTTTTCAACAGTTGGAACGAGAACTGGCTGAACTTAAGGGATCTGGCAAATGGCACAGTGATAGATCCAATAACAGTAAAGTATCTGAACTCAAAAAATCAAACAGCTGTGAAAGTGTCACAGAAGAACCAAGTCTTCAACAGAAGATATTGATAAAACTAAATGCCTTGAATGAAAGGATAGCATTCTGGAACAAAAAAATAGATGAGTATGTTTAATGAATGGTATAGTTGCTAAAATTTGAGACAAGAGGCCATCATTTGAGCTCATGTCCCTGTTTTCAGGAGTAGATTGCAATTATAGTATGATAACAATAAACTAAAATATGAAATGTATTTCCAATCCAATTTTCTATTTACATATAGGTATCATTGATTCAAAGCTGGCATACAGTTTTTTGCAGAGACAGTTCTTAATTAGGACAAGAAGCTTCCCTCTGAGAGGCTTCCCATCACAGCACTCCTCTAATGCTTGCAAATGAAAAACGTAAGAGCTGCTACTGGTGCAGAAGCTGACCATATAAATGAGACCAAGCAAATCATATACAGAGTTGTCTGGAATCTTGTAGAAACATGCTCAGGTTTAGTATAGGAGTGTAAAGCAAGGAGGCTTAGTAAGTACGCAGAATTTTTCTATTTACTAAGGCACTAGGTGGATAAGTTGGTTTGCCCTGTAATAATACTGTCAATAATAATAGCTAATATTTATTGGGTTCTTACTCTTTGTCCAAACTGTTTGCTAAGAGCTTTACATGTATTTTGCATATAATCCTCAAAACAGCCTTTTGAGGTACAGGTAATGTTGTTACTGACTTTTTACTGAGCAATCTGAGACATAAAAAGGTTAAGTGACTTTCTGAGATCTTAGAGCCATAAATGGTGGAGCCAGGATGGTTTTCTAACCCTCACAAATTCTGAGATTAACAGAATTTGAGGTAATTTTAATTGCCAAAAAATAGAATGTTTTTTACTTGGTTTTATTGTTAACTCCACACTTTCTTTATCCACTGAAATAGCCTTGTATTTCAACACAAGTTAAAAAAGAATCTATCATGAATTTTCATGTTATGATCTTTAGATCATTCTAAATGGTTTTATGTATTTTTTATTCAATAGAATTGAAGCTGTTTATCATATTGAAGGAAAGCAAAAGAAGAGAAGTCATGGCTTATTGATCCCATTTTTGTTAATTGAGTTGGAGACTGTGGGAAATATCCATTTTGAAGAAGGCACTCAATCTGATGACTGGTAAATCTGTTTGAAATTTAGTTATCACTTTAAAAATAATTTTAAATGCTTAGAATCGTCAACCAAAATATCAATTTATAAAATTTTTCGATGTCCTACTTTTAAAACACTTCTCCTGTAGAATATTTATTCACTGAAAATTGGTAGTTATCTGTTTTACCACCTGTGCATATCTGTTTTTACATTGCTCTGAGCTAACCTTAAAAATGTCCTAATGATATTTCATTGCTGTTTACCCAGTTTTCCTTAGCCTAAGAGCAAAATATAATTTAGAAAAAGAAATAGTTCGTGGTCAAGTATTAATTTTTATGTATGTTTGTACTGTTTCTGGAGTGGGTGTAGCGGTAAATCATGAATATGGGGTGAGAAGCTAGGACAGGAGAAATTCCAAAGCAGGATTGGCAAGAACAGGTTGCTAACATAGAAGAGGCTGCCTGGCAAATCTCTTTGAGAGTTCATGGTCAAAGTGGAACCAGTTGTCTAGAGCTACATAGAGTCAGGATGCACATGGAAACTATGGGTTAGAGTAAGGTATACCCTTAAACCAGGAATTCAAGTCAAAAGCCTATTTAGACAGAAATGGAGAGAACCACCAGAAACAGAAGCAGGAAGCAGACATCCATACTTCAGAATCAAGACCTACTGGTAGAAACAAGGAAGTGGTTGCATTGCCTTAACTAGAGCACACAACCACATAGCTGATCCTAAAAAAAAAAAAAAAAAAAAATTGAAAAAAAAGAAACCATTGCCAAATAAAATCACTAATTATGACTGTCATGTTTCTAGAATCCTTGTTTCAAAATTAAAGAGCCCATTAAATAGCCAGAGATTGCCCTAGAGCCATGCTTGGGTGTGCATAGATGCACCAGGAGTCACGTGAAGCTATAGAATGGACTGGGCATCTCACCTTGGAGCATAATTTTACTCAGTCAGTGTGAAACAAACACTCATTCTTATGGAATAGAATGAAATACTTGCATTAACTTTATAGAAAAAATTGTGATTATTATGGATTACTTTAAACCAAGCCCCCTGATTTCTATTAGATGTGGCTTTTTACTCACCTCTGTGAGTAAAAGCTTCTCAAGGGCCTTAAGGGTATTTGGGTGGGAAAGTATGAGAAGCACGGCCCAAGAAAGAAAGAGAACTTTTAAAATACTTTCTTTTGTATCAGTACATTTATTTGCCCAGCAATTACCACTGTTTGCCTTACTACAATAGTTGATTTTTGCATACCAAGATATAAAAGCCGTTTACCCCAGTTCCCATGTAAATAAGTAAAGGCCTTGATTTTTTTCAAGTGCAAAAATTGAATGGTGTCTCTCTGTGCAGGGTTCACAAATAATTTTCCAGCCTTTCATTTATTTTTTATCATTTGTGACTTTTTAACTTACTGCTAAGGAAGCCCTTTACAAAACAAGCAGATTGTGGGGTGGGGATGGTGCACGTTAAAGCAGAATGAATAAAAAGCCATTTAGATAACTATGTCAGCCTGATAGTAAACTTCTAGATCACTTTGATTGACTTTGATAAGCATTAACAATTGTTTATTTGGTTTTAATAAGAATAACCTTGATCCATTTTAAGGAGAAAATCAAGTATATGTTGGCAGGATTTCAAGGACTGCTTTTTATTTTTAGTGCGCTTACAAGCCTGGCCACCTTAGCTGTGATCTTTTATGTATGTTAAGAAATAACTGCTAAAGTGCTTAAATTGCTATGTGCTGCATTTCTAGTTGTTTTATTTAAACACTGACTTCTCTTTTATTAATTTTTTTTAAAGCCAAGAGTTTATCATTTAAATAAAAATACTTTAGTAGAGCTAGGGCTCAAATATAAAGGTTTTCTATCAAAACAGCCTTTGTTTATTTCTTTAGCAAAAGAACATTGTGAATTTCCAATTGTATGTCATTCAGTATTTCTTAACTTTGTTTCTTTGATGAAATACGATTATTATATTTTTCAGTTTTAAATAATCCGTATTTTATAGAAACTTGCTAGTTGAGTAGATTATTGCCACTATAGCATTATCATTATAGACTCCTATTATTTACCTATGTATTGTCAATTGAGTTACCCATTGACATCAGACAACATTTATCAAGTGGGGACTCCAAAGCATAAAAGATGCTGTCATTTTGCTTCAGAAGCTTTCAACCTGGTTATAGATACAGGGCATTTACAATTAAAAAACAAACAAAAAAAAAACTTTAAAGCACCATAAAATAATATGTAAGTGACTCTATGAGCTTCTTGTGGATAGATATGATGTTCCATGCACCCTGTAAGGCATAACATTTAGCACAGGGCTGGATTCATAGCTCAATAGATAATTACTAATTGAAGTTTCTGTATCACTTTGTAGTGTATATAGTGACTATAATGTAGACAGTGTGTATAATGACTCAGTTGTTAATCAACTGTAAATATGTGTGTATATAAAGATGTCAGGCTGTACTATTGCAGGGAGCTACAGCAGCAGAAACTTCTTCTTTTATACGGAAAAGATACTGATTTAAGTCAATGAGTCAGGTAATAGTAATTATTAAACCTTTGTTTAGGATTGGTGGCACATTAGTTAAGAGCTCAGGCTGCTAACCAAAAGGTCAGCAGTTCGAATCCAGTAGCCACTCCTTGGAAACCCTATGGGCAGTTCTACTGTGTCCTGTAGGGTCGCTGTGAGTCAGAATTAACTCGACAGCAACGGGTTTTTGGTTGGTTTTTTGTTTGTTTAGGATTACGAAATGTATTTTAATAGGTTTGATTAGCTCCACCCATTTAAAAACATGTGCATTCTACATTTGCTAAATAAATGCATCATTTGTATATTGACGAACATTTGTAGGCATCTCTTTGTGTACCTGAACATTTTAGTCAGTGATCCATGGCACCACTGTGGATGCTTACACATTCAAGTCCTGATGACCTCTGCAGCATTTGATGCTGTTCTCCATTCCTTCCTTGTAATTTCACCTCTCTTGTTTTTCATACTTCTACATTTTCTATTTTAATTTTACACTCTCCCTTAGCAGCCTCGTCTACGCCTACACGTTCACAAATTGCTTATAGTTACAACCTCTCTCCTAGACTTCAGTTATGAATTTCTGACAGTTGTTGTTGTTGTTAGGTGCTGTCGAGTCGGTTCCAACTCATAGCGACCCTGTGCACAACAGAATGAAACACTGCCCGGTCCTGCACCATCCTCACAATTGTTGCTATGCTTGAGCCCATTGTTGCAGCCACTGTGTCATTCCATCTTGTTGAGGGTCTTCCTCTTTTTCGCCAACCCTTCATTTTTCCAAGCATGAAGTCCTCCAGGGACTGGTTCCTGCTGATAACATGTCCAAAGTATGTGAGGTGTAGTCTCGCCATCCTTGCTTCTAAGCAGCATTCTGACTGTACTTCTTGCAAGACAGATTTGTTCATTCTTCTGGCAGTCCATGGTATATTCAATATCCTTCGCCAACACCACAATTCAAAGGTGTCAGTTCTTCTTTGGTCTTCCTTATTCATTGTCCAGCTTTCGCGTGCATATGAGGCAATTGAAAATACCATGGCTTGGGTCAGGTGCACCTTAGTCCTCAAGGTGACATCTTTGCTTTTCAACACTTTAAAGAGGTCTTTTGCAGCCAGTTTGCCCAATGCAGTGTGTCTTTTGATTTCTTTCCTGTTGCTTCCATGGATGTTGATTATAGATCCAAGAAAAATGAAATCTGGATGTCCAGCTGGTAAGGTAAACTCAACACATTCAAAAGGGAACTCAGCTGTGAAGTAATGGGACATATAATGGAGTTAGAGTCAGAAAGCCTAAGTTTAAACTCTATGTGTATGATCATAAATCAATTAGTTAACTTGTCTGAACCTCATCTGTAAAATGAGAAAAAAAAATCTATCATAAAAGGTTACTGGTGTATTAGACACGATAATGTGAAATAGAACTAAATAATTAGTTCTTAATTTTTATGTTTTTGTTTTCATCTTCCTGCTCACAAACCACCCCTCCCTTCTGATTCCCTCATTCCTGTCCAGGATCAAGAAACCCTGAAGCCATTCCTGACTCCATTCTCTCCCTCAATGTCCATATCCAAGGAGGTGCCAAGACCCACAGCTTCTCCTCTGTAATGTCTCTTGCATTCTGTCCCTTCTGTCCATTGTGACCTCCACACAGGCATTCATAACCCCCACCTAGACTATTGGTACAACACCTAGCACAGTGCCTGCATGTAGGAGGCACTTAGTATTCATTAATCAATCAATATAGGTTCCTAAATGGTTTCCCATATGATCCCTGTTGGCATGCTTCCTATGCAGAGAGCACTCCGTTAAAATAATAAAAAACCCTCTGGTAGCTACCTGTTACCTTCCAAATTTCATTCAAACTCTTCACTCCAATATTCAGTGTCCTCCACTGTATGGTCTCTAAACTATCCTAACTCCTTTCAGACCTCTTCCGAGTCAGATAAACTGTGTACCTCACTGCTCTCAGAACATAGCTGGTACTTCACCGCTCAAGTGGTTTTGTTTGTTCAGCTTCCTTTACCCAGAATGCCATTATATTCACCACTGTCTGTCAAAACTTGCTTTTTCTTCAAGGCTCACATCAAGAGCCACTCTTCTGTGAGACATGTTCTTATAATCTCCTTCAGATATGCTTATTATTGTTTTTTAATCTTCATAGTCTGAAATGTATCTCTCCTATTCTCTGTTACAGTTTTGCTTATACTTGTCCAACTCTTTTCCTCCCAATTGGTTTATAAACTCAATGAAGATAGAGACTAACATTTTTAGTTTGTTCATTTGTTCAGCACACATCCACTAAGCTTCTTTATGGGCCAGATGCTGTGTTAGATGCTAGAGGTAAAAGTGAAATGAGACATGGTTCCTGCCCTAATCAAGCCTGTGTTCTGGTGGGGGAGACTATGTCATCAAAACAGTAATAGATTCTAGGATAATTGTGTGTATGGAGAATAAGAACATTTAAAGCAGAATAGGGGTTTACAGAAAATTTTATGGAAGTAAGGACACTTGAGGAAGGTGCCTTGATCTGAGTTTTGAAGTGAGGATCCCAAAGCAGATAGAAGTTAACTATGCAAAGAATTGGGGGAAGGACTTTCCAGACGAGGGAAATAGCACGTTCAAAGGTATGTAAATAGTGTAATACATTTGGGGAACTACCAGTGGTTTCACATGAGAGGGGTTTGATTATTAAGGGCTGGTGAGCTAGGCTAGTAGTTTGAATTTTGCCCCTAAAGGCAAAGTTAAGGTGTGGCAGATTTATGTATTATTTTATATTAATTCCCAGAGAGTCATCATTTTAGATTCACACTAAAAAACTGCGTATACCTCGGGTTGGTAATGACATGCTCTCAAGCAGCACATTTTCAGCAGTGCTGTGGGGAGTTGTCATCCTCTATGAGGTACTGATAATATTGAAAGTTGCAGTACATCTCTATCATCATAAATCTAGTTCTCCCTCCTCCAGCGGTATACCAGCACTCTGTGAATGATGTGTTCTCATCCCCAGTATGGCCAGGTGACTGAATCTTAGTGATTAATTACTTTACTTCTGTATCCCCAGATAGCACAGAGTCCATGCCCTCTTAGCACTAGGGTTTCCTATATCCAGGGCTTAAGGAGCCCTGGTGGCACAAATGGTTAAGCGCCTGGCTGCTAACTGAAAGGCTGACAGTTCAAACCCACCCAGCAGCTCTGCAGAAGAAAGACCTGGTGATCTGCTTCTGTAATGATTATAGGCAATAAAACCCTATGGGAGGTAGTTCTACTCTGTCACATGGGGTCACTATGAATCGGAATCAATTCAGTGGCACTCAGCAACAACAGCAGCAGGAATTCCATGTGAGGTAGGACTCAGCTACTGGGGACTGGGCAAAGAAAAGCTCCATGGAAGGATCATACCCCATGGAGTTTCCCTGTACCCATTACTGGTCCCTGCATTCCTGGGGGACTGTACTAAAAGCTAGTCATTGTCCAGTCATCACTTCCACTGACTTTTGGGAACTCTCAAACCCTACAAAAATGTCCACTATATAACTTAAACCTTATCCAAAATGGCTATAGCACTAATTTCTACGTGAGAGTTTCAGTGGTTGCAGGACGTGTTGTTTAGGGAGACTTGACTGATTTAGCACCAGCAAATGATCCCTCTATAGGAGGGAAGGTAAGTTTCTCACACCAGATGTTGATGTGACTGTTTAGCCATAGCTCTGAACAAGTTAGTAGACATCGTGCTGGACTGCAACACTATTTTTATCTGTCTTCTCTGTCAAGACTGTGAGCTCCTCTGGAATTAGTATGGTTCAGACAGCAAACTTTTCCACTCTAAAGGAGAAGTAATCGGGCAACTCCTGGTTGCAGTGGTTCAGTCTTTGCTAGCGAAAAAGGCAGATGCTCTAAGTTAGGAGCTCAGATTCTAGACTCAGGGAGAGACTACCCATCAGAAAGCTTACCTTTGTGATCATAGCTCACACCCAGGTTCAGGCCCTAGTTGATTATGTAGGTGAGAACCTAGACATCTCATCAAAGGCAAATGTATCCTGTGTAGGATCACTTACTTTCTTCTCAAATTGATCCATTTTCTGATCTCATCTTAATCTAAATTCTGTGCTACTTTAAGATAGGGCCAGAATTACTGCGAGCATGGCCAGGTGAAGGCAGCAGAGAGTAACGGAGCACTTCAGTTCTTCTTGAGTTCTTCACATACTTGGTTCTTGCTTCTTCTCTAGTTCTTAGCTCAAGTATCTTCTCTGAAAGATCTTCCCTGAGACCATATCTAAAGTAGCCCACTCCATTCTTTACTCTGACCTTCTCTTTCTTAAAAACACTTACAAGTTTAGAAGTTGTTTTATTTATGTCTTAGTTTATTTTTCGTCTACCCTCTTGGAATCTAGGCTCCATGAGAGCAGGGACTCTTTCTCCTTCATTTTTATATCTCTAGTTGGGAAGTTATTGCAATGGTTCAACTGAGAGATGATAGTGAATTGAACTAGGGTAGTAATGGTGGTATTGATGAAACTTGGTTGTATTCAGGAAATATTTTAGATGTAGAGCCAAACAGACTGCTGAAAAATTGGATATTGGTGAGAAAGAGAGAAGAAGCAAGGATTATTCTTGGGTTTTTAACCTAAGTTACCAATTAGATGATGGTCCCGTGGACTGCGATGGAGAACACTCAGGAGGAGCAGGTTTGGGGACAGGTGTTGAATAAATTAGTTGGAGAGGACTATTATATATACAAGTGGCTATATCAAATAGGCAGTTGGATATTCAAGTCTGGCTGTATCTAGCTAAGTTGGTGTTTTATAATCATATGATAGTAGGTGTGACTGCAAGTTCTTTGTTTGGTGAGACAGCACAAAAACACTTGGATAAATGAAAGGGAGGCTCATTAGTTACAGCTCCAAACCAGAGAAGACTACCAAGGAGGGCCACACAGGGTGTTATACCCAGGGACAGGGTAACAGCAAGCTGGAATTGTGGGAGATGTCTTCTGTATGGCAAGCAGTTTGGGGTTAGATAGGTTTCACAGGCTTCATGGGGATTTGGTATTTTGAACAATTCTGCAGGTTCAGGGGCATAGGGGCTGTCCCTAGTTGTTTGGTACCAGGCCTTGAGGCAATAGGACAGGTACATAGTGGCCCCATCTTGTGAGAGCCCAGTAAATGAACAGGTTGGACTGTAGACTGACTGGACTCCAGCCAGGGCCTCAAAACTGGATCAAAACAGTATTTCAAGAAAAAAAACTATGTTACAGTTGAGTAGCAATCAACGTTGGAAATAAAATGTTGAAATTTATATGTATAAAGCCAAGGTATCAGGGGAAAGTATTCATGGAAACAAAAGGAGAGCCAAAGATTGATCCCTGGGGTGCTCCAACATTTAGAAGTCCTGTATAAAGAAAACCATTAGGGAGCAGCCAATAAGAGGAAAGCCAGGAATATGTAGTTTCCCTATAATCAAAAAACAAAAGTATTTCAGGTAGGGGAATTGCTCAACCAACATAGCTTTTAGTCAGAATAAATATATAATAAATAATAAAAATGCTCATTATTTTTTATGTTTCAAAATTAAGCATCTCTTTTAGTGATTGAATAAATCTTCTCTATTTGAATGAAGGAGAAAAGACCTCTGGTGATCTGCTCCCATAAAAATTTCAGCTTAGGAAACCCTGTGGGGCAGGTCCACTCTCTCCTGTGGATCGATGTCTTAGTCATCTAGTGCTGCTATAACAGAAATACCACAGGTGGATGGCTTTAACAAAGAGAAGTTTATTCTCTCATAGTCCAGTAGGCTACAAGTCCAAATTCAGGGTGTCAGCTCCAGGAAGGTCCTTGTGATGCATCAGTCTTCTCTTGGTCTGGGAGCATCTCAGCACAAGAACCTCAGGTCCAAATGATGGGCTCTGCTCCCAGCACTGCTGTCTTGGTTTTGTGAGGTTCCCATGTGTCTCTGCTTGCTTCTCTCTTTTGTATCTCAAAAGAGATTGGATTAAGACACTGTCTAATCTTGTAAACCTCATCAATATAACCTCCTCATAGTGATAAAGTTTACAACACATAAGGAAATCACATCAGGTTTACAAAATGGTACACAATCATACAATACTGGGAATCATGACCCAGCCAAGTTGACAGATAATTTTAGGGGATACAGTTCAATTGATAACAATCGCTATGAGTCTGAATCAACTTGGTGGCACACAACAACATTTGAACCAAAACAAAGTTATTATGTGACCATATATCTTCAGGAAAAACACAAAATCTGAGCTTTAACTTTTAAATTTTATTATGTATAACTTTGTGTTCTTCAACATATTAAGGAAAATATGTTATTCTCTTTGCATATATTCTGTATTCCCATATAGGTTTAATTCCTGTTATGAATTAATTCTGTCACGGTTTTGTACATGGGACTTCAGAATGTATGGCATTACAGGAGTGAAAGTAAAACGTGTCATTAAAGTTAACAACCGTATTCTGAGACTAAAATTTGAAGACAAATTCCAGAAGTTTTTGGACAATGAAGATATGCATGATTCAGAGTAAGAATTTAGATTTTATAAGGAATATCTTTACAAAGTTCAATTTTATTTTATTAAAAAAAAAATTCTGTCTGTTTTAAAAGTTTACAATATTGAAAATGCACCCTGTTAGTAAACATTTCCTTTACATGCATCTCTTATGGCTAGTATGACCTCATTGGGCCCCTTTCTGAGAGTGGAGAGGAGTGGAGGTATTAATGATGACGCTGGCATATCTGATGTAAATGGAAAATATTACAAGCAGGACAGATGGTCACCTTACGTACGGTTAAGATTTTATAAAATCAATTCTAAAATTTTCTCTATTTCAATTGTTTTTAAGGAGCTATCGAAAGATGCTGGAATGCCTTTTTTATGTTTTTGATCCCGAAGTTACCGTGAAGACAAAGCATCTATTGCAAATACTTGAAAAAGGATTCAAAGAGAATGAAACAAGCAAGGTAGCATAAATTGTTTTTTAGACTAATGCATTCTTCCTAATGATTAATGCTTTGCCACTGGTTCCAATGATTTTATCTGTATTTATAGCAAACTTCTGCTGTTTCACATAAAGCTTAGTGTTGTCATAGAAAGCATAGTATCTTCCCTCTTCAGATTCTACCAAGGTAAGTCTATTAATGACTTTATTTGCCTCACTCTACTTAATCTTTCTTGGTATCTTATTTTTAAAATCTACTTCTTTAATCTGTTATAAATATGTTATAAGTCTTTAATATGTTATAAACTCTCTGGAATCTTCTCCATCTTGAAGAAATCCATTCATTTAACTCTGCTGAGTTTTCTAGCTATCAGCCTGTTTTCCTCTTTCCTTTCACTGCCACCATTTTTAATTCTCTGCTTTATTATCCCCACCTAGCTGCTGACATTACTTATCCCTGGTTACTCTTGATCTCTAAAATATTCAGTCAACCTCTCTCAGTTCCACCCTCTTGGTGAGACAACCACATTACACTGGTATAGAGCAGTACTACCTAGCCCTTTTTCACATCATGGCACACATAAAATAATAATATTACTGCATTTGAACCCTGGCTTTATCACTCACCAGGTATGTGAAGCTGGTGAGTAGTAGAATGAAGATAATACTTCACAGAATTGGTGTTAGGATTCAGTGAAATAATGTATGAAAAAGTTCTTAGACCAGTGCCTGGCACATAGAAAATGTTGATAAGTTTTACCATTATTGTCTGAAACATTTGATGCACTTGACTGCTCTCTCCTTTTTGAAACTTTCCGTATCATCCATGATAATGTGCTGTCATTACTCTCCTCTCTTGTCGATTGTCCTGTTTGTCTCCTTTTTCTTCATCTTACCTGTAACATGAGAATCCCACAAAATTAAAGTTTCCTTTCGTGCCTTTTTTCTCCACACACCATCAATTACTCTCATTGTTAAGATCCTAGAAATGGGAACATAAATGACTAGAAAATTACTGTGTAGTATATAGAAGATCAGGTAAGTTAGATTTCTATGTCATCATGTTCACAGAATGAGTAAAGGTAAACCCTTAAGTTCTGCATTGTTTGAGATATGGGTTCTGATTAAAAAGAAAAATTATCGCAAACAGTGTAGAAGAGAGGTTTGGCTTAAGTTTGTGGGTCTTTGTAAGGCAGAGGGCTGACTAGAGTAGAGAAGAAGAAACTTTGACTGGAAGACATTTGAGGTTGAGTCCACCTCTAGGCTGAAGAGGAGGATAACCTGAATATTGAGGGTAGAAGAGTATGGATTCTTGACTAAATCTGCTTACATGGCTCAAGTTTATACCTTTCAGATATTTTCTTTGCTACCCAAGGACTTAGACTTAGCCATAAGGAGTATCATTCTTTCTCTTTTGGCCTTCTCCAGAACCTGCATTTTTAGCCAGCCTATCTCCTGATCTCTACTCTGACACCCACAGCTGCCATTTCTATGTGGCTAATCTGTCTTATCTTCTTATACCACATGTCTAAAACCAGCCTTTAATCTTTTGCCCATAAGCAACTCTTTCCCAGCCTTCTTTCTTTAATTCTACTAACAATGCTATCATTCCCTCCCTAATCATTTACTATTTCTAGTAACTCTTCCTTTACCATATTACTTGAATTTTTTCTTTCCCTCCCTATTCCCATTGCCTGCTGCCACTTTATTCCCTTGGAACATTCCTTCTAAATCTTTGTTAGTAGTTTCTTAACAGGCAACCCTGCCCTTGGTTACACTCTCTTTTCCTTCCGTCTTTTCCAGTACAGGCTGATGAATCTTTCCTAAAACGTTACCTTCATTGTGTACATTGCGTTTTGCCTATGATGAGAAACCTTCAGTAATTCCCCTATTATGTACAATAATGAAGTCCAAATTTCTCTGCCTGGCATTTAAGGCCTCTTACTTACATTTGGGAACATGGAATTAAGTGGAAGCTAGATTGTGATGTACAATCATCTAGCTTCCACCTAACTTCGTGTTCCCAAAAATCCCAAATGAAGTATGTACTTGTGTAATTCTCCTAAACACACCTCAGTGCCATGCTTCCTTTGATGAAATGCTGTCTTCTGCTTTTTCCCTGTGGCAAACTTACTCAGCTCCAGGGCTTCCTCCTCTGTGAAGTCTTTATTGAATTCATAAACAGTAGAAACTCTCTTACCTAGTTTTCAGGTTAATCAAAAAGTCAATTAAAATGAGAAACTATAAACAAATTATTTACTTAATAAACCTTTTATTATAACTTAAATAATAAATTTACATTCATTTGTCAGTCTTTTTATGTAGGGCCAAAGCCTTTGAGTATGATATTGGAACTCTGGGTAGTCTTTCTTGCATCAGCTACAACTATATTGCAGATTAATTTTGGTTTCTTTAAAGTTGAACATGAACTTAAAGATTATTGCAAAGTAATTTGAGTGCAAGAATCAATCTGGCTTATGTAACCTCCTTGCCACCAACAAACATTTGCATTTACCGCACCTACACACACAGCTCGAGAAGACAAAGTAAAGTATTGTGGGGAAATATGGAAAGACCTGGAGTTAGAAAACCAAAAAGGAAGAACATGCTCAACATTTCTTAAGCTGAAAGAACTGAAGAAAAATTCAAGCCTTAAGTTGCAATATTGAAGGATTCTACGAGCAAAATATTGAACGATGCAGGAAACGTCAAAGGAGGGTAGGGGAATACACAGAGTCATTATACTGGAAAGAATTGGTTGACATTCAACCATTTCATGAGGTAGCATATGATTGAGAATCAATTGGTATTGAAGGAAGAAGTCCAAGCTGCACTGAAGGCATTGGTGAAGAACAAGTGTCCAGAAATTGACGGAATACCAATTGAGATGTTTCAACGAATGGATGCAGTGCTGGAAATGTCCACTCGTCTATGCCAAGAAATTTGGAAGACAGCCACCTGGCCAACTAACTGGAAGAGGTCCATATCTGTGCCCATTCCAAAGAAAGGTGATCCAACAGAATGCAGAAATTATCGAACAATATCATTAATATCACACCCAAGTAAAATTTTGCTGAAGATAATTCAAAATCGGTTGCAAGGGTACATCAACAGGGAACTGCCAGAAATTCAAGCTAGATTCAGAAGAGGACGTAGAATGAGGAATATCATTGCTTATGTCAGATGGATCCTGGCTGAAAGCAGAGAATACCAGAAAGATGCTTACCTGTGTAAACATTTATTGACTATGCAAAGGCATTCGACTGTGTGGATCATAACAAATTATGGATGGCATTGCAAAGAATGGAAATTCAAGAACACTTAAGTGTGCTCATGCAGAACCTGTACATAGACCAAGAGACAGTTGTTTGAACAGAACAAGGGGATACTGCGTGGTTTAAAATCAAGAAATGTATGTGTCAGGGTTGTATCCTTTCACCATACTTATTTAGTCTGTATGTGAGCAAATAATCCAAGAAGCTGGACTGTATGAACAAGAACATGGCATCAGGTTTGGTGGAAGACTCATTAACAACCTGCGATATGCAGATGACACAACCTCGCTTGCTGAAAGCAAAGAGAACTGGAAGCATTTAGATTCAAAGATCAAAGACTACAGTATGAATTATACCTCAACATAAAACAAAAATCCTCACAACTGGACCAATAAGCAACATCATGATAAATGGAAAAATTACTGAAGTTGTCAAGGATTTCATTTTTCTTGGGTCCACAATCAATGCCCATGGAAGCAGCAGTCAAGAAATCAAATGACATATTGCATTGGGCAAATCTGCTGCAAAAAACCTCTTTAAAGTGTTGAAAAGCAAAGATGTCACTTTGAGGACTAAGATGCGCCTGACCCAAACCATGTTTTCAGTTGCCTCATATGTATGGGAAAGCTGGACAATGAATATAAGGAAGACCAAAGAACTGGTGCCTTTGAATTATGGTGTTGGCAAAGAATGTTGAGTGTACCACAGACTGCCAGAAGGACGAACAAGTCTGTCTTGGAAGAAGTACAGCCAGAGTGCTGCTTGGAAGTGATGGCAAGACTTCATCTCACATACTTCGGTCATGTTATCAGGAGGGACTAGTCCCTGGAGAAGGACATCATGCTTGGTAAGGTAGAGGATCAGCGAAAAAGAGGAGGACGACCCTCGACAAAATGGATTGACACAGTGGGTGCAAAAATGGGCTCAAACATAGCAACCATTGTGAGGATGCCACAGGACCGGGAAGTGTTTTGTTCTGTTGTACATAGGGTACAACAGAGTTGGAACAGGGTAAACGGCACCTAACAACAACAACACAGATACACTGACAGAAGATTTAGTGATTAGCCTTCATTGAGTCTTACCAAAGTTTTCCACTTAGTTTTCTTAGAAATAACTCTTGTTCTTTCTCATATTCCATTGCTTTATGTAATGTACATAATTTCATTAACAAGTACAACTGACCTAAAAAGTTTGCAGATAAAATGAACTGATTCTTGGTAAGCATACAGTACAACTGGGTGGAATAGAAGTACATCAGTGTTTTAAAAAATACCCTTATCCTGAACTATCACTAGACTGTGGGTTATAGAGAGAGTGGAAAATACTGGTTAGTCTTGCAGTTTGGTTAAGTGAGGATTGACTACAAGAGATCAGTTGAGAATTTTTATTGTAGGGTATTTGTTATATTGAAATGTAATCATTTGTGTGCATTTCCTTACTAGCCTTTGAGGACAGGGACTTTGAGAATAATTTCTCAGTAGAAATCTGATGAATGAATGGATAGTCTGTTAGGTAGGTGGATGAATGACAATCACACCTACTTTTGTACCTCATATGTTTCCTCCTTTTAAAAATACTTTCCTTTTAGTTTTCTGCTTATTTGAATTATATCTAATCTTTAAGGCCTAGTCATGATCCGATTTTCTCTACAAACTCTTTCCTATTCACTTCAGTTTAAAAGTGTATTTTATTTAATACATCTTTTGATGGCTTGTATGTTTAATTATTGAGTATAATTCCTGTCTTTCGAGAACCAAGACTATGCTGTAGCCTCACAGTGCCATGAACATAGGTTTATCCAGTGAATATTTAATGTTTATTGGAAGTCTGAGGTTACTTAACTGGAATGTGGAATTTGTGGTAGTATGAGCCACATTTAATTTTTTTTTTTAATTGTACTGCAGGTGAAGGCTTACAGAACAAATAGTTTCTCATGAAACAGTAGTACACATATTGTTTTATTACATTGGTTAACAACCCCACAACATGTCAACCCTCTAACTTCTCAACCTTTTTTTTTTGGGTGAAAATACATATAGCCAAAGATACACCATTTCAAAAATTTCTACACGCACAGTTCAGTGACATTGACTATGCTCTTCCAATTGTGCTGCTATGCTCACTTAAGATGAAGGCTTACAGAACAAAATAGTTTCTCATTTAACAGTTACTACACGTTGCCCTATGACAATGGTGAACAATCTCACAACACATCAACAATATCCTTACTCAACCTTGGGTTCCCTATCACCAGCTTCCTTGTCCCCTTCTGCCTTCTGGCCCTTGTCACTGCACTGCTGTACCTCATTAGTCCCATTTAGTTTTACGGGGCTGTCCACTCCCAGGCTGAATGGTGAACCTCGGAGATAACGTCACCACTGAGCTAAAAGGGTCTCTGGGGGCCATACTCTCAGGGTTTCTCCAGTCTCCTTTAGGCCAGTAAATCTGGTCGTTTTTATGTGAGTTAGAATTATGTTCTACATCCTTCTCCAGCTCTGTCCAGAAACCTCTGTTGTGATCCTGGTCAGAGCAGTCAGTGGTGGTAGCCGGGCACCATCTAGCTGTACTGGACTCAGTCCGGTGAAGCCTTGGTAGCTGTGGACCATTAGTCCTTCAGACTAATCTTTTCCTTGTATCCTGTTCTCTTCATTCTCCCTTGCTCCCGAAGGGATGAGACCAGTGGAGTATCTTAGATGGCCGCTCACAGGCTTTTAAGACCCCAGACACTACTCAACAAGGTAGAATGTAGAACATTGTCTTTATAAACTGTGTTATGCCAATTGAGCTAGATGTTCCCAAGACCATGGTCCCCACAGCCCTCCTCCCAGAAATTCAGTCGAGGGAGTTTGGATGTGTCTATGGGGCTTCCATGACCTTTCCTTATACAAGTTGTGCTAGTTTTCCCTGTATTGTGTACTGTCTCACCCTTCACCCAAGATACCACTTATCTGTTGCCTATTTAGTATTCCACCCCCCCAGCCCTCCCATCCCTGGTAACCAACAAAGATTGTTAGATTTTGTGTGTGAACTTTTTCATGGGTTTTTACAATAGAGGTCTCATAAAATATTTTTCCTTTTGTAATTGACTTATTTCACTGAGCATAATGTCCTCCAGTTTCATCCATGTTATAAGATGCTTCACAGATTCATTGTTCTTTCTCATTGCGTAGTACTCCATTGTGTGTATGTACCATAGCTTGTTTATCCATTCATCTGTTGATGGGCATCTAGGTTGTTTCCATCATTTTGCTATTGTGAACAATGCTGCCATGAACATAGGTGTGCATATGTCTATTTGAGTGACGACTCTTATTTCTCTAGGATATATTCCTAGGAGTGGGATTGCTGGTTTGAATGGTATGTCTATTTCTAGCTTTCTGAGAAAACGCCATATCATTTTCCAAAATGGTTGTATCATTTTGCATTCCCACCAGCAGTGCATAAGAGTTCCCATCTCCCCGCAGCCCTCCAACATTTGTTATTTCCAGTGTTTTTGAAGTGTGCCGGTAATGCCGGGGTGAGATGGTGTCTCATTGTGGTTTTAATTTGCATTTCTCTGATGGCTAGTGATTGCGAACATTTCCTCATGTGTCTGTTGGCCATTTGAATGTCTTCTTTGGTGAAGTGTCTGTTCATTTCCTTTGCCCATTTTTTAATAGGGTTATTTGTCTTTTTGTTGTAGAGGTGTTGGATTTTCTTGTAGATTATGGAGATTAGACCTTTGTCTGCCTTGTAGTGTCCAGAAATTTTTTCCCAGTCTGTATGTTCTCTTTTGACTCTTTTGGTGAAGTCTTTTGAAGAGCATAGGTGTTTGATTTTTAGAAGATACCAGTTGTCTAGCTTATCTATTGGGGTTTGTGCATTGATGGTTATGGTTTGTATCCTGTTAATGCCATGTATTAAGGCCTGTAGTGTTGGTCCTATTTTTTCTTCTATGAACTTTATATATAGTTTTTGGCTTTATATGCAGGTCTTTGATCCATTTTGAAGTAGTTTTTGTATATGGCGTGAGGTATGGGTCCTGTTTCATTTTTTGGCATGTGGATATCCAGTTTTGCCAGCACCATTTGTTAAAAAGACTCTCTTTTCCCCATTTGATGGACTTTGGGCACTTGTCGAAGATTAGGTGACTGTAGGTGCATGGATTTACATCTGGGTTCTCAATTCTGTTCCATTGGTCAATGTATCTGTCGTTATACCAGCACCTGTCTGTTTTGACTACTGTAGCTGTATAGTAGGTTCTGAAGTCAGGTAGTGTGAGTCCTCCAACTTTATTCTTCGTATTCAGTAGTGCTTTACTTATTTGGGGCTTCTTCCCTTTCCATATAAAGTTAATGATTAGTTTTTCCATCTGTTTGAAGAATGTTGTTGGTATTTGGATAGGGATTGCATTGTATTTGTAAATTGCTTTGGGTAGAATTGTCATTTTCACAATGTTGAGTCTGCCTATCCATGAGCATGGTATGTTTTTCCATTTACGTAGATCCCTTTGGGTTTCATGCAGTAGTGTTTTGTAGTTTTCTTTGTATAGGTCTTTTACATCCCTGGTCAGATTTATTCCTAAGTATTTTATCCTTTTAGGGGCTATTGAAAATGGTACTGTTTTCCTGATTTCCTTTTCATGTTCTCCTTATCGGTGTATAGGAATCCAACTGATTTTTGAATGTTTATCTTGTATCCTGCTATTCTGCTGAATCTTTCTGTTAGTTCCAGTAGATTTCTCGTGGAGTCTTTAGGGTTTTCTATGTATAGTACCATATCATCTGCAAACAGGGACAGTTTAACTTCTTCATTATCAATTTGGATGCCCTTTATTTCTTCTTCTTGCCTTATTGCTCTAGCTAGAACTTCCAGCACAATGTTAAATAGGAGTGGTGATAAAGGGCATCCTTGTCTTGTTCCTGTTTTTAAGGGGAATGTTTTCAGCCTCTCTCCATTAAGAATGATGTTGGCTGTTGGTTTCGCATAGATGCCCTTTATTATGTTGAGAAATTTCCTTTCTATACCTATTTTATGGAGAGTTTTTATCAGGAATGGGTGTTGGACTTTTTCAAATGCCTTTTCTGCATCAATTGAGATGATCATGTGATTCTTTTCTTTCCTTTTATTTATGTGGTGGATTACATTGATTGATTTTCTAATGTTGAACCATCTTTGCATACCTGGTATGAATCCTACTTGGTCGTGGTGTATTATTTTTTTGATATGATGCTGAATTCTATCAGCTAGAATTTTGTTCAGAATTTTTGCATCTATATTCATGAGAGATATTGGTCTGTAATTTTCTTTTTTTGTGACGTCTTTGCCTGATTTTGGTATCAGCGTTATGCTGGCTTCATAGGATGAATTTGGAAGCGTTGCTTCCTCTTCCGTGCTCTGAAATAGCTTGAGTAGTACTGGTACAAGCTCTTCTGTAAATGTTTTATAGAATTCTCCAGTGAAGCCATCTGGGCCAGGGCTTTTTTTGGTTGGGAGTTTTTTTATTACCTTTTCAATCTCTTCTCCTGTTATGGGTCTGTTCAGGTTTTCAACATCACTTTGTTGTAGTTTGGGTAGGCCGTGTGATTCTAGAAATTTATCCATTTCCTCTAGGTTTTCAAATTTGTTAAGAGTATAGTTTTTCATAATATTCTGTTATAATCCTTTTTATTTCAGTTGGGTCTGTTGTAAGGCCCCATTTCATTTTTTATTTGGGTTATTTGTGTCCTCTCCTGTTTTTCTTTTGTCAGTCTGGCCAGTGGTTTGTCGATTTTGTCGATTCTTTCAAAGAACCAACTTTTGGTTTTGTTGATTCTTTCTATTGTTTTTCTGTTCTCTATTTCATTTATTTCTGCTCTGATCTTTACTATTTCCTTTCTTCCGGTGGTTGTGGGCTTTTTTTGCTGTTCTTTCTATTTGTTTGAGTTCTGTAGTTAATGTTTTGATTTTGTCCCTTTCTTCTTTTTTGATATGTGCATCTATTGCTATAAATTGTCCTCTGAGGACTGCTTTTGCTGTGTCCCAAAGGTTTTGTTATGATCTGTTTTCATTCTCAATTGATTCTAGGAATTTTTTGATTCCATCTCTGATTTCTTCTATTACCCAGTGGTGTGTAAGCAGGGTATTATTCAGTTCCCATGTAATTGATTTTTGTTCCTTGCTCTTTCTAGTGTTAATTTCTACCTTGATGGCACTGTGGTCAGAGAAGATACTTTGAATTATCTCAACGTTTTGGATCTTGCTGAGGATTGCTCTGTGGCCTAAGATGTGGTCTATTCTGGAGAACGTTCCATGTGCATTGGAAAAGAATGAGTGATGGAGTGTTCTATATATGTCTATGAGGTCAAGTTGGCTGATTGTGCCCTTTAGGTCTTCTGTATCTTTGCTGAGTTTCTTCTTAGTTGTTCTGTCCTTTACTGAGAGTGGTGTGTTGAAGTCTCCTACTATTATTGTGGAACTGTCAATTTCTCTTTTCAGTGTTGTTAGAGTTTGTTTTATGTATTTTGGAGCCCTGTCATTGGGTGTGTAGATGTTTATTATGGTTATGTCTTCATGATGGATCATCCCCTTAATCATTATATAGTGTCCTTCTTTGTCTTTTATGGTAGATTTTGTTTTAAAGTCTATTTTATCTGAGATTAGAATTGCCACTCCTGCTCTTTTTTGGTAGTTGTTAGCTTGATATATTTTTTTCCAACCTTTGACTTTTAATCAATTCACATCTTTGTTTCTAAGGTGTGTCTCTTGTAGACAGCATATTGATGGATCCTGTTTTCTTATCCATTCTGTCACTCTCCGTCTCTTTATGGGTGCATTGCATCCATTTACATTCAGTGTAATTATCGATAGATGTGAGTTTGTTGCTGTCATTTTGTAGTGCTGTTTTTTGTGGTGCTGAAGTTGTCTTTGTTCTTCTTATTCTCTTGTGCTGAGTTACCTTTGTTTGTGGATTTTGTGTTCATTTCTTTTGTTTTTGTAGGTTTTGTTTTTGCTGAGACTTTGTTTTTCCTCTTTTTTTTATGTTTGTTAACTTTCTTTGTGGCTACCATGAATTTTACCCTTATCTTTCTAAGTTTGAAGCAGTTTGTTATTACTTGGTATCGCCTTGCCTTCCTCTCCATTAGAAGGTTCTGTACCTATGCTGTTTATTCCCTCTTTTATTGTTTTGATGTTGTTGTCATTTACTGATTAACTGCTCTGATTCCCTGTTGTATTTCTTTTGGTTTTGGATAGTCCTCGAGAGTTCGCTTCCTAGGTTGGTATCTTGCGGGTACGATCCTGCATCCTAGATTCTGTCTGTGAGCTGAAGTTGTTTGTCCTCAGATCGAAGAACTCCGTTTAATAATTCTTGTAAGTTTGGTTTGACTTTTACATATTCCCTTAATTTTGTTTATCTGGGAATGACCTAATTTTACCATCAAATTTGAACGAGAGTTTTGCAGGATATATTATTTTTGGCTGGCAGTTTTTATCTTTCAAGATTTTATATATGTCATCCCATTGCCTCTTGCCTGCATGGTTTCTGCCGAATAATCCGAGCTTAGTCTTATTGTTTCTCCTCTGTATGTGACTTCTTGTTTTTCACGAGCTGCTCTCAGGATTCTTTGTTTGTCTTTGGTTTTGGTGAGTGTGATTATGATATGCCTTGGTGATTTTCTTTTGGGGTCTCTCCTGTATGGGGTTCGTTGAGCTTCTTGGATGGCCAGCTTTTCATCTTTCATGATACTGGGGAAGTTTTCTGTCAGCAGTTCCTCAATGACCCTCTCTGTGTTTTCTCCCCTTGTTCTGGAATTCCAATCACTTGCAAATTTTTGCTTTTGATATTATCCGACATAACTCTCAGGGTCTCTTCATTTTTCTTTGTTCTTTTTTCTGAGTTTTCCTGAAACAGAGTTGTATCCAAGTGTGTGTCTTCAATTCCACTGATCCTGTCTTCCACTGTTTCAAATCTGCTTTTCAGCCCTTCTGTGACACCGTCCATTTCTGAAATCTTGTTGTTTATCGTTTGGATTTCTAATTGTTGTCTTTGTGTAATTTCTAGTTGTGAATTGATTTTGGCATTTTGTTCCTGCATTATTTTCCTGAAATCTTCCAATTTTTTGTCTGTATTTTCCATGAATTTGTCTATTTTTTCCTCGTGTTTGTCAGCTTTTTGCCTCAGCTCTTGGAGAATACTGAGTATTAGTGATTTGAATTCCCTATCAGGTAGTTCTAGTGCATTTTCTTCCACTGGAAAGTCATCTGGTGTTTTATTTTGGATGCCTACTGGAACCATCCTGTCCTGTTTTTGTAAATGTTTTGTTATTGTCTGCTGTCTTCGGGGCATTCAGTAGTTATTTTTCTCGTTTTTTGATTGTAGATTTGTTTGTTTTGACCCTTTCAAAAAAAAAAATGTCTGTGTCTGAGCAGGCGGACTGTGTGTTCTTTGTTGTTTGCTTGTCTGTGGGCACAATATTTTTTGCCTCTTTCTCCAGTTGGCAGGGTCAGTCACTCAGACATGGCACGGCAGGTCAGGTCTAGCTGAAGAGAAGTTACTGGGATGGGTTGTCTGTGGCACTCACTACATCCACCAGGGCGGGTCGGCAATCAGTGCAGGGCAGGTTCCAGTACGCTGTGCCTGTGCTGCTTGGTGGTGTGATATAAAGCGCACGGTGCAGGTAGGCAGGATGTAGCAGGGAGATTGTTATGTGTGGAGCTAAGATGGATATGGGAGAGAGGAGAGAGGAACAGGAGCCAAAAATATACAAACAAACAAAAAAGAATGCTATGGGAGCTTGCCGTTGAGTGGAGAGATGAGAGACTATGAAATGGAGAAAAACAGAAAGGGGAAGAGGAAGAAAAGAAAAGAATGAATAAATAAAAATCAGAAAGGTTAAAGAAACACAAAGTTCCCAGGGATCCCACCGGTGCAGCTATGAGGTCTGGGGAAGTTGCTCTCAGGTGTTGCAGTACAGCCTGGCCAAAAGGTGCAGAGGCATACAAAGCCTGGTATTCAGGGAACAGTAAGAGAAGGAAGATATAATAGAGAGACGAGAAACTGAGTAATGAAGAAAGACAAAAAGGGAAAAAGAGGGAAAAGAAAACAAAACAAATTAAAAAAAAAACAAAAAACGAAAGAACAAGAAAAGCCCCTGAAAAAACAGATAAAAAAGAAAAAACAATGAAAAAAGAAATGCCCTCAGAGATCCTTCTGTACTGTGCAAGCCGAGTGGGTAGTCTCCTTGCCACGCAGCACCGCCTGGCCAGAAAGGGCTCCCAACTCAAGAAAAGGAAAAGAAAACAAACAATTCAAAACAAACAAACGAATAAAAGCCCCGGGATCCCACCAGCACGGCAGCCCAGACCAGGAAGCAGCTCCACACTCGAATGGAGCTCCACAGCCCCTCAGGAAGAAGCAAAGATGGCACATGGAGCCAGGTATTTGAGCGAAAGGAGGAGGAGGTGGTGAGAGGTAAGGAAGAAATCAAAAGAAGCGGCGAAAAGCAACACCAGCAGCCAACAGATGGCACTCAGACAGCTGGCCTGTTCGGGTATGTGGAATCCAAGCAGCCAGTGTTTCCCGGACAAGAGATTGTGGCCGCAGGAAGCAGAGGAGGCTGAGTGGGGGTGAAGAAGGGTGGGGGGTAGGAAAGTGTATACTGCAAATTATCGGTTGTTTTGTCTCCCGCTGGAAGCTCCATGAATCTGCTTTCTCGTACCCCCTGTTTCCTGGTCTCCGATAGGAGTCCAAGATGGCAGATCCATGCTGCATTAGCTGGTAGGGGACCTTTGCATGAATCTCTCCTCGCTCTCCCTTCTCTGTCAGTTTTCTCACTCCATTTGGTGCTTGGCTGAGTTCTTTATCTGTTCATTTGATGTTTTAGGGTTTCAGGATTGTTGTTTTCTCTGTTCGGCTTAGTTTTCCGGATCTTTGCTCTGGAGGGACGGTGTGGTGCTTCTGCCTAGAGCGCCATTTTGCCGGAAGTCCGCCACATTTAATTTTTAAAAAACTTTTTTGGGCGACAGATTTCAGTAAGAAAAAATATATAGGCAATTTAGCATTTATAAAAAAGACATATTTCTAAATCACTTGACTATTAATATTTAACTAATGATAATTTCAAAACTCTGAGATAGTAAGAAGGAGCAGTAGAACTGAGTTCAAATCATGACTTCACCAATTTCTAGTCTGTTCTTGAACAAATCATGTAATCTCTCTTAGCTCTAGTTTTCTTACTACAATAAAATAGAGGTTTTTGTTTACTTTTTAGAGTTACTTTCACAGCAGCTAATATGGATATTACTGATACAGCACTTTCAAGAAATAAAGCTAGTCACAATGCATTAGCACAATGAAAAATATTTTGCATCAGGATAATAATGTAGATTATTAGACGAAAATTATGATATAAATAAGAAACATCACTGATGTTGAATCAATCTTTTGTTGCCACAGGATTTTCGGATTTTGCAAGACTACTAGTGGAGTACTTATTAAAAATGTGTAAAATTGTTGCTACTGAACCATAGTGTGCTCAGTATTGACTTTGGCTGCTTTTCTGGGAACAAATTTTGTTTTATATCATTTTTCATAAACCTATTTGCATATGAATTTCAAATATATATATAACTTTGTAGAATTAAGTTGCACCTGAAGGTTATCCACTTCTTTTCAGTGAGTCTGGTCTGCAGAGTTCTTTGCCCAGACACATAAACATAAAATAATAAACCCTCTGTGTTGAAGGTGAAGTATTGTCAATTTTATAAAAATACTCAGTCTGTTTTTTCTTTGCAGCTGCATCTCAGAAAAGAAGCTGTTATTCTCACTAACAGCCTAAGTCTATGTGAGTGTCCCAGAATTGAATTTTTACAGCAAAAGTACAAGGATCAGAAGAAAAATTCTCTCGATCATGAGCTCTTCAGACATGGTAGTATAAAAATATAATATTTCTGAACTTTTAAGTTCTAAGTCTCCAGATTCATTTATCATTTTCGTATCATTTTTCACACTTGGCTTTATCAACCCAGGAGATTTTCTACAAACCGTATTATTTAGTATTTGCCAATGTGTAATACATGACTTTCTGATTTCTTACTTCACTCAGGCTGTCAACAGATATTTACTGAGTGATTGTTATGTGTCAGCATTAATAGAAAGAGACTGGTTTGTTACCCAGATATTTAATCTAACATATGAAATAAATACAAAGTGTGCTTTTGTTCATTATGTTGTATCCTAAAAATAAACATATACATATGTAAATGTGTACATGTGTTGTGTGTTGTTGGTTGCCATCGAATCAATTTTGACTCATTATGACCCCATATGTTACAGGGTAGAACTGCTCGATAGGGTTTTCTTGGCTACAGTCTTTAGCACTAACTGATTGTGCCAACTAGGGACCTTGTGTATATATGTATACACACACACACCCCAAGTTCATAAGAAAGAGAAAAAAGAACTTGGCCCATGTATGCAATAATCATACAAAACACCTTGGAAGGTAGGCCTTGTTTGTTCTGAATCACAAATATGAAGTGATAAGAAAACCTGGTTTGTGAAGACAGCTATGTAATGGATTAAACCAGTCACCATTGAGTTGACCCTGACTCATGGCGACCCCATGTGTACAAAGTAGAACTGTGCTCCACAGGGTTTTCAATGGCTGATTTTTCAGAAGTAGATTGCCAGGCCTTTCTTCCATATAATGGATTGGTATCCACAAGTCAGTTATAGCCTGAAATTGGCTAAAGACAAATTGTGAAATGTTTGGATTACTTTATAAGTTACCTTATATAAAAGATAAACTTATTGTATTTTAATTTATTCATAATTATCAGTAATTTATTTGCAGCCTGAATATATATATATCTATATACAATGAAACATGTGAAAGCCAGCACTTGACTGGACTGCCTTGTTTTTCTGGGTCTTGCAAGTTTTCCGCCTTTGACAGGGTGCAGTCTTACCACTTTTCTATCACTTGTTTTAGTGGGAAATATTTGAATTTTCCTTCTCTGATAGGTTTCCACCTTACACAGTGTCATGGTTTGAATTATGTCCCCCCAAAAATGTGCGTATCAGTTTGGCTAGGCCATGATTCCTGGTACTGTGTGATTTTCCTGTATGTTGTAAAGCTGCCTCTATGATGTTAATGAGAGAGGACGGGTGGCAGTTGTGTTAGTAAGACAGGACCTGATCTACAAGACTGGATTGTGTCCTGAGGCAATCTCTTGAGATTTAAAAGACAGAAGTGAGCAGTGAGACAGGGAGACCTCATACCATCAAGAAAGCAGTGCCAGTAGCAGAGCGTGTCCTTTGGACCGGGGTCCCTGCACAGAGAAGCGCCTAGTCCGGGGGGAACACCGAACAGAAGAAGGCCAACAGAAAGCCTTCCCCTGGAGCTGACACCCTGAATTTGGACTTTTAGCGTACTTTAACTGAGGAAATAAACTTCTCTTCGTTAAAACCATCCACTTGTGGTATTTCTGGTATAGCAGCACTAGATGACTAAAACACACAAGTTCTGGCTCTCGCAGGTTTTCCTGTATATATAGATAGATATAGATATTCTAATTTGTAGGATGCTTTTGGGAGAAGATTCTCTGGTACCCATAGACTGCGGAAAAAGACATGCTTACCACATCCTTTCTTTCCTCACCCTCTTCCATCATTCGTTTTTCAATTCCACAAGTATATATTAAATGCTTACTGTGTGCTGGGCACTTGGTAGATGATAGGGATACAATCTGTGCACAACTAGACACAGTTCTTTCTTTATGATGCCTGCAAACATTAAATAATCACACAGATAAATGTAAAATTATAATTATCATAAGGACTACAAAGGTGAAGTATTAATAAATAGTAACAAAAAATGTGAGCCCTGGTCGCACAGTGGTTAAGAGCTCAGGCTGCTAACCAAAACGTCAGTAGTTCGAATCCACCAGCCACTCCTTGGAAACTCTATGGGGCGGTTCTCCTCTTTCCCTCAGGATCATTAATGTACAATATGAAGAATTGATTGGCTCAATAAGGAACCCTTTTCTTTGGTCTCAGCCATTCTAACTATTGAAGACTGGGCAGTGGGAAATTTGGTTAACATACTTCTATAATAGTATTGCACTAGGTTCCAGATTCTACCTCTGCTAAGATGATTCATGCTGAACTAAGCTATGTTGTTAGGTGCCATTGAGTCGTTTCCAATTCATAGTGACCCTGTGTACAACAGAACGAAACACCGCCCAGTCCTGCAGCATCCTCACAATCGTTATGCTTGAGCCCATTGTTGCAGCCACTGTGTCCGTCCATCTCATTGAGGGTCTTCCTCTTTTTCACTGACCCTGTGCTTTACCAAGCATGATGTCCTTCTCCAGGGACTGATCCCTCCTGATAACGTGTCCAAAGTAGGTGAGACGTAGTCTGGCCATTCTTGCTTCTAAGGAGCATTCTGGCTGTACTTCTTCCAAGACAGATTTGTTCATTCTTCTGGCTGTCTGTGGTATATTCAGTATTCTTCGCCAACAACACAATTCACAGATGCCAGTCTTCCTAATTCATTGTCCAGCTTTTGCATGCACATGACGTGATTGAAAACACCATGACTTGCGTCAGGTGCACCTTACTCTTCAAGGTGACATCTTTGCTTTGCAACACTTTAAAAAGGTCTTTTGCAGCAGATTTGCCCAATGCAACACATTGTTTGATCTCTTAACTGCTACTTCCATGGGTGTTAATTGTGGATCCAAGTAAAATGAAATCCTTCGCAACTTCAATCTTTTCTCCGTTTATCATGATGTTGCTTATTTGTCCAATTGTGAGGATTTTTGTTTTCTTTATGTTGAGATGTAATCCATCCTGAAGGCTGTGGTCTTTGATCTTCATCAGTAGTGCTTCAAGTCCTCTTCATTTCCAGCAAGCAAGATTGTGTCATCTGCATAATACAGTTTGTTAATGCATCTTCCTCCAATCCTGATGCCGTGTTCTTCTTCATAGAGTCCAGTTTATCGGATTATTTGCTCAGCATACAGATTGAATAGGTGTGGTGAAAGGATACAACCCTGATGCACACCTTTCCTGACTAAACCACGCAGTATCCCCTTGTTGTGTTCGAATGACAGGCTCTTCATCTGTGTACAGATTCCTCATGAGCACAATTAAGTGTTCTGGAATTCCCATTCTTTGCAATGTTATCCATAGTTTGTTATGATCTACATGGTTGAATGCCTTTGCATAGTCAAGAAAACACAGGTAAACATCTGTCTGGTATTCTCTGCTTTCAGCCAGGGTGCATCTGACATCAGCAATGATATTGCTCATTCCACGTCCTCTTCTGAATCTGGCCTGAATTTCTGGCAGTTCCCTGTTGATATACTGCTGCAACTACTTTTGAATGATCTTCAGCAAAATTTTACTTGAATGTGATATTAATAATGTTGTTCGATAATTTCCTCATTCGGTTGAATCATCTTTCTTGGGAATAGGCATAAATATGGATCTCTTCCAGCCAGTTGGCCAGGTCGCTGTCTTCCAGATTTCTTGGCATAGATGAGTGAGCACTTCCAGAGCTGCATCTGTTTGTTGAAACATCTCAGTTGATATTCTGTCAATTCCTGGAGCCTTGCTTTATGCCAATGCCTTCAGTGCAGCTTGGACTTCTTCAGTATCCTCGGTTCCTGATCATATGTTACCTCCTGAAATGGTTGAACATCAACCAATTCTTTTTGGCATAATGACTCCATGTATTACTTCCATTGTCTTTTGATGTTTCCTGCATCATTTAATATTTTCCCCATAGAGTCCTTCACTATTGCACATGTCATTATAATGCTTTACTTTTTCTTCTCCAGCTGCCCTTTGAAATCTTCTGTTCATTTCTTTTACTTCATCATTTCTTCCTTTTGCTTTAGCTACTCGACATTTCAAGAGCAAGTTTCAGAGTCTCTTCTGCCATCCATTTTGGTCTTTTCTGTCTTTTTAATGACCTCTTGCTTTCTTCATGTATGATGTCCTTGATGTCATTCCACAGCTTGTCTGTCTTCAGTCATTAGTGTTCAGCGTATCAAATCTATTCTTGAGAAGTTCTGTAAATTCAGGTGGGATATACTCAAGGTGGTACTTTGGCTTTCATGGACTTGTTCTAATTTTCTTCAGTTTTACCTTGAACTTGCGTATGAGTAATTAGTGGTCTATTCTGCAGTCTGCCCCTGGCCTTGTTCTGACTGATGATATTGAGCTTTTCCATCGTTTCTCTCCACAGATGTAGCACTTTGATTCCTGCGTGTACCATCTGATGAGGTCCACGTGTATAGTTGCTGTTTATGTTACTGAAAAAAGGTATAGTCACCATTTATGTTGGTGGAAAAAGATATTTGCAATGAAGAAGTCATTGGTCTTGCAGAATTCTATCATGCGATCTCTGACATCGTTTCTATCACCAAGGCCATATTTTCCAACTACCAGTCCTTCTTCTTTGTTTCCAACTTCTGCATTCCAATCACCAGTAATTATCAGTGCTTACATGTTCAATCAATTTCAGACTTCAGAAGTTGATAAAAATTGTATTAACTGATCTTTCTTGTAGGTGTATGGATAATTGTCCTATCACTGACAGTGTTGTACTTCAGGATAGATCTTGAAATGTTCTTTCTGACGATGAATGCAACGCCTTTCCTCTTCATGTTGTCATTCCCGGCATAGTAGACCATATGATTGTCTAACTCAAAATGGCCAATACCAGTCCATTTCAGCTCCATAATGCCTACGATACTGATGTTTATGCGTTCCATTTCATTTTTGATGATTTCCAGCTTTCCTAGATTCATACTTTGTACATTCCATGTTCCAGTTATTAATGGATGTTTGCAGCTGTTTCCTCTCATTTTGAGACGTGCCACATCAGCCAACGAAGGTCCCGAAAGCTTGACTCCATCCACATCATTAAGGTCAACTCTACTTTGAGGAGGCACCTCTTCCCCGTCGTCTTTTGAATGCTTATGCTTTCCAATCTGGGGGGCTCATCTTCTGGCACTGTTTCATACAGTGTTCCGCTGCTATTCCTAAGGTTTTCACTGGCTAATTCCTTTCAGAAGTAGACCACCAGGTCCATCTTCCTAGTGTGTCTTAGTCTGGAAGCTCACCTGAAACCTGTCCACTATGGGTGACCCTGCTAACATCTGAATACCGGTGGCATAGCTTCCAGCATCACAGCAACACGCAAGCTCCCACAGTACGACAAACTGACAGATACGTGGGGGAACTAAGCTATATGTATTTTGATTCTTTCATTCAATTAATAATGTTAAGAAAACTATGAAAATTAAGCAGGTTGTTGAATCTAGAAAGAGTTCCTTACTTGAAAAAACAATTTGCTTCTTTTTTCTCCTTCTTACACATTCCCATCTCAAGAAATAGCCTCATAATGTTTCTAAGATCCTTCTGGAATATGTTTTTCCAAGTAATTAGATTGATATATTCCACAATTTACATTTACATTTTATAACTTTTATATAGTAAAAAAAAAAAAATCTGAATGTTTTATGTGTAGTGACTAGAAGTTACTTTTTAGGAATCAGTGATTGCTAGAAATCCTTAGGCTTTAATGAATACCAAAGTTCCTTAAGAACCAAAACGGAAAAGAAATGTTTATGTTTATTCAGTTTACAAACATGCATTGAGTGCCTCCCTAGCTATGTGCTAGGTGCTGATGATACAGAGATAAATATTTACCCAGTTAACAACAATACCAGGAAGCTTTTCTTAAACTACATAATGAAAAACATTGCTAAATTATTGTGTTCTTTCCTTCTTCCTTTTCTGTAAAGCTTTGCTTGATATAATCGTAGGACACTGTGGAATCCTTTTTTATAACCATTTCACTTTTGCAACAAATATTTTTTGAGTTACTATTTTGGGTCAAGGAGGCTGCTATGTGCTATACAGTGGCAAGCAAGATAGCTAGAATCTCTGCTTTTACAGAACATAGAGTCAAGTCTGGGGCCAGTAAAGAAGATTCTATAGGAAAATTATTAAGATAAATTAATATTTAAAATGATTTCTGTTTTTTCACATTTAGGCATCCTCCTCATTACAAAGGTTTTTCTTGGTCAGAGTGTTCAGGCTCGGGAAGCAGACTCCATCAGTCGAGCCAACTATCCAATGGTTAATTCAGTGTTCATTCCTCGAAAATATTTACTAAGTATGTATACCATAAAGAGAAATTTGCTTTCATCTTTCTGAATACAGAATGTTTGTATTTAATTCAGATGCTTATTTTTAACCTGTGCTAACAAAGTTTTAGATGCTTCTACAAAAATCTATTCCTAGCTGCTAATGAGCTTCTATTTCTCTGTTCCCTACTTTAATGACATATTTATATATATATACATATATATTATGTGTACAGATGTTTTATTTTGCAAAATTTTAATTTAGTTTATATCGTATTAATTATGTATATGTATATGTGTGTGTGTGTATATATATATATGTATAATTATTAGTCCTCAAAGAGTGGAAAAAAGCACCCAACTTTTAGCAAAAATGTTTTGACGTATTTGTCAAAAATATATGGCCACACATTGAATAGAAAAGTGAAAAAGTATGAAAAGGAAAAGAACATGAATAAAATTTAATCCTACTAATCTATGTAGTAAAGGATGACTAGTAAATATTTGCAGTTAAGAAGTATCTTGGTGGGAGAGAGAGAAAAGAAAATAGAACGTCAATAATAATGGGAACTTAATGAGTTTGTTTTTTATTAATCTAAGTAAAAGTAAAGAAATGTATTATGTTTCATTTTGAAGAGGTTTTTTGTTGTTAGTTTTGTTTGTTTTGTTTTTATTTGTACTCTAGATTCTGTCACGGGACAAAGAAACTGTGATTGCAGCTTTCGGCAGTGCAAGTGGTTTGTCTTTGATCATGACCTTGTTTTGCCAGAATACATCGTTGAATTTGAGTATATTACAATGGTATGAGTTGTTATGTATTTTTTAAAACTGGAATTCTTTAAATGGAAACAGAACAGCAATTTGAAGTCTAATAATGTTATGTCAAGCTTAATATATATGGATATATATATATAAAGGAGCCCTGGTGGTACAGTGGTTAAAGTGCTAGATGGCTAACCAAAAGGTCAGTGGTTCAAACCCACCGGCGGCTCTGAGGGAGAAAGCTGTGGCAATCTGCTTCCTTAAAGATTATAGCCTTGGGAGAGTTCTACTATGTCCTATAGGGTCACTATGAGTTGGAATCAACGGCAATTTTTTTTTTTTAAAGAGTATACACACACACACATATATATAATGATATTCTGTGAAGGACTTAAGTTTCAAACCAAGTCATTATGACACCTAAATATTTTATTACACAACTATATTGCACAAGTAGAACATGGCTATAGTCTCACAAGAAAAGAATCAAGAATCTTCAAAACTCATGGAAGACTGTATAGAAGAAAACATGAAAATCTGCCTTCACTTCAGTCCTACCACCACTCTCTTTTATCCTGGCATCCACTGTTAACAGCTTTGTGGGTTTGCTTACATTCCTTTTTCTGTTTTTTGATATATACAGTGAAACTTATGAGAGCCAGAACTCAGTGGGACTGCCTTGTTTTTCCCGGTCTCGAAAGTTTTCCACTTTTGACAGGGTGCAATCTTACCACTTTTCTATCGCTCGTTTGAGTGGAAAATACATGCGTTTTCCTTCTCTCACAGGTTTCCACCTTACACGGGTTCCAGCTTTCGCAGGTTTTACTATATAGCACGCATATTATTTTACATATTGGACTCAAGATCTGAGTATTCTGTGATGCTTTTTTGGCCTTAATAATATGTTTTGGACACATTTCCACTTTAGTACACGTAGGAGTAACTTGATTCTTTTGGTGGCTGCATACTCTTCAGTAATACTATGATTTGTTTCACTGTTTCCCTGTTGATGAAACATATAGGTTGTTTCCAGGTTTTTACTGTTAAATTATTGCAGTGAATATTGTACAGATGCATCTTTATACAAATATGGAATTTGCAGAAGAAAATTGTAGAATAATTGGCGAGTCAAAGGATATGTGCATTTTAAATTTTATTAGATTTTACCAAGTTTCCCTTCATAAATGCTTGAGCATTTTACAAATTTCCTACAGTGGATGGCAGTACTTGTTTCTTTGCATCTTGCCAACGCTAGATATTATCAATCTTTTTTTGTTCTTTTTGCTACTCTGATGGGCAAAAAAAGGATGATGTTTTCTTTAATATGCTTGTGTATTATTTATAGTTCTCTGAAACATCTATTATTTATGGTGATTCTGTGAATCATATCCTTTGATCATTTTTCCACGGACTCTGTATTTTTCATATTGATTGGAAAAACCCTGACATACATTCTGGATACTAATCCTTTATCTGGTACATATATTGCAAGTATTTTCTGCTACTTGTCTTTTAATTTTATTATTTATAACAAAAAAATTGTCATTTTAATTTGTAATTTACAGGCTAATTTTTAAGAGGTCAAGCCTCTCAATCTTTTCCTGCATGGATTCCTAATTTTATGTTTTGTTTCCGAAGGCTTATATAAATATTCTCCTTCATTTTTTTCAATACTTATATAGCTTGTTTTAAAACCTATAGCTTGAAAAACGATTACGTAGTAAACTATATATAACAAACAGTTTACTGTTTTAATAATTTTTAAGTATGCAATTCAGTGATATTAATTACATTCATCATGTTGTGCTACCGTCACCATTATCCATTTCCAAAAGCTTTTCATTACTCCAAACATGAACTCTGCATCCCCTAAGCAATAACTCCCCATCCATCTCTACCCCCAGCCCCCAGAAACCATCAGTATACTTTCTGTCTCTATACATTTGCCTATTCCAGATATTTCGTATAAGTGGGATCATATACTTTTATGTCTGCTTTATTTCACTCAGCATAATGTTTTCAAGGTTCATCCACATCATAGCGTGAATCGGTACTTCATTCCTTTTTATGGCTGAATTATATTCCATTGTGTGTATATACCACATTTTGCTTATCCATTCATCTGTTGATGGATACTCGGGTTATTTCCACCTTTTGGATGTTGTGAATGAACATTGAACGTTGGTGTACACAAATCTGTTTGAGTCCCTACTTTCAAGTCTCATGCCCTTGGAGTGGAATTGCTGGGTCATATGGTAATTCTGTGTTTAGCTTTTTGAGGAACTACCAAACTGTTTTTCATAGCGGTTGTGCTATTTTTACATTCCCACCAGCGATGCATGAAGATTCCAGTTTCTCCACATCGTCACCAACACTTGCTATTTTCCATTGTTTTGATAATAGTCATCCTAACAGAGATAAAATAGTATCTTATCGTGGTTTTGATTTGCAAACTAATGGCATTGCACTATCTTTTCGTGTGCTTATAGGCCATTTGTATATTTTCTTAGGAGAAATGTCTATTCAATTCCTTTGCCCATTTGTAAATTGGATTGTTGGTCTTTTGTTGTTGAGTTGTATTATTTCTGTATATATTCTAGGTATTAAACCCTTATCAGATGTATGGTTCCCAAATATTTTCTCCCATTCTGTAGGTTATCTCTTCACTTCGCTGATAAGGTCCTTTTGATGCACAAAAGTTTTTAATTTTAACGAAATCCATTTTATCTATTTTACCTTTTGTTGCTTGTGCTTTTAGTATCATGTCTAAGAATCCATTGTTGAACAAAGCATTACTGCTATGTTTTTTTAAAGACTTCTATGGTTTTATTTCTTCCATTTAGGTCTTTGATTCATTTTGAGTTAATTTTTATATATGGTGTGAGGTATGGGTCCAACTTCATTCCTTCACATGTGCAGATCCAGTTGTACCAGCACCATTTATTGAAGAGACTATTCTTTCCCCATTGATGGAAGATCAAACAATTTTTTTTTCTTAAAAATGGATAGCTAGTTATCTAAGCATCACCTTTTTGCTCTATTGTGAAATACTATCTTTATCATTAAAATTATTTTCATATATAATGGGTCTGTTTTTAGATCTTTCTGTTCTATTCCATTGATCTCCTTGTCTAATCTTGGGCCTATACCACATTGTTTTGGTTATTACAACCTTTTTGGTGTGTTTTGAAATGTAATAAGACAAATTCTCTTCCTCTGCCCCCATTCATCTTTTTCTAAATTATCTTGGCTATTCTGGTATATGTTTTTGCAAATAAATTTTAGAATCGGCTTATCAAGTTCTATTTTTAGAAATACTATTAGGATTTAACTGAGATTCTATTGAATTTAAAACTTAATTTGGAGGGAACTGACATATTTGCAGTAGTGGGTCTTTCATCCAAACATGATAAGTTAACTCCATTTACTTGGATCCTCTCTTAGACTTTTCTTTATGTAGGTCTTAAATATTTAAGTGTGTTCTGAGCATTTATATTTTATATTGCTATCATGAATGGGATTATATTAGTCCAGTAGGCTTTCCATAAAAGACACAGAAACCCTGACAAACAGTAAACAGAGGTTCATTTTAATAACATAACAAGAAGGATAGAGGGGCAATCCCTGGATTTCATGACTGTTTAATGTCATCAAAGAGCTTAGCTCCATCATCTTTCTGCTTGCTGTGTCATTCAGTTCTTATCATTTTTAGAAGTTTTCTTCTCTCAGCTTCTTGATTATTTCTTCTCTTCCATTCTCTGTTAAGCCCTCTGGTACCATTATTAATTAAATGTTGGACATTCTGAATTGATCGTCCACCTCTTTTAAGTTTTTCTTTCATATTTCACATCTCTATTTTTTAATTCTGTGTTCCAGGGGATTTCCTCATATGCTAATTTCAGAATGCTAATTTGATCTGCTGCCATATCCATTAATTTCTCAGATCATTGATTGAATATTTTTACTTCTGTAAGTGTTTTTATTTTAACTTTGAACTGTTTACCCTGTTCTTTTCCATAGCAGCCTATTCTTTTATAGTAGGTATTTTATTCTCCCAGATTTTTTAAAATTCTCTTCTGAACCGTTTTGATTTCTTCTAGAACCAGTTATTCTATTTGTTCATATAGTTCTTGCTCACTCATTCACAATTCTTACTGTAATTATTTAACTACCTCATAATTTCCTAGAGCATCATTCTATTCTTTTACATGTTCACACTGGAATGTTGAGTTTCTCTGCATCTGTGCCTCAAAGTAGTTATCTTCTGCGTGTGTTTTGACCAGAGGTTACATTTCTGCACATAGTTCTTCATCAATTTAGTCACTTCTACTTTATGTCTCACAATTTCTAGTCCTTTGTTGATAACCCTCTACTGTTATATGATGTATTTAAAAAAATATATTTTTCAAGGAATCTTCAGTGGGAGGTAATGAACACACCCATGCTTAGTCTACAGTCTGAAGATATTCTAATAGATTTTCTAATATGATTCTGATCATCATAGATATTACCATGTAACTGAAAGAAGATAATTTGTCTTGTCTACATAGGCTGTTTCTTTTTCAAAATGATAAACACAGCAACTGAATTTTCAACATTTTTCATAAATTTTTTAGGTCAAGGCTCACTCTTTATTTTCCTCATTCAACAATATTATTCTAGAAGAAAGGAAAAAAAATTCTGAAGGTTCAGTATTATCCCATGATTTGAAACTTGATGACGAAGTTATGAAAATGGAGCCCAGGATCAAGCCTAGACCAAAACTTATTAGTTTGGATGATAAAACGATACTTTCCATTGCTAGAACTAGCGTTTACAGTCATATTGTGGTGAGTATTATGAAGAATAAAATTTTAGGACTGGGGCTTTGAGCATGGAATCAGAATCTATCGTGTGAAGTCTAAAGATACTAAACCACGTATGTGATGACTCCAGGTATCATACTATCAAAACTAAAAGTGCCCAGCCCTGTCCTTCCATGAGACTAGAGCAGTGCTGTCCAGTAGTAATATAATGGGAACTACATATGTAATTTTAAATTTGATAGTGGCTACATTAAAAAAGAAATAGGTGAAATTAATTTTAATAATATATTTTATTTAACCCAATATATCCAAAATATTAAACATGCAATCAATGTGAAGATTCATTAATGAGATGCAGGTAGTCCCTGACTTACAGTGGGGTTCTGTTCCAATGACTCTGTTGTAACTTGGTTCTGACGTAAGTCGAATACCTCATTTTTTTTTAGTTTTCATTATTATTGCCTTTCCTTATTAGTATCTTTATAAATCTGATCTTTATTTGTCTTTGGAGGTAGGAAACATTACATGTAAACTTACAGATATTTGCTGCAACATTGTAGGTAGTACATATTACTAATGATAAGATGTCCAAAAAAATGGACAGTCGTAAATGTGGTTCGCCCTAACTCGAATACATCGTAAATTGGGGATTACCTGTATTTTCACACTGACTCTTTGAAATCTGGAGTGTATTTTACACTTACAGCACATCTCCATTCAGGCTAGCCACATTTCACCTGCTCCATAAGCACATGTGGCTATTGGCTGCTATGCAAGACAGTGCAGGGCTAGAGGGAGCCTTCTAGCTTACAAGGGATTTTATTCCTTAATAACAAATGAGCTGTCTTTAAATGATTAAGATGAAGAGAAACAAGTTTCAAATCAGTTTCTAGGATTAATTGACATAGAATATGAGAGCATTATCTTTACAAAATTAACTGACAGAATTTGAGTTACTTATTAAAGCTACTTACTTTATGCTGAAGCGATTCTATTGAGATATTAAACCTTTCTCCTTATATAACTCTCAGGTGTGTCCATTTCAGATCTGCTGCTATTATTGTATATAGACTACCATCATCGTAACTGCACAACTCCAGGAGGCACCATTGACTTTATTTTCTGTTAATGTGCCATTAGGATGTTATTCATTATATAACTGAATACCAGTGGGGGTAGCTTCCAGAATTATAAATAGAGGCCCTGCCCCACTTCCAATTTATGCTCCAAACTGAAGCTAATCTTTTCAAATGCAAATCTGATCACGTTACCTCTGTCACCCCTTACAACTCCTACCTAAAATCCTCAAATGATCTTCCATTGCTTTTAAAGTAAAACCAAAGTCTTTAATATATCCTACAATGTTTTGCATGGCCTCGTCCCTAGCCTACCTGGCCTACCTTTCCAGCCTTTTTTCATATTACTCTGCCTCTAGCTCTCTGGATTTAGCCTCCCTTTCTGTTTCTTAAATGCACTGCGCTTTCTGCTGCCAACACAGGGCCTCTGCACTTGCTTGTCCTTCTGCATGGAATTTTCTCCCCTGACTCTCTTCTCCTAGTTAACTCCTACACATCTTTTAGGTCTATATGTAAGCATTAAAGCCTTCCCTGACCTCTGAGTTTAGGCCAGATTTCTTTGTCATATGCTATGTGTTCTTACTAGACTAAATTCCGTAGGGGCAGAGGCTATGATTAGTCATGCCTGTCATTAGCACCAAGGCAATTACATAATGTTGTGCATTGCACAAGAGGGCCACAATTAAGGAGCACCTTTCACATCATAGAGTAGTATGTTTGCTGCAAAGTTTTCTGACAGCTATTGATAAAAATTTCTTGTTCTAACAAAGTCAGCATTGTGTGACAGTTTTCTAAAAGCTGGAAGGAAAGTGTCTTGAGGAAAGGTTAACTTTTTCTACTTTACTCTTAAGCACCCCATGGACTAGCAGCACCTGTACCAGTACCCTAACACATTACCTGGCACACATTGACACTCATTAGAAATTTGTTGAAAAGAAATGAATGTGTTTTTTGCAAACAGCCAGTGGTTCTTGCAGAGAAAGTGAGTTTGCTTGAAACTGCAGAAGTAAACAAATTGATACGCCTTGAGAAGACAAGTTATCCTTACATGACACCTGTCAAATAGATACTACCCTCCTCCTAAGTGTGTGCTGAAAGCTGAGATCCAGATAAAAATTCAGATTTTTGTCATCTTGAAAGTCAATTACCTAGTTCCATTGTTGCATTTCTAGATCTAGATTATTTAAAATGACAAATTTTTTCAAGTGATTATGTGAAACGAAGGGAATGTAACAATATTTTTAAAAATACTGAGGTCAATAGTTTTAAGTCTGCTTCTGAAAATATTCAGAAAGCTTCACTTTAAGAAGTTATTGGATTGCTTTGGTGAAACTACATCATCACAGTCCACCAAATCTTCAAGTACAGGAGATAAACAGGAGATTAAGTCTTTATCTTAGCCAGTTATTATAGAGGAAGGAAAACTTCATAACATGGTAACAATAACCCCATCTTTGTCATGAATGTGCAGTATAGTGATTGCAGGAGCTGAGAAATTTTTTTTCTGCACTATAATGTCAAGATTTAATATTTGAGTAATAGATTTTAATAACAAAATTTCAGTAATGAGAAGTTTAAAAAGATGAATGTTCTGATTAAATTAAGCTTTCACACAATGTATTCCTGTAGGGTTAAAAGTATTGAGTAAAAGTAAAAAGCTAGCACCTAAAGGTAGGTCCCTTGATCATCCATCTTTTTAGTTTGTAAGATATAAAACACAAACACAGCTTATGACCCCTAGGTGACTTCTCATTAATATCATCAACGCCTATAACATATGAATGGAGTTTGTTTTTTTTAATTTGCCTATGTTGTTTAAAAGCTGGCAAATTTTCTAGGGCTTCTAGTAAGATGACCAGATATTACAAGAATGTTTAGAGATCACAGCCTTTGCACTCCCTCCTTTGTGTTATTACTATCAGAGAAATTCAGCGTACATACCTCTTATACTGTTATCAGTTTTCCTCAGTAAATTGAGTTTTATGAGGACATTATATAGAAATAAAAATCCCAGAGTATATAGCATATAATTTTATATTCTCTTATAGCACAATTAAATACTTAAAATTTGAGTTCTCAGTTATAAGCCTGGATTTGCATTGATTTATTCACTTAGCATTTACTGAGAATTTAGTATGTTTCAGACAATGAGGTAAGCATTGAGGGTTTAAAATGAGTGAATTATTTTCCCTGCCTCAGGGACATCAGTTTAGTGGAGGAGACAGGTAAGTAAACACATGTAGGAAGCTTGGAGTTGCTGGGAGAGCTTCAAAGAAAAAAGGTGAGTTTTGAGCTGAGTTTTAAAAGATATGAGGAAGTTTACTTCTTCCAGGTAGAGGAAATACTCTATGTATAGGCACAAGGTTTTGAAGGATCCTGGTGTCCTCGGAATACTGAGAGATTCAGTGACTAGAACAGGGTGCATGATGTTGAAAGGCAGAGGTGTAGGTTGGAATACAAGGAAGATAGATGAAGCTAAAGCTGGAAGAGTAGGAGGTTGTAGCCACATTAGGACAGATTTTGGAAGCCAATCAAAAGCTTGGATTCTTTTCCTTAAGGCACAGCCTCCTTTTTTAAAGACCCTACTTTTGGTGGCTTGTGGATGGATTTAACTAAAGTCAGACTGGATGGTAGGGAGATCCAGTTGAAAAAAAAAGAAAGAAAGATTATAGTGGTCTAGAGGAGAAGTACAATTCTGAACTAAGGCACTGATAGTGGTGATGGAACAGATTGGCTGGTTTGAGAAACATCTCTAGAATAAAATGTATATTAAAATGAGAGAATGGAGGTGATCAACAATAACTGTTAAATAGATGGTGAAGCTCTCAGTCAGGATTGAAAATCCAGGCTGTCAAGCAGATAAATAAATAGGAAAGATGATGAGTTCAGTTTTGGACATATTAAGTATAAGGTATCTGTAGAATCTATCATGGGTGGTACTCATATATGACCTGTAGAATAAACTAGTCTGCATAAATGTGGCCATTCTTAACAATTTTAGCTAAGTTTTGATGATTATTAGGAATTTAGTTGTTTCTCCTTGCCAGAAATGGCTATGTCCACAGGATAGGGTATAAAATGATGGTGGTGAATAAAGATGGTTGGGAGGTAGACACCTTATTTTACCATAATAATCCCACGTGTGGTGAAGACTGTGGTCAATTGTATTAATAAATTTTCTTATGTCTTTGTTTTTTTGTAGGTTATACATAAATAGAGTCTTCACTTGATATCATTCAGAATGCTGTAGTTTAAAAGCAGAAAAAATGTACATATCAGGGTCTCAAATATAAAAATTTAATAACATTCATTTTTTATATAGCCTAGGATAAAATCTGGACCAAATTTTGGTATAGAAGTTGTCTTAGGCACTCTCCCACTTCCTTCTTTGGCATTCTGTCCTCCTCATTCAGTACCCACCATAATATCATATGACTCTCAGTCTTTCTTCCGTGGTCCAGTGCCCTCCTATGGTTTCCTACAATCAGGGTGTATCTTTGCCACCATCTCTCCTGTGAATGCCTAGCCTATACTCTAACTCTTTATGGCCTACATTGTTCACTGGTTAGCCTGAGAAATAGATCTGCCCTAAAAAATATTTTGAAAAGAATTTCATGCCAGTTGTTCATAAACTTAGGCCGAGTGGAAAGTCAAATTAACCAAGAATACAATCCAATGATACTGTTATAACTGTTTACACATTTTAACATCATGCATTAGCTTTTTTTTTCTTATTGGCTCTCTCAGTACTCTAAAATATTTAAAATACTTTCTTATTTTTTATTATATTGGCTCAAGTAATTGTTCCAAACATGTTAGATATCCACACTTAAGTATAGTAGAATGTATTCACTCTTATTTTTTTTATTTGCTTTCATTGTATTTTACTTCAGAGTTTGAATCTACATGGAAACAGCCTGAGTAAATTGAGAGACCTCTCCAAGTTAACAGGACTTCGGAAACTTAATATCAGCTTTAATGAATTTACTTGTTTAGATGATGTACACCATTTGGTAAGAAGTATCCTTTTACAATTACTTATTTAAGTAAAATAAAAGTATTAGTTTAATGTACAAATTTATCTGTATAATTATAACCTTATATATACCGTATTCAAGCCCAAATCAGGAACAAAGCAAACATCCACTTTATTATGTTACTTTCTTTAAAATAGATTTAGATTCCGTTTGCACACCAAATATATAGCTGTGGTCATATCTTATCTCTAGCTACTTTAAAATAAATATACTAAAATTACTAAATAAATATACTAAAATTAACTGCAGTATGTTTTTAAAATGTCCTTTTAAAAGTGTCTTTTCCATTTTCTTCTTCTGCCCTTGTTTTCCCACTCTTCTTTTTCTCCATCTTATGAGTCCTTATTTCTTCTTATTCATTTCCTACTGTACCATTTTATGTCTAATGTTGTCAGTTCTTCCCATCTGTTCATTAACCAGATTGTTATTTCTCTTTCTCCCCCCCTTATCCTTTCTACCTGAACGTGACACACATGCATCTAGTTTGACTTGTATTTGCCTCCTCGTACATCATAGGAAAAATAAAGTAATGCACATGTACACATAGGCATCGATCTTTTCTGACTCTTGTTTTCCTTGTTATGCATCATATAACAAAACAATTACATATGTGGTTCCAGAACACCAACCTAGCATCCCCTGTTTCCGTGAGTCCCAGGTCATTCACATTGCTTTTCAGAATATATCATCATTCTCAGCTCTTGTTAATTCTCTGCTCTACCTCCTTGCAGCCATACCAAAGCCCTTGCGTTTGCTTCCTCTACCATTGTGGTGGGAGCTGTTACTTTGCTTACTAGCCTTAGATTCTAGGATTAAACCTTCTCTGTTTATTTTGGCAGGCCTAAGCATTTTTTTTTCATAGTTCCTTCACCCAAATGTGCATCCCTAGCACAATAGTTTGGTTTTGCATCTTAAAAACTTTACTGTATCTTTTAAGTCTCTTTTAATTTGTAGATTCCCTTTCTATCCCCTTCCACTCGCCATTGTTTATCTGTAGAAACTCTTGGGCCTTCTGTTCCAAGGAGCTTCCCACAGTCCGGACCTAGTGATTTGTATGCTTACAATACAACCCTCCCTTTATCCTCCATATTTCCTGCAAATAGGCAACTAAATCCAGAGATTGGATCAGACTCAGACTTAAACCGTCTGGTAAGACTAAAATCTAAGGAAGACATCCATGTAAAGTAAATTAAAATGTATTCAGCTGCATAGCTGTGATTCACCCACCTGAAATGTCAGGAAAAGAGAATATCTGAGAGAAATGAATAGGAACAGATCTTTTCCTCTGAAAATAGTTCCACCATACTCAGAGTTGATCAGGGAAAGACAAACATGTATGGCTATTTGCAACCTTAATGTATTCTACATCCTTAATTTTTTTACTGAAGCAACCCTTTTCATTGGCTTATCTTTTTGAATGCAAAAGTTGTTGTTAAAATGTGCCTGGTATATAGAGACAGCTAACCTATATTTAGAGAATGAGTCAGTATCCCAAAGGAAATTTAGAAGACGCATTGTGGGTTTTAATCTTAGTAAGTTGAACTAGGAGAAATTTGAACTTAGAGAAGAAGAAACATTAAAATAGAAAACTCTGCTGCAAAACTGAAAATAGTGTTCCATGAGTATTTACTGAGTTCATGGAGTCTGTTTCATATCCTAGGGAATACAAAAGTGAAGATCACATCCCTGTTTTCAAAGGAACAAGGCAGTTATCTTTCTATGATACATGGTTCCCAAATGCTTATCTTCAGACAAGTCCCAGGTTGTGAAACAAGTTTTCATCAGCCTATGAAAGAAATGGGATGTAGTAAATTTTTATAAAGCTAAATTTATTTCCTTTAAAACACTGTCCTGTATAAGATTATGACCTTCAAACTTATTTACTGCCAAATATCCTTTTGTTAAAAAAATTACAATGATAGTAAATGGTAGTTTTTGTTTTGTTTTACTATGCTTATTTCTGAGAATGAAAAGTCAGTGGCCTTGTTTTGGTTTCCAGAATCTTTTTTTAGGATTTAATAATCTGTACACCCAACTCTTGAAACCTGAATCACAATAATAACTGCTATTCCAACAGTATAAACTATGAGATACAAAGGAGTGACTAATTCTTTGCTAACCTTTCAGAGCTGTTTGAATTAAGCTGTGAGAAACCAAATCTCTTTTTAATCTATAGTGATATTTTTATTTTTAAAAATATATTGCAAAATTCTTAAAGTTCTCTTTATTTCTTCCTTGCTCTGTATCTGAGTTAGTATATACCTTAACAGCAAATTTTATTTGCAACAAATATAAGCAAAAAATTAAAGTCTTAATGACTTATTACAAACAAGTAAGTCTATGATCTCAGATAGATGACTGAAGTCAAGAAAGACAATAAACAAAAAGCGAACTTTAAAAATGGCTTATACAAACAAATGGAAAGATGTTCAACTTTACTGGTAATAAACAATGTAAATTAAAATAAGGCAGGTAGATGGGTGGGTGTTTGAGGAAATGGACATTCTCATATTCTACTGTTGGAAAAATAAATTGGTACAAACTTCCTTGAAATCTATTTGGCAGTATTTATCAAAAGTCTTAACAATACAGAGAGCCTTAGATCAGTAATCCCATTTCCAAGAACCTAATCTGAAAACAGTCATCAGAGTGTGGATGTGTACTGCAGTGTTATCAACAATTAGAAACAACGTAAAGGTCCATAGTAAAATGTTTAAAACAAATATAATAATCCACATAATAGAATATTGTATATTATGTAATATATACAATGTAATATATATATTATATATTTTGAAGAATACTTAATGATGTGTGAAAATGTTAAAAGGATACAAAATTCTATACAATGTAATTCGTTTTATATTAAAAATATGTGTATATAATTTAAAAAAATGTTTTTAGTTCTTTCTGAGTGACAGGATTATATATGCTTTCTATTTTTTCATTTTATTTGCTATATTTTCCAAATTTCCAACAAGGAACATATGTTACTTTTATGAGTTAAAAAATTATTACAAATCATGCACTTTAAAAGAGAAAATTACAGAATTGGTAAGCTTACTTTCTACCTTTGAAGATGAACTTTTTTCACTGGGCTGTGGGTTTAAAGGTATAAACCTTTAAATATTCAGATATTAAGATATTAAGAAACATATTCTTTGTTGGGGACTAATTATCTTGCTCATTTTTCTATGCCTTCTATGAAATCAAACATCACCACTCTATGTTACAAGGGTGAGGTGAGAATTGAGAGAAGAATGACTAAAATGAAATAGCTGTAGCTTTTTCGAAAAACATGTATGTTGATATAGTTATTGCAGTATAACTACTGTTTAGCTTTTCTGTGAGGATTGCCAAAAAGCGTATAAAACACCAAGAGAAGCTAGAGAAAAGAACTACGTAAATACCAATCATGAGTCTTTCAGCATGACTTCTATTTGTGTGTGTTGCAGTATAACCTTGAATATTTGGACGCAAGTCATAACCATGTGATAACCCTTGAGGGTTTTAGAGGTCTGATGAAACTGAAGCACTTAGACTTGAGCTGGAATCAACTGAAAAAATCTGGCGATGAAATAAATATGTTATGCAAGCAAACCACAAGCCTCCTCACTCTTGATATTCACCATAATCCATGGCAAAAGGTAGGCACCAGGCAAGTTTATAAAAAAGCAAACAATCATTTTTCTTTCAAAACAATTTTCTCACTCTATTATTCAGAAAACAAACTATCTTTGTTTTCCTAGAATTCCTTTAAGTCTTTCATAAGTTGAATTCAGTGTAGTGATCAAATTAATCAAATATTACTATAATAAAAAGCTATAATTTCATTTCATGTTTTGTAAACTTTCTCTAATAGTTTGAAAACATTATGGCTTTAAGGGGGTTCGATGTTATTGCCATTTGTAAACCTGCAGAGAGTTTACATAGCTTGGTGTGCTAGAACACTGCTATAATCAGCATAAGAAACAATAATAATATAGTGAGAGAAGCATACTATTAAGAGGGAAACATAATTTGGTTTACAATATATTCTAATCTGTAACTGACAAGCATGTTTCAAAATTGTATTTTGCACTATTTGCTCTCTGCTTTAAGTCCAAAAGTCACCTCCCCACATAGACCTGAATTATAAAAGTCTTAGAATTCTGTTATGAAAGGAAATTTGATTGATCATTATTTTTCCTCATCACAAAATATATAGGCTAATGTTAAGTAATTTCAGTATTCAATTAATATAATTAAGGGTATTTCCAGGTATTTAAAGTGAGCCCCAAGTTTATAGACTCTAGAATCTTCCTTTCCCTGCTTTTAAAATATGTATATAAGACCATGTTCAACATTTTAAAAAAGGACTAAAGCATGATTGGTTCCATTAAACTGACTATACTGTATGTTTAAGTTGTATTTCTTCTTTTTTGCTCAGTAAAATTGAAGAATATTTTTTCTTTTGCCAAAGCAGATTCCCTGGATGATCACAGTGTAGCTATTTTCCTGTTGCCAGATTGGTTGTCAAGGGCTAAAGATCCATATTGAATCACACCTGGAGCTTGCTAGCTTACTGCTGATCCAGATAAACACAGTATAGTCACTGCAGTTGTTCTTTTAACATTTTTCACCAAAGGCGCACTTTTCAACAACTTGTGAGATTCCCTCCTTCATAAGAGTACAATCATCTGACTTCAATTATAACAAATTAATTCTTAAATATAGTTTAATTTCAACCGTTATTTTAAATATTAAGTTAAGCCTTTATTTTTAGATATTTATAATAAATGAGATACATAATTTTGAATTATATGCGAGAGGAATGAAGAAGTACTCCTTTTACATGCTATCACATATGTAATATTTTATAAAAATTAATTTCTTGCTGTTTTTCCCAAGCCAGCCACATTGAGGCTGAGCGTTATTGGCAGATTAAAGACTCTTACTCACTTAGATGGAACCCTCATTTCTGAAGAAGAGACAACTGCAGCTATGAACTTTATTACTGGAACAAAGATTACTCAGGTTGGATATCACTGGTTAAAATTTCTTGTGCTATTTATAGCATACAAATAATATTTTCCATACTCTCTTCTGTTATTAAGATTTTATATTATCTTAGAGTATTAATAAAAAGAATCAATTAATATATCACCATCATATCACTTGAATTTTTTTCTCTGTTCAAATGTACCCTATATAAATACCAACTGATTGTATGGATTCTCTAGGTACATACCTGCACACTACTTCCAAAATACCTCTAGGGTAACGAGAGCATTATCTAGTAAAGCTGAATATATATACACCCTGCAACTTAACAATTTTCTTTATGGACATATACTCTAAATTGCATGTATTCCCCAGGTAACAGTGTTTATAATAGCAAAATACTGAAATCAAACTCATTGTCCATTGACAGGAGAGTTGATAAGGGAAAGCTATACAGCAGTAAAATGTACTCAATTTACATAAAGTTCAAACGTGTAAGACTAGATGATATATTGTCTATGGGCTAAAACCTAGATATTAGAACTATAAAGAAAATGGTAGCCACAAAATTTGAGATAGAGCTAGCTTCTGAGAGGAAGGAGATGAAAGGGATTAGGTTGGGGCCCATAGGGAGCTTCTAGGGGATTAGTAATATTCTAAATCAGCTTGGTTTCATGGGTATGTGGGTGTTTGTACTCTGCTAGTCCTTTCACAGTTATATAAATATTTGTATGGTCTGGTATTCACTAAAACAATAAAAAGTGAAATATTAAAATAAAAAATGTATTTGGATATAATACTTTATATATGAGTGAACCTCTGTATCTTGTTTCCTTTACTCATTGTATATATATACATTTTTTTTTTTTTAGCTATCTCTTTTACGGCATTCTAGTACTAAAGAGGAAAGACCACGAGTTCTTAGTACATGGCCTTCTGCCAAAATTCTGACACAGATTGCAAAGTTGGGACCGTATTCACATCTGAATGGAAACTGGCACTTGAAGGTAAAGGCTAATTCTATTAAACCTAATGTGAAAGCTTACTTTCAGCTGATTTTTAGTGAGCTTTGATCTATGTATCACAAAGAGGGCACAAATAGAGGCAGAAAAGTAGAAGAGCCAAATTAAAATAGAGAGGTCAAGTAGGGAGTAGTTATGACACAGGAACTAGGCCCGGAAGGTGGTCAGCATATAATTGGAGATTTAGGGTAAGGTACACCACAAAACCAAAGGATAGAGTCTGATAATAATAGGTCAGAAAAGGTAGGCAAACTTAAAGGCTCATAGCCAGAGAGCAAGCCTGGATGTCAAGGGAAAATGGATCGGGAATCCTGGCAAGCAGGTAGGGAAACTGGTCAGAAGTCAGCCAAGGATAAGGCAAAAGGTTACAGAACACCAGCAGATTCTTGCCACATAAGGAGCCCTTCTACCTCTTGCCAAAGATAGAAACTAGCTTAAGAAAAGATGACCCTTGAAAATGGAAGCTATTAGTGGCATTATTTTTATTACAGAATATAGACAGAAGTTGAGCTGTGATGCAGACCTAATGATAGCTTTGGCAGACCCCACAGGGAGTTCTAGAAGCAGAATGGCCCTTTAAATTTGTTCCAAGTAGGGCTGAGATGGCCAAGCCCTTGTATCCCTCCATTATTGGATGTGGGTCACCCTGGAAAGGAGTGTGACCTTGGGTGAGGCAGCTCTTTCCAGCTGAGGCAGTCCCTAAAGGGCTGACAGCTGAAGGCTGTCACTGACAGCACTCCCAAGAGTTGGGACAAGTCCTTCACTGAGGGGCATCTGACTGGCACATCACAGTGTCCATAACACCATATAAGTACCTCTTTGGAATTATAATCTTGTCAAATTTTACTTTTTTGTAAACTAAGAGCTGTACGATATCCGTAATTCCTGAAGGAATTCCTTGGATGCTTACTTATCACATTTAAATTGTTTCATTAGCCTTTTTATCTTATGACATTGATTGTATTTACTGGTGAGATTCAGAAATAACATATAATCCAAATTATTCTGTAGATAACTGCCCTAAATTTGGATGGGCAACATCTCTTTGAAATTACAAATTTAGAGAAATTGGAAAATTTAAAATGGGCATCATTCAGCAACAACAATCTCACTAAAATAGAAGGCTTGGAATTCTGTATTAACTTGGAAGAGCTCACATTAGATGGAAACTGCATCTCAAAGATAGAAGGTAAGGTATTTAGGAACTTTGAAGTCTTAGAATATGAATGCCTAAGTCACAAGAGCAAAAAGATAATAAAACTGAAGATAGAATTTCTAAAGAGAAAGATCTCTAGGAAAGTTTCAAGAAGTTTGGGACAGAGCATTCTAAACACCTATTTGTGAGATCAGTGACTAATTGCTATATATAATGAGCCCAGCTATCTGACTTTCACCCTCCTCCGCCTCCCCTCTCTCCTCTGTGCCGATGTTTACCATCTGTTGCCAAACTTAGCACGTGCAAACTAGGTAATCAATAATGTCTGTAGAGTTGAATAAGTGAATGAATAAAGTGTGCTTTTTAAAAAGATAAAGCATCCCAGTTCACTTTTCAAAATACGGAAGCAAGGTTACATTTGAAAGTTAAAGACTAATAAAAATGAAAATTACATTCACTGAAAATTGAAAATCAAATGTACTCTGCAATCTTTTCTATGGATCCACAAACAAGTATAATTAAGCAGCTTTACTTAAGTCTCAATAATAATGAGACCAATATAATGTATTTTATTTGCCTGTTTCAAGTTCAATATTAAAACATATCTTTCTGGGCTAGAGAGAGTAACAGAGACTTTTACTCCCTACCCCCTTTTAAGCTTCCTAGATTCTTCACCGCAGTTGGGTCTATGCTCACCTGCAGCTAAAAAAACATGAGTTTAGAGTGCATGTTCTGGAATATGCTAAGTTAAATATTTTCTGACCCCCTCCCAGCTTTATTTTATTCTTACCCCTGTTTAAATCACTGAACCTGAAAAGATACTGAAAGCAACCTTCCATGGCTTACTAACAATTATGTCTTATTCTCCCTCTCCTCAAAGAGATAACTAACTTCTAGAAATTAAAAAAATAATATGCCCACAAGTATACATCACTTGATTGAAAATAGGAATATGTATATACATATTTGGGTACACATACAGGAACATATATACTTATTTGGGTATAGAATATTTCTGAGTGTGCATTTTGATAACATAATTGCCCTTGGGGAATGTCTTAGTCATCTAGTGCTGCTGTAACAGAAATACCACAAGCGCATGGTTTTAACGAAGAGAAGTTTATTTCCTCACAGTCAAAGTAGGCTAAAAGTCCAAATTCAGGGCGTCAGCTCCAGGGGAAGTCTTTTTCTCTCTGTCGGCAGCCTTGTCTTCGGTGTTCCCCCGGACTAGGCTCTTCTCTGTGCAGGGACCCTGGTCCAAAGGACGCGCTCTGCTCCCGGCACCGCTTTCTTGATGGTATGAGGTCCCCCTGTCTCACTGCTCACTTCTGTCTTTTATATCTCAAGAGATTGCCTCAGGACACAATCCAGTCTTGTAAATTGAGTCCTGCCTCACCAACACAACTGCCGCCCATCCTCCCTCATTAACATCATAGAGGCAGGATTTACCACACATGGGAAAATCACACACTACCAGGAATCATGGCCCAGCCAAACTGATACACACATATTTGGGGAGACATAATTCAATCCATGACAGGGAAGGAATGTAAGAATTGGAAATCATAGCCAGGAAAGAGATTGTTCACTTTTGAATTGTTAGATTATTTTTTATAAAATAGAAAATCTGATTTCAAAAAATCATATACACAAAAGCAAGTATTAAAAATTTTGACACATGTAGAAACTTTCAAAATGGTGTAACTTTGGCTATGTATATTTTCCCCCCAAAAAAGCTCCTCAAGGTCGAGAAGGGAGAGTGTTGACATGTCGTGGGGTTGTTAACCAATGTCATAAAACGATATGTGTACTGACTGTTTAATGAGAAACTATTTGTTCTGTAAACCTTCATCTAAAGTACGATTTAAAAAATTTAAAAAATTAAATTTTAACAACATGTATAACATTTGTTAAATTTTATTTTAATGGCTGTTGACAATATGTTTCTAAAACTTGATCGTAAGAATCACTTGGAGTACTTATTGAATATACAGATTCCCAGACCTCTCTTCTGTAGATTTCAATTGAGAAAACCTAGGCTAGCTTAGGTATCTTTGTCTAGAATCGTCCCTACCTAGTCTTCCATTCTATTGCCATGAAATAGGGTATTCTTTCGCTTGGTATTTACAGTTGAGAACCCTATTTCCTTTTCATTCCCCTCTAAAAACCTGTTGAAGGAAGCTCCAACTTTTATTTTTTTACACTGCTTTTCAGAGAGGATAGGATAGAAGCTACCTCACTGAACTTGAACAGAGATTTTTCTTATTTTTCTCCAGATGTGAATAGGTTTAATATCCATTTAAGGATTTTCGCTTTGATGGTTTTATTCTAACTTTGCCTAGATCAATTTACTTTCAGCATTGCATAGGCTCATGGTAGGGGCTTGTGTGAAAAGGAAGTGGAATCAGATTTGTTGAGCACCAATTATTTGCCAAAACCTATAGCTAATGTTTTTCAAACTTCATTATATTTAATTCCATAACCCCTTAGAAGTATATTTTAGTATCTCCATTTTAGTGATGAGGAACTGAGGCTGGGCCTATGCTCACCTGCAGCTAAAAAAAAAAAAAAAAAAAAGAGTTTTGAGGCCATGTTCTGAAATATACTAAGTTAAATATACATCTTGATTTTTTCAACTGCATCATCCTACCTACAGTTATAAACTGCCTACAGTACATGCTGTACGTAAGGGGTTAGCTTGTAGTAAGAGGTGCCATTTTCTAAACTTCTGCCTTAGCATACTTCTAGGCATACAAATGTAGAAGAATCAAGTTACATCATTCTTTTTAATACATATGATGCCATACTGAGGAATATTTTCCAGAGTAGTATATTCTAGTTCCTTACTCTTTAATGTTTTAAAAATGAGAGCTATTGATCATCTTGAGCTTTGTGTAAAGCTTTGTGTAGTTGTGGTGGTGAAAATCTTAATTTATTTTATCATTTGAAGGTGAATTGAAAGCAAAATTCCATGTTTTCTTATTACCTAGGGAAGAATGACTCTACTTACAAATCCAAATAAATGGAATTTAATGTGTCAAATGAGACTTTATACACAAAATTATATACTTTTGAAAAAGAGGGAAAAACAATGATGGTTAATACCATACAGTCCTTAAACCCATTTGAACTTAAAAAAAAAGTAACAGTAAAATGACAAGCGGGTTATTTTTTAAATTAACCTTTTAGTGCTATCTGAATTGTTTCTTGAATTTGCTTCTTTTCCTAGGCATTTCAAAGCTGACTAAATTGACTCGCCTCAGCATGAATAATAATCTTCTCACTGGTTTGGAAAAGCATACTTTTGATAACATGCTTCATCTTCACTCCCTTTCTCTTGAGAACAACAGAATCACTTCATTGAGTGGTTTGCAGAAAGCTTTTACTCTGATTGAATTATACATAAGCAATAACTATATTGCTCTCAATCAAGAGATCTACAATTTAAAGGTGACTATCTGGGGTAGTCATTTTGGGGAAGTTTTTTTTTTTAATATTTATTGTTTCTTTATACTATGGAAGTAATACATGTTCAGTGCACATAATTTAGAAAATATAAAGAAAATAAAAATCAACAATAGCAAGGTCTATTAAAACGTATTTGCATTTAACTTACATATACATATAGACATATGTACGTATAACCATATATTTCCTAGTTGGTAACCTTCTAGAGTAACTTTTTTTAATACTCAAATAAAATAACCCAACCTCCGTCCCTCCTAACTAGTACCTTCCTCACCATTTCTAAGGACTCCCCAGCCTGGCTGGGGAGTAGGATTCTTTAACATTCTCCTGTTCTCAGTGCAATTCTTGATTATTTCTTACTATTCTTATGGGCAGCTTCAATTCCTTCTTACGGGTCAGCTTTACCTAGTTTTGCTCTCTAATTCCCCAGAGTACCTCTAATTCAAGGCTACTGTGTAACAGGTGTTACAGAAGGTTTGAATAAAATGGAGCGTTAGTACCATAGAATAGGAATTCACTTCAAATGTAATGTCTGACTTCATTATTTCTAAAGTTTTAGGGCCATTTCCTACTACTGTGAGTCTCACTCTGGCTTCTTTCCTATTGCTGATACCAGATTGCTAGGATATGCTCTCCAACCAAAAACTTTTGTCCATTTATTGTCTTTCTTTAATTTCAGCCTCCTCTCTATCCTGTTGTTGTTTGTTGTCGTGGAGTCGATTTTGATGCATGGCAACCCCACATGTGCAGAACAGAACTGCTCCATAGGGTTTCGAGGCTGTAATCTTTCAGAAGCAGATTACCAGGCCTGTCTTCTGTGGCACCTCTGAGTCCTCAAAGTGTCATCTTTGCTTTCAACACTTTAGAGAGATCTGTTGGAGCAGATTTGCTCAATGTAACACGTCATTTGAGTTCCTGACCCAGGAGCCCTGGTGGCACAGTGGTTAAGAGCTTGGCTGCTAACGCAAAGGTCAGCAGTTCAAATCCTCCAGCTGCTCCTTGGAAACCCTGTGGGGCTGTTCTCCTGTGCCCTGTAGGGTTGTTATGAGTCGGAATCAACTCCATGGCTATGGGTTTGGTTTTTTTTTTTTTTTTTTTTTTGGCCACCATGGGCGTTGATTGTGAATCCAAGTAAAATGAAATCCTTGACAACTTCAATCTTTTCTCTGTTTATCATGATGTTGCTTATTGGTCCAGTTGTGAGGATTTTTGTTTTCTTTATGTTGAGGTGTAATCCATACTGAAGGCTGTAGTCTTTGATCTTCATCAGTAAGTTCTTCGAGTTCTCTTACTTTCTGCAAGCAAGGTTGCATCATCTGCATACTGCAGGTTGTTAACGAGTCTTCTTCAGTCCTGATGCCACGTTCTTCTTCATATACTCCAGCTTCTCGGACTATTTGCTCAGCATACAGATTGAATAAGTATGGTGAAATAATAAAACCCCAATGCACACCTTTCCTGACTTTAAACCACGTAATATCCCCTTGTTCCGTTTGAATGACTGTCTCTTGGTCTGTGTACAGGTTTCTCACAAGCAGAATTAAGTGTTCTGGGATTTCCATTCTTTGCAGTGTTATCCATAATTTTTCATGATCCACACAGTCGAATGCCTTTGCATAGTCAATAAAACACACGTAAACACCTTTCTGGTCTTCTCTGCTTTCAGCCAACATCCATCTGACATCAGCAATGATATCCCTTGTTCCATGTCCTCTTCTGAATCTAGCTTGAACTTCTGGCAGTTCCCTGTCAATGTACTGCTGCAACCGCTTTTGAATGATCTTCAGCAAAATTTTACTTGTGTGTAATGTTAATGGTGTTGTTTGATAATTTCTGCATACTGTTGGGTCACCTTTCTTTGGAATGGGCACAAATATGGATCTCTTCCAGTTGATTGCCCAGGAAGCTGTCTTTCAAATTTCTTTTCTTTGTCTTTTTTTAAATTTATTGTTGTAGTTTAAATGAAGTTTACATTTCAAGTTAGTCTCCCATACAAAAATTTATACATGCATTGTTAAGTGACTCTAATTGCTCTCCCCATACTGTGACAGCACACTCCTCCTTTCCACCCCTGATTCCCCATGTCCATTCAACCAGCTCCTAACCCTCTCTGCCTTCCCATCTCACCTCTGGACAGAAGCTGCCCATTTAGTCTCTTGTATCTACTTGAGCTAAGAGGCACACTCTTCACGAGTATTACTTTATGTCCCACAGTCCAGTCCAATCCCTGTCTGAAGAGTTGGCCTCGGAAATTATTTTAGTTCTGGGCTGATAAGAGAATCCAGGGGCCATGCTTTCTGGGGTTCCTCCAGTCTCATTCAGACCATTAAGTCTGGTCTTCTTACTAGAATTTGAGTTCTGCACCCCACCTTTCTCCTGCTCTATCAGGGACTCTCGGTTGTGTTTCCTGTCAGGACGGTCATTGGTGGTAGCCGGGCACCATCTAGTTCTTCTGGTCTCAGGCTGATAAAGTCTCTGGTTTATGTGGCCCTCTCTGTCTCTTGGGCTAATACTTTCCTTGTGTCTTTGATGTTCTTCATTCTCCTTTACTCCAGGTGGTGGGGACCAATTGATGCATCTTAGATGGCCGCCTGCAAGCTTTTAAGACCCCAGATGCTACTCACCAAAGTAGGATGCAGAACATTTTCTTAATAAGCCTTGTTATGTCAGTTGACCTAGATGTCCCCTGAAAGCATGGTTCCCAGTCCCCTACCCCTGTTACTCTGTCCCTCAAAGTGTTTGACTGTATTCAGGAAACTTCTTAGCTTTGGTTAAGTCCAGTTATGCTGACTTCCCATGTAGTGTGTGCTGTCCTTCCCTTCACCTAAGATAATTCTTATCTACTATCTAGTTAGTAAGTAACCCTCACCCTCCCTCCCCACCCTCATAACCATCAAAGAATGTTTTCTTCTGTGTTTAAACCTTTTCTTGAGTTCATATAATAGTGGTCTTATACAATATGTTCTTGACAAATTTCTTGAAGGGCACTTAAAAACACCCAAATCACTATGGAATGATAAATTCAAACATTGAAGTTCAAGGATGGTTGAACTCTTAAGAGAAAAAAGAACTAGTTAGAGTGTGATTATACGTATATATATATGTATATGTATGTATTTTTATTTCCTAGGGTTTATACAACCTGGTCATTCTAGACACGTATGGAAATATTATTGTATGGAATCAAGAAAACTACAGATTGTTCGTAATATTTCATCTTCCGGAACTGAAAGCTTTGGATGGAATCTCAATCGTAAGTTGTTTTTTGACATATAGCATTTGGTCCCAGCCATATGTTCGCATATCCATAGGCCATAATCATTTGAGCATTGCTTTATTACTAATATAATACTCAAATTTACTAGGTTTAGTAAAACATAAGTCTCAAAAGCATATTTTAGATCTATATTTTAAAATTTTCTCCTCTGGCCAGTTCTTAATTGTTTAAATTAAGGTGGCAGGGGAGGGCTCCTGCTGCTTACATTTGCAGCCACTGAATTCAGTGCCTAAAATGTAGAGCACAGCTTTATGGGATGGGATAAAAGAAACTATGCTCTGGAGCCCTACCATCCAATTGGGCCTAAAAATAGCTTACTATTTCTTTGAAAAATACAGTTATTTATATTTAAGAAAAGTATATTTTAACTGACAAATGGTATATGAACATTGCTATAAACTGTAAAGAAAAATAAACACAGAACTTAGAACTGAATAATAAAGCAATACTTGGAAACTTGGATTCTGTAAGAAGCAAGTTCATACTGTCTTCCATGTAACAGGGTGTGTGACAAATGTGTAAAGAGTAAAAGAATTCCCTGTGTACCTTTGCCTTGCTCCCATCAGATGCTAAAACTCATAAAATTTTCTAGAAAATAGAGAAGCAGCTCATGATTGTTCGGGACTCTGAGGTACTCAGAAAAGATAACTCATCCTTGGCCTGATTGTTTCAGGACCCTCCTCAGCATGGAGATTCTAAAACCATCTCCCCCCCGGCACATATGAATATCCTAGAATCTAGTACACTGGGTTTTATTTAGGTGTTAGCTTTCATGAGAGATGTTTTAAACATAGTCTCATAAAACTAGTAGTACATTTGCTGTAATGATGCTGCTGAGGATCTTATCCTGCATATCTCTCAGTGCCCTCATTTGAAGGGCCACATGAGAAAGTATTTTTTTTTCAGAGATAAAGTATTGGAAAAACATTTTCTTCTAAGGAAAGGTAAGTTCTCCTCACTACTAATGAATGTTATTTAACCGAGTATTTTCCTTTTCACTTTGACCAACTGTTAGGGATTGAATTGTGTCCCCCCAAAATGTGTATCAACTTGGCTAGGCCATGATTCCCAGTATTGTGTAGTTGTCCTCCATTTTGTAATCTGACATTCATTTTCCTATATGTTGTAAATCCTAAATCTCTGCCTGTGGTTAATGAGCAGGATTAGGTTATGTTAAAGAGGATTAGGGTGGAATGCGTCACCCTTACTCAGGTCACATCCCCGATCCAATGTAAAGGGAGTTTTCCCTGGGATATGGCATGTATCACCTTTTATCTTACAAGAGATAAAAGGAGAGAGAAGCGAACAGAGAGATAGGGGCCTCCGCATGCCACGAAGAAAGAAGTACCAGGAGTGGAGTGCATCCTTTGGACCCAGGGTCTCTGTCCTGAGAAGCTCCTAGACCGGGGGAAGATTGATGTCAAGGACCTTCCTCCCAGAGCTGACAGAGAGAGAAAGGCTTCCCTAGGAGCTGGCACCTTGAATTCGGACTTCTAGCCTCCTAGACTGTGAGAGAATAAATCTCTGTTGAAGCCATCTACTTGTGGTATTTCTGTTATAGCAGCATTAGGTAGCTAAGACAAAATTAGGTAACAAGAGTGAGGTGCTGATCTAACAGATACCTACAATGTGGAAGTGGTTTTGGAATTGAGTAATGGGTAGAGGTTTGACAAATTTTAAACTGCCTAATAGTAAAAGCCAAGATTGCCTTAACGAGACTATCGGTGGAATTATGGACATTAAAGACAATCCTGGTGAGGACTCAGAAGGAAATGAGGAGAACTGTAACACCAGAGATGGTGCAGATGGCGAGAAGCAGCAGCAGAGCCACAGCAGCAGAACTAGGAGACCGGCTCAAGACAGCATGGGAGCCAACCCACAGAACAAGAGAGCTGAGTGCCTTTGCACAAGAGGCTTCCTGGTGAAGTGAGGTGCCTCCAGGCACTTATCGATCCATGGAGCAAGAGAGCGGAGTGCCTTCTGGCCAAAGTTTACTGGCAGTGTGGGGTGCCTGCAGACAGTTAGCGGTAGAGCTAAAGTGCTTTGGAACACTTGCCTGAGCAGGGCAGACACCATGCCAGCCCAAGGGCCTGAGGGGCCAAGATAGGCCAAGGAACCAGGAAGCAGAAACTGAAGAGACAAGGAACACAGGAAGCAGAGTTGCCTCAATCTCAAAGGGTAGGGCCACAACCTCTTGGGTCTCAAAGTGTGGAGCCATGGCCTCTGGGGTTTCAAAGGGTGGGGCCACAGCCTCCTGGGTTTCAAAGAGTCAGTTCTTCACCAACTCAGTTCTGGATGTGGGGCTGCCGTTCACGAGTGCCAGAAGGATGGGGCCAGATCCACTGCCCAAAGCTGCAGGAGCAAGGCTACCATGCCCAAGGGGCAGAAGAGTGGGGCCTGCCGAGGCTGAGGGGGTAGGGTCTCCACTCAGATGGACTGGGAGAATGGGGCCACCCAGAGCTGAAGGAGCAGAGTTGCTGTCCCAGTGGGCCTGGAAGATGGAGCTGAAGCCCCAGGCCAAGGGGCCTGCACCCAGAATCCAGAGAATGTGGCCAACTCCCAGAGTCTGGAGAGCAAGGCTACTGCCTAAATGGTCTCAGAGAACAGAATATTATTTTCAAGACTTGAGAGCTAATGTAATGTGAACAGAGAGTTAGGGACCTCCTCTGCTGTCTTGCTTGGTGCCTGTTATCCCTTCTTTCCCTCCAGTTTCTCCCATTTGTAATGGAAGTGTCTACCTTGTGCCTGTTCCACCATTGTACTTTGGAAGCAGATAACTTGTATTCTAAATTTCACAGATAAAGAGTAATTTTGCCCCAGAATGGAATTTGAGTCTGGAATTGATTTAAGACTTTTGAGATGATATGATGGGGTGAAGGTGTTTTACATATGGCAAAGACATGAGTTTTGGGAGCCAAAGGGTGGAATGTTATGGATTGAATTGTGTCCCCCCAACATGTTTATCAACTTTGCTAGGCCATGATTCCCAGTATTGTGTGGTTGTCCTCCATTTTGTAATTTGACATTAATTTTCCCTTGTGTTATAAATCCTAATATCTGCCTGTGGTTAATGAACAAAGTTAAAGAGGATTAGGGTGGTATGTAGCACCCTTACTTAGGTCACATTCCTGATCCAATGTAAAGAAAGTTTCCCTGGGGTGTGACCTGTATAACCTTTTATCTCACAAGACGTGAAAGGAGAGAGAAGCAAGCAGAGAGATAGGGACCGCCTCATGACACCAAGAAAGATGTGCCGGGAGCAGAGCCCATCCTTTGGACCCAGGGTCCCTGCACTGAGAAACTCCTAAATCAGGGGAAGATTGATGACAAGCACCTTCCTCCAGAGCCAACAGAGACAGCCTTCCCCAGGAGATGGTGCCCTGAATTCAGACTTATAGCCTCCCAGACTGTAAAAGAGTAGATCTCTGTTAGTTAAAGCCATCCACTTGTGGTATTTCTGTTATATATTCTGTTATAGCAGCACTAGATAACTGACAACTAACTGATGACTGACAACTAACTGATAACCTAACAGCTCAGGGCCAAATTTATGGCTCAGTAATAGAAACCCTCTAGGGCCTTTTGGTCTGTTTATCCCTATCCCCTATACTTATCCCCTAAGATCCCCTATGGTGGTGTATTGGTTAAGAGCTTGGCTGCTAACCAAAAGGTTGGCAGTTCGAATCTACCAACCACTCCTTGGAAACTCTGTGGGGCAGTTCTACTCTGTCCTATAGGGTCACTATGAGTCAGAATCAACTCAACGGCAACAGGTTTGGAATAGGTTATGATCTATCCCAACATATTGTTCTTGGTCTTGTTTTTATTTACGATTTATATTTTACTGTTTGATTATGTGTGGTTATGGATTGAATTGCGTCCACCAAAAATACATGTTGTAAATCCTAACCCCTATATCAGTGGTTACGATCACATTTGGGAGTGGGTTTTCTTTGTTATGTTAATGAGACTGGATTAGTGTAGGGTGTATCTTGAGTTGATCTGTTTTGAGATATAAAAAATATTAAATGCAAGTTAGGAAGCAGAGACAGGGGAAGAGAGATGACAAGCCACATGAAGATTGCCCAGGAGCAGAAGCTCTGAAAAGACAAGAACCTTCCTCCAGAGCTGACAGAGAGAGAAAGCTTTCCCCTACAGCTGGCACCATGAATTCAGACTTCTAGCCTCCTAAACTGTAAGAAAATAAATTTCTGTTGGTTAAAGCTACCCACTTGTGGTATATCTGTTATAACAGCACTAGATAACTAAGACAGAATTTGGTACCGAGAAGTGGAGGTGCTTCTCTAACAAATACCTACAGTGTTGGAGTGATTTTGGAACTGGGTAATGGGTGGAGGCTAGAAGAGTTTTAGGGTGCCTGGAGCCCTGGTGGCACAGTAGTTAAGAGCTACAGCTGCTAACCAAAAGGTCTGCAGTTTGAATCCACCAGCTGCTCTTTGGAAGCCCTATGGGGCAGTTCTACTCTGTCCTGCAGGGTTGGTATGAGTTGGAATCAACTCTATGGCAATGGGTTTAGGGTTTAATAGTAAAAGCCTAGATTACATTGAAGAGACTGTTGGTAGAATTATGGATGTCAAAGGCACGTCTGGTGATGGCTCAGAAGGAAGTGAGGAGAGCCATAGAGAAAGTGTCTGTCCTCTTGGACAATACATATGGCACCAGCAACAGAAATTGCTAAAACGTGGACATTAAATCCGCTTCTAGTGATGCTTTAACAGGAACTGATGACCATGTGATTGAATAGTGGAGGAAAGGCAATGCTTTTTATGCAGTGGCAAAGAACTTGTTTGAATTATGTTCAAATGTTTGGTGAAAGGTAGAACTTGTAAGTGATAACTTGGATATTTGGCTGAGGATATTTCTAAGCAAGATCCTAAAGGGGCCATGTAGTTTCTCCTTGCCACTTATAGTAAAATGTGAGAGGAAAGAGATGAACTTAAAAATGAACTGCACAAAATGAAAACAAAACTTTAAAGATTTGAAAAATTGTATAAACTAGGGACGTGTATCCTAGAATTTTCACCAAGAATGTGAATCTCTTTTGTTAAAGAGATTAAGCCTGTGACTGATGGATCTAACCAACTACTACAGCAGATAACCCATCAGCTTATACTGAAGGGGACGGAGAAAGAACGAAAGGAAGGAATGTTGTCTGCCTCTTGGAATTCTACAGGCAGGAAATAGGCCAAAAGATCTACATCTGTTATCTCCCAAGAAAAGAAAAGGACCATCCTCATCCTCAGTTCAGCAGAACTGTTGGAAGGAATACAGGAAGCAGGCCTTCTTGGTTTCAAGGGGTGGGGCCATAGTCTCACCACCTTTTATCTTACAAGAGATAAAAGGAAAGGGAAGCAAGCAGAGAATTGAGGCCCTCATACACCAAGAAAGCAGCACCAGGAGTAGAGCACATCATTTGGACCTAGGGTCTCTGCACCTGAGAAGCTCCTCAACCAGGGGAAGATTGATGAGAAGGACCTTCCTCCAGAGCCGACAGAGAGAGAAAGCAGTCTCCTGGAGCTGACACCCTGCATTTGGACTTTTAGCTTACTAAACTGAGAGTGAATAAATTTCTCTTTGCGAAAGCCATCCACTTGTGGTATTTCTGTTATAGCAGCACTAGATGACTAAGACACAAGGTTCCTAGCTGACCTGTGTTCTTTTCTGCACCTTTCAGTCTTCTTATGTTTGTTTTATATATAATGTCCAGGGCTTTTAGCTCTACTTAGTGGAAGGAATAGGGAGAAGTGAGCCTACTCCAGCCCTCTCCATTTTGTCCTGGAACTGGAGAATTAATGTGATTTAACCATCTGTAAGAAAGAGCATCTCTTTCTAAATGTCCTCATATAGGAACCACCAGAGACTGAGAATGCAAAAGATTTGTTTGGTGGCAGACTTACTTCTGACATGATTGCAGAACGACAGGGACATTCAAACTTTACCCAAATGCAAGAACTAAATTGGACTTCATCATCCATCAGGTATAGTCTTTTTATTATATGTTGTCTGACATGATAATTAAATATGTAATTATTATTATCATTTTTCTAAGATTCATACATTTGTACATGTTATCCAGATATAACCGGTAATTTTCAGAAAGTCATCTATGCTGCTTCAAAATCTTATACAAACTTTACCATCCTTTGAAATGCATTAATAAATTTTATTGTGTGAACTATGATTACAAATGCCATTGATCTCTTTCTGGGCCCTTGCATTTCTCTTTTCTTTCACAACCAAGCTTTTAAAATTCGACTATACTTGCTAAGTTTGCTTCCTCACATCACTCTAATCCAATGCAATCTGCCTGCCATTGCCGCCATTCCACTAATACTGTTTTCATGAATGTCATCACTATAGTTAATAAATCCAGTGGGTTATTTGTAATTCTTAACTAACTTGACCTCTCTGAGGCACATAATAATGCTGATCCCTCTCTCCTTGTGCTTATTAAACCAGTTGCCGTCAACTTGATTCTGGCTCATGGTGATCCCATGTGTGTCAGAGTGTAACTGTGCTTCATAGGGTTTTCAGTGGCTGATTTTTTGGAAGTAAATTGCCAAACCTTTCTTCCAAAGCACCTCTGGGTGGACTCAAACCTCCAACCTTTTGGTTAGTAGCCAAGTGGATTAACTGTTTGTACCACCCAGGGATCCATTATACTTATTACTTCCTTTTTTCCCTATGATTTCACATCCTAATTTTTCTACAAATTTCTCAGGTTCCTTTTTGAATTCTTAACTTCTGATGTTCTCAGAATTCTATCCTTGGCCCTCTCCTCCTGTCTTTCTTTCTCTTCTTCTCTCCTTTAATTCTCCTGTTCTTTCTCTCTTCTTATTCTGTACTCTTCATGGAACGACTTATCTTTTACCATTGTTCTAAATTACGATGATGACACCCAGCTTTATAATCTCTAGCCCCAAACCGGGCTTTTCACTTAAATATTCAGTTGCTGTCTAGATATTGTCACCTAGATGTAAAGTCTAAAACCAAATTCAGCATATCTTATCACTACTTCACTTTGATCACTCTGCAGCACCACCACCACTGCTCATTCTCCTGTATTCCCCACTCAGCATCTAAAGACAACATCTTCCTGTTGCCCAAGTCAAAAATCTAGGAGTTATTCCTTTCTCTCCTCTTTCCCCCATTTTCATTTAATCACCAAGTTCTACAGAGTCCATGTCTTAAGTCTCATATTTCCCCCTTCTCTTCGATAATCACTGCCATTGGCCTAAGTCAGGGAGTGAACTATTATAGAAATTTTCTTGGTGACCTTTCAGCCTTTTGTCTTACATAAACCTTCCCCCAGAAACTTGTCTATTATCCCTACTGCTTTCTAAGATACAAGTTGTATCAGATCATGTCCCTTCTCAAAATTGTTCAGTGGCTTTCCGTTGTCTATAGAATAACACTGAAAATTCCTTTGTATGGCATGATAGACTCTTTAATTACCTTTTATCTCTTATAAACACTACCTTTAGCTCTGTAACACTTTATACTCCAGAAATTCTGAAATGCTTCTAGTTCCTCAGTCTCAGTCACGAGATGCTGTTTCATGTTTCTGCCTTTGCTTGTGTACATAGTTCCCCACTGCCTGGAATGTCTTTCCTCCTAATTTGCTTGACAAATGTCTACAAATCCTTCAAGTCTCCTTTCAAAATCTTTCTCCTCCGTCAAGTCATTGCTGACTTCCTAAATAGGTTTTCGAACTTGTTGCAGTTTTCCTTTTTTATTTTAATTTTTCTGACAGCCTTCTTCAGGGCATAGACAGTGTCTTCTCATGTTTATTGTGGCTTTTCCAAGCACATAGCCTGCACTTAGGAAATTCTAATGAAAATGTTGAATGAATGATGTATTAGTGGATAAAAGAATGTCATAACTGTAACTTCAGGTATAGGTTTTATTTAAGTAAGTGGCTATCCTATCATAGGAAAAGGAGATTTAGCTATATACTCTTCTCTGTGATGCTCAAGTGAAGGTGGAACCATTGTAAAGCTGTGTACTAGGAATCAAGCATTCTTTTTAATTACCAAAACATCCTTACAAGGTGGAATACCAGAAAAGTTTTTCAAGAAAAACAGCAGAAAAGTTTCTTTTCAAAGTTCTTATCTTCTTTTCTTTCCCACTCCTAATCCTTCCTGGCACTTCAGAACTAACCTCCTTCACATATTCCTCTGTAGCTGATAACATGAAAACCTTATGATTGACCATGTCAATTTCACTACAATTTCAGGAATACATATATGCATGTAGAAAGAAATTGAAGATCTTCATTTTATAAGTTTTTTTATGTTAATGCTCTGTTTATGTAGTAGTAGATATGATTTTTTAAAGCAATCAGATTTTATGCCCACATTTTCTTACATATGTGTTCAAAAACTGTGTGGTTAGCCTGTCATTTGACCCATACATTTTACATCAAGGCAATTATTTTTCATAGCATTTGTCAGATGACATTTTTTTAAATTGCCTTGGGTTTGTATATGAAGGGGCTTACCTTTTCCAATATTTTTCCTGTTCTTTTTAAATAATAACTGTATTTGCTTTTTCTAAATTTAGAACTGTGGATTTGATTCCAGTTGATCAATTTAGAAATGTGTGTAATGTGAATCTACAGAACAATAATCTTACCTCATTCAGTGGATTAATCTATCTGCCTAATGTGAAGGTGAGTTGCTCACAAATATCCTTTTTTTCTTTCAAGTTTTTCCAATGCAAATTAAGTTTTTTCCTTTGAATTAAAATGTATTTCCATACCATTAAAAAAGAGAAGTTCTTCTTCTTCTTTGTTTTAAATTAAACATGAAAGAGAAACTATTTTGTTCTGTAAACCTTCATCTAAAGTGAGAATAGCAGCACAACTGGAAGAAAGTAATCGATGTCACTGAACTGTGCATGTAGAAACTTTTGAAATGGTGTATCTTTGGCTACGTATATTTGCACCAAAAAAAAAAAGGTCGAGAAGGGAGAAGGTTGACATGTCATGGGTTGTTAACCAACGTCATAAAACAATATGTGTAGCGACTGTTTAATTAGAAACTATTTGTTCTGTAAACCTTCACATAAAGTACATTAAATAATAATTAATTAATTAGTTAATTAATTAATTAAACATGAAAAAGTATTACCTTCAAAACCTCCAAAGTTATTTTAGTTTGATCTCAGTTTTATGTAATTGTCTTAACTGCAGTAAATCTTACTCTGCAGTACAAGGTGGGATGGGAGGCTGCCAGGTATGGAATGAAGTTAGAGGATGCCAAGGTTCTCAAAGTAGCCTAGTTATGTCCTGCCCTATTGCTGTGACTCAATGTATGCCACACAATTCACACATTTAAGGTCTATATTAACTGGTTTTTAGTATATTCACAGATATGTGCGGCCATCACACTGTCAATTTTAGAACAAAAAAAAAACCCTGTGCCTTTTAGCTATCACTCCCCTCTGACCTTCTCTACCCCATTTCTACCCCCAGCCCTAAGCAAGCACTGATCTACTTTCTGTTTCTATAGATTTCCCTATTATGGACTTTCACATGCGTAGAATCATATACTAGGCGGTCTTTGTGGCTGGATTCTTTCATTTAGCATAATGTTTTCAAGGTTCACCCATGTTGTAGCATGTATCAATACTTCTTGCTTTTTATGACTGAATAATATTCCATTATATGGATATACCATATTTTGTTTATCCATTCATTTGTTGATAGACATTGGGATGTTTCCACCTTTTGTTTATTAGGAATAATGCTGCTATGAACATCCATTTCTGTGTGGACATAGATTTTAATTTCTCTTGGGTGATATACATAGGAATAGAATAACTGGGTTATATGGTAACTCTGTGTTTATTCATTTGAGGAATTGCTAGTCTGTTTTCCAATGAGACTATTACACATTCCTACCAGCATTGTATGAGGGTTCCAATTTCTTCACATCATTTTCAACATTTGTTATTATCTGACTTTTTATTTTAGCCATCCTAATGGGTAGCTCAGAGTCCCTGGGTGGTGCAATTAACCCCTCAGCTGCTAACTAAAAGGTTGAAGGTTGGAATCCACCCAGAGGTGCCTCAGAAGACAGACCTGGAAATCTGCTTCTGAAAGGTCACAACCTTGAAAACCCTATGGAGCAGTTCTACTCTGCACACATGGGGTTACTAACAGTTGGAATCAACTCAACCATAACTAACAACAACAATGGGTATCTCATTATGGCTTTGATTTGCATTTCTCTGATGATTAATGATGTAGAGCATCTTTTTGTATGTTTACTGGCCATTTATATATCTTCTTTGGAGAAATGTCTATTCAGATCCTTGATCCATTGTTTTATTGGATTATTTATCTTTTTATTGAATTGTAAGGGTTTTTTATATATTTGAGATACAATTCCCTAATCCAATACATGATTCCAAATATTTTCTCCTAGTCTGTAGGTTGTGTTTTCACCTTTTGATAGTGTGTTTTGACGCATGAAAGGTTTTTTTGTTTTGATGAAGTCTAAATTTATCTATTTTTGTTGTTGCTGCTGCTCACACTTTTGGTATTATATGTAAGAATCCTTTGCCAAATCCAAGGTCATGAATATTTACCCCTAAGTTTTCTTCTAAGAGTTTTATAGTTTTTGTTTCTACACTTAGTCTTTAATCCATTTTGAGTTAATTTTTGTATATGGTATGTGGTATGGGTCTAACTTCATTCTTTTGCATGTGACTATCCACTTAACCCTGCACCATTTCTTGAAAAGACCATTCTTTCTGCCATTGAATGGTTTTGGCACGCTTGTTAAAAATAAGTTGACCATAGGTGTATGGATTATTACTTGACTCTCAATTCTATTCCATTGATCTATATGTTGATCTTTGTGCCAGTACCACACTCTCATGAATATGGTTTCTTTGTAGTAAATTTTGAAACTGAGAATTAGTGAGTCCTCTTCTTTTTCAGGATTGTTTTCGCTCTTCTGTGTCCCTGCAATTCCACATGAATTTTAAAATCATCTCAATTTCCACAAAAAAGCCATTTGGGAATCTCACCTGTAGATCAGTTTGGGGAATATGCCTATCTTAACAGTGTTGAGTTTCTAATCCATGGACATAAGATGTTTTTCCACTTATTAGATCTTCTTAAATTAATTTCAACAATGTTTTATATTTTTAAGAGTATAAGTTTGGACTTCTTCTGTTAAATTTGTTCCTAAGTATTTTATTCTTTTTGAGTGGAATTTTTTTTCTTAATTTCATTTTTGAATTGTTTATTGCAAGTGTATAGGAATACAGTTGCTTTTTGTATATTGATTGTTTTGTGTGTGTGTTAAAGTGTTAAAAATGAAAATTCTTTTCATTGAGTTGCATTACAATTATTACTACTCAGTTGATCAGAATATACTAAAATTTTGATAAATACTTAGTAAACAATTTTATTGAAACAGTATTTCATTGAAATGTATATAGCTTTATTTAAAAGTAAGTTAAATATTCATGGATGAACGTAACATTTGCTAGAATGAGACAATATTTAGCATCAATTTCTACTTTTCATTTATTAAAACAAAAATCATATTAAGCCAATAATAGAAATTGATCAAAGGTTATTTAATACATGATTTAAAATCAGGGTAGCACTTCAACTAGGCAGTCAAAAATGTTCTGAAGATGAAAACAACTACCAAAATTCTTATACCGCATCTTATCAGCATTGCCATGGAAATGAAGCCAGAACAGTGTTTATATAATAACAATTTGCCCTAAACCACAGCTTCTAGTCTGACCTTGGAGTTTCTGTTCCTTGAAACTGACTGCGGGTAGATAATTCTTCAAAACAGTCCAAAGCCTAAGGTAAACCAGTTTTTACTAGTTTATCTAGACTATCATTTGACTTAAAGGTGATTTTAGGAGACTATTTTCTTCAAAGCTCAAGGTTCAAAAAGATACCTAAGTGCAACATCCTGGGTGGGTTAACTCAACCTCCATGAAATCCAGAAATGAGGATTTGGGAGAATTAAAACAGTTTCTCAGTTCTCCCTCTTGATTAGGATTCTTCTATAGAATCTTTGATAAAAAATGTTTGATAATGGTAGCTGGGCACCATCAGATTCTTCTGGCCTCATGGCAAAGGAGACAGTTGTTAATAGAGGCAGTCAAACATGGAGTCTAGTTCTTCCTCCACCTGGCTCTCCTTTTCTCTGCTGCTACAGATGAACAGAGACCAATTGTTACACCTTGGATGGCCACTCGCAGCCTTTAAGACTTCAGACACGGAAATAGTAAGAACAATATTAGGCCAATTGACTAAAATGACCCATGAAACCATGACCCTAGGTCTTTGAACCAAGGAAACAAATCCCATGAGGCATTTGTTTATTCACTAGCAGCATCAGTATATTGGTCTTATATCCTGTGATCTTGTTGAACTCATTTGTTGGTTCTAATAGTTGTTTTTTTAGTAGATTCTGTAGAATTTTCTGTTATCTACAAATAGAGAGAGTTTTACTTCTTCCTTTCCAATGTAGATGCCTTTTATTTCTCTTTCTTGCCTAATTGTCCTGGTTAGAACCTCCAGTACAATATTGCATAGAAGTAGCGAGAACAGACATCCTTGTCTTGTTCCTGATCTTTTGGGGAAAGCATACAGTCTTTCACCATTAAGGATGATGTTAACTGAAGGTTTTTTTGTAGATGCCCTTTATCAGGTTAAGGAAGTTCCCTTTCTATTCCTAGTTTGTTGAGTGTTTTCATCATGAAATAGTGTTGGATTTTTGTCAGCTGGTTTTATTGATGTATTGAGATGACCATGTGGTTTTTGTTTCTTATTCTACTTATATGATGTATTACATTAATTGATTTTCCAACATTAAACCAGCATTGGATTCCTGGAATAAATCCCACTTGATCAAGGTGCATAATTCTTTTTAATATATTGCTGGATTCAGTTTGTTAGTATTCTGTTGAAGATTATTGTGTTTATATTCATAAGACATATTGTTCTGTAGTTTTCTCGTGATGTCTTTGTCTAGTTTTGGTATCAGGGTAATTCTGGCTTCATAAATGAATTGGAAGGTGTTTCATCCTCTTCTAATTTTTGGAAAAATTTGTGAAGAATTGGTATTAATTCTTTTTTGAATGTTTGGTAGTATTCAGTGGTGAAGCCATCTGGGCCTGGGTTTTTCTTTATGGGTAGTTTTTTTTTTTTTTATTGCTGATTCAGTCTCTTCACTTCTTATAGCTCTATGAAGATTGCCTTTGTTCTTCTTGAGTCAGTTGGTAATTTGTACCTTTCTAGGAATTTTTCTGTTTCATCTCAGTTATCTAACTTGTTGGCTTATAATTGTTCATATTATTCCTTTATAATTCTTTTTATTTCTATAAAGTCAGTAGTACTGTCCCTCTTATTTCTGATTCTGATAATTTGAGTCTTCTCTCCTTTTTTCTTGGTCAGTCTAGCTAAAGGTTTGTCAGTTTTGTTGAACTTTTCCTATTGTTTGATTTTCTGTATTATTTATTCTCCATTTCATTAATTATCACTCTAATCTTTATTAATTCCTTCTTTTTGCTTGCTTCAAGTTCAGTTTGCTCATTTCTTTCCAGTGTCTTAAGGTGGAAGGTTTTAACTACTGATATGAACTCTTTCTTCTTCCATAATATACCGCTAAGGCCTTTTAACATAGAGAAATAGTTTTCCCTCCAGCTAAGGGATTATTTCATCCATACCAGGCTTGGAGAAATCAGGAGTACACACTGAGAAAATTCAGCAGCTTTCTAGGGCCTCCGTTGTTTCATTTGAAATGTAATTTCCCAGCATGTCTGGTAATACAAAAACATCTTTAAAGCTAAATTCAGCTATATAAGAATTTGTCATTTGTAATGCTAACAAATTATTAAATCATGTTGTATATTCCGAATCTTATCCATGCCATTTTTAATAGTTTCTAGTATTTGATAATCTCAAACCAAGGAGCATTATAGCAGTGGTTATATTTTAATGTCTGATTAATGAGGTATCCTGTCTGTAGGTATTATGCCTCAACTATAATCATATTGAATCAATCATGCCAAGACTGAAGCCTCAGACTCACTTAACCCACAGACAACTGCTCTACCATAAAGTGCCCTCAAGTGGCTATGGGCAGCAAGGAGCTTCAAAAATAAACAGGTACTATTCTTTTTTTTAACAATTACAAATAATTTTGGTTGGGAATTACAAAACCAAATAGTCACATTAATGATAGCAGTGACACATTCTAGTCCATAGGTCTAGCTTATTTAGTAGTTAATAGCTGTGTTGTTGTCACCCCATATGTGTAGAGTAGAACTTCCCCATAGGGTTTTCAAGGCTGTGACCTCTCAGAAGCAGATGGCCAAACCTGTCTTCCAGGGCTCCTCTGGATGGGTTCAAACTGCCAACCTTTCAGCTAGCAGTTGAACTGTTAACCATTTGCACCAGCCAGCTGCCTACATAATAGCCACAAGTCAGGAGTAAGCTTCACAAATAAAAAGATACTCAAAATATTCCTTTGTCATTGCTTTTTCCCCTGCTTCCTCCATCCTGTGACCATACTGTAAAACAAAACAAAAACTAAGATTTTCTCATGTTTTCTTCAAAACGTTTTATGCTTTTGTTCTTATGTTTAGGTCTATGATCCATTTCACGTTATTTCTTGTATACATACATGTGAGATAAGGTGTGAGGTCTAAATTCTTTTTGCGTGTGGTTGTCCAATTGTCCCAGCACTATTTGTTTAAAACACTGTCCTTTCCCCATCTGAATTGCCTCTGGAACCTTTGTTCAAAATTAACTGACCATAAATATAAGAGTTTATTTCTGGGTTCTCTCTCAGTTCTATTCCATTAACCTATGTGTCTGTCCATATTTTTTTTTTTTTGTCTGTACCACACTGGCTTGATTACTGTAGCTTTATAATAAATTTTAAAATCAGGGATTACAAATCCTCCAACTTTGTTCTTTTTCAAGATTGTTTTTATTATTCTGGTTTCTTTGCATTTTCATGTAAATTTGGGGATCAGCTTGTCGTTTTCTGGAAGAAAATCTGTTGGGTTTTTGATAGAGATTGCATTGACTCAATTGATCAGTTTGGAGAGAATTGCCACTTATGATAATGAGTCTTCTAATTCATAAACCTTAAATATTTCTCCATTTATTTATATCTTTAATTTCTCTCAGCAATGTTTTGTAGTTTTCAGTATACAAATCTTGTACATTTTTTGTTAAATTTATTCTGAAGTATTTTACCTTTTTGATATTATTATGAATAGAAGTGTTTTCTTAATTTTATTTTCAGAATTTCTGTAGTCAGCATGTAGAAATGCAATCGGCTTTTGTATAGTAATCTTTTACCCTATGACCTAGCTGAACTCATTTATTAGTTCAAGTAGTTTTTGGGGATTCCTTAAGATTTTCTAAATACAGGATCATGTCACCTGCAAATAAAAACAGTTTTACTTATTCCTTTCTAATCTGGATGCATTTTAGTTTTTTACCTGGCTATGCTAGTATTGCTTTTCATTATAATTCCTTCTGTGCTTCTTTATTTTTTTTACCATAAACAAATATTTTTAAAAGAATAAAAAAGATTATTATATGAAATATAAAGAAACTATATGCTATATAGTTAATTCTGATTTATTAGTAAATTCATTCTTTTTTCTTAACTTCAACTTACAGTAAGTACATACCAGACTGTCTTTTTATGATACAGCTGGTTTGAAATTAAGTGTATGGTCTCAGACTTATCTGTCATTTCAGAGAAACAGTGGTCAGTGAAAATTTGCCTCCAATAATGCACAGTTTAGAAGTTCTTCATTTGGGCTACAATGGAATTTGTAATTTAATTCAGCTACAACTTAACAGACTAAGAAATTTAAAGTTCCTCTTTCTACAAGGTGAGTAGCAATACTTTTAATGTGTAAATCTTAATTATTAAAGACTAATTTGCTTATTACCCTGTTTTGATAAACAAATATAAAAGCATCAATATTCACTTCAAACAGATTAATTGGCAAAAATATTTTAGTAATCAGAAATGAGTTTTTCTTGGGTGATTTACATATTTTTTAAAACTATTTGTGAAGGAAAATATAACATTCTAGGATTATCTACAGTATTACGTCATGATTTACTTTTTATATCATCCAAACCAAAAAAACCAAACCCATTGCCGTCAAGCTGATTCTGACTCATAGCAACCCTATAGGACAGAGTAGATCTGCCCCATAGGTTTCCAAGGAGCAGCTGGTGGATTCAAACTGCCAACCCTTTGGTTAGCAGCCATAGCTCTTAACCACTGTGCCCCCAGGGCTCCTTTTATAGCTTGGTCAACTAAAACAACAACGAGAAGTAAACAGTAGTTCACAAGTATTTCTTGAACCCAAAATTGTTCAAAATTGTTAGAGAGATCAGCTTTTCTAAACTATGTTCTTAAATTTTTAATGTCTCTTTTTGCCTATCAAACGTGCTTGTGAATTGGGTCAGGAGCATGGAGACTTAGCCTTAAAAGAACAAGAAAATGAGCACAACAATGACAGATCTTTTAACAGATTTATTGACCTGAAAAAGAACAGACAACCTAACTTTGGAAGCTCTGTTTTCATCTGATAATGTAAAGGGGGAGTATGTCTGTTGCTGTGGCTAGAGTGGCACATCAGAGTGGGGCAGCCTTAGGCAGGAAGTAAGGTTGTTTACTGTAATGGCTGCCATTTATTGAGTACTGACCAGACTAGTCATTGAGCAAGGTGTTTGTCTATGTACATTTTCACATTTAATCGTCACGGCAACCCTATGTGGCATTTGGGGAGGACACAAGTGTAAGCCATGAAAGATGAGATGATGTCAGGGTCTATGCAGGAGATTGTTGTTGTCGTTGTTAGGTGCCCTTTGAAATCTTTTGTTTAGCTGTTTTCCTTCATTATTTCTTCCACTAACTTTAACTATTCTTCTGTTCACTTGAGGTACTAATTTGTTTTCTTGAGCCGCCCTTTAAAATCTTCTGTTCAGACCTTTTACATCATCATTTCTTCCATTCACTTTAGCTACTTGTTTTTTACACTGATGAAAAACAAGTCTCCAGGAATTGACAGAATGTCAATTGACTGACATTAGATACAAACTGTACCTAACTGTTCTGATTTATGTACAAATTCGACTTAGAGACAGGCTTGGGAACGACCTTGTTCATAATGCAGGAACTGCCAGTATTAATGATATGGTTCGATAATTTCCACATTCTGTTGGATCACCTTTCTTTGGAATGTGCACACATATGGCTCGCTTCCTGTTGGTTGACCAGGTAGCTGTCTTCCAAATTTCTTGGCATAGATGAGTGAACACTTGTAGTGTTGCATCTGTTTGTTGAAACATCTCTATTGGTATTCCATTAATTCCTGGAGCAGTGTTTTTCACCAATGCCTTCAGTGCAGCTTGGACTTCTTCCTTCAATACCATTGGTTCTTGATCATATGCTACCTACTGAAATGGTTGAATATCAACCAATTCTTTTTGGTACAGTGACTCTGTGTATTCCTTCAATCTTCTTTTGATGCTTCCTGCATCGTTCAACTTTTTGCCCATAGAATCCTTCAGTATTGCAACTCGAGGCTTGAATTTTTTCTTCAGTTCTTTCAGTTTGAGAAATGCTGAGTGTGTTCTTCCCTTTTGGTTTTCTAACTCCAGGTCTTTTGCACATTTCAATATAATACTTTAGCTGCCCTTTGAAATCTTCTGTTCAGCTCTTTTACTTCATTATTTCTTCCATTTGCTTTAGCTACTCTACGTTCAAGAGCAAGTTTCAGGGTTTCCAAGGCTGTAATCTTTACAGACGCAGACTGCCACATCTTTCCCCCTGGAGTGGCTGGTGAGTTCAAACTGCCGACCTTTTGGTTAGCAGCTAAGTGCTTAACCACTGAGCAACCAAGGCTCCTTATGAGGGAAATTACAGACCTACGTTTCAGCTACTGTGTTAAATTTGATGGAGGGTGAGGAAAGTAGAGTCTGGTGAAGGCTGGAGCAGGGATACAGGGAGGGAGGTGAGTTAGAATGTTTAGGATTAAAGGTCACAGTTACCTAAAAATTTACTTAAGTAAGTGGGAGCTATTTACTTAAACAAGTGGAAGGTTTTCAAACAATGATAAATGCTTTAGCTATAGAAGTGTAATAGCCCATTCAGCTTAGTTGTTGTGGAGTTTTCTCTCTTGTAGTTGTTCCTGTTGTTAGGTGCCGTGGAGTCAGTCCTGAATCATAGTGACTCTATGTCCAGCAGAACAAAACACTGCCCAGTCCTGCACCATCCTCACAGTTGTTGCTATGTTTGAGTCCATTGTTGCAGCTACTGTGTCAGTCCATCTCGTTGAGGGTCTTCCTCTTTTTCACTGACCCTCTACTTTACTGACCATGATGTTCTTCTCCAGGGACTGATCCCTCCTGGTAACATATCCAAAGTATGTGAGACGAAGTCTTTCAATCCTTGCTTCTAAGGAGAACTCTGGCTGTACTTCTTCCAAGACAGACTTGTTTGTTATTCTAGCAGTCCATGGTATGTCCAGTATTCTTTGCCAACACCATAATTCAAAGGCACCAATTCTTCTTTTGTCTTCCATATTCATTGTCCAGCTTCCGCGTGCATATGAGGTGATTGAAAATACCATGACTTGAATCAAGCGCACCTTTGTCCTCAGAGTGACACCTTTGCTTTTCAACACTTTAAAGAGGTCTTTTGCAGCAGATTTGCCTAAAGCAGTATATCATTTGATTTCTTCACTGATGCTTCCATGGATGTTGATTGTGGATCCAAGTAAAATGAAATCCTTGACAACTTCAGTATTTTCTCTGTTTATCATGTTGTTGCTTATTGGTCCAGTTGTGAGGATTTTTGTTTTCTTTATGTTGAGGTGTAATCCATACTGAAGGCTGTGGTCTTTGATTTTCATCAGTAAGTGCTTCAAGTCCTCTTCGCTTTCAGCAAGTAAGGTTGTGTTTCTTTCTTAAACGTGTATAGTTGGCATTGTAAAATGAATAATGACCGAAAATATGCTACTGCACACACTATTGAGCACTTGAAGCTGAAACCCATATGACTTTTATACCACTACACCTAAAATATTACCTGTCCTTAATTGTTAAAAGTGACATTCAGAATGCATAATTTCATGAAAGTATGATATATTAGCACAACCGAATCATTTTGCTCAATTTGACTTTAATAAACTTTTTTTTTCCTTTGTAAATAAGGCACTTGTACTTGTTTCAAAGTCTGTGATTTAATTCTGTGACCAATTTTATTGAAGATTGTCGTAAGCTGTTATTGATTTCTGTATAAGAATAGAGCAAAAGAATGTGGTAGATTTACCTTATTTCGTTAATTCTGAGACACCCACTTTTCATACTTTAATGTGCCTAAAATCTGGTGTGTCTTATTTGATGGCATTTCATAGTTTACCCAGCAGGGTTTTCTTTTCTTTCTTAGTGTACATAAACTTTTGGCACATCTCACAATTGTTGGTGTCTTAAATTCAATGAAATATGTTAAATTTCAAGGAGAAAAATTCCAAGATCGTGAGATCACGTGTCAGATAAGGAGGATGAATATGGAATGAAACACAATATGGCACAGTAGAAAGAGCACTGAAATTAAGATGAAACAAATCAAAGATGGGCCTGATGTTGCCACTTTTTTGTCTTTGATCAGTAATTTAATTTCTCTGTCACTCAATTTTCTGGTCTTCCAAGAAAGATAATATTTTCTCTGTCTTATTTTGAGATTCTCATAGCAAATACATATAAAAGCATTTGTAAATTCAAGAATCCTCATATAAATTTTCATTAGTATTTATAAAACTATTGGTTAATGCGGTAAAGAGGAATCATAGGTTATAAAAAAGGCATTAGGTCCCTAAAGAATGATATGAAGTCTCATTTGTTTAACATGATTCCAGTGCAAAATTATATTGACGAAAGAGCAGCATGATTAATATGCATTCTTCCAACTTAACAACACAAGTTGTTAAGTTCCATCCCTTTTAGAATAATCAGATATACCCAGGAAACAAACCTTTTGCAGCACTTTTATAGATCTACTTTTGTCAATATCAACTATTTTAGCACTTAATCACTGAAAAGAGAGAGTGGATCAATTCAGTATGTTGTGTACCTCACATCCCGATCTTTCAAACACAAATGAGAAGTTTTACCAAATATTATTTGATGCTGCTACTACCTCCCTGTAAGCTACATTTCCATTTTTCCTTGGAAATATTTTATTTTATGCAAATAACGTGCACCTTCTACATTGTTTGCCAACCGTGCCCTCCTCCCCTGCATGGTATTTTAGTAAGCATGCTCTGCTAACTTTTTGTAGCAACATGTAAAAAAAAAAAAATAGCATAGCAGCACTTACGAAAGTACTACTTGGAGGAGGGCACGGTTGGCAAATGTAGAGGGAGTGTGTTATTTATATAGAAATACAGTATGTGTGTGTCTGTGTTTTTCTTTTGACATTGCCACAGTCAAGATGCAGAACAGTTCCATCACCACAAGGATCACTTGTGTTGCCTGTCCTTCATCTTTTTTGTTTGTTTCTTGATGTAGTTTAAGGGAAAGTTTACATTTTAAGTTAGTTTCTTATACAAAAATTTATACATACTTGTTATGTGACCCTAATTGCTCTCTTTATACTGTGACAGCACACTCCTCCTTTCCACCCCTAATTTCCCATGTCCATTCAACCAGCTCCTAACCTTCTCTGCCTTTCTGTCTCACCTCTAGAAGGAAGCTGCCCGTTTAGTCTCATGTATTCACTTGAGCTAAGAAGCACGCTCTTTACGAGTATCATTTTATGTCCCACAGTCCAGTCCAATCTTTGTCTGAAGAGTTGGCCTCGGAAATTGTTTTAGTTCTGGGCTGATAGACAATCTGGGAGCCATGCTTTCCGGGGTTCCTCCAGTCTCAGTCAGACCATTAAGCCTGGTCTTTTTACTAGAATTTGAGTTCTGCACCCCTCCTTTCTCCTGCTCCATCAGGGACTCTGTTGTGTTCCCTGTCAGGGCTATGTTTTTTTATTACCTTACTTAAAAAATCATTTGATAAAAAATATTTATTTGAAGATAGATAAAATTTAATTCAGGAAGCCTGTGCTCACTTGACATATCATGATTTATCTTTTTTCAGGGAATGAAATCAGTCAGGTTGAAGGTCTTGACAATTTAGTAGTCCTTCAGGAATTGGTAGTGGACCATAACCGCATCAGAGCATTTAATGACACTGCCTTTGCTAAGCCAAGCTCTCTGTTGGCACTTCACCTGGAGGAAAACAGACTTCGAGAGCTGAGTAAATTACAGCCTTTGATAAAACTAGAAAAGCTCTTCCTAGGATACAATAAAATCCAGGTAACATTATTCTGTTTTCTTGTTATCAGATTTACAAGCCTTAATTACTCTGAGCTCTGAACAGAGAGCTTCCAAACACACCAATGAAAATTTTGCTAGTGTGTTATTTATCATTCATACAACATGTATGTTTTAGGGAATATAAATACTTTGTGGTACAGAGATGTCTACCCTACTTCTAGACTTGTAAACCTGACCAACCCATATGTACCCACCCACTAATAAAGATGAGCTCTAAAAGTTGTAAGGCTCTTCTCAGCAGTCCTCTCTGAGGAATCTCACCTGTTCCTGACTGCTCTTGGTGAAAGCTGTTTCTGCATCTCAATTCCAGACTTTAAACTTGGCATAGTACTTGATCTACCTGGCATTTGAATCAACTCCTGATAATGAAATTTGACAACGTCTCGCCACTCAAGGACTTCTTGGATAGAATCCTGCTCTAATTTTACCTGCTCAGAAGTCAAACTGTTGCTCTTAGGCCACTGCCCCAACTGAACCACCCCAAACTCTCTCCTGAAAGAGAATTTAGATAGGAGAGTTACAGACATAACGTTATACAGCCCTAAGAATTCTTTCACAGTTTTAGTGATGGTCTGTTAGCCCTCCTTTTACCAATTTTACTACATCTGCCCATACCTCTAAGATAGCTTTGAAGACAGATTGAACTGTGGACCTCCCGCGAAGAACAGGGACAAAGTCTGTCTTGTCCACATTTGTATCTTTAGTGCCTGAAACATAGTGCCTGAAACACAGTAGGTAATCTATAAATATTTGTGGCTCTACTTCAGGAAGCCCTTTCTAGGGTGGTGTAAAAATCCTGTCCAAAGATAGAAGAAAATCATGGGCAGTGCCCTTTTCTACGTGACAACTAGGGAATGTACATACAGAGAAAAATGGTATATGACTAATTTATCCAGGTTCCAACAATCCTCCTCTGAGAAAAACCTGCCAAAACTGGCAATGATTCTTCCAAAGCTTTATCCAAAAGAAATCTAAATTAGGAAAATTATTATCCTATGAGAAATTTTTCTGATGATGGCAACTGAGCTAACAAAGGATTGTCAAAGGAGACATATACAAATCAGAGATCTTGCCGAGTATCAAGCCTTACCAGTAATTTCAAGGATACATAGGGTCTGGGATATTCCAGTGGCTTCTCAGGGCCTTCCTCCCCAGATAGCTTAGTTTTATTACTATAACTAGGAATAACCTTAGCTAAACTTATTGGCTAATATTTTTGTTAGAAGTAGTATTTCAGAAATAATTTTGCAAAAACTAAAGTATATTTGCAAACTTTCACTGATGTTAAGTGAACGATAGTAAATAATCACATCTGACAGGGAAGGCACATAATTCAGCTATTTACAGTTGTTGTTTTTCATAATGTACTCCCAGCAAGTATATCACGATGCAGTCTGCTCGATATCACGTGCTCCATTATGGTTAAGATTGTATTTAATGTGTAACTTTGAAATTGTTTAGGCTGGATTCAACTTTTTCACAGTTGTGGGTCAATACTTTGGGAAATTAACCAAATATAATCTGAGTCCTAGAACAGATCATAATTTTTTTGAGAAAAGTTTGGCCCTTTCTTGCAAGTGCTGCTATTATATCCCATTTCCATGTTAGAATGTCATCTTCGTCAATCACGTATTTGTAATCTATAGCACATGGGTCTGTCTTTAATCAACAGTACAGAAAGTTGTCATACAAGCTCTCTTCAGAGGATTCAAGTGTGAGCTAGATGCAGCCCAGCACTTACATATAATTACTTCAAATTGTCTAGACTGGAAGATGTTGAAACTAAACAAATAATAATTTATTGATTAAATTAACTTTTGAATAGGATATGGCAGAACTGGAAAAACTTGATGTCATCTCTTCTCTCAGAGAGCTTACAGTTTATGGTAATCCAGTGAGTATGTTATCTTTCTAATTTATTAGTCAATGTATTGATAGTTGTATATAATTTATTTTTATTTCGTTTGAGAAAGGGATTTAATGCATATCCATATGCATAGCCAGTTATCCCAATATAATTTATTGATTAATGTCTTCTTCCAACTGATTACAATACTGCCATAGTCATATATAAGAGGGTCTACTTCAGGGTTCTATACAGTATTCGGAGCCCTGGAGGTGCAGTGGTTAAGAACTTGGTTTCTAACTAAAAGGCTAGCAGTCCGAGTCCACCAGCTGCTCCTTGGAAACCCTGTGGGGTAGTTCTATTCTGTCCTATGGGGTCACTAAGAGTCTGAATCAAATCGACGGCAACAGGTTTGTTTTTATATATATATATATGTGTATATATATGTGTGTGTGTGTATATATATATATATATATATATATATATATATATATACTGTATTCAGGAGCCCTGGTGGCTCTGTGGTTAAGAGTTCAGCTGCTAACCAAAAGGTCAGCAGTTCAAATCTACCAGACACTCCTTGGAAACTCTATGGGGCAGTTCTACTTTGTCCTGTAGGGTTGCTATGAGTTGGAATCAATTAGATGGCAAAAGATTTTTTTTTGTTTTTTCATACTGTGTTCATTGGTCTATTTGTTTATCCCTACACCAATATTGTTGTTGTTATGTGCTGTCGAGTCAGTTCTGACATATAGCGACCCTATATCCAACAAAACAGAAGATTGTCTGGTCCTGCGCCATCCTCACAATCATTGTAATGTTTGAGCCCATTGTTGCAGTCACTGTTTCAATCCATCTCATCAAGGGTCTGCCTCTTTTTCACGGACCCTCTACTTTTCCAAGCATGATGTCCTTCTCCAGGGACTGGTCCCTCCTGATAACATGTCCAAGATACGTGAGATGAAGTCTTGCAATCCTTTTCTTCCAAGGAGCATTCTGCCTATATTTCTTCCAAGCCAGACTTATTCATTCTTCTCACAGCCCATGGTATATTCCATATTCTTCGCCAACACCATAATTCAAAGGCATAAATTCTTCTTTGATCTTCCTTATTCATTGTCCAGCTTTCACATGCATATGAGGCCATTAAAAATACCATGGCTTGGGTCAGGTGTACCTAGTCCTCAAACTGACATCTTTGCTTTTGAACACTTCACAGAGGTATTTTGCAACAGATTTGCCCAATGCAATACTTTGATTTATTGACTGCTGCTTCCATGGGTGTTGATTGTGGATCCAAGTAAAACGAAACCCTTGACAACTTCATTATTTTCTCTGTTTATCATTATATTGTTAATTGGTCCAATTGTGAGGATTTTTGTTTTCTTTATGTTGTGGTTTAATCCATACTGAAGGCTGTAGTCTTTGATCTTCATGGATAAATGCTCCAAGTCCTCTTTGATGGTGTTAATTACCAGTGTTTTCTATTAAGTCTGGATGTCTGGTAGAGTAAAATTTGTTGCCACGGAGTCTATTCTCACTCATAGTGACTCTGTAGGACAGAGTAGAACTTCCACATACGGTGTCTAAGGCTGTAAATATTTACAGAAGCAGACTGCCACATCTTTCTCCCACAGAGTGGCTGTTGGATTTGAACCACTGACCTTTCAGTTAGCAGCCGAGTACTTAACCACTGCACCACCAGAGTTCCTCCCTGGTAGAATAAGCTCCTCTTATTCTTCTCCTCCTTTTATCTCTCCTCCTTCTCTTCCTCTTTTTCTATTTCTCTTTCTTCACTGTCTTGTCTGTTCTTGGCTCTTTACACTCCATATGAGTTTTAGGAATAGCTTCCCAAGTTACATGAGAATTTTGTTGATATTTTAATTGGAATTGCATTGAATTTATAAATAAATTTTTTGAGAAAATTGCCACCTTTCCTGTTGGAGTTCTTTGAAGGGATCCAGTAAATAGCATTCTTGTTAACCTAATATCTGGACAAATTGAGAAATATGACAGTAGCAGATGGAGAGGTGAAAGCCAAATGGTCCTGCTAACTGAACCCAGAAGCAGGCCATCATAATCACCCAGTAACAGGAAATACTAGATTGGGGCCTTTCTTCATGGGAGGAGAGCTTCTTCTGAAGTAGAATGCCTTCTTCCAGCAATAAACTCCTTCCCCAGAGGAAAGGGAAGAGCCAACCATGCCCACTTTAATCTTCCCAGATTTACCAGTTGTAAGTCACTCTGCCTTCCTTCTGCACTAGGTTACAAAGTACTGCTTTAACAGCATCCTAAAAGTTTTGGTGAGTGTTTTTACTGTTCTTTATTTCTTAAAATCTTCTACTTTCTAAAAGATTTCTTCTTTAACTCATGAGTTTTTGAAATGTGTATGCGTGTTAATTTCAAACTTACGGGAGTATTTTTAGTTACCACTTTGTCATTGATTTCTAATGTTGTTATGTTTTAGTCAGAGGAGACAATCTATCTATGTATTCTTTGACATTTATGAAACTTTCTTTGTGGACCCAAATATGGTCATTGTTTGTTTTTCTTTTTGTTTTTTTAAATCAATTTTGTGTCCAGAGTCACTATGAGTCGGAATTGACTCGACGGCAGTGGGTTTGGTTTTTATGTGTCTTAGAGCTCTTTCTCAGTGTATATGTATCTACTACATTCTTTTAAAATGTTTATTCATTCCCTTTTCACAGGCTTTTGATTTGTTTCTTTTTTCTTTTTCTTTTTTTCTATTACAAACAATGTTGCAATAAACATCCTTGTACATACCTTCTGTTCTGGGAGTCCCTAAGATCATCCCCACAGTCAGAGATTTGCTAGAAGGACTCACGAGACTCTACGTAGAGTTGTACTAGTGGCTAAGATTTATTATAGTGATGTAGTAAGGATACTCATGGTGACCCCATGTGTGCAGAGTAGAACTGCTCCATAGAGTTTTCAAGGCTATGACCTCTCAGAAACAGATTGCCAGGCCTTTCTTCTGAGGTGCTTCTGAGTGGGTTTGAACCACCAACCTTTAGGTTGGTAATGGAGCGCTTAACCAGTTGCGCCACCCAGGGACTTCTTTTTTTAGTAAGGATAAGAGAAAAAGAGTCTAGAGGAACCCATGAGCAGGCTTCATTATGCACTTTCTCTTCCACGAGGGGTCACACAGAGCACCCTCTTCTACCAGCAGCAAAAATGCAGCAAAAATGTGTGCGATGTTTTTGCCCAGGGTAGCCCATTAGAGACTCAGTGTTCAAGGATTTTATTGGGGGCTGGTCACTTAGGCAGTCTTTGCCTAGTATGTACTTAAGTTGCGGACCCTTAGGAGGAATGCAGGTGTTCAGCACAATTACGTTGTTTGTATATATTGTCTAAGCACCGTGAGCCACCCTTATGAGTTAAGGAATGATGGTGACACTCCCTGAATCCAAGGACCCAGACGCTAGTCAAGAGCCAACCTTGCAAACAGAAGCTTACAAAGATAATAGTCTCAGGCCTATTATATTGACCCTTTTCTGCATACCTTCCTATGTCGATATGCAGATATTTTTAGGGTAGATTGATACTATGAATTGTTGGATATATGGTCAATAGATATGTATTGAATTAAATTGGACAGTGCCTGTGGGAAAATATTATTTATTTAAAATCAATTACTTATAAGTGAACTTTTGCAGTATAATCCTGTTCATGACTTTGGTATTTCCTGTAGTTAATGAATGATACTGTATACTCCAGAAAGAAACTACAGTTCCAAATGGATAGCCTTAATAAAAAAGGAAACGGAAAGTTCTTATCCTCATTTAGCACTACAGGGAATTGAGACTGAGATGTGTTTCAAAAAGAGAACTCTCTGTCAATGTTAATCTTTGAAATAGAAGTTTAATAAAAGGTTTTTTTTAAGGAATAAAATGTTATTTTCAACTTTATTCAGATTTGTAGAAAAGTGCTACACCGCCACATGCTCATATTTCGACTGCCAAACTTACAGATGTTAGATGGAATTCCTGTGAATCCAGATGATAGGGCAAAAGCTGAATTTCATTTCTCTGAACTACAGGCAAAGAAAAATTCGGTAATAATGATATTATTTACATTTTTCCTTTTGAAATATGTAAATTATTAATACATGAATTTTGACTTGAATGTTTAAATCTTGGCTGTGATGTTTCTGTATATTATATTAGTATCTATTTTGTGATTATTATCAAAGAAAGCTTGATCTGGTGAATAGAGCACACACACACACACACATGCACACACTCCAAGTTCCTTTTTTTAATAAGGTACTTTAACCTAAGGAAAATTATTTAATACGTTTGTGTATCTTCCTCAATATCTCAGATGATGCTAGAAGATATGAAGTTATAAAATATCACTTATATAAACAGAAACGAACAGTAAAACTTTCATTTAGGCAGATAGGAAGGGAAGGAAAGAATTCTAGGATCAACTCTCTGGACTGTGTAGTTCACCCAACAAGGAAGAAGTGTCTTCTTTTCTTGTACACTAGCAGAATAATTGGGCCTTTTGCCCCTGCACCTTAAGAAAAGTATATGGCCATAGCAGGAAAGAGATTTAGAGAGAGAAAAATCATAAAAAGCATATCATTAGGAAATGCTGTCATCTATAGTTTTGTAACAGAGAAGTGACGTTATTAGAGCTGTGCCTTTGCAAGGTTTGAGGAAGGAGAAACTGGAGGCAGGAAACCAGTTAAGAAGCTTCAAGAATAATTGAGGAGAGATGTTTTGAAGACCTGAGGTGAGGGTGGTGGTAGGGCAGTTAGAGTGTGAGTGAACCTCTCAAGTAAGCCAAAGCCAGAGAGCAAGGACATTGGAGTCAGTGAACAAAGGTCACATTTTAAAAGTCATGTTGAAGAAGTAAGAGGGAAGACTGTTGTAGATGCCCTCCTGATGGCCTTCACTTAACTACCTCGCTGGGTTAACCGGCATTCTCCATCCCCACTATAAAACAAGCTAACTGATCCTGAGAGCACACTGAATTCTTAATACTCACAGGCAACCAGAGTAGGCTCCTCCCTAGTCCACTCTGCCTTCAACAGTAGATTCATATACTTATGAAGAGTTGCCTGTGGTTTGTCAAAAATCTGTTATGCCAGTTCTTGTTATTTTAAATAAACATAAATCGTAAGTGCAAAATTTAATTTACTATCTCTATGTTTCTGTAAAAACCAAATAGGATATTTTGGAAAGTCTGGATAAAGATCACACACACACACACACACACACACACACACACACGCTGTCAAATTATGTGTGGGAGAAAAAAATCTGTAAAATATGGGAAAAAAATAAAAATTCAGACAAAATAGTGGGAAAACTGTAAAAAAGAATTTTGATTATTATGTTCAAATTTCCTACACATCTTTAAATTCTTGCTACTTTAAAGAAACCAAAATTAGAAATTGTAGGCAAAACCTCTTAAGGGCATGATTTATCAAAGAAAAAGAACAATCAGATAAAATACCAATCAAGGGATACTTACTTACAGAAAAAGCCTTGGCCCTTCATCAAAAGATTGATGAATACATGTACTTTTGTATGTTTTAAATAAAGATGAATATGATTTATACATATAATTTTAATGACTCCCTGACTTTTTGATTAACCCTCACCTTTTTTATTAACCTCAACTTATTTTAATTAACAGAGGGCTTCTATTGTAGGTCAAAATGGCTACAGAGTACAGTGTTAATAAAGGTTCTTTAGGCAAAGAAATCAGTGTCATGTGTAAGAATTTAACCATGTTTCCACTTAGTCTGTACGTAAATATTTTATTTAAAATTTGTATTTTTGATTCATCTATACATGGTTGGAGCCCTGGTGGCACAGAGGTTAAGTTATACAGCTGTTAACCAAAAAGGCTGGCAGTTCAAATCCACCAGCTGCTCTGTGGAAACCCTATGGGACAGTTCTACTCTGTCCTTTAGGGTCGCTGTGGGTCGGAATGGACTTGACGGCAACAGGTTTGGGTTTTTTTGGTTGTTGTTGTTATACTTGGTTAGTAAAATAAAGGAGGTATTTTAAGTCTTTATTTTGGAAAACTCTATAAAGATTCAATAATAATTGTCATTTTCATGGCCAGAACAAAACTGAGCCGTTGTTTCTTCTAGCTGTTCAGAAAACAAAAGAACAGAAAACTTTTCAATTTTATCAGTTTAATCTAGTGTTTTTCTTTGTTTCAGTTGCTGTTGTTCTTTCTTTTATAACAGAAGATAAAGAAAGAGTAAATGAAATCTGAAGTTTTCTTTAAAACCAAAACATTTTGATGGTTTAGTTTCAGAAGAAAATTTGACAGCATTCTAGGTTCATGTTGAGGAGACACTCCCACAAAGGAATTAGGAAATTTGGTACTGACAAGTTTTAGTAAGATGCTGGTGATCTTAGAACTCAGAACAAAGCTGCATTCTTGGTAACACTTAACTGAAGTATGAGGGAAAATGACAGTTTCACACAAATGGCAAAGCCTACATGTCTGAATGAGTTAGATCATATGTTTTGAATTCATATTTTTAAAAGTATAAGCAAGGCCAGTCTTAATGAAGGCAGAGCAGGCATAAATTTCTAGGGAAATTTAGTACCTTACCTAAAATCATTCTCCTCTCCATTTGCTGATTTCTAAAATTCTTTTGAAAGCGTCTTAATCCTTGACTAGCTTAAAATTTAAACACTATTAGGAAAGTTAGCACATTCTTTGAAACTGATTGTTAAATGTTTTTCTTAGTCCCTATTTTACTGTTTGTTTTGAACAGCTAATTAACTAGAAGGCACCTAATGAGGTAGTGTGAGGAACACAAAGATAGAAGAAACATTATAAAAGTTGAAATGTCTTAATTTTCATTTTTTCAATTCCACACTTAACCTTGTTACTTTGGAAAGAAGGTGGTGCCATCAAACAGTAGATTCTAGTAATGAGTACAACCCAATCTGAAAAGAAAGGACGAAGTTTCCGAGGGAGGTTAAGGGCCTCAAAGGCTCTATTTTTCAGTTTTGCCTAGTACCAACTCTAGGTGTAGGCTAGCATTTAACTTCTGACTAAGTTGATTGTCAGCTGATGCTTGTGTAAGCACTAAACTTATTGATCTGAGTTTTGGAGGTGAGGTGTTTTTAACTTTCATTTTATTACATAGTTCGTTCCTGTTACCAACTCTCCGATGGATGGTGGATCTTTTGGCCAAGTGAAAGCTCCTCCCATAAAAATAACAAATGTAATTCTGCCTGGTGGATTTAACCATTACTTGGGATCTGACTTCACTTTAACTCCTGAAGTTGAAGGTATTTTTACAAACACCTTCAGAGTGAATGTAAAAGAAACACTTCATTTGAAACAAAAATCTCTCTTTGATTTCTAATATTATTACTGAAAATTGCATGTTTTAAGTTTACATTTCCTAAAATTACATGTCTGTTCAAGTTTTATGTGGTCATTCTGATTTCAAAGAGACTATGGTATTTGTTGATTCTGCTCAGCTACTGGTATGTTGTAACTAAATATTTGCTCACAATTGAACCCTGTGATGCTTGCACCCCTATTTCCTGATGTCTTTCCAAAGCTTTTATTTCATTTTGTGTATTTCAGAGCAAACTGCTACTAAAACCAGTTCATTAGTATGACCTGCTAAGAGTAGAAGTCAGAGGTTAAAAAATATTGGTAATAGTAAAATCTTGGGATACAAAGAGAAAGTCAGACTTTTTCCTTGAAACCACTAGTAAATATTCATGAAGCTAATAGTAGGCAAGAGATTCAAGGGAAGGAGCTTTAAAGGAGAAGATGTATTAAAGGGACAGGGCACAAAAATGGATTATCATATGCATTTTAGTTCAAGCATAAAACAAGACTTTTCCCTAATCCCACGTCTTCACTGGCTGTCATCATGGCTGAAATGGGGATAGCTGCAACACTGCTACTCCTTCTCTGAGGGCTCACCTCTGCCGTTTCTTTTAACTTCTCACTTTGTCCTCAGGCCACTATTAGACAACAAACCTGAATATCACAATAATTATAAAATGGTCTAAGAGCCTAGTAAGAATAGGAGGTTGCTCTATGTGGTTTAAGAATTTAAAGGATACCCAGTTAGAAGAACACAGTAATTTATTCTGCTAAGATGTTTTAATAACTTATTTTTCATACTTCTGCATTTTTATGGTGTCAAACTTTTATCATAATGAGGATCTTTATGTGTTTGTGCAATAGATTTAGTTGTGAACAAAACTGACACATTTTTGTTATTGTTGTTAAGTGCCATCAGGTAGGTTCTGACTCACAGAGACCCTATGTACCACAGAAGGATACACCGCCCTGTCATGCACTATCTTCAGTCATTGCTGTGTTTTAGCCCATTGTTGCAGACACTGTGTCAATACATCTTGTTGTGGGTCTTCCTCTTTTTCACTGACCCTCTGCTTACCAAGCATGATGTCATTCGCCAGGGACTTGGTCCCTCCTAATAACATGTCCAAAGTACATGAGACAAAGTCTCGCCATCCTTGCTTCTAAGGAGCATTCTGGCTGTGTTTCTTCCAAGACAGATTTGGCCATTCTTCTTGCATTCCATAGTATATTCAATATTCTTTTCCAACACCATAATTCAAAGGCATCAATTCTTCTTCGGTCTTCCTTATTCATTGTCCACTTTTCACATGAGGCTATTGAAAATACCATGGCTTGAGTCAGGCACACGTTAGTCCTCAAAGTGACATCTTTGCTTTTTAACATTTGAAAAAGTCTTTTGTAGCAGATTTGCCCAATGCAATATGTCCTTTGATTTCTTGACTGCTACTTCCATGGGCATTGATTGTGGACCCGAGTAAAATGAAATCCTTGACAACTTCCGTATTCTCTCCATTTATCAGTCCAGTTGTGAGGATTTTTGTTGTCTTTATGTTGAGGTGTAATCCATACTGAAGGCTGTAGTCATTCATCTTCATCAGTAAGTGCTTTAAGTCCTCTTTGCTTTCAGCAAGCAAGGTTGTGTCATCTGCATATCACAGGTTGTTAATGAGTCTTCCTCCTATCCTGATGCTGCATTCTTCTTCATACAGTCCAGCTTCTCGGATTATTTGCTCAGCGTGCAGATTGAACAAGTATGGTGAAAGGATATAATCCTGATGCACACCTTTCCTGATTTTAAACCACGCAGTATTCCTGTTCTGTTCAAATGACTGCCTCTTGGTCTATATACAGGTTCTGCATGAACAGAATTAAATGTTCTGGAATTCCCATTCTTCAAAATGTTATCCATAATTTGTTATGATCCACACAGTTTAATGCCTTTGCATAGTCAATAAAACACAGGTAAACATCTTTCTGCTATTCTTTGCTTCCAGCAAAGATCCATCTGATACCAGCGATGATATCTCTCATTCCACGTCCTCTTCTGAATCCAGCTTGAATTTCTGGCAGTTCCCTGTTGGTGTACTGCTGCAACTGCTTTTGAATTTTCTTCAGGAAAATTTTACTTGCATGTAATATTAATGATATTGTTCGATAATTCCTGCATTCTGTTGGATCACCTTTCATTGGAATGAGCACAAATATGGATTATTTCAGTCAGTTGGCCAGGTAGCTTTCTTCCAAATTTCTTGGCGTAGACAAGTGAGTGCTTCCAACTGGTGTTCCATCAATTCCTGGAGCCTTTTTTTGCCATTACCTTTAGTGCAGCTTGGACTTCTTCCTTCAGTACTATTGGTTCTTGATTATATGCTACTTCCTGAAATTGTTGAACATTGACAGATTCTTTTTGGTACAGTGACTTTGTGTATTCCTTCCATCTTCTTTTGATAACTTCCTGCATCATTCAATATTTTGCCCGTAGAATCCTTCAGTATTGCAACTTGAGGCTTGAATTTTTTCTTCAGTTCTTTCAGCTTGAGAAATGCCAAGAATGTTCTTCCTTTTTGGTTTTCTAAGTCCAGGTCTTTGGACATTTCAATATAATACTTTACTTTGTCTTCTGAAGTCGTCCTTTGAAATCTTCTGTTGAGCTCTTTTACTTCATCATTTCTTCCTTTCACTTTACTTTCAAGATCAGATTTCAGAGTCTCTTCTGACATCCATTTTGATCCTTTCTTATTTTCTATCTTTTTAATGGCCTCTTCCTGTTTTCATGTATGATGTCTTGATGTCATCCCACAACTCGTTTGGTCTTTGGTCATTAGTGTTCAATGCATCAAATCTACTCTTGAGATAGTCTCTAAATTCAGGTGGGATATACCAAGGTCGTACTTTGGCTTTCATGGATTTGCTGCAATTTTCTTCAGCTTCAACTTGAACTTGCATATGAGCAGTTGATGGTCTGTTCCGCAGTCGGCCTCTAGCCTTCTTCTGACTGATAATATTGAGCGTCTCCATTGTCTCTTTCCACAGGTGTAGTCAACCTTATTCCTGTGTGTTCCATCCGGCAAGGTCCTGGTGTATAGTTGCTGGTTATGTTGTTGAAAAAGGTATTACCAATGAATAAGTCATTGGTCTTGCAAAATTCTGTCATGTGAACTCTGACTTCGTTTCCATCACAAAGGCTGTATTTTCCAACTGCTGATCCTCCTTTGTTTCCAACTTATGCATTCCAATCACCAGTAATTGTCAATGCATCTTGATTGCATGTTTGATCAATTTCAGACTGCAGAAGTTGGTAAAAATCTTCAATTTCTTCTTCTTTGGTATTAGTGGTTGGTGCATAAATTTGAATAATAGTTATATTAACTGGTCTTCCTTGTAAGCGTATGGATATCATCCTATCACTGACAGCATTGTACTTTAGGATAGATCTTGAAATGTTCTTTTTGAAGATGAATGCAACGCTGTTTCTCTTCAATTTGGCACTCCCAGCAGAGTAGACCATATGATTATCCGATTCAAAATGGCCGATACCAGTCCATTTCAGCTCACTAATGCCTAGGATATTGATCTTCAAGAGTTCCATTTCAATTTTCCTTGATTTGCACTTCGTACATTCCACATTCTGATTATTAATGGATATTTGCAGCTGTTTCTTCTCATTTTGAGTTGTGCCACATCAGCAAATGAAGGTCCCAAAAGCTTTACTCCATCCACATCATTAAGGTTGACTCTACTTTGAGGAGGCAACTCTTTCCCAGTCGTATTTTAAGTGCCTTCCAACCTGAGGAGCTCATCTTCCAGCACTGTATCAGACAGTGTTCCACTGATATCCATAAGGTTTCCACTGGTCAGTTGTTTCAGAAGTAGATAACTGGGTCCTTCTTCCTGGTCTGTCTTAGTCTGGAAACTCTGCTAACACCTGTCCACCATGGGTGACACTGCTGGTATTTGAAATACTGGTGGTATAGCTTCTGGCATCACAGCAATACCCAAGCCACCCCAGTACAACAAACTGACAGGCGAGTGGTGGAAACTGGACATGCTAAATTGTTAGTAGCCTCCTTAACAGGGCAATGTCATCTTTGGGGATGTTATCAACAGTTCAACCCTGAATTCTTCTCCATAACTTCCTTCTCAGGTATCTTTCTTCAAAATTCATGTGCAGCTATTTTTCAGGATTTTCCAGGAAAGTCCTATAGTTTCTTCTGTATTTTCGAACTATGTTGCCTCAATTTTTATTTTCAAATTTATGGTCATTTTATCTGTCAATTTACTATGGCATGAGTCTCTAATATTTATATTTTAAAAAGTTATCTAGAAAGAATCAAGTGTATTCACTAGCTCAGAAAAATTTAAGCAGTATGAAATACTAGGAATATAAAATTCTACATTTATGTTATGAATATATGTAGTGTATATTTAGCTGAAGGACAGTCAATCATTTATATTACTTAATGCTTCTCATTGTTGCATAATTTTAACTGTCTGAATTCCTAATTTCAGACAAAAAAAACAAGAATGCAGGGATTCTGACAAATAATCCTCGGAGCATCCATGCAGAAATAGCTTTTCGGCAGCTCAGAGGGATAAATCTTTCTCCGTCTCTTTTATCAGAACAGAATATCACACCTCAAACTGCTCAAATATACCAGAGCAACCAAGAAGAGGGAAGGTAAAGTTACCCTGTGTTTTAATATTATTTCTCATCATATTGTGAAAGTTCTCCCCACATTTGCTAGTCACGTATAAAAATGGGAAATACTGTTATTAGCTATTACATATTTACTCTGGGAGTAGGCAAAAGCTGTCAGCACTAGCATATGGCTTCTCGCACATTCGCCAAACCTTTCCCAAAGTCCAGTGTATTTCCATCATAATTCAGAAAGGCTTACAAATGCTATCGAAGTGGAATAGTGCACTATGTGAGGAGCCCTGGTGGCATATTTAAGCACTTGGCTGCTAAAGGAAAGGTTGGAATGATTACATGGGAACTACTTTTACTTGCGTACTCCCCAAACTCACTCTACTCATTTAATATGCAAAGCAATTAACTTATATTTTGAACACCAGATAAATTTAACTCTCTGAAATTGTGCAGACCAAGTATCTTATAAATTATTTAAACTCCTCTTTATCTGGTCTCCCCTCCCATCTTGGACCCTAGCCCTAGAGCCCAGCTCAGTGCCTGAGAATCTGCTCCTTCTCATTAAGAATCCACCCCAGTGCTCAACACCTGTCTGCCTAGGTTTCCAAGTATTACCTGCCCCAGCTTCTGTTAGGATGACCTGTCTCAACCACTGCCCTGCCCAGCAGCAGATCTAGCTTAGGCCTGGCTTTTGCTGCACTGACTCCCCTGCTATAATTAATCGTGTCCCACTGAGTCCCCAGGATAGCCCAATATTTAAATAGCAAAAATAGGATCATTTTCTTTTTTTTAGTGTCTTCTTTAAACTGTACACATATAAAATACATAAAGTGTTTATTGCAGAATTACCTGAAGTTAGCTGATCCACTAAGAAATTAAGCCACCATAAATTTCACTCGTAAATATTTTATTTCTTACAGAATGCCTGGCAACAACTTTCCCAGATCAAATCGAATGTAACTGCCTAAAGAGAAATGAACAAACAGCAGGATACCTATTTCTGTTTAGTAGTTGTGCAAAAACTAGTAGACAGTGGTGGGTGAAAAAAAATATGAATAAAATAATCATGTTACTTACATTACTGAGTGCGGGAGAAAGATGTGGCAGTCTGCTTCCGTAAAGACTTACGGCCTTGGAAACCCTATGAGGCAGGTCTCTGTCCTATAGGGTCGCTATGAGTTGGAATTCAATTCGACAGCAACAGGTTTGGTTGGGTTTCAGTATGTTACTGAAACACTTCAGCTCCATTAGAAGATTATCTCTATCACCCCTGGTGAATTCTACTTAAAATCACCTCTTTTAAGCTTTCTTTATGGTTATCTTAATTATTCTTTTGAATTTCTGTGTTAGAAAAATCATGAACTAGTATATCATACAACAATTTGAAAAGATAAAAGTGACATGAAACAAAGTCCAGAGAATCAGAATTAGTTCTGGTATTGGAAACAGTTCTCAAATCTCATTATGGCCCGTCATATGAAGATATGTGGAATATCTGTTCATTTGGGGTTACATAAAACTGAAGCATACATTTCTCACCAAACACAGCTATTACAAAAGCAAGACGATTTTTGCTATTTGAACTAGAGATTAGGTTTTTAGCGCTATAGTTAAGATATATATATATCCTCAAATAGTCTGCCCCCAAAATTGTTTAAAGATGTAAATCGTCGCATTAATAGCAGCTCCTGAATTTGGCCACCCAGTCACTCATGCTCCAAGAATAAGAGGAAAGAGAACAATTTCATATATCCAAATCCTTATTGTATATATTGTGCCCACAATGATAGCTTCATGCTAAAACATACGTATGTTCAAACTGAGCATAGACCTTTAATAATTATGTTTCACTTGAAATAGTTTTTCTAAACTATTACATTGTGTACTACTAGGATATACATCAATCAAATATGGTTTTGAATTTGCGTGTTTATTTGTTAAATACAGTTCTTTATATTGATGACTGAATTCATATTTTAATATAAAAGGGCTCAGTGATTCATGAACTATTTTATTTAAATGTTTTCAAATGTTGGTTCAACACTGTATATAGTTTCATACACTTTATATGTTCCTTACTTGGTAATAAATTTTTTTAAACATATTTGTACTTTATGATCTATTTGGAAATAGTTTTAAAGATATTTTGGAAACTATATAATTCCAATGTGTATGCAAAATTTTGTATTTTTCTTCTTTATATGCTGTATGTTTTTAATTTAATCATGTATTATTTGAAATTTCAAATAGAATTGTAGATTGATTTTGTGGTTCTTAATGTGTGGTTTTTAAACAACTGTTACGCTTACATGGGAATATAGTTGTCAGTTGCCGTCTGATTGATTCTGACTCCTGGTGATCATCTCAAACAGAACTATGCAGTTCTTAGGATGTCCAGAAGATGTCTTTGTTGCCCTGGAGTTTTTACAGTTGCTTTCATTAGAATATTGTGATACAGTCTACTCTTCACTGTTTTGCTTTTTTCCCCATTTTTGACTATGTATAAATGAAATACTGCATATGTGTTACTTAAGTAATAAAAAGTATCTTAAATAATAAGGTGGAAAAGTAAAAGTAATAGATTTCCACTAGAGAAAATTTTTCAAGAATAAAAAGTATAAGGCAAAGAAAGAAAACTCATTATCCAGCATTCACTTAACATCTGGCATATTTTTGAGCCATTTTCCTATGCATTTCTAAATATATTTGAGATTTGTCATTTGATTTTTATATACACATTGTCAGATTTTGAGATATTTTACCGTATTTATTATAAATTTTCAATTAAATTTTAATTACATCTGACTTTCTTCTTGAAAGTAAAATAAAATAATTTCTAATATGTAATTTGATACTGACACTAAGAGTAATAAACAGGTATTTAAGTTATAATTATAAATTATTTGTAACACATTGCAACCAATTGCAACACAGCAGGCAGGTGTGCAGGTATTGGTAGTGCTTTAAATTTACAACCTCTGGCCCACATTTTAAGTGATTTATCCTAATAACAACAGTATGAAGTAGACCTAACATATACTGTCTCCATTTATACATAAGGAAGCTGTCACTTAAGAAAGAGTAGATATCACACTGAATCCTAGATTTTCCGACTCCAAATTCATTGCTTTTTCCATTATTATAAGCAAACTGACAAATAATCCTTAAAAAGCCTACATATGCACTATTTAATTATCAGTTGTTTTTAAGGCCCTAATGGACATAAAAACTGCAAACTAGTCATTCTCTTCCCGTGTATTTAGCTGAGGGAAAATATACATAAAATGATTATTTCTTTGCTAAATACACTAGGAAAGAATGAATAGTAAATGTCTTGATAGAGTTATTTTGCAGGCAGTCATATGCATGCCTATATGACTAGTTTTAAATTAAGGACAATTCCACAAACAGCCTGGAAAGCTAGATTAGTTAAGATGCCTTAACTAAGATTAGGAACCTACAATGCTGCAGTGAATGTAGCTGAGATTAAAGTGACAAGATGAAGATTAGCTATAATTAAGTGATTGTTCAATGAGAACATTACGATCTTTTTTTATAATCCTGGATTTTCTGACTGTTGACACAAAATTAACTATGATTGTGAACATGTTTTTGCCTAACATATTTAATGTACACTGCGTGTGTGTTTGCAGGCACCATGACTAATTTAGAAATTATATTCAAGTAACATGCCATTTTACTATTTATCCATAAGATATCATACATTATGAGAAGTGTTTAATGTTTTAAAACATTAGATCTTACCCTTAGTTATACTGCAGGCTTTTAGCTTCAATTAAATGTTACTTACATAAAAGGAAATAAATTATTTCTTGTTCTGTGTGTGTAGGAACAAGCACTTTTGGCCAGGCTCTGTTGGGTTCTTCAAAGAATCTAACAAAATCAGAGCTTCTTTCTGGGATAGAAACTGACTAGTTTTTCTAATACCTGTGCTACAAAGCTTAGCTTCTGAAAGAACTCTAAGTGCTTAGCTACTGTTCTTACTCATCTTTCTATACTTTTCTTCCATTGTTAAAAATATTTTTAAAGAAAAATTTGTACTGAATTACAGTTTTAGATCATAGTTATCTTTTACAACTAGGCCAAGAAGGAGTACACAGTTATTTTATTGGTGATATTCTGTTATAACAAGTGTTTATCTTATAAAATATGAACTATAGTATTCTATTATTGTTTTCTTTTTCTTTCAGTTGTGAACAAAATTGTTTTGTAAATCATTCAAAAGACATTTCTCACACTCAATTTATGCATTTTTAGATCTTAAACTTTTTGTTTTGATGATGAACTTTCCTTATAATTAAAACAAAATGAATGATTTTATAGCAAAAACATGAAATTCTGTAACCTAGAAATAGAATAGCATAGTCAAAGGAACTTAGGAGTAGTTCTGAAAGTATTTATTTCCTGAAATAAAATTATTTACCATTTATATTTTAGTTAGGCCTTACCTTAACTATATGCTCTTTGAGGTAGATAAAAAAAAATAGCAGAAATTTAACCAGTTATAAATGCCCATTCATCAACACGGTCATTTTCAATATAAGATTCTGTGATTATAAAATGCTTATTTTAAAGTTTGAACAGATTTTTTCTTATATTGTATCATTAAAAATAAGAGTATTTACAGATGCCCTGAATAAAAATCCATCAAAATAACATATTTTGATAAATTTTTAAAATTAATTATATTGTTATCAAACATTAAGAAAGGGATGTGAAGTAGTTTTCACAAATAGTGTTCTACATTTCATTGGGTCTTTAATCTTGTAATTCTAATTAACTTCTAAGTATTTAAAAATATTTCATACCAGCACAGTTCCATTTTTAAACATTACACAATAGGAAAAAAAGGTTAGTGATGGTCTTACTATTTTTATAAACTGTAAAAATAACAATAACTATATTTTAAAGAAAAAAAATTAAAGTGGTGTGATTAGAAAGCTGTAGATTTTAATCATGGACCTGCCATGTCTTACATCTTGCTTATTAAACATTAGTTTATCTTTTTCTAGAAAATGTTTTAAATAATTTTAGGAATTTGGCTCTTATTTATTCCATCTTTAGTTACAACATGGTACCCATTCTTCCCCAACCCCAGGCAAGAATGTTTTATGCGTGTCTCTCAAAGAACAACCAAAAAATACTAACCTGTAAAAAAAAATCAATAATATTTGTAAGTTTCCAATGATTTCTTATTCATTCCTATCCATTTGGCTGAAAACAGGTATTTACAAACACTGGTAGCCTACTTTCTTACAGCCTTTCATATTTTATGAAGTGCTTTAAAAGAGTTCAATCAACCTTAATGGTGCGTTTCTAGTTAAGGAAATAGAATGGAGAGAAGTCAATTTAAGCTCCTAGATGAACAAGTGTCTTCAGAAAGAATAGGCGTAAATGGGTTTAGAAAACAGAGAGAGTACGAGTAAAATGCAGTGACCAGAGCACTCAGGGAAGCCAGATACAATGGAAAGAGTAAAATACTGCAGAGCTTTTTAAGCTACATACAATTGGAACAATGGACTTGATCCAGCCATCTATGTTTAACTGTTAAAAGACAGGTGAAAAGCAAGCTGGAATTCTATAAAGGGTGTTGAGGAACAGTACAATGAAGAGCTTTAAATCTAAACAGAATGAAAGTAGTCATTCAATGGGATGGAAATGAAGTCAAAATTGGCATATTTCTCTGGTTAATTCTCTTTTCTGTTTTTAGGTATTAAGCCATTAGTATAACGAAATAGTCTTTAAACTGCCACCACTGAAGTTTTTAAACCTCAGCATATTGTACAAAATCTCTGAATTTTACATATACATACACATATATGTATTATGTACACATGCAAGTAAAAATACACAATAGAGGTGTTATCTAATTTTAATATTATAGTCTATATTAATCAGTACACTATGTATATATTCCTGCTCTCCAAAAAAAAAGGCTAATTTAGATTCAGTGGCAAAGCTGTAAGAGTTCAATTACAAAAACTGGAAAAAAAAACTAAACTGTATAACACCTGTTGCTCATAGAATAGGGTACTTTGGAATGATTTCATTAAGTGGTTTAATTTTTTAATTAGCTGGAAGTCAATCAGAAAACTTATTTTCTACATTTTGGGAAAATGTTTTATAAGGGTATTAATATACTTCTCTGCTTTAGTAAGTACAGTAGGTTAAACAAACCATTTTATTTTCAATGATTTACAATGTCATACCTGATTTACAGTTTCAGAGAAATGTAGATGAAGAAAACTGGGTAGAATGTATACTGATAACAGCCAAGAAGTTACTTATGGGTAAGATCTCAGATATGTTCTTTTGTTTTCTGGCCTGCTTTTTTTGTTGTTGTTGTTGTTCCATCAATTACTATGAGACGGATTTTTTTTAGTCAGTTGAGGGCTCTAATATTTTCATGTATAATTAATTGAAGCATTACTATATTGTTAAATAATGGCTTCATTGGAAGTGTGTGTATATATATATACACACACACACACACAGAGTATGAGTAAAATGCAGTGAGCAGAGCGCTCAGGGAAGCCAGATACAACGGAAAGAATAAAATACTGCGGAGCTTTTTTTTTTTTTTAATTGTACTTTAGATGAAGATTTACAGAACAAACTAGCTTCTCATTAAACAGTACACATATTGTTTTGTGACCTTGGTTAACAACCCCACGACGTGTCAACACTCTCCCTTCTCAACCGTGGGTTCCCTATTACCAGTTCTCCTGTCCCCTCCTGCCTTCTAGTCCTTGTCCCTGGACTGTTGTGCCCCTTTAATCTCGTTTTGTTTTATGGGCCTGTCTAATCTTTGGCTGAAGCGTGAACCTCAGGAGTGACTTCAGTACTGAGTTAAAAGGGTGTCTGGTGGCCATACTCTTGGGATTTCTGCAGTCTCTGTCAGGCCAGTAAGTCTGGTCTTTTTCTGTGCGTTAGAATTTTGTTCTACATTTTTCTCTAGCTCTGTCCAGGACCCTCTTTTGTGATCCCTATCAGAGCAGTCGGCGGAGGTAGCCTGGTACGGTCTAGTTGTGCTGGACTCAGTCTGGTGGAGGCTGTGGTAGTTGTGGTCCATTCGTCCTTTGGACTAATCTTTCCCTTGTGTCTTTGGTTTTCTTCGTTCTCCCTTGCTCCTGACGGGGTGAGACCAGTGGGGTATCTTAGATGGCCACTCACAAGCTTTTAAGACCCCAGATGCTACTCACCGAAGTAGAATATAGAACATTTCCTTTATAAACTATGTTATGCCAATTGAGCTAGATGTTCCCTGAGACCATGGTCCCCACAGCCCCCAGCCCAGTAATTCAGTCCCTCAGGGAGTTTGGATGTGTCATGGAGCTTCCATGACCTTGCCTTGGACCAGTTGTGCTGACTTCCCCAGTATTGTGTACTGTCTTACCCTCCACCGAAGTTACCACTTATCTATTGTCTATTTAGTGTTTTTCCATCTCCATGACTCCTAGACTACTTTTACTCATATTTGGTTATAATAAGCTTGAACTCCCTTACTGGATCATAAATTTTTTAAATTTATTTTACCTTGAGACTAATTCTTAATATCTACATACTGTTTTGTTTTCCACTGGATTTTGAAATTTTATGCATTATAATGAGTCTTTTCATGGTATTCAGGGAAAAAAAGAACCCAAGTGATTTTTCTAAATTCTAAAATCAAATTTACTCATCACTAATTTAATTTGGAGGAATAAGATTGCATAAAAAACATTAAACACTTATGGACTTAAGCATTTTTAAAAATTGATACTATTCCTTTGATATAAACCCCCTTATTCATTTATATATATGATCAAGCTTAGCACAACTAAATGACCTGTGTATTAGAGAGGTAAGCATATGAGTAATGTTACAATAGAGAATGGAGGATGCTCAAGAGACAAAAAGAATGATATAAATTAAACAGCTGTCCTACCACATACTAGATCACTTTCATTTCATGACATTATATTTTTACTGTTATTTTACTTTTATAAAATATGTGTGCTTCACAGTCTGGGAGACCAAAAAATCAGCTAACTACAGTCTCTTATCAAATCTTCTTCAATTGAATATATCAGTGTAATAGAGAAAACAATATCAGAACTCCCAATATCTCTGAAATTCTTTCCCCAAGGAGTTGCAAACTTAGACTTCACGGACCTGCCATACAGCCTAAATGAAGGAGGCAACATATAAGAAAAATTAACAGCCAAAAATATTATCCACTGTACTTTTACTAAATGATGATGTGCTAGATAAGCTCCATTTGCTTTTCCAGATCTACTCTCCACCTTTCTCCTCCTGCTCTGTGACTCTTATTATTAGTTGCTGTCAGGTCCAACTCATGGGGATCTTACGTAAATCAGAAGGAAACGTTGCCTGGTCCTGTACCATCTTCATGATTGTTGGTATGTTTGAGTCCATTATTGTGGCCATTGTGTCAATCCATCTCACTGAGCGTTTCCCTCATTTTCGTTGGCCTTCTACTTTACCAAACATGATGTCCTTTTCTAGTCACTCCATAGAATGATCTTTATGGAACTTTATGGGCCACATCAACAAGGATTCTTTGTCTCTGAAGATATTAGTTGGGTTTAGCCAATGGAAGACACTGGCAGTAAATCCAAAAGTGGGAGAAGAGTGAGATTTAAGCTTTAGCAGTTAGTTATATTGCTCTACGAGGAGCCCTGGTGGCACAATGGTTAACACTTGGCTGCTAACGGAAGGGTCAGAGGTTTGAACCCACCAGCCACTCTGCAGGAGAAAAGACCTGGCAATCTGCTCCTATAAAGATTTACAGCCTAGTAAACTCTTTGAGGCAGTTCTGTCTTGCCCTATAGGGTCACTATAAGTTGGAATCAACTCAATAGTGCGCAATAACAACAACAGCATTCTTCTACAAGGGCCACGACTCCTATTGGGTTCTAAACTCTTTTGAGTTCTAGCAAACTCTTCCTCCTCTTACACCTCAGGCCTAAGGGTGTTGCTAGTCTGGAATGCTTCACCAACCTTGGTTGTTTCCTTTAATCCTATCCACACTCTTGGGTTAGTCCCTGCATTAAACTCCTTAATGTCCCCATTTGACTGTGCTGAAACCCTAGTACATGTAGTATCTAGTTGACATAAGCATATGATGTTAGGGATTATATTTTAAATTCAAAACAGAAAATTAACAATGGAAAAACTGAAATATCTAATTGTTTCCTTTTGTAATTCATTACTTTTTCTGGCTTGGAAGTGGACACCTGACATCTTTTCTTCTACAGCAAGATGTTAATGTCAGGTTGGAGTTGGGATGTATAACGGAATATAGTTGAATTCTGGAAGCTATATTTTTAATTAGTACTATGCCTGTGATGTTTGTAGAATTCTGGTACACCTACTCGTCACTTATCGACTATCTTGTTATCAGACATTTCACATTTACGACAGTAGTAAAAAATCTACTATCTGACTATTTTGCATACTAACAATGTATGCCTGGCAGTAACAAATGCTGGGGTATGAGACGAGTAACATTGTCTGTGATGGTTAAGGTTATGTGTCAACTTGACTGGGCCATGATTCTCAGTGGTTTGGCAGTTATGTAATGATGTAATTTGGCTGTTATGTAATGATGTACTCACCCTCCGTTTTGTAATCTGATGTGGTCATCCTCCATATTCGCGTAACACCAATTTTCACATAACGACCTGATCTTTGGAACCTAACCATGCTGATAAGTGAGGAGTGAGTGTATTCCAATATAACTTTATTTAATTTTAAATTCACTAAACTCCATTTATAACTATTCATTTGCAGTATTAGTATTGAGAAAGACTAACCAAACAATGTTAGTTTGTTTTCATAAAGTTTGAAATCATGTGAACATTTTTGACATTCAGTCTTTAACTCCACATTGTTAAAAGTGTCATACAGGCCATCACTTTCTTTCCTGGAAATCAATTTCAGCATAAGAAAGGGAATTTCAGCATTAGAAAAAGAGTAACCAGAGATTAACCTTGCCAAACATGCAAAGACATAATTTCTCTAGGAGTAGGTTAAGTGAACCATACATCTATGTAACTTCTTGTGAATGTTTTTCCAGAGAAATATTCAGAATACTTAAATGTAGTATCAGCCCAAAAAGCTGTTCTTAAAGCAATTTTCAATGGTGATTGAGACAAGAATTTTCTTGTGGATGATATGCACAAATCAGTTTTCATAGCTGAAAAAGTCTCTTCAACACCATGCCTGACTAAGCCACCAAAACTATTGTGTAGCACAGCAATGTATAGTATTGTGTATCCAGTTAATTAAGCTCCAGTTAATCCCCCTCTCTCCCAAATATACTGTGGATCTTTTTTTCCTGATTGAAGGTAATTTGCTATTTTTAGTTGCAAGTCTAAAGAATTTTATTTTTTACCCTTGGAGTTTATTAACTATGCCTCTTAGCCATACTCTAGAATTTTTCTGTTTCTTTATTGGTAATCAGTATTTGAAGTTTAAAGTTAGCCTCTTCTGTTTGAGTGTTGATGGTGATTTTTTTTGTTATTTCTGTTGTTGTAGTTGTTTATTTTGTAGGAATTGGGGAGAGTTATTTGTTCCCCTTTCTATCTTAACCTAGAAGTTCCTACACGGGCCTTATTACATAGTCAAACTTAGGTAACTCGATTTAAACTTAACACAGAATAGAAATTGGTGATACTTATCTTTAGAATTCTTTTTCCAACTCCTTTATGCATTTAATTTTTCATTATGCTGTACTCTTACTCTATTAACTAACCTGTTTTTCTACTTCTGATACATATATAGAAATCCATAGCTTTGGGATCACTTTTTGTATATTAAAATGTTTTATCAATTATTTTAAAATATTACATGATGTTTAGAAACAGACATTGACGTTTAAAACACCATCATGCTAATAAAACTATCATTTTTTTAAATCCTCAAGGCTTTCTCATTTGTGTATTTTTAAAGAGTTATAATATGTATACGATTTTACTGTTTTTTCACATTATGCATCTAAACATTCTCCATGGTATTACATAGTCAATATAATTACTATTTAATATTTGTGTTATATTCAGCCAAGGGGAAATACTGTAATTTACTTAACCATCTTCTTACCTTGTAACATTCAAGCTGCTTCCAGTTTTCCACCATTAGAAATATGCAATAAACACACGTGCATTAATCCTTTTTCTTCTTAGAATAATTTCTTTAGGAAAGTATTAATCAATCAAAAGGTATTCACATTTTTATAGAATTGTTGATAAATATCGATAGATTTCTTTCCAAAAGAATCATATAGATTTGTATTACTCCAGCAGTCTTTTTTTTTACAACCACGACACTATCTTCTCTCTCTTTTTTTTTTTTTTTGAACATTTTATTGTGTTATAGGTGAAAGTTCACAGAGCATATTAGTTTCCCATTCAACAATTTATACACAGTTTGTTCTGTGACGTTGGTTGCTATCCCCACATGTGTCAGCACTGTTCCCATTTCCACCCTGCCTTCCTCATTTCTGTTTCTCTAGTTTCCCAGCTTCTCCTGCCTTTCACCTTTGCTTTTGAGCAAATATTGCCATTTGATCTTGTATAGTTAATTGTTCTAAGGAGCACAATCCTCATGGGTGTTATTGTTTATTTTATAGGCCAATCTATTATTTGGCTGAAAGGTGACCTCTGGGAGTGGCTTCAGTTCCAAGTAAAATGGGTGTCTTAGGCTAATAGTCTTGGGGGTTCCTCCAGTCTCCATCAGTCCAGTAAGTCTGGTCTTTTTTATAAATATGAGTTATGTTCTACATTTTTCTCTCATTCTAACTGGAACCTTCTATTGTGTCCTTGGTCAGAGCAGTCATTAGTGGTAGTCGGGTACCATCTAGTTCTTCTGATCTCAGGCTAGAGGAGCCTGTGGTTTGTGTAGGCCATTAGTCCTGTGGACTAATTGCCTCCTGAGTCTTTGGTTTCCTTTACTTTCCTTTTCTCCAGGTGGGAAGAGACCAAGAGTTGTATCTTAGATCAACTCTCACGAGCTTTTAAAACCCCAGATGCTACTCACCAAACTAGAATGTAGAACATTATACTCTAGCACTCTTGCCAGAGGAACCCACAAAGGGAGGTACTGTTGTTCTTCTTTGCATCAATAGTTCTTTCACAAATTGCGTATCACCTAGTAAACACACAATAAATGTTTACTAATTGAATTCATGAAGGAACGAATGAGAATACCATTTAACTAAATCTTCACTATTACTGGATATTATCTTCCTACTTTGGTAAGTTAAGAGAGCCAGTGTATTCTACACTATTTTAAAACTATTTATTTTAAAACAATTAAAAAATTGGCCTTTGGACCAGAAGGTCCATTAAAAAATGAGTCTTCTTGCCAGCATAAGCATCTTTCTTGATATTTAAAGTCTTCTCTTTACACTGCCAAGTGTTCAGATAAAAACTCATAATTTCCATCAGTTATAACCCCTCTTTCTAAACAAAATATTGTTGTGGTATCACTTTCCTAAGTGGCAAAAGTTTTCTGCCATCAGGTAGATATTACCCCTATTTAGCATTTATTTATAAGCAAATACTCAAGTCATCAAAACTGAAGCATAATTGGTTCTAAATTTTTCTTGTTTTATTTTGTTTATTGTGAATTTTCTATTAAACTGTAAGCTTTTCAAAGTCAAATGATGTCTCTTTTTCATCTTTGTATCTGCCTAAAATAATGAACACAAAATTTTGCATATAGTAGGCATCAATAGATATTTTGGTTATATTTACTATGCTATATATTTATTTTCTTTTCGATCTAATTGAGAATAATTTTAAATCATGATAAAAAAATAATTCGTATATGCACTTAAAAAAGAAAAAACACTGCAAGAATCCTCTGTTAAAGTAGGAGAATAAAAAATAGCATTGAAAAAGGAAGCCTTAAATTATCCTGGTAGTCAATGTAGTGTTCAATTCTTCTTCACAGATTGTAAATTATAATGAGAATGTTACTAGAACTGTCAAATTCTCCCCAAAGCAATCTTCAAGGATAATCAACATAGACAATCACTCTTTTCATTTCTATAGCAATAAGAAAATTTTAAGCAATATCTTTTGATTGGAGTTGTCTTGAAAATTGCTTAGTTGGAGGCCTTATTTTAAAATGCAACAAGCCTGAAATATTAAATGCAATTTACCATGCAGCCTAGAGAAAGAATGAAGTATTTGGTATATTTTTCTTAATTATTTCTGATTGCTGCCTGGGTAGCTCCAGCACTTCTCCATCTTCAAAATCACCTTCAAGGGCTTCAACATCTTTGACCACTGTTTTTAATCAAAAAGAGGCTAAACATAAAAAAAAAAAAAATTGACTATTACATAGCAGAAATCTTCGCTATAGTGGGTTTAACGTTGTTCAATGGCCCTTAAAGAGAGGTCTCAGAAGGTAAATTGTTAGTACTTAATAAATACTGATTAAGGTGACACATTACTGATGTTAATATTGACAGAAATCAGTATCCCTGGACAATGGTCAGTAGTGAACTTAACAGAGTTTAGTTTTCCATAGTAATCGTGTTTTGTTTTGATCCACTTAGCAATAAATAAAACTTGCTCTTATGGTTAAGTGCAGTTACTTAGAAAAGCTATACACCTAGGAAAAAAACTTATTTGCATTAAAAAATAAATTTACTCCTTTCATTTATTTCTACCCATACTATGATAAATTTAACACAGAAATAATACACTAGCAGAAATATAGAATTAAATGAAAATTTAGAGGCTTAGCCCAATTTCTTAATATTACTGTGGAGGAAACAGAAGTCTAGAGAGTGTAACTGACTTGCTCAGTGTCAAATATCAAGTTTCTTGCAGAGATTGAATCATAACTCAGGTCTCTATTTCTGATTAAATACATTTCCATAGCACTATGAAAATCATTGTTCTTTTTCTTTCACACTAAGAGCACTGTTTTCTTAAATGTCCACTATTTAATCTGGAGTAAATTTCTCATGTCCATTTATCCAGCAAGAAAGAAATCAGTCATTGGGTTCATGCTTTAATGAGGAATGAGGAAAACATTGGCCTAGTAGATAAAGATCATGAAAAGAGGACAGAGTATTGCAGTGTTCTCAGGTAGGGCTGCTTTTGTTTCTGAATGAAGGAGTCATTCTCTTTGGGAGGACACAGTAATGGATGAGATATTGGTGGCATAATCAAAAGGAGGGAAAAATTGGCTCGGGACCCTCTTTGTGTTGTTCTTCAAGATTGTTTACTGTCACAAAAGGCAAAGACCATTCATTCTGTGCATCAGGAAAAAAGGAATAAAAATTATTTCTGTAAGAGTCTACATCACATTCAGGTTAGTATTTTTAAAATGTACTGTTTTTGAAGAATTTGTATACTGGGAAAAGGAAGCACAGATAAAGGAAGTCTTTTCATAAGAGTAAGTGTAACTTTTAAGTTTTTGGAGCTCACTGTTCTGACCCAGAGTACATTTGGACAGATGGATGATAAGGAACAAATTGCCCATGGGTACTGAAATGTGGAATGTAGTGGATGCTTCTAATCAGGCCATTCAGAATGAAAATATTTTCATTTGATTTTTTTCAGTAGAGAGTATGAGTATTTGTTTGATTTTATTGAATGTATCAGGCAGGGCATATATGCCCTTGAAAGAAAGCTCGCCTTTAAAATTGTATTCATTTCATTATTTATTGTTGCCAGGAGAAAGTTATAATGGAAAAAAATTTATAGGCAAGTTTTATATAAAACCTAGAAATAAAAATGTTTCTTGTTTGTTCCTTAATATATGCTTACCTCTGCAAGTAAATGCCTTCCTTCTTTGCATGCTGCTCTTTACTGGTGTGTACACTTTCCACTAATTAAAAAGTCATTTATAAGGAAAATTTCTATTTAAAAAACATCAATCTGATATTTGATTTAAAATACATAAACAAGAGAATTTTTTAAATTCAGTAAGATTAGTAATTATTCTAATATACATTTCTATACACTGGTTTTCATTTAAATTAAAGAGCTTCAAAAGCAACTTTGATAAAATTTTTAAAAAATTACTGGCATAAATTTTTTTTAATGGTGGCTTACTTTAAAATTATACTGTTAAAGACAAACCACTTATTAAAATCTCTGAAAATGACTTACACTTAGTCTTTGCTGGTTCAATAAAATAAGATTCCCATGTATTTTATTTTACATATTATATGTAACATATAGTTTACATATGTGTTAATATTTTACATATATACATATCTGTACATACACATGAACACATGCATATATTTACATATATACTAAAAATTAGGATTTTATATGCAACACTGAAAAAATCCTAACAATCTTGAGAATGTATACATAAGTTCAGTAAACGTTCTCATTTACTTAAAACTAATTTATTTTAAAGATTCCAAAGGATGACCTATTGATGTAACACTGACGTGGTCCTGGGTCCATGCAGTCTCCAATAATCACAGCTCAACCTTTACCGGTATACCAAATAAACTATTGTAATTTTCAACTGTAATAGAACACTAAAAAATAGCATTTTCTCCCTATGAAAGCATCAATACAGTAATTACTTCTTTATTCAGAAAAACTAACAAGCATATTTTCCAAATTATTTTCTGGATAAAGCTTCTATCATGAAAACAAAAATCCATTATACCATTTTACTGATTGCACAGTGGCTAAATAATTTAATAGCCTGATGGGGTTTTTTAGAGGGAGGGTATTTTTGATTGTCAGGTTTTTTTTTCATTGTTCGTAATTTTGTTTTTATGATTTAAAAATTATTATGAGTATTGATTATTTAAAATTATATCAATAGTACAAGAGTGAGGTAAATAGTGAAAGGCCCCCTTCCCGACAAACCCCAACCCTAGTTAATGTCTTTAGAGCCTAATGCATGAGTATACTTTGTGTACGCTTACTTTTGAAGGATGCAGAAAAGGATACATGAAGGACACATAATAAGACATAATGTGATTGATAACACTGTCAGTAGAAGAGGTTAACTGATGTTCCAATCTTAGTATTGAATTCTAGGGATAAAAAAACTAGTTGCCATCAAGTCCATTCCAAGTCATGTCGACAAAAGCTATGAAATCTGCTGTCACCTCTCAATTGTGTGCAAAAAAAAAAAAAAATCATATTAATAATTCAGATCTATGTGTAACTTAATTTTTGTAAATAGAGTCAAATTATAAATATGCCCATGGATATTTACACAGGATTTATTGCTTCTAAAATTGGATTTTTCAGAAAAGTCATATTCACAGTTTTTTAATAAAATGTAGCATAGTTTTAAAAATGAAAAACTCAAGTCTTTTAAATATTCCAATTTAGTGATCTTCCAGTCTAACAATTCCACTGTTTTCTCTTTTTAAACAGCTACCTGTTTTCTCTCTTTAAACAATTATCTAAAATAAGTTTCGAGTGGTAATAACTTTCTAAAATAATTTTAATTAGAAATCTAATCTGTAAAGTTGTTAATGTGGACAATAATGAAATTTAAGGGCTATATAAGAAAGTTCAAAATTCTTGATCAGAACTCAAATCTGAGAAATTCTATCCTTTCACTCTAACTCCCTAGTAATACAGAATTACGGTATTAATTTTACAGAATTATAACTTAAAAGAAATATATTGTATCTTACAATAAAGCTTAAAACCAACTAATGGCAAAGGTATGATTAGATCATATATTTCTTTTGATGGTTCTATTTATAAATGTTTATGGGGCATGACATTTTTCTATATTAAAGGAAATTGCAATATAAAATTTCATAATTAACAATTGGTCACTACCTGTCTTTAATATCCTCATAATCCAATGTCACTCAACCCACATACCTGTGAACATGCTGGAACATACTAAAATTTCAACCTACCACATGCCCATTCACATGGTCTTTGTGTGTGTTTATATGCACATCATCATCTGTGATATAAAGCAATGAGAAACTTTCAACAAGCCATGTAAGAAATCAATCTTATTTTATTGTCCCTTTTTTCTTCTTTAGGGAACGCTGGTGGTGCAGTGGTTAAGCACTCGGCTGCTAACCTAAAGGTCAACAGTTTGAACCCACCAGCCGCTCCATGGGAGAAAGATTTGGCAGTCTGCTTCCATAAAGATTTACAGCCTTGGAAACCCTCTGGGGCAGTTCTACTCTGTCCTATAAGGTCATTATGAGTTGGAATTGACTTGAGTGTAACAGGTTTGGTTTTCTTCTTTGTGAGCTACCTCCCGCCTCCTAAATTCTAAACCTTAGCATTTTCTTCCAATCTCACTCATGACTTCAACTATCTTTTTTTTAAATGTAGAATACTCCCAAATCTTTACTCTTGACCTCTCGCCCAAGGTTCAATCCTATATTTCTTTTTTAAAATAATTTATTTTATTTCTGTTATTGTTGTTGAGAATATACAAAGCACAACATACACCATTTCAACAATTTCTACATGTACAATTCAGTGTCACTGATCACATTCTTTGACTTGTGCAACCATTCTCAGTCTCCTTTTCTGAGTTGCTCCTCCCTCATTAACATAAACTCATTGCCCCCTAAGGTTCCTATCTAATCTTTCAAGTTGCTATTATCGATTTGATCCTATATAAATCTTAAAAGAGCAAAATGCTTATGGCAGACATTCTTTACTAGTTAAGCTAAACTACTGTTTGGTTTACAGGAGACTTCAGGGGATATTTTTGGTTTAAGATTTAAAGATTATCTCAGGGCAATAGTTTCAGGGTTTCATCCAGCCTCCATGGCTCCAGCAATTCTGGATTTCATGAGAATTTGAAATTCTGTTCTGTGTTTTCTCCCTTTTGATCAGGAAACTCCTATAGAATGTTTGATCAAAATGTTCAATAATGGTAGCTAGGTACCATCCAGTTCTCCTCTCATGGCAAAGGTGACAGTTGTTCATGGAGACAATTAGTCACATATTCCATATCCTCCTCCTGTTCTTGACTCTCCTTCCTTTGTTGCTGCAGACAAATAGAGGTCAACTGTTTGAACCTGGATGGCTACTTGCAAGCTTTTAAAACCTTAGGCTCTATGCAACAAACTTGGAGGTAGAACAGAAGCACTAAACACATTATTAGGCCAGTGAACTGGAATGTCCCATGAAACCATGACACTAACTCTCCAAGCTAAGGGACCAAATCCCATGAGGTGTTTGGTTGTACATAAGCAGCTACTCTTTTTTTTTTTTTTCTGTCTTTGTAAATATATCACACAACTTTTGCCAATTCAACTTTTTGCAGGTGTGCAATTTATTGACAGCAGTTACATTAACTGGCTGAGCAACCCTACCCTAAATCAATGCAATTTTTCCATCACTGTCAACTGAAATTCAGTGCTCCATAAGCAATAACCCCTCCTCTCACCCTCCCTCCTGCCCCTGGTAACCACTAATAAAATTTGGTCTCTATACATTTGCCTGTTCTTGTTTTAATATAAGTGAGCTCATACAATATTTGTCTTTTTGTGATTGTTTTAGTTCACTCAGCATAATGTATTCAAGCTCAATCCACATCGTAGTATGTATCAAGACTTCATTTCTCTTACTGGCTGAGTAGTACTCCATTGTATATATGTACCACATTTTGTTTATCCATTCATCCACTGACGGGTATTTAGGTTGTTTCCACCTTTTGGCTATTGTGAATAGTGCTACAGCGAACATTGGTATACAAGTCTCTGTTTTCAAGTCTTTTGGGTATATCTGGGTATATTCCTAGCAGTGGAACTGCTGGGTCATGCGGTAGTTCTATTTTTAGTTGTTTGAGGAACTGCCACACTGTTTTCCATAATGGCTGTACCATTTTGCATCCCCACCAGCAATGGATAAGGGTTCCAATTTCCCCACATCCTCGCCGACATTTGTTATTTTCTGTTTTTTTTAATCTTAGCCATCCTAAAACCTGAACGCTTTGCCATCGAGTTGATTCCAACTCATAGTGACCCTATAGGACAGAGTAGAACTGCCCCACAGGGTTTCCAAGGAGCAGCTGATGGATTTGAACTGCTGACCTTTTGGTTGGTAGCCAAGATTTTTTTTTTTAATTGTACTTTAGATGAAGTTTTACAGAACGAACTAGCTTCTCATTAAACAGTTAGTACATATATTGTTTTATGACATTGGTTAACAACCCCACGACATGTCAACACTGTCTCTTCTCAACCTTGAGCTCTCTATTACCAGCTTTCCTGTCCCCTCCTGCCTTCTAGTCCTTGCCCCTGGGCTGGTGTGCCCCTTTAGTCTCATTTTATTTTATAGGCCTGTCTCATCTTTGGCTGAAGGGTGAACCTCAGGAGTGACTTTATTACTCAGCTAAAAGTGTGTGAGCTAGAATTTTGGTCTACATTTTTCTCCAGCTCTGTCCGGAACCCTCTATTGTGATCCCTGTCAGAGCAGTCAGTGGTGGTAGCTGGGCACCATCTAGTTGTACTGGACTCAGTCTGGTGGAGGCTGTGGTAGTTGTGGTCCATTAGTCCTTTGGACTAATCTTTCCCTTGTGTCTTTAGTTTTCTTCATTCTCCCTTGCTCTTAAAGGGGTGAGACAGGTGGAATATCCTAGATGGCCACTCACAGGCTTTTAAGACACTAATCACCAAAGTAGAATATAGAACATTCTCTTTATAAACTATGTTATGCCAATTTAGCTAGATGTTCCCCAAGACCATGGTCCCCACAGCCCTCAGCCCAGTAATTTGGTCCCTCAGTGGGTTTGGATGTGTCTATGGAGCTTCCAGGACCTTGCCTTGTACAAGTTGTGCTGGCTTCCCCAGTATTGTGTATTGTCTTACCCTTCACCAAAGTTACCACTTATCGATTGTCTATCTAGTGTTTTTCCATCCCCACCCCACCCCCATAACCATCAAAGACTGTTTCTTTTTGTGTGTAAACCTTCTATATTTCTAACTGGACATATCTACCTCAATCTCCCACTAGCCCCTCAAACACATAAGATCCCAAATAGAACTCATTATCTTTCTTCCAAAACTTATTTTTCCTCCTGTGCTCATTTTAAGGCACCTCAAACCCTCCTGTCCCCCAACTTAAATGAAGATTGGGCTCATCTTCATCCTTTCTTCTTGGGTCCCCTTCCCTCCTCAATCTCCATCCAGTCATTTACCAAGTTCTAGAATTCTACCTTCTCACCCTTGAAGCTCAGTTTCCTAATTCCCTCTGGCCATTTTTGCCTCTTCTTTGACTCATCCCAACTTGCACTGTTTTCAAGAGCCCTCTGGCCAGTGGTCTCTGGGCAATGGGACGGGATGAGGGTTTGCTGTGTTTTTTCCAGCAAGAGGAGTAACTTGGATATGAACTAAAACTTGGCTTTACCATTGCACAAAAACACGTACTGCATGATAATTCCTGAATAACGTATTTTCTCTTGCTGAAGAAGCAGCTCAAGATTTCATGGAATCTATTCCATTTTACTGAATCAGCAGAGTAACAAAGAATATGGACCTTGGAGACATGCAAATATGGGCTCAATTCCAAATTTCATCACTTATTTTACTTTTCTGAGCCTAAGATTCCTTTATATTTAAAATGAGGATAACAATAAGCTACTTAAAAGGTTAAGATTAAATGAGGTACAAATAGCACCTGACTCTATGAATGTTCTAAATATTTATTAAATGAATGAATGTTCCCCTACCTGATATACCTTCTCTCCCACATCTTCATTCAGCTACCTGTCCTTTAAATCTAAATTGTAGCCATCCTTTATTTCCCCAGAATGATTTATGTCCCATTCCTGTGTTTCTATAGCTTCCAGTGCGTATGTGTTATATTATCATACTCTGTAATTACTGATTTCCTTGTTGGTCTGTCAGGTTATAGTTTGGTAAACTCCCTGAGGACATGGATCGTGTTTGACTTTTTATCTGCAGCAATAAGTGTGGTTCCTGGCAAACAGCAACCATTACTTGAATGTTGAATGAATAAACAAAGGCCTTGTACCATAAGCTTTACTAGTTTTCTTCTTAAAAAGTGTGATGTAGGAACATATTTGATAAAAATATCTACTGTAGGTATTCCAACAACAAAATATTAGTTTTGATTATATGTTGTCTTAGTCATCTAATGCTGCTATACAGAAATACCAAAAGTGGATGGTTTTAACGAATAAAAGTTTATTTCCTCACAGTTAAAGTAGGCTAAAAGTCCAAATTTAGGGCATCAGCTCCAGGGGAAGGCTTTCTCTCTCTGTCGGCCTTCCTCTCTTCGGTGTTTCCCTGGACTAGGAGCTTCTCTGCGCAGGGACCCCGGTCCAAAGGACGCGCTCTGCTCCCGGCACTGTCTTCTTGATGGTATGAGGTCCCCAACTCTCTGCTTGCTTCCCTTTCATCTCTTGAGAGATAAAAGGTGGTGCAGGCCACACCCCAGGGAAACTCCCTTTACATTGGATCAGGGATGTGACCTTAGCAATGGTGTTACAATCCCACCCTAATCCTCTTTAACATAAAGTTACAATCACAAAATGGAGGCCAACCACACAATTCTGGGAATCATGGCCCAGCGAAATTGATACACACATTTTTTTGGGGGACACAGTTCAATCCATGACATATGTAGTTGAGGATGATAAGAACAGGCATTATAAATACAGCCTCTCTACATAAAGAGAATAGCACATCCTTACTAAGCACTGTGCCATTTACTGTGCTAAGAAATTTATAGTGATTTGATTTAATCTGCATAACTCTCTGTAGGGTAAATTCTATTATCAGCCCTATTTTATAAGATAAGGAAACTGAGCCCTTATCTTAAATAAATTAGGTAACCCCTAAGATCACACGAATAGGGAGCAGTGGTGTCCGGGTTCCAGCCCAGCTTCCTGACTTCAGAGCCTCTAATCTTAACCACACTATACTCAGACTTCCTAGCAGTAGCTGTTGTTAGGTGCCATGGAGTCGGTTCTGGCTCATAGCAACCCAATGTATAACCGGACGAAACGCTGCCCAGTTCTGTGCCATACCGGAAACAGTAAATACTTCAAGGACGCTTACTGTGTTTCACTCACCCATGTCTTCCCCAAGAGTGGGAAACATTAAGAATTGACCAACAGCCTATTTTCCCTTTGTCTGTCAAATGATAAAGACACGACTATGACAGTGTCTATCTACAAATTGTGTCCTTGAAGACAAGTGTATGTACAGCATTGATACAACACAGGATTTTCTTCCACAGGCTTTCAATAAACTTTTTTCTTTTGGATAGTTTTAACTTTTTTATTAAGTCTTAACTTTCATTTAAAACTAACATAAGGATCTTTTTTTTTCCTTATAGCCTGAAAACCTAAACGATTAAGAACTAAGCAGTAATTTCCAGCAAAGAAGAAAAAAGAGGAGGGGCAGTATTTAAGGTTTGGAGGGAAGAGATCCAAATGAGACAGTCCTTAAACTGCTCCGGAGGCCCAAGTGTGCAGTATTGCTAGGGTATCAATCACGCGGGAAACGCCAGTACCCTCATACCGACAGATTGGTCTCGAAGTTGTTTTACCGGCGCGTCTCTAATCCGTTGAGACCAATCAGTGTTAAAGCCCTCAGGGACCGCCCTCGGGATTTCCAACTGGTAATCTGGAAGGTATCCAGAATATCGGGACACTGGTAACAGTCCGCTGCGGCTTATTTTTTTTTTTAAAACACAAGGAGTTTGCCTTATTTTATTGATAAACAAATACCTTAGTAACGTGTTTCAATGATGGGCATTTTTGTTACTCGTATTTAAAAATGGTAGCCACAAATCCACTCATGAGAAGAAAAATGCAACAAAGGGTTGTCAGCAAACACGTACATGCAGTTTCAAAGCTTCCAAGCCGAACAAGGCGTATGAAGTATCACTGTCGGTGTGTTGAGTGGTCACAGCCAGAGTCTGGATGCCATTAGTGGAAGTCCCAGTGCCCTAAGCAGTTGGAGCCCTACTACACGCCGGAAGCCGCGGTCAAACAATCAGACCCAATCTCAGGTGACTAGAGCTCACAAAATGGCGGCTGCGCGTCTGCCCCGCAGGGATCACTGCCCCACGGAGAAACGTCACATCACCAGGGCAACGACGTTCTTGCGGGGGGTCGAGGCCCGGGGAAAGCTGCCGGGTTGGAGCTGCGGCCCCTTGCTGCTGCAGCCGCGCCGGCACGCGGCGCCAGGCGAGAGTCCGGGCGACTTCCAAGACTGCGGCTAGGCGAGCGGAGGCTCAGGCCCGGGGCAGGCAAGGCGCGCCTCTTTACCCTGCTCTCGGCCTCGCCTGGTCGACTGGAATAGGGGTGCCGCAGAACGACCGGGGCCGCCTCGGGAGCGAGCGCGAGCCGAGGGGCGGGGCAAACCAGGCGCCCGCTGCCGAGTGCGCGCTCGTACGGCTCCTTGCTGCGCGGCGCCCGCCCGAGTTGACCTTAGCCATGGAAACCGGGAGCGGGCCGGGGTGGGAGCGCTATGAGCTCGTTGCCAAGCTGCCGCAGCTTCTCTGCCGTCGCGTTCGGGCCACAGCCACCCTCCTGGCGGGAGCGTCCAACCCGGGCATACTTGCAAAAATGCAGTCCCCGGGATGCTTTCGCATCGCCTTTTGCCTGGGGTGTCTTAGAGGTACGTTCGATCCCCGACACCCACCTGGGGACTTCTTCGCCGCCTTAATTTCCAAGCCTGTCCAGAGCCACATTGTTCTTGTAGTTTTAGTTGCCACAAGAAACAGATTTTTTATTCTTCGTTATAAAACCTTTAATGCACATTTAAGACGTAAAACGAACTCAGGGTTTAGAGATCTTAATCCAGTGTGATTTCCGCTTTCCTTCGAAAGACTGCGTTAGCGTGTTGACTTACAGCATTTTGTTTCTTAGAGATCCTTCCGAAGTGGAACAGTGGCCTTTTTGTCCCTTGATTTAGGGGTGGCTTTGTTACCCCCGATAAAGTTTACAAATTATGCCTCTTACCCGCCTTGTCTCCAGCTAAACCCCGTTTGCCCCAAAGTGGTCAGTTCACAGTCCCCTGAACCTGAATAGATGGTTCCCCACTGATCTCTCTCTCTCTCTCTCTCTCTCTCTCTCTCTCTCCAACCCTTGTGTCTGTCAAGGACTAGCGTTTACTTCAGTGAAACCTCCACCATCGTAAGTTATCATGCGTCTAAATTGATTATCTGCTGTGTACCAGTCATTTTTCACTTACTCTGCTGTGTAATATTAGGTGATTTTTACCGTCTCATTAAATACTTCCTGCAGTTAGGGCAAAGGCCATCCCTGCTGTTATTTGGTATCCACTACCCCAAACCCTTATCATAGCATCCAGAGCTGGACTCCAAGTTCACATATTGCTGCTGTAGTAATTGAACTGTTTGGAGCATCTGTGACTACCCCTGTTTTCCTATTTCAGGACCTTCCAAGTAGAAAACAATACCGTATCAGGACTGTTTTCTTTTTCTTTAGTATTATTGTTGGTAACTTTATTGAGATATAATTCACATACTATACAAATCACCAATTAAAATACGCAGTTCAGTGGTTTTTAGTATATTCACAAAGTTGTGCAACCATCAGCGACATGATCAATTTTAGAACGTTTTCATCACACCAAACAAAGAAATCCTGTACTCTTTAGCAATCACTCTTCATTCTCCCCATCCCTACCAGCCACACACACACGACACACACACACACACACACACACTCTCTCTCTCTCTCTCTCTCTCTCTCTCACACACATGCCCATTGCTGTTGAGTCGGTTCAACTCATAACGACCTTATGGAACAGAGTAAACTGCCCCATAGGGTTTCCAAGGAGCAGCTGGTGGATTCGAACTGTCGACTTTTTGGTTAGCAGGAGAGCTGTTAACCACTGTGCCACCAAGGCTCCCCACCAGCCATAGGCAACCACTATTCTACTTTTTGTCTGTTGTTGTAGTTAGGTGCCATTGATAGTTTCCAGCTCATGGTGACCATGTATACAACAGAACGAAACACTGCCCGGTCCTGCATTATCCTCACAATCGTTATGTTTGAGCCCATTGTTGCAGACACTGTGTCAGTCCATCTCATTGAGGATCTTCCTCCTTTTCACTGACCCTCTACTTTGCCAAGCATGACGTTTTCCAGGAGACTGATCCATCCTAATAACATATTCAAAGTACGTGAGATGATGACTCGCCATCCGTGCTTCTAGGGAACATTCTTACTGTACTTCTTCCAAGACAGATTTGTTCATTCTTCTGGCAGTCCATGGTATAGTCGATATTTTTCACTAACACCGTAATTCAAAGGGACCAATTCTTCGGTCTTCCTTATTCATTGTCCAACTTTCACATATATATGAGGTGATTGAAAATACCGTGGCTTGGGTCAGGTGCACCTTAGGCCTAAAGTGCTGTCTTTGCTTTTTAACACTTTAAAGAGGTCTCTTGCAACACGTTTGCCCAAAGCAGTACGTCTTTTGATTTCTTAACTGCTGCTTCAGTGGGCATTGGTTGTGGATCCAAGTAGAATGAAATCCTTGACGACTTTAGTCTTTTCTCCGTTTATTATGATGTTATTTACTGGTCCAGTTGTGAGGATTGTTTTCTTTATGTGGAGGTGCAATCCACACTGAAGCCTGTACTCTTTGATCTTCATCAGTAATTGCTTCAAGTCATCTTCAGTTTCAGCAAGCAAGATTGTGTCATTGGCATATCACAGGTTGTTAATGAGTCTTTGTCCAATCCTGATGCCACGTTCTTCTTCATATAGTCCAGCTTTCGGATTATTTGCTCAGCATACAGATTAAATACGTGTGGTGAAAGAATACAACCCTGACATACCTTTCTTGACTTTAAACCACGTAGTATCCCTTGTTCTGTTTGAAGGAGTACCTCTTGTTGTATGTGCAGATTCCTCATGAGCACCATTAGTGTTCTGGGATTCCCATTCTTTGCATTGTTATCTGTAATTTGTTATCCACACAGGTGAATTCCTTTGCATAGTCACTAAAACACAGGTAAACATCTGTCTGGTATTGTCTGCTTTCAGCCAAGATCAATCTGACATCAGCAACGATATCCCACATTCCACATCCTCTTCTAGATCCAGCTTGAACTTCTGGCAATTCCCTGTCCATGTACTGCCATTACATGTCATCACTTTATTGCTTTTTATGGTCAAATAATACTCCATTTTATGGATATAACACATTGATCCATTCATCAGTTGATGGGTATTTGGGTTATTTTCACTTTTTGGCTATTATGAATAATGTAGATATAAACATTCCTGTGTAAGTTTTTGTGTGTGGTCATGTTTTCATTTCTCTTGGGTATATACCTAGGCATGGGATTGCTAGGTCATGTAACTCTGTGTTTCAGCTTTCGAGGAGCTGCTAAACAGTTTTCCAGAGCACCTGCACATTTTACATATCCACCAGTAGTGTATGAGGGTTCTAATTTCTCCACATCCTCATCAGCACTTGTTCTTGTCTTTTTCATTTTAGCCATCTTACTGGGTAGGAAGTGGTATGTCATTGTGTTTTTGATTTGCATTTCCCTAACGAGTAAATTTGTGGAGCATCTTTTCATGTGCTTATTGGACATTTATTTCTCATCTTTGGGGAAATGTTTAATCAGATCCTTTGCCCATTTTTAAATTGGGTTATTTGTCTTTTTATTGTTAAGTTGTAAGAGTGCCTTATACATTCTAGGTACAAGTCCTTCAGATATATGATTTGCAAGTGTTTTCTCCCATTCTGTTGTTGTCATTTCACTTTCTTGATGTTAAGGATCTTTTTCTTTTAGACACTTTATCTTTTGTCTTTCATTATCCCTTATCAGGGAGTCGTAGGTGCCAGTGTCCTCATGGTAACTTAGCTACAAAAAGTTTCCTGCTATGTCATTTTGTAGATTCCTCTTAGCCTAACTTTCCCTTAAATATCCTTTCTCCCAAATTATCCTTCTATTTCTCTGTCCTCAAAATTCCATTTCATTTGGCGATAGCCAAAAACTCAGTCTGCCACCAACAAACACTGTGTCTTGATTAAGTCACTTAATGTCACTGGTTCTTAATTTTCTTTTTTGTGAAATAATTGATTTATGTCTAGTAATTCATGTGAGTAATAGACTTTACTCACTTAATATTTGATTTTGAAAGAAAAGCTTGTCAACCCTATTGGATTTATAATGGGTAACGTGTGAGGTGTGGGAAGGGTAGATTGAGCTCAGAGTGATAGGAGCAGAAGCATCAGCTGGGCCTGCTGCACGTTTATGATGGTCTGATGTGATCTTGGCTATTTCCTATTGTCTCAGGTTTCCAGTTTATTATCAGTTTGTAGTCTAGTGTTGAGTGTTTGGGAAGGGCAAAACATAGAACCAACAACTCATCATTCCGTTTGTAAAGTGCTGGCAATACCTGCAATATATCGTTTGAGCTATCCAGTCACCCTTCCCATCTAGTCATAGGTTTCTCTACAAACCAATTCCTGTGAATTTACAGAAAATCCTTATATTCAAAGACCCTCCAAAGGTCTTGAATTTGAATAAATACCATTTTGTAGATCCAAAGAGATGTTAAGGTACTTGTTTCTTCCTTTTAAGATTTTCTTTTCAGGTACTTGGGCAGATTTTCTTTTTTTTTTTTTTTTTTTTTGGGAGGGGGATGATGCTTCTCACATAATTCTGTAAACTTAAGCATGAAATGTATTTCTCTGGTTTAAGCACGAAACCTCCTTTTTAAAAGACTCTTAAAAAAATCAAGCTATTTGTCTCTGCCATAGGATTCAGTTAAGATCCCATAGAGTATTTTAAGAATTATGTTGTTGTTAGGTGCCATCGAGTCAGTTCCGACTCATAGCGACCCTGTAGAGGTTGCTATATTTTCGTCTTTGGATTCCTACTGAGATCCTCAACAGTTAGCACTTGGCTAGCAAAAAAAAAAATCCACTTGTGCATGCCTTTTAGAACTGCTCAGGTATTGTTTCATATCATGCTTTTTGAGTACTTAGGTATAGGCCAGTTTGTTTCTTTTGCAGACATAAAGTTTTTTGTCTTTTATTTTTTAATTTTCCAAATTAGGAAAGGTGATGATGCTTACAAAAGTAAGACTTCAGTATATTTCCTTTCAAGTTTTGTAAAATACTTTTTTAGGAACATACATGAGTGCATTCTATTCTTTAAGTCTCCACTGCGTTGCTTTACTGGCAAAGTTTATGTGGTTATTTTTAAATATAAGCCATAACTAATTTTTCTTGACAAATTTAATTTTGTTTAATAATTATAAGTTATTAATAAACTGCCTTTCTATTTCTTGATTTTTCTCTTGATAATGAAAATTAAAATAATTCAAGTTTCTTCTACCAGTAGCAATTATTTGAGGGGAAAATGGTCTTTACCAGATTGTAATCTTTGGTCAGAGGCTAGCCCTATTACCATCACCTGGTACATTATAGGTACTAAAAAGTTAGTCAAAAGTTTAAATTTGTGGAAAATACTGATATATTATTTAGCCATTCTTGTATAAAAGGAGAAACATGCTTGGCCTATATCAACAGTTATCAAAATGCAATCTTTAATCCTCACTAGTATCTTCTAACAAGAGCAAGTTAACATGGTGGGGAAGATGTAATGTATGTTAAAGACTTAATGTTAAAGACTTAATATCCTTTATATATAAAAAGTTCCTTCAATTTAATAAGGAAAGATGAACATTCCAATAGAAAAATAGGGAAATGACAAGAAGAGGCAATTTACAAAAAAAATATATAAACGGCATTTATCTACACACACAATATCTTCAGAGAGATAGAACATATTCCTAAAACAATAATAGGATGCTATACGGTCTCTATGAATCGGAATCAACTCCACGGCAGTGGGTTTGGGTTTTTTTGGTTTTATACAAAGGAACAGTTGTAGATTAAGGAAGAGCTTTTAGAAATTAAAAAGATGAGAGTAAAAGTTAATAAAATTCAACATATATTAAAAGACAAAGTAAATTTCCTAAAATTACAACAGAAATACACTTGCACAATGCCTGAGTGCAGAAGTGCTCAGTAAATATGTTGATTTAGTGAATTAAATCAACTAATAAAAATAATAGATTTAAGTAACTTTTACTAAACAAAAACCAGACAATTGCTAAAACTTCTAATTCCACGATTGCTGAACTTCTTTAGGTGCCATCAAGTTTATTTCAACTCATAGTGACCTCATGTGACAGAGTAGAACTGCCCTATAGTTTTCTTGGCTGTAATCTTTATAGGAGCAGATCATCAGGTCTTTCCCACAGAACTGCTGGGTGCATTCGAACCACCAACCTTTGGGTTAGCAACCAGGTCGTTAACCATTGCACCACCGGGGCTCCTTTTACTGAATTTAGAGAACTATATATTTAGCATAATCCCAGAAAACTGCAAATTTTTTTTATTTCTTTTTTTGTTTTGAGGGGTTTTCAGGGTGGTGTGGTGCATGATTGCTTAGTTAGAATTTTGGTTAACTAAGAATTCCCTCCCAGTAGATTGCCAAATTGATTCTTATTTCCTACTTTTCTGGATAATAACACAAGAAACATGACTCAAATTTTAAATAAAACAACATTTCTAAAGATTTTTTTTGGCCCACTTTCAGAGTAGCATATGAAAAAAGTATGGCTTAAATCAGTGTTGTGATGCCATCTTTATCCCTAAAGCTATCTTTTCACAGATTTGTTTTTTTTTTTCTTTTCCTAAGTCTTGAGCCATTTTTCATTTTAGCATGTTGGACGTAGCAGACATATATAAATGCGTCAGTCTTTCAGAAATGCATGCCAAACACTCGGAGTAAGTTTTCATTGTTCTAATTTTATTTTCTATGCTAGTAATCCAATTTAGCATTTAGAAGATTTCTCCATATAAGTGTAACTGTTGTGTCCTACTAAGAAAATATTTTTTAAATATTTAAGGATCTATAATTAAAACTAAAACTCAGATGGTACCAGAATTCCCAGTATTCATCATGGGATCCTCTTTTATCCTTTAAGTATTAGGGAAAAAAAATCTTACTTTAAATCAGTCTTTCACCAATCTGATACACTTGCTAGCTGTCAGATTTTCCTTGGAATTATTTTTGTGTGTACCTTGGTTCATGGCACTCTTCCTTGATTGGTGTACCTTTTCAGTTTTCCTTGGCTTAGCTAAGTCTTCCAGGTCCTAATTGAAACAGAGGGCAGCATTTCTCAAAGTAGTTCCCAAATTCCATGCTCAAATAAGTTCGGAAAACTCAAAAGATATATTTTAAACAGATTTGTGGTGATGTTGTTAACTTCAGAGATCTCTCAGAATTTTTAGTATGCTAATATGCAGTGTGATTTTTCAAGATGGTAGTTTAGTGTACAGTTTCTCAAACTTCTTTAACCTTCTGAAACTTTTTATGCATATACAAACTCTGTTGTTGTTGTTAGGTGCCGTTGAATCGCTTCTGACTCATACCTGTACACAACAGAATGAAACACTGCCTTGTCCTGCGCAATCCTCACAATCCTTGTTATACTTGAGCCCGTCGTTGCAGCCACTTTGTCAGTTGATCTTGTTGAGAGTCTTCCTTTCTTTTGCTCACCCTCTACTTTACCAAACATGATGTCCTTCTCCAGGGACTGGTCCCTCCTAATAACATGTCAAAAGTACGTGAGACAAAGTCTCACCATCCTCGCTTCTGAGGAGCATTCTGACAGTACTTCTTCCAAGATAGATTTGTTCGTTCTTCTGGCAGTCCATGGAATAGTCAGTATTTTTGCCAACACCATACTCAAAGTAATCAATTCTTCTTCTGTCTTCGTTGTTCATTGTCCAGGTTTTGCATGCATATGAGGCAGTTGAAAATACCATGGCTCGGGTCAGGCACACCTTAGTCCTCAAAGTGACATCTTTGCTTTTTAACACTTTAAGGAGGTCTTTTACAACATATTTGCCCAGTGCAATACGTTGTTTGATTTCTTGACTGCTGCTTCCATGGGCATTGATTGTGGATCCAAGTAAAATGAAATCCTTGACAACTTCAGTGTTTTCTCTGTTTATCATGATGTTGCTAATTGGTCTAGTTGTGAGGATTTTTCTTTTCTTTATGTTGAGGTGCAGACCATACTGAAGGCTGTAGTCTTTGATCTTCATCAGTAAGTGCTTCAAGTCCTCTTCACTTTCTACAAGTAAGGTTGCCTCATCAGCATGTTGCAGGTTGTTAATGAGTTTTCCTCCAATCCTGATGCTGTGTTCTTCTTCGTATAGTCCAGCTTCTTGGATTATTTGTTTAGCATACAGATTGAATAAGTATGGTGAAAGGATACAACCCTAAGAGACACCTTTCCTGATTTTAAACCATGAAATACCCCTCGTTATATTCAAATGACTCCCTCTTGGTCTGTATACAAGTTCTACAAGTTCCTCATGAGCACAATTAAATGTTCTGGACTTCCCATTCTTCGCTATGTTATCCATAATTTGTTAATGACCTACCAGTCGAATGCCTTTACATAATCAGTAAAACACAGGTAAACATCTTTCTGGTATTCTCTGCTTTCAGTCAAGATACATCTGACATCAGCAGTGATATCCCTTGTTCCACGTCCTCTTCTGAATCCGGCTTGAATTTCTGGCAGTTCCCTGTGGATGCACTGCAGCAACCGCTTTTGAATGATCTTTAGCAAAATTTTCCTTGTGTGTGATTTTAATGATATTGTTCGATAATTTCCACATTCCATTGGATCACCGTTCTTTGGAATGGGCACATATGTGGATCTCTTCCAGTCGATTGTCCAGGTAGCTGTCTACCAAATTTCTTGGCATAGACAAGTAAGCGCTTTCAGTGTTGCATCCGTTTGTTGAAACATCTGTGTTGGTATTCCACCAATTCCTGGAGCCTTGCTTTTTGCCAGTGGCTTGAGTACAGCTTGGACTTCTTCCTTCGGTATCATCGGTTTGTTTGTTTTTTTAGGCAATTAAATTTATTTGTCAGTCTTTTGATGTAGGACCAATGTAACCCTATGCCTTTTTTAAAAATCTTCTATTATGTTTTTGGTGAAAGTTTACACAGAAATTAGGTTCTTGTTTAATAATTTCTATATATATTGTTCAGTGACATTGGTTACATTCTTCACAATATGTCAACATTCTCGTTAATTCCATTTTGGTTGTTCTGTTTCCGTTAGTCTAGCTTCCCTGTCCCCCCTTGCCTTCTCATCTTTGGTCTAGGGTAAATGTTTACCATTTGTCTTCGTCTAGACAAATATTTTGAGAAGCATGGTATTCATGGGTGATATTTATTTTACAGGCCAGTCTGTCATTTGGCTGAAAGGTGACCTTTGGGAGTGGTTTGAGTTCCAAGTTTAAAGTGTATCTCTGGGCAGTAGTCTTGGGGTTCATCTAGTTCCCACCAGTCCAGTAAGTCTGGCATATTTTTAGGAATTTTCATTTTGTTCTACTTTTTTCTGCCATTTTATCTGGGACCATCAATTGAGTTCTGTGGTCAGAACAGTCAGTAGTGGTAGCAGGGTACCATCTGGTTCTTCTGGTCTCAAGGTAGGTAATGTCGTTGTTTGTGTAGACTCTTGGTTTTGTAGACTAGTTTCTTCTTTGAGTCTTTGGTTTCCTTCTTTCTCTTTAGCTCCCAACAAGTAGAGACCAATAGTTTTATCTTAGATGCCGTTTGCAAGCTTTTAAGACCCCAGACAGTACTCACCAAACTAGGATGCAGTATCATCAGTTCTTGATCATATGCTACCTCCTGAAATGGTTGAACGTCAGCTGGTTCTTTTTGGTACAGTGACTCTGGGTATTCCTCCCATCTTCTTGGTGCTTCCTGTGTTGTTGAGTGTTTTTCCTGTAGAATCCTTCAGTATTGCAACTCGAGGCTTGAATTTTTTTGTCAGCTCTTTCAGCTTGAGAAGTGCCGGGCATGTTCTTCCCTTTTGCTTTTCTAACTCCAGGTCTTCGCACATTTCATTATAATACTTTACTTTGTCTTCTTGAGCCACCCTTTGAAATCTTCTGTTCAGCTCTTTTACTTCTTCCATTCTCTTTAGCTACTCTGCGTTGAAGAGCAAGTTTCAGAGTCTCTTCTGACATCCATTGTGGTCTTTTCTTTCTTTCCTATCTTTTCAGTGGACATCTTTCTTTGTTTCTACATCAACTGTAGATCTTCAGAATATTCTACTGTTTTGGAATATGATAACAGAATGATGGATGAGAACATTTAAACTTTACAAAAGATTCAAAAGAACTAAGAGGGAAATGGGTATGGATAGTAAGTTTACAGCTGTATAATCTGGTTTATAAGGTATCTTCAGTTTGTGGCTTCTTTTACAAGTAAGCTGTCCTACCTTGCCCCTGGCTTGCCTCAGTGGAACAGGAGGGGCCAGCTTTCAACTAACTCCCTGGGGGAATTTCATGCACATCCAGACTCTCCAAAGCCCAGGCCAGCCATCCAGGTTCATTTTCCTGTCTGATGCCATCTTGCACAGATAATTGAAATGGGAAGTGTTTACCCCCACCCACAGGAGTGTGACCTTAGTTACCCCATGGCTTCTTCTATAGGACAGTCATGTCAGGACATAGTTCCCCGAGCCTGAGATCAGTACAAGAGATATACTAAGGGCAGGGAGACAATCTATTCATTCCCTGAGATTGAACTATAAGACCAGAAATGTCCCGTTTGGCACTGTGGTTCTGTTATTTTATGAGTACTTGCAAGGCTGTCATGTGAGTAAAAGCTATGACATGTCCTGTGCAGAACTAAGACCAGTGGCTGGAAGATATAAGAGTATAGGTGTTTACAGGTTAAAGAACTTGTAAGAGTATAATAAAGAGGTACACTAAAGTAGTAATTCTTAAAGGTAACCCAAAAACCTTCCATGATATCCAAAAGCTCACTTCAGGGCTGATATTGACTTGGTAGAACTGACTGGCAGAAAGACTATTTTAAACTGACTAGAAGAAATGCTATTTAAAGATGACTTTAAATTTAATTTTTTATTTCTAGCCCAATATATGATCCACTAAGGTAACATTTTGCTAGCTGATCTTGTATCAGGAAACTGTTTTTCAGAATAAGTTGCTGAGTATACCCCATGAACAGGAAAAGTTGAAGAGAAGAGAATCCATGTTACTTGAAACTTAGATTTTTGGGCCCTTAAATGAAAATAAAGTAGACTAAAGCATATACAAGTCTATTATTGTTTCATGCTTCCTCAGTTCTAGTAGACTCTGGAAAGAGACTAAAAAATGACTTGTTAGTGACTTGCCTGTGGTGAATAGTTAATAGTAATAAGCATCTACTTCTACCTAAAGTCTTTCACTTTTCAGGTCCTTAATCTTCCTATGACGTGTTGAGCTGCCAATAGATGTATAGATTTTTATTCAAGTGCTGTTTATTTTAACAGGTTAACTTTTTAAATTATTAAAAAAAAAATCCTAAACTTACTCTTATTGTTAAGCGATGTAAATAATACTTAGTGTTCCTATTTCCATGCTTTTCCCTTTATAGAGAATATTCTGTTTTATAGAGCAGGGGTTGGCAGACTATGGCCCATGGGCTAAATCAGGCTCACCGCCTCTTTTGGTAAATACTATAATGTTGTATTGGAACATAGCTATGCTTATTCATTTATGTATGTGTTGTCTATGGCTGCTTTTGTGCTACAACGGTAGAGTTGAGTCCTTGTAAGAGAGACCAGATGGTCCACAAAGCCTAAAATATTTACTCTCTGGCCCTTTACGGAAAAGGTTTGCTGACTCTTCTAATAAAGGAAAAGGTTTTTTAAAATAAAATAAAAACTCGCTGGGAAATGACCAGTTAAACCACTGGCAAATCTCAGATGAGAGCACTGGCTTTTGAAATTTCCTTTGACCTCAAAATCTAAAAATGTGAGTTAACATAAGATCTAATTCCAGGTATTAAGGTCTAGATAAATTTAGAATGAGTTTAAAAAAAAAAAAAAAATACAGTAGAGCAAGCATTTGTTCAGTACAGGTATGTGTCAGGTACTGGGTAGGAGCCAGAGAAGTGAAGTTACAGATCCTGCCCTTGAAGGAGGTAACAGTCTAGCTGTAGAGAAAAATAGAAATGTGCTTTTCCCCCCTATTTTAAGTATGACGTTTTCAAGTAGTGACTTTTTTCTTTTTCTTAGAGACTGCTGTGATACAGAAAAGGATGTAACTTATCAGAATAATCCTAAATGAGAAGGATGAGTCCAGATGTACCTCTGCTGAATGATTACAAACAGGACTTCTTTCTGAAGCGCTTTCCTCAGACTGTGCTTGGAGGCCCTCGACTCAAATTAGGCTTTCGTGCCCCTCCTTACATATATGTTAATCAGATTATCCTTTTTCTGATGCCATGGGTTTTGGGTGGAATAGGAACACTTTTGTACCAGTTAGGCATCCTGGAAGACTATTACACCGGAGCATTTTCAGGTGGACTAATGTTTTTCACTGCGTTTGTCATCCAGTGCACAAGTTTGTATGCCAGAAACAAATCCATGACAGTAGAAAGAATGCTAACCACAGATATCTTAGCAGAGGAAGATGAGCATGAATTTACAAGTTGTGCTGGTGCTGAAACCATCAGATTTCTAATCCCTGGCAAGAAATACATAGCCAATACAGTTTTTCATTCTGTTCTTGCTGGGGTAGTGTGTGGTCTGGGAACATGGTATCTTCTCCCCAGCAGAATAACCTTGTTGTATGGCAGTGTGGGAGCTACTGCTGTACTGTTTGTCTTTGGCTGGATGACATTATGTATAGGAGAATATTCATTAATTGTAAACACAGCTACAGAGACTGCGACTTTCCAAACCCAGGACGCTTATGAAATCACTCCTCTTATGAGACCTCTTTATATTTTTTTCTTTGTTTCTGTGGATCTTGCACACAGGTAAAAAACTGTCAAACACTTTATAACTTGCTTTGTTTTTAAGTATACATAGTAAGAGAGCTGTTCTTTAGTATTAAAAAAAATAATCTGTGAATTAAAGATCATCAAGACCAAACTGCTGGATGATAGGTTATTTTGATGATTAATCTTTTAGGACTATTCTCTGTTAAACATTCATACTAAAGCAGTCATTAAAACTTATTGAAGAGTTTTGTAAAAATCATTTTTATGAAAAATAAGTAAATTTTTTTCAGTCATGTGTTTCACTATGAATAAGGAGCTTTGAATCTGTAAGAGAGCTCGCCTGAAGTCTGAAAAGAGATGGAACTTTCCTCTGGGGGTGGGGGAGAAATGAAGAATTTAAAAAAAAATTATACATAAATATTATGTACAGATAGAATGAATTTAGATGATGGAGTGAATTTAAATGAATAGAATAACATTTCTAATTTATTATTGTAACAACAGTATAGGAAGGAATAGTAATTTTTTTAACAGAAAATAGCATTTTTTTAACAAATAAAATCGTTTGCAAAATTATTTGATAACCTTTTTTGCTTGCCTTTTCTAAATCTGACTCTTTCTCTTTCTCTGTTTCTATAGATTGCAGCTTTCTCTTTCCCAGGTTAGTGTCCAGGTAGAACTGTACAGGCGTTTAAAAATATTTAGCCACTTTGTATACTGAAATTGACCTCTTCTTGAATATCTGTTTGCTGTTCCTTAACTCTTTTCTGATTGTGTTACATTTACAGACCAGAGGACACTCTAATACCCATATAGTTCTTTACCTAATTAAATATATAAGGGGAGAATTAATTTATAGGAAATTGATTTATAATTGGCTTCTTACTACCACTGCTAATTTACTAACTAAAATATAAGTGCTTGATTTTTGAAAATTTAGCAGTAAATTTTAATTTAAATGTTGGTATGTACATATGACTTCTTTTATAAGATTTAAGTGTATAAGATTATTTTCAGAATACATATTCTTGAGTTACTATCTCACTTTGCCATTTATATACCTGATATATTTTATTTTTATAAAAATAAAAATATTTTATTTAAAAAATTTATATTTTTAAATATAAATATAATTTATTTTATATTTTATATATATTTATACTTTTATATATTATATACCTGATATATTTTTGCATTTAAAATGATATTCTGGGTTCTTTAATGTTAAAAAAAATCTCAGTTTATAATTTGGTTATTTTGACTTTCTGCTTTACTCATTTCTAAATCAAAGAGTATAAAAATGATTTTTACTAGACACTAGTTGGATTTAATGTACAATTTTAATGTTTGAAGTTTGATAATTGTAAAACAGTTGTTTTCAACTGTAAAGACACAGGCAGCTCCCAGATCTATAAAGGAAAAAAAATATATTTTTGCAGAATTACCTCCCACTCCACTTACAGAAAATGTTGGCTTGTAGTTAATACAATAATCAAGGTGATCTTTATATGATATGTATTATGCTACAGCTAAATGATTTATGAAACGTATGCACTTTTCAAATGTATATAGGTTTCAGATTTGGACAGTTGTCTGATAAACATCAAACTCTGTCTTAGTTTTTGTCTTAGTTATCTACTGCTGCTATAACAGAAATACCACACATGGGTGGCTTTAACAAACAGAAATTAATTTTCTCACAGTGTAGGAGGCTAGAAGTCCGAATTCAGGATGCCAGCCCTAGGGGAAGGCTTTCTCTCTCAGTTGGCTGTGGAGGAAGGTTCATGTCTCTTCTGAGCTTCTGCTGCTGGGCAATCTTCATGTGGTTTGGCATCTCTCTTCCTCCATCTCTGCTTCTCTTCTTTGCTTGTTTAATCTCTTATATCTCAAGAGATTGATTTAAGACACACCCTACACTAATCCTGTCTCATTAACATAACAAAGACAACCCATTCCTAAATGAGATTATAACCACAGGCATAAAAAAAACCCAACCCAAACCCAAACCAAAAAACTCAAACCCAAACTTAGCTATGGTTCCAACTCATAGTGACCCTCTAGGACAGAGTTGAACTGCCCCCTAGGGTTTCCAAGGAGCAGCTGGTAGATTCGAACTGCCAACCTTTTGGTTAACAGCCAAACTCTTAACCACTGCGCCACAAGGGCTCCAACCATAGGTATAGAGGTTAAGAGTTTACAACACATATTTTGGGGGGACACAATTCAATCCATAACAGTTTTGTTTCAGAGAAATAAAGTCCCACAGTGTAGTGCTCTGCTCTTTTTTGCCATTCTTTATTCTACCTTAGTTATCTAGTGCTGCTATAACATAAATACCACAAGTGGATGACTTTAACACAGAGAAATTTTTTCTGTTACAGTCTAGGAGTCTAGAAGTCTGAATTCAGGGTGCTGGCTCCAGGGGAAGGTTCTCTGTGTCTCTCTCTGTCGGCTCTGGGGAAGGTCCTTGTCATCAGTCTTCCCCCAGTTGAGGAGCTTCTCAGCGCAGGGACCCCAGGTCCAAAGGACACAGTATTCTCTTGGTTCTTGTTTCTTGGTGCTGTGAGGTACCCCTGTCTGTCTGCTCACTTCTCTTTTTATATTTCAAAAGAGATTGATTTTAAGGCACAACCTCATCTTGTAGATTGAGTTGTGCCTCATTAACATAACTGCCTCTAATCCCACCTTATTAACATCATAGAGGTAGAATTTACAATACATAGGAAAATTAGATGACAAAATGGTGGACATTCTCACAATACTGGGAATCATGACCTAGCCAAGTTGACAGATATTTTGGGGGGACATAATTCAATCTGTGACATTCTACCCGTTAGCCCACAAAAATCCCTGTCCTTGCCACATGTAAAACACATTCACCCCATAATATGATAGCAAAAGTCTTAATTCAACGACAAGTCTATAATCCAAACATTCCTCTTCATCTGTGAAATCTAGAATACAAGTTATCTACTTCCACAGTACAGTGGTGGAACAGCCACAAGCTAGATATTTCCATTACAAATGGGAGAAATTGGACCGAAAGAAGGAATAACAGGCACCAAGCAAGTCAGCAGAACACATTACATTAGCCCTCAAGGCTTGAAAATAATCTTGTGTTCTCTGAAACCATTTATATAATGGCCCTGCCCTCCAAACTCTAGGTATTGGCCACACAGCCCGGGTTCTGAGTGGAAGCCCCTCAGCCCTGGGCTTCAGCTCCACTTTCCAGACCCACTGAAATGGCAACTCTGCTCCCTCAGCTTTGGACGGACCCATTCTCCTAGTCCACCTGAGACAGAGGCAGCTCTGCTTCATGTGTTCCTTGTCTCTTCATCTGCTTCCTGATTCTTTGGCCTTTTGGCCCCTCAGGACTCATTGCATCTGCCCTGCTGGGGCAAGTGTTCCAAAACTCTTTAGCTCCAGGGATAAGCGCCCAGAGGCATGCCGTATCGTCAGTAAACTTTGGCTGGAAGGCACTCAGCTCTTGCTAGGCTTAGGTCAGCAAGCCTAGCTCCACCAGTAAGTGCCCAGAGGCACCCCACTCCACCAGGAAGCCTCCTGCACAAAGACACTCAGCTCTCTCACTCCGTGGGTCGGCTCCTGCACTGTCTTGCGCTGGTCTCCTGGTTCTGCTGCTGCTGCTTCTCTGCTGCTGCCGGTTCTTTGCTGCTGCTTCTGCCGTCTGCGCCATCTCCTGGCTCTTGTTTCTTGGTGGTATGAGGTCCCCGTGTCTCTGCTCACATCTGTCTTTTATATCTCAAAAGAGACTGATTTAAGACACAGTCTAGTCTTGTAGATTGAGTCCTGCCTCGTTAACATAACTTTCTCTAATCCCACCTCATTAATATCATAGAGATAAGATTTACAACACATAGGAAAATCACATCAGATGACAAAATGGTGGACAGTTACACAGTACCGGGAATCATGGCCTAGTCAAGTTGATAGACATTTTGGGGGGATACAGTTCAATCCATGACACTACCCAGAACAGTTGTATTAATAATTTTAAACAACTTTGTCTTGCACATTTTTATTTTATCAAAGAGAAGCCTTAAATCTAAAATACTTATAGACCAGCAGGAATTGTTTGAATGAATGATGCATATTTACATCAGTTTAGCCACTGTAAAGAATGTCTTTTTTCTTGGCCTGTTGATCTTAGTGTACAAAATTTGAAATATTTTTATAGTTAGATTCAAAGCAGAGATTTTTTTTTCCTTAAAGGCTGAGATTTTTTTACCCTCGAAAATTCCTGTTATGTTATCAGAAACAACAGAATTTAAATATTTTTCCATACAAAAGAACTAACCACAACAATCATCTGTTAGAGACTGAGTCTTAAGCCGCAGGAGAGTCATCACAACGTCTGTGGTTACAACAGTTATGTTATGCTTTATTTATAATATCCTTATATATAAATACTTTTCTGTGCCATTGCTTATTGCTTACTTCAGAAACAAAAAGAGATGTAGAGTAAAATTGAACTTGGGTAAATGTTTCCTAAGTATACATTTTTGCACAGACTGTCCTATGCTTGAATACGTTAGCAAGAGAAGTATTGCCTTTAAAAAAAATTATGCAAATCTTCATATTTTCATTGACCTTCCTATGGCTTAGAATGTGTGGTTTGATGTTTTTATTACGAATGTTTTCTTCTTAGAATTAAATGAATTTTACTTTTATGCTACACTACAGAAAGTATTGTCAGCTAATTTAACATCACATGTTAACCTTGTGTTCGTTAATTCTCTGCTTATAAAAGTCTGAAGGACATACATTATGAGGCCAAGTGCATTAGCTAGCATGGTCCTGGTGTGTGTGAGCAAACACATTATGCCATTATTATAGCCATAGTTGCTATACATTTGTTTCTGGGCTGTCAGCATACACTTAAATGGGTAGTTGTTGCGGAAGTTGTCTTTCTCCTTGACTTTGATTCCAGCAACTCAGGTATTCAAGTACAATTATGCTGTGAGGTTTGAGATTTAATTTTGTCTTTTGACAGTTCTCTTTGGGACTTCTTAACTACTCTGATCTTTTTGATCTCCAAAGTGTGTGGCTAGCCTTACTCCAAAAAATTAACAACATATTGATAATGTTTATCCTTCTGTGCTTTAAAGTTTTTATTAAATTATTTGAAACAGGTTAATGATGTTATGCTTAAATGGTAAGTGCAGTACTACGTACTAATTTCTCTAAGGTAGAGGCAACCCCTGATTAAGAGATTGTATTGTACAGATTTGTGTTCTCAAATACCACTGCATACATAAAATAGAAACAATGTTATAAATGCTAGTTAAGTTCCCAAGCTAACCCACAGAGACATTTCTAACATCATGTTGCTGACTTCTGATACTAACAATACTCAAAAAACCAAACCCACTGCCGTGGGGTCAATTCTGATGCATAGTGACCCCATAGGGTTTCCAAGGCTGTAAATCTCAGTGGAAGGAGACAGCCACATCTTCCTCTCATGGAGCCGCTCGTAGTTTCAAACCACCAACCTTTTGGTTAGCAGTCAGTCTCTTCAGTCAGTCTCTTCAACCACTGCACCACCAGGGCTCATGGTACTGACTTTAAATTCTGAGGCCTAAGAACAGGGCAGTACAGGACAGACTAGGAGGAAGAGAAGAGCCTTTTTCCTTTGCTAGCTACTGATGTGTGAATGTCGGTAAGGCTTTAGCTTAGAGTTATTTGCAATTTTAAATTGAAAAAATTTAAACTCTAAAGAATCATTGGTAGAATTTCAGCCAATGTGATTTAAACATTGAGGGGAGGAATATTTTTGCCCTGGGCTCAGTTCAGTTTTACAAATCCCTAAACTCAATTTAACTACTATTTAGTGATGGCTTTTAATTACAACTTCTTTCTTTCCTCATTTGAATCTACATATTCTCTAAATGCTAAGCTTTTACACAGTTAAATTGAGGTGGTTGCTAGTAGAGGGGAAGGACAAGGGTCACAATTTTTATGTGTTGATCTTTCTTTTTAAGTTGGGACTAGGGACTTTCTGTAAGTAGTTCTTTCGTTATGGAGTAGGTGCAGTGGGAGAGGGAGAGTATATTCTGTTATTTTGCTTTTCCTGAAAAGATTCTCTTCTATATATATATTATTATGTATGATTTAAATGTTTTCTTTTTCTTACAGGTTTATAGTAAATATGCCAGCTCTAGAACAAATGAATCAGATTTTACACATCTTGTTTATATTCTTACCTTTTTTCTGGGCGCTGGGGACTCTGCCCCCACCGGATGCACTTTTCTTATGGGCCGTCGAGCAGGTTTTAGAGTTTGGCCTTGGAGGCTCACCCATGTCAACCCACCTACGGTAACTGTTTAAATCATTGAAGTTACATGTAACTTATTCTTAAAGAACATTTTTCTTTTAAAGCAAATCCTTTTTCCTTCTTTTTCCTCTGCAGGTTATTAGCAATGTTCATCATTTCTGCTGGAGCAGCTGTAACATCATATTTCATTCCCAGCTCTGTTGGTGTGGTTCTTTTCATGACCGGACTTGGGTTCTTACTGAGTCTTAACCTAAGTGAGATCTGTTTTATCTTCAAACACAGTGTGACCAGACACAGAGTTAGAAGCAAATCTAAGGCTTTACCCAGTGGCTCAGAAACACAGTTTACATGGAAGGAATGTGTTTTCTACATTATTATGTTCGTTTTGGCTCTCTTAGAAACTAGTTTGCTGCATCACTTTGCTGATTTCTCACAGATTTCCAAAAGCAGTCCCCAAGCTATTATTGGCTATATTTTGATGATGTTACTTATAATACTTTGGCTACTTAGAGAAATTCAAAGTGTCTATATCCTTGGAATTTTCCGAAACCCTTTCTATCCAAAGGATGTGCAAACTGTGACTGTATTCTTAGAGAAGCGAACAAGGCTCGTGAAGATTGGTGTTGTCAGACGGATTTTGCTGACTCTAGGTAGGAAGATAAAATCTGACTTTGTATTACAAACCATAGCTAGGAAGTGTACAGAAATATGGAATTCCCATATTTGTGTGGTATTATACTGCATACAAGGAGCCTTGGTGGCACAGTGGTCAAGCACTCAGCTGCTAACTGAAAGGCAAGTAGTTCAAACCCACCAGCTTGCTCCATGGGAGAAAGATGTGGCAGTCTGCTTCCGAAAAGATTACAGCCTTGGAAACCCTACGGGGCAGTTCTACTGTGTCCTGTAAGGTGACTATGAGTAGGAATCGATGCAGTGGCAACGGGTTTGATCTTTTGATTTATACTACATACAAGTATTATTCTTTATGATTTTGTTTTATTGGTTTTTTAATTGCTTAAATGTGTTCATAAAAAATTCTTATTTTCACCAAAATAAAATATAGTAGAAGGGGTTACTTTACATTAATTAAATGGGTCTCTTTTTTGTTTTAGTGTCACCTTTTGCTATGATAGCATTTCTTTCATTGGACAGTTCCTTGCAGAGGCCCCACTCTGTGGCTGTCTCCATTGGATTCACAAGAGCTTTTAGAATGGTAATCCTAATATGTACTTCATAGTATTTTCCAATTTCTAAGTTTAATTTTGATTATGTTGACATTAACAGTTTGCTTAGATTATCAAATTTTACATAATAAAAATGGGTATTTGTGTCCTGCAGGTGTGGCAGAATACAGAAAATGCTTTATCAGAGATAGTCACAGTATCAGTAGTGCACTCACTGATCTTCAGTAAAGACTTATGGTGGACTAGAAGCCTGGATACAGGAATTAGACTCTTACTGGTAAATCTTTTTTTTTTTAAAAAAAAAAAAAGGTTTGAGATATATTGCATATACCATAAAACTTACCCATTTAAAGTGTACAGTTCAGTGGCGTATACTCATGGTTTGGCAGTCATCACAGCAATCTAAGTTGAGAATATTTTCAACACCCCAAAAAGAAACCTCGTACACATCTATAGTCATTCCCCATTCCTGCTCTCCATCCTACCCACGCCCAGTCTACTCACAGCAACCGCTAGTCTACTTTCTGTCTCTATGGATTAGCTAGTTTGGACATTTCACATAAGTGGAATCATACGATACATGGTCTTCTGCACCTGGATTCTTTCACTTATATAATATTTTCAAGGTTCATCCATGAATCAATACTTAATTTTTTTTATTGCCAAATAATATTCCATTATATGACTGTACCACATTTGGTCAGTTCATTCATTAGTGGATGGATAGTTAGGTGGTCTGTTTTTGTTTTTTTTTTGCTATTAGGAATAATGCTTCTGTGATCGTTTGTGTATAAGTTTTTATATGGATGTATGTTTTCATTTCTCTTGGATATGTAGCTGGTAGTGGAATTTCTGGGTCATATAGTAACTCTTTGTAACACTTTGAGGAATTTTTTGGCATACAGTTGTTAGTAATAGTCCCTTAAACTTTTTTTTTTTTTTTAATTTAAATTTCTGTAAGGTTTGTAGTAATGTCCTCCTGTCTTTCCTGATTTTAGTATTTTCTGTTTTTTTCGTGGTCAGTAAAGGTTTGTCCATTTTATTGATCTCTTCAGAGAACCAGCTTTTGGTTTCATTGATATTCTCTATTGTATTTTGTTTCTCTATTTTATTAATTTCCACTCTAATCTTTATAATTTCCTTCCTTTTGCTTGCTTTAGGTTTAGTGTCCTCTTTTTGTTTTCTGGTTTGTTTTCTAGTTTCCTAAGATGGAAGGTTAGGTTGTTAATGTAAGATCTTTCTTCTCTTTTCACATAGCCATTTATAGGTATAAATTTCCTTCTGAGCACTGCTAGCTATATCTCATGTTTTAGTGTGTTGTGTTTTTCTTTTCATTCATCTGAAAGTATTTTCTAATTACCTTTATGATTTCTTTCATTGGGTAAATGCATTAACTGGCATGGAATATGTTTTTTAATTTCTAAATATTTGTGTATATCCCAGATTTTTTTCTGCTGTTGATTTCTAATTTAATTCCATTATAGTGGGAAAACATAGTTTATGTGATTTTCATGAACATATTTTGTATGACTTCATTCTGTTGAGGCTTTTTGTCTTATGACATGACTTCTATTATTCCTTTATCTATAAAATACTCTGTAAAATAAGGTTAAAGTAAGGATAACAATATCCACCTTATAGAGCTGTTTAAAGCTGTAAATGAAATAACAGAAATGAAAACACTTATCTTAGAAGTGGGACTAAAATAATCTATTGAAAAAACAACACTCGTTTTAGATGTAAAACCTAGGAAGAGGAGAAGGAGAAAAAGTCAGTGATAGAGTGGGAGACTGGGAAAAGGGAGTTAAATGAGAAAAGAGAACAAAAGGGGAACAAATGGAATAGCCTCATAAACTAAGGAATGACATATTATACTAGATTTTGACTACCATTGGCTTATGATGGCTATTTTTAATCATCTAACAAGATAGTCAAACTATGGTCAGTTTTGTTTCTGTCCACTAGACATTCCAAGTTGAATTCCAGGAGCTTCAAGGAATCTAAACCATTGTTGCTACTGGTAGTTTAAATAACAGCTGAGACGTAAAACTGGAGAGGTTGGGAGATATGAGATTCCCATACCTCCAGACAAAGAGATCTTAGACCCAAAGCCGTCATTCTACACTGTAAGCTGATTTAAGGTGTGTCATAAATCTCAAACAAGCTCAGTGGTTCAATTCTAAACTCCAGACAACACCCCTCCACACATACAAATTAATAAAATCTCTTGTTTCAATTGTAAACATTTTCATTATCCTTTAGAATGAGTAAATTCTATTTGGACAACATTTAAGTTAAGAGCACAAGGAGGCAATTTCTGCTTCCTGTCACATGTTCCGTCCCTTCAACAAACTGAGCAGTTGACATTTAGCAACTTGGAGGATGTACCTTTATTGGATTTGTTTATTTTGTTTTTCTTTTGCTGTGAGATTGGTGTTTCACAAAAAAGCTTATTTTTTTTTTGTTTTGGTATCAGTTTGGTCACCTGTAATTCCACCAGAAATTTAGAGATAATCACTGTTTAACAGTTTGCTGTATACTTTTTCAGGCTTTTATATTCATATTCATGTGTTCTTTTATCAACAGAAATAAGATCATACACATTGTACGTGTTATTTTGTAATCTATAACACCATACCGTGAACAGCTTTTCATTCTTACTCTTCAGCATCGGTCCATTGTTCATGTATACATAATCTAATTAAGTACCCTACTGACGTTAAAAATAACTGTTTCATATTTTCCTTACTAAAAAGAGGCAGCAATTATCCTTGTAGCTGAATCACTGTACACGTCCATCATCATTTCTTTAGGATAAATTCCTAGAAGTAGAATTGCCGGGCCAAGAGTTAAGGACATTTTTAGAGCTCTTGATTCATGTTGCCAGATGGCCCTCCAGGAAGGTTATTCCATCTTATATTCTCATCAGCAGTATTAAGAAAATGCCCAGTTCTCTCTAAGGGCATTTCATTGTTGCAGTTCTTTGATTTGAGGCAGTTTTAACAAGGGGATAGAGAGGAAGTAGTTCTACTCCACAAAGCGTAGCCAGTAAACCATTGAACCTCATTTCCCCACATGATGGCACAAAATGAAGACAAATTTCAGAAGATTTAGATAAGGCTGTGGCTGATTTTCATGATGGGTAATTACAGGAAATAGAAATGTTTGGAGGGGTGTTAGTACCCTTTGCAGTTAACACTGAGAAGGCCAACCACATTTTTGTACTATACAGATCTTTTATTTTTATGTATACAAAAATACATGTACTTTGAGGAAGTAAATAACAATTCTAGCAGAAGATTGTAAAGCCAGGTATGTCAATAAAAATTTTGGAAGCAAATAATTTTTTTTTTCACAACTGATTATACAGTGCAGTAGTAAAAATGTGAAGTAATTTATAACATCGAATGGTTTGATTAGGGGAAAAGACTTTTCAGATCTCCTAGGGGAGAATGTTTTGTGTTTTGAAAATGTGGAAATTAAATGAAAACAGAAGTTTGGTTAGAATTATCTGACGCACCAGTGCAGGAAACTCTTACTTTTAGTTGTTCATAAATCCATGTTCCCTTGAGGTAGAAAAATATTAGAGAAAATTAGCCTCGGAAGAAAGACTTGGCAATCTACTTCCCAAAAAGTCAGCCACTGAAAACCCTATGGAGCACAGTTCTACTCGTACACATGTGGGGTTGCCACGAGTGAGAACTGACTCAACAGCAACTGATGAGTGTAAAATCACCCCACATTTCAAAGACTTAAAAAGAAGAATGTAAAATATCTCATTAATATTTTTTAATATTGATTACATGTTGAAATAATATTTTAGATTTGTTATATTAAATAAAATAGATTATTAAAATTAAAAAAAGAAAATTAATTACTTGGAGGTAATTAATTTGTTAGATTGTATTTTAATTCCAAAGTAAAAATTATAACTATAGATAACCATGAGAATAAGCTTCCTCTTGAAGGAGATTTTTTAAATCCTTTTAAGCGCAAGATAGAAATCTCTTTGTATTTACTAGTTAGAGAAAGGTGGGCATTTTGACTTCACTGCATCAAAATGTAAAGTATGCTTTTTGGTTGTCAAATAATGTATGAAAAAAAAGTCCTTGGTCAGTTTAGCCCTGCTCCTACTCTAGGAGTTGACGATAACACTGGGATGAGGATATTAGTTTTACAAGTGACTTCTTATTGTTAGGTGCCACCGAGTCTATCCTGACTCATAGTAACCCTGTGTACAACAGAACAAAACACTGCCGGCTCCTGCGCTATCCTCACAGTTGTTGTTAAGCTTGAGCCCATTGTTGCAGCCACTGTGTCAGTCCATCTTGTTTAGAGTCTTCTTCTTTTGCACTGACCCTCTACTTTACCAAGCATGATGTCCTCCAGGGACTGATCTCTCCTGATAACATGTCCAGAGTATGTGAGATGTAGTCTCACCATCCTTGCTTCTAAGGAGCCTTTTGGTTGTACTTCTTCCAAGACAGATTTGTTTGTTCTTTTGGCAGTCCATGGCATATTCAGTATTCTTCACCAACACCACGATTCAAAGGCATCAGTTCTTTGTCTTCCTTATTCATTGTCCAGGTTTCGCATGCATATGAGGTGATTGAAAACACCATGGCTTGGGTCAGGCCCACTTTAGTCTTCAAGGTGACATCTTTGCTTTTCAACACTTTAAAGATTTGCCTAATGCAATCCGTCTTTTGATTTCTTGACTGCTGCTTCCATGGGTGTTGATTGTGGATCCAAGTAAAATGAAATCCTTGATAACTTCAATATTTTCTCCATTTATCATGATGTTACTTATTCGTCCAATTGTGAGGATTTTTGTTTTCTTTATGTTGAGGTGTAATCCATACTGAAGGCTGTGGTCTTTGATCTTCATCAATGAGTGCTTCCAGTCCTTTTCGCTTTCTGCAGGCAAGGTTGTGTCATCTCCATGTCACAAGTTGTTAATGAGTCTTCCTCCAATCCTGATGTCTGTTCTTCTTCATATAGTCCGGCTTCTCAGATTATTTACTAGGTTATACAGATTGAATAGGTATGGTAAAAGGATACAACCCTGATGCACACCTTTCCTGACTTTAAACCATGCAGTATCCCCTTGCTGTGTTTGAGCGGCCCCTTGATCTATGTACAGGTTCCTCATGAGCACAATTAAATGTTCTGGAATTCTGTTTCTTCACATTGTTATCCATAATTTGTTATGACCCACAGAGTCGAATGACTTTGAATAGTTAACAAAACAGGTAAACATCTTTCTGGTATTCTCTCTACTTTCAGCCAGGATCCATCTGACATCAGGTGTGATATCCCTGGTTCCACATTCTCTTCTGAATCTGGCTTGAATTTCTGGCAGTTCCCTGTAATGATCTTCAGCAAAATTTTACTTGGGTGTAATATTAATGATATTGTTCAATAATTTCTACATTTGGTTGGATCACCTTTCTTGGGAATAGGCATAAATATGGATCTCTTCCAGTCATTTGGCCAGGTAACTGTCTTCCAGATTTCTTGGCAGACATCTGTTTATTCAAACATCTCAATTGGTGTTCCATCAATTCTTGGAGACTTGTTTTTCACCAGTGCCTTCAGTGCAACTTGGACCTCTTCTTTCAGTACCATCGGTTCCTGATGATATGCTGCCTCTTGAAATGGTTGAATGTTGACCAATTCTTTTTAGCACAGTGACTCTGTGTATTTCATCCATCTTCTTTTGATGATTCCTGCGTTGTTCAATATTTTGCTCATAGAATCCTTCAATATTGCAACTCGAAGTTTGAATGTTTTCTTCAGTTCTTTCAGCTTGAGAAATGCTGAGCGTGTTCTTCCCTTTTGGTTTTCTAATTCCAGGTCTTTGCACATCTCATTATAATATTTTACTTTGTCTTCTTGAGCCGCCCTTTGAAATCTTCTGCTCAGCTCTTTAACTTCATCATTCTTCCCTTCACTTTAGCTACTCAATTTCAAGAGCAAGTTTCAGAGTCTCTGCTTACATCCATTTTGATTTTTATCTTTCTTTCCTGTGTTTTTAACAACCTCTTGCTTTCTTTCTGTATGATGGCCTTGATGTCATTCCACAACTCATCTGGTCTTTGATCATTAGTGTTCAGTGCATCAAATCTATTCTTGAAATGGTCTCTAAATTCAAGTAGGATATATTCAAGGTCATTTTTAGCTCTCGTGGACTTGTTCTAATTTTCTTCAGTTTCAACTTAAACTTGCATATGAGCAGTTGATGGTCTGTTCCAAAGTCTGCCTCTGACCTTGTTCTGACTGATGATATTGAGCTTTTCCATCATCTCTTTCCACAGATGTAGTGACTTTGATTCCTGTGTATTCCATATGGCAAGGTCCACATGTATCACTGTTCACGCTGTTGAAAAAAGGTATTTGTGATGAAGAATTCTTTGGTCTTGCAAAATTCTATCTTGCCATCTCTGGCATCATTTCTATCATGAAGGCCAGATTTTCCAACTACTGATCCTTCTTTGTTTCCAACTTTCGCATTCCAATCACCAGTAATTATCAGTGCATCCTGACTGCATGTTTAGTCAATTTCAGACTGCAGAAGTTGGTGAAAATCTTCAATTTCCTCATCTTTGGCCTTAGTGGTTGGTGGGTAAATTTGAATAAAGTCGTATTAACTGGTCTTCCTTGTAGGGATATGGATATTATCCTATCACTGACAGCGTTGCACTTCAGGATAGATCTTGAAATGTTCTTTTTGATGGTGAGTGTAACACCATTTCAAGTTGTCATTCCTGGCATAGTAGACCATATGATTGTCTGATTCAGATAGCCAATACCAGTCCATTTCAGCTCACTAATGCCTAGGATATCGATGTTTATGCATCCCATTTCATTTTTCACAATTTCCAATTTTCCTAAATTCATACTTGGTATGCAAGTTATTTTTGCAGTTTTTAAAAGCTGGAAATGTAATGGCTTCTTTTTTCTGACTGCATTAAAATGTCATAAACTCAATCAAGATGACTAGATACAGAATGATAATAAACAGAATGGCTTCCAAAGTTTATCTTTACTTTTCCTGAGAATTCTGTTGCTTAACTTCTACCACTTCTGGCCTCGTGACTTAAAGCTTAGTCAGTTAAGGTATAGATAACACTCTTACTTGGTTCTCTTTAGTGGTACTTTTTTTTTCCTAAAGAGATCCCAAACTTTTGAAAATACAGTCTTATTTATTTATTGTGAGGTTGGAAAAAAAGTTGTAACAAATAATTGCATATGAAGACTATTTCCCCCAAAAAAGTATTGGGTCCCAAAAAAGTATTGGGTTAAGAATGAAATTATTATTCGATATTTCCTTATGTAGTCTTGAAAATTCATGAAAAGTCTTTAAGAATAAATACAAATAATTTTTACATCTCTGCAGGTTGGTATTGTGCGTGATCGTCTGATTCAGTTCATCTCTAAATTACAGTTTGCTATGACTGTACTTTTGGCATCATGGACAGAGAAAAAACAACGTCGAAAGTCAGCTGCCACTTTATGTATATTCAACATTGTCTTCTCTCCGTTTGTGTTGCTGTTCATAGTTTTTTCTACACTACTGTCTTCTCCCTTGCTTCCTCTCTTTACCCTTCCTGTGTTCTTGGTGGGGTTTCCCCGACCTATTCAGAGTTGGCCAGGAGCAGTGGGCACTGCAGCCTGTGTGTGTGCAGATACAGTGTACTACTACCAGATGGTCCCAAGTTTGGCTGCTGCATTGCAGTCTGCAATGGCAGCTGGAAGTTTAGGTAAGTAAATGGGTTGTGCTTAAGAAATCCTAAGTATGAAGTGCAAAAAAAAAACACACAAAAAACAATCTTTTGATCCCACTATATAATGGCCTATAAAATAGATTCCAGTACTTTGATGTGTAGGCAGAAAGACTAAATGTGAAATAAAAATATACCTCCTGCTCCTTAAGGTAAAGTTATAAAGTGAAAATGGAAATTTTCATTAAGATGATTTGACAATTTTTCAAACACTTTTTTTTGAACAAAATCAGGTGACAGTCCTACCATTAAAACATGAAACACTTTTTTCCCCCAAATTTTCATGAATTTATTACAATGAGTTTATGTCAAGTAGATGTAAAAGCTTAGATCCATAAAGAATGAAAACTAGCATTACATAATATTAGATTGAAGAGTGCAAGGGAATTTGTTTATATTTTGCTAGTTATTGTGTAGAGACTAAAGCAGTAAGCTAACTACACGTTCACCTACAGTACATGTACTTCTCAACGTTACCATATGGTTTAGCCCCTGAAACTTGTTGTAGAAATGACAGATGACTTTCTAGCAAACTGATTCAAGGCAGAGTAGCAGTTTTACATCAGAATGTTAGTGAAGTGTTTACCTGGGGTAAACTTTTATAATTGTTTACAATCATGTTAGGTAATTTAGGAAATAATTTATCTTTGTAGTATACATTTTTTATGAATAATCATTTCCTGACAGAAAATATTCTGTTTTTAACTCTTACCCAGTTCCAATTAATTTTCATTACATAATGCTTTGCTTTTAAAAATACCTGTGGGGTTAAATTCACATCTGAAATGGGAAGTATCTTAGTCATAGTGTAGAAATTATACTTTATTATCAAATCAGGTTACACTTAGCCAAGAAGCGTGTTATAAAGTATTTCCTGGAGGAGAAAAAAAAACAATGAGATATCATTTCACATACATCTGACTGGCAAAAATTAAAAAGTCTGACACTACCAAGTATTGGCTAGGATATGAGGAGCTGGAACTCTAAAACTCTGCTGGAGGGAATATAAATTTATGCAGCTACCTTAAGAGTAAACTGGTAGTCTATAGTAAAGATGTGCCTATACCATGGGCCAGGGATTCTAGTTCTAGAGAAACTATTACACATACGTGTCAGGGATCCCCAAGACCACTCCTAGGCTTGATGATTCACTAGGAGGACTCACAGGACTCAGTTGGGTTAATATGCAATGAATAGTTGCTTCTGTTCTTGACCTAATGGGAGGGTTGACGGAACGGTGAGTCAGTTCCAAATGTGTTGTCAATTTTGAAGATTCACATGACAAAATAAAACAAGCTTGAAAAATGATTCCCTTTTTTTCTTGTTTGTTTTAGGTCTCCTCTTACCGGGGTCTTATTACTTGGGCCGTTTTCAAGACCGTTTAATATGGATAATGATTCTAGAACGAGGCTATACTTACTGCTGTATTAACATTAAGGTTAATGTTCATTTGAAACCTCTTTAGTGTTTTTATAGTACATGTGTAAGATTGTATTTGTTATGTACATATCAAAAAGTAGCTCAATTGAAAGAAGAATACCTTTTTAGTTACCTGTGAAAACACCTAGGGATTTTGAGAGTATATTTCAATATGCACATATCAATAGGCAGACTAATATTGATTGTATAATAGAGCAGCATAGTAACAAAACATACTTGCTACCCTTTCTTCCAGTCCTGTCCTTCTCATCTCTCACTAGCTAAGCATCTCAAAAATGTGAATTAGTGATTTTTTTTTAATAAGCATTTTAACATGTAAGTATTCTCAACTTAATAAAACCTTATCTACTACATCCCATTTCTCTCCTTTGAGAGCAAAATGCCTTAGTATAGTTACTTACAATCAAATCTCCAATTTCATTTCTTCCATTCTGGCTTCGATTTTAGCTTTTTGACCCCATTATTTCACCAAAACTGCTCTTGTCCAGATCTGCAGGAACTGTCACATTGCTGAATCCAGTGCTCAACTCTCAGACCTGTCTCATTTGACCTGTCAGCAGCATCTGACGGTTTATCACGTCCTTCTCTTCACTTGTTTCACAGGTCACTCCTTGTCGGTTTCCTTCGATGATTCCTTCTCTTTTCCTCGATCTCTTTGCATCAGCGTTCCCCAGAGTCCTTGGTGACAACTCTGTCCTTCTGGTTGCTTAGGCCAGAAACATTGGAGTAATATTTGACTCGTTTACTTTTCTACTCATATCCAGAAATCCTGTTGACTCCATCTTTAAACCATATCCTGTATCCCACCACTTCTCACTACCCTGGCCCCAGCCACTTTCATCCCTTGCCTGGATAATTGCAGTAGCCTTCTAATTGGTCCCCTGCTTCTCTGTCCCCCTACAGGCTATTCTCAACACAACAACCAGAGTGATCTTTTAAAAATCTAAGTCAGATCGTATCATTTCTCTGCTCAAAACCCTACAGGAGATCTCTGTTTCATTCAGAGTAAAAGCCAAGGTGCTAAATGGTCAGGATCCCTTTCCCCTCTTTGGCCTCATCTGCTGTTTTAACCCTCTCACCTTACTCCAGCCTACTGGCTGTTCCTTCTGCCTAGACTGCACTTCCTTCAGGCAACCAAATGGCTAACACTCATTACTTTCAAGTCTTTGCTCAAATGTCACCTTCTCAATGAGGTCTACTATGGCTATTCTATTTAAAATTGTACGCCCACCTCCATCCTTGCACTCCCAATTCCCCTTGCTTTACCTTTTGTTTTAATTGTCATAGCACTTAGACCTTCCAGCATACTATGTAATTTACTTATTTATTAGTTTTATTATTGATTTTCCATCTTCCCCCATTCTCTTAATGTAAATGTCACAAGGGTAGCAATCTTTGTTTTATTTGGGGATATATCCTAAGCCCCTGGAACAGTGCCTGGTACATAATAAGACCTCAGTAAATATTTGAATGAATGTTTTGTCTTAGCACCAATTGGTGACTAAAGCAGTTTCTTTAGTCCATTGATTCTCACAGAATAGTCCTCAAACTAGCAGTATCAATATCACCTGGGAACTTGTTAGAAATGGAATTTCTTGGGCCCAGCAATCTATGTTTTAACAAGCTCTCCAGGTGATTCTGACTCAGCTAAAGTTTGAGAACCACTGTTCTAGTCTAACCTGTACAAATAGTAGAAGAAGGCATAAAATCATGCAAAACATTAAGGATGTTTTGTCTTAGGCTGGGTTCTCTAGAGAAGCAAAACCAGTAAAGCATATAAATACATATATAGTGAGACTTATATCAAGGAAACAGCTCACGCGATTGTAGAGGCTAGAACATCCCAAGTCCGTGGATCAAGGTAGAGGCCTCCCCCAGTTCACGCAGCTGCAAAAGCTGGCGAGCCAAGATTGGCAGGTTGGAGAGCAGGGCTCCTACTCATGGGCGGTGAAGGTCAACAAATCCCAAGTTCAGCAGTTAAGCTGACAGCTCAAGTCCCAAGAACCGGAGGTCAGACGAACAGGAGGCAGCCACAGGATCCAGAGCGAGCAAAAATACAGAACGTCTGCTTATATTCAGATGTAATCCACACCCCCAGGGAAGCTCCCTTTCCACTGATTGGCTACTCACAGCATATTCAATCATGGGAGTGATCACATATAAACACTGAGAATCATGGCCCAGCCAAGTTGACACACAATCTTAACCATCATGTTTTATTGCTTAATTTTGTTCTATTAAAAAATGGTGTCATTTTATAATACCTAAAATGTGGGCCTTTTATTGATCTTCTATGCGCTGTAGCATATGTGGGATGAAGGCATAGTTTCTGGTGTCAGTCCGTTTTTTTTTTTGTTTTGTTTTGTTTTTTGGCACAAACTGGCTTAGCTACACCATTTACTAATATTTATATAATGCTTTAAAGTTTACAAAGCACTTTTATTACTTACCTAATTTAATCTTCATAACCCTAAGTGGTAGAATTATTTTTCATCAAAAGAAAGGGAAAAGGAATCTCAGAGTAAGTGACCTACTCAAGATTGCATAGCCAGCACGTGGTAGAGCCATAACTTAAAATGTGTTCTGATATCACATCCCATGTTCTTTCCCTGGATCATAATACAATCTGACAGCATTACCTTTTGTTGATGGCACTGGTAGTTTTGTAAAAATATATAAATAAAGACTAATAATAGTAAACAGTGACCTGGTATTTCCTCTTCAAGTGATTCCTTCTAGAGAAGTAATCAAAATGTGTTCAAAATTCATATAGCACTGGAGGTAGTTATCAAAAGAGACCTGCTTTATGAAGTTTACATTGTAATTGGAGTAGAGAAACAATAATCAAATAAATCTATTATTTTATCATCATCATAAAAACCTAGAACAGGAGAATGGTTAAATAAATTATGGCACATCCATATAACAGAATAATGCTCTCAATCTCATATAAAATGGGGTGGAAAGGATACAGAACTGCTGTACATATTGTATAATTTCAATTTTGCTTTTTTTCCCAAAAAAATTTATAATTTAAGAAAGTTTTTAATAAGTAATTCAACCTGACTGTAGATATATTCTTTTAAAGTTAGGTTTATAATTAGTGAAGTTGTTTTGCCCATATGTAGTGGACTTTCTGTAATAACTTTTAAAATAATAGTAGCATTAATTTTAATATCTGTATTCAGCATCAAATGTGTTAAGTGCCACTAAGTTTGAATTAAGGTGTGTAGCTCTTGAGTTAAAAGAAACTTTTGCATTTTCCATTATGTTTATTGTGTGAATCCATGGGCATTTATGAAACTAGTTGCTTTTCTCTGTAATAAATGATCATAGACGCAAGTGCATTTTATTTCCTCTTTAGGGGTTAGAATTGCAAGAGACATCCTGTCACACTGCTGAAGCTCGAAGAGTTGATGAAGTTTTTGAAGGTGCCTTTGAGCAGGAAGAATATGCAAGAGTATGTTCCCTTAATGAGCACTTTGGAAATATCTTGACACCCTGTACAGTTTTGCCTGTGAAACTATATTCTGATGCCAGGAATGTCCTATCTGGCATAATCGATTCTCATGAAAACTTAAAAGAATTTAAAGATGACCTTGTTAAAGTACTTGTGTGGATAATCGTTCATTACTGCTCCAAAAGGCCCAGCATGCAGGACAGTGTTCACAAAACTGAAAATAAAGGGAAGGCGCCTCTAATAATCCTACCCACTTTGAATCCTTCACCACAACCCTACTGCCCAGAAGACATGGATAGTTTAAATTCAGAAACTTTTGATGACTGGTCTGATGATAATATTTTTGATGATGAGCCAACCATCAAAAAAAGAAAAGAAGAAAAAGATCAGTTGAAAGTTTTGCCAGATACACATTTGTCTCTTCCAGGATCAGTAGAATCAAGGAAGGTTGGTGATCCAGGCAAAGTTCCTGAAAACAGTCTTTATAAAACAGTTATATTGGGATACCCTGCTGTTGACAAAGGAAAACAAGAAGACATGGCATATATCCCTCTTACGGAGTTTAGTGGTTCACATTCTCACTTGTTAAGCTTACCTAAAGAGTGGAGGTCTAATTGTTTACCTAATTCCAAAATGAAGGAGATGAGCTCGTTATTTCCAGAAGACTGGTACCAGTTTGTTTTAAGGCAGTTGGAATGTTTTTATTCAGAAGAAAAGGACTCAGATGTACTGGAAGAAATTGCAAAGGATAAAGTTTTAAAAGACTTTTATATTCATGTAGTAATGACTTGTTATTTTAGTTTGTTTGGAACAGACAATATGGCTCCTAGTCCTGGTCACATATTGAGAGTTTACAATGGTGTTTTGCCTTGGTCTGTTACCCTGGATTGGCTCATGGAAAAACCAGAACTATTCCAGCTAGCACTGAAAGCATTCAGGTAATTCACTTTGATTATTTAAAAGTGGTAACATTGGCAGGAAAATGTTTTTTTTAGTTCACCTAGAATAAGACATTTTTCTATTGCTTATTTTAAAAAAATTATCTAAAATTGGAGAAAAAATGCTTAATATGTATTGTGATTATTTCCAGAGTACGCTTTTAGTTTGTACTTCCCTTGGTTTTATTTATGTGGAAGACCTATTTTTTTACATGGCATACTGGATTTGTTCACTTGAACTGCATCATTTCTCCCTGATCTTTTCCTCTGAACTATTTGCAATTGCAGATCAACATCTTTAAAATACTAATTTAACAAAATCTGTTCCATCTATTAACAATGATAAAAAGAGATTCTAAGATTTTTGGTTCTCCATTTTTTTTTTAGGTATACTCTGAAACTAATGATTGATAAAGCAAGTTTAAGTCCAATAGAAGACTTTAAAGAGCTGAGTAACTGCCTTGAAGAATATGCAAGTGACTGGTACATTGGTTTGGTATCTGATGAAAAGTGGAAGGAAGCAGTTTTACAAGAAAAGCCATACTTATTTTCTCTGGGGTATGATCCTAATATGGTAAGTTTAGATATGTGTTTTTAAACTTTTTTTTTCTACATTAAATTTAAAGAATGGAAATCAGTTATAAAGTATTTCAACAAAGTGATAGAGCTATAACATTCTAGCAGTGGCTACACTAATTAACAGTTTTAAGGCATTTGTAGTGATTTTGTGCCCAACATAGTCCAGCCCTAGAATGGCTGATTCATTCACTTTTGCCAGCTTAATAGGAAATAATTAAAAATATTGTGTAGCCATTGTGCAACAACTGACCTATAAGATAGCCAAGTAACTATAATTTGCTATAGCATATTTAATTAAATGGATTGTATTTCTATGCCCAGCTTAAGTGTACAAATTATCACTTTGGATTTGACTCCTGGAAGAGAAAGTAATTTATATGTGGCCAAGTATTTCTTTCACTGACATCTGTATTTTAAAGCAAACCTTATTTTGAAGCAAATCTGACCTGGGAAAATCCAGAGAGACTCAAAATAGAGCATAATTTTTCTGTGATTTTGTTCTTGTTCTCACCGCATTTAAAATGTCATCCAGTGTGCACAATGTGAAAGATTCAACGTTAAGAGCCTATTGTGGGTTCCACTTCTGGAAGGGCAGCATGGGAGATTCAGCAGGCACACTTCCCAGTGAAACTGATGAAAATGATTTAAAAATGACTATTTAAAGCCTCAAATGGTCCTAAGGGCATACAGCAAATGAAGAAATATTTATTAAACAAAATCTACAAAAGCTTGGTAACAGCAACAAGAGACTTTGATATTTGAACCAAGAACACTCCCTACCCACCCGCCTCCAGCTTAGCAAAACAGAAACTCCACTTAGACTATACAGCCAAGAACACAGAGCCCCTTTTCACTCCAGCTCCCAGTTGGAGGGCTGTTTTCCCAGGAAAGGGCAGGACTTCAGCATTTCTCATCCTGCCCCCAGCCACCTGTTGCTGGTGCCTAGAGGTGGGAGACTCCCTATTAACCAACCCCATTCATGGGACAGAGGTTCTGCCTTGGCCATAGAACCTTTGAGAACACTGTCTTTGATCACCCTTACCCTGGCTGGTAAGGTGGAGGTTCCATGCCAAGACGACCTGAGGCTACTTCCCCACCTCCACCAGCCATTCATCTCCTAATGGGAGGGTATTACTCAGAGATGCATGAAAATGTTCTAAAATTGACTGTGGTGATGGTTGCACATACCTGTGAATATACTAAAAAACATTGAACTGTATACTTTAAGTGGGTAAATTGTATAGTATATGAATTATATCTCAATAGCTTTTTTTTTAAAGAACTGATTGCATGATGATCCACTGACTGGTATGTATGGTTAATGTATCACTGAGGCCAAATGGAATGAGGGAATAGAAAAAGGAAAAGGAAAGGAAGAAAAGTAGCTGGGATTATGCTGTTCTGGCTGTTAAATAGAATGGCTTCCAGGGAATTTCTCTTCTCATACTTATTCAGAGAACTAGGGAAATAAAAGTGATTCCTGACGCTAAAGACTAGCAACTGGTGTGTGCATTTTAATACACCACTTTCTCTGTTTTGATCTTGGCAGAAAGTTTGCAGTTAGATTTTTTTTCCCAAAATGTATAAATAAAATATAAAGACTGAATGTAATTTCTTTTTCTCTCCTTCTTTCCCCCTCCTTTTTTTTCTTTTTTTTTAACTTTTAAGGGAGTTTATACTGGGAGAGTACTTACCCTTCAAGAATCGTTGATCCAAGTTGGGAAGTTGAATGCTGAAGCTATTAGAGGACAGTGGGCGAATCTTTCATGGGAATTGCTGTATGCCGCCAATGATGATGAGGAACGTTACAGTATACAAGCTCATCCACTACTTTTAAGAAACCTTACAGTACAAGCAGCCGATCCTCCCCTGGGATATCCAATTTATTCTTCAAAACCTCTCCATATACATTTATATTAGAGCCCACTTAGGCTTGTAAATGTAGTATCTTCAAATGAGATATTTATGTTTTTTCATACTAGAAAAGTAACAATGTGATTCCCTGTAAACTCGTTGGACGTTTTCCCCCATGTTAGATGCCTGAGAAAAGCTAAGCTCCATAGAGTTAATCTATTAGCCATCTTAATGGTTTAAGAAAAAAAAAATTATGTCTAACGTAAAAGTTAAAACTAGTTGGCCAATATTTGTGCCCTATGGATTGTGGTAGGGTTTGGGAAATAGAGAAACCATTTGTATAAGATTGTTGTTGTTGTTGTTAGATGCCATGGAGTCGATTCCGACTCATAGTGACCCCATGTGACAGAGTAGAACTGCCTCATAGGATTTTCTAGACCATAATCTTTACGGAAGCAGGTCACCAGTTCTTTCTCCTACAGAGCCACTGGGTGGGTTTGAACCGCCAGTCTTTCGGTTATCAGCCAAGTGCTTAACCGTTCATTGTACCACCAGGGCTCCTTTGTATAAGATTAGATAATGAATTTTTTTTATACTTTATTAAATGTTTGATAGGTGACTTGCATTGCTATGTAATTTTTGCATACTTAACAGCTATACATATCAGTGTTTTTAAGTAATGATAATCGACCCTATCGAAGGTAAATGTAATGTGTATATTTATTTGAAATATAATTAATTTTTATAGTGTTTCCAAACTTTGTGCTGTTTTATTTTAATGTTTAACATGGTCTGAATAATGTATTTTCTTTTCATATACTTTAGTTCAGAAACCTTGAAAACATTTAACAGTCCAATAGGAAAATAGATGAAAGACTTCAACAGCCACTTCACAAAAAAGGAAATTCAGATTACCAATAGGAAAAGATGTTCCACCTCATTAGAAGTAAGAAAAATACAAATTAAAGCAACAAAGAGATAGCATTACATACCCACCAAATTGACAAAAATCAAAAGTCTGACAATACCAAGTTCTGGCAAGGATGTGAGGTAACAGGATATTTCATACACTGCTGGTGGGAGTATAATGGTAGAAACCACTCAGGAAAAGAGTTTGGCATCATCTGATAAGCCTGCAGTTCTACTAACTCTATGACCTAGCACTTCCACTCTAGGTATATTCCTCAGAAAAATGCTTACACAGGAACAGCAGCGACAAGTACCAGAATGTGCATAGCAGCCCTGTTCAGAATAACCAGAAATTGGAAAAATCCCAGAAGTCCATCAACAGTATAATGCATAAAGAAATTGTGGTAAAGTCATTCTATTAATTATTATTCAGCAATTAAAATAAATGAACTATAGCTAAACAAAACAACTTACATGGATCTTACTAACATAATATAGAGCAAAAAAAGCAAGACAAAAGAATACATTTATATGAAGCTATAAAAGAAATTAAATGATATTGTTTAGAGACACATGTATGGTAAAACTATAAAAATGAAGCAAATGATAAAAAAAACTTTCAATAAAATCTCTTCTAATAATAAGGTATCTTACATATCAGCCCTCTCCAAATAGCCTTTTTAAATATGTGAAAGGAAGAGGGTTCATCCATTCATCATGTGAGTACTTACAGGACTAGCAATATTAACGTTATCTGAGTATGATTGCCAGAGACCATTTTATAGATATGACTCCTTATACATTTCCTTTTAACTGAATATACTGCTTCTAAAAAACGCTTTACTCAGTAAGATTACCAATTACTAGTGTCTTAAGGTATCTGATCTAAGGTAGAAAGAGAAGGAAGAAAATTTACATAATATGATTGAAATTTTATTATCATTCTCTTGCTGCCTAGGAACTTTTTGTAGGTATTTATAAGGACGAACAATGAATCTGCATCAGTTGTGACATCAGTTTCTTCTATCCCTTACTTAATTTCCTATTAAATCTATGGTAGCCCCTTAGATTGGTAATTAAAAAAAAAATCAAAACCTTGCCATCAAATCAATTCTGACTTACAGCAACCCTTTAGGACAGACTAGAACTGTCCCATGGGGTTTTCTTGGCTGTATCTTATGGAAGCAGATCACCAGGTCTTTCCCACAGAGCCACTTAAAAAAAAAAAAAAAATTAGAAATGAGGAAAAGTCTTAGCAGGATAGCCTAAATTCTTATCTTAAACTAGAAAAAGAAGAGCAAAATAAACCCAAAGCCAGCAAAAGGAAGGAAATAATAAAGATAAAAGCAGAAATCAGTATAATTGAAAATAGGAAAACAAATCAAATAAAAAACTTGTGCTTCAAAAAAGATCAATAAAATTGCTAAACTTCTAGGAAGACTGGCAAAAATAGAGGACATAACAGTATCAGGAATGAGATAAGAGTATATCACTACGGATCAAACAGCCATTACTTTACACTGATAAATTTGACAACTTAGAGGAAATGATCCAATTCCTTAATAGCTAGTAGCCACTAAAACACAGGCAAGATGAAATAGCCTGAATACCCCTATAACCATTAAAGGTACTGAATTCATAATTAAAAATTTCCCCAAAAGGAAATCTCCAGGCCCAGATGATCTGGCTTCTTTATTTTGAGATTCATCCATGTTGTATGTATCAACATTTCATTCCTTTTTATTGCTGAGGAGTATTCCATTGTATGGAATATACTACAGTTTATTGCATTCACCTATTGATAGACATTTGGGTTGTTTCTAGTTTGGAGCTATTACAAATAAACCAAAAACCAATGCCATCAAATTGATTGACTCAGAGCAACCCTGTAGGACAGAGTAGAACTATCCCATAGGGTTTCCAAGAATAGCTGATGGATTCGAACTGCTGACATTTTGATTAGCAACTGTAGCTCTTAATTACTGTACGACCAGGGCAAGCTGCTATGAATATGCCTGTACAAATTTTTGTATGGACATATGCTTTCATTTCTCTTTGGCAAATACCTAGGACTGGAATGGCTGGATCATATGGTAAATGTATGTTTAGCTTTTCAAGAAACTGCCAAACTATTTTCCAAAGTAATTGTACCATTTTATATTCCCACCAGCAGTATATGAGAATACAAACTATATAAAACCATTTATATAAAACTCTAGAAAATGCAAACTAACCTATAGTGACAAAAAAATCCATCTTTAGTTGCCTGGGGTAGGATGGGCAGGGGGAAGAGTTACAGAGGGGCACAAGGAAACTTTTAGGGATGATATGTTTACTCTCTTGATTGTGGTAATGGTTTCACAAGTGTTTCTATATGTCAAAACTTATGAAATTGTACAATTCAGATATATGCAGTTTATTGCCCATCAATAATACGTCAGTAAAGGTGTTAAAAATAATAGGATAATGTTCCTTAAATTTGCGTCTGAACAACTGATTGTGACTGAGGTATCATGTGACTTACTAGAGCAGCCGGTAGTTGAGCAGACTAACCAGAAAGCCATACCTTCCACTGGCAGCTCTTGTGCCAACTCGCCACCTGTCACCTTTTCACAACCTCAACTGTGCCTTCAGTTTCAGCACTGGTAGAATGAACACATTGTTTCTTTCCTATTTCAAGGGCCATTCAAGATAATGATTCGAAAATAAGATGGCAGTGCAGGATACTGTTATGGTGTGAGGTAGTGTTGAGTTGGTTCCAACTCATAGCAACCTCACACACAATGAAACACTGCCCAGTCCTGCAACATCCTCAAAATCATTGCTGTGTTTGAGCCCATTGTTGCAGCCATTATATCAGTCCATCTCGTTGAGGGTCTTCCTCCCTTTCACTGACCCTCTGCCAAACATGATGTCCTTTCCCAGGGACTGGTCCTTCCTGATAACGTGTCCAAAGTACATGAGACAAAGTCTCACCATCCTTGCTTCTAAGGAACATTCTGCCTGTACTTCTTCCAAGACAGATTTGTTCATTCTGGCAATTCACGGTATATTCAGTATTCTTTGCCAACGCCATAATTCAAATGTTTTTCATTCTTCCTTACTCATTGTCCAGCCCTTGCATGCATATGAGGCAATTGAAAATACCATGGCCTAGATGAGGTGCACCTTAGTCCTCAAAGTGACATCTTTGCTTTTCAACACTTTAAGGAGGTCTTTTGTACTAGATTTGCCCAGTGCAATATGTTGTTTGATTTCTTGACTGCTACTTCCATGGATGTTGATTGTGGATCGAAGTAGAATGAAATCCTTGACAACGTCAGTCTTTTTTCCATTTATCATGATGTGCTTATTGGTCCAGTTGTGAGGATTTTTGTTTTCTTTATGGTAAGGTGTAATCCATACTGAAGGCTGTAGTCTTTGATCTTCAGTAAGTGCTTCAAGTCCTTCTTGCTTTCAGCAAGCAAGGTTATTAATGAGTCTTCCTCCAATCCTGATGCTGCATTCTTCTTCATACAGTCCAGCTTCTTGGATTATTTTCTCAGCATACAGACTGAATAAGTATGGTGAAAGGATATAACCCTAAAACACATCTTTCCTGATTTTAAACCATTCAGTATCCCCTTGTTCTATTCAAACAACTGCCTCTTTGTCTCTGTACAGGTTCCACTTGAGCACAATTAAGTGTTCTGGAATTCTCATTCTTGGCAATGTTATCAATAATTTGTTATGATCCACACAGGCGAATGCCTTTGCACAGTCAATAAAACACAGGTAAACATCTTTCTGGTATTCTGTTTCACCCAAGATCCATCTGACATCAGCAATGATATCCCTGGTTCCACATCCTCTTCTGAATCCAGCTTGAATTCTGGCAGTTCCCTGTTGATGAACTACTGCAACCATTTTTTAATTATTTTCAGGATAATATTACTTGCATGTGATATTAATGATATTGTTTGATAATTTTCACATTCCATTGGATCACTTTTCTTTCGAGTGGGCACGAATATGGATCTCTTCCAGCCAGTTGGCCAGGTAGCTGTCTTCCAAGTTTCTTGGCATAGAGAAGTGAGCGCTTCCAGCATTGCATCCATTGAAATACCATTGCATTTATGTTGGTATTCTGTCAATTCCTGGAGCCTTGTTTTTTGCCATTGCCTTCAGTGCAGCCTCAACTTCTTCCTTCATTACCATCGGTTCTTGATCATATGCTACCCCCTGAAATGGCTAAATGTTGACCAATTCTTTTTGGTACAGTGAGTCTGTGTATTCCTCCATCTTCTTTTGATGCTTCCTGTGTCATTCAATTTTTTGCCCATAGAATCCTTCAGTATTGCAACTTGAGGCTTGAATTTTTTCTTCAGTTCTTTCAGCTTGAGAAATGCCTAGAGTGTTTTTCCCTTTTGGTTTTCTAACTCCAGGTCTTTGCACATTTCATTGTAATACTTAGTCTTCTCCAGCCACTCTTTGAAATCTTCTGTTCAGCTCTTTTACTTCATCGTTTCTACCTTTCACTTTAGCTACTCTAAATTCAAGAGCAAGTTTCAGAGTCTCTTCTGGCATCCATTTTGGTCTTGTCTTTCTTTTCTGTCTTTTTAATGACCTCTTGCATTATGTGTGCTGTCCTTGATGTCACCCGCAACTCATCTGGTCTTCAGTCATTAGTGTTCAATGCATCAAATCTATTCTTGAGGTGGTCTCTAAAAGTCAGATGAGATACACCCAAGGTCATGCTTTTGCGCTCATGGACTTGTTTTAATTTGTTTCAGCTTCAGCTTGAACTTCCATGTAAGCAATGGCCTTGTTTGGACTGATGATACTGAGCTTCTCAACTGTCTCTTTCCACAGATGTAGTTGATTTGATTCCTGTGTATTCCATTGTGTGAGACCCACATGTATATTTGCTGTTTGCGTTGTTGAAAAAAGGTATTTGCAATGAATAAGTCATTGGTCTTGCAAAATTCTGTCATGAGATCTCTGGCATCATTTCTATCACCAAGGCCATATTTTCCAGCTACTGATCCTTCTTGTTTCCAACTTTCACATTCCAATCACCAATAATTATCAATGCATCTTGATTACGTGTTTGATCAATTTCAGACTGCAGAAGTTGGTAAAAACTTTCAATCTCTTCATCTTTGACATTAGTGGTTAGTGCGTAAATTTGAATAATAGTTGTATTAACTCATCTTCCTTGTAGGCATATGGATATTATCCTATCACTGACAGCGTTGTACTTCAGGATCTTGAAGTGTTCTTTTTGACCTTGAATGCGAGGCCATTCCTCTTCAATTTGTCATTCCCGGCATCGTAGACCATATGATTATCTGATTCAGAATGGCCAGTACTAGTCTATTTCAGCTCACTAATGCCTAGGATATCAATCTTTATGCGTTCTTGTCTTAGTCATCTAGTACGGCTGTAACAGAAATACCACAAGTGGATGGTTTTAATGAAGAGAGGTTTATTTCCTCACAGTCAAAGTAGGCTAAAAGTCCAGTTTCAGGGTGTGAGCTCCAGTGGAAGGCTTTTCCTCTCTGTCGGCCTTCTCTTCGGTATTCCCCTGGACTAGGAGCTTATTGGCGCAGGGACCCCTGTCCAAAGGATGTGCTCTGCTCCTGGCACTGCTTTCTTGATGGTATAAGGTCCCCAGTTCTCTGCTTGCTTCCCTTTCCTTTTCTCTCTCAAAAGATAAAAGGTGGTGCAGGCCACACCCCAGGGAAACTCCCTTTACATTGGATCAGGGATGTGACCTGGGTAAAGGTGGTGTTAGAATCCCATCCTCTTTAACATAAAATTACAATCATAAAATGGAGGCCAACTACACAATTCTAGGAATCATGGCCCAGCCAAATTGATACACATTTTTGGGGGGACATAATTCAAACCATGACATTCTACCCTTTGGCCCCAAAAAAATGACATCTTTGCAACATGGAAAACTTATTCACCCCATCATATCAGCAAAAGTCTTAACTTCAAGTCCAGAATCCAAAAATTCCTCTTCATCTGTGAAATCTAGAATACAAGTTATCTGCTTCCAAAGGTACAATGGCAGAACAGGCACAAGCTAGATGTTTCCATTACAAATGGGAGAAACTAGAGGAAAAGAAGTGATAACAGGCACCAAGCAAGTCAGCAGAACACATTACATTAGCCCTCAAGGCTTTGAAAATAATCCTCTCTTCTCTGAGACAATTTACACAATGGCCCTGTCGTCCAGAATCTAGGTATTGGCCACAGTCTCTGGATTCTGAGTGGAGGCCCATCAGCCCTGGGCTTCAGCTCCGCCTTCCAGGCCCACTGGGGACAGCAACTCTGCTCCCTTGGCTTTAGGCACACCATTCTCCCAGTCCATCTGAGTGTCGACTCCACCCTTAGAAGCAGCGGAGGCCATTGCTCCACCCTTTAAAACCCCTGAGGTCATGGCCATACCTTTGAGACTGAGGCAGCTTGGCTTCTTGTGTCCCTTGACTCTTCAGCTTCTGCTTCTGATTCTGTTTCCTGTGGCCTCCGGGCCCTCGAGCCTCTTGCTCGCATCTGCCCGGCTAGGGCAAGTGTTCCAAAGCTCTGTAGCTCCACCAGTATAAGTGCCTGGAGGCATCCCACTCCGTCAGAAAGCCTCGTGCACACACTCAGCTCTCTAGCTCTGTGACAGTTCTATTTAATTTTTGATGACTTCCAATTTTCTTTGATTCGTACTTCGTACATTTCCTCATTATGATTACTGATGGTTGTTAGCAGCTCTTTCTTCTCACTTTACGTCATGCCCCATCAGCAAATGAGTAATAAATGCTTTTAAAAAAAGTCAACATGTGAACACTTTTACAGCTCTTGACTGTCTTTGAGGAAATGAACTTGACAAAAAGTTGCCTGTCCATCTTGGGCTGCTGATAAAAGAGCCTAAAGTAGAGAGGGTGTATACAGATAAAAGCATGTATAATTAATTACATGCCATAGAATGTGGGGATATATGCCATTTAAACATGGCTGCACTATTGACAACTGCAGCCCCCACAGGCCTCTATGCTGCACAGCATGTTGAGACTTGTTTCCAACATGTGGAGACTTGTCCGGATGTGTTTTCCCAAACCTATTGTCCCTTTACTGATTGACTTGTTTACCTGAATTCCTTCCCCCTTGCCCGCATTCAAAGCCCATGGTTTTGTTAATTGCTTTATTGATTGCTGTATTGACTATAAACTCCTGGGACTGAAGTGGGGGTCGACTCCTCAGAGTGACCCTCCTGGCCCCACTTCTCTGTAAGAGTTGTGCAGTTGGTTACTGTCTTCGCCGTCTCGATTACCGTTGCCGCTGCGACAATAGAAAAATACCATACAGATGAATTTTTAAACATCATTTTAATTTATCTATGCCTCTTCTATCCTTCACTGGCTGGAGTAATCAATACTCAAGCAAACTGATTTCATTACTATGTTCCCTCCTTCCTATACCATGTGTCAAGGATTGAATTATGTTCCCCAAAACGTGTGTAGCAGTTTGGCTGGGCCATGATTCCCGGTATTGTGTGATCTTCCTATATGTTGTAAATCCTGCCTCTATGGTGTTAATGAGGGAGGATGGGCGGCAGTTGTGTTGGTGAGGCAGGACTTAATCTACAAGACTGGATTGTGTCCTGAGGCAATCTCTTGAGATAGAAAAGACAGAAGTGAGCAGTGCGACGGGGACCTCATACCATCAAGAAAGCAGCGCTGGAAGCAGAGCACGTCCTTTGGACTGGGGTCCCTGTGCCAAGCAGCTCCTAGTCTGGGGGAACACTGATCAGAAGGCTGAGAGAAAGCCTTCCCCCGGAGCTGACACCCTGAATTTGGACTTTCAGCCTACTTTACTGGAAATAAACTTCTCTTTGTTAAAACCATCCACTTGTGGTATTTCTATTATAGCAGCACTAGATAACTAAGACACCATGCTAATTTGAATCTCTATGTATAAAGTTTTCACTCATGACATTCTGGAAGCAATGAATGCCTGCCTTACATACTTTTAACAAACCTAAACCTTGGCGTTATGCTGGGCTCTGGGGATTCAGTGACAAACTGAACAAAACTGACCTGGACCCCAACCTCCTGACCACTCTTCAGCTGTCTAAATTCCACCCTTATTTCAAGGTTCAGAGAAAATCACCATGAAACGCTTATAGTGTATGCAATTACCCATAATTCTAAGCTCACGGCACACTTGCATAACTGGTCATGCAAAAGCCCACTCTTATTACAATTTTATTCTCATACTGTACCCCCAGTCCCTTCTCCACTGTTAGGTGCCGTCGACTTGGTTCTGACTGAGCGACATCATGTACAACAGAACGAAACACTGCCCAGCCGTGTGCCATCCTCACAATTGCTATGCTTGAGCCCCCCGCTGCAGCCACTACATCAGTCCATCTCATTGATGGTCTTCCTCTTTTTCACTGACCCTCTACTTTACCAAGCATGATGTCTTTCTCCAGGGACATATCCCACTCTAAGCAACTATTATAATACATTCAACATGCATCTTTATGTTGTGTGTTTTCTTGCAAAATGAGCACTATCTTCTATGCATATATATTTAAGTGTATGTGAACAATATTGTTATAGTTCATTGCTTCTTTCATCAATCATCAAGGTTCTAGGATATATCCTTGTTGTTGTGTGTCCATTTATTCCATTTCTTCTACCCAATATACCCCATGGTGTACCTCCATCACATGTCACCTTCCCTCTTTCCCAAGCATAGTCATCAGGATGACCTCCAACACCCCCCAGCAATTATTCTACAGTTACTTTATGTATGTTACTTTGGTTCCAGCTAAATTTTGAACTACTTGTAGATAAGGGTCATGTTTTTCTTCTGTTACATCCTTCTTGAAAACAGATATTCGAGGAATATTTGTTGATTTTCTGTTGTGGCCTGTGTATGTTTTCTATTGCAAGGTGCTAAAGGTTAAGTTAATTATAATAACTTGAGTAAGGAGCTGGCAATGGAGTCATCATGAGCTGAGTTTAATCCTGGCTTTACCCCTTACTAGCTTTGTGACCTTAAGGAAGTAACACCTAGCTGCTTTGGGTGTCTCTTCTTTCATCTATAAATGTGGATGATACTACCTACCTTATAGGGCTGTTATGAGGAATTAACTGAATGAACTAATACAAAGCACCCCAGTACAGCAAATGGCATATAACAGGTGTTTAATAAATGATGATTGCTATAAATCCGCCTACTGTTTCAAATTACAGTCATTTGTGTACTTATCAACTCTTCTAAGAGAGTGTAAGCATCTTGGAGGCAGGACCAGTTCAGAAACTTGTTTGTATTTTACAGGACCCAGTACTCCGCCTTGTGAGAAACAGTCCATACACTTAATGTTAAATGAATTCATTACTTAGCATTCTGCTAACCTGGATTTTCAGCATATACACTGGAGTATTTTAAAATACTGTTATCCAAGAATGTAATATGTGTTAATATCTTTATTACGAGATGCACGGCAACCTTTTATTATTCATTACATGTTGAAAGGAAAGTTATATCCATTAATAAGTAAAATTACAAATCAGTCTTGAGTGTATAAAGAGACTGCTGTTTTCCATCTCCCTCCAGTGGCTTGAAAAGTGCAGTGCTACTTCAGTCATGTTTTTTCTTCAAGGGTTTAAAATAAGAGGAATCTGCATCCTGTAACAGAGTGGCAGTAACATGAATCAGTCCCTTCTGATATTTACTTCAGTTTCAACAATTCCTTCTGTTTGGAGGAGCTATATGATTATGATTCCATGTTAAGAATATTTATAAAACCGGGAAAATGCTTAAGTTAGAATAAAAATCATAACCAAAATTCTAGATCTATGAAAACAAAAACCAACAACTCTAATGGGCTTAGCATCATTATCTCTATCTGGTAATAAATACTGATTAGCATCTGCTCATGCCATTTCTTAAATGCTGAATTCTCTATTATTACTCTTCTGGACCAATATATAATACCTACACTGACTTGCCTTAATAAATACAAAGAATAGGTCACAGTGTTTAGAATTGAAATATTTGATGGGTAATTCTAAAATGATTTGTGAAGTTTTAGTATATTGTTTAAAGAGTAAAATAAGGCAAACTGATAATCCCTAAGATGTGACATTTCACTTGGGAGGATGTACACTTACCACTTCTAAGAATTTGCACTAAGTAAGGAAAAAAAAAAATGATAACAAAATTCAGTACAGCTAGGTTTCCTGATCCCTAAAAATAATAAAACCAGTTACTGTCAAGTCATTCTGACTCATGGCAACCCCATATGTATCAAAGCAGAACTCTGCTCCATAGGGTTTCAATGGATGACTTTCCAGAAGTAGATAATCAGGCCTTTCTTCCAAGGTACCTCTGCGTAGACTCAAACCTCCAACCTTTTAGTTAGCAGCTGAACACATTAACCGTTTGCACCACCTAGGAACTCCAACAACTACTATAGGAAGACTGAAATTCTCCAGTCCCTGGCCCACTTGCTCTCTGAAACAATTATTTCTATAATGCATTCTCTCTGTCATATTATTTAGGTCTTTGATCTTCACTGTCTATAAAATGATAGTGCTGCCATCAAACTCAGGATTAGAAAGAAAATGAAAGCACAAGAGCTAACACTTAGTAAACTAGCATAAACCTGAAGCTGTGTTTGCTGAAGAGCTTTCCACATACAGTGAAACCTGCGAGAGCTGGAACTCAACGGGACTGCCTTGTTTTTCCGGGTCTCGCAAGTTTTCCGCCTTTGACACGGAGCATGCAGTCCTGCCACTTTTCTATTGCTCTCTATTAAAAACCCTACCTCATAAACACCCCATGAGTTCTCCTTCTCTGACAGATTTCCACCTTACAGAGTTCTGGCTTTTGCAGGTTTAACTGTACTAACTCATTTAATCCCCATAACAACCCTATTATCATTAATCCCCATTTTATAGATGGGGAGATTAAGTTATAGAGAAGTAACTTGCCTACGGTCACGAGGTGGATTTGAACATGAGTCTCCATGAGTCAGAATCAACTCAACAGCATCTTTTTAATTTTAAGCCCGGCATCAGGCTTCCTTGTTCTTTACCAGGATGCTTTGCCACCTCACCTAGTAAGGTGGCTTTTCCCTCTTAACTCTTAGCCATCACTGGATGAAATGCCACTATATTAGCTGTCCTCCAAATTTAAAACTCAGGAGTAATCTTTCATGAAGTTCTATCTTTAGAACCAGCCGCACACTACCAACTCCCACCCTCACCAAAATACTTATAAATGAACTGTTGCAAAGCAAACTGGTCCACATTACAACTTGGTAGAAAATGAACAGTCCCTTCATGATTTTTCAAGCTCTGGACATTTTACTGCACCATGGAATAGTTCTATAGCCTTTAAATCTTTTTAAGCATTCTTTTGTTTTGTTTTTTGCTTTTCTTCCCCCAACTCATTTTCAGCCAATTAACGTGTTCTACAAAAAGTTGGAACAAATTAAATTTCTAACCATTAGTAGATTCCTTAAATAATGGTAGAGTATGTAATGATACATATGATATGATCCCATTTTTATAATTCTCTTTTTATATATATATATCAATCCCTATTGGTTGATTTCTAAAAAAGGTATTAACAATCACTGAAAGAAATACTTCAACAATAAAAACCATCAGCAGCACTAAACTTTCTTTGTACAACCATAATCTATAAGTTTTGGCTTAACTCAACATTTCCTGTGCTGTTTATACATTAAGCTCTTTTGATGATCGTAATTTTCTCAGAAATAGTTAATAATATTCCCCATTTGCTGTAAGAATGAGTACTCAGCATATTTTTCTTGCACATGGACACGGGCACCTTTCAGATGTGCAGAGGACTTCAGGAACAAGGTAAAAGAAAGCAGTACTACCCAGTGTACATGTGTCTGTTTTAACAGTGCAGTAAATGTTCTGACAGAGGTAAGCATGGGGGTGCACCTGTTTCTGAGAAGCAGGAGGGGAGGCACAGTATCACCCCAAGAAGGTGACACCTGAGCTGAGACTTGTAGGATGGGTAGGAGTTTGTGGGGAGAAGGAGAGAGAAAGAATTTTGGGCAGAGGGAATGCCATCTGTCATAGGCTAGATACGGGGGGGAGCCAGAAATAGGCAATGCAAGCGGTAAAAGACAGAGTGTGGGCAGAATCTCTGATTAAAGCAGATGCTCTCTTTCCTAAGTTCTAAACGGCTCTGAATGAAAAATTTATGGAACACTGTTCTGGGTACTCCAGGAGCAAATTTTAACAAACGCTGGTCAAACAGTAAGTGTAGAATAAATCTGCAATCTTTGATTCCAATCAATCTTTGATTTTACCTTGTAAAAAACTTCTTTTTCCAAGACCAGTAATAATTTATAGTAAACCAGCAGATATGCCTAGGGATAAAATACTTTTTAAAATTTATATCATGAGGTTGGCAGAGGGGTAATAAAAGTTTTTTAAGCACTAGAAAATTTTATACTTTTATGGAAGATTGACATGCATTATTAAAAAATGTATATATTGGTCTTACCAAACCACTCTTAAAATTCTCAATCCTCTTCTTCCCTAACTTGCTGATTATCCAGAAGGTCAGGGTTGGCATATATTGGCCCAAATATGCTACTAACAAAAAAGGGTGATCCGAGATCCAAACTTCTTTCAAATCATTGGCCATACTGATTAGCATCAACCGCACACAACGACTGGTTGCCATCTTGTAGGACTGATCTCCAGGATTAGTTACAGACTAAGAAAATTAAAAAATTATAGTGAATGTTGAGTATCTACCCAACCTATCTCACAGACCTTGTCTTGATTCCAATTAAGTACATTTTCCATTTTTACCCTGGAGCCTCTACAGAAAGTGTGAAAATGTAAATTGTATCTGTGAACATTTACATACAAGCATATTTATGCCTAGTAAAAATGAATCTTCAAGGAAGAAGGTTCATGATCTTGACAGGGATTTTGTATTACTAAATGATACTGGATTCTTCATGAAACATTTGCTGTTCATTTGATAGATCACCATGTGTAATCCGTGAGCTAAGGGGAGCACAGGCCTCAGCAAGGCTAACCTAAAATAATCAAAATTCGACAAGGCTTTTTCTAAGCTCCTTCAACAGATTCCTTCAAAAAATCCCAGTAATATTTAAATACTAAAATCCAGCTACACAGACCCTTTCAATGTTGCTATTATTTGTGAACTGGTAGAAACTGGGTTTCTTAAATATTGATAACCTATGTAATAGTGGATTACTTATAAGTGATAGCTTAGCAATTTCATTAGGCTTTATTAAAACTGGATGCCAAAGCATTCACCTAACCTTCACAATTTTCAGAATATTAAGTTTTGTGAATAATTTATAAACAGTTCTAATATGAAAACCCTAAGATGTAGTAATACAACACCAATATGTATCTACTAAAGCATTCAAATTCTTTCCCAACTAGAAACATTTACCTTCATCACTTCTTCAGTCATGGCATTCTTCACAACATCTGACTGCACAGGTCCCGGGCAAATGGTAGAAACTGTTATACCTGGATATGTGACAAGTTCAGCTCGGAGTCCATTAAAAAAACCCTAATGGCCCAAAAAAAATTTTTTTTAAGAAATAAAACTAAACGCAGATAGAGATCTCCTGTTTACTATAGGCACAAAATTACTTTTCTTCAATTTTTTTAAGAAGGACAATAGCAACACATTAAAATATATGTTTTGAAATGCCAGAGTAAAGGACAGAGAATATGATTATGCAAGTTTATTTGGCATTTTTAACTGAAAGACTGAAGGCAATCTAGAACAGACATTCTCAGCTCTGTCTGGATATGAATGATTCATGAACCCTTTGGTAGTGGCAGCTCCTCACATCACTGATTTCTATGCTAGGCATGCCCTGGATAGGTGAAAAACTATACCTGGAGATTCTGACACACCCTCCTTACAGTCCCCATGTCCCCACTCCAAAAGGGGTGTGTGCACATTCTCCATTGAGAATCACTGAGGTTGGGTTTATTATTTTATCACACACAGTGGTCTAAAGTGCCAACATTTGGGGTAAGGAGGAGCAGGAAGGGGTTAATACTTAACAGAAATTATCATAAAGAATTCAATTTTTTCAATTTATTATTTTACTATTTTACAGGACTGAATTAGTGTCACCAAATGTTATGGACTGAACTGGGAGTCTCCCAAAAATATGTGTTATAAATCCTAACCCCTATAATACCCGTGGTTATAATCCCATTTGGGAATGGATTTTTTGTTGTAGTTGTTGTTAATGAGACAGTATTAGGGTAGGGTATAACTTAAGTCAATCTCTTTTGAGATTAAACAAGCAAGCGAGGGGAGCAGACATGGGAAAAGATAGACACAATGCCATATGAAGATCACCAAGGAGCCAAGGAATAAGGACGTTCCCCCATAGCCGACAGAAAGAAAGCCTTCCCCTAGAGCTGGTGCCCTGAATTCGGACTTCTACCCTCCTGAACTGTAAGGAAATAAATTTTGGTCTGTTAATAGCCACCCACTTGTGGTATTTCTGTTACAGCAGCACTAGATAACTAATTTACCAAACTTTTGTCTTTTTTGGGTAATAAGAAGGTAGATGACTAGTTAAACACGTAATATCACTGCTTCCTGAACGACTTTAGTAAAACCAGCTAAACCTTCTATAATTAAAGATACTGGCGGTTTCTTTTTTCGTCTATTTGTTGAAGATAATTAAATCAGTAGGTAGTAAACAGAGATTCTAGTCCCCTCATCTCTCTTCCTAAGCTGGGAAATTTTCCAAGACTACATTATCACATCCAAGTAAAATTTTGTTGACAATCATTCAAAAGCAGCTGCAGCAATACATGGACAGGGAACTGCCAGAAGTTCAAGCTGGATTGAGAAGAGGACGTGGAACCAGGGATATCATTGCTGATGTCAGACTGATCTTGGCTGACAGCAGAGAATACCAGAAAGATGTTTACCTGTGTTTTACTGACTATGCAAAGGCATTCGACTGTGTGGATCATAACAAATTATGGATAACATTGTGAAGAATGGGAATTCCACAATACTGTGCTTACGAGAAACCTGTATATACATCAAGAGGCAATTGTTCGAACAGAACAAGGGGATAGTGCGTGGGGTAAAGTCAGGAAAGGTGTGCATCACAGTTGTATCCTTTCACCATACTTATTCAACCTGTATCCTGAGGAAATAATCTGAAAAGCTGGACTATATGAAGAAAACTGGGGCATCAGGATTGGAGGAAGACTCATTAACAACCTGCGTTATGAAGGTGACACAACCTTGTTAGCTGAAAGTGAAGAGGACTTGAAGCACTTATTGATGAAGATCAAAGATCACATCCTTCAGTATGGATTGATTACACCTCAACATAAAGAAAACAAAAATCCTCACAATTGGACCAATAAGGAACATCATGATAAACGGAGAAAAGATTGAAGATGTCAAAGATTTCATTTACTTGGATCCACAATCAACACCCATGGAAGCAGCAGTCAAGAAATCAAGTGATTTGCATTGAGCAAATCTGCTGCAAAAGACCACTTTAAAGTGTTGAAAAGCAAAGATGTCACTTTAAGGAGAAAAGTGCACCTGACCCAAGCCATGGTGTTTTCAATCACGTCAGATGCATGCAAAAGCTGAATGAATATGGATGACCGAAGAAGAACTGATGCTTCTGAATTATGGTGTAGGTGAAGAATACTGAATATACCAGGGACTGCCAAAAGAACGAACAAATCTGTCTTGGAAGAAGTACAACAAGAATGCTCCTTAGAAGCAAGGATGGCGAGACTACATCTCACAGACTTTGGACATGTTATCAGGAGGGATCAGTCCCTAGAGAAGGACATCATGCTTGGTAAAGCACAGGGTCAGCGAAAAAGAGGAAGACCCTCAACGAGATGGACTGACACAGTGGTTGCAACAATGGGCTCAAGCATAACAACAACGGTGAGGATGGCGCAGGACCAGGCAGTGTTTCGTTCTGTTGTACATAGGGTCGCTATGAGTCAGAACTGACTCGACGGCACCTAACAACAGTAACAACATTGTTGCTATGAGGCTGGCTTAACTACTGAAAAGACTAAACACCTCACCCACAATACATTCATATAAGATACAACAACATTAAACAAATACCAGTCTTTAATGCTGCCCCCAACACAGGGCCTATGAGGAGGGTTCATGCTGTCAGAGCCTAAGACGGTGCCTGACTCAGAAATGGAACCCCCACCAAAAAAAAGCTTGGTAAATGAATGAAGAATTCCCATACCTTTAACCTATGCCCTTTTATACCAAGAGGAGAGAGGACAACGCAAACCAATGCATCAGACAATAAAACCTCTCCTTGCTTGAAATCATTTCTAGCATAGTGCGTAAACTCTTCAATGATACACAAGTGCACTCTATAGTTTTCTGGGAAGCTGGGAAGGAAATGTGTTCGTCAAAAAGAGCCTCCTCATCTCTGTGTTCAGATACTGGTATAACGAACTAGTGTCTCAACCTGCCTCGTCCTATCAGAGGATCGAGTCCAATAAGAAAACAGTGAGAGTAGAGGGCAGACTAGACAACTTTCCTGTGTTTTACTGACAGCATCCTGCCTGTCATACGAGATACTTGTTGCCAAAAAGACAAGGTGATCACCCTACTTTATTTGCCTGCCCAAGGCTTGCCCAATTGCTCTGCAGGAAGTGACTGATACCTCGTTACTAAATATGAGGAAATCATCAGTGCATTCCGCTTCATTTCTTTCTGCAGCTGTCTGCTCTTCACAACAGAAAAATGTCCTAAAGAGCCAAAGGTTCATAAAAGAATCATAACAGAATACTATGAAAAACTGTACTCTAAAAAATTTGAAAATCTAGAGGAAATGGACAAACTTCTAGAAACACACTACCTACCTAAACTAACACAAACAGAGGTAGAACTAAATAAACCTACAACAAAAGAAGACAGTGAAAAGCTAATTTAAAAAAATCCCAGCCAAAAAAAGCCCTAGCCTGGAGAATTTCACTGGAGAATTCTACCAAACTTTCAGAGAAGAGTTAACACCACTACTACTAAAGGTAATTCAGAGCATAGAAAAGGATGGAATACTCCCAAACTCATTGTATGAAGCCAGAACAACCCTGATACTAAAACCAGATAAAGACACCACAAAGAAAGAAAATTACACACCAATATCCCTCAAGAACATAGACGCAAAAATCCTCAACAGGAGTTCCGGCAAAATGGCACTCTAGGCAGAAGTACCACGCCCTCCCTCCACAACAAAGATCAGAAAAACTAAGCTGAACAGAGAATACAACAATCCTGAAACCCTAAAACATCAAATGAAGAGATAAAGAAGTCAGCCAAGCACCAAATGGAGTGAGAAAACTGACAGAGAATGGAGAGCAAGGAGAGAGATTCATGCAGAGGTCCCCTACCAGCTAACGCAGCATGGATCCGCCATCTTGGAGTCCTATCGGAGACCAGCAAACGGGGTACGAGAAAGCAGCCTCACGGAGCATCCAGCAGAAGACAAAACCACTGGTAATTTGCAATATACGCTTTCCCACCCCCCACCCTTCTTCACCCCCACTCGGCCTCCTCTGCTTCCCACGGCCACAATCTCTTGACCGGAAAACACCGGCTGCTTGGATTCCACACACCCGAAAGCGCCAGCTGTCTGAGTGCCATCTATTGGCTGCTGGTGTACCTTTTATCCGCTTCTTTTGATTTCTTCCTTGCCTCTCACCACCCCCGCCTCCTTTTGCTCAGGTGCCTGGCTCTGTGCACCATCTTTGCTTCTTCCTGAGGGGCTGCAGAGATCCGGTAATTTGTGATATAAAGCTTTCCCACTCCCTACCCTTCTTCACCCACACTCGGCCCCCTCTGCTTCCCATGGACACCGTCTCCTGTCCGTGAAACACCAGCCCGCACTAGCTGGCTCTCTGAGTGCCATTTGTTGGCTGGTAGTGTTGCTTCTTTTCCTCCTTCTTTTGATTTCTTACTTACCTCTCACCACCTCCCCCTCCTTTCGCTCAAATACCTGGCTCCGTGCGCCATCTTTGCTTCTTCCTGAGGGGCTGTGGAACTCTGTTCGAGTGTGGAGCTGCTTCCCAGTCTGAGCTGCTGCGCTGGTGGCATCCTGGGGATTTTGTTCGTTCATTTGTTTCAAATTGTTTGTTGGTTTTCTTTTCCTTTTCTTGAGGTGGGACCCCTTTCTGGCCCGGTGGTGCTGCGTAGCAAGGAGACTTCCCCCTCGGCTTGCATAGACATGCAGAAGGATCCCTGAGGACATTTCTTTTCTCGTTGGGTTTTTTTTTTTCTGTTTTTGAGGGGGGGCCTTTCTTGTTGCTCTTCTTTTTTTTTTTTAATTTGTTTTGTTTTCCCTCTTTTTCCCTTTTTGTCATTCTTCATTGCTCAGCTTCTCATCTCTCTATATCTTCCTTCTCTTTCTGTTCCTTGAATACCTGGCGTTGTATATCTCTATGCCTTCTAGCCAGGCTGTGCTGCAACACCCAGCAGCGACTTCCCCAGACCTCATAGCTGCACCGGTGGGATCCCTGGGAACTTCGCGGTTCTCTAAAGTTTTCGATTTTTATTTATTCATTCTTTTCTTTTCTTCCTCTTCCCCTTTCTGTTTTTCTCCATTTCATAGTCTCTCATCTCTCCATTCCAACGGCAAGCTCCCTTAGCATTCTTTCTTGTTTGTATGTTTTTGGCTCCTTTCCTCTCTCCTCTCTCCCATATCCATCTTAGCTCCACACATAACAATCTCCCCGCTGCATCCTGCCTACCTGCACCATGTGCCTGACATCACACAACCAAGCAGCAAAGGCACGGCCTACTGGAAACTGCCCTGCACTGATTACCGACCCGCTCTGGTGGCTGTAGTAAGTGCCACAAACAACCCATCCCAGTAACTCCTCTTCAGATAGACCTGACCTGCTGTACCATATCTGAGCGACTGACCCTTCCAATTGGAGAAGGAGGCAAAAAGTATTGTGCCCACAGACAAGCAAAAAACAAAGAACACAAAGTCCGCCTGCTCAGACATAGGCAAATTAAAAAAAAAAAAAGCGGGGATGAAACAAACAAATCTACAATCAATAAATGAGAAAAATAACTACTGAATGCCCCGAAGACAGCAGACAATATCAAAACATTTACAAAAACAGGACAGGATGGTTCCAGTAGGCGTCCAATAAAACACCAGACGACTCCTCTGTGGAAGAAAATGCACTAGAACTACCTGAGAGGGAATTCAAATCTCTAATACTCAGAATTCTCCAAGAACTGAGGCAAAAAGCTGACAAACGTGAGGAAAAAGAAAACAAATTCATGGAAAATACAGACAAAAAATTGGAGAAATTCAGGAAAATAATGCAGGAACAAAATGCCAAAATAAATTCACAACTAGTAATTATACAAAGACAACAATTAGAAATCCAAAAGATAAACAACAAGATTTCAGAAATGGACAGTGCCATAGAAGTGCTGAGAAGCAGATCTGAAACGGTGGAAGACAGGATCAGTGGAATTGAAAACACACACTTGGATACATCTCTGTTTCAGGAAAACTCAGAAAAAAGAACAAAGAAAAATGAAGAGACCCTGAGAGTTATGTGGGATAAAATCAAAAGCAAAAATTGGCGAGTGATTGGAATTCCAGAACAGGGGTAGAAAACAGAAAACACAGAGAGGATCAATGAAGAACTGCTGATAGAAAACGTCCCCAATATCATGAAAGATGAAAAGCTGGCCATCCAAGAAGCTCAACGAACCCCATATAGGAAAGACCCCAAAAGAAATCACCAAGGCATATCATAATCACACTCGCCAAAACCAAAGACAAACAAAGAATCCTGAGAGCAGCTCGTGAAAAACAAGAAGTCACATACATAGGAGAAAAAATAAGACTAAGCTCGGATTATTCGGCAGAAACCATGCAGGCAAGAGGCAATGGGATGACATATATAAAATCTTGAAAGATAAAAACTGCCAGCCAAGAATAATATATCCTGCAAAACTCTCGTTCAAATTTGATGGTGAAATTAGGTCATTTCCAGATAAACAGAAATTAAGGAAATATGTAAAAGTCAAACCAAACTTACAAGAATTATTACAGGGAGTTCTTCGATCTGAGGACAAACACCCTCAGCTCTCAGGGAGAGTCTTGGATGCAGGATCGTACCAGCCACAAACCAACCTAGGCAATGAACTCTTGAGAATTATCCAAAACCAAAAGAAATGCAACAGGGAATCAGAGCAGTTAATCAGTAAATGACAACAACATCAAAACAATAAAAGAGGGACTAAACGGCATAGGTTTAGAACCTTCTAATGGAGAGGAAGGCAAGTAGATTAAAAGTAATGGTAGACTGCTTAAAACTTAGAAATATAAAGGTAAAATTCATGATAACCACCAACAAAGTTAACAGACATACTCATAAAAAAATGAGAAAAAACATAAAGTCTCAGGAAAAACAAAACCTACAAAAACAAAAGAAAAGAAAAAAAAAACTACAAAAAAAACTGACTCAGCACAAGAGACTAAGAAGAACAAAGAAAACTTCAGCACCACAAAAAACAGCGCTACAAAATGACAGCAACAAACTCACATCTATCAACAATTACACTGAATGTAAATGGACTCAATGCACCCATAAAGAGACGGAGAGTAACAAAATGGACAAGAAAACAGGATCCATCAATATGCTGTCTACAAGCGACACACCTTAAAAACAAAGATGTTAATTTATTAAAAATCAAAGGATGGAAACAAATATATCAAGTTAACAACTACCAAAAAAGAGCAGGAGTGGCAATTCTCATCTAAGATAAAATAGACTTTAAAACAAAATCCACCATAAGAGACAAAGAAGGACACTATATAATGACTAAGGGGATGATCCATCATGAAGACATAACCATAATAAACATCTACGCACCCAATGACAGGGCTCCAAAATACTTAAAACAAACTCTAACAACACTGAAAAGAGACACTGACAGTTCCACAATAATAGTAGGAGACTTCAACAAACCACTCTCAGTAAAGGACAGAACAACTAAGAAGAAACTCACCAAAGATCCAGAAGACCTAAAGGGCACAATCAGCCAACTTGACTTCATAGACATATATAGAACACTCCATCCAACCGCTGCAAAGTACACATTCTTTTCTAATGCACATGGAACGTTCTCCAGAATAGACCACATCTTAGGCCATAGAGCAATCCTCAACAAGATTCAAAACGCTGAGATAATTCAAAGTATCTTCTCTGACCACAATGCCATCAAGGTAGAAATTAACAATAGAAAGAGCAAGGAAAAAAATCAACTACATGGAAACTGAATAATACCCTGCTTACACATCACTGGGTAATAGAAGAAATCAGAGATGGAATCAAAAAATTCCTGGAATCAAATGAGAATGAAAACATATTATACCAAAAACTTTGGGAGACAGCAAAGGCAGTCCTCAGAGGACAATTTATAGCAATAGATGCACGTATCAAAAAAGAAGGGACAAAATCAAAACATTAACTACAGAACTCTAACAAATAGAAAGAACAGCAAAAAAAGCCCACAACCACCAGAAGAAAAGAAAGTAAAGATCAGAGCAGAAATAAATGAAATAGAGAACAGAAAAACAATAGAAAGAATCAACAAAACCAAAAGTTGGTTCTTCAAAAGAATCAACAAAATTGACAAACCACTGGCCAGACTGACAAAAGAAAAACAGGAGAGGACACAAGTAACCCAAATAAGAAATGAAATGGGGGCATTTACAACAGACTCAACTGAAATAAAAAGGATTATAACAGAATATTATGAAAAACTATACTCTTAACAAATTTGAAAACCTAGAGGAAATGGATACATTTCTAGAAACACACGGCCTACCCAAACTACAACAAAGTGATGTTGAAAATCTGAACAGACCCATAACAAGAGAAGAGACTGAAAAGGTAATAAAAAACGCCCAACCAAAAAAAAGCCCTGGCCCAGATGGCTTCACTGGAGAATTCTACAAAACATTTACAGAAGAGCTTGTACCAATACTATTCAAGCTATTTCAAAGCATAGAAGAGGAAGCAACACTTTCAAATTCATTCTATGAAGCCAGCATAATGCTGATAACAAAACCAGGCAAAGACGTCACAAAAAAAGAAAATTACAGACCAATATCGCTCATGAATATAGATACAAAAATTCTGAACAAAATTCTAGTCAATAGAATTCAGCATCATATAAAAAAAATAATACACCACGACCAAGTAGGATTCATACCAGGTATGCAAGGATGGTTCAACATTAGAAAATCAATCAACATAATCTACCACATAAATAAAAAGAAAGAAAAGAATCATATGATCATCTCAATGGATGCAGCAAAGGCATCTGACAAAGTCCAACACCCATTCCTGATAAAAACTCTCAATAAAATAGGTATAGAAGGGAAATGTCTCAACATCATAAAGGGCACCTATGCAAAATCAATGGCCAACATCATTCTTAATGGAGAGAGGCTGAAAACATTCCCCTTGACAACAGGAAAAAGACAAGGATGCCCTTTATCACCACTCCTATTTAATATTGTGCTGGAAGTTCTAGCTAGAGCAATAAGGCAAGAAAAATAAAGGGCATCCAAATTGGTAATGAAGAAGTTAAACTGTCCCTGTTTGCATAAGATATGTTAGTATACATAGAAAACCCTAAAGACTCTACGAGAAATCTACTGGAACTAATAGAAAGATTCAGCAGAGTAGCAGGATACAAGATAAACATTCAAAAATCAGCTGGATTCCTATACACCAATAAGGAGAATGATGAAAAGGGAATCAGGAAAACAGTAGCATTTATATTAGCCCCTAAAAAAAAAAAAATTTATGAATAAATCTAACCAGGGATGTAAAAGATCTATACAAAGAAAATTATAAAACACTACTGCATGAAACCCAAAGGGATCTACATAAATGGAAAAACATACCATGCTCCCAGATAGGCAGACTCAACATTGTGAAAATGACAATTCTACCCAAAGCAATTTACAAATACAACGCAATCCTGATCCAAATACCAACAACATTCTTCAAAGAGATGGAAAAACTAATCATAACTTTATATGGAAAGGGAAGAAGCCCTGAATAAGTAAAGCACTACTGAAGAAGAATAAAGTTGGAGGACTCACACTAACTGACTTCAGAACCTACTATACAGCTACTGTAGTCAAAACAGCCTGGTACTGGTACAACAACAGATACATTGACCAATGGAACAGAATTGAGAACCCAGATGTAAATCCATCCACCTACGGTCACCTGATCTTCAACAAGGGCCCAAAGTCCATCAAATGGGGAAAAGAGAGTCTTTTTAACAAAGGGTGCTGGCAAAACTGGATATCCATCTGCAAAAAAATGAAACAGGACCCATACCTCACACCGTATGCAAAAACTACTTCAAAATAGATCAAAGACAAGAATATAAAGCCTAAAACTATAAAGTTCATAGAAGAAAAAATAGGACCAACACTTCAGACCTTAATACACAGCATTAACAGGATACAAACTTTAACCATCAATGCACAAAACCCAATAGATAAGCTAGATACCTGGGATCTTCTAAAAATCAAACACCTATGCTCTTCAAAAGACTTCACCAAAAGAGTCAAAAGAGAACCTACAGACTGGGAAAAAATTTCTGGACAGTACAAGTCAGACAAAGGTCTAATCTCCATAATCTACAAGAAAATCCAACACCTCTACAACAAAAAGACAAATAATCCTATTCAAAAATGGGCAAAGGAAATGAACAGACACTTCACCAAAGAAGACATTCAAATGGCCAACAGACACATGAGGAAATGCTCACGATCACTAGCCATTAGAGAAATGTAAATTAAAACCACAATGAGATACCATCTCACCCGGACATTACTGGCACAAATCAAAAACACTGGAAATAACAAATGTTGGAGGGGCTGCGGGGAGACTGGAACTCTTATGCACTGCTGATGGGAATGCAAAATGATACAACCATTTTGGAAAATGACATGGTGCCTTCTCAGAAAGCTACAAATAGACATACCATTCGATCCAGCAATTCCACTCCTAGGAATATATCCTAGAGAAATAAGAGTCATCACCCTAACAGACATATGCATACCTATGTTCATGGCAGTATTGTTCACAATAGCAAAACGATGGAAACAACCTAGATGCCCATCAACAGATGAATGGATAAATAAACTATGGTACATATACACAATGGAATACTGTGCAACGAGAAAGAACAACAATGAATCTGTGAAGCATCTCATAACATGGATGAAACTGAAGGACATTATGCTCAGTGAAATAAGTCAATCACAAAAGGACAAATATTGTATGAGACCTCTATTGCAAAACCCCATGAAAAAGTTCACACACAAAATGTAACAATCTTTGTTGGTTACCAAGGATGGGAGGGGTGGGGGGGAAATACTAAATAGGCAATAGGTAAGTGGTATCTTGGGTGAAGGGTGAGACAGTACACAATACAGGGGAAACTAGCACAACTTGTACAAGGAAAGGTCATGGAAGCCCCATAGACACATCCAAACTCCCTGAGGGACTGAATTGCTGGGCGGAGGGCTGTGGGGACCATGGTATCGGGGAACATCTAGCTCAATTGGTATAACACAGCTTATAAAGACAATGCTCTATATTCTATTCTGGTGAGTAGTGTCTAGGGTCTTAAAAGCCTGTGAGCGGCCATCTAAGATACTCCAATGGTCTCATCCCTTCTGGAGCAAGGGAGAATGAAGAGAACAGGATACAAGGAAAAGATTAGTCTGAAGGACTAATTGTCCACAGCTACCAAGTCCTCCACCAGACTGAGTCCAGTACAGCTAGATGGTGCCCAGCTACCACCACTGACTGCTCTGACCAGGATCACAACAGAGGGTTCTGGACAGAGCAGGAGACGGATGTAGAACATAACTCTAACTCACAAAAAAAAAGACCAGATTTACTGGCCTAAAGGAGACTGGAGAAACTCTGAGAGTATGGCCCCCAGACACCCTTTTAGCTCAGTGGTGAAGTTTTCTTTGAGGTTCACCGTTCAGCCTGGGAGTGGACAGCCCGGTAAAACCAAATGAGACAATGAGGTACAGTAGTCGAGTGACAAGGGCCAGAAGGCAGAAGGGGACAAGGATCTGGAGATAGGGAACCCAAGGTTGAGTAAGGATACTGTTGATGTGTTGTGAGTTCGTTAACCATTGTCATAGGGCAACATTTGTAGTAACCGTTAAATGAGAAACTATTTTGTTCTGTAAGCCTTCATCTTAAGTGAGAATAACAGCACAACTGGAAGAGCGTAGTCAATGTCATTGAACTGTGCATGTAGAAATTTTTGAAATGGTATAACTTTGGCTATGTGTATTTTCACCCAAAAAACCAGTTGAGATGTTAGAGGGTTGACATGTTGTTGGGTTGTTGTTAACCAATGTCATAAAACAATATGTGTACTACGGTTTCATGAGAAACTATTTGTTCTGTAAGCCTTCACAATTAAAAAAAAAAAAGATCCTCAACAAAATTCTAGCCAATTGAATTAAACAACATATCAAAAAAATAATTCACTGTGATCAAGTGAGATTCATACCAGGTATGCAGGGATGGTTCAACATTAGAAAAACAATCAATGTAATCCATCACATAAATAAAACAAAAGACAAGAACCACATGATCTTATCAATTGATGTAGAAAAGGCATCTGACAAAGTTCAATACCCGTTTATGATAAAAACTCTACACAAAATAGGAATAGAAGGGAAATTCCTCAACAGAATAAGGGGCATTTATACAAAGCCAACAGCCAACATCATCCTAAATGGAGAGAGTCTGAAAGCATTCCCCTTGAGAACAGGAACCAGACAAGGATGCCCTTTATCACCACTCTTATTCAACATTGTGCTGGAGGTCCTAAACAGAGCAATTAGCTACAAACAGAAATAAAGCGTATCCAGATTGGTAGGGAAGAAGCAAAAGTATCTCTATTTGCAGATGATACGACCTTATACACAGAAAACCCCGAAGAATCCACAAGAAAACTACTGGAACTAATAGAAGAATTCACCAAAGTATCAGGATACAAGATAAACACATAAAAATCAGTTGGCCTCCTGTACCCCAACAAAGGAACTTTGAAGAGGAAACCACCAAATCAATACCATTTACAATAGCCCCCATGAAGATAAAATACTTAGGAATAAATCTAACCAGAGATGTAAAAGACCTAAACAAAGACAACTAAAAGACACTACTGCAAGATACCAGAAGAGACCTACATAAGTGGAAAAACATACCTTGCTCATGGATAGGAAGACTGAACACTGTGAAAATGTCAATTCTACCCAAAGTGATCTGCAAATACAATGCAATGCCGATACAAATTCCAACAGCATTTTTTAATGAGATGCAGAAAAAAATCACCAACTTCATACAGAAAGGCAAGAGGCCCCGGATAAGTAAAGCCATTACTGAAGAAGAACAAAGTGGGAGGCCTCACACTACCTGATTTTACAGCTTATTATACCACCACGGTAGTCAAAACAGCCTGGTATTGGTACAACAGATACATAGACCAATAGAACAGGTTGAGAATCCAGACATAAGTTCATCCACCTATGAGCAGCTGATATTTGACAAAGGCCCAAAGTCCATTAATTGGGGAAAAGACAGTCTCTTTAACAAATGGTGCTGGCATAACTGGATATCCATCTGCAAAAATCTGAAACAAGACCCATACCTCACACCATGCACAAACACTAAGTCAAAATGGATCAAAGACCTAAATACAAAATCTAAAATGATAAAAATCATGGAAGAAAAAATAGGGACAATGCTATGAGCCCTAATACATGGCATACACATAATACAAAACATTACTAATGTACAAACACCAGAAGAGAAACTAGATAACTGGGAGCTCCTAAAAATCAAACACTTAGCTCATCAAAAGACTTCACCAAAAGAGTAAAAAGACAACCTACAGACTGGGAAAAAAAAATTGGCTATGACAAATCTGATCAGTGTCTAATCTCTAAAATCTACAAGATACTGCAAAACCTCAACAACCAAAAGACAAATAACCCAGTTAAAACATGGGCAAAGGATATGAACAGGCACTTCGCCAAAGACGACATTCAGGCAGGTAACAGATATATAAGGAAATGTTCACAATCATTAGCCATTAGAGAAATGCAAATCAAAACTACAGTGAAATACAATCTCACCCCAACAACGCTAGCATTAATCCAAAAAACACAAAATAATAAATGCTGGAGAGGTTGTGGAGAGACCGGAACACACTTATACACTGCTGGTGGGAATGTAAAACAGTACAACCACTTTGGAAATTGATTTGGCGCTTCCTTAAAAAGCTAGAAATAGAAGTACCATATGATCCAGCAATCTCACTCCTTGGAATATATCCTAGAGAAGTAACAGCTGTCACACGAATAGATACATGCACACCCATGTTCACTGCAGCACTGTTCACAATAGCAAAAAGATGGAAACAACCTAGGTACCCATCAACAGACGAATGGCTAAACAAATTCTGGTACATTCCCGCAATGGAATACTATACAATGATAAAGAACAACAATGAATCTGTAAAACATCTCATAATATGGATGAATCTGGAGGGCATTATGCTAAGTGAAATTCGTCTCAACAAGGACAAATATTGTATGAGACCACTATTATAAGAACTCAAGAACTTTAAACACAGAAGAAAATATTCTTTGATGGTTACAAGGATGGGGAGGGAGGGAGAGGGGCATTCACTAACTAGACAGTAGATAAGAATTATCTTAGGTGAAGGGAAGGCCAACACACAATACAGGGGAAGTCAGCACAACTGGACTAAACCAAAAGCTAAGAAGTTTCCTGAATACAACCAAACACTTCGAGGGACAGAGCAGCAGGGGCAGGAGTCTGGGAACCATGGTTTCGGGGGACATCTAGGTCAACAGGCATAACAAAGTTTATTAAGAAAATGTTCTGCATCCTACTTTGGTGAGTGCCATCTGGGGTCTTAAGAGCTAGCGAGCGGCCATCTAAGGTGCATCAATTGGTCCCAACCCACCTGGAGCAAGGAGAATGAAGAACACTAAAGACACAAGGAAAATACTAGCCCAAGATACAGAAAGGGCCACATAAACCAGAGACTCCATCAGCCTGAGACCAGAAGAATTAGATGGCACCCAGCTACCACCAATGACCACCCTGACAGGGAATACAAGAGTCCCTGATGGAGCAGGAGAAAAGTGGGGTGCAGAACTCAATTTCTAGTAAAACGACCAGACTTAATGGTTTGAGACTGGAAGGACCCCTGAAGACATGGCCCCCAGACTCTCTGTTAGCCCAGAACTGAAAGCATTCCCGAAGCCAACTCTTCAGACATACATTAGACTGGATTATGTGCCTCTTAGCTCAAGTAGATATATGAGACTAAATGAGTAGCTCCTGTCCGGAGGCGAGATGAGAAGGCAAAAAGGGACAGGAGCTAGTTGAATGGACACGGGAAATCTGGGGTGGAAAGGAGGAGTGTGGTGTCACATTATAGGGAGAGCAACTAGCATCACGTAACAATGTGTGTATAAATTTTCGTATGAGAAACTAACTTGAACTGTAAACTTTCACTTAAAGCACAATTAAAAAAAAAAAGAGCCAAATCTTCAAACTTTTATGAAATGGTGAGGACCATCTAGCTATTGTATCTCATCATTCCAACAGTGAAACATTCTACTTAAGCTAACCTTCAACAGCATTAATTATAAATTATGTGTCTACTTTCATCATTCTCCTCCTGTTGGCCTTATGACTTAATTTGTTCCATGTTATACAGACACCTGGCGGCACAGTGGTTAACAGTTCAGCTGCTAACCTAAAGGTCAGCAGTTCAAATCCACCAGCCACTCCTTGGAAACCAAATGGGGCAGTTCTACTCTGTCCTTTAGGGTCGCTATGAGTCAGAATCAATGTGACGATGAGTTTTTTTTTAAAATAATTTAATAACATTTCTTCATATCTACTCTTAAACCAACATTAAAAATAGTTTTATTTCTAATATATTTATAAGTTATGTGATCCAAATCTTTTCTCCTAGCCTCTGCCTTGACTAGATTTCCTTCTTTCACTGAAACCAGGGTAAACAGAGTCAAGCCTAGTCCCAGTAGAGATATGAGGCCAAGGGCAAATCATCCAATGGACTCTTCCTATTCCTGACATGCTTATATAGTTAAACCAGGTAAGATAAACGCCAAGCACAAGAGAGAAAAAGTCATAGAAATGGGGAAAATAGTTACATCCTGAAGTACGTGTAGAAGGGAGGAGGGCAGACCCCCAGTTTGCCATGAAGATGTGGTAGGAATGAGGATAAGGTGACGGGTGACATGTTGGCTAGACTGTACACTTCTTGAGGGCGAGGGCCATATCTTATCATCTTTATATCCCCATGATCCATTACAGTGCATGCCCCAGTGTAGGTGCTCAACAGATGTTTGTTGAATAAGTCAGAGGCATGTCTGGCTCAAGTCTTTTTTAGTATCTACTGGGGACACCCTCTACCAAAAGTCTCTCTTCCTGTCTCCCCACATCACTTCCCAGTTCCAATAATCTCATGCAGTGATGGTCATATACCTCATAGGAGATATATGTACACGTTTAGATCAGTTCTATCAGAGTGTAGTTTGAGCAGCCTTACCCGAAGAGCATGTTTGCTGGCACAATACCCAGTGGCAAGAGGCATAGACATGATACCCATGAGGCTGTTGACGATAACAATCTTCCCTTGCTTCCTCTCAATCATGTGAGGCAGAACACACTTTGTCAAGGACACCGTCCCTAGGTAGTTAAGGTCTATTAGCTCCTTGTAGACATCCAGGCTGGTGTCCACAAACAAAGAGCGCTGAGATCGTCCACCATTGTTGACCAGAATGTCAATCTAGTTAAATAAAATTAGAAAAGGGACACTTTCGGTATAACTTGAAGAATCAACAGAACAATGTTGTAGTTCTAGAAGTGAGCAATTTAAACAAAACAAATTAAAGAGAAAAAAAAGAATAAAATTAACTACGGAATTAAATTCCCATTTTAAGTGACTTTATGAAAGGTTATGAACATCATAAACATCAAAGCAACAGTGAACTTTTAGCTTCCTTTGTTCTACATGGAGAAATTAGTATTTGTTAGGGTATGAAAAGTACCCTAAAGCCAACAACTCACAGAGATTAAGAGACGCAACTCATGGAGCAGCTGTCACTGCATGGATCCTGTCTACCTAAAGCCCCTTTAATGATAGCATCACAGATGGGAATCTCATGCAGCTACTTCAAAGCACGATCATATCAATCCAAATGCTACTTACTTTACCAAACTCCTGGAGAACAACTTTGGTAGCTGCTTCATGGGAACTTGTGTTGGTGAGGTCAAGGGGCAAAACGAGTATATCTTTTCCTTTCAAACTGCCATTCTCTAAACAAAGATACTTAAAAATTAATGTGGAAGTCATGCCATCATTCAATCATGCTCCTTGCTACTTGTATTATTTAACAAGAATTGGCAACTAACTCTGATTTCTGGGTGACCCTGAGGACTTCTCTCAGTGATGAAAAAGAGGACTGGTGGTACTATGGCAACACCTTATCAGACAAAAAGCTGACTGGGTTCACAGAAAGTGGAATGGCTCACTTCAACTTTAAAATGTAGTCTAACCTTGAAACAGACTGTAGAAATCAAGCTTATACTACAAGCTAAAAAGAGTGAACATTTTAGAACAATTTATTTAGAAGTACAGAAGTACATTTTGTTTAGTGATCAACTCACAAAGATCAGTTGCTCTTTTACACACATTCTTTTTTAATTATGTTTAAAATCAGTAAGACACTCAGAGTCTGACAGCTAAATGACATATACAAGCTTCTCTCCAGAGGTTAAAATTCCAGGAGGCAAACAAAGATGTGATGGTGAAGGTTGTGTGTCAGCTTGGCTGGGCCATGGTTCTCAGTGGTCTGGCAGTTATGATGTTTGGCAGCTATGTAATGATGTAATCACCTCTATGATGAGATCTGCTATGAGCAGCCAATCAGTTGAAAGGGAGTTTCCTTGGGGGTGTGGCCTGCATCCAATATATGTGGACTTTCTGGCAAAGCTCACAGGCTTTTGCTCATTCTGGATACCACAGCTGGCTCCTCATCTGACCTCTGGATCTTGGGACTTAAGCTAGCAGCTTGCCTGCCAATCTTGGGATTTGTCAGCCTTCGCAGCCTGTAAGCCAGCAGCCTGCCATCTTACCTGCCAATCTTGGGATTTGTCGGCCTCTGCAGCCTGTGAGCCAGAGGCTTGCTGTCTGACCTGCCAATCTTCGGTTTGCCAGCCCATACAGCTACATGAGTGAGGAGAAGCCTCCAGCCTGACCCATGGACTTGGGACTGTTGAGCTTCTATGACAGCATAAGCCATTTCTCTCTCTCTCTCTGTATATATATATATGTATATAAACCCAAAAACCCATTGCTACCGAGTTGATTCCAACTCAGAGTGACCCTATAGGACAGAGTAGAACTGCCCCATAGAATTTCCAAGGAGCGCCTGGTGTATTCAAACTGCCAACCTTTTGGTTAGCAGATATAGCCCTTAACCACACCACCAGGGTTTTTACACACACACACACACACACACACACACACACACACACACACACACACACACACACACACACACACACACACACACACACACACACACACACACACACACACACACACACACACACACACACACACACACACACACACACACACACACACACACACACACACACACTCTCTTCAGTGATTTTGCTTCTCTAGAGAACCCAGCCTAAGACTGGCCCTTTTTTATTTCTGTTCGTCAAAAGAACAATTGAAACTAATTTTCTTGGCCTCCAACCTTGAAATAACGAAGTAATGCCAATAAGAAAAACAAAGAAAGTAGAGAAAAAAATAAGAGGTATAAAGGCTTTATGGGCAAATGAGTAGACTGACAAACATCAAATGTATTAAAAGAAATGAAAATGTTCGCACCAGTGAGCTGACAGATAAAAGGAAAACAATCAGCTTCATTCTAGCTAAGAGATGCCGACATGGTTCATCTATTCTGTCAGTGTGGGACTTACAAGTCACAGTAGTGCAGGAGCAACTACCGTAAGAAGTGGCCCAGTACAATGACACAAGAAGCCTTTGAAAGCAGTATCGTGAAAGAGGCCTTGTGGCCTTGCTGAGTGATAACCATCTTGGGGTGGTTAGCTCAATCAGCAAAGTTAAAGATTTTACAAGCATGACAGGTAGGTAGATGACTAAAACCGGTCCGCTGAAAAATTCAAAATTATCTCAGTTAGGTATTAAATCTCCCATAACAAATAACTATATTATTTGAGGCTGCTTTCAATGTGAACATAACTACACTTAACACAAACAAGCAAAAATACTAACACTGTTGCCCTATATATGAAAATGAAAGCTATTACTCAAGTTGCATTTTCTTATATCTAATTCCATTCCTGCTCTTTTCTCCTTTATAACAATAAAATCCTACATTGTTCCATGTGACTTTAATACTTGACATTTTAGCAAAATTAGTAAGGATCCTTTCTAACTAAATTTTATGGTTACATACATACATACCATTTATAAGAACCAGACTGTTCTTTCTCTCAGACAAGAACGTAAGTCACCTGGCCACTAAGAATCCACCAGCATTTGAGAGAACTGGTGGTCACTCCCCAATGCCAAGAGTCAATGCAACAAGACAGAAAGGCGGCACAAAAAGAGAAGAAACAGGGAAGGGCAGCTAGTTGAGAGATAGCAAAAGAAAGAGGTTTAGGTCAAAGCACTTGTAAGGTTAGGAGCTAGAGAGTTCTGCCCAGGAAAATCCTACTCTTACCCCTAATATTGGCAAAACTGTATTTGAGTTTGGATTCTGGTTACCTAGGATTTACTTCTAAGAAGCACTGAGTGTTGTTTTAGATTTACTTACCAAGGCATTTTCTTTTCACCCTTTCCAGCTCTTCCACTCTTCTGGCTGATAGCACCAGAGAAACTCCTAGTTTAGACAGCTGGTAAGCCAGCTCCTCACCAATTCCACTTGATGCTCCAGTCACCCATACCACCATATCAGTCAGCTCCCATTCTATGGAGAAAGGAGTGGGGATTGAGGTGAGAAAATATATTATGGACTATACCTATAAATTAAAGATGAGGGGAGCTTTAAAAAAAACACCATTAGACATGAAGACATAATATCTCGAGCTTAAACGTTTAAATATCCTACGGAAATCTCCTAATAAAAAAGAGTAGGAACACAAACACATTTCTAACAGTTATCAGTACATTATCTTTTATATCTAGACTCTTGGCCTTTAATGTCTACCAACCAGCAGCCAACAGCAGCAGTTCTGCCTTCTGGAATCAGAAAGAATAAACCAAGCCTGTCTTCCCATGACAACCCCTCATATATCTGAAGACAGCTGTGAAGTCCTCCCTAAATCCTCTCATCTCTTACTTCCCTGAAGCTAAATAAACACCTCCAATTTCTGCTACCTTCCCTCACATGACATGGCATCAGGTTTCCTCACTATTCTGCTCACACCCTCTGCACAAGCTCTAGTTGGTCAGTGTTCCTAATGAAGGGAACTGGCCAAAGTAGGAGCCAGGATTCTGTGGACTCGGACAATGCAGAGGAGGGTGAGATGACTAAATCGCTTCCTTTGTCCCCCAGAAGGTAGGCTCTGTGAGGGTCTGGACTGTGGCTTGCTCAGTCACTGCTGTGTGTCTCCAGTGCCCAGCACATACAAGCAAGTGTTCAGGAGACATCTGTTGTTTGCAGTTGTTGCTTCAGACACTAAATGTCAACAAACGCAGCCCAAGCTTGCCTAGTCTTTTCTGGCAGCCACTTCACAGTTGACTCATACTGAGGTTACTGTCAACAAAACCCAAACTCTCCTCACATGTGCTGCTGTTGAGACTGTTTTCTTACCCTGGACTTGTGCCTTAATCTTAATATACTTTCTGGATCTAAGTGTAATATCTAAAATTAAACAAACAAACAAAAAGAAAACAAACCCGTTGCCGCTGAGTCAATTCCAACTCAGTGACCCTATCGGACAGAGTAGAACTGCCCCATAGTTTCCAAGGAGTGCCTGGTAGATGTGAACTGCCAACCTTTTCGTTAGCAGCCATAGCTCTTAGCCACTACACAACCAGGTTTCCATCTAAAATTAGTCACCCTTAAATTTCAACATGTGAAATATATGCTTAGAAATGCAGAGGATTTCTCTAGAAAGATACTCAAAACCAAACCAAACCCGATGCCATTGAATCCATTCTGACTCATGGCAACCCATGTGTTACAGAGCAGAACTGCTCCATAGGGTTTTATCGCCAGGCCTTTCTTCTGAGGTGCCACTGGGTGGGTTCGAACCGCCAACCTTGAGGTTAGCAGCTGACTGCAAACCACTTGTGCCACCCAGGGACCTAGAAGGACAGGATACACAAGAGGCAGGAAATGGTAATTACCTCCAGAAAGACATACTGGGTAACTGGGAAACAAGGGTCAAAAAAGCTTTACTTGTCACTGTATATCCTTTTGTACTTTTAAAATTTCATATTTTTGAAATATATTTTATATTATGTGAGTGTTATCTATTTTTTTAGGTGACAAAAAAAGTATAAACTTACAAAGAAGTCAAGGAATTTTTTTTTCTACGTTTATAAAGTCGGCCCATCTTTCCAGCCTACCTCCAGGTTCACTTAACCTTTTTTTCATCATTGCCCCCTTGCGCACAAGGAGTCTTTTTCAGATATTTTTGTCCTACTCACTCACTCATGAAATTTTAATACCACAGACATACTGTATATGTTTATGTACTATACATATATCTATGCATTAAAGGAGTATGTATTAAGCTAAAAGTTAAAATTTAAAAGCTACTAACATTTAACTTTCTATCTGTATCTTCTGAGTAACTTACTTACTTACCACAGTGGTTAAGAGCTTGGCTGTTAACCAAAAGGTTGGCAGTTTGAATCCACCAGCTGCTCCTTGGAAACCTTATGGGGCAGTTCTACTCTGTCCCGTAGGGTTGCTGAGTTGCAATAGGCTCAACAGCAACGGGCTTGGTTTTTTTTGTTTTTTGTTTTTTAACAATAATAGCAATGTAATCAAATTTAAAAAAGAATCTGCAAATTCTTATTTTTCTGGCAAAATCAGCGGCACGGTAGTCATTTAGATATTGTCAACATTTTTCCTTCTCAGTACTTGACATAATTAATGATGGTTGAATAACTTTGGTAGAATTAAATAATAAAATATAAACTATTTTTACTTAATTCTCAAAGTCCAAGTTAACACTAAAGCACTGAAGTTCAAACATAAACGACATCCGCAAGGTAGCCAATGGCAGCCAAGAGGCACCCCCAGTCCACCTCTAGAGCTGACTTCCAGGTGGAGCAACTGATGGGAAGTCCACCAGCCATGGTCATCTAACTGCCACCGTTTGGTAGCACTAATCTTGCATACATTTTATGTATCTTCCATGAACTCGTTGATGTCAATGCTGCTCATGTATATGATACCCCGAAGAGAAATGAAATGAAATACTAAGAAATAAAGATTTTGTCAGGTAGGGTTGAACTTTGGAGGGACACAAATCAGAGTAATATCTAAGACTTTTCTGGTCCTGAAGGACCAATTTTCACTTTCTTGGGAGCAACATACACCACTGTACCCATCAGCCCCACCAACCCCACCTCCACAACACTTGCAGAAGGCATCCATCATCTGAGCTACTAGCTAGCACTTCTAGCAAACCTCATCATATGCTCTGGGTATTTTCGTACAAAACCCTTGGTCCAGGAAAAACCATTCCCCTCCCCATCTCTCCCCCTCTTCCAGCCCCTATGGATCCAAAGCCTGGCTTGGGCAGGTCACTTAATTTCTCTGAGCATCTGTTTCCTTACCCAGAAAATAGGCTAATTATGCCTACTTTGTAAAGGTTGTTGTAAAGGTCAGAGGTCATGAGTGTACAGAGCACATTGCCTAACACACACAATGTGTTCAGTATTAAGTAAGGCACAGATAAAAATGGAATAGGCAAAATACCCCTTGGTATGCCAATAATGATTTTGTTCTGGGCAAAGTTCTAATTCTGTTTTTTCTGTTATACTTTTATTCCAATGTGTAGGTAGGTGGGTGACTCCGGAGTCTCAGATTTTGTTTCAAAACTCCAGGAGAGTAAGAAGTGGAGGATAAACAACTTCCGGAAGTGGAAAAACCGAGCCCTCCAGCCCTCACAAAGGAGGCTCTCTTACAAACACGCAGGGGGAACTCGCATTGTTTCTGAAAGTACCGTCCTCTGGCACCAGCGCTCTCTCAGTTTGGCAACGCCTGGAGAGGTTTCCTAGACTGGAAGGCAAGTTCATGCCATCTTCCGACAAGGAGAGAAGACAAAGGGCAGAAGGCCTCCTTAGCCCCGGCCTCTTCCTCCCCCACCCGCAGCCCCTGGAAAAGGCGCAGCGGCCCCTCTTGGAGCTCCAGGCAATCCGGAGCCAGAGAGGATCCGGCGCGCCCCGGCCGCTCGGAGCCTGGCCTCCGGTTCCGGAGAGGTCGCGGCGGGGGCCTCACCTGGGCGTCTTCCCTGCCACTCCGCCCACATGAGGGTCAGGTCGCCGTCCGCCCGCAGGAAGCGCAGCAGCTGCACCACGAGCAGAAGCAGCGCGCACAACGCAAGCAGGAACCCCCAGCTCATCGCGGCCGCACTCCCGCAGATCTTCCACAGGTAGACTGGCTGAGCCCGAGCCGCGCAGTTGCGCGTAAGGATCACAGCCTCGCGTCGAATAGCGCCTTCCGGGCTCCGCCCAGCGTGCTGGCAGGAAGAGGGGCTGCTCTAGCGCGTCCGGATCCTCCCCAGAGGCACACGGGGCAGCATTTCGCTGGGGGGAAGTACGCGCGCGAGGCTGAACGCGGGCAATTGCTTGAAGGGTTGCCAATAGGCACAAAGGACATGCATGGCTTTATTAACTATACATTGGGAGCCCTGGTGGCGCAGTGGTTATGAGCTTGGCTGCTGACCAAAGGTCGACAGTTCGAATCCGTTAGCCGCTCCTTGGAAACCCTTTGGGTTGGAATCGACTTGATGGCAACAGATTACTGTTGACAGACAGTACCACGGGATTTGTAAAGGCAAGAATGATATGTGCTTGTTGTGAGGGCAAATATTTAATGTTTTCAAGGCTCAGGTTGTGTCTGCAAACCAAAAATCAAAACCAAACCAAGGGGAACCCAAACATTCCAATCTTTGAAGGAGGCCTTCTTCTTCGCTTTGCCCTTCTTCTCTTTGCCTTCTTATCTTTTTCTCTTTTTTTAGCTAGATGAACTGAACAAGCCATTAGATTGCCCCCCCCCCCCCCCATCGAATTAACTCAATCCCTGAGTTGAGTTGGCCTCTGTCAACTAAAGTTTGGAAACCAAATAACACTTGACCATTGATGGAGGAGGAAGTGTTGCTCCAGCCATGGTTGTAGGTGAATTGCAGGGGTAGGAGGGCAGGCTGGGGAGCTGCACTCATCCAGGTTGGAGTGAGTAGCTTTGCCTTGCCCTTTGCAACCTTGAGTAAATTGTGTCTTTATCTGTACCCCTTTTGGTACCCATAAACAATATGTTGTTGTTGTTGTTAGATGCCTTCCAGTTGGTCAGACTCATAGCGACCCTGAGTATAAACAGAACAAAAGGTTCCTGGGTTCTGTGCCATCTTCACAATAGTAGGTATGTTTGAGCCCATTGTTGCAGCCGCTGTGTCAATCCAACTCATTGGGGGTCTTCCTCTTTTTTGCTGACCCTCCACTTTACCAAGCATGATGTCCTTCTTCAGAGTTTGGTCCTTCCTGATAACATGTCCAAAGTATGTGAGATGTAGGCTTGCCATACTCACCTCTAAGGAGCATTCTGCCTGTACTTCTTCCAAGACAGATTTGTTCATTCTTTTGGCAGTCTGTGGTATATTCAATATTCTTTACCAACACCATTATTCAAATGCATCAATTCTTCTTTGGTGTTCCTTTTTTCGTTGTCCAGTTTTCGCATTCGTATGAGGCCATTGAAAAGACCATGGCATGGGTTGGGTGCACCTTAGTCATCAAAGTGACATTTATAAGCGATGTGGGGAACTTTAAATGAAAAACACCTATGAAATGCTCAGGGCCTGGTACACAGTAATTGTATTTATTCTTTTGTAATGATTTTTTAACCATTATTATGAATTATTGTTTATTGTTTCCATTGTAACTGTCATTTCTTTACTAGAAGCAGGAATTTCTGAGGTTGAATTTCTCATGAGTGAGTAGAACAAATGAAGGTAAGTTTGTACTGCAAAGATGTTAGTTATAATTAAATTGCCTATAGATTATAGTAACTGGTTCTTTAAACATATCATTGAATTCCAAAAAGACTTTTGCCTCTATTCATGTAAAATGAAATTTCTAATGTTGCTGAAGTTTGTATATTAATTTGTTTTCCTTTTCCAGTGTAAAACTGCTGGTGAGGTGAAATGACTGGTTTTATTATAGCTTGTAAATTAATAAACAGGATATTTAATTCTGTGCATAAGTTTACAACAAGTATGTACACTGGAATGATGGAGACAGTCATATTGGAAAATCATCACAAAGAAATGCAATGATATATTTTTGAGACTTCGATGTGACATCATTCCTCTGTAATTTGTCCTTCCCAGCATGGTAGACCATATGATTGTCTGATTGAGAATGGCCTATACCGGTTCATTTCAACTCACTAATGCCTAGGATATTGATCTTTACGCATTCCATTTCATTGTTTACAACTTCCAATTTTCCTAGATTCATACTTCATACATTCCACGTTCTTGTTATTAATGGATTGTTTTAGACTGGGTTCTCTAGAGAAGCAAAACCAGTAAAGCATATTGTCTTAGTTATCTAGTGCTACTATAACAGAAATATCACAAGTGGCTGCCTTCAACAAAGAGAAATTTATCCTCTCACAGTCTAGTAGGCTACAAGTCCGAATTCAGGGCATCACCTCCAGGGGAAGGCTTTCTCTTCTCTGTCGGCTCTGGTGGAAGATCCTTGTCATTAGTCTTCCCCTGGTCTAGGAGCTTTTCAGTGCAGGGACCCCAGGTCCAAAGGATGTAAGCTCCTGGCTCTGCTTTCTTGGTGGTATGAGGTCCCACTGTCTCTCTGCTTGCTTCTCTCTGTTATATCTTCGAAGAGATTGGCTGTAGACAAAAATCTAATCTTGTAGATCTCATCACCATAACTGCTGCTAATCCATCTCATTAACATCATAGTGATAGGATTTACAACACATAGGAAAATCACATCAGATGACAAAATGGTGGACAATCACACAATACTGGGAATCATGGCCAAGTCAAATTGATACACATTTTTATTGGGGGACACAGTTCAATCCATCAAACACACACACACACACACATGGAGCGCTGGTGGTGTAATGGTTAAGAATTTGGCTGCTAACTAAAAGGTCAGCAGTTTGAATCCACCAGCTTCTCCTTGTAAACCCTATGGGGCAGTTCTACTCTGTCCCCTCGGATTGTTATGAGTTGGAATCACCTTGACAGCAACGGGGATATATATATGAAGAGAGAGAAATTTGTATCGAGGAAATGGCTAGCACATTTGCAGAGGCTGGGAAGTCCCAAGTCCGTTCATCAGGCATCAGGCTGGAGGCTTCTGCTGACTCACTTTGCTGCAGAGGCTGACAAATCCAAGATCAGCTGGTAAGGCAGCAGTCTGCTGGCTCAAGTCCCAAGAACCAGAGGTTACTTGATGACAAGCCAAATGTAGGATCCAGAGCAGAGCAAAAACCAGCGAGTTTTTCCAGAAAGTCTATATATACTGGATGCAGGCTACGCCCCCAAGGAAACTTCCTTTCAACTGACTGGCTGCTCATAGCAGATCTCATCATGGAGGAAATTACATTATATCAGATCTCATTATGGTGATGATTACATCATTCTATAGCTGCCAAACTACATCATACTGCCAAACCACTGAGAATATTGATTCCTGGACCCAGGAATCCTGGCTATGGGAGAAACAGCATCATATGTTGGATGCTGGTTTAGAGCATATACAGCCTTCTAGAGAATACTGCCCCAGCCATACAAGGTATTGCCACCTAGATGGTGCTGTAATTGTGTATTTAGAAGGCCATTCCATCATTTTATCAAGCCAGCTGCTTCAAGATGATGGGGAACATGGTAAGAGTAGTGAATTCCATTATCACGGGCCCATTGCAGCACTTCATTGTCTGTGAAGTGAGTCCCTTGATCTGAGGCGATGCTGTGTAGGATACTGTGATGGTGGATAAAGCATTCTGTTAAGTCCACAGATGGTAGCTTTGGCAGAAGCATTGCGTGCAGGGGAAGGCAAATCTGTATCCAGTAAGAACCATGATGGAAGGGGTCCAGTGTAATCAACCTGCCACTAGGTTGCTGGATGATCACCTCGAAGGATGGTGCCATACAGGCACTCAGTGTTGGTCTCTGCTGCTGGCAGTTTAGGCACTCAGCAGTGGCTGTGGCCAAATTGACCTGGGTGAGTGGAAGTCCATGTTGCTGGGCCCATGCATAACCTCCATCCCTGCCACCATGGCTACTTTGTTCATGAGCCCATTGGGCAATGACGGGAGTGGCTAGGGGAAGAGGATGACTGGTTTCCACAGAACGCATCATCCTATCCACTTGGTTGTTAAAATCCTCCTCTGCTAAGGTCGCCCTTTGGTGAGCATTCACAGGAGACATGAATATCTTCACTTCTTTGGTCCATTCAGAGAAGTCTGTCCACATACCTCTTCTCCATACCTCCTTGTCCCCAATTTTCCAATCATATTCCTTCCAAGTCCCTGACTATCCAGCCAAATCATTGGTCACAGTCCATGAATCAGTATACAGTTGCACATCTGGCCATTTCTCCTTCCAAGCAAAATGAACGGCCAGGTGCATTGCTCGAAGTTCTGCCCATTGGGAGGATTTCCCTTCACCACTGTTCTTCAGGGAGGTCCTGGAAAGGGGATGTAGTGCTGCTGCTCTCCACTTTTGGGTGGTGCCTGCATATAGCGCAGAACTATCTGTAAACCAGGCACATGTTTTCTCTTCCTCAGTCAACTGACCATAGGGAACTCCCCATGAGGCCATAGGTGCAGACTGGGAGATGGAAGGTAATGTGATGAGGGTGGAGACCACAGGCATTTGCAGCTTACTGTCCTGCTCAGGCCCAGTCTCTTATATACCACTTCCACTTAATGATAGAGTGCTGCTGTGCATGTCCAACTTTATGGTTCTGTGGGTCAGACAACACCTAGTTCATGAAGAGCAACTCAGGTTGCATAGTGACTTGGAAGGGAAAGGTGATCAAGTGGCCCATAGTTAAGTGTTCAGTCTCTACTAAGGCCCAATAACAAGCTGAAAGCTGTTTACCAAAAGGAGAGTATTATCTGCAGAGGATGGCAGAGCTTTGTTCCAAAACACTAAGGGTCCACGCTGTGACTCACCAGTAGGAGCCTGCCAAATACTCCAAACAGCATCTTTATCTACCACTGACACTTCAAGCACCATTGGATCAGTGGATCATATGGCCCAATTGGCAGAGTGGCTTGCACAGCAGACTACACCTGTTGGAGAGCCTTCTCTTATTCTTGGCCTCACTCAAAACTATCAGCTTTTTGAGTCACTTGATAAATAGGCCAAAATAGCTCACTCAAATGAGGGATATGTTGCCTCCAAAATCCAAAGAGGCCGACTAGGCACTGTGTCTCCTTTTTACTTGTGGGAGGGGCCAGATGCAATAACTTATCCTTCACTTTAGAAGGAATATTTTGACATTCCCACACCATTGGACCCCTAAAAATTTCACTGAGGTGGAGGCATTTGAAAGTTTATCAAATTAATTTCCCACCCTCTAGCACAGAAATGTTTTACCAATGAGTCCAGAGTCATTGACACTTCTTCCTTACTAGGTCCAATCAGCATGTCATCAATGTACTGGACCAGTGTGATGTCTTATGGAAGGGAAAGGTGGATCAAGCTCCTTGTGCACTAAATTATGACATAGGGCTGGAGAGTTGATATACCTCTGAGGTTGGACGGTGAAAGTGTAATACTGGCCTTGCCAGCTGAAGGCAAACTGCTTCTGGTGGTCCTTTGAAACAAGTGTAGAGAAAAGGGCATTAACCAGATCAGTAGCTGCATATCAGGCACCAGGAGATGTATTAATTTGCTCAAGCATTGAAACCACATGTGGAACAGCAGCTGCAATCGGAGTCACCACCTGGTTAAGTTTTTGATAATCTACTGTCGTTCTCCAAGATCCATCTGTTTTTTGCACAGGCCAAATAGGTGAGTTGAATGGGGATGTGTTGTGAATTACCACCCACGCATCCTTCAAGTCCTTGATGGTGGTAGTAATCTCTGCAGTCCCTCCAGAAATGTGGTATTGCTTTTGGTTTACTGTTTTCCTAGGTAGGGGAAATTCTAATGGCTTCCAATTGGCTTTTCCTACCATAATAGCCTTTTGTCCACTTGTCAGGGATCCAATGTGGGAGTTCATCCAGTTGCTGAGTATATTCCAATTATGCATTCTGGAACTGGTGAAATCACTACAGAAGGGGTTCAGGGACCCGCTGGACCCACTGTGAAATGAACCTGAGCTAAGAATCCATTAATAACCTGACCTCCATACACCCCCACTCTGACTGGTGGGCCACAGTGACGTTTTGGGTCCCCTGGAATTAGTGTCATTTCAGAACCAGTATCCAGTAATCCTTGAGATGGATTGAAACAGTGGCTGCAACAATGGGCTCAAGCATGACAGTAATTGTGAGGATGGCACAGGACTGGGCAGTGTTTTGTTCTGTTATACAAACGGTTGCTATGAGACTGGAATCGATGGCACCTAACAACAACAACATCCAGTAATCCCTGACAAGTATGATTATTTCCTTTTCCCCAATGAACAGTTACCCTTGTAAAAGGCTATAGATCCCTTTGGAGGAGGCTGAGAGAAAGATTAACAGTATAAATTTTTGGCAGTGTCCTGGAAACCCTGGTGGCATAGTGGTTAAGAGCTACAGCTATTAACCAAAAGGTCAGCAGTTTGAATCCACCAGGTGTTCTTGGAAACCCTACAGGGCAGTTCTACTCTGCCCTATAGGGTTGCTGTGAGTTGGAATCAACTCAACAGCAACGGGTTTTGGTTTTTGGTTTAGTGGGGTCCTTACTAAAGACAATGTAGCCTTCCCTTCATTCAAGGTTTTGTGGGTCTCTAAACTCATTCAAGTCTGGAAGTTGATTGAGGGGCCAAGACTCTCTATTCTGGTGATTTGAGTTAGACTGTCCTTCATTTGACCTAGAATTCTTCTGCTTGTACAGATCAACTAAATATTTAGTAGATTTCCCATCTATTTCACTCCTAGGGACACCATGACTAAGTAGTTAATGCCGTAAGTCTATACAAGTCAGACTATTTTGAGTACTGCTTTGACCCTGCTGTCCATTATGGTAACCCTGCCCACCTTGTCTTTATCAGTTGAGTGCTGCCACTTGGCCCCTACCACTATGAGGTCCAGTCAGCCCCACTGTAATTAGGTGTCTTAATTCAGTTGGTCCAGCTCCCACTGTCAAATCTGACTTACATAAAATAGCAATCACATCATTTTTCAAGGATATTTGGGCTCCCTTCACAAATTTGTTCCTCACTGTTGTGGTAAAAGGTGTGTTCTCTGGGCACTCCATATGTGGGTCTGTGCGTCTAACCTGATAAATCCACTCTAACATGCCAGTTTCCCTAAGGCTTTGGATACCTTCTTCTATAGTTACCAAGGCAGGTCTGGTACTTCAACCTGATTTAGTCTAGGCCACCGTGTAATCCATGCTTCCATGATCCAACCAAATAAACTATTAGATCCTTTCCTAACCTTTCAAGCTGAAACATTGAATGAAGAATCTGTGCTTAGTGGGCCTATATCCATAAACTCAGACTGATTCAACTTTATGTTCCTTGCACCATTATCCCACACCCTTAATAGCCATTCTCACACATATTCCCCAGATTTCTGTTTGTACATATTAGAAAAGTCAAGCAGTTCTTTTGGAGTGTAGCACACTTCCTTCTGGGTCACACTTTGTACTTCACCTTTTGGGGCTTGCTGGTACTTAAGTTTAGTTATATTCTAGTTATAGGTCTAGAAGCAAAAATCAGTGATGGGGATGTGTTTTGAGAACATTCAGCATTGTCTTATAAGGCATCTACCTCAGGCAATGCCCTAGGCAATGACTCAGATGCCTCCCCAGGCAATGATTCATATACCTTCCTAGGTGATGACCCAGATGCTGCCTCAGGCGATATCTCAGACAAAAGCTCTTCAGACACAGCTGGGTTAATCTTATCAGATGGGAGTGGAGGGCTAATTGTTTTAATGGGGAGGGTGGCTTAGCAGACAAAGATGGAATAATCTCTTCAGATGGGAGTGAAGAGGGCTGGTTCTATTGGCAGGAGTGATTCAACAGAATTTAGGGGCTCAGTGTCCCCAGCTTCCTGATTATCTGCCCATATGTCCCCATCCCAAGTTTCAGGATTCAATTTCTTCCCAATCAATGCCCTCACTTTAACTTCAGACACCATTTGAGGTTGGGAATTTAATTGGCATTGTAATTCAGCCACTCGTATAATAAAACTTTGGCTTTGGTTTTCAGCAATATCAGCTCTGTCATTACAAGAAATAAGGTTTTCTTTCAGAGGAAAGTGGTAATTTTGAGGTCATTTATGTGGCACTTGAGCTTTGACCTTGAAGCCCTGAGCTCATCTCTTTCTTTCACCACTTTATCTAGTGAAAGTAGGAACAACCAACCAGCTCCTTTATTCTTCTGATAAAATTGTAGAAGAGTATCAAACATGATCACTCAGAGCCTCACCTCTCACCAATACTTGATCTGTTGGTGATGATATTGTGTATATTTCTTTTGCAACCTCATGTCATGGATTAGCAGTGTCCTTTATACTACTGGAAGTAGAGTCATCAACATCTTTATGACTAACCAGACTTGAGAACTAATTTAGAGAACTTATCCTTACAATTTTGTTTCTCTAGACCCATTCCCGGTACCAAATGCCTTAGGCTATGTTCTCTAGAGAAGCAAAACCAATGAAGTTTGTATATATATTTAGAGAGAGAGAGATTTATATCAAAGAAATATCTCACAGTGTTATAGAGGCTGGAAAGTCCCAAATCTGTGGGTCAGGCTTCAGGCTCGAAGCTTCTCCTGACTCATGTAGCTGCAGGGGCTGACGAATCCAAGATTGGTGGGTTTGATGGCAGGCTGCTGGCTCAAGTCCCAAGAACCAAAGGTTAGATGATGATGAGCTGAAAGCAGGATTGAGGGCAGAGCAAAAGCCAGCGAGCTTTGCCGGAAAGTCCATATATAATGGATGCAGGCCACACCCCCAAGGAAATTCCCTTTCAACTAACTGGCTGCTCATAGCAGATCTCATCATGGAGGTGATTACATCATTGCATAACTGCCAGACTACATCCTAACTGCCAAACCACCGAGAATCATGGCCCAGCCACACTGACACACAAGCTTAACCATCACGTGGATATTTGCAGCTGTTTCTTCTCATTTTGAGTTGTGCCACATCAGCAAATGAAGGTCCTGAAAGCTTGACTCCATCCATGTCATTAAGGTCAATTCTGCATTGAGGAGGCAGCTCTTCCTGAGTCATATTTTGAGTGACTTCCAACCTGAGGGGCTCATCTTTCGGCACTATATCAGACAATATTCTGCTGCTATTCATAAGGTTTTCACGGGCCAATTTTTTTTCAGAAGTAGACCACCAAGTTCTTCTCCCTAGTCTGTCTTAGTCTGGAAGCTCTGCTGAAACCTGTCCACTATGAATAGTCCTGCTGGTATTTGAAATACCAGTGGCATAGCTTCCAGCATCACAGCAACATGCAAGCCACCATGGTATGACAAACTGGTGGTGTATGAACCTACTTACGTGAAATATCTAGAATAGACAAATGTATAGAGACCAAAGTTTATTAGTGGTTACCAGGGGTGGGGGGAGTGGGAAAGTAGGAGTCACTGTTTAGGAAGCATTGAGTATCTGTTGTTAGTGATGGAAAATGTGGCAACAAATACTGTTAATAGTTGCACATGAGTAATGTAATTGGTATACCTGAATTGTGCATGTAAAAAATTCTGAATTGGCAAATATTGTGTCATATATATTTTTTACAATAGTAAAAAAGCTTTAAAAAAAAGAAGAAAAAGAAACCATATACAAAAGAAAAAGAAAAAGCAATTAGGATGTTTCCAGACATGTTATATAGTTCAACATTCTCAATGAAAATGTAAGAGTCAACTAAACAATCCCTTTATAAGAAAGAACTTTTGAAACACTGTCATGCCATCTTCACACATTGTTATATGAATTATATTATTTTCTATTCTGTAATATCATAATAATATCTTACATTGGTTTAGTTTTCATTTGTTTAGCTAGGCTGGAATGATTTACTCTAGTTCCTTGCCTACAAACTGTCTATCAATTTTGTGTTGCTATCAATTTTCTTCATAATTTATTTTTTTATTTTAAACTTGGTGTATGACAGACATGATTTCATAATCTCAAATTACTAATACAGTTCTTTTTTATATAACATCTTAATGTCTTATCTCCCTTATTTTCATTTTTTTTTTTTTTTTTTTGTATTTTTTGTATTTTTTAAAGACCAGAGTCGAGAAAGCAATTATTAAGTCTAAGAACTGAATCAGTAATGGTGGTAGAATTTCAGGCATATTGAAAGTGAACTTTTTAATCTCAGGACATTCCTGGCACTTTGACTTTCCTCTGATCTTTTGTCAGCGTCTGTTCTTGTATGGCAAAGCATTTTGAGCATTATAAAATGTTTGGGGATAAACTTATGTTGGAATGTTCAAACTTTCAAAGCTGTGAAATAGTCATAAAAGTTCAAAGTGTGAACCTCAGTGTTTAGATGAAATGGCACATTCCATGAAAGGTTTAGAACTTAGTATATTTTAGAAAACACAGAAAGATAGATGGGATTGTAAGGCTCTCTTCATAGTTAATTTTGTGGACTAGAAAAGTGAAAGCTGACAAACATCAGTAAATCTGGAAGTGCTATTAGCGTCAGTGAGACTTGGTCCACCACCACAGTGGATTTATAAAACACAAGGCCTAGGCCACCACCTTGATTTTTTTTCCATGAAATACCTCAAAAACAGGTGTCAGGTATTAATGGATCATTAATAGATGGAGGTAAATGTCCCCAGTTTAGCAACTTTGCTGGGGATCTTTCTTGCCTGAAGTTAAATGACTTTAAAACAGTAATAGAAGTAAAAGAGATAGCAGCTTCCCTCCTGACTGTCAGCTCCCCATCCTAAATCACATTGTTAGATTATCCAGCATGACCCAAGGTCCCCAGGCAAACAAAGACATATCTATTAGGCATAACATTCCAAGGGCATGGAGATCACTTCCCAGTAGCTGAGGACAAAGGCCCGACCTCTTTTTTGGGCAAAGTTAATTTCTTTACTACACAGGCCCGAAAGCCTATTGTAAAATTGGTAACCGCAGCGTGGTTTTTAATCAGGGGACATCGTTGGTTCAGTGGTAGGGTTCTCACCTTCCATATGAGATACTCGGGTTTGATTCGGGGCCAATGCACCTCATGCACAGCCATCGCATCTATCACTGGAGGGTTGCATGTCGCTATGATGCTGAACAAGTTGAAGCAGAGCTTCCAGACCAAGACAGACTAGGAAGAAAGGCCTTGTGATCTACTCTGAAAATCAGCCAGTGAAAACTCTATGGATCACAACAGTTCTTTTTGCATCTGTTCTGTATGTTTCTATAGTGATCTCAAATCCCATAAGGTATAAGACACAATTATGCTTTTGTCAAAAGAAACTGAGTAAATAATAAAATTAATGTATTAGATGAGGTTTATTTGGGCAGAAGTTTCGTGAATCAGATAGCACCAAACTGAATGGGAAAAGATATTCTGCCAAGTATCAGCAGTGACTGGCTTTTATTGACAAAACACAACACAGAAGCAAGGAAGCTTATTTTTGATTGACTTATACAATTTACTATTGAAGCACTGTCAGGATCTCATTGGTCAGCAAGGATGGCCTGATTTACAGGAAAGCTGGATTTACATTTTGTAAACACAAGTGTTAGGGGCGTTGTCCACTCAACTGCTGAAGTCATTTTGTCAAGCACATGACTCCATTTTTATTTCATTTAACACTTTCAAAATACGCATATAAAAGTGCCCGTATTATGAACTTAGAAATGAAAATATGTCTACCTTTGTGAGGCTCTCTAACATTAACTGTAAGTCATTAGAAACCTGTAAGTCACTAGAAAGTTATTTTAAAATTTTTGAATTTAGACATAGAGTACGACAAGTACGTAAAGAAGGTAAACAACATTTAAGTTCACTTTGACCGAGCATGCTGTGCCACAAGAAAACATAACATAGTTAACCTCTAAACAATCTCCCTAATCTCTAACCTTGAATAAAAGATGTGTCATTCAGCTGGTCTCTAACCCTGGAGAAAAGACATAACATGCTAGCCTTTGACGTCATATTGACCCTTGCCATGTGGAGCCACGGTGACAAATTCACATGTAAACCCTAAATTTCTGTTCACTCACTGAGAGAAGGCAGAGATGGAACTGAGATTCTGTCCGCTGCCACCAACCTCAAACCCTAGCTACGAAGGACCTTCACCTAGTTGGAGCCAAGCTGTGGTTAAGCCTTCCTCTTTAGACCTCTCCTTAAAGGTAAAAGCCTGAAGTCTAAAGATTTGGACTCTAACCATGGAACCAACGTAATTGTTAATTCCGATTCTCCGATTCTGAATGTATGTTGTGAGGTCTTAGTTGCATGCCTTGCCATTTCTACCTTGCAGTAAACTAAATGAGTTTATGCATGTCAAACCTGAATATCTCTCTATTAATCTTCTAAGATATTAAAATCCTACATAACAGCAGCTGTTCATAGGGATGGCTCAGGGCTGGCAGTATTTTGTTCCATTGTGCATGAAGTCGCCATGATTCTGGGGCTGACACCACCACCACCACCACCACCACCAACAACAACAATAACAATTTTTAATTCCAGCTGTGACAGAATGGTCCCCCACCTCCCTCCTTTGGTAATGGCCACTTTTGATGGCATAGGGTCAGGCCAGGATGGAGGCAGTGATGTGTAAGAAAATTGCCACCTTCCATAATGAAAGCAAATAAAAAAGTAACTTTAAAAACCCAGATCCTTCAAGATTGAAGAGAAAGACCCTAGGAGAGGAAACAGGGACTGAGGTCTGAGAAGAGAATATTCTCCCTGAAGAACAAGAAGAAGTTTGTAGTTGTTAGTTGGGGACATAATCATAACCCATAGATGCCTTTGGAAATTTGTGGGATGTATTTGTTGTCACAGTGCCAGGTGACCAGGGACCAAGAGTGCTAAAGATCTGAGAAGCAGGTAAAGACAAACCCAACAAAGAATTGTCCCACTTCAAATGCCCACCATGCCCCAGTTCAGAAATACTGCAGCCTGGCTGTGGTGGAGAGGAGCTGCACAGTCTATTCACTGCATAAGGGAAGCATTCCTCCACCCGTCTGGTACTCCATGCACAAGTGTACAGGTTATTGTTTAGTTTTCTGATGTTCTGATAAACTGCAGGATCTTCTCTGAAGAGTCTTGTGTCTCTTACGTAAGTTATTTCCTTATCTTTAGCAATCTCATGGACATCCTTAATATCTCATTGCACTGTTCACCAAATGCAGTTCCCTTGTCATTGTGTTGATTGTTCCTTTAGATTAGTCAATTCCACATTTTCTTGAGTCTCTTAATCATGAACAGCTCACAATATGGCTCTCTCCCTCTCTCACTTCTCTCCCTCTCTCTCTCATCAATTGCTTTGTTTCAAACTTTCTCTCATATATCTCAGTAAATTACTTAAGTGATGGTTACTTGAATCTACACATGATAAAATTGCGTAGAACTATATACATACACAGGAATAAGTATATGTAAAACTGGTAAAATCTAAATAAATCTGTGAATTGTACCAGTATCAATTTCCTGGTTCTGTTATGGAGTTCCTGGGCAGTGCAAACGGTTAAGGCACTCAGCTGCTATACAAAAGGTTGGAAGTTCGATTCCACCTAGAGATACCTCAGAAGATAGGTCTGGTGGTCTACTTCTGAAAAATCAGTCACTGGAAACCCTATGGAGAACAGTTCTACTCTGACACACATGGGGTTGCCATGAGTCACGAGCAATTTGGTGACAACTCTCTTAGTTTGGTTTTTGGTTCTGTTATAGCACTGTAATTATGTCAGATGTTATCAGTGAGGCATACTGAGGGAAGGGTACACACAGGACCTCTCTGTACTATGTTTTACAACTTCCTAGGCATCTAGAGGAAGACCTTCAATGAGATGGGTTGACACAGTGGCTGCAACAATGGGCTCAAATGTAGCAACGATTGTGAGTATGGTGCAAGATCAGGCAGTGTTTTGTTCTGTTGTACATAGGGTCACTGTGAATTGGAAATGAATTGACGGCACCTTAACAACAACAACAATGCATCTAGAACCATTTTAAAGTAAAAAGTTTTTAAAAATTAGGTTAAAAAATGCAAATATTTTCTTAAAACTCTTCTATTGCTCAATACTTTTTCCCTTCCTTCCTCTTTTTTGTCTCCTCTCTCCAGCCAGGGCTAGCCTTAGGTATGAGCACAGTGAGCAGCAGTTTATGCTTTCAGTTTTAAGAAACAAGAAAATGTACCCCCTACTCCATTCCATTTGCCTGTAAACATGCTGACACCCTTCATAATTTCACTCTATATCCTTTTCATGACTGGTGGGATATACGGTTTCCGACCAACATGTGCTCCCTCTCAGGTTCATGAGGAAGCTGCTTTCTCATTGACAGTGCACGCTGCTACAAGGCAGGGGCCTTTATGACTGTTTGAAATGGAAAAAACTGGCCTGTGCTGCAAATTACTGTTTCTACAGGGTGTTGTATCAAGTGTGTGCATTTTTGGTAGGAAAGATAGAAACTTTGAAAATTTTTGAGGGGACACATATGTCTCAGTGTACTCAGAGGGAGCTTGGGGGGGTAGAATTAGTGGGACACATTCTGTCCCTCTGGACTCTAAGGGTAGGCTTGTGGGAAGGGGCAAGTATGTGTAATTGAAGTACAATAAACTGCACACATTTAAAGCATATCCTGGTACATACACACAATGGAATACTCTGCAGCCATAAATAATGATGAGTTCTCAAAATACACAATAATGTGGATGAATCTGGAGGATATCATGCTGAGTGAAATAAGTCAATCACAAAAGGACAAATACTGTATAATCTCACTATTATAAAAAGACAAGAATAGGTACACACAGAGAAAGCAACATTCTTTAGTGGTTACCAGGGGTGAGAGGGAGAGTAAGGGGGAATCAGTTTCAGATAGGAGACACTTGTTTTGGTGATGGGTAAGGCAATACTGAATAAGGGTGAAGTCAGCACAACTTGACCGAGGAAAAGGATGACACTAAGAAGTACACAAGAATAAGGGAAGATTTTGGTAAAAGCCATAACATAGACAATTCTGCAACAACAGTAAGAACAACAAAAAATATGTGTGTGGATATATTTAGATATGTATGCTTACATGTGTATAAGTAAGCACATATGAATATATGTGTATGCATATACAGGTGTTTCTGTAAGCAAATGTATATACATGTTTGTGTGCATTGCAAACATATTCATATATAAAATAAAGCACATGGGGGCGAAGTTATGGATATTTCCTAGACATAACAAGGATTACTGGATTTGAGGGCTTAGGACCATAGTGTCAGAGGGGGCAACTTGGTCAATTGGCATAACATAGCTCATAAAGATAATGTTCTATATCCTAGTTTGGTGAGTAGTGTCTAGGGTCTCAAAAGCTTGCAAGCAGCCATCCACGATACAGTTATTGGCCTCTGCATGTCTGGAGCAAAAGAAAAGGAAGGAAACCAAAGACTCAAAGAAGAAACTATTCTACAGGACTAATAGTCTACACAAACCATGGCCTCACCTACCTTGAGACCAGAAGAACTAGATGGTGCCTGGCTACCACTACTGACCATTCCAACCAGCAACACAGTAGATGGTCCTGGACAGAATGGGGAAAAATGTAGAACAAAACTCAAATTCCTAAAAAAGGCCAGACTTACTGGGCTGGTAGAGACTAGAGGAATCCCTGAGACTTAATGGTCAACATTTACCCTAGACCAAAGATGGGAAGTTAAAGGAAACAAGGAAGTTAGATTAACAGAAACAGAACAACCAGAATGGAAATAATGAGAATGCTGACACATTTGTGAAAAGTGTAATTGATGTCACTGAATAATATATATAGAAGTTGTTAAATGAGAACCTAACTTGCTATGTAAATTTTCTCCAAAACCACAATGAAATATTTTTTAAAAGCATATCCTGGTGATCTCTTTTAGCCTGGTGGCTTTATACACCATCTATACTCTGGTGACTCCCAAAGAAGGGTCTCTGGCACTGACCTCTCCTGTGAGTTCCAAACTCATATCTTCACTAGTTGCCTACTCATCTCAAACTTAAGATGTCCAGCATAGACTCTTGATTCCCACTCCTATAATTTTTTCTGCCCTGAGCACTCCCCATCTTAATAAATGATACCACATTTGTGTAGGTCCCAAACCTCAGAGTCATCCCTAATAGGATGTTGAGTGGGACTTTCCCTGCGGCCTCAGAACTGGCAACTAGAATCCAATTCAGAGGAAAAAGATGTATTACACAATTCACATTCTAAAGAGCCAGACATTTCCTCTGGGCTTATTCATAGGTCACAGAACCCGTTTTGCTACTCCAACCAATCCCTTCCCCCTCTTCTGAACTGTCCAAGGTGGAAACTGTCAGAGTGGTGGGAAATCATGTCACTAAGTCAAGGGCCTGCAGGAAAGGGCTGTGGTTTTTTCCCATCCTTCCCCATGAAGAGGGAAAGAGAGTGTTTTCTCCTCCAAGACAAGTGACAGGGAGCTCATAGGGATTGAAGGGAGACTGATTGTTCATTCCCCTGTCAGCCCACCTGTTAAGCAGCAGACTTGAGCCAGGAAAAAAGAAAATGGAGTGAGGCAGAAGTGTGGACAGAGGAGCCACAGTAGGACTGCCTGTATGACCACTATTGGGTGTGGCAGGACTCTGGAGTCTCCTGAGGGTAAAGCAATGGGAGGTAACAAGACTCGAGCATCAGGGCTGGCAGGAGATCAAAGGGATCCCAGCAATAAGACCGTGGGAATGGAGATGAGGGGTTAGAAGAGGTCGGATTAGAATCCACTATCCCATGTCAGGGAACTAGACAGGGCAGAGGATCCTCAGAACCCTTCTATGACCTTTCATATGGTCACTCAAAAGAAAGACACCAGATTTGGCTGTCTGCTGCACAGAGGCATCAACAAAGGAGTAACGACAAGAGAGAGAGGTTTACAAGTGCATAACCATTTAATTGCTTCATATGCATGTGAGGGCTGGACAATGAATAAGGAAGACTGAAGAAGAATGGATGCCTTTGAATTATGGTGCTGGCAAAGAATATTGAATACACCATGGAGTACCAGAAGAAAGAACAAACGTGTCTTGAAGTACAACCACAATGCTTCTTCGAAGGGAGGATGGTGAGACTTCCTCTCACATACTTTGGACATGTTATCAGGAGGGACCAACCGTTGGAGAAGGACATCATGCTTGGTAAAGTAGAGGGTTAGTGAAAAAGAGGAAGATCCTCAACCAGCTGGATTGACACAGTGGCTGCAATAATGGGCTCAAACATAGAAACAATTGTGAGGATGGCACAGGACCAGGCAGTGTTTCATTCTGTTGTACATAGGGTCGCTGTGAGATGGAGCTGACTTGAATGCACCTAACAACAGCAGCAGCATATATATACACACACGTACATACATATACACACATAAATATATGTTTTTGCTGAATCATGAAAGCAAATTGATGACATCATGAAATATCATCTGTAAGTATTTAGTATGCCTCTCCTGAAAATAAAGATATTTACCTGCCTGACTTCTTTCCTTTCTTCTTAGTGGGAAGGCAACCTGGTGACTTCCAGGGCCTGCACAATAAGAGCACCAGAGAGGGTTAGGAAGGCAGTATAGGGTAGGGGACTGTGGCCCATGTGAGAAGGGCATCGCAAGGCAGCATGGCCCAGCAGGATCAGGAAATTGACTTATACAGGGGGATTGAGCACAACAATGAAATATTACTTCACACCTACTAGAATGGCTATGTATTTTTTAAAAAGGTAAATAAAAAATGTTGGCAAGGAGCACAGTTTGTACAAGGAAAGGTCATGGAAGCTCTATAGACACATCCAAACTCCCTGAGGGACTGAATTGCTGGGCAGAGGGCTGTGGGGACTATGGTCTCTGGGAACATCTAGCTCAATTGGCAAAACACAGTTTATAAAGAAAATGTTCTACATTCTACCTTGGTGAGTAGGGTCTGGGGTCTTAAAAGCCTGTGAGCAGCCACCTAAGTTACTCCACTGGTCTCACTCCTTCGAGAGCAAGGGAGAATGAAGAAAACAAGATAGAAGGGAAAGACTACCACAGACTCCACCAGACTTGAGTCCAGTACAACTAGATGGTGCCTGGCTACCACTGACTGCTCTGACAGGGATCACAACACAGGGCCCCAGACAGAGCTGGAGAAAAATGTAGAACAAAATTCTAACAGAAAAAGACCACACTTACTGGCCTGACAGAGACTGGAGAAACCCCAAGAGTATGGGCCCTGGACACCCTTTTAGCTCAGTAATGAAGTCACTCCCGAGGTTCACTGTTCAGGCAAAGATTAGACAACCCCATAAAACAAAACGAGACTAATGGGGCACAACAGTCCAAGGGTAAGGACTAGAAGGCAGGAGGGGACAGGAAAGCTGGTAATAGTGAACCCAAGGTTGAGAAGGGACAGTGTTGAAATGTCTTGGGGTTGTTAACCATAGTCATTAAACAATATGTGTACTAACTGTTTAATGAGAAATATTTGTTCTGTAAACCATCTAAAGTACAATTAAAAGAAAAAAAATTTGGCAAGGATGTGGAAAAATTGAAATCCTGGAGCATTGCTGGTGGGAATGTAAAATGGTACAACCACTTTAGAAAATAGTTTGGCAGTTCCTCAGCAAGTTAAACTTACCATATGACCCAGCAATCCCACTCCTGGGTATTTAGCCAAAATAATTGAAATCAGTTGTTCAAACAAAAACCTGTACATGAATATTTGTAGCAGCACTATTCACAAGGGACAAAACATGGAAACAACTCAAATATCCATCAAGGAATGGATGGATAAACAAAATGTGGTATATTCATACAATATTATTTAGCCATAAAGAGAAATGAAGTTCTGATTCATAACATAGATGAACTGTGAAAACATTATGCTGAGTGAAATAAATCAGTCACAAAAGGACAAATACTGTATGATCTCACTATATATGTGTGTGTGTGTGTGTTTATAACCACAACACATACCCAAAAGGAATAAAGTTCTGATGCGACAATGTGAATGAACCTTGACATTGTGCTAATTGAAAGAGGCCAGATACTAAAGTCCACATACTGTATAATTCTATTTATATGAAATATCCAGAGTCAGCAAATCCATAGAGCCAGGAAGCAGATTAGTGGTTGTCAGGGGCTGGGGAAGGTGGGGAATGGGGAGCGACTGCTTAATGGGTATAATGTTTCCTTTGAGGGTGATAAAAATTTCTGGAACTACATAGTGGTGATGGTTGCACAACACTGTGAATGTACTAAATGCCACCACTGGTAAACTCTTTTCTGTTTTTTATTGTGCTTTAAGCGAAAGTTATAATTCAAGTTAGTCTCTCTTACAAAAATTTATACACACATTATTATGTGACCCTAGTTGCCCTCCCTATACTGTGACAGCACACTCCTCCCTTCCACCCCAGATTTCCTGTGCCCGTTCAGCCAACTCCTAAGCCTCTCTCACTTCTCATCTTACCTTCGACAGGAGCTGCCCATTTAGTCTCGTGTATCTACTTGAGCTAAGAAGCACACTCTCCATGAGTATCATTTTATGTCCCATAGTCCAGTCTAATCTTTGTCTGAAGAGTTGCCCTCCAGAATGGTTTTAATTTTGGGCTAACAGAGAGTTCAGGGGCTATGTCTTCTGGGGTCCCTCCAGTCTCAGTCAGACCATTAAGTCTGGTCTTTTTACTAGAATTTGAGTTCTGCACCCCACTTTTCTCCTGCTTTATCAGGTACTCTCTGTTATGTTACCTGTCCGGGTGGTCATTGGTGGTAGCCAGGCACCACCTAGTTCTGGGCTCAGACTGATGGAGTCTGGTTTATGTGACTCTTTCTGTCACTTGCACTAATATTTTCCTTGTATCTTTGGTGTTCTTCATTCTCCTTTGCTCCAGGTGGGTTTGAACCAATTGATGCATCTTAGCCACTCGCTAGCTTTTAAGACCCCAGATGCCCCTCACCAAAGTGGGATGCAGAATATTTTCTTAATAAAACTTGTTATGTCAATTGACCTAGACATCCCCTGAAACCATGGGCCCCAGACCCCGGACCCTGCTACTCTGTCCCTAGAAGTGTTTGGTTGTATTCAGGAAACTTCTTAGCTTTTGGTTTAGTCCAGTTGTGCTGACTTCCCCTGTATTGTGTGTTGTCCTTCCCTTCACCCAAGATAATTCTTTTCTGCTATCTAGTTAGTGAATACCCCTCTCTCTCCCTCCTCACCCTCGTAACCATCAAAGGATGTTTTGTTCTGTGTTTAAACGTTTTCTTCAGTTCTTATAATAGCGGTCTCATACAATATTTGTCCTTTTGCAACTGACTAAATTCACTCAGCATAATGCCTTCCAGATTCCTTCATGTTATAAAATGTTTCACGGATTCATCGTTGTTCTTTATTGTTGCGTACTATTCCATTGTGTGAATATACCATAATTTGTTTCTTCATTCGTCCATTGATGGGCACCTAGGATGTTTCCATCTTTTTGCTGTTGTGAACAGTGCTGCAATGAACATGGGTGTGCATATATCTGTTCATGTGACGGCTCTTATTTCTCTAGGATATATTCCAAGGAGTGGGATTGCTGGATCATATGGTACTTCTATTTCTAGCTTTTTAAGGAAGTGCCAAATCGACTTCCAAAGTGGTTGTATCATTTTACATATACACAGCAATATGTAAGTGTTCCAGTCTCTCCACAAGCTCTCCAACATATATTATTTTGTATTTTTTGGATGAATGCTAGCATTGTTGGGGTGAGATGGTATCTAATTGTAGTTCTGATTTGCATTTCTCTAATGGCTAATGATTGTGAGCATTTCCTTGTATATCTCTTAGCCACCTGAATGTCTTCTTTGGCAAAGTGCCTGTTCATATCCTTTGCCCATTTTTTAATTGGGTTGTTTGTCTTTTGGTTGTTGAGGTTTTGCAGTATCTTGTAGATTTTAGAGATTAGACGCTGATCGGATTTGTCATAGCCAATTTTTTTTTCCCCCAATCTGTAGGTTGTCTTTTTACTCTTTTGGTGAAGTCTTTTGATGAGCATAAGTATTTGATTTTTAAGAGCTCCCAGTTATCTAGTTTCTCTTCTGGTGTTTATACATTGTTACTTATGGTTTGTATTCTGTTTATGCCATGTATTAGGGCTCCTAGTGTTTTTCTTCCATGATCTCTATGGTTTTCGATTTTATATTTAGGCCTTTGATCCATTTGGAGTTAGTTTTTGTGCATGGTGTGAGGTATGGGTCTTGTTTCAGTTTTTTACAGATGGATATCCCAGTTATGCCAGCACCATTTGTTAAAGAGACTGTCTTTTCCCCAATTAACAGACTTTGGGCCTTTGTCAAATATCAGCTGCTCATAGGTGGATGAATTTATGTCTGGATTCTCAATTCTGTTCCATTGGTCTATGTATCTGTTGTTGTACCAATACCAGGCTGTTTTGACTACCGTAGTGGTATAATAGGTTCTAAAATCAGGTAGTGTGAGGCCTCCCAGTTTGTTCTTCTTCAATAATGCTTTACTTATCTGGGGCCTCTTGCCTTTCCATATGAAGTTGGTGATTTGTTTCTCCATCTCATTAAAAAATGCCATTGGAATTTGGATTGGGATTGCATTGTATCTTCAGATCGCTTTGGGTAGAATTGACATTTTCACAATGTTGAGTCTTCCTATCCATGAGGAAGGTATGTTTTCCCACTTATGTAGGTCTGTTTTGGTTTCTTGCAGTAGTGTCTTGTAGTTTTCATTATATAGGTCTTTTATGGCTCTGGTTAGATTTATTCCTAAGTATTTTATCTTCCTGGAGGCTATTGTAAATGGTATTGATTTGGTGATTTCCTCTTCGAAGTTCTCTTTGTTGGTGTGGAGGAATCCAAATGATTTTTATATGTCTTGTATCCTGTTACTTTGCTGAATTCTTCTATTAGTTCCAGTAGTTTTCTTGTGGATTCTTTGGGGTTTTCTATGTATAAGATCATATCATCTGCAAATAGAGATACTTTGACTTCTTCCCTACCAATCTGGATGCGCTTTATTTCTTTTTCTAGCCTAATTGCTCTGTCTAGGACCTCCAGCACAGTGTTGAATAAGAGTGGTGATAAATGGCATCCTTGTCTGGTTCCCATTCTCAAGAGGAATGCTTTCAGACTCTCTCCATTTAGGATGATGTTGGCTGTTGGCTTTGTATAAATGCCCCTTATTCTGTTGAGGAATTTCCCTTCTATTCCTGTTTTGCTGAGAGTTTTTATCATGAATGGGTGTTGGACTTTGTCAAATGCCTTTTCTGCATCTATTGATAAGATCATGTGGTTCTTTTATTTTACTTATGTGTTGGATTACATTGATTGTTTTTCTAATGTTGAACCATCCCTGCATAGCTGGTATGAATCCAACTTGTTCATGGTGAATTATTCTTTTGATATGTTGTTGAATTCTATCGGCTAGAATTTTGTTGAGGATTTTTGCATCTATGTTCATGAAGGATATTGGTCTGTAATTTTCTTTTTTTGTGGTGTCTTTACCTGGTTTTGGTATCAGGATTATGCTGGCTTCATAGAATGAGTTTGGGAATATTCCATCCTTTTCTATGCTCTGAAACACCTTTAGTAGTAGTGGTGTTAACTCTTCTCAGAAAGTTTGGTAGAATTCTCCAGTTAAGCCAGGGTGCTTTTCCTTGGGAGTTTTTTATTTCCTTTTCAATTTTTTCTTTTGTTATAGGTTTATTTAGTTGTTCTACCTCTGTTTGTGTTTGTTTACGTTGGTAGTGAGTTTCTAGAAATTTGTCCATTTCCTCTAGGTTTTCAAATTTGTTAGAGTACAATTTTTCATAGTATTCTGTTATGATTCTTTTAATTTCAGTTGGGTCTGTTGTGATATCACTCATCTCATTTCTTATACGGGTTATCTGCTTCCTCTCCTGTTTTTCTTTTGTCAGTTTGGCCAATGATTTATCAATTTTGTTGATCTTTTCAAAGAACCAGTTTTGGTCTTGGTAACTCTTTCAGTTGTTTTTCTATTCTCTATTTCATTTAATTCTGCTCTAAATCTTATTGTTTCCTTTCTTCTGGCACCTGAGGCCTTCTTTTGCTGCTCTCTTTTTACTTGTTCCAGTTGTAGGGTTAATGTTTTGATTTTGGCCCTTCTTTTTGGATGTGTGCATTTATTGCTGTAAACTGACCTCTGAGCACTGCTTTTGCTGTATCCCAAAGGTTCTGGTAGGATGTGTTTTCATTCTCGTTTGATTCTATGAATTTCTTTAGTCTATCCTTAATTTCTTCTGTAACCCAGTAGTTTTTGAGCAAGGTGTTGTTCAGTTTCCATGTGTTTGATTTTTTTTTCCTTGCTTCTGTTATTGATTTCTACTTTTATAGCTTTATGGTCAGAAAAGATGCTTTGTAATATTTTGATGGTTTGACTTCTGTTAAGGCTTGCTTCATGGCCTAATATGTGGTCTATTCTGGAGAATGTTCCATGTGCATTGGAAAAGAAAGTATACTTGGCTACTATTGGGTGGAGTGTTCAGTATATGCCCATGAAACCAAGTTGGTTGATTGTGGCATTTAGATTTTCCATGTCTTTATTAAGCTTCTTGCTGGATGTTCTGTCCTTCACGAAGGTGGTGTGTTGAAGTCTTCTACTATTATTGTGGAGCTGTCTATCTCTCTTCCAATGCCGTTAGAGTTTGTTTTATGAGTTTTGGAGCCCTGTCATTGGGTATGTAAATATTCATTATGGTTATGCCCTCCTGGTGTATTGACCCTTTAATCATTATGTAGTGTCCTTCCTTAACCTTTGTGGTGGATTTTACTTTAAAGTCTGTTTTGTCAGAGATTAATATTGCCACTCCTGCTCTTTTTTGAGTGTTGTTTGCTTGATATATTTTTTTCCATCCTTTGAGTTTGAGTTTGTTTGTGTCTTTAAGTCTAAGGTGTGTCTCTTGTAGGCAGCATGTAGACAGATTGTGTTTTTTAATCCATTCTGCCACTTTCTGTCTCTTCATTGGTGCATTTAGTCCATTTACATTCATCGTAATTATTGATAGGTAGGAGTTTAGTGCTGTTCTGATGTCTTTTTTTTGTGTTGTTCACAGTTTCTTTGTTCCACTTGATTTTCTGTGCTGAGTCGTTTTTCTTTATATATTTTCTTTTCATCTTTTTCATTGTTGTTGATTTTGTATTTGCTAAGTCTTTATGTTTTTCTTGTTTTTTATTTTGATGTGTAGGATTTTTAGTTTCCTTTGTGGTTACCTTAATATTTACCCCTATTTTTCTAAGTTTAAACCACTCTTTTATTTTGTATATCACCTTGACTTCCTCTCCATATGAAAGATCTATGACTACATTTTTTAGTTCCTCTTTTTTGTTTTAATGTTGTCATCTTTTACATATTGACATCTCTGTTTTCCTATTTTCAGTGTTTTAGCTTTTATTTATTTTTGTGAGTTCTCTGTCTGGGTTGATATCTGGCTGCTCTGTCCTGTGTTCTAGTCTTGGGTTGTTATCTGATGTTATTGATTTTTTAACCGGAGGACTCTGTTAGTATTTCTTGTAATTTTGGCTTGGTTTTTGCAAATTCCCTAAACTTCTGTTTCTCTAGAAATGCCCTAATTTCACCATCATATTTGAGAGACAGTTTTGCTGGATATATAATTCTTGGTTGGCAATTATTTTCCTTCAAGGCTTTATATATGTCATCCCATTGCCTTCTTGCCTGATTGGTTTCTGCTGAGTAGTCCGAGCTTATTCTTATTGACTGTCCTTTGTAGATGACTTTTGTTTATCCCTAGCCACTCTTAAAATTCTCTCTTTATCTCTGGTTTTGGCAACTTTGATTATAATAAGTCTTGATGACTTTCTTTTGGGATCTACCTTATGTGGGGTTCTATGAGCATCTTGGATAGATATCGTCTCATCTTTCATGATATCAGGGAAGTTTTCTGCCAACAAATCTTCAACAATTCTGTGTTTTCTGTTATCGCCCCTGCCCCATTCTGGCACTCCAGTCACTTGTAGGTTATTCCTCTTAATAGTGTCCCATATAATTCTTAGAGTTTCTTCATTTCTAAAAATTCTTTTATCTGACTTATCCTCAAATAAGTTGGTGTCAGGTGCTTTATCTTCAGTCACACTAATTCTGACTTCCATTGCCTCAATTCTGCTCCTATGACTTTCTACTGAGTTGTCTAATTCTGTAATTTTATTGTTAATCTTCTGGATTTCTGATTGCTGTCTCTCTATGGATTCTTGCAGCCTGTTAAATTTGTCATTATGCTCTTAAATAACCTTCTTAAGTTCCTCTATTGCTTTGTCTGTATGTTCCTTGGCTTGTTATGCATTTTGAAGGATCTCCTTCCTGGTCTCTTGAAGAGTTCTGTATCTTTTGTATTTTACCTCCAGTAATTCCAAGAAATTCTCTCCCTCCAGAAAATTTCTTGATTCTTTGTTTTGGGAGTTTGCTGAAGCCATCATGGTCTACCTGTTTATGTGATTTGATATTGACGGTTGTCTCTGCACCATCAATAAATTATATTTATTTATTTTATGTTTGCTTACTGTGTCCTAGCTTCTTGTTTTGATATGCCCAAATAGGCTGCTCATGTGAGCTAGTTTCATTATTGGTGCCCTTGAAACTCTGACATCCTGTCACCAGGTGGTTAGATCTGTCACTAGGTATGTGAGCCCAGGAGTATGCTTACTTTTCTTGTATGGATTCAGCTCAGATGTCCAGGTAGTTGGTCACCAAGTGTGTGGTACAGGCTCTCACCTACAGTCCTAGACAGGCAGGGTTGATTAGTGTAGGCACAGGTATCTGGCTGCAGTAGGGGGTCACACGCTGAGCAAGGCAGGAGGCTGATGGCTGCCCCTGAGTGTCTGATAGTAAGTGTGTCCCTGTTCCCTAGAGTGCATAGGTGGGTGGGTTTTGCAGCTGGACTATTAGTACTCAGTGCTGTTGGCTGTAAGGACTGGGAGGCACCACTTATTCTTGGACCCCTGTTGCAGGTGGCTAGGTGTCGTGGGTGGAGCCACCAGTCCTCAGGCCCATGATGTGAGTGGATGATGACCCTGCTTAATGGGCAAAGCAATGCCAAATATCACAAACCTGTGACTTCACCATATAGTTGATACAGCTGAAGTTAGGCTTCAGGTATATACCCTGTTGTACTGTGTTATTGAGGGCCTATGCTGCTGAAATGGGCCTACACAGGTCTATGCAGGGGTGAAAGGCATTCAAAGTCCATGGACCTCCTATGCCTGTGCCTAGGCAAAGGAGTTGTGCCTACCCTGAGTTCCTGGCTTAGGGGAGCTGGAAGATTATTTTTTCCTATTTGTTAATTTGTTTCTTCTCCAAGGCTGGGAGAATGGCTCAGGGTGCGTGACAGGTTCTACTTCTTGCCCAGGGGACTCAGCAGTCACTGAAGCTGGCCTGGGACCTGGTGCAGAGCAGGGAGGGGACAGGTAAATGGGAGAGAGGTTTTTCCCAAACAGACTGTTTTTTGATCTGTGTGGCAGGTCAGATGCATGTACTTATCTTTTGCCAGTTGAGTGCCGCTTTTCACTGGTTCTGGAGGCCCGAGTAGACTCTCTGCCACTCGGTCTCTTCCAATGTGGAAAATGCCTCACCGCACATGGCAGCTGATCTGGCCTGAAGAGTCCTGGCTCCCGCTGGGTCAGGTCTGGCAACTCCTTGCTGCTTCCAAACCGTCTCTCCCTCCCCCTGCCACTCAGTCAATTCTTCAACTTTGCCTTTGAAGTTCAGGGCTCCTAGATTGTCATATATAATTGATTCATTTGTTTTTTCAGGTCTTTGTTGTAAGAGGGACAACAGGAAGTATCTGATTACTCTGCCATCTTGGCCCCATTTCCTACTGGTAAATTCTTGTTGTGTGTACTTTACTACAATAAAAAAAAATCTGCAAATAAATGATTAGCTGTCATAGAAATCGACTACTCTCAACATACATTTTAGCATCTATAGTTGTTTTGCACAATATTAAATACTCACAGATCTCAGAGTGTTAATTCTTCCTGACTTGGTGCACTGTGAAATTCAGAAAATTAAAAATAGGAACAAACTTACTGGTATGACAGAGACTGGAGAAACCCAAGAGTATGGCCCCTGGGCACCCTTTTAACTCAGTTTTGAGATCACTCTTGAGGATTACCCTTCAGCCAAAGATTAGACAGGCCCATAAAACAAACAGTAATACATGTAGCTCAACCATATATATGAGACTAAATGGGCACACCAGCCCAGGGGCAAGGAAAAGGAACCAGGAGGGGACAGGAAAGCTGGACAAATGGAAATGGGGAACCCAAGGTCAAGAAGTGGGGAGTGTTGACACGTTGCAGAGTTGGAAACTGATGTCAAAAATAATATATGTGTTAATTGTTTAATGAGAAACTAATTTGCTCTGTAAACCTTCATCTACAGCACAATTAAAAAAGAGAGAGAGAGAGACTTCTGGGCCACATGGCGCTATGGACAGAAGCATCACGCTGTCCCTCCACAGCAAAGATCTGAAAAACTAAGTCAAACAGAGATAAATGTCAACCCTGAAACCCTAAGTGTCAAAAGAAGAGATAAAGAACTCAGACAACCACCAAATGGAATAAGAAACTGAGAACAGAGAGTGAGGAGAGATACATACAGAGGTCACATATCCGCTAACGCAGCACGGATTCACCATCTTGGGCTTCTGTTGGAGATCAGAGAATAGGGACTATGGGAAAGCAGCTTCACGGAGCTCTCAGCAAGAGACAGAACAACTGGTAACCAGCGATATACAGTTTCCCACCCCCCACACTTCTTCATCCTCACTTGGCCTCCTCTGCTTCCTGTGGCCGCAGTCTCTTGGCCGGGAAACACCAGCTTCACTCCTGTGCCTCTTGGATTCCACCCGCCTGCACTAGGTAGCTCCCTGAGTGTCATTTGTTGGTTGTGGGTGTTGCTTTTTTCTGCTTCTTTTGGTTTCTTCCATACCTCTCACCACCTCCTCCTCCTTTCTCTCAAATACCTGGCTCCATAAGCCATCTTTGCTTCTTTCTGAAAGGCTGTGAAATCCTGCTTGCCTGTGGAACTCCTTCCTGGCCCATGCTGCCACACTGGTGGGATCCCTCGGGCTTTATTTTGTTTGTTTGTATTCTTTTTCTTTTTCCTTGGCTTGGGAATCCCTTCTAGCAGGCAGTACTGCGCATCTTGGGAGTTACACTCTCAGTCCACACTACCGTGCAGTGGCATACCTGGGGGCATTTCTTTTTTCTTGTTTTTTTTTTTTTTTGTTTTGTTTTGTTTCTTTTCTTTTCTCTCTTCTTCCCTTTTTGTTTTTCTTCATTTCTCAGTTTCTCATCTCTCTATACTTACCTTCTCTTCCTGTCTACTGAATACCTGGTGCTGTGTGACAGCTGTACCCCTTCTAGCCAGGCTGTATTTCACAGCCTCAGAGAAACTTCCCCAGTCCTTGCAGCCGCACCAGTGGGATCCCTGTGGGCTTTTCTTTTCTTTTCTTTTTTTTCTAATTTTTATTTATTCATTTTTTCTTTTACCCTTTTTCTTTTTTTCTCCATTTCTCAGTCTCTCATCTCTCCACTCCAATGGCAAGCTCCCTTAGCACTCTTTTTTATTTGTTTATTTGTATGTTTTTGGATCCTGTTCCAATCTCCTCTTTCTCCTTTTTCCCATACCCATCTTAGCTCCACACTTCACAAACTCCCCCCCTCCGTCCTGCCTACCTGCATCATGCACTGAACATCACACCCCCATGCAGCACAGGCATGGCCTACCAGAACGTGCCCTGCTCTGATTCCCAGCCTGCCCTGTCAGCCCTAGTACATGCCACAAACAACCCATCCCAGCAACTCTCCTTCAGCTGGACCTGCCCTGCTGTACCATACAAGAGTGCCTGATCCTGCCCATTGGAGAAGGAGGTGAAAAGTATCATGCCCACAGAAGAGCAAACAACAAAGAATGCACAGCCTGCCCGCTCACACATAATCAAATAAAACAAAAAAGCAGGATGAAACAAACAAATCTACAATCAATAAACGAGGAAAATAACTACTGAATGTCCCTAAGACAGCAGACAACATCAAAACATATAAAAAAAAAGGATAGAATGGTTCCAGTAGGTGTCCAAAATAAAACACCAGATGACTTTCCAGTAGAAGAAAAGGCAGTAGAACTACCTGATAGGAAATTTATATCTCTAATATTCAGAGCTATCCAAGAGTTGAAGCAAAAAGTAGACAAAAATGAGGAAAAAACAGACAAATTCATGGAAAAGGCAGACAAAATCATGGAAAATACAGATCAAAAAATGGAATAATTCAGGAAAATAATACAGGAACAAAATGGCAAAATAAATTCACTGCTAGAAATCATACAAAAACTACAATAAGAAATTCAAAAGATAAACAACAAGATTTCAGAAATGGACAGTGTCGTAGAAGGGCTGAAGAGCAAGTCTGAAACAATGGAAGACAAGATCAGTGAAATTGAAGACAAACAGTTGGATTCAACTCTGTTTGAGGAAAAATCAGAAAAAAGAACGAAGACAAATGAAGAAACCCTGAGAATCATGTGATGATACAATAAAAAGCAAAATCTTCGAGTGATTGGAGTTCCAGAACAGGGGGAGAAAACAGAAAACACAGAGAGGATCATTGAAGAACTGCTGACAGAAAACTTCCCTGATATCATGAAAGTTGAGAAGCTGACCATCCAAGAAGCTCAATGAACCCCATATAGGATGGACCCCAAAAGAAAATCACCAAGGCATATATCATAATCACACTCGATAAAACCAAAGACAAAGAATCCTGAGAGCAGCTCAAGAAAAACAAAAAGTCACATACAGAGGAGAAACAATACGACTAAGCTTGCATTATTCAGCAGAAACCATGCAGGCAAGAAGGCAATGGGATGACATATATAAAACCTTGAAAGAAAAGAATTGCCAGCCAAGAATAATATACCTGCAAAACTCTCATTCAAATATGATGGTAAAATTAGGACATTTCCAGGTAAACAGAAATTAAAAGACTATGTTAAAAACCAAACCAAATTTACAAAAATTATTAAAGGGAGTCCTTTGATCTGAGAGCAAACAACATCAGACCACAAGAAGCAGTATTGTACCAGTCAGATACCAACCTAAGAAATGAGCTCTGAAGGACTATCCAAAACCAAAAGAATTACAATAGGGAAGCAAAGAGGTTAATCTGTAAATGACAGCAACATTAGAACAATAAAACGGAATAAACGGTGTAGGTATAGAATCTTCTAATGGAGATGAAGGCAAGGTGATACCAAGTAATAATAGACTGGTTCAAACCTAGGAAGATAAGAGTAAATTTCAAGGTAACCACAAAGAAAGTTAACAAACCTACTTATCAAAATGAAGAAAAACATAAAGTCTCAGTAAAAACAAAACTTACAAAAATAAAAAAAAAAAAAATGAAAAAAATCCACAAACAAAAGGAGAGTAAGAGGAACAAAGAAAATGTCAGCCCCACCAAAAAAAAAGCACTACGAAATGACAGCAATAAACTCACACCCATCAATAATTACAGTGAATGTAAATGGCCTAAATGCACCCATAAAGAGACAGAGAGTGACAGAAAGGATTAAAAAAACAGGATCAATCAATATGCTATCTACAAGACAGACACCTTAGAAACAAAGATGAAAATTTATTAAAAATCAAAGGATGGAAACAAATATATTAAGCAAACCACTACCAAAAAAGAGCAGCCGTGCCAATACTAATCTCAGATAAAATAGACTTTAAAACAAAATCCACCATAAAAGACAAAGAAGGACACTATATAATGATTAAGGGGGTGATCCATCATGAAGACATAACCATAATAAACATCTATGAGCCCAATGACAGGGCTTCAAAATACATAAACTCTAACAGCACTGAAAAGAGAAATGGACAGTTCCACAATAATAGTAGGAGTCTTCAACACACCACTCTCAGTAAAGGACAGAACATCTAGAAAGAAACTCAGCAAAGATACAGACGACCTAAAGGGCACAATCAGCCAACTTGACCTCATAAACTTATATAGAACACTCCACCCAACAGCTGCAAAGTACACATTCTTTTTCCAATGCACATGGAACGTTCTCCAGAATAGACCACAATTTAGGCCTTAGAGCAACCCTCAACAAGATCCATAACATTAAGATAATACAAAATATCTTCTCTGACCACAATGTCATAAAGGTAGAAATTAACAACAGGAAGAGCAAGGAAGTAAAATCAATTATATGGAAACTGAATAACACTCTGCTTACAAACCACTGGGTAATAGAAGAAATCAGAGATGGAATAAAAAAATTCCTAGAATCAAACATGAATGAAAACACATCATACCAAAAACCTTTGGGACACAGCAAAAGCAGTCCTCAGAGGTCAATTTATAGCAATATATGCACACATCAAAAAAAGAAGGGACAAAATCAAAACATTACCTACACAACTCGAACAAACAGAATGAGAACAGCAAAAAAAAAAAAAAAAGTCCACAGCCATCAGAAGAAACGAAATAATAAAGATCAGAGCAGAAGTAAATGAAATAGAGAATACAAAAACAATAGAATCAACAAAACCAAAAATTGATTCTTTGAAAGGATCAACAAAGTTGACAAACCACTGGCCAGACCAAGAAAAGAAAAACCGGAGAGGATGCAAATAGCCCAAATAAGAAATGAAATGGGCAACATTACAACAGACCCAACTGAAATAAAAAGGATCATAACAGAGTATTATGAAAAACTATACTCCAAGAAATTTGAAAACCTAGAGGAAAAGGATAAATTTCTAGAAACACACTACCTACCCAACTAACACAAAGTGATGTTGAAAATCTGAAAAGACCCATAACAAGAGAAGAGATTGAAAGAGTAAAAAAAAAAAAAAAAAAACTCCCAACAACAACAACAAAAAAAACCCTGGCCCAGATGGCTTCACTGGAGAAATCTACCAAATACAGAGAAGAGCTTATACCAGTACTGTTCAAACTATTTCAAAATATAGTAAAGAAAGCGACACTTCTGAATTCATTCGATGAAGCCAGCATAACCCTGATACCAAAACCAGGCAAAGACGTCACAAAAAAAGAAAATTACTGACCAATGTCTCTCATTAATATAGATGCAAAAATTCTCAACAAAATTCTAGCCGATAGAATTCAGCATCATATTGAAAAATAATATACCACAAACAAGTAAGATTCATACCAGGTATGAAAGGATAGTTCAACGTTAGAAAATCAATCAATGTAATCCACCACATAAATAAAAAGAAAGAAAAGAATCACATGATCATCTCAATTGACGCAGAAAAGGCATTTGACAAAGTCCAACACCCATTCCTGATAAAAAAGAACTCTCAATAAAATAGGTATAGAAGGGAAATTTCTCAACATAATAAAGGGCATCTATGCAAAACCAACAGCGAACATCATTCTTAATGGAGAGAGGCTGAAAACATTTCCCTTGAGAACAGGAACAAGAAAAGGATGCCCTTTATCACCACTCGCATTTAACGTTGTGCTGGAAGTCCTAGCTAGAGCAATAAGGCAAGAAAAAGAAATAAAGGGCATCCAAATTGGTATTGAAGAAGTTAAACTGTCCCTGTTTGCGGATGATATGATACTACACATAGAAAATCCTATAAAGACTCCACAAGAAAACTACTGGAACTAATGGAAAGATTCAACAGAGTAGCAGGACACAAGATAAACATACAAAAATCAGTTGGATTCCTATACACCAATAAAGAGAACAATGAAAAGGAAGTTAGGAAAACAGTAGCATTTATAATAGCCCCTAAAAAAATAAAATACTTAGGAATAAATCTAACCAGGAATGTAAAAAACCTGTACAAAGAAAACTGCAAAACACTACTGCAAGAAACCCAAAGGCATCTACATAAATGGAAAAACATACTATGCTCCTGGATAGGTAGACTCAACATAGTGAAAATGACAGTTCTACTCAAAGCAATTTACAAATACAATGCAATCCCAATCCAAATACCAACAATATTCTTTTAGGAGATGGAAAAACTAATCATTAACTTCATATGGAAAGGGAATAAGCCCTGGACAACTAAAGCACTATTGAAGAAGAAGAAAAAAGTTGGAGGACTCACACTACCTGACCTCAGAACCTACTATACAGCAGGTAGTCAGAACAGCCTCGTACTGGTATAACGACAGATACATTGACCAATGGAACAGAATTGAGAACCCAGATGTAAATCCATCCACCTACGGTCACCTGATCTTTGACAAGACCCCAGAGTCCATCAAATGGGGAACAGTGTTTTTAACAAATGGTGCTGGCAAAACTGGATGTTCATCTGCAAAAAAATGAAACAGGACCCATACCTCACACCATATACAAAAACTAATTCAAAATGGATCAAAGACCGAAATATACAGCCCAAAACTGTAAAGTTCATAGAAGAAAAAATAGGATCAAAGCTAGAGGCCCTAATACATGGCATTAACAGGATACAAACCATAACCAACAACACAGAAGATAAGCTAGGTAACTGAGATCTTCTAAAAATTAAACACTTATGCTCTTCAAAAGACTTCACCAAAAGAGTAAAAAGAGAACCTACAGACTGGGAAAAAGTGTTTGGACAGTACAAGTCAGACAAAGGTCTAATGTCTAAAATCTACAAGAAAACCCAACACCTCTACAACAAAAAGACAAATAATCCAATTAAAAAATGGGCAAAGGAAATGAACAGACACTTCACCAAAGAAGACATTCAGTCGGCGAACAGACACATGAAGAAATGCTTGCGATCATTAGCCGTTAGAGAAATACAAATTAAAACCACAATGAGATACCATCTCACCCCGGCATTACTGGCACGAATCAAAAAAACTGGAAATAACCAATGTTGGAGAGGCTGCGGGGAGATCAGAACTGTTATGCACTGCTGGTAGGAATGCAAAATGATACAACCAGTTTGGAAAATGATATGGCACTTCCTTAGAAAGCCAGAAATAGAAATACCATATGATCCAGTAATCACTCCTAGGAATATATCCTAGAAAGATAAGAGCCGTCACATGAATAGACATATGCACACCCATGTCCATTGCAGCATTGTTCACAATAGGAAAAAGATGGAAACAACCTAGATGCCCATCAACAGATGAATGGATAAATAAACTATGGTACATACACACAGTGGACTATTATGCAACGATAAAGAGTAATGATGAATCTGCGAAGGATCTGATAACATGGATGAAACTGGAGGACATTATGCTGAGTGAAATGTCAATCACAATAGGACAAATATTGTATGAGACCTCTACTTAAAAACACATGTAAAAGTTTACACACAAAAAGAAACAATCTTTGATGGTTACGAGGGACGGGGGTTGGGGAGGGGAAATACTAAATAGACAATAGATAAATGGTAACAATGGTGAAGGGTAAGACAGTACACAATACTGGGGAAGCCAGCACAACTCGTACAAGGAAAGGTCATGGAAACTCCGTAGACACGTCCAAACTCCCTGAGGGACCGAATTGCTGGGCAGAGGGCTGTGAGGACCATGGTCTCGGGGAACATCTAACTCAATTGGCATAACACAGTTTATAAAGAAAATGTTCTACATTCTACCTTGGTGAGTAGGGTCTGGGGTCTTAAAAGCCTGTGAGCAGCCATCTAATTTACTCCACTGGTCTCCTTCGAGAGCAAGGGGGAATGAAGAAAACAAGATACAAGGGAAAGATTAGTACAAAGGACTGATAGACCACAACTACCACAGCCTCCACCAGACTGAGTCCAGTATAACTAGATGGTGCCTAGCTATCACCACTGACTTCTCTGACCAGGATCACAACAGAGGGGTCCCGGACAGAGCTGGAGAAAAATGTAGAACAAAATTCTAACTCACAAAAAAAGACCAGACTTACTGGCCTGACTGACAGAGACTGAAGAAACCCCAAGAGTATGGCCCCTGGACACACTTTTAGCTCAGTAATGAAGTCACTCCTGAGGTTCACCCTTCAGCCAAAAATTAGATAGCCCCATAAAACAAAACGAGACTAATGGAGCACAACAGTCCAGGGGTAAGGACTAGAAGGCAGGAGGGGACAGGAAAGCTGGTAATAGTGAACCCAAGATTGAGAAGGGACAGTGTTGACAAGTAGTAGGGTTGTTAACCATTGTCATAAACCAATATGTGTACCAACTGTTTAATGAGAAACTATTTGTTCTGTAAACCTTCATCTAAAGTGCAATTTAAAAAAAAAGAAAGTAAAAGAACATCCTACAGAATGGGATAGAATATTTGGAAATCATATATCTGATAAGGGACTTGTTTCTAGAATATAAAGAACTCTTACAAGTCAATAAAAAAAGAAAAGTAAGATGATTTAAAAATGAACAAAGAATCTGAATAGACATTTCTCCAAAGAAGGTATACAAATGATCAATAAGCACATGAAAAGAAGTTCAACATCATTAGCTATCAGGTGAATGCAAATCAAAATCACAGTGAGATAATATTTCACATCCATCAGGATGGTTATAGGAGTCCTGGTGGTGCAGTGGTTAAAGCAATTGACTGCTAACTAAAAGGTTGGTGGTTCCAAACCATCAGCAGCTCTGCGGTAGAAAGATGTGATGGTCTGCTTCTGTAGAGATTTACAGCCTTGGAAACCCTGTGGGGTCACTATGAGTCAGAACCAACTCAACAGCAGTGAGTATTTTTGGGTGAGGATGGTTAAAATAAAAAAGGCACACAATAACAAGTGTTGGTGAAAATGCAGAAAAATTGGAACCCCTATAATACTGATGATAGAAATGTAAAATGGTACAACCACTTTGGAAAACAGTATGGTAGCTCATCAAAAGGTTACACATAGAGTTACCATATGACCCAGCAATTCCACTCCTAAACATATACCTTAGAAACATGAAAACACAAAAACTTGTACATGAATGTTATAGAAATATTATTCACAGTAGTCAAAATGTGTTGTCGTTGTTAGGTGCCGTCAAGTCACTTCCGACTCATAGTGACCCTATGTTCAACAGAACAATTTGTGTAAACAACTCAAATGTCCCAACGCCTGATGAGTGGATAAACAGAATGTAATATATCCATACAATGGAATATTATTCAAGCATAAATCATTGATACATGCTACAACATGGATGAACGTTGAAAATATTGTGCTAAGTGAAAGGAATCTCTCATAAAAGACCACATATAGTATGATTCCATGTATATGAAATGCCCAGAATAGACAAAAAGTAAATTAGTGGTTTCCTAGGGCTGGGGATTGGGGAGGAAGCAAGTGAAAAGAAATGAGGAGTGACTGCTAATAGGTACCAGGTTTCTCTGAGGAGTGATAAAAATGTTCTAAAATGGACTGTAGTGATGGTTGCACACCTCTGTGAATTGTACTAAAAGATATTGAGTTATGCAATTTAAATGGGTGAGTTGTATGGTATGTGAATTATATCTAAATAAATCAGTTACAAAAAATTTAAAAAAATAAAGTACAATTAAAAAAAAAAAAAGTTTATTTAAAAATTCAAATCAATAACAACAAAAAAAAAGAAATAACGAGAAAGTATGTGGCTTTATAGCGTGGCCCTGGACACACAAGGATGGGAGAAGGCAGGCAGCTAATTCCCAATTCAGACTCCTATTGCAGGTCACTTCAGGTGACTGACCTCAATCCTTCTCACCCAGAGGCTGGAAGGAGCCATTGAAGAAAACAGCCTTAGAGGCTTCTGGACCAGCCTCATCATGTTGATGAGCACAAACAGGATGGAGTATAAGATGGTCTGTTAAAAATCACTTGTTTTCCAGCCGACTCCAACTCATAGTGACCCTATGTGTGTCAGAGTAGAACTGTGCTCCATAGGGTTTTCAATGACTGATTTTTCAGAAGTAGATTGCAAGGCCTTTCTTTCAAGGCACCTCTCTGTAGACTTGAACCCCCAGCTTTTTGGTTACCAGCCAAGTGCAATAACTGTTTGCATCACCAGGACTCCTTAACCCTACAATAACACTGTGAATTAGATAATCTTATTACCCCTGATTTATGAATGAGGGAACTGAGGCCAAACAGGTGTACTTGCCCAAGTTTTCACAGAAATAAGGGAGCTTGCTACGACTTCAGGCTAGATCACCCAAATATGCCTTCCTATTTCAAATGTATCAATAACGCAGGCACTGAACAAAAGGTCAAAATAAGCTTTTCTACCTAGATGATTGAACAAGTATAACCTAGCTTCAGTTGGGTCTTCCTGGCCCCTTGTTGTCTAGATAGGATCTGTTCAAACTTGCTATTCCATTTGGGAAACCCTGAGATATCCCCAAAGTTTCCAGGGGTGGGGATCAAAGACTCATAGTTAATTTTGCCTTCGGGCTCCTACTGCCATATAAAAATGGCCCAGACCCATCCAGAAAACCATGACAATTTCTGGATTTGTGTCCACAAAAACTTCCTACACAGAAGAAATGTTCAGGAGAGCCAACCCTGAACTGAGGAGTAGTGGGGCACCCAGGGGAGGTGCCCCTCAGGTGCAGCCCCCAAAACAACTGGAATTCACACATTGGGCCCATTTTCAAAATCTGTTGAGCCTTCCAACACCCAGATATTTCTCACTGACTTTTCTCTCCACACAGCTCCCAACTTCGGTTGTCCCCAGCTCCCTTTCCTCTCCCTAACTTCTCAGGAACAAGACAAAGAAACTTCTTTCATTTTTCTTTGGATTGATTCAGTCCTTACTCTTAAGATCTCCTCTTTATCAAGTTACAGCCCCACACAAAAGCAGATCTATCCTAAGAGGAATTACGGTGCCAGCTACTAAGAAATTCAATTTTCACCCATTACATAGAGAAGAAAGTGGTGCCCAGAGCTTGGCCTCATTTCCTCACCTTGTATCACCCTGGGTATCTGGGCCTTCTTTTCCTCAGGGCAGAAGTTGACGGTGCCTGGGAGGGACTGGCACTGCTTCCCAACTTGGTGTAATGTTCCAGAGAAGCAGAAGAGGAAGTTTGGTTTTCAGAACATTATCCTGGGAGGCCTGCTGCAACAGCTCCCTAGAAAGAAGTCTGTGAGCAGCCTTGGGCATTGTATAGGGCACCAGCCTGACCCCTGATCCTATCCATGCAAGCGAGGGAGTGAGGGCAGATCCTTATTGGTCTGGCCTCTCAAAATCAGAGAAATGGGAGGGTCAAATTATTATGATTTAACTGTTTTATTTAGATAAGAAGATAATTTTAGAAAATCAAAATAGTCTTATAGCGAGTTCATGCTTATCCATCCAAAATTATTCCCATTCTTCATAGAGTTTAAATTAAAACATCCAGCTCTAAACACACCAGGAATGATTCTTCCAGTTCTTTTTCCAAGAAAAATCTTAACACTCTTCTATAGGAAGAAATTCAAAACACAGGCAGACGTCTGCTGTTTTTCTTCTTACACCCGAAGTGAAATAATTATAAGTAAAGCTTTAAGCACTCTCATGTTCAACAGGTAAAATAATTGCCATGTGTAACACCACATCCAAGAGCTGTAGAAACTCTAGTCCGATGATAAACTATGAAACTTGTTAAAAGTTAGAATAACGATCAGTTTGGAATGATTCCAGTAAGTTAATTTAGCCTATAAAAGCAAAGTTGAGATTTAGACATATTTTAGTAAGAATATGGTTTTATTTTCACCACAATCTGAGTTTCCTCATGGCCACATTTTATTTCCTAACAGCCTTTATACAAATAGTTTAGTAATGTCACCTTAAAATGCAAGCAAGGAGAGGAACCCTGCAAACAAGTTCACACAGGAGCCAGGCACCCATTGCTTTCCCTAAAGCTCTATGTAACTGGAGGCCTCGCATCTGCATCTTTATGAGAAATAGTAGGCTCCAGAAAGAGCTGGATTGAAAGTAGGCCCCAGAACTGTCAGATCTAATGCCCTCTTTTTATAACAAATATTTGGCAAAGTCCTTACTACTTAGAAATAAAAGTCATGGATAAAATAGCGTCCCTTCATACATATTTCTGTTTAAAAAAAAATTAATGTAATTGCCACAACTGTAATATACTGGATAAATAAAAGAAAAATGATTTATAATTAAATAAAATGTATTTCAATATGTAAAGACCTGGGTAGAACTACATCAGTACACATAATGAAACAGGCAGATGCTGGCACTTCAACATAGAACCACTGTGAATGGAACAATGGCAAATGTAGACCCACACAGAGGTGTCTGTGTTGGTGACTTAAATAACACCAGTGGAGTTTCCATCAGTGATAGGATTTTTTGAAATGGTAAGCAACTCTTAAGAAAGTACAATCTTCCTTTGATATACCATAAAGTTGCATTCCTGAAAAATTTAGTGTATATTAAAACCATGAAAAAACAAACTTTATGTGTAAAATATAGCTTGAGTCTATGTAATTATAAATAGGTTTTTCATTTACACTGAGGCCTAGTGGGACATTCTAAAGTTATATAGCTTGTTAGACGAGGAACACTTAATTATACGCAATTGTCCTACACATCGCAGGACATCTAGCATCCCTAGTTCTAGCCTGATATCCACCAGTAGCGCCCCTTTCACATCACTGTGACAGCCAAAAGCCTCCACAAATTCCCTGAATGCCCTCTGGAGGGTGGCAAGGCTCCTGATATAAATGACTGGGCTTTAAGGGCTCACTATTACTCTAATCTCATGGCAATGGAAACATGAGATTAATGTCACTCACCCAAGGTGTAAGATGCTTATGCTAGTTTATATTGGCTGTACAAGTTGATGTTTATTGTACTTGCCTATCTATCTTGTTTTAGTTATTTAGTGCTGCTATAACAGAAATATCACCAGTAGAAGACTTTAACAAACAGAAGTTTATTCTCTCACAGTTTAAGGGGTTAGAAGTCTGAATTCAGGGCACCAACTCCAGGGAAAGGCTTTCTCTCTTGGTCAGCTCTGGGGGAAGGTCCTTGTCATCAGTCTTACCCTGGTCTAGGAGCTTCTCAGCACAGGAACCCCAGGTCCCAAGGACACACTCTGCTTCTGGCGCTGTTTTCTTGGTGGTATGAGATCACCCTGACTCTCTGCTTGCTTCTCTCTTTTATATCTCAAAAGAGATTGATTCAAGATACAACCTAATCTTGTAGATAGAGTCCTGCCTTATTAACATAACTGCCTCTACTCCTCCCTCATTAACATCATAGAGGTAGGATTTATAACATAGGAAAATCACATCAGATGACAAAATGGTGGACGATCACACAATACTAGAAATCATGGCCTAGCCAAGTTGATACACATTTTTGGCAGGACACAATTCAATCCATAACACTGGTGTTCAGAATATCAACAACCTCAACCTCGCTCATTTAGAACATAGCTAAGGAACTAAAAAATAAGGAAACAGACCAAAAAAGCCTTTGTTAATTCAAATCGACTGTCACAAAGTTTGGAACTAACACATTTCACAGGAGAAGACTTTAGTCTCTCACTCAGATTTTTTATTTAAACACTCACACACAGTCTCTAAAAGGGAGAACCAGAAGGGAAAATGGTTTACAATTCAAATGGACAAGCTTTGGAGCTGGAATCAGTTCCCCCTGGAGATTATCAAGGATAATAGATTTTTCCTGGGGAATAGCCAAGCTTGTGCTTTTGCTTTTCAGAACTCTGCCTTGAGCTGTATGCTCTTCTAAGAACTGTCTATATGGGATCAAACTGACAACAGAAACTCCAAAGATTAGGTAGGAGCCGTAGGGGGCAGTAAGTTTATGTTAATGCGAAAGGAAAAACTCAGAAAAGAAGGGTGAGAATGGTTGCACAACTTGAAGAATGTAATCATTGTAACTGAATTGTACATGTAGAAACTGTTAAATTGGTGTATATTTTGTTGTGTATATTCTCAACAACAACAACAAAATAAATAAAATTTAGAAGGAAAAGAAAAACACTCTGCTTTAGCAGAACATGAAAGAAAAAGAAGAGCCTACAGAAACTCATCTGATCCCAGATATGATGGTGGATCAGGGCCACCAAGAAACCCTCCTGAAGAATGGGTCAAATCAATCACCACCTGCATGGTCCTGGTCCTCCTCCAACAACTGGAGGCTGAAGAAGGTAAATACTTGCTTTATGGAGCAGACAGCTGGGCTTGCACATTCACATTATAAGGAAAGGAGCAAAACCATGCTGGATGAATCAATGCAAGTGTCTGCTCTGTGTCCACACAGGCTAATGAGATTGTGCTGGGAGTACTTTCTTAAGAATTCTGCATATCTGGCATAATGGATACACAATTGTATAAACTTCATACATTTGTTTTCTCCCTTTTTTGTACAGTTCATTAAAAATAACAGTTCTTAAAATTATTTATTGTGTTGTTGAGAATACACATAGCAAAACACACACCAATTTAACAGTTTCTACATGTACAATTCAGTGGACATTGATTATATTCTTTTAGTGGTGCAACCATTCTCACCCCCCTTTTCTGAGTTGTTTCTCCCTCATTAACATAAACTCAATGCCCCCTAAGGTTCTTAACTAATCTTTGGAGTTGCTGTTATTAATTTGATCCCATACAGATAGTTCTTGAAAGAGCATAATGTTCAAGGGACACATTCTTCACTAGTTAAGCTAAACTATGTTTGGTTTTAAGAAGATTTCAGGGGATATTTTTGGTTTAAGGTTTAAAAATTATCTCAGGGCAATAGTTTCAGGGTTCATCAAGCCTCTGCAGCTCCATAAAATCTGGATTCCATGAGAATTTGAAATTCTGCTCTACATTTTCCCTCTTTTAATCAGGATTCTTAAAAACAATATAATTTTAATAATTAAATATTTTAGGATACAAAACTGACTCCTCATATTTCTTTAATTAAAACACAACACTCTAACAGAAAGGGCCATATAAACCAGAGACTTCATCAGCCTGAGACCAGAAGAACTAGATGGTGCCCAGCTACCACCAAAGACCGCCCTGACAGGGAACACAACAGAGAGTCCCTGACAGAGCAGGGAGAGTCCCTGACAGAGCAGGAGAAAAGTGGGATGCAGAACTCAAATTCTAGTAAAAAGACCAGACTTAATGATCTGACTGAGACTAGAGAAACCCCAGAAAGCATGGCCTCTGGACTGTCTGTCAACCCAGAACTGAAATCATTCCTGAGGCCAACTCTTCAGACAAAGATTAGACTGGACTATGGCATATAAAATGATACTCATGAAGAGTGTGCTTCTTAGCTCAAGTAGATACATGAGACTCAATGGGCAGCTTCTGTCTGGAGGTGAGATGAGAAGGCAGAGAGGGTCAGGAGCTGGTTGAATGGACACAGGAAATCAGAGGTGGAAAGGAGGAATGTGCTGTTACAGTATAGGAAGAGCAATTAGGATCACATAACAATGTATGTATAAATTTTTGTATGAGAGACTAAATTGAATTGTAAACTTTCACTTTAAGCACAACAATAAAAAAATCTACAGCCAAGAAAAACACAACACAACACTTTAAATCTGAAGAAAATAAGTAGAAGAGACTAACTGCTTAATATTATTAGTATCACCTTTCAACTTCTAAAATATTGTCCATTGTTCATTTGTTTTCCTTTTATATTAATCACATTGCATTTAAAACACACACACACACAGAATTCTTAATGAATTTACTTTCCTGTCTTGTCTGCCTGGTTTACAATAGATTAAGAGCAGCAAGCTACTAGAAAAAGATAAGGCTGTTAGAGGAGGTCGCACAGATACTCGTTGAACAATATCACCTGAATGCTTTCTATGTGACAATAGGTGCTGGGCGTTGGAGAAATAATGGCCCCCACCTTCAAGGCCTTTATAAACTATGTCAGGGGTTGGCAAACTACAAACCACGGGCCAAATCAGGCCTCCACCTGTTTTGTTTTTTTAATTGATGCAAAATTCACATAACATAAAATAAGCCATTTTAAAGTGACAATTCAGTGGCATTTGCTACATTCATTATGTTGTATAATCACCACCTATATCTAGTTCCAAGACATTTTATCACTCCAAAAGGACATATACCACTTAAGCAGAGCAGTTTCTCTCAGTTTCCCAGTCCCTAATAACCATCAATCTGCTTTTTATCTCTATGGATCCGCTGATTCTGAAAATTTCATATAAATGGAGTGATATAACTTATGGCCTTTTTTGTCTGACTTCTTTCACTTAGGATGATGTTTTCAAGATTTATCCATGCTGTGGTGTGTATCAGGACTTCATTCCTTCCGATGCTTGAATAATGTTCCATTGTGTGGATATACCACATTGATGGGCATTTGTGCTGTTTCCACCTTTTGGCTATTGTGAATAGTGCTGCTGTAAACATGGGTTTCTACGTATTTGTTTGAGTACTTGGTTTTAATTCTTTTGGGTATATCCCTAGGAGTGAAATTGCTGCGTCATATGGTAATTCGAGGTTTAATTTTTTGAGGAACCTCCAAACAACTTTCCACAGAAGCTATACCATTTTACATTCCACCAGCAATGTATGAGGGTTTCAATTTCTCCACATCCTCGCCAACATTTTATTTTCCATTTTTTAAATAGCCATTCTAGTAGGTGTTAAGTGGTATCTCATTGTGGTTTTGATTTGCATTTCCCTACAAAACTTCCTGTTTCTTCCTAGTTTTCTGAGTGTTTTTATCATGAAGGCTTGTTGGATTTTATTAAATGCTTATCTTTTTTTTTTTTTTTTTAAATCAATTGATGACTGGGAATTTTTAATATTATAGTGTGATAGTTCTGGAAAACAGATACTTCCTCCTTCTCAGGGCTTGTTTTTGTTGCTTCCTGTGGGCTGTAGCTATTTGTTTGTTAAGTGACTTTTTCTAGACTATTTTGTAAGTCCGATGTATTAGTTTCCTAGGGGCTGCTGTAACAAAATACCACAAAGTGAGTGGCTTTAAACAATGGAAATTTATTGTCTCACAATTCTGGATGTTAGGAGTCCAAAATCAGTCTGTCAGACCAAGTTTTTTTTCTGTCCCCTCTAGGGGAAAATCCTTCCTTATCTCTTCCAGCTTCTGGTAGCCCCAAGTGTTTCTTGCCATTCCTTGACTTGTAGATGCATCTTCACATGGTGTTCTTCCTCTGTCTCTTGTCTCTGTGTATATTCTCCTCCTTTATAAGGACAGCACTCCAATGGAATTAGAACTCATTGTACTCTGGTGGTGGAAGAGGCTGCATAGGCCTGGTTCACTATTATTTACTCCCCATTGCTAACCACCACATTATCTCATGATCTTGTTTTTCCCTCTGGTTCCAGTCTCTACAAAAGGTTTAAGATTAACCAATGTTCCTCCTTGGAGGGTGGAAAACAAGTGATAATGATCTAAGGATGAAAAACTGAACAAAGCACCCATCTTGTGACAATAAAACCAGGTTGTCACCAGATAACCCCCAAGAATACCAGTAAAAGATTAACTCATCTGAGACATGACCACCTCAAGGGGGAACTAACACAAACTTCTAATACCCATAATCCTGGCCCTATAAAAGCCTTCAGCCGATCTCTAGTTGAGGAGACGAGTTTTTTTGGAGGAATCTATTCCCCTCTGTCTCCTATATATCAACAGATAATAAAACTCTTGCTGCTCACCTCACCCCTGTCTCAGAATTGGCTATTGCGGCAGGCAGTTCCAATCCGCGTTATTGCGGTAACAGTATGACCTCATGTTAACTAGTAACATCTTCAAAGACCCTATTTCTAAATGAGGTCATGTTCACAGATACTAAGGGTTAGAACTTCAACATATCTTTTTGGTAGTCACAATTCAATCCATAACAGTTTATATTCTTTGTTATGTGTGGTCCCTGAAGTCTCTGTTCCTTTAGCTTGTGTTCAGTTAGTGTTTCCATGAGATTTCCTTGAATTCCAGGAGCACAGAGGGAGAAAAGAGAAAGAGGGAGAGAGAGAGATAAAGAAAGGAGAAAACAAAAAACAAACAAAAAACTCTCCCAGTCTTTGCAGATTGGCTCTGTGCTGGATCAATCCTTCAACACTTAGCCAGGACTTTTACAACTCTGTCTTAGCCTAGTCATCCCACTGAGCCTAGAGATTAACCAGTGGTGAAAGTTTAGGTTCTTTTCAAGTCTTTTCTGAGCACGAGTCTTGCCCTAGGCATGCACATAGATATCTTCCTAAATTCCCCAGTATACACATGGGTGCTTTCAAATGCCCGAATTTCCAAAAGAAGCTCTCTCCCTAGCTTTTCCTCCCAGGCTTTTGGTGCTCTTGTTTGCCTCAATGGTAATCTTTTGCCCCAGGAAGCTGTGGGTTGTTCATTTTGTGTTACAATGTTTTGTGGAATGCTTGCCACTTTTCTGCCCTGAGTGAGTCCCAAGTTAGGCGAAACAAGGACAAGCATCTTTTGTCAAGCTACCTTCAGGTAGCCCCCAGACAGGTTAGAACAAACACAAATCTTTGAAAACAAAGTCTTCTCTACTCCCTCCAGAACCAGGTTCCAGGGTCCCACACTGGGAATGCGGGCCACCATCTTCAAGATCGCTGCCAAGCCAGGGAGGTGGGTGGGGGAAGGGCAAGTAAAATGTCACAAAACTTTTCTACTGTTTTTACATTGTCTTTTTCTTGATTCACTGTTCACTTGTTTTGTTGTAAACTTTTGACTATTTCCAGAATTCTGACAAAATTGATCCTCACAGTTTTTGCTTGATTTTTTAATACTGCTGTGGAGAGACAGAACCTTGGAGCTACCTACAACTTCATTTTTGCAGACCTCACTTCCTCTGCCTGTTTTTGTAATGAAAGTTTTATTGGAACACAGTTCTGCTAATTCATTTATATATTATCTATGGCTGCTGTGATAGGCAGCTTCTGACATACTTTCCGATGATTCCTACCTCCTGCTATTCATGTCCTTATGTAATCTACTTTTCTGAGTGTGGGCTGGACCTAATAACTTGCTTCTAACAAATATAATAGAGCTAAAGTGCTGGGATGTCACTTTTATGATTCAGCTTCAAAAGACCATTACTTCCATCTTGCTGGTATTCTCTCTATTGCCTTCTCAACTTGCATGCTTTGCTGAAACAAGCTGCCATGTTGACAAAGCCCCCATAGCAAAGAACTAAAGGTGACTTCTGGTCAACAGCCAACAAAGAATTTACTGTCTCAGTCTAACAACCCATGAATCCTGAACCCTGAATCCTGCTAACAACTACACAAATAAGCTTGGAAGCAGATCCTTTCCCAATTGAGACTTCAGATGAGACCTCAATATGAGCCAATGTCTTGAATCCAGCCTTACGATAGACAATGAAGGAGAGGACCCAGATAAGCCATACCAGGATTCCTGGGCCTCAGAAACTGTGAGATAATAAATGTATGTTGTTTTAAGCCACTAAATGTTGGGGCAATTTGTTACATAGCAATAGATAACGAATATAGCTGCTTTTGCACTACAACATTAGAGTTGAATCATTGTGAAAGAGACCGTACAACTCACAAATCTAACATACTGACTATCTGGTCCTTTACAGAAAGAGTTTGCTGACCCTTGATCTATGTGAGATTAAAAGCAAGGGGGCTGGCAGGTATAGTCTTCCACAATCCAGTAAGAAGCGAGGAACCAGATATGTGAGCACTAGTAATGTCTATCACACTGGAGAGATGAACATTACTGATCTGTCTCGAAGGCAAACAGCTTTCTTAGTATGGCCTCAGTACTTTCTCTTAAGCGAATAAAGGTCAAGGTCTAGGAGATCCAGTGATAGGTGTTTCTGCACACCACTTAGACACCCTGGTCCCATTTACTTCCTGCAAAGCCTCACAAGGGCTTTGGAGTCAGATTACCTCAGTGATGCTGATGATAACTAGGTTTGGGATTTACCAGTTTAAACATCTGCTGGTAAATACTTTTACAGAATCAATTGACTCAACATATTCTGTCAGAGAATAAATGCTTCTTAGAGCAAAAGGGCTGCTAACTGAAAGGTCGGTGGTTCAAACCCACCAGTGGCTCCGTGGGAGAAAACACTTGGCGATCTGCTCCCTTAAACATTACAGCCTAGGAAACCCTATGTGACAGTCATACTCTGTCCCGTAGGGTCGCTATAAGTGAGAACTGACTCGACAGCGCACAACGACAACAGGAGCAAAGGAGAAGCTAGCAGTTATCTGGATCAGATGCTTCATTTTCTCTGAGAAAAAATGAGGCTCAGAGAGCTTAAAAGGCTTTCTGAAGGCCATAAAACCAAGTAAAGCAGAAACATGAAAGCAGATTTCCTAATTCCCCATCCAGTGCTCTTTTTATTATTTAGTTTAGTCCCTGGGCAAATTATCACAAAACCTGATTCAATTGAATGTGAATTAATATGGTTTTATTGCATTAAGAACCATCTGCTCTGCATGCTTGTGGAACAATTTACATCAAGAAAAGGCTTTCATTACTAAATTTGCATTTTCTAGTAATGGCATCCATGAGTAAGTCAGCACTGCCCTCTACTGGATGGTTCGTATTTATTGCACAATAGTTGTGTCCTAGATGATTGAAAGAGCGTTTATGATATTTTTTCTTGATTTCAGTGAAAGATGTATGGAAATCAAAACATCAAGCTATCCAGATATTCCTCCAAACCTACTAATCTGGGGTCTTAATCTGGTAAATTATTACTCCTCCAAACCAAAACCAAAAAACCCCGTTGCAGTTCTCTGACTCATAGCGACCCTATAGGACGAGTAGAACTGCCCCACAGGGTTTCCAACCAGCAGCTGGTGGATTCAAACTGCCTACATTTGGTTAGCAGCTGAACTCTTAACCACTAGCCACCAGGACTCCACTCATCCAAAAGAAGCCTTAATTTTCTAGTTTTGAGGATTATAAATTAAAAAAAGAAAAAGAGTTCCAATGTGTTAACAAAAAAGAGAAAGAGTCAGAAAGACAGAGAGAGAGAGAGAGGAAGAGAATTCTAAGAGTAAATGAGTGCTGTTTTTCTACTTTGGCAACCTCAAAAATAAACTGAAGTAAATGCTTTCTTTGTGACATCATCAGCTGCAGTCCTTATAACGGGTATACTAATTCTAGCTCATGGGATAAACTTTTTATCTTCTTGAGACAAAACTTAAGCTGTGAAATTAGTTGTCTATGACGATCACTTCTCCTGCTGTGAAAATGTTATGCTTCTGTCAAAACAGATTAAAACGTGGTTGACTGGGTGTCAGCCAGCGAACTGTTGTACACAGCGTGGTTACAGCATTAAAACTGACTGAAAGCTGGCCAAAATTTTGACTTACAAGGTAAGAAAAATAATCAATAATTAGAAGATACTGTTTCATGATTAAGGAGCCCTGGTGGTACAATGGTTAAGCACTTCCAGTGGCTCCTCAGGAGAAAGACCTGGCAATCTGCTCTGTAAAGATTACAGCCTAGGGAACCCTATGGGGCAGTGCAATTCTACTCTGTCACACAGGGTCACTATGAATTGAAATTGATTTGATGACACCTAATAACAACACTGCATGATTACCTCTTAAACAGGAACAAAAAAAAAAGGAATATCTAGTATAAACTATGCGCTATGCTATAAATTACCATGACAGGGATGCCTGGCTGGGATTTTAATAAGACAAATGCACATGCAGAGTGACGTATCATTTCTGTATTAAAGACCAGATTCTCCAGCCCTGACCTCCATTGACTCTCCCAGAGACAGACTCCAATGGTGGAAAGAACACGGGCTTTGGTGTAGACAGACCTGAATTCAAATTCCACCTCTGCCATTGTGTGGCCGTGAGAAAGACTTTCTAACTTTACCTGTAAGGTGGACATAAATTACATAACTCACAGGTTTGGGGAAAATTAAATGAAGTGAAGTGTGTCAATCACTTAACACAGTATCTGGCTTATATTAGGTTCTCAATAAAAAAAAATTTTTTCTCTTTCTCTCTTCCCTCCAAACTCCTATATTCACCTGGTTACTAGAGACCACAGATAACTCATACAATCTCCAAGCAACACGTCCAAATCTCTCCCTCTCCATCCTCTTTCATAATTATTGTTACCATTATTCACCTAGATGCGCCAAGTCAGAAACTTGAGCTTCACTCCAATTCCATTCTCCTGCTCACCTCCCACATATGCTTGAAAAACTCCTGCTCTGCCTTCAAGACTCAGTTCAGGTGTCACTTCTCCTGGGAAGCCTGGAGTTCTCTGCTCCTCTTAGACTGAATTAAGTTCTTGTTCTGCCCCCCTGTTCCTGAAGCACCCCATATATATATCTACTAGAAAACTAGTCCAAGGAGCCCTGGTAGTACAATGGTTAAGCACTTGGATGCTAACCGAAAGGTTGGTAGTTTGAACTTACCCAGCTACTCTGCGGGAGAAACACCTGGCAATCTGCTCCTGTAAAGATTGTTGTTAGGTGCCATCCAGTCAGTTCCGACTCAGAGTGATCCCATGTACAACAGAACGGAACACTGCCCAGTCCTTCACCATCCTCACAATCGTTGTTATGCTTGAGTCCATTGTTGCAGCCACTGGGTCAATCCATCTAGTGGCGGATCTTCCTCTTTTTTGATGACCTTCTAATTTACCAAGCATGATGTCCTTCTCCAGGGACTTGTCCTTCCTGATAACATGCCCAAAGTATGTGAGACGTAGTCTCGCCATCCTTTCTTCTAAGGAGCATTCTGGTTCTACTTCTTCCAAAACAGATTTGTTCGTTTTTTTGGCAGTCCATGGTGTATTCAATATTCTTCACCAACACCACAATTTAAAGGCATCGATTCTTCTCTGGTCTTCCTTATTCATCGTCCAGCTTTTGCATGCATATGAAATGATTGAAAACACCATAGCTTGGGATTACAGCCTAGAAAACCCTATGAGGCAGTTCTACTCTGTCACATGGGGTCGTTATGAGTCGAAAATCAACTCGACAGCACCTAACAACAGAAAACTAGCCATATGGCATTTTTGTGACTTGTCTGTCTTCCACTGGGCTGCAAGCCTTTTTAGTATAGAGATGGCATATTATTCAAAGTTCTACCCTCAACTTCTAGCTCTGTGCTTGCCTCATGAAGATACTGAAAAACATTTGCTGAATTAAATGAATAAATGAATGGATGGCTGAATGAATATGCTGTTGAGGTTTCTGAAATGCTAGACTCCTCACTTTCCTCTATGGATTCTGAGCTAATCGAGCAGGAGCCAGAAGTCAGATGGAGGATACGCCTTGGACCTGTAGCCAGCATCAGGCTTCTTACTCCTTCCCCCAAGTTTAGACTCCTAGAACCCAGAAATCTGGGAAGATTTGCTGAGTAGCCACCTTCCCACAGGCAACATGACTGCCTGCCCCACATCCATCAAGCACAGAGTAGGGACAGGCCTGCCTCTGCAAGGCCATCCTAGGCCCTGAGCCAGGCATGTTTACCTCACAGAATCAACATCAGAGGGTAATGCATGCTCTTTGCAGGCAAGGTAGTCCTAAAACTGAAAGTCTAGATGGAAGGTTGCCCATCGTAAGTGTCCAACTGAGGGGCCAGGGAGAGTGCTGAAATACAGCCTGCACCTCACTAGCCAAGCTGCACACGTTGATTGGAGGCTGTGTTGCACAAAGATACCATCTTCTCATCAAGCCTTGTAATCAGAGGGCTGTGCCACCCCAAAGGCTGACCCTGTATCTCATCTGTACAAAAGCTCTTATGAACTCATGGGGCTCTGATAAATATGCTTTCCTCAAATCACACTAATCAGGTGAGCCTCTCCACCTCCTTGGAGAGGAATATAACAGGCGGAAGTAAAGACAGAAGCTCCCTTCCTAATACTTTCCAAATGGTGGAAGTTTTATTTTATGAGCTAAGGGACGAATACTAGGAAAGGAAGGGAAGTGTTCTCTCTAAGAAAAATAGGTGGAGAGAAGATAATTAATATTAATTGTGCCAGGCACTGAGGCATGTGACTTGGATACATAATTTCATATAACTCCAACAACTCATCTTCAGATGAGTATGCTAAGGAAAGACCACACATTCAAAAGCAGTGGAGCTTGTATTCGAAGCCCATCATCTTACCACCACCTCATGGAACTTTATACTCGTCCAACAAAAGGTCCAACTAGTGGTGACTTATTTTATTGCCTTTCTTTATTTGGCCTCAAATAATTTTTTTTCTTAATTTATTGTGGTAAAATATGTATAACATAAAATTTACCTTTAACCATTTATAAGTATACAGTTTCATGGAATTAATTATATTCACAATGTTGTGCAACCATCACCACTATTTCTGAAAGCTTTTCATCACCTTAAAAAGAAACCTATTAAACAATAACTCCCCATTCCCCATCTCCCCAGCCCCTAGCAACCACTAACCTGCTTTTCTTTCTATGTATTTGCTTATTCTAGGTATTTCATATAAGTGGAATAATGCATTATTTGTCCTTTTGTGTCTGACTTATTTTACTCAACATAATGTTTTCAAGGTTCATCCATGTCTTAGCATGTAACAGAACTTTGTTTCTCTTTATGACTGAATGATTTTCCATTGTATGGGTATACCACATTTTCTTCATCCATTCATCTGTTGATGGACACTTGGATTGTTTCCACATTTTGACTATTGTGAATAAAGCTGCAATGCATTATGTACATAATGCAGAATGTACACGTATCTGTTTGAGCTCCTACTTTCAATTCTTTTGGTATATATTCTGGAGTAGAATTGGTGGATTGTGTGGTAATTCTATGTTTAACTTTTTGAGAAACCAGCAAACTGTTTTCTGCAATGGCTGTACCATTTTACATTCCCACTAGCACTGGAAGAGGGTTACCGTTTCTCCACAAGTGACTTATTGTTTGGGATTCCTAGAAGGTAAAGAGCAGTGATTTAAACTGAGAAACACAATCAGGGTAGTATCCATTTTTCTAATAAAAGCCTTTCAAAAGTTCATTCCAAGGCTACTGTTGTTGTTGTGTGCCACTGAGTCAATTACAACTCAAAGTGACCACAGAGGACAAAGTAAAATTACCCCATAGGATTTCCTAGGCTGTGGGGGCACAGCGGTTAACAGCTCCACTGCTAACCAAAAGGTTGGTGGTTTGAATCCACCAGCCACTCCTTGGAAACCCTATGGGGCAGTTCCACTCTGTCCCATAAGGTTGCTATGAGTTGGAATGACTCGACGGCAACTGGTTTTTTTTTTGGTTTTTTTTTTTAATCTTTATGGGAGCAGATCTCCAGGCCTCTTCTCCCAGAGAAACTCTTGTAGATTCCAACCACTGGCCTTTCAGTTAGCAGCTGAACATTACGACAATAAAAAATGTCTCCAGACATTGCCAAATGTCTTCTGGAAGACCAAAACCACCCTCTGTTGAAACTTTGGAGTGCAATGATCTCTGTAAGATGTCTTTTTGTTGTTGTTAGGTGCCATCCAGTCGATTTTGACTCATTATTACCCCATGTGACAGAGCAGAACTGCCTCATAGGGTTTTCTAGGCTGTAATCTTTAAGAATCAAGGAGCCCTCATGGCACAGTGGTTAAATTGCTCAGCTGCGAACTTAAAGGTGGACTTAACCACCTTCTGTTCCATGGAAGAAAGATGTGGTAGTCTGCTTCCATAAAAGATTTACAGCCTTGGACACCGTATGGGGCAATTCTGCTGTGTTCTATAGGGTCAACATGAGTTGGCATCGATTCAAGAGCAACGGGTTTTGTTTTGTTTTTGGTAATCTTTACAGGAAGGAACCCTAGGAGCACAATGGTTAAGCACTCAGCTATTAAACAAAAGGTCTATGGTTCGAACCCACCAGCCACTGCATGTGGGAGAAAAACCTGGTGATCTGCTCCTATAAAGATTACAGCCTAGGAAACTCTATCGGGCAGTTCTACTCTGTCCTCTAGAGTTGCTATGAGTCAGAATAAACTTCAGGGCACACAACAACAATCTCTATAAGAGCAGATCGCCAAGTCTTTCTTCCACAGAGCCACTGGATGGGTTTGAATTGCCAACCTATCAGTTAGCAGCTGAGCACTTAATCATTGTGCTACGAGGGCTCCTAGGACAATGACTTGCAATCATTTAAATCTTCTGTTATTCTCAAAGGCTCCAGACCCCAGTTTCTGTGGATAAACTCAATAATATGCAAAAATGCATAACATTTTAAGAGTAAAACACAGTTTCGAAGGTTGTAAAGGGTTATTTTTAATACCTAGAAAGATTCAACAACTTTTGTTAAATAAGGGGTGATTGAAGCTTACTTTTCAGTCTCAAATGAAATACACCGTTCCCCAGAAAATTCTATGATATTTTAGGTGAATTATGATAGGCTTGTTTTCAGGTGGTGATTTGATATCATCAATGGGCCTTTTCTATGGCTGTAAACAGAAAAATGTCAGTGTGGACATAATGAAGCAATTGCACCGTTGGAAATGATGAATAACTCACATCCCTCATAGACAGAGTCACGCTACCTCCACAGTGCAGGCCAAGATAATTCCCATGATGCTAAGCCCCATAGAAGAGTTTCAGATTCCACAAAATACTTTGGGTCCCCTCCCTTTTTTCCCCATCCCATCATTCTCTGCTTTCAAATGAACAAAAAGTGAAGTTTCCTTCATAGGTCATTGAGCTAGCACCCAATTGCCCTCTGGGGGGGTTCAACCTCCCTTTTGTTTAAAAATTAAAATTCTTATTTGATCAACATCAAAATCTCCATTCAAGGATGAATACAGAGGTAGTGAGTTGCTGTAACACTCTAAAATGTACACAAAACAGTCCAAGGAATAGAATTCCAGGACTCTGTCTCCGAGTCCTCTATAAATATTATTATAAATTCTCCAACGGAAAGCTAAATCCTGGGAGCTAGATGTTACTGTTAAACTGATCTCTCTCCTCATTCACGTTCCCTTATACCAAAGCTTTCAAAGAGAGTTGAAAACATCCATGATTTGTAGAAGAACAGAGTGGAGTGGTTAAGAGCTGGGATTCTGGAGTCAGACAACCCGGATCCAGATCCCAGCTCTGCCATTTATTTCCCCTGTGACCTTGGGACCCTCACCTCAACCTCTGTGTGTGTCTGTTCACTCACCTATACAATGGGCACAATAGTAGTGTCTACTTCTTAAGGTTGTTATGAGAGTAAGTGAGTTAATATTTATAAAGTGCATCGAATAGTGTCTTAACACAGAGCAAGTGCTATAAAAGTATTTGTTTAACAAAATTATAAAATAAATAAAGCAACATGAGGCCTTTGTTCCTTTATTACAATCAAACAATGCCCTAGGGAAAAATTAGGAAGTAAGCTCTTTTGTCTTTACTACCCTCACTTCCATCTTTCCTCCTTCATTTGTCTAGGTTCATCTTGAACCCCTTTTCCAATTCCTACCAGGGTGTTAGCAGATAGCAACTGACGATGTTAAAGGACCAGTTTAAGTTTCCTTCTCAAAAAAACAAAACAAACCCGTTGCCATTGAGTCTCTTCCGACTCTTGGCAACTCCATGTGTTACAGAGTAGAACTGCTTCATACGGTTTTCTTGGCTGTAATCTTTATAGGAGAAGATCACCGGGCCTTTCTTCTGTGGCACCACTGGGTGGGTTCAAACTGCCAACCTTTAGGTTAGTAGTCAAAACCAAATCCACTGCTGTCAAGTTGATTCTGACTCATAGCAACCCTATAGGACAGAGTAGAACTACCCCACAGGGTTTCCAAGGCTGTAAATTTTTACAAAAGAAGACTGCCACATCTTTCTCCCATCCTTCTCCAAGGAACCTTTGAATTTCCCCGGGAGACTGAAAGGCTAAAAAGTCACTATAGCACAGAGAAATTTTCTAACACTGACGCTCAGTGAGGAGTTATATTTTCAGTTGGTGGAGACTGTCCCATGCCTGGTCTACACACTCCTGAGGCTGGCCCTGGGGAGAACAGTAATGTGAATTCATACCTTTGAGTTTAAAAACTAAGTTAAAAAAAAAAAGGCAGCCCCAAATTTCTGTATTCTAGCATATAGTGATTATAGCACAATCTTAAAATGAGTCATCTTAAGCCCAAATTAGAAGCAGACATAATTTCCAGATGTCAAATATATATATTTTGCTAAATAGAAAAGCAAGCAAGATGGAGTACAGGTTTTAATACTGCTTATTTTACTAGATGTTAATGTTTACTCACTTCTGATTTTCCTAAGATTATCCCCTTGTAAGCTGTGGCCTAAATGCATTTAAATTGCCTTTGAATATCCCAAGCAATCCTTACTACCATGGAAACAGAACCAAGGATATGCAAGATGACTCCTCTGGGGCATAATTTGGTGCTTTGGATACTTTTGATTGGTTGCTCCCTGCTTTGCCACCCCCTCCTCTGAAATGCAATCATGTTGGTTGGATTAATTTTTATTATCCATGGGAGCACAATTCACTGAGTAGTGAGAAAGTACCATCTATCTGTCAAAGTCCTTCCAGAGACATTAAAAAATCATGGGCGTCATTAATAAGGGCAATCCATATGTACCAGAAAATAGGGGCAGATTGCTCCAGAAGGCTTTAGGCATTTGCTCAATGGTCTATGAGGTAACCTGTACCTTTTGTACTTTTATTGGTGGAGGAGAAAGGAGCATGGCCGGATGCCCCGAAGAATGCTGCCTAATGCCCTGGCTCTTGAAAATTTAACTTGGCACTTACAATTCTGTATAAAGGGCATACTAGATAGTGACAATAAGGGAATCAAAGTGAGGAATATCCAATTTCTGATTCAATTGTTAAAGTATCTGTAACCTTGATAAAATTACTTAGTTGGCTTCTTTCCCTCATTTTTAAAATGGCCCTTTATAAAGTGGAGAATTAGGGCTTGGGCTCAGTTTGAGGTCGATGTTATAAACTAATGAATTCTTTGCATGAAAAAGTAGACGTAAAAAGCAAATGTTATTTCCCTTGCCTGTTTCATCAATCCATGATGAAAATGGGAGAAAAATGTCAAGGTCAAGTCTGTCTGTCTTGTTCAAAAAATATCATCTGAGCCATCAGCATCTATCTCAGTCACTTAAAGGCATAATGCTCTTATGCTTCCTAAAATAACTAGATTCATGAAATGTGCACTGGCACAAAAAATTTTTTTGATTTTGGACTTGCCTTTTTTTCTCTTTTTGGAGTTACTTAAAATTCTCTGGGAATACATCAAATTATGGGAACAAAGAGAGAAGCCACTTCTTAGAATAAATGACATCGTGGCAATGAAAGAGCACAAGGGCCAGAGGTGGACAAGCTAAGCCTACCTGACCTTCGCCTCGCATAGAAATTATTCTGACCTGTAGATGTTGGAAAACTGAAAAATTGATTGGGGAAAAAAAACAAAACCCACCTGCTGGTGAGTCGAAAAACCATAGGGTTTTCAATGGCTGATTTTTCAGAAGTAGATTGTCAAGGCTTTCTTCCAACGTTCTTCCAGGTAGACTTGAACCGCCAATCTTTCAGTCAGCAGCCAAGCATGTTAACCAGTTGCAGCACCTAGGGACTCAGCTAAGGTTAATCTCTACAGTACATAAAAGTTCCTATACAGTCATAAGAAATATATTAATAAATATACTCACAGATATTTCTAATAGAAAAATTGTTAAAGAATGTGAACTGACAGTTTAGGTGAGTGGAAATAAAATTAATACATAAAAACTTGAAGGGAAATTTTATTAGTGAGCAGATAAATTTAAAAAAATGAACTACAGGTTGTCCTTGACTTATGACATATTCAAATTACGATGAACCGCATTTATGAATATCTTTTTTTTTTTTTGGTACATCTTATCATTAGTAATATGTACTACATACAATGCTGCAGCTCGTAATTTGCTGATGTTATCATTCTCAGAGATTCACTGTTATGATTTATGAAGATACTGATAATAAAAGGCAATAATAATGAAAACTTTAAAAAATTTAGGTATTTGACTTAGGTCAGAACCGACTTACAATGGAGTCGTGGGAACAGAACCCCAACGTAAGTCAGCGACTACTTGTATATAAAGAAAAAAAGAAAAGGACCATACAGACAACTCTCACTAATTTTCTGACTAGAAATGCCATCCCCATTCCTAGGGACAATCCAGATGATCCAGAACCTTCAACAAGTGGAGTTATTACTGCAGCTGACAAAATAACCAGCATGGTCCAACTCTTCTTCATCATCGGAGTACATTTTTATGATTTGTGTATTTTTTATGTATGTATGTATTAAAATATATCTTTAAGTTTATATGTAATGTTTCCAACCCCCAAAGACAAATAAAGATGGAATTTATAAAGATACTGATAATAAAATGCAATAATAATGAAAAGTAAAACAAAAATGAGGTGATCGACTTACGTCAGAACTGACTTACGAGGGGGGTCATTAGAACAGAACTCCGTCATAAGTCGGGGACTACCTGTGTTTTATAATCGATTAGCAAGACAATTTTATTATCTAAAGCTGGCAGAGTTATGGAAGGTGAGGCAGACATATATGATGTCTGTGGCCTCCAAGATCTTTTGAAGACTCTTCTTATTTTAGGGAAGTTACTAAATCATGAGTCCTATCTGGTAAGGAAGAATACAGAACTCATTTCTCCAGCCTCCTTTGCAACAGGGATGTAGACATGTAACCTAGCTCCACTGATCACGTATAGCCAACTGAGACTTCAGTGCAGAACATGACAATAGGAGGAAGCAGATGCTGGGCAGATGGCAGCAGAAGTGTCTAGCTTTAGGGGCAGCAGAGTTTCTAGCATCAGCCAGTGTCCAGCCTCAGCAGGTGAGTTGTGGTGGTGTCCCCTGATGATAACACCAGTATAGTCTTCTTGGAGCAGTCCCATAGTGTAGTCTGTGTGTTGTTCACGGCTGTGTAGCCCCCAAGATGTACTCCCTGGACCTCTGGAGGGACCAATACATTCTTTAGTTTGCAGCAAAGAACCCTGATTGGCAGTCTGTACATTCATATATTCTTGTTGCGAATATAAATTGGAACACCATTTTTGTAAGGTGCTTTACGTATCAAGATCCAGAAAAATATTTGCATTTGACTCATTAAATCCTTTTCTAAAACTCAGGACAAAAGGAAATGGGGAGCCCAGGGCAGAAATGGGGAGAGTGCTGACACATTATGAGGAACAAAACCAAGGCCATGAAATACTTTATGTATGAACTATTGAATGGGAATCTAATTTTCTCTGTAAATTTTCACCTAATGCATAATTTAATTTAAAATAACAATATTAGAAACAATCTGAAGACTCACCAATGGGGAAACAGTTAAGTCAGTTATGGTATACCATTGGTGGTCAGTAGAATGCCAACATTACTACCTAGGAGAAGCTTAGGGCACGTGATTTTGTTGGAGGGAGGCCAGGAAACTTGAAGCTGCATTTAAACAAAATGCATGCTCTTTTTACTCAGACTGAATGTTTATTTGGGATTGCTTGTGGGAGATGAAGAATGGGGTTTATTATTGTTGTTAGTTGCTGTCCAGTCGATTAGGGACTACAAAGAATGGTGCTGGAGGCACTGAAATCTAACCTAACCATCTCCCCTGGAGCTGCCACTGTTGGTAGGATATTATACAGTGAATAGAATACTTATTAGGAAGTTTACATATAAAAAAATGCTTATGATATCTTGTTAAGGGAATGAAAAAGAACACAAAATTATACCTATGCTGTGACTACAGGTATGTAAAATTTGAACTAGTCATTTGAACCAGGTCTGGAAAGAAACAGGAAAACAGTATCAATTGTCCAGTGGTAAAGCTATCAATAAGTATTTTGCTCTCATTTTCTGTGAATCTTGCTTAATGCAACAGCTATTTTTATTTTCTAAAAAATAATAATAATTTTTATATTTTATGAAATTATCCTAAGTGTTCAAAATTGTCTCTCCTCTTTGGCATGTCTTAGTGATAGTATGGCAATATATCCATCTACTCAGTGTAGATGACTTTGACATCCATCATCTCGTAGCAGAGTTAGACTCAATCTGGGTTCTCGGTGGCTTGACTACCTTTGCGTGCATGGAACCACAGGGCCAAAGAGAAAAGGCATCACTATACAAAATCACTGGCCACACAGGCCTTTCTAACAGAACTATAAAAATACATCTGCTCACATGGAGCAATGGGAACTGCCGGTGGGAGAGTAAATTGGCAAATCTCTTTGGCATTATCTAGTAAAGTTGGAGAGATCCATAACCTATGACCCAGAAATTCCACTCCTATGTGTATACCCCGGAGAAATTATTGGCACATGTGTACCAGTAAATATGTAGGAAAATGTTTACATTAGCATTATCCCTATCAACCAAAAAGAGAACAATATAAATGTTCATGAACAGTAGAATGGATTAAAAATGGATAAATACATAGTGAATCATATAATGCAATACTATACAACAATGAATATAAACCAAGTAGTCAGACACAACAAAATGGATGAAGTTTATAAACATAATGAAAGAAACAAGATCTCCGGTATGATTCCATTCATAAAAAGTCCAAAAACAGGCAAAATTAAACTGTTATTTAGGGACTCATACAAAGTTGGTAAAATTATGAAGTAAAGCAAAGACATGATTATTACAAATGTCAAGACAGTGGTTACCTCTGGGGAGGTAAGGGTAGAGGGGGTTGTGTTTGGAAAGGTGGATATGGGGGCTTCTGACCTGGAAATGTTCTTTCTTGATTAGATGGTGATTTCACAGGTGTTTGCTGAATAATTTTGGCATTAAACAGTGGTACATTTGTATTTTATGCTCTTTTCTGTGTGTATGTTATAGTTTATAATTTTTAAAAAGAAGGAGAGGAGACCCTAACAAAAAGGTCTGTGTGTCAGGGTTAGTGGGGCAGAGAAGTTACCCTTTCTAGAAACAGAAACCACCCTCGGGTCATTGAAAAACCCAAACCTGCTATCGTCGAGTCAATTCCGACTCATAGTGATCCTATAGGGCAGAGTAAGTAGAACTGCCCCACAGGGTTTTCAAGGAGCAGCTGGTGGATTCGAACTGCTGATCTTTTGCTAAGCAGCCTGAACTCTTAACCACTATGCCACCAGGATTCCCAGGTCATTGAAGTGGGAGTTAAAGGGCAGAGAAGTTAGTTAAGACCTTGAACCACCTCAGAAATTTTGTTATCAATGACGAATATGGTTTCAGAATCACTACTTGATGAATAAATGTGATCTTTTGAATTCCTATAAGGGAGATATTAGACAATCAAGAATTGTGCCTTTGAAAGGCTTCAGAACAGTGGAAACGAGAGCCCTCTGCAGGTCATGATGGGTGGTGCACCAGAAGTATTTCCCAGCTTACATTCATGCCTAAGGAGCTCTGGTGGCGCAATAGTTAAAGAGCTTGGCGCCTAACCGAAAAGTGGGAGGTTTGAACCCACCAACTGCTCTGCGGGAGAGAAGACCCGGTGATCTGCTCCTGTAAAGACTGCAGTCTAGGAGACCCTGGGGGGCAGCTCTGCCTTATCCTATGGGGTCACTATGAGTCAGCATCAACTCGGCAGCACACAACAACAACACGTTCATGCTTGCACCCTCTCCTATCTTCACCCTCACCCAGTATTGACCGACAAACTCAAGAGGGAGGCGTGGATCTGTCAACAGAGAAACTGAAGTTACAGCACCTGGATCTGAATTAGGGCTGTCCATCACTGTCTTGAGGAGCCAGGCACACAGACAGGCCTGTTTATAACTGACTAATCCCCATAGGGCTGGGTAACCTACAAAAAGACTCTGAGACATGGGGGGAAAGCTTCCCAGGGACTGTTGGCCTAGAAACAGGACTCCAGCAAATTTTAAATGGAACCTAGGATATCAGTGTAGTGAGAGTGAAGGGTTGTCATTTCCCGTTTTGTATTATGGCCTATGAAGTCACTCGACTCAGTCCCCTAGGTATAAACTGCTACCCAGGAATATTTTAGGCTAAGCCCTACTGAGCCCTCCTCATGATGACTTGGAAAGCAAAATACCTAGCAATGGTTCAGTTGGTTGGTCAGCAGGGACAGTCTGCCCAATACTGAACATTCTACGGAGAACCAAAAGATTATATTGATTACCTGTGTATTTGCAGTCTGTCATTTAAAGCTCCAGTCCAGGCTACTCTCAGTGGCTTTAGTTCCCTTAACTGTAAAATAATGACACCAATGCCCGCTTCCTACCACTTAAGATATCGTGAAGGTTGCTCCCACACCCCTTGACACCCCTGGTCCCCGCTCCAGACCCCAGGCCTCAGAAATGAATTCTCAGAAATAACCGAACCAGTTGCCAAGGAGTCAATTCCAATTCATGGTGACCTGCGTGTATCAGAGTAGAACTGTGCTCCACAGGGTTTTCAATGGCCGATTTTTCAGAAGTAGATAGCCAGGCCTTCCTTCTGAGGTGCCTCTGGGTGGACTTGAACTGTCAACTTTTCAGTTGGCAGCTGAGTGTGTTAACCATTTGCACTACTCACGGACTCCATTCTCAGAGATGGGTTATGTTTATTATATTTATTTCTCACATTTTGGGGTTCCTGGTGTACTATTAAAGTTGGAAAGAGGTGAAAGAGATTACTGGGTCCTCTTGCAGTGCAAGGCCGTGATTGACTTTCTGTTGTCTGGACTATTTTACAACTCTGTAGGGGTAGAGGTGAACTTGTAGATTCTTGTCTGGTAGAGATGCAAAGAATTTATGTCTGGTGGAACAGATAACCCCTAAGGTTACAGTTTATGGCCCTGTGGACATGAACCAGTTTTGCGTATCACCCAGCAATCTTACGCTAGCAATGCCTAAAATGACTAACTTCTCAAATGCCCTTTGGACAGGTTTTAACATCTTACTGATTTTCTCCTTAACTAATAATTTGAATAAAATCTGTGGCACTTGTTCATTTAATATTTGCTAAGAGTCATGACTTTGCCTTTTTGAAAATTTATAGTTTAGCAACTTGAAAAATGTCTATAGTTTATCTTTGAAATCTAATCTTTATACTTTAAACCTACAAGTTAACCTCTGCCCATCAGAGTTGTAAAATAGCCCAGACAATGGCAAGTCAAGCCCAAGTGACATCTCAGTGCACACCTTCTGCCATTGCTGTCTTAGAAGAGACTCAGAAAGAGGAATCCTTCTTTTAAAACATCGCAGCAGTTTATATTAGAGCCTTTTTATTTGCATCTTTCTGGGGTAGCCAAATACATCAATGCCTTGTGCATTTAGGCACTAATGGTGTAAATTATCTTTGGTGCCATTTTGGAAGGAAAGGAGAAAGAAAGACTTTGCTCCATGAAAGATGTGAATAAGAGAAACAGACAAGCTACAGACTGGGAGAAAATATTTGCAAATCACATGTCTGACAAAGAGCTGGTATCTACAGTATATAAAAAACTCAAAGCTGAATAGTAAAGAAACAAGCAATCCAGTTAGAAAATGGACAAGAGACATGAATAGACATTTCACTGAAGAGGATATACAGATGGCAAATAAGCACATGAAAAGATGTTCAACATCATTAGCTATCAGGGAAATTCAAATTAAAACTATGATGCGATATCACTATATATCTATTAGAATGACTAAAATCATAAATAGTGACAAAGTCAATGCTGGCGAGGATGCAGAGAAGCTGGATCACACGTACGTGTTGGTGAGAATGTAGAATGGTCCAGCCACTCTGTGGAAACTAAACATACAAATATCCTATGACCTAGCAACTGAACGCATTTTCATTTGTCCCAGAGAAATGAAAACGTTTTGTACACCAAAACCGGTACAAAAATGTTCATAGCAGTTTTATCCATGATAGTAAAAAACTGGAAACAGCCCAGATGTCCTTCAGTGAATGAATGGTTAAACTATGGTACATCCATACCACAGGAATAAACCATTGACCTACGCAATAACATACATGAATCTCCAGGGAACTATGCTAAGGGAAAAAAATTCAATCCTAAAAGGTTACATACCATATGAGTCCATTTATATAATGTTTTTGAAATGGTAAAATTTTAGAAATGGAGATTGCCAGGGATTAGGGACGAGAGGGTGGGGAATGGGGCAAGAGGGAGATAGGTGTGGGTATAAAAGGCAATAGGAGGGATCCTATAGTGAAGGAACTATCCTGTATCTTGACTATGATGGTGGCTACAAACATACAGGTGTGATAAATTACACAGAACTAAACACACACACACACACACACACACACACACACACGAGTACAAGTAAAACTGGGGAAATCAATAAGATCAATGAATTGTATTAATGTTAATATCCTGATCGTGATATTGTATTATAGTTTTAGAAGATATTACCAATGGAAACTGAGTAAAGGATACACAGAATCTTTCTGTATTATTTCTTACAATTGCATGCGAATCCGCAATTATCTCAATAAAAATTTCAGTTAAAAACAATAATACATAACACATTCTCTCTGTAGAAAATATGTATGTAGATATGACCTATACTTCCATTTCTCCAACTACTAATTACATTAGGGAACATCTATTGAAGGTTTACTTTGCGCCAGGCACCATTCTGTTTTTACAGGCATTAACTCATTCAATGCTAGCAATTACCTTATAAAGTGGGCATCTTTATTGTCCATGTTTTACAGAAGAGAAAATGGAGGCATAGAGAGGTGAAGTAACTTGCCCAAGATCACATAGCTTCTCATTAGAATCACTTGGGCAGCTTTAAAAAATCCTCATGCCCAGGCTACATCCCAGTTCAATTAAATCAGAATCCCTGGGGATGGACCCTGGGATAAGTACGTTGTAAAATCTCCAGAGCAATTCCAACGTGCAGGCAAGTTGAAAAATCTTTGCTCTAGGGTAAGTTAATGTATTGGTTACAAACCAAAGCAAACAAACCCATTGCTGTCGAGTTGATTCCAACTCATAGCAACCCTATAGGACAGGGTAGAACTGCCCCATTCAGTTTCCCAGGAGCAGCTGGTGGATTTGAACGGCTCACCTTTTGGTTAGCAGCCATAGCTCTTAACCACTGTGCCACCAGGGCTCCAATGTATTGGTTAACCCACTGAAATTAACAACCTCCCACTCATTATTATCGTCAGCAGGTGGAAGCCATGATGCCTTAAGCCAAAGTGCCTACCAACAGAACCATGGCAAAATCTGACAATTACCAGATCTGAACCAAAGACTTTCTCAGCCCCAGGTAAAGTATCTGGGCAATGAAATCCTAATGCTGTTAAACAATTGGATTTTATTATGCGTGCTGTGAACAGCTCATTCACTGGTAAAATGGAAACGTTTTGTGTCACAGAGGTTTCATGAACCCCACCCGGGTCTCGACTCTACCTGCTGATTCTTGTGTCATAAATTGTGTGTGTGTGTGTTTTCACACCCTTTCTTTTCAAAGTGGTTGTTGCTGAATTTGACGATAAGGAAGGCAAGAATAAGGTGCTGCCATACAATCATATCTGTTTCTACTTGCCTTAATGATGATTTTTTTCCATGGAATCATGTCACTTAATGAACATTTATTTGCTAAACACTATGTAGATATTATCTTCCTCAATTTCAACAACTCCACGAGATAGGTATTATTCACATACTACAGATGAGGAAACTGAGGAGCATAGAAACTAAACTTGCTTAAAGTCAGGCAGCTAAAAAATGATGGAACCAGAATTCGAATCCAGGTTCTTAGCTGCATTATACTGCCTCTCAGAGGATTTTTGTGATCATCCTCATGCTCTTTATCCAAAGTCAAGCATCAGTTAAAATGTGCTTTTTATTTTAAGGAATTCCATAAATTATCTTCACTGATCATACCCACAATTACAACTTATGGATCTTTATAGGCACACAATGGTGAAAATTGTTAAAGCAGTGCTATGCCCAAATTGGGCACTTAATAAATGTTTGCTGAGGAATGGAGGGGTGGATGGATAGATGGATAAATCAATGAGCAGATGAATAAATGAATGAATGAGGCATTTAATGATAATGTACACTATCTTCCTATTAAATTACCCTTCTTGAGGAGAGGGACTGTCTTGTTAACCACTCAGTCTGTGGCTAGCATAGTGGCTGGTGCTCACCAAATGTTCAATTAAATATAGGCAGAATAGGAAAATACATGGTAGTACAGCCTATTGAATCCAAAATTATTCTGTTGGTAGATCTGAAGAAAAAAATGTATTTCCTAGAGTGAGAAGGACTACATACAAAAAGTGGTACAAAAGAGGTTGTTGAAAACTAAAAAATGTAGGGAAACTCTTCAAGTTTCCTCTGTAAAAACAAGCATCCCTACATTTCCATACATTTGGAAAATATGAATTTTTAAATCTTTTCCAGTTTGAATTTATTTCTCAATGTTACATATGAAAAATCTCAGAGTCAGCCTTTCCTACCCATAAGAGGTATAAAAAATCATAGTGTACATAGAGAAGGAAGTTGGATTATGTTTTGTGCACAAAGAGCCCATGAAATCTAATATGCACCATACCCCTCAGGGTTAGGAGGGGTGTTCTCTTTCTTGCTCTCCAGAGCCACGTTCTGGACCCTTCCTCTTCATCTCACCCTCTTACAAACACAACTTTTCCTCTTAGGTTCACATCGTACATACAGCTATACCACCCCCCACCCACCTTGGACTAATGATCTGGGATCACCCCTTTTCTTCCCTGCTCACACTGACTAAAGGGCCTGGTTCACAGCCTTCCTCTCCACCCAACTCCTGCCATTACCCTTGAATATGTCAACATGAAGATAGCCCTTGCATCTCAGTTCCTTAACCTCTTCATTTGTGATGACCTCAACTTCTCCATTGCCACCCATGTCCATGGTCACACCCTGGTCTTTGTCACCCCCAAAAATTCATCACTTTTTAATCCATAATCCCCTCCTTTGAACTTCCCTGCTTGGCCTCATAAAGCTTTCTGATCCATGGATCCTTCCACTTTCCTCTCTTTTCATAATGCACTCCTGCCCTCACTTCCTCCACGCTAGCTTAGATTCCTGGGCCCATCATTACAATCACCCTATTTAAAAAATGCTGTGCTTCCTTGGCCTTTTCTCCTCTCACAGCATCTGCCTATAGGACCTTAGCCCTGGATGAGCTCCCTATCCACCTCTCCTGTGCCAGTGCCTGAGCAACTGAGTGTTGCCAGAAAAATCACAAAACCAATCCAGATTGGAATCGCAATAAAATCTCAATTACAGATTTCAGTGAGTGGTGTCCATGGCTCAGGAATCTTATGTTTGATCTCTAGAAAGACTGAGTTCCCATTCTCTCCAACTTTTTATTCTGACTCCCTTTAGTCTCAGAAGACTACCTAAAGCTGAAACTGCAGGCTTGTTCTTGTTTACAGAATCCTAATTTTATTTGAATGACATGGACTCACATTTGGGCTAAGCCAGCAGTTTTTAAAGTGTGTTGTGTGAACCTTCAGAGGAACACAAAGATTTTCCAAGGAAATATGGGCAAACATCCTCAACTACCTTTTGTAGATTTTTCTAAACAGATCTGCCTGAAAACACCCTCTACTGGTTTTCTGTTCTCAGCTCTCCTTTCAAAATTGCCCTTCTTCCATTTTACAGAAGAAATTCATACCTCTCATCATTCTTTGTGTGTGTGTGTGTGTGCTTTAAGTGAAAGTTAGCACAAATTAGTTTCACGTTCAAAATTTATACACAAATTGTTTCATGACATTGGTTGCAGTCCCTACAATGTGTCAGCACTCTCCTCCTTTATACCTCAGGTTCCCCATGTCCATTCATCTAGGTTTCCTGTCCCTTCCACTTTCTAGTAGTCTTTGGTTTGGGGCAAGTGTTGCCCATTTGGTCTCCTATACTTGATTGAAACTAAGAAGCACATTCCTCACATGTGTTATTTGTTTTATTTAAAAAAACAAAACAAAAAAACCATTGCCGGAGGTTCCGGCAAAATGGTGCTCTAGCCAGAAACACCACACCATCCTTGCACAGCAAAGATCCAAAAAACTAAGCCAAACAGAGAATACAACAATCCTGAAACCCTAAAACATCAAATGAAGAGATAAAGAACTCAGCCAAGCACCAAACGGAGTGAGAAAACTGACAGAGAACGGACAGCGAGGAGAGATTCATGCAGAGGTCCCCTACCAGCTAATGCAGCATGGATCCACCATCTTGGACTCCTATCGGAGACCAAAAAACGGGGGTATGAGAAAGTAGCCTCACGGAGTGTCCAGCGGGAGACAAAACAACCGGTAATTTGCAGTGTGCGCTTTCCCACCCCCCACCCCTCTTCACCCTGGCTTGGCCTCCTCTGCTTCCCGCGGCCACGGCCTCTTGACAAGTAAGCACCGGCTTCTTGGATTCCACACACCCAAGCGGGCAGCTCTCTGGGTGCCAGTTGTTGGCTGCTAGTTTTGCTTTTTTTTCCTGCTTCTTTTGATTTCTCACGTGCCTCTTGCCACCTCCCCCTCCTTTCACTTGAGTGCCTGCCTCCGTGCTCCATCTTTGCTTCTTCCTGAGGGGCTCCAGAGTGCCGGCAATTTGTGATATATGCCTTCCCACTCTCTACCCTTCTTCACCCACACTCGGCCTCCTCTGCTTCCCGCAGACACGGTCTCTTGCCCAGAAACACCAGCACGCACTATCTGGCTCTCTGAGTGCCATTTGTTGGCTGCTGGTGTTGCTTTTATTTTTTCTGCTTCTTTGGATTTCTTGCTTGCCTCTTGCCGCCTCCCCTCCTTTCACTCGAGTGCCTGGCTCCGTGCGCCATCTTTGCTTCTTCCTCAGGGGCTACGGAGCTCCATTCAAGTGTGGAGCTACTTCCTGGTCTGGGCTACCTTACTGGTGGGATCCCGGAGCTTTTGTTTGCTTGTTTTCTTTTCCTTTTCTTGAGTTGGGAGCCCTTTCTGGCCAGGCAGAGCTGCATGGCAAGGAACCCCCCTTTAGCTTCCACAGACGTGCAGAGGGATCCCTGAGTGCATTTCTTTTTTCATTGATTTTTTTTCCTTCTGTTTTTTTCGGGGGGCCTTTCTTGTTTTTTGTTTTTAATTTGTTTTGTTTTCTTTTCCCTCTTTTTCCCTTTTTGTCTTTCTTCATTGCTCAGTTTCTTGTCTCTCTGTATCTTCCTTCTCTTTCTGATCCCTGAATACCAGGCGTTGTATACTGCTACACCTTCTAGCCTGGCTGTACTGCAACACCTGAGAGCGACTTCCCCAGACCTCATAGCTGCATCAGTGGGATACCTGGGAACTTTGCGGTTCTTCAACCTGATTTTTATTTATTCATTCTTTTCTTTTCTTCCTCTTCACCATTCTCTTTTTCTCCATTTCATAGTCTCTCATCTCTCCATTCCAATGGCAAGCTCCCCTAGCATTGTTTTTTATTTGTTTGTATGTTTTTGGCTCCTGTTCCTCTCTCCTCTCTCCCATGTCCATCTTAGCTCCACACATAACAATCTCCCCGCTGCATCCTGCCTACCTGCACCGTGAGCTTGACATCACACCACCAAACAGTACAGGCACGGCCTACTGGAACCTGCCCTGCACTGATTACCGACCCGCCCTGTGGCTGTAGTAAGTGCCACAAACAACCCATCCCAGTAACTCGTCTTCAGCTAGACCTGCCCTGCTGTACCATATCTGAGTGACTGACCCTGCCAGTTGGAAAAGGATGTGAAAAGTATTGAGCACAGATCAGCAAACAACAAAGAACACACAGTCCACCTGCTCAGACATAGTCAAATTTTTTTTGAAAAAGGGATGAAACAAACAAATCTACAATCAATAAATGAGAAAAATAACTACTAAATGCCCCGAAAACAGCAGACAATATCAAAACATTTACAAAAACAGGACAGGATGGTTCCAGTAGGCGTCCGAAATAAAACACCAGATGACTCTCCTGTGGAAGAAAATGGACGAGAACTACCTCATAGGGAATTCAAATCTCTAATACTCATAATTCTCCAAGAACTGAGGCAAAAAGCTGAAAAACATGAGGAAAAAATAGACAAATTCATGGAAAATACAGACAAAAAATTGGAAGAATTCAGGAAGATGATGCAGGAACAAAATGCCAAAATAAATTCACAACTAGAAATTATACAGAAACAACAATCAGAAATCCAAAAGATAAACAATAAGATTTCAGAAATGGATGATGTCATAGAAGGGCTGAGAAGCAGATTTTAAACCGTGGAAGACAGGATCAGTGGAACTGAAGACAACAACTGATACAACTCTGTTTCAGGAAAACTCAGAAAAAAGAACAAAGAAAAATGAAGAGACCCTGAGAGTTATGTGGGACACAATTAAAAGTAAAAATTTATAAGTGATTGGAATTCCAGAACAGGGGGAGAAAACAGAAAACACAGAGAGGATCATTGAGGAACTGCTTACAGAAAACTTCCCCAATATCATGGAAGAGGAAAAGCTGGCCATCCAAGAAGCTCAACGAACCCCATTATAGGAGAGACCCCAAAAGAAAATCACCAAGGCATATCATATTCACACTCGCCAAAACCAAAGACAAACAAAGAATCCTGAGAGCAGCTCGTGAAAAACAAGAAGTCACATACAGAGGAGAAACAATAAGACTATCCTCAGATTATTCGGCAGAAACCATGCAGCAAGAAGGTAATGGGATGACATATATAAAATCTTGAAAGAAAAAAATTGTCAGCCAAGAATAATATATCCTGCAAACTCGTTCAAATTTGATGGTGAAATTAGGTCATTTCCAGATAAAGAGAAATTAAGGGAATATGTAAAAGTCAAACCAAACTTACAAGAATTATTAAAGGGAGTTCTTCGATCTGAGGACAAACAGCTTCAGCTCACAGGCAGAACCTAGGACACAGGATCGTATGAGCCAGATACCAATCTAGGAAATGAACTCTTGAGGACTACCCAAAACCAAAAGAAATACAACAGGGAATCAGAGCATTAATCAATAAATGACAACAACATCAAAACAATAAAAGAGGGAATAAACAGCATAGGTATAGAACCTTCTAATGGAGAGGAAGGCAAGGCAATACCAAGTAATGGTAGACTGCTTCAAACTTAGAAAGATAATGGTAACCACAAAGAAAATTAACAAACCAACTCATAAAAATAAAGACGAAAAACATAAAGTCTCGGCAAAAACAAAACCTACAAAAACAAAAGAAATGAAAAAAAATCCACAAACAAAAGTAACTCAGCACAAGAGAGTAAGAAGAACAAAGAAAACTTCAGCACCACAAAAAAAAAGCACTACAAAATGACAGAAACAAACTCACATCTACTAATAATTACACTGAATGTAAAAGGATTCAATGCACCCATAAAGACATGGAGAGTGACAGAATGGATAAGAAAACAGGATCCATCAATATGCTGTCTACAGGAGACACGCCTTAGAAATAAAGATGTAAATTTATTAAAAGTCAAAGGTTGGAAAAAAATATATCAAGCTAACAACTACCAAAAAAGAGCAGGAGTGGCAATTCTCATCTCAGATAAAATAGAGTTTAATACAAAATCTACCATAAAAGACAAACAAGGACACTATATAATGATTAAGGGGACGATCCATCATGAAGACACAACCATAATAAACATCTACGCACCCAATGACAGGGCTCCAAAATACATCAAACAAACTCTAACAACACTGAAAAGAGAAATTGACAGTTCCACAATAATAGTAGGAGACTTCAACACACCACTCTCAGTAAAGGACAGAACAACTAAGAAGAAACTCAGCAAAGACACAGAAGACCTAAAGGGCACAATCAACCAACTTGACCTCATAGACATATACAGAACACTCCATCCAACCACTGCAAAGTACACATTCTTTTCCAATGCACATGGAACGTTCTCCAGAATAGATCACATCTTAGGCCACAGAGCAATCCTCAACAAGATCCAAAACGTTGAGATAATTCAAAGTATCTTCTCTGACCACAATGAAATCAGGGTATAAATTAACAATAGAAAGAGCAAGGAAAAAAAATCAACTACATGGAAACTGAATAATACCCTGCTTACACATCACTGGGTAATAGAAGAAATCAGAGACGGAATCAAAAAATTCCTAGAATCAAATAAGAATGAAAACACATCATACCAAAACCACTGGGACACAGCAAAGGCAGTCCTCAGAGGACAATTTATAGCTATAGATGCATTTATCAAAAAAGAAGAAAGGGACAAAATCAAAACATTAACTACAGAACTCAAACAAATAGAAAGAACAGCAAAAAAAGCCCACAACTACCGGAAGAAAGGAAATAGTAAAGATCAGAGCAGAAATAAATGAAATAGAGAACAGGAAAACAATAGAAAGAATCAACAAAACCAAAAGTTGGTTCTTTGAAAGAATCAACAAAATCGACAAACCACTGGCCAGACTGACAAAAGAAAAACAGGTGATGACACAAATAACCCAAATAGGAAATGAAACAGGGGACATTACAGCAGACCCAACTGAAATAAAATGGATTATAACAGAATGTTATGAAAAACTATACTCCAACAAATTTGAAAACCTAGAGGAAATGGACAAATTTCTAGAAACACACGGCCTACCCAAACTACAACAAAGTGATGTTGAAAATCTGAACAGACCCATAACAAGAGAAGAGATTGAAAAGGTAATAAAAAAACTCCCAACCAAAAAAAGCCCTGTCCCAGATGGCTTCACTAGAGAATCCTACAAAACATTTACAGAAGAGATTGTACCAGTACTACTCAAGCTATTTCAGAGCATAGAAGAGGAAGCAACACTTCCAAATTCATTCTATGAAGCCAGCATAACGCTGATACCAAAACCAGGCAAAGATGTCACAAAAAAAGAAAATTACAGACAGTATCTCTCATGAATATAGAAGCAAAAATTCTGAACAAAATTCTAGCCAATAGAATTCAGCATCATATAAAAAAAAAATACACCATGACCAAGTAGGATTCATACCAGGTATGCAAGGATGGTTCAAAATTAGAAAATCAATCAACATAATCCACCAAATAAATAAAAGGAAAGAAAAGAATCACATGATCATCCCAACTGACGCAGAAAAGGCATTTGACAAAGTCCAACACCCATTCCTGATAAAAACTCTCAATAAAATAGGTATCGGAGGGAAATGTCTCAACATAATAAAGGGCAACTATGCAAAACCAACGGCCAACATCATTCTTAATGGAGAGAGGCTGAAAACATTCCCCTTAAAAACAGGAACAAGACAAGGATGCCCTTTATCACCACTCCTATTTAACATTGTGCTGGAAGTTCTAGCTAGAGCAATAAGGCAAGAAAAAGAAATAAAGGGCATCCAAATTGGTAATGAAGAAGTTAAACTGTCCCTGTTTGCAGATGATACGATACTATACATAGAAAACCCTAAAGACTCCACGAGAAATCTACTGGAACTAATAGAAAGATTCAGCAGAGTAGCAGGATACAAGATAAACATTCAAAAATCAGTTGGATTCTTATACACCAGTAGGGAGAACAATGAAAAGGAAATCAGGAAAACAGTACCATTTTCAATAGCCCCTAAAAAGATAAAATACTTAGGAATAAATCTAACCAGGGATGTATAAAAGACCTATACAAAGAAAACTACAAAACACTACTGCATGAAACCCAAAGGGATCTACATAAATGGAAAAACATACCATGCTCATGGATAGGCAGACTCAACATTGTGAAAATGGCAATTCTACCCAAGGCAGTTTACAAATACAATGCAATCCCGATCCAAATACCAACAACATTCTTCAAAGAGATGGAAAAACTAATCATTAACTTCATATGGAAAGGGAAGAAGCCCTGAATAAGTAAAGCACTACTGAAGAAGAAGAATAAAGTTGGAGGACTCACACTACCTGACTTCAGAACCTACAATACAGCTACCGTAGTCAAAACAGCCTGGTACTGGTACAATGACAGATACATTGACCAATGCAACAGAATTGAGAACCCAGATGTAAATCCATCCACCTACAGCCACCTGATCTTCGACAAGGGCCCATAGTCCATCAAATGGGGAAAAGAGAGTCTTTTTAACAAAGGGTGCTGGCAAAACTGGATATGCATTTGCAAAAAAATGAAACAGGACCCATACCTCACACCGTATACAAAAACTACTTCAAAATGGATCAAAGACCTGAATATAAAGACTAAAACCATAAAGTTCATAGAAGAAAAAATAGGACCAACACTACAGGCCTTAATACATGGCATTAACAGGATACAAACCATAACCATCAATGCACAAACCCCAATAGATAAGCTAAACAACTGGTATCTTCTAAAAATCAAACACCTATGCGCTTCAAAAGACTTCACCAAAAGAGTCAAAAGAGAACCTACAGACTGGGAAAAAATTTTTGGACAGTACAAATCAGACAAAGTTCTAATCTCCGTAATCAACAATAAAATCCAACACCTCTACAACAAAAAGACAAATAATACTATTAAAAAATGGGCAAAAGAAATGAACAGACACTTCACCAAAGAAGACATTCAAATGGCCAACAGACACATGAGGAAATGCTCGCAATCACTAGCCATTAGAGAAATGCAAATTAAAACCACAATGAGATACCATCTCACCCCAGCATTACTGGCACGAATCAAAAACACTGGAAATAACAAATGTTGGAGGAGCTGCGGGGAGATGGGAACTCTTATGCACTGCTGGTGGGAATGCAAAATGATACAACCATTTTGGAAAATGATACGGCGCTTCCTCAGAAAGCTAGAAATAGACATACCATTCAATCCAGGAATCCCACTCCTAGGAATATATCCTAGAGAAATAAGAGTCATCACTCGAATAGACATATGCACACCTATGTTCATGGCAGCATTGTTCACAATAGCAAAATGATGGAAACAACCTAGTTGCCCATCAACAGATGAATGGATAAACAAACTGTGGTACATACACACAATGGAGTACTGTGCAATGAGAAAGAACAACAATGAATCTGTGAAGCAACTTATAACATGGATGAAACTGGAGGACATTATGCTCAGTGAAATAAGTCAATCACAAAAGGACAAATATTGTATGAGACCTCTACTGTAAAAACCAATGAAAACGTTCACACACAAAATGTAACAATCTTTGTTGGTTACCAGGGATGGGAGGGGTGGGGGGGAATACTAAATAGGCAATAGATAAGTGGTATCTTGGGTGAAGGGTGAGACAGTACACAATACAGAGAAACCAGCACAACCTGTACAAGGAAAGGTCATGGAAGCCCCATAGACACATCCAAACTCCCTGAGGGACTGAATTTCTGGGCGGAGGGCTGTGGGGACCATGGTATCGGGGAACATCTAGTTCAATTGGCATGACACAGCTTATAAAGACAATGCTCTACATTCTACCTTGGTGAGTAGTGTCTGGGGTCTTAAAAGCCTGTGAGCAGTCATCTAAGATACTCTACTGGTCTCATCTCTTCTGGAGCAAGGGAGAATGAAGAGAACAGGATACTAGGAAAAGATTAGTCTGAAGGACTAATTGCCCACACCTACCAAGGCCTTCACCGGACTGAGTCCAGTACAGCTAGATGGTGCCCAGCTATCACCACTGACTGCTCTGACCAGGAGCACAACAGAGGCTTCTGGACAGAGCTGGAGAAGGATGTAGAGCATAATTCTAACTCACAAAAAAAAGACTAGATTTACTGGCCTAAAGGAGACTGGAGAAACCCCGAGAGTATGGCCCCCAGACACCCTTTTAGCCCAGTGGTGAAGTTACCTCCGATGTTCACTGTTCAGCCTGGGAGTGAACAGCCCCGTAAAACCAAATGAGACTAACGAGGTACAGGAGTCCAGTGACAAGGGCCAGAAGGCAAAAGGGGACAAGGAAGATGGTGATAGGGAACCCAAGGTTGAGTAAGGATATTGTTGATGTGTTGTGAGATTGTTAACCATTGTCATAGGGCAACATTTGTAGTAACTGTTAAATGAGAAACTATTTTGTTCTGTAAGCCTTCATCTTAAGTGAGAATAACAGCACAATTGGAAGAGCGTAGTCAATGTCACTGAACTGTGTATGTAGAAATTTTTGAAATGGTGTATCTTTGGCTATGTGTATTTTCACCAAAAAAAAAAAAAAGGTTGAGAATTTAGAGGGTTAATATGTTGTGGGGTTGTTAACCAATGTCATAAAACAACGTGTACTACTGTTTCTTGAGAAACTGTTCTGTAAGCTTCACCTGAAGTACAATAAAATATAAAAAATAAAAAAGAAACCATTGCCGTCGAGTCGACTCCAACTCATAGCTACCCTACAAGAGAGAGTAGAACTGCCCCATGGAGTTTCCGAGGAGTGGCTGCTGAATTGGAACTGCCAACTTTTGGTTAGCAGCCTGAGCTCTTAACCTCTGTGCCACCATTGCTCTAGGCCTATTTAATCTTTGGCTGAAATGTAGACTTCTGGAGCGGCTTCAGTTCTCAGAAGGTTGTCTGGGGGCCATAGTTTCGGGGGTCCCTCCAGTCTCTGTCAGACCAGTAAGTCTGATCTTTTTTTTTTTGTGAATTTGAATTTTGTTCTACATTGTTCTCCCGCTCTGTCCGGAACCCTCTGTTGTGATCCCCGTCAGAGCTGTTGGTAGTGGTAGCTGGGCACCATCTAATTCTTCTGGGCTCAGGCTGGTGGAGGCTGTGGTTAATGCTTTCCATTAATCCTTTGGACTGATATTTTCCTTGCATCTTGGGTTTTCTTCATTCTCCTTTGCTCTGAATGTGATGGGACCAATAGATGTATTTTAGACGGCTGCTTGCAAGCTTTTAAGACACTAGATGCTACTCACCAAAGTAGGATGTAGAACATTTTGTTTTTGAACTATGTTATGCCAATTGGCCTAGATGTCCCCTGATACCATGGTTCCCAGCCCTCAGTCCAGTAACCCAGTCCCTCAGGGTCTTTGGGTGTGTCTAGAAAGCTTCTCTGGCTTTGCCTCGGTCAAGTTGTGTTGACTTTCCCTATATTGTATGTTGTCTTTCCTTTCACCACAGTTAACCCTTGTCTACTATCTAGTGATTTCCCCTCCGCACTTCTCCCCTCCCTTGTAACCATCAATGATTGTTTTTTTTCTGTGTGTAAACCTTTTCATGAGTTTTTATAATAGTGGTCTCATACAATATTTTTCCTTTTGGGATTGACCTATTTCACTCAGCATAATGCCCTCCAGATTCATCTGTGTTGTGAGATGTTTTGTGGATTCATAATTGTTCTTTATTGTTGCATAGTATTCCATTGTGCGTATACACCATAATTTGCTTATCCATTCATCTGTTGATGGGCACTTAAGTTGTTTCCATCTTTTTGCTATTGTGAATAATGTTGCAGTGAACGTGGATGTGCATATGTCTATTCATGTGATGGCTCTTATTTCTCCAGGAATTATTCCTAGGAGTGGGATTGCTAGATCTTATGGTATTTCTATTTCTAGCTTTTTAAGAAGGTGCCGTATCATTTTCCATAGTGGTTGTATCACTTTACATTCCCACCAGCAGTACATAAGAGTTCCAATCTCCCCACAACCTCTCCAACATTTGTTATTTTCTGTTTTTTGGATTCATGCCAGTAAAGTTGGGGTGAGACGGTATCTCATTGTAGTTTTATTTGCATTTCTCTAATGGCTAATGATCACAAGCATTTCTCCGTGTGTCTGTTAGCCACCTGAATGTCTTCTTTGGTGAAATGTCTGTTCACATCCTTTGCCCATTTTAAAATTGGATTATATGTCTTTTTGTTATTGAAGTGTTGAAGTAGTCTACAGATTTTAGAGATTAGACCCTTGTGGGATATATGGTAGCCAAAAATTTGTATCCAGTCTGTAGGTTCTCTATTTACTCTTTTGGTGAAATCTTTTAATGAGTGTAAGTGTTTAATTTTCAGGAGCTCCCAGTTATCTAGTTTCTCTTCTGGTGTTTGTGTATTAATTACAATTTATATTGAATTCATGTCATGTATTAGGGTCCCTGGCATTATCCCTATCTTTTCTTCCATGATCTTTATTGTTTTAGGTTTTATATTTAGGTCTTTGATCCATTTTGATTAAATTTTTGTGTATGGAGTGGGGTATGGGTCCTGTTTCATTTTTTTACAGATGGCCATTGAGTTTTGCCAGCACTGTTTGTTAAAAAGATTGTCCTTTCCCCATTTAACTGACTTTGGTCTTTTGTCAAAATCAGCTGACCATAGGTGGATGGATTTACATCTGGGGTCTTGATTCTGTTTCATTGGTCTGTCATTGTATTAGCACTAGGCCATTTTGACTACCATAGCTATACAGCAAATTCTGAGATCAGGTAGTGTGAGGCCTCCTACTTTGTTCTTTTTCTTTAATAACGCTTTGTTTATCTAGGGCCTCTTTTCTTTCCATATAAAGTCGGTGATTCGTTTTTCCATCTCGATAAAGAATACTGTTGGTATTTGGATTGGGATTATGTTATATCTGTAGATTGCTTTGAGTAGGATTGACATTTTCACAATGTTGAGTCTTCCTATCTATGAGCATGGTACGTTTTCCCATTTATGTAGGTCTCTTTTGGTTTCTTGCAATAGTGTTTTGTAGTTTTCTTTTACATCCCTGGTTAGATTTATTTGTAAGTATTTTATCCTTTTAGGGGTTATTATAAATGGTATTGTTTTCCTAATTTCCTTTTTGAAGTTCTCTTTGTTGGTATATAGGAATCCAACTGATTTGTGTATGCTGATCTTATATCCTACTACTCTGCTGAATCTTTCTATTCGTTCCCGTAGTTTTCCTTTAGAATCTTTGGGGTTGTCTATGTATGGGATCATATCATCTGTGAAAGGATAGTTTTACCTCTTCCTTTCCAATTTGGATGCCCTTTATTTCTTTTTCTTGCCTTACTGCTCTAACTAGGTCTTCCAGCACAATATTTAATTGGAGTGGTGATAAAGGGCATCTTTGTCTTATTCCTATTCTCAGGGGGGAATGCTTTCAGTCTCTGTCTGTTGAGAATGATGTTGGCTGTTGGTTTTGTAGAGATGCCCTATTATTATGTTGAGGAATTTTCCTTCTATTCCTATTTTATTGAGAGTTTTTTTTTTAATCAGGAATGGGTATTGGACTTTATCAAATGTCTATTCTGTGTCGATTGAGGTGATGATGTGAATCTTTTTTTTTTATTTATGTGTGGATTACATTGACTGATTTTCTAATGTTGAACCATTCTTGCGTATCTGATGTGAATCCCACTTGGTTGTGGTGTATTATTTTTTTGATATGATATTGAATTCTATTGGCTAGAATTTTGTTGATAATTTTGCATCTATATTCAGAGATTGGACTGTAATTTTCTTTTTTTGTGATGTCTTTGCCTGGCTTGGAAACCCTGGTGGTGTAGTGGTTAAGTGCTACAGCTGCTAACCAAAAGGTCAGCAGTTCAAATCCACCAGGCACTCCTTGGAAACTCTATGGGGCAGTTCTACTCTGTCCTACAGGGTCACTATGAGTTGGAATCGACTTGACAGCAAAAGGTTTTTCCTTTGGTTTTTGCCTGGCTTTTCTATCAGGGTTATGCTGCTTCATAGAATGAATTCAGAAGTATTCCTTCCTTTTCTGTGTTCTAAAATAGTTTTAGTAGTACTGGTGTGAGCTCTTTGAATGGTTGGTAGAATTCTCCAGTGAAGCCATCTGGTCCATGGCTTTTTTTTTGTTGGGAGGTTTTTTTTTTTTTTAACCTCTTCAATCTATTCTCTTGATATGGGTCTGTTCAGATTTTCTATCTCAGTTTGTGTTAGTTTAGGTAGGTAGTGTGTTTCTAGAAATTTGTTCATTTCCTCTAGGTTTTCAAATTTGTTGGAATATAATTTTTCATAGTATTCTGTTATGATCCTTTTTTATTTCAGTTGGCTTTGTCGTAATGCCTCCATCTCATTTCTTATTTGGGTTATTTGCTTCCTGTCCTGTTTTTCTGTCTTCAATTTGGCCAATGGTTTGTCAATTTTGTTGATCTTTTCAAAGAACCAACTTTTGGTGTTGTTGATTCTTTCTACTGTTTTTCTGTTCTCTATTTCATTTATTTCTGCTCTAGTCTTTATTATTTTCTTTCTTCTGGTGGCTTTGGGCTTCTTTTGCTGCTCTCTTTCTATTTGTTCGAGTTGTAGGGCAAGTGTTTTGATTTTGGCCAGTTCTTCTTTTTTGATGTGTGCATTTACTGCTATAAATTAACCTCTGAGGACTGCCTTTGCTGTGTCCCAAATGTATTGATATGATATGTTTTCATTCTCATTAAATTCTAAGAATTTTTTTATTCCCTCTTTGATTTCTTCTATTACCCAGGTGTTTTTAAGCAGGGTATTATTCAGTTTCCATGTATTTGGTTTTTTCCCCTTGATTTTCATGTTACTGATTTCTACTTTTATGACACTGTGATCAGAGAAGATGCCTTGTACTATTTTGATGTTTTGGATTTTATTAAGGGTTATTTTGTGGCCTAAAATGTAGTCTATTCTGGAGAATCTTCACTGTGTATTGGAAAAGAATGTATACTTTGCTGCTGTTGGGTGGAGTGCTCTATATATACCTATAAGGTCAAGTTGGTTGATTTTGGCCTTCAGATGTTCTGTATCTTTGTTAAGGTTCTTTCAAGAGGTTCTGTTCATTACTGAGAGTGATGTGATAAAGTCTCCTACTATTATTGTGGAACTGTCTATTTCTCTTTTCAGTGCTGTTAGAGTTTATGTATTTCGGAGCTCTGTCATTGGGTGCATAGGTATTTATTAAGGTTATGTCTTCTTGGTGGATTGTTCCTTTAATCATTGCATAATGTCCTTCCTTGACTTTCATGGTGGATTTTGCCTCAAAGTCTATTTTATCTGAGATTAGTATTGCCACTCCTGCTCTTTTTTGGTTACTGTTTGCTTGAGATATTTTTTTCCATCCTTTGATTTTTAATATATGTATGTCTTTGTGTCTATGGTGTGTGTGTTGTAGACAGCATAATGATGGGTTGTGTTTTTTTTATATCCATCCTGCCACTCTCTGTCTCTTTAGAGGGGCTTTTAAGCCATTTACATTCAGTGTGATTATCGATAGGTACGAGTTTATTGCTGACATATTGTTGTGTGTTTTTTTGTGGTGCTGACATTTTCTTTGTTCCTCTTACTCTCCTGTGTTGAGTTCCTTTTGTTTGTGGATATTCTTTTCTTTCTTTCTTTCTTTAATATATAGATTTTGTGTTTACTGAGACTTTATGTTTTCCTTCTTTTTTATTCTGATGAGTAGGTTTATTAGATTTCTTTGTGATTACTTTGAAATTTACCCTTACCTTCCTAAGTTGAACCAATCTTTATTACTTGATATCGCCTTGACTTCTTCTCTATTTGAAAGTTCTGCACTGTTTATTCCTCCTTTTATTTTTCTGATGTTGTTGTGATTTACAAATTGATGTCTCTATTTCCTTGTTTTAAGTCTTTTAGCTTCATTTTATTATTAAGAGTTGTTTACCTAGGTTGGTATCTGTCTGATGCTATTCTGTGTCCTAGACTCCAAGATGTTGTCTCATGTTGTTGGTTCTCTAACCGAAGGACTCTCTTTAATATTTCTTGTAAATTTGGTTTTTATGAATTCCCTTAATTTCTGTTTATCTGGAACTGTTCTAATTTCACTATTGTATTTGAGAGAGAGTTTTACAGGACATATTATTCTTGTTTAGCAGTTTTTTTCTTTCAAGGTTTTATATATGTTATCCCATTGCCTTCTTGCCTGCATAGTTTCTGTCAAGTAATCAGAGCTTAGTCCTATTTTTTCCCCCTTTGTAAGTGGCTTTTTGTTTTTCTTGAGCTGCTCTCAGGACTCTTTCTTTGTCTTTGGTTTTGGCAAGTGTGATTATGATATGTCTTGGTAACTTTCTTTTGGGGTTTATCCTATACAGCGTTTGTTGAGCTTCTTGGATGATCAGCTTTTCTTCTTTCATGATATTTGGGACTTTTCTGACAGCATATCTTCAACAATCTTCTCTGTGTTTTCCATTTTATCCCCCTGATCTGGAACTCCGATCATAAGCAAATTTGTGCTCTTGATTGTGTCCCACATAATTCTTAGGTTTTCTTCATTCTTTTCTCCAATTTTTCCTCAAAGCGACGTCCATTGGTTTGTCTTCAATCTTGCTGATTCTGTCTTCCATTGTTTCAACTTTGCTCCTAAAACCTTCTATTGAGTTGTTTATTTCTGAAATTTTGTTGTTTATCCTTTGGACTTCTAGTTGCTGTTTTTGTATGGTTTCTAATTTTTTATTTATTTTGATGTTTTGTTCTTGTACTATTTTCATGAATTCATCTATGTCTTTGCCTGTGTTATTCTTGATTTTGGCTATGTTTTTGTTGGCTTTATCTGTGTTTTCCATGATTTTGTCTATTTTTTTCTTGGTTTTGTCTGTGTTTTCCTTGATCTCTTTCTTAATCTCTTGGAGAGCCCTAAATATTAGTCTTTTGAGTTCCATATCAGGTAGTTCCACTGTCAACTGTTTCTTTATTTTGGTCACTTGCTGGAGCCATATTGTCCTGCTTTTTTATATGTTTTGATATTGTCTGCTGTCTCTGAGACATTAAGGTACTATTTTCTGTGTTTATTGATTGTGTGTTTGTTTTGTCCTGCTTCTTTGTTTTGTTTTGATACATGAGGGCAGGCAGGCCTGATGTGCTTTGCTGCTTGCTTGACTGTGGGCACAATAGCTCCCACCTCCTTGTCTGGGTGGGCAGGGCAGCAGCAGGCAGGGCAAGCTCGTATCGCTGTACACTAGTTTGCTGAGGTGGCTGAGGGCAGACTGGGAAGGCAATGTCTGCTTCCTGGTGTTGGTCCAGTGGTGTGGGAGCATTCACAGCCCTTCGCCAGAGAGGAGGGGGTGTCAGACAGGGAGTGTGCTGGCTTGCTTCCCTCATACAGTGTAGAAGGGTGAGGGGTGGGAAAGCGTGTTTCTCTGGTTACCAAGTGCTCTGTCTCCTATTGGGAGCTTCATAGAATTGCATTCCTGTACTCCTTGTCTGGAGTCATTCTGGGCTGTGCCAAGATGGCGAAGCTGTGCCTTGTTAGTTGATAGGCGACCTCCACTCCATATGTCTCCTCATTCTCTGTTTTCATTCAGTTTCTTCTCCATTTGGTGTTTGATCTAGTTCTTTATCTCTTCATTTGATGCTTAGGGTTCCAGTATTGTCGTTTTGTATCTGTTTTACTTAGCTTTTTGGGTCTTTGCTGCAGAGGGATGGCATGACATGTCTGTGTAGGGTGCCATGTTCCTCTCATCATTCTTAAATCTTACTGTGGTGCCTTGTACCAGAAGGTAAAGCTCCAGTGTACTAAACAAAGGGATATTTTGAAATACTGATATCAGAGAAGCTTCCTTTAATTAATGCACCGTAAACCCATGATTTATGTCTTTATAGTATATTTATATTGAAGATGAAACATAGTTTTAGAAATGGGGTATTTGGTCTATATTGGGATATTTTGAATTTAGATATATTGTAGAGTGGGGCAGTGTGGTCATTTCACCACATGGTCTGCCTTCCATCTGAGGACTTTGCTCTAGTGGTCATTCTCTCTATTTTGTATCTTTAGCCTCTTGTTCTCCACCCAAACTTTCCGAACAGCATTCAAACATGCTGTTATATCTCCTACCCTCAAACTACAACAACAAAAACTCTCCTTTAATTACACATTCTCTTCTGGCTATACCCCCATCTCCCTTCTTCCCTTTCCAGCCAAGGACATAAGAGTCATCTGCACTCACTCTCTCTACTTCTTTTTCTTCCTTTCATTCTTCTACCCCTAAGACCCACTGCCATTAAGTCAATTCCAACTTACAGCAATGCTATAGGACAGAGTTTGCCCCATAGGGCTTCCAAGGCTGTAAATCTTTACAGAAGCAGACTGCCACATCTTTGTCCTGCACAGCGGCTGGAGGGTTTGAACTGCAGACCTTTGATTCTCAGCTGAGCGCTTTAACCACTACACCACGAGGGCTCCTCTTCTACCCCTACCAATCTATAGAAACAACCATTGCTAAGGGCTAAGGTCACCAGTGACATTCATGTTGCTGAATCCAGTGGCTACATCTCAGTCTTATTTTATTTGAGTTCTTAATAGCATTTGACACTGATAACCACTGACTAATTTTTAAACCAATGCCATGGTTTGAATTATGTCCCCCAAAAAATGTGTGTATCAATTTGGCTAGGCCATGACTCCTGGTACTGTGTGATTTTCCTGTATGTTGTACACCTGCCTCTATGATGTTAATGAGGGAGGATGGGTGGCAGTTGTGTTAGTAAGGCAGGACTGGATCTACAAGACTGGATTGTGTCCTGAGGCAATCTCTTGAGATATAAAAGATAGAAGTGAGAAGAGAGACAGGGGGAGCTCAAACCATCAAGAAAGCAGTGCCAGGAGCAGAGTGCGTCCTTTGGACTGCGGTCCCTGCGTGGAGAAGCTCCTAGTCCAGGGGAACATTGATGAGAAGGCCGACAGAGAAAAAGGTTTCCCCTGGAGCTGACACCCTGAATTTGGATTTTTAGCCTACTTTGACTATGAGGAAATAAACTTCTCTTCATTAAAACAATCCACTTGTGGTATTTCTGTTGTAGCAGCACTAGATGACTAAGACAACCATTCTCTTTATTTGGCTTCTGTGATACCATACACTGCTATTTTCCTACCATCCCTATGGCCATGGCTTCTAAGACTCCTGTTCTGATATCTCCTTCTCAAGTTGTTTCTGGATGTTGGGGCTCCTCATAGTTCTATCCTGGGCTCCTGCCTCTTCTTGTGCTACATTCTGTCATTCCAGGACGATCTTATCTATACAGAGCTGCTGACTCAAATGTGTATTTCCAATCTAATCCTTGCCATCCCCTCTTCCCTCCCCCTGCTGAGCGCCAGGCTTGCATAATTAATTGCTAACTTGATGTCTCTGTTTGGATATTTCACAAGAATCTCAGACTGAAGATTTATAAAACCTAACTCATCTTTGTCCACTCAGATTTGCTCCCCCTCAGATCTTCTGCTACATCAATAAATGACACTTTCTCATTCACCCATATGCTCTTACTAGAAACCTGGGAGTTTAGCCCTTACCTTCAATCTCACCTTCCTTCGATCCCAACCTCAATCCCAAAAAAGCCATCATCAAGTCCTATAGTTTATACCTCTAAAATATTCCCTGCATCAATCCACTTCTCTTTGTTTCTGCTATCACCACAATCCAAGCCACTAAAGACTTTTACAATAGCTTCTTAACTGGTTTTTCTCATCCATTCTCCACACAGGAGCCAGGGCAATGGTTGAAAAAGATAACTTTGATCATGCCATTTCCCAGGTTGTTGCTGTTATTGTTGTTAGGTGCTGTCGAGTCTGTTCCAACTTATAGCGACCCTCTGTACAACAGAACGAAACACTGCCCAATCCTGTGCCATCCTCGTGATCATTGTTATGCTTGAGCCCATTGTTGCAGCCACTGTGTCAATCCATCTCCTTGAGGGTCTTCCTCTTTTTCACCGACCCTCTACTTTACCAAGCATGATGTCCTTCTCCAGGGACTGATCCCTCCTGATAACACGTCCAAAGTATGTGGGATGAAGTCTCACCCTCCTCACTTCTAAGGAGCATTCTGGCTGTACTTCCAAGACAGATTTTTTCCCAGCAAAAAATCTTTCAATGGCTACTCATTGTACTTGAAGAAAATCTTCTATCCTTAATATTGCCTACAAGGCACTGCACAATTTGCCTCCCACCCACCATCCCAGTTTCATCACATATCTCTCCCCTTGTCTCACTATGGCCAGCCACATTAGTTTTTCTCAGTTCCTTGAGTGTGCCAAGTTCTTTGCTTGTTCAAAGTCTGCTCAGTGTGCAGTACTCTTTGCTTGGCTTTGCCTTGTAGTCTAAATTTAAATGTCATTTTCTCAGAAAGTCCTTTCCTAACACCTCAGTCCAGGTTATCTCCCCTGCCATTACTTTATATACAGTGTCTACCATTGGGCATAGGCATTTTCCTAGTTTTTTGTTATTTCAAACAGTACTACTAAGAATATTTATCAAACTATGGGTCCTGACCTGCTGGCAGATAAGAATGCTGTTGTCAGTTGCTGTTTAATTGGCTTTGTCTCATGACAACCTTAAGTATAACAGAACGAAATGTTGCCTGGTTCTGTGTCATCTTCATGATCGTTGGTATGTTTGAGTCCAGGTGGGTAGTAATATCAATTGAACAAATAAATAAGAAAAAAGAAACAGAACAGAATAAAAAGGAAAATACTAGAGTTCATTGCATGTAACAAGTGTAAACTTTATTTGACGAAAATTTATTTTACTTGTGTGTGTGTATGTTTTGGAGAACAATATAAATTAGACTTATTAGTGTAGGTCAAAAAAAGTTGCAAAGCCACTATTCCAGGACATATGCTAGGAATAGGTATCCTGGGCCATAGCGTTCTATTGTAATTTTGAAAACACAAATGTAGAAAATCAAAAGCTCCAATGAATATATCTATTTTTTCACTTTGCCCTTGGTTTACTTATATTAGTTTCCATAAACTTTGTTCACATTAACAGCATCATTTTTTAAAGAAGAGAAAGTTCTTAGAGTAAAATATCTTACAAATATTTTATACAGGGTGAGTTATTTATGTAGAAATCAATGTTGTTTAAGCACACAGAGCAGTGACAGAAACCAGGAGGTCTGAAGTTTTAGCATGCATTTCTTTTCATAACTTTCCACATCACCAATTTACATTATGGCTAGAAATAAATCATCCATGTTTACTTAAAGACTAAAAGTGCAGAACACATTTATTTTATTGTATAAAACTCTACTGGAAAAATCCTGGTTGCTTAGGATAGTAATCCCCAATCCATGGACAAAATACCATCTCCATGTGCTGTTTTCTATTCTCAGTTCCACTCAATGCACTGCTGCCCTTTAACCTACCTTTGCTCCATAGCAGAGATCTGAAATGGCACCATTCTTACCCAAGCCAGAGCAGACAGCTGCCTCTGTGTAATATTTGAAGGGAACTGAAGGACAACCTACCCTGAAGCATCTACCCTGCTGCCTGACTTCCCACCATTACAGTGACTGTTTTGGTTTCAGGCATTATACTTCCAGAAGACCCTTGTGAAAATCCAAATACCTTACATGGGAGGAAGTAGTATTTTAAAATCATTATCTATCAGCAGTGAACTGGTTTATTAAGTTAGCTTAAAAGGCAGAATCAGGACCTTGAATGACTGGGATGGAAATAAATTAGATCCTAAAGTTTAGTGGTTGAAAGTCATCCAGTGGCAACGTGGAAGATCTGGTGATCTACCACTGTAAAGATTACAGCCAAGAGCACACCCATGTTCGTTGCAGCATTATTCACAATAGCAAAAAGATGGAAACAATGTAAGTGCCCATCAACAGACGAATGGATAAACAAATTATGGTACATACACACAATGGAATATTATGCAATAATAAAGAACAATGATGAATCTGCAAAACATCTTACAACATAGATGAATCTGGAGGGCATTATGCTGAGTGAAATAAGTCATTCACAAAAGGACAAATACTGTATGAGACCACTATAATAAAAACTCAATAAAAAGTTTACACACAGAAACAATCTTTGATGGTTACGAGGGAGAAGAGGAGTGGGGAGGGGAAATCACTAACTAGATAGTAAGCAAGTGTTACCTTTGGTGAAGAGAAAAACAACACACACTATAAAGGAAGTCAGCATGACTTGACCAAGGCAAAGTCATAGAAACTTCATAGACACATCCAAATACCCTGAGGCACCAAGCTACTGAGCTGAGGGCTGAGGAGCATGGTCTCAGGGGACATCTAGTTCAATTGGTATAACATAGTTCATAAAGAAAATGTTCTACATATGATTTTGGTAAGACCAGTCTGGGGTCTTAAAAGCTCGCAAGTGGCCATCTAAGATACATCTACTGGTCCCATCCCATCTGGAGCAAAGGAGAATGAAGAAAACCAAAGACATATGGGAAATGTTAGTCCAGAGGACTAATGAACCACGAGTACCACAGCCTCCACCAGCCTCAGCTCAAAACAACTAGATGGTGTCTGGTTACTACCACTGACCTTTTTGACAGGGATCACAATAGGGGGTCCTGACAGAGTAGGAGAAAAATGTAGAAAAAAAATCAAATTCACAAAAAAAGACCATACTTACTGGTCTGACAGAGACTGGAGGAACCCCAAGACTATGCCCCCAGACACTTTTTTATCTCAGAACTGAAGTCACTCCTGAAGTTCACTCTTCAGCCAAAGATTACGCAGGTCTATAAAGCAAACAATAACACATGTGAGGAACACGCTTCTTAGCTCAATAATGTAAATGGACAACACCTGCCCAAAAGCAAAAACAAGAAGGCAGGAAGGGACAGGAAAATAAGATGAATGGAAACAGGGAACTGGGGTAGAGAAGGTGAGAGTGTTGACACATCTCAAGGATTGCAACCAATGTCACAAAACAATTTGTGTATAAATTGTTGAATGAGAAAATAATTTGCTCTGTAAACTTTCACCTAAAGCACAACTGAAAAAAAAAAAAAATTACAGCCACGAAAACCCTACTCTAACACATGGGGTGGCCATGAGTCAGATTCAATGGCAATGGGCTTGGGTTTTTTTTTTTTTTTTTTTTTTAGGGTAGGCTAAGGTGGGAGGCAAAAGGAACCCTGGTGGCACAATGATTAATTGCTTGGCTGCTAACCGAAAGGTCAGCAGTTCAAACCCACCAGTGGCTCTGCAGGAGAAAAGACCTGGCAATCTGCTCCCATAAATATTACAGCTTAGGAAACCCTATGGGGCAGTTCTACTCTGTCATATAGGGTTACTATAAGTTGGAATCGATTTAATGGCACAAATCAACAAGGTGGTAAGCAATAAAGTGTAAATTTAGTAAAGGAGCAGTGTGAGTTCCCCAGCCAGATGGGGAGAAAGAAGGCCTAGAGACAAACCTTCCCTACTTAGCAATTTTGTCCTGCCTGTAAATACTATCCCTGTTACTATGGGGCCATCTTGGAAGCACCATAAATCACAGCCAACATTTTACCTCTATTCTATTCAACTTCATTCACATGCTTCACCCATTGCTGAGGTTTCAGCCATTGCCCCATAGTCACATTCAAACAGAACTTCTCAGAAGTCAATATTTGGAATATAGAAACCAGCCAGGTTTGGATGCCTGTCTGGTTTATGTGCCACCCTTTTATTTCCGTTGTAATTATGTTTAGAAAGAGCCTGACTTCTCTGAGTCAGCTTTGTTTTTTTTCAATCAGCTCCAAATAGATATTCCACTTGAGCAAAACCAGCACTGCCCTGTAGCCTAAGCCAGTAATGAAAAGAGGAACGCTGGATTTGAAAAGCAATAAAAGAAAACAAAACCAGACAGAGAACAGGTCTGTTTCTTGGGACACATCAACCTTACACTATGTGGTCAGTCATTTTTTATTGAAGATGACAGTGAATTTTTTTAGATAAAATCTCCCTATAGCTGATGTAAGTAAAATGTTTTTTGGTAAGAACAGCAGTAAGAAGTTAGGTCCAGACTGAGATCACTGGGCCAAAATTCAGTTGGTGGGGGAGGAAGATGAGTTCTGAAGAGGCCACCTGCCTCAAGCATGCAAAATTTAAGTTATTTTTGCTCCCAGTAGCCCAGGAGCTCTGCATTTGGGGCCAAGCTGGAGATGGGCAGGGTTCCTCCCTTTCAAAGCCCACAACTTCCCCATCATTCACTCTACAGCAAAGTTTTGATTAAAATCATTCACAGTGAGGTGTAAATTACAAATAAGACTCCTATTGAAAGGATAGCTTTGACCTTCTTCCTACTAGAAATTCATAATGCACATTAGTATATCACGGTATTTGAGATGTCCAACTGCCTAGTTTTGTTTTACCCAAAGTGTCCAAACATATTTATGGACCATGGACCTCTTTTCTCCCTCAGAATAACTATTAACATTTTGTGGGACACTAGCATTGTAAAAAATACGCTCCTTTAAGTTAAATGAATGTATCTTTCGTTCATTCCTTCTTTTGTCAATTCTCTCACCAAATTTTTATTGAGGCCTAGTATGTGCTGAGGTCTCTGCATGGCACAAACAAGTGGATTGCAATAGACTGATAACCGAAAGGTGGGTAATTTGAATCTACCCAGCAGCACTGTGGAAGAAAGACCTGCCAAACTGCTCCTGTAAAGATTACAGCCAAGAAAACCTTAAGGAGTAGTTCTACTCTGTAACACATGGTGTCACCGTTTGTAGGAATCAACTCAGTGGCAATGGGTTTTTGGTTTTAGTATATGCCAGGCACTGGTGATCCCTCCTGATAACAGGAGGGATCAGTCTCTGGAGAAAGACATCATGCTTAGTAAAGCAGAGGGTCAGCAAAGGAGAGATGGATTGGCATAGTGGCTGCAACAATGGGTTCAAGCATAACAATTGTGAGGATGGCGCAGGACTGGGCAGTGTTTTGTTCTGTTGTACATAGGGTTGCTATGAGTTGGAACTGATTTGATGGCACCTAACAACAACAACAACAACAGGCACTTGTGAGTAAAACAGACATTTTGATGGCATATTTATTATTTAGTTAATGTTTGTCTCACCCATAGTTTGTTGTATAATTGATAAATAAACATTAATAAAATAATGGCTGAAGGAGGCAGAGCCATCATGGTGCTACAGACAGAAGCACCACACCGTCCCTTCATAGCAAAGACCCGAAAAACTAAGTAAAACAGAGACAAACATCAATCCTGGAACCTTAAGCATCTAATGAAGAGATAAAGAACTCAGCCAAGCACCGAATGGAATAAGAAACTGACAGAGGATGGAGAGCAAGGAGAGATCAAGCAGAGGTACCCTATCAGCTAACGCAGCATGGATTCACCATTTTGGACTACTGTTGGAGATCGGCAGACAGGGAATAAGGGAAAGAATTATTAAAGGGAGTTCTTCGGTTTGAGAACAATCAACATCAGACCACAGACTGAAGCTAGGATGCAAGATCATACCAGCCAGATATCAACCTAGGAAATGACCTCTTAGGAGTATAAAAAACCAAAAGAATTACAACAGGGGACCATAGAGGTTAATCTGTAAATGACAACAATGTCAGAACAATAAAAGAGGGAATAAACAGTGTAGGTATCGAACATTCTAATGGAGAGGAAGGCAAGGCAATACCAAGTAATAATAGACTGGTTCAAACCTAGGAAGATAAGGGTAAATTTCAAGGTAACCACAAAGAAAGTTAAAAAACCTATTCATCAAAATAAAGAAGAAAAACATAAAGTCTCAGTAAAAACAAAATCTACAAAAACAAAAGAAATGAAAAAATCCACAAACGAAAGGAATTCAGCACAGGAGAGTAAAAGAAAACATTAGTACAACAAAAAAAAAAGCACTAAAAAATGACAGCAATAAAATCACACCTATTAATAATCACACGGAATGTAAATGGCTTAAATGCACCCATAAAGAGACAGAGAGTGACAGAATGGATAAAAAAAACCAGGATCCACCAAATGCTGTCTACAAGAGACACACCTTAGAAACAAAGACGTAAATTTATTAAAAATCAAAGGACGGAAAAAAATACATCAAGCAAACAGCTACCAAAAAAGAGCAGCAGCGGTAATGCTAATCTCAGATAAAATAGATTTTAAAACAAAATCCACCATAAAAGACAAAGAAAGGCACTATATCATGATTACAGGTACGATCCATCATGAAGACATAATCATAATAAACAATTACACACCCAATGACAGGGCTCCAAAATACATAAAACAAACTCTAACAGCACTGAAAAGAGAAATGGACAGTTCCACAATAATAGTAGGAGACTTCAACTCATCACTCTTGGTAAAGGACAGAACATCTAGAAAGAAACTCAACAAAGATACGGAAGAACTAAATTGCACAATCAGCCAACTTGACCTCATAGACATATATAGAACACTCTACCCAACAGCTGCAAAGTACACATTCTTTTCCAATGTACATGAACGTTCTCCAGAATAGACTACATATTAGGTCACAAAGCAACCTTCAACAAGATCCAAAACACTGAGATAATACAAAGTATCTTCTCTGACAACAATGCCATCAAGGTAGAAATTAACAACAGAAAGAACAAGGAAAAAAAATCCATTACATGGAAACTGAATAACACCCTGCTTAAAAACCACTGTGTAATAGAAGAAATCAGAGATGGAATAAAAAAATTCCTAGAATCAAACGAGAATGAAAACACATCATACCAAAATTTTGGGACACAGCAAAGGCAGTCCTCAGAGGTCAATTTATAGCAATAGATGCACACATCAAAAAGGAAGAGAGGGACAAAATCAAAACATTAGCTACACAACTCAAACAAATAGAAAGAGAACAGCATAAAAAGCCCACAGCCACGAGAAGAAAGAAACTAATAAAGATCAGGGGATAAATAAATGAAATGGAGAATAGAAAAATAGAAAGAGTCAACAAAACCAAAAGTTGGTTCTTCGAAAGGGTCAACAAAATTGACAAACCACTGGCCAAATTGGCAGAAGAAAAACAGGAGAGGATGCAAATAATCCAAATAAGAAATGAAATGGGGGACATTACAACCGACCCAACTGAAACAAAAAGGATCATAACAGAGTATTATGAAAAACTATACTCCAACAAATTTGAAAACCTAGAGGAAATGGACAAATATCTAGAAGCACACTACCTACCCAAACTAACACAAAATGATGTTGAAAATCTGAACAGACCCATAACAAGAGAAGAGATTGAAAACATAATTTAAAAAATTCCCAACAACAAAAAAAATCCCTGGCCCAGATGGCTTCACAGAAGAATTCTACCAAACATTCAGAGAAGAGCTTACACCAGTACTACACAAACTATTTCAGAACATAGAAAAGGAAGCAATACTTCCAAAGTCATTCTTGAAGCTGGCATAACCCTGATACCAAAACCAGGCAAGACACCACAAAAAAAGAAAATTAGAGACCAATATCTTTCATGAATATAGACGCAAAAATTCTCAACAAAATTCTAGCCAATAGAATTCAGCATCTATCGAAAGAAACAATATACCAGCAGCAAAGATCAGAAAAACTAAGTCAAACAGAGTCACAGGTCAATCCTGAAATCCTAACCATCAAATGAAGAGATAAAGAACTCAGCCAAGCACCGAATGGAATAAGAAACTGACCGAGAACAGAGCACAAGGAGAGATACATGCAGAGGTCCCCTAACAGCTACCGCAGCACGGATCCACCATCTTGGACTCCTATCGGGGATCAGCGAACACGAGGTATGAGAAAACAACTTCATGGAGCTGCCAGAAGGAGATAGAACAACTGGTAACCCACAATATAGGCTTTCCCATGCCCCACGCTTCTTCATCCCTGTTAAGACTCCTCTGCTTCCTGCAGCCACAGTCTACTGGCCAGGAAGCATGAGCTTCCCCCTACTGCCACGTGGATTCTACCTGCCTGCACTGGCCAGCTCCAAGTGCTATTCGTTGGCTGCTGGTGTTGCTTTTTTCCACTTCTCTAGATTTCTTCCTTACCTCTCACCACCTCCCTCTCCTTTCTCTCAAATACCTGGCTCCGTGCGCCATCTTTGCTTCTTCCTCATAGGCCATGAAACACCGCTCGACTGTGAAACTGCCTTCTGGACCATGCTGCCATGCTGGTGGGACCCCTGGGGCTTTTTGCTTGTTTCCTCTGATTTGTTCTGTTTTGATTTGTTTGTTTATTTTCTTTTTCTTTTCTCAGCTTGGGAGCCCCCTCTAGCTGGGCAGTACCACGTGGCTTGAAAGCTAGTCCCTTACTCTGCACAGATGCACAGGGACATCCCTGGAGGCATTTATTTTTTCTTCTTCTTCTTTTTTTTTTTTTTTGTTTGATTTTGTTTTGTTTTTTCATTTCTTTGTTTAGTTTTCTTCTCTCTCTTATTCCCTTTTTGTCTTTCTTCATTTCCAGTTTCTTGATTTATTCATTTCTTTCTTTTACTCTTTTTCTTTTTTTTCTTTTTGTTTTTCCCCATTTCTCAGTCTCTCATCTCTCCACTCCAATAGCAAGCTCTCTCAGCACTCTTTTTTTGTTTGTGTGTAAGTCTTTGACTCCTGTTCCACTCTCCTCTCTCTCATCTTCCCCGTACCCATCTTAGCTCCACACATAACAATCTATCCCCTCCTTCCTGCCTACCTACACCGTGTGCTGAACATCACACTCCCAAGCAACGCAGGCATGGCCTACTGGAACCTGCCCTGCACTAATTCCCGGTCCGCACTGTCAGCCCTGGTACGTGCCACAAAAAACCTATCCCAGCCACTCCCCTTCAGCTGGACCTGCCCTGATCTACCATACCTGAGTGACTGACCCTGCCCACTGGAGAAGGAGGTGAAAAGTATCATGCTCACAGACAAGCAAACAAGAAAGAATGCACAGCCTGCCTGCTCAGACATAACCAAGTAAAACTAAAAAGCAGGATGAAACACACAAATCTACAATCAATAAACGAGGAAAATAACCACTGAATGCCCCAAAGACAGCAGAAAATATCAAAACATTTACAAAAACAAGATAGGATGGTTCTAGTAGGCGTCGAAAATAAAACACCAGATGACCTTCCAGGAGAAGAAAAGGTGCTAGACCTAACTGATAGGGAATTCAAATCTCTAATATTCAGAATTATCCAAGAGTTGAAGCAAAAAACAGACAAAAATGAGGAAAAAATAGACAAATTCATGGAAAAGGCAGACAAATTCACAGAAAATACAGACAAAGAAAATGGAAGAATTCAAGAAAATAATACAGGAACAAAATTCTAAAATAAATTCACAACTAGAAATCATACAAAAACAACAGTTAGAAATCCAAAAGATAAACAAACAAGATTTCAGCAATGGACAGTGTCATAGAAGGGCTGAGGAGCAGGTTTGAAATGGTGAAAGATAGGATCAGTGAAATTGAAGACAAACACTTGGATACAACTCTGTTTGAGGAAAAATCAGAAAAAATAACAAAGAAAAATGAAGAAACCCTGAGAATTATGTGGGAAACAATCAAAAGCAAAAATCTGAGTGATCGGAGTTCCAGAACAGGGGGAGAAAACAGAAAACACAGAGAGGATCACTGAAGAACTGCTGACAAAAAACTTCCCAATATCATGAAAGATGAAATGCTGGCCATCCAAGAAGCTCAACGAACCCCATATAGGATAGACACCAAAACAAAATCACCAAGGCATATCATAATCACACTCGCTAAAACCAAAGACAAACAAATAATCCTGAAAGCAGCTCAAGAGGAAAAAAAAAAAAAAGTCACATACAGAGGAGAAACAATAAAACTAAGCTTGGATTATTTGGCAGAAACCATGTAGGCAAGAAGGCAATGGGATGAGATATATAAAACCTTGAAAGAAAAAAATTGCCAGCCAAGAATGATATATCCTGCAAAACTCTTGTTCAAATATGATGGTGAAATTAGGTCATTTCCAGATAAAAAGAAATTAAGGGACTATGTAAAAACCAAACCAAACTTACAAGACTTATTAAAGGAAGTCCTTCGATCTGAGAACAAATATCAGACCAAAGGCTGAATACAGGACACAGGATTGTACTAGCCAGATACCAACCTAGGAAATGAACTCTTAAGGACTTTGCAAAACCAAAAGAATTACAATAGGGAACCAGAGAGGTTAATCTGTAAACAACAACAGCATCAGAACAATAAAAGAAGGAATAAATGGTGTAGGTATAGAATATTCTAATGGAGAGGAAGTAAAACGATACCAACTAATAATAGACTGGTACAAATATAGGAAGATAAGGGTGAATTTCACAGTAACCACAAAGAAAGTTAACAAACCTACTCATCAAAATAAAGGAGAAAAACACAAAGTCTCAGTAAAAACAAAACCTACAAAAACAAAAGAAATGAAAAAAAATCCACAAACAAAAGGAACTCAGCACAGGAGAGTAAGAGGAACAAAGGAAACATCAGCACCATAAAAAAAAGCACTACAAAATGCAATCCTACTCCTAGGAATATATCCTAGAGCAACAAGAGCCATCACACTAATAGACATATGCACACCCATATTCACTGAAGCACTGTTCACAATAGCAAAAAGATGGAAACAACCTAGATGCCCATCAACAGATAAATGGATAAACAAAGTATGGTACATACGCACAGTGGAGTATTATACAAAGATAAAGAACAATGATGATTCTATGAAGCATCTCATAACATGGATGAAACTGGAGGACATTATGCTGAGTGAAATAAGTCAATCACAAAAGGACAAATATTGTATGAGACCTCTACTGTATAACTCATGTAAAAGTTTACACACAAAAAGAAACAATCTTTGATGGTTACGAGGGATGGGAGGGATTGGGGGAACTAAATACATAAGTGGTAACTTTGGTGAAGGGTAATAAAGTACACATTATTGGAGAAGCCAGCGCAACTTGTACAAGGAAAGGTCATGGAAGCTCCATAGACACTTCCAAACTCCGAGGGACTGACTTGCTGGGCAGAGGGCTGTGAGGACCATGGTCTTGGGGAACATTCAGCTCAATCGGCATAACACAGTTTATAAAGACAATGTTCTTCATTCTACCTTGGTGAGTAGCGTCTGGGGTCTTAAAAGCCTGTGAGCAGCCATCTAAGATACTCCACTGTTCTCACCCCTTCGGAAGCAAGGGAGAATGAAGAGAACAGGATACAAGGAAAAGATTAGTCCAAAGGACTAATTGTCCACAGCTACCAAGGCCTCCACCGGACTGAGTCTGACGGTGCCCGGCTACCACCACTGACTGCTCTGACCAGGATCACAAGGGAGGGTCCTGGACAGAGCTGGAAAAGGATATAGAACAGAATTCTAACTTACAAAAAAAAGACCAGATTTACTGGCCTGACAGACTGGAGAAATCCCAAGCGTATGGCCCCCAGACACCCTTTTAGCTCAGTGATGAAGCCCCTCCCGGAGTTCACCATTCAGCCAGGGATTGGACAGCCTCATAAAACAAGACAGGACTAATGAGGCACAGCAGTCCAGGGACAAGGACTAGAAGGCAAGAGCAGACAGGAAAGCTGGTGATAGGGAAACCAAGTTTGAGAAGGGACAGTGTTGACATGTCATGGGGTTGTTAACCAGTGTCATAGGGCAATATGTATACTAACTGTTAAATGAGAGACTATTTGTTCTGCAAACCTTCATCTAAGGTACAAAAAAAAAAAAAATATTTATCTAGGTGAGATCAAATTGACAACAGCAACTCAAAAGGTTTGATGGGAAGCCTAGGGGGCCATGAGTTGAAGATAATGGTGATGGAATAATTTGGAAAAGGATAGTGAGAATAGCAGCACAGCTGAAAGAATGTAATCAATGTCACTGAATTGTACATTTAGAAGCTTTCAAAATGGTGTAACTTTGGCTATGTATATTTTCACCAAAATAAAGGTCCTCAAGGTCGAGAAGGGAGAGTGTTGACATGTCGTGGGGTTCTCAACCAATGTCATAAAACAATATGTGTACTGACTATTTAATGAGAAACTATTTGTTCTATAAACCTTCATCTAAAGTACAATAAAAAAATTTAAAAAAAAAAACAAAAACCCAATACACCATGAACAAGTAGGGTTCATACCAGGTATGCGAGGATGGTTCAATATTAGAAAATCAATCAGCATAATCCACCACATAAATAAAAGGAAAGAAAAGAATCACATGATCATCTCAATTGATGCAGAAAAGGCATTCGACAAGTCCAACACTCATTCCTGATAAAAACTCTCAAAAAAATAGGTATAGAAGGGAAATTTCTCAATATAATAAAGGGCATCTATGCAAAACCAACAGCGAACATCATTCTTAATGCACAGAGGCTTGAAACATTCCCCTAGAGAACAGGAACAAGAGAAAGATGCCCTTTATTACCACTCCTGTTTAACATTGTGCTGGAAGTCCTCTCTAGAGCAATAAGGCAAGAAAAAGAAATAAAGAGCACCCAAATTGGTAATGAAGCAGTTAAACTGTCCCTATTTGTAGATGATATGAGACTATACATAGGAAGCCCAAAAAACTCTACGAGAAAAGTACTGGAACTAATAGAAAGTTACAGCAGAGTAGCAGGATACAAGATAAACATACAACAATCAGTTGGATTCCTATACACCAATAAAGAGAAGGATGAAGAGGAAATCAGGAAAACAATACCATTTATAATGGCCCCTAGAAAATAAAATACTTAGGAATAAATCTAACCAGGGATGTAAAAAAAAGTATACAAAGAAAACTACAAGACACTACTGCAAGAAACCAAAAGAGATCTACATAAACGGAAAAACATACCATGCCCATGGGTAGGTAGACTCAACATTGTGAAAATGACAATTCTACCCAAAGCAATTTACAAATACAATGCAATCCCGATCCAAATACGAACAACATTCTTTAAAGAGACGGAAAAACTAATCATTAACTTTATATGAAAGGGAAGAAGCCCCGGACAACTAAAGCACTATTGAAGAAGAAGAAAAACGTTGGAGGACTCACACTACCTGACCTCAGAACCTACTATACAGCAGGTAGTCAGAACAGCCTCGTACTGGTATAACGACAGATACATTGACCAATGGAACAGAATTGAGAACCCAGATGTAAATCCATCCACCTACGGTCACCTGACCTTCGACAAGACCCCAAAGTCCATCAAATGGGGAACAGTCTTTTTAACAAATGGTGCTGGCAAAACTGGATATCCATCTGCAAAAAAATGAAACAGGACCCATACCGCACACCATATAAAAAAACTAATTCAAAATGGATCAAAGACCGAAATATACAGCCCAAAACTGTAAAGTTCATAGAAGAAAAAATAGGATCAAAGCTAGAGGCCCTAATACATGGCATTAACAGGATACAAACCATATCCAACAACACAGAAGATAAGCTTGATAACTGCAATCTTCAAAAAATTAAACACTTAATGCTCATCAAAAGACTTCACCAAAAGAGTAAAAAGAGAACCTACAGACTGGGAAAAAATTTTTGGACATTACAAATCAGACAAAGGTCTAATCTCTAAAATCTACAGGAAATTCAACATCTTTACAACAAAAAGACGAATAATCCAATTAAAAAATGGGAGAAGGAAATAAATAGACACTTCACCAAAGAAGACATTCAAGCGGCCAACAGACAAATGAGGAAATGCTCGTGATCACTAGCCATTAGAAAAATGCAAATTAAAACCACAATGAGTTACTATCTCACCCCAGCATTACTGGCAGGAATCAAAAAAACAGGAAATAACAAATGTAAGATATGCTGTGGGGAGATCAGAACTCTTATGCACCGCTGGTGGGAATGCAAAATGATAAAACCATTTTGGAAAACGGTATGGCACTTCCTTAGAAAGCTAGAAATAGAAATACCATATGATCCAGCCATCCCACTTCTAGGAATATATCCTAGAGAAATAAGAGTCGTCACAGGAATAGACATATGCACACCCATGTTCATTGCAGCGTTGTTCACGACAGCAAAAAGATGGAAACAACCTAGATGCCCATCAACAGATGAATGGATAAACTATGGTACATACACGCAATGGAGTATTATGCAACAATGAAGAACAATGATGAATCTATGAAGCATCTCATTACATGGATGAATCTGGAGGGCATTATGCTGAGTGAAATAAGTCAATCACAAAAGGACAAATATTGTATGAGACCACTACTGTAAAAACTCATGAAATGTTTACACACAAAAAGAAACAATCTTTAATGGTTATGAGGGAGGGGAGGGATGGACATGGAAAAACACTAAATAGACAGTAGATAAGTGATAACTTTGGTAAAGGGTAAGACAGTACACAATACTGGGGAAGCCAGCACAACTTGTTCAAGGCAAGGTCATGGAAGCTCCACAGACACACCCAAACTCCCTGAGGGACCAAATTGCTGGGCTGAGGGCTGTGGGGACCATGGTCTCAGGAACATCTAGCTCAACTGGCATATTTTATAATGAAAATGTTCTACATTCTACTTTGGTGAGTAGTGTCTGGGGTCTGAAAAGCCTGTGAGTGGCCATCTAAGATACTCCACTGGTCTCACCCCTTTAGGAGAAAGGAAGAATGTAGAAAACTAAAGATACAAGGGAAAGATTAGTCCAAAGGACTAATGGACCACAACTACCATGGTCTCCACCAGACTGAGTCCAGTACAACTAGATGGTCCCTGGCTACCACAACTGACTGCTCTGACAGAGATCACAGTAGCGAGACCCATTCAGAGCTGGAGAAAAATGTAGAACAAAATTCTAACTCACAAAAAAAGACAAGACTTAGTGGCCTGATAGAGACTGGAGAAACCCTGAGAGTATGACCCCCAAACACCCTTTTAGCTTAGTAATGAAGTCACTGCCGAGGTTCGCCCTTCAACCAAAGATTAGACAGGCCCATAAAACAAACCGAGACTAAAGGGGCACAACAGCCCGGGACAAGAACTAGAAGGCAGGAGGGGACAGGAAAGCTGATAATAGGGAACCCAAGGTTGAGAAGGGAGAGTGTTGACATGTCATGGGGTTGTTAACCAATGTCATAAAACATTACGTATACTAACTGTTTAATGAGAAACTAGTTTGTTCTGTAAACCTTCATCTAAAGTAAAATAATAAACAATAAATAAAAATATAAAAATAATGGCTGAGCCAGGGAAGCCTTCAAAGATTCCTTTGCAGCAGAGATGGTTAAGGAGATTAGGAGGCAGGTGCTAACCAGATGAACAGGAAGGAAGTATGAAGGGAACAACATTCCAGGAAGAAGGAATAGCAGTACAAATATCCCGCTATGGGAGAAAGTGTGGCACTATTCAAGTAAGCAGAGTGAGGGCATTTTTCTGGTTTGAGGATGAGGCCAGACTACTTCAGAAAGCTGGTTTGGAAAGGATTTATTTTGGCCCAAGGGTGCTTCTCAATGCTGCTGAAATCACACCATCTCTCGCATCGAGCCCTTGCCTTATCCTGGCTGGAAGTTGTGTTGGTTTCCCACACAGATAGGCAATAGTACCCTCATTTCCAGAGGAGGAAATAAAGGTCAGAGAGACATGTGACCTGCCCAAGAGCATACAGTTACTGAGGGCAGAGTCAGAATTTAAACCCAAGTCTACCTGAGCCCAAAGTCATGCACCAAACTAACAATCTCCTAAGGACCACTCACTGCCTGCTCAAAAGTCCTGTCCCACCACCCAATCCTGCCGGGTACTTCTCCAGTCCCTGAAGGCTTCCGTGGACCCTGGGGGGGGGGGGGGGCGGGGGGGAGGGTGTGGCAGAAGGATGACAGAAGCAGATGTCTCCGTGAGGTCCTCATTAGAAATCTTGAGAGTAGGACACCAAGAGTCACCCTTCAGGACTGGAAGCCCAATTCTAAAAAACAAAACAGCACAATTCTGTACTTCATGCTGTTCTCCCAAGCTCAAAAGGGGAAACAGAGTAGCCTTTGGAAGTCTTGGTTTCACTGTGGTTCTGATCTCTGAAAGGTGGCAATGGCCTTTAGACACCCCAGGAGCATGGCAAGCTGTGGCCCTTCTGCCATGGGCCACATGCCAGCACTACAGGCCCTAGAGCCTCTGTGAGAAGTTCCAGGACCCTCAGGGAGAGAGGCTGGTTGTATGGATGTGGCCTGAGGAGATTCACAGCTGGAGGGTTAGGAGAGAAGGGTTAGTTTCAGGCCTTTTAGAAGATCTAAGATAAGGAAAACTGCTTCACCTGTAAACGCGTGTCCTCAAACAGGCCCTATATCTGCTCTACTTCTCTCCTTCCTCTCTGGACTTGGCCAAATGTAGAGTGGCAGATCATGGTCAGAACACCATTCTTGTGACATTGTCCACATCATACACTCACACAACTCCATCTCAACACACTGCCTCTTGTGCCTGTTGTGGCCCTAACAGTCAGCTGAGTTCCAGGAGTCCTAAGCCTCTTGTATCTGAAAATGGTTCAAGTCAAAGACGCCCTAATAAAATGTTATCTTTGGGGTGAAAATAGACCCCAGGGTACTCCCTTAGGCTAACCAAGTGAGTCCTCATTTGCCTATACAGGGAGATACTGGGAGACCCCTGGGGGATACCTGATCGCTGCAGGTACTCCCTGCCCTTTAGAAAATCACTGTTCAACAAGCAATTCCTTTGTGTGGCACAGGCTTTAACCACACATGCATCAACACACATAGGTGAGTTTGATTTCTAGCCTTGCTGTGTGACCCTGGGCAAGAAATTCAGCCTGTTTCTGCATTGTAAAATATACAATGCATTGAAGATATACTACCTGAATCACTGTTGTAATGATTAAATGAACTCAGGTAAGTAAAGCAGTTTGCACAGTACTGGGCACCTGGTAAGCCCTTGATAAACAGAAGTAATTATTTTCTCAGTGATTGCCAAGCAGAAGTCAAGAGCATGAGGGTGAGTAAGGATAGACTAGTGAAAAAATCTGCAGCAGTATAATTAGTGTAATCTCTGGCACTGGTGAGCCCCAACCCTTTCTTACTCTGATCTTCAATCAAACGTAAGGATCCTTGGATGAACTGACAGGTGGCCTACGCTCTCAGCCATTTCTCTGGGTCAGGGTGTGTCTCTGGGTTTGAAGCCACATGGGGTAATAGACCAGGAATTATACTCACAGTAACCCTGCCTTTGTCTTTTGATCTTAGAAAAATCATTTATATACTCCCTGCATCTCACTTTTCACATTTGTAAAATTAAAATAATAATGATACATATCTGATAGGATATGTGTGCAAATTAATGGGCTAATATAGAAAAAGGTTCTTCAGGGTATAGTTATGTTTTATGATGGAGAAAGAGAAGTGATTTTAATAAATTTAGCATCTTCTAGAAAACTCCCAGTGACAAAGAGTTCACAGAAAAGTGATTACATTATTGATCAGTCATAACTGCTAAAAGTTTTCCTTTACAATGAGTAGATGTCTATTCTTCATCTCAGCCCTGACACATGGATTTCACTGGACAAACCCCCGAAAAAATCCATTGCCATTGAGTCAATTCCGACTCATAGCAACCCTATAGGACAGAGTAGAACTGCCCCATAGAGTTTTCCAAGGAGTGCCTGGTGGATTTAAACTACCAGCTTTTTGGTTAGCAGCTGTAAGCTCTTAACCACTATGCCACCAGGGTTTCTAACCGCAGGTGTCTTAAATCAGAAACTCTTTGAGGATGGGGCCTGGGCTTGTATAGTTAAAGTTTCACAGATGACTAAGGGACAACCAAGGCTGCCCAGCACTGGCTTAGGAACTAAGAACGACCTAGACTTAGGACACACTCTCTGAAGCTAATGTTGATGCAATCAAGTTGTATGAATGATGAGGACAAAGACCCACCAGTCTGATACAAAATCTAACCTTACATAGGAGTTTGGCTGGAGCAGAAAAAATAGACAATCTTCATTACTCATGGAGTCTGTATTTGTGAATTCATCTAGTTGCTAAAATTTATTTGTAACCCCCAAATCAATATTAGCAGCTCTTTGTAGTCATTCAGAGACATGTGCAGAGTGGCGAAAAATTGGACTCGCAGATGCGCCCCTTCCCGGCTGAAGTCAAACAAAGCGACGCTCTGCTTCATGTTTCAGCTCTCATGCTGTAAATAATTGTCTTTTCATGGACTATAGTGACACATTTTTTCCACTTTTGTACTTTTTGTTGGTGATTTTGCTTTTTAAAATGGCCCCCAAGCATAGTGATGAGTGCTGTGTCTTGCTCCTAAGTGCAAGAAGGCTGTGATGTATGTTACAGAGAAAATATGTGTGTTAGATAAACTTTGTTCAGGCATGTGTTATAGTGTTGTTGTCCATGAGCTCAGTGTTAATGAATCAACCATATATATTAAATAAACTGTCTTTAAACAGAAACACACATAAAACAAGGTTAGATATTGATCAATAGGCAAAAATGTGACCAGAGGCTCACAGGAACCTAACCCTAAATCTCCCCTAGGAGCAATGGTTCAGTATTTGCTAATTCAGAGTTCATTGTTCTTGATGCCTTTATAGAATGTAAGTACTATGGACAACAAGAATCAACTGTATTAGTAAAATCTCCAACAGGCTTAGACCTGGATTTGTGTGACTTATCCTCCAAATGACAAACTTCAATCTGTCCCTCCAATTGTGGCCTTCAGGTATCTCCAAAGTGTCTTGAGAGAGAGCAAGGAGAATGGCTATAGCAGAGTTCACTGAAGAATCGGAGGGATTGAACACCTTTAGGTTCTGGGACTGTCAAATTGTGTATTCAGAACAAAAGTGAACAGTGAGTGAGGAGACCTCCCTACCACATGCCCTTACCTGGTGCCTATAAGTACTTGCAGTAAAATGGACACATTTTAAAGCAATAAGAAACTTTAACCACTATTCAGTTTGTGGATACATAAGATTCAGTCAAGAAAGTGTTTGACTGTACAATGTACTTTGCATAGTGTCTTAGTTATCTAGGTTTGCTACGGGTCAGAATCGACTCTATGGCAACAAGTTTGATTTTTTTTGTTTTGCTGTAACAGAAATACCACAAGTGGATGGCTTTAACAAAGAGAAGTCTATTATCTCACAGTCTAGGAGGCTAGAAGTCCGAACTCAAGGGGAAGGCTTTCTCTCTCTGTCGGCTCTGGCTCTGGGGAAGATCCTTGTTATCAATCTTCCCCAGTCGAGGAGCTTCTAAGTGCAGGGACCCCAGGTCTAAAGGACACACTATTCTCCTGGCTCTTGTTTCTTGGTGGTATGAGTTCCCCGTCTCTCTGTTTACTGTTTTATATCTCAGAAGAGACTGACTTAAGACACAACATAATCTTGTAGATTGAGTCCTGCCTCATTAACATAACTGTCTCTAATCCTGCCTCATTAACATCATAGAGGTAGGATTTACAACACACAGGAAAATCACGTCAGATGACAAAATGGTGGACAATCACACAATATTGCCAATCATGGCCTACCCAAGTTGACACACATTTTTAGGGGATACAATTCAATCCATAACACATAGTAAATTCTTTAAAGCATAAAATGTGTATAATTTTAAGCAAAATATGTTGTTGTTGTCAGTTGCTGTCAAATTGATTCTGATGCAATGGCAACTCCATGTATGCATGCAGAATCTCTCCATAGGGTTTTATTGACTCTTATGGTATCTTTTTCCATGATCTTTATCTTGGAACATATTTATACACAATCTTGCGTTGCTATTTCATATAAAATCAACTTACTTTCCCAAGGAGATTAGGAGCTCCTTGAGGGAAGGGATCTGCCCTATGGAACTTTCGTATTTCCTTCAACACTTGATACAGAATTCTGAGTATTTGATAGGTGCTGATGATATACCTGATGAAATATTGAATACTGTGGGACTTGTACCTTATGCTGCTAAACCCGAGTCCAAGATAGACTTGTTTGGAAAGTACCTCCCCAACACCTTTTCCCAAGCTGTGACAAAACACCCCTGGGAAGCCCCCAGAAATTTCTTTGGCTGCTTCCTATTCCTGCTTAAACAACAGCAACAAAAAAACCTATTGCTGTTGAGTCAATTTTGACTCATAGCAACCCGATAGGACAGAGAAAAACTGCCCCATAGGGTTTCCAAGGCTGTAAATCTTTATGGAAGCAGATTGCTATGTCCTTCTCCCACAGAACAGCTGGTGGGTTCAAACCACCAGCCTTTTGGTTAGTAGCTGAGTGCTTTAACCACTGTGCAACGAGGGCTCCTTCTATTGCTGCTTGCTGAGGTAATTTCCCACTGTCATCACCTGACTGATAGGACGGGTGGATCTCTAGAGGCCAGGCCCATGGGATTCACTTTCTCCTTTTTCTTCCCAGTGACTACTGCAGAGCAGCATGTGCACTGTTGGCTCAAGGGTTTACAGTTTTTGTAGAGGGCAAATTAAGTTACAGGTAGACACTATCTCCATTACTCAATGCACTGGGCATAGGTTTGGGACAACCTGAGGCCTACCATGGTGGAATACTTCTTGGCTCAACCCTGTGAATCCCAATCTGTCTTAATAATTTATCATGTGTCTGCCATTTTGTTTGAGATCTCTGATTTCTGAAAGGGTACAATCAACTTCTGCCAAGGACCTGGGTTTCTCTGCTGGAATTTTCTCTCCTTCTAACCACTGGAACTCAACATCAGCCAGTGTCTCTGTCCATGCTGTTACTGATGTAAATCTTGTGATTATTAGTTCTTATGCCGTTTCCTCAATACCCCTAATGTGACCTATTCCCCACAGATTTCTAACTCCTTCTGCTATTGACTACTGCCTAGAGCACCATGTGCTGAATTTTCCCACCCTTGCCCACCTTCAGTTCTTCACACTCAACAAGTTAATCAACTCTTAGAATATCATCAGCAGCAACAAGGGAGAGATTCTGAAGCAAATTCTTCCAGGCCAATAAGCTAATTTAGCATTCTTTCTCTAGACATATTAATGTTCTTCAAGTCCTGTTTAATATTTTACTACATCCACCCCATCACTCTGAGGGTTAGCTACACATATTCTGAAGGTAAGAAGTTTTTGCCATGGGGACTCAAATATCAAATTGATAGTTAATATAGCTGTTGTTATTATTAGTTGCTTGAGTTGGCTCCAACTCTTGGAGACCTTATGTATAACAGAATAAAATGCTGTCTGGTTCTGTGCCATCTTCATGATCATTCATATGCTTGAGTCCATTGTTGTGGCTATTATGTATTTTGAGTGCCTTCCGACACAGAGGGCTTATCTTCTAGCACTATATCGGACAATATTATTTTTTGATCCATAAGGTTTTCATTGGCTAATTTTAGGAAGTAGATTACCAGGTCTTTCTTCCTAGTCTCAGTCTGGAAGCTCCACTGAAGCCTGTCTATCATGAGTGGTCCTGCTGGTATTTGAAATACCAGTGGTATAGCTTCCAGCATCACAGTAACATGTAAGCCACCACAGCATCACAGACTGACAGACACGTGGTAGAGTTATATAGCAGTATGCCTTTAAAAAACCCAGTACTCTAAATGAAAAGCCACTTTATTTTTTTCACTTTCTTGCAACATTTAAGGTGATTAATGTCCATTCACAGTAGAATGCATTATTAACTGATCAATCTACTTCTGACCTACAGCTTCTGCAGTGGGTCATGACACGCCCTCAGGAGCTATGAAGGGGAAAGAACACTCATCCTGTGTTGTCTCAACTGAATTAGAGTGCATTCCTCCCATATTTTAGGATGTAGATCTCCCCTCTGCAACTTTGTGATATTTTGACCAGTTCTCCAGAAGATTAAGAAATTAGAGTTATTTAGACTATTCAGAAACTGTAAGTGACTAACTTCAGATTGGGGAAGACCTAATTTTAAAAACAAAGTAAGAAACCATAACAGGAAAAGCTGGTGGATTTAATTTTATAAAATATGTAAATTTCTGCAGGCTAAAATTCAAAAGTCCTAAACAAAGTTAAGGTCAAATTATAAGTGGGGAAGAGACGAAACATCCATGGCTGTTACAGGGTTAATAGTCTTACTATTAAAAGTGTTCTTAAAAAAAAGACAAAGGTAAATGCCCCTCTAGAAAGTGGACTATTCCCATAGAAAAGTCATTCAGAGTTGTGATTAGGCACTTCACAAAAGAAACATCACAAATCACCAATAAAAACCAAAAAACCAAACCCATTCAAGTCGATTCCAACTCATAGCACCCCTACAGGACAGAGTAGAACTGCCCCACAGGGTTTCCAAGGAGCACCTAGTGGATTTGAACTGCTGATCTTTTGGTTAGCAGCCACAGCTCTTAACCACAGCACAACCAGGGTTTCCAAATCACCAACAGGCCTATGCAAAATGTCCATCCTTTCTAACAAATAAATGTAAATTAAAACAAGACTAAGGTACTATTTTTTGTCTGTCAAACTGGCAATGGGTGAACATTCCTTCCTTGTGAGTCCTGGTGGAAGGCAGGGCCCATTTCCTCCTATAAAAGTGACAAACTCCAGACACTCTCATTCCCAGCCCCCTAGACTTGGGCACTCAGAAGTGACCGTCAGAGATTGTGTGTCTGTCGCTAGTCACACCAAGGAACTGGGAGAAAGTGGAACTCGGTCCGGCCGCAGCAGCAGCAGCCAGTGTCTAGAAGCCACCGTGGAAGCTGTGCCAGCTTGGTGTCTGGTGTTCAGTGTCCAATGTCCAAGCCCAGTGCCAGCAGTGTTACTTTGTCTCAGTGACAATGGCAGTGGAGTCCTCCCTGGATGGGTCTGGGATGAGGCCTTGGCTGGGGTTCAGGCTGCACAGCCTTCCTGTGCTCCTGCCCATTTTCTAAGCCTGAGGCTCTAGCTTTCCTGACAAACCTGTGAGCTGCCCAGAACCTTGCAATAAATTCTTGTGATGGTTTCTGTTGCTTGACGAATATAGCAACATAGAGAGAAAGCTCTCTGACCTAGTAATTTCACTTCTAGGGTCATATTCTAAGTAAACAATTATAAATGTGCACATTTCTGTAAAAAGATATTCTTCTAAGCATTGTTCAGCAAAAAAAGAAGCAAAGCAAATGTTCTACTGCAGGGAATTGGTTACATGGATTATAATACATTTATAACATGGAATATAATACAGTAATTAAAAATCATGTTCTTAATATTAAAAGAAGACTCATAATATAATACTAAATTTAAAAAAAAATGTTCAATAAGATGCCAATTTTTCATAAATAACCAAAACATTAATAGTTGCTTCTCTTGGATATGGGATTACTGGTGAGTTTTATTTGCTCTGTACTTTGATTTTCTTTGTACTTTATGGGTATCTTCTAATCCACGGTAGTGATTATTTTTTCCCTATATAAAAAAAGAAATGAACAAAGAGTATATTTTAAGAAATAGATTTATCTGAAACTATCAAGGGGGTTAATTGATTTTTTTGTTTGTTCATTTGTGTGTTTGTTTTTTGCAATTTGGTAATATATCTTTAACTGGCAAAAGAAAGAGAAAGATTTAACAAGCATCTTAAGAGAGTTAACACCCCACTTACTATATTTTTCTAATACCATGCAAAGAACTGTCTCAATAAGACAATGGTTTTTAACTCACAAATCTTGGTTAAAAAAAAGCGTAGCCTGGAATTCATTTGTCCGCCCAAGGTAGGATGTCTGCACCGGGGGAGGATCAGAAGACAGATGAAAGGACTGACGGAGAGGCCCACGTGTCAAGGGACATAAAAGCAATACAAATTCTAAAATCTCAGGGAATAAAAATATGTTATTATTCTCCAGTGAGCACACGTTAATTGTCTTTGCCTTGTGAGGATGCCACTCTTAATAACACTCCTTACGGCAGCAGGGGGCTTTACAGTTTATGAAGTACTGTACTTCCCCATGTATTATTACTAAGGCTCATTTTACAGGAGAGAAAATTAAGCCCTAGAGAATTTAAATGATTTTCTTAATGTCTCATGATTGTTAACTGGCAGAACTAGGCCTAGAATCCAGGTCTTCTGCATTTTTGACTATTCCTGGAGGAGGCAGAACAAAGTGGTTAAAAGCTTGGGCTTTGGAGCAAGACAAACCTGAGTATGCACCCAGCTTACCAGCAGTGTGAACTTGGGGAAATTGCTTAAATCATCCCACCACCCCAAATTCCTCACCTTTGAGGCAGAGCTATAAACACCCACCTTGGAGAGTCGCTGTGAGAATAAAAGGTAACTATTATTATTATTGGAGCCCTGTAACACAGTGGTTAAGAGCTCAGCTGCTAACCAAAAGGTTGGCAGTTCAAATCCACCAGTGGCTCCTTGGAAACCCTGTGGGGCAATTCTACTATGTCCTATAGGGTCACTATGAGTCAGAACTGACTTGATGTTACCTAACAACAACAACATTATTATTATCATCCCACCTATACCTTGACATATCTTCTTTTTAGTCTCCAGCAACCTCCTTTCCCTACCCAGTGTGGCACTGCTGCAGCTGTGTGGGTCCTGACTCACAGTTTCACTGAGGTGTGTTTTACCATCACAGGGTTGAAACAAGCTACCGTCTGAGAGTCTTTCTTGCATCCACGTTCATTCAGCAGAAAAGGTCATCAAAAGGCAAATCAGAAAGTTGAACAAGTCTAGGTCCTAGGTTGTAAAAAATTACAGTCTGTTCTTAACATCTTGTTGAAAATATATCTTAACCATAAATGTGCACAAAGTTGCCATTTACACTTTAACTATCCACCCTATTACAGTGGGGTCTCCCCTTAATCCACACTTAAATTCTGGTGCAATAATTCCCAACCTAGAATCCCTAAGGATGAGGCTCAGAAAAATTTATTTTTCGGAAGCTTTCCAAGTGATTTTGATGATCATCTGGTTTTCTGAAACAAAATGACATTATTTAATCACATTCAGAAATATTATCTGATAACAATAACAACAAACCAAGATCCCAAAGAAGTAAAGTGTATGGCCTCATCTCCGCTGAGACCGTAAGAATTAGATGGTGCTGGTTACCTTTACTCACCGTTCTGATCAGAGTCACAATAGATGGACCCTAACAAAATGGAAGAAGAATGTGGAACAGAACTCCAGTTCTTAAAAAGTCCAGACTTACTGGACCAGGTGAAACTAGAGGACTCCCTGAGACTACTGCCCTGAGATACTCTTTAAACTTTGAACTGAAACCATCCCCTAAGGTCACCTTTTAGCAAAATAACAGGTTGGCACACAAAATAAAGGATACTATCCATGAGTACGGTGCTCCATTAAAAAATCATCTTTATAAGACCAAAAGGTCAACAATTACTCTAAAGCAAAGATGAAAAGATAGGGGGCAGGGAAACCAGAGTACTGGAAATGGAACAACCAGAACACAATTAAAGAGAATGTTGACACATTGTGAAAAATGTAATTATTGTCACTGAACAATTTGTGTAGAAATCTTCAAATGGGAATCTAATTTTCTGTGTAAGCTGTCACTGAAAATACAATAAAATATAATTTAAAAAAAAGAAAGTGTATGCATTAGTTTCCTATTGCTGCTGTAGCAAGCTACAACAAATTTAGTGGTTTAAACAACACAAATGTATTGTTTTATAGTTCTGGAGATTAGAAGTCTTAAGATATGTTGGCAGGTTTGTGTTTCTTTTGAAGGCTCTGGGAAGAATTCATTTCTTGCCTTTTCTAGCTTCTAGAGGCTGCCCACATTCCTTGGGTCATGGCCACTTTCTCAAATCACTCTGACTTCTTCTTCCTTCATCACATCTCCTCTCTCCTTCTGACCCTTTCGCCTCCCTTTTATAAGATGTGATTAACATTTGCAATCAGTTGACTTTAAATTGGGCCTACCTGGATAATTCAGGATAATCTTTTCCATTTTAGATTATAGATAGGTAGGCGGGCAGGCAGGCAGACAGATATTTTTAAGGAATTGGCTCACATGATTGTGGGTAGGGCACGCTGGCAGGCTGGAAAATTCAGTAGGATTTCTATGTTACAGTTTTGACACAGAATTCCTTCTTCTCGTGGAAACCTCAGTTTTTGCTCTTAAGGTTTCAACTGATTGGATAAGGCCCACTCATATTATCCAGGGTAATCTCCTTTATTTAAAGTCAATTGATTATAAATGTTAATCATATCTACAAAATATCTTCACAGCAATACCTACTGTCTGAACAAACAATTTGGCACCATAGCCTAGCCAAGTTGACACATAAAATTAACCATAACACCATGTAAGAGAACATATTCACAGGTTCCAGGGAGTAGCACATGGACACCTTTGATGAGGGCATTATTCTGTCTAACACAATGTAAGAAGATCATATTTTTATTTGTTGTTCCTGTTGTTGTTATAAAATGCCAATGATCCATATCCTCCTTAATTTCAATCCTGGATTCTTTAGGTCTGTGACAACTTTCATGGCCGTCTTTTCCACGTTCTGATTTTCAATTTTACAACATTTTGTAAGGAGCAATTTTGGAATAAACTTACTAATATTTTAATGTCTTTGGAAAATAACAGAACATATTTCTTTTATTCCCTTTTAGTTTTCAAAATTAAAGACCTAGGGGAGACAGAGTATATGGGAACTGTCTATACTTTCTGTACAATTCTTCTGTAAACCTAAAAATGCTCTAAATAATAGTCGATTAAAAGAAGAAGGAAAAAAAATTATAGACCCTAGGTTTGGGACACTACGAAGTTTCTCTAATGACTTCAAAGAATGTTGCTAAATTTCCAAAAATGTATCAAGATGAAATTTATTTTTATTTGCCTTAACATAGAAAATAAAAGAATATGCTACATATATTTTTGGAGTTAGAGAAAACTGTGTTGCAAAAATTTTTTCAAGCAATATTACATTATAATATTGCCAAGGAGGGACTGGAAATCATGAGTTTAGATGCTATGTTAGTTATCTATTACTGTTTAATAAATTACCACTAAACTTTGTGGTTTAAAGCAACAAACAATTATTATCTCCCTGTTTCTGTGGCTCAGGAATCTGGAGGCAGCTTAGCTGGATCCTCTGGCTCTGGGTTTCTTCCAAGGCTGTAGTAAAGGTATCTATTGGGGCTGCAGTCATCTGAAGGCTCAACTGGGGATGGATCTACTTCCAAGCTTGCTCATACTGTTGTTGGCAGGATTCATCTTGTCCCAGGCTGGACCAAGGGCTCAGTTCCTTACTGGCTGTTAGCTGGAGGCCACCCATAGTTCCTTGCCACATGGACCACTCCATAGGACAACACACATCAGTATGAACAAGCTAGAGGGCAAGAGACTGCCAGCAAGACAGAAACAACAGGCTTTTGTAATCTAATTTTGGAAGTGACATCACATCACTTTTGTCATATTTTATTGCTTACAAAAGAGTTACTAGGTGCAATCCACATTCAAGGGAACGGATTACACAAAGGCATGAATACCAGGAGGACAGAATCATTGGAACCATCTTAGGAGGCTATCAATTACAGATGTTAACAAGCATAAAGACAGGGGTCTCCTTCAGATGGCATCTTGGGCCCCTTTCTGTACAATTACTCTATGTTTTTTTTTTTTCTAAGTTCAGGCTGTCAATCACACTGGACTTATAATTATCACTACAGGAATAGATGTAACTAGCTTTCTGACCCCGTCATTTCCAATGTTTTTAGACACTGATAAACTGCAATGGCTTTCAGCTGTGGGCATAATGATATATCTCCATGACTGCTGCCTTCTAGTCCAATTTCCACATTTCCATCAGTGTAATCTTTCTCAAATGCCTATCTAATCCTATCATTTCCCTACTTACTCTTGCATGACTCATTTACGCTTTCAGTAAAACAATGACGTGGCATGCAAGGCCCTCAGTTACTAAATTGAGGCCCACCACTCCCCCATAACTTCTGACTGCTTTATCCTCCCTCTGAAAGAAAATAATCAGGCACTATTAAATTATTTTAAGTTGCTCAAGAACTTAATAATTTTTTACCTAATACTTTAGACAATGTGCTATTTCTGCTTGAAATCTAACCCCCTAACAACACTACTAGCTTCCTTCTCCCTGTTAATTTTGATTGAATTCAGTCATATACGCTCTTTTTTATCATGGTATTTTATATAACACATGCATGTGACTACTTGACTTATTCTAATCTCAGAAGATTCTGCGTATTTATTTCTAAATGTTTTTATAGTACATAGCTCTTCCCCATCTTAACACACTATATTGTAATTGCTCATTTATTCACCAGTTACTCCTCTGCTGCAGGGCTTTTCAAATCATGGGTTCTGATCCATTCAAAAAAACCAAAATCAAACCTGTTGCCATCGTGTCGATTCTGACTCATAGCGACACTATAGGACAGAGTAGAACTGCCCCATAGGGTTTCCAAGGAGCACCTGGTGGATTCAAACTGCCGACTTTTTGGTTAGCAGCTGTAGCTCTTAACCACTAATTCTAATTAGTAAATTGTGATCAAAAGTTTTTAAAAGAATGAAATAATACATCAGGGTGCATCCCATGTAGTAAGGGTGTCTGTATGTTTCATTTTTCTTCATGTATTTACATATGTAAGTTTATACAAAACATATAAATTCATATATAAAATATGTTATATTGATATGTAAATGAATCAGTTCTCTCTGTATACACACACACACACACACACACACATTTGTGTGTGTTGAGTCATGGCCAAAAAGTTTGAAAAACACTACACAAAAGGGTAAGTTTCATTTGAGCTAGGACCAGGCTGTCTTGTTCTTGGTTATTTCCCATCCCTAGCATATAGTGGAGACCTGGTGGTGTGGTGGTTAAGAGCTTGACTACTAACCAAAAGGTTGGCAATTTCAATCTATCAGCTGCTCCTTGGAAACTCCATGGGGCAGTTCTACTCTGTCCTGCGTGGTTGCTATGAGTCAGAATCGACTTGACAGCAACGAAGTTTGGTTTGTTTGTTTTTAGCATACAGTAGGAATTCAATAAATATTCATGACCAACTAACTGAATAAACACATAAATAAAAATCGTATACAAATGCATCAGCCTTAGAATTTTGCATTTTCATATGATTTTTAAAATGATCTGTATGACTGGCACACAGGATTGGTTATATAAATGGTGGGGCCAGTTCAAAATGGAAATGTGGGGTCCTTGTTTAAAAAACATTATAAAGAATTTCAGGACAGTGACAACAGAGTATTAAACCAAGCACAGAGCCTTTCAAAGTGCAGGGCCTGTGTGACTGCACAGGTCTCAAGTGCATAATATGATGCCGTAATGCCAGTCCTACTTGCACCACTTCTTGGGCCAGATTTCCCTAAGCAGACAATGAATCTGAACAGGGTATAAAATGTGCTCATAGATTGACATAGGTGGTCACATGTATTGTACTGCAAATGTAGCCTTCTCTTAACTCCAACTACTCATTTTTAAGTACCTAGAGCAAAAAACTGGTGAAAAGAAATAGACTCTTGGGAATCTAGTTCAAGAGCAATGATATTTTGTGTTTTAAAACAGTGCTTTTCAATCAGAATCCTCAGAAGGTCTTGTCAGTATGGATCCTCCATTAACAAAGCAAGCCTGTGAAGCAGGTAATTAGGCCCATGGGAAGATGTATTGTCTTCACTTTCCAGATGGGAAAATGGAAGTACAAAGTTGAGGAAATAATTTGAATTATAAAGAAGCAACAAAAAACTTCTTTCACTTGAAATCTGTAAGTTTAATAGTAGAATTGCTTGAATTACTACATTTGATCACTCCTCTTACCCCCACCCTCACCCTTTCCACTCCTTCTCTCTTTTTAAGGAGAGGAAATATAGTATTTTTTTTCTTCTAAAAGGTCTGCCTCTGGATTTGAGCTATCAAAAGCAGCAGTTGAGGAGCTACAATGACCCCACTGGCTAAAAATAAAAGGAGAAGTGGTTGAAGAGGGGCTCCTGGGTCTGATTCTGCCCAAGCCTTCAGAGGTTCCACAATGGTCCATGATTTTTCAGTACTAAAATTAGCTGCTTAAAAGGGAATATACAACTTTAATGACCTCAGTACACACTCAAATGAGTAGGAAGAGACACGGTGGTCCGATCTTTCCACCATGTCACTTTCCCTACCTACCTTTAATTTGGAAAGCCATTTCTCACTGCTGTTGATTCTCCAAGCTATACCTAACTGATCTAATGTATTATCAAAAGTTTCTGCCTTCAAGCAACTGACACAAAATCATGTTATCTTAGACAAAAGGGGAAATTAATAGATTGATACAGGATCTCCCAGAAAGGACTGGAGAACTGGGTTGGAAATGGGTAGACTCTAAGGACATTCCAGAAGGGCTACCCAGACACTGAAAATCCCATGCACTGGCCCTGCAATGAATGAGTGACCCCCAAGGCACCTGTGTGTGAGTTACTGATTCAAGAATCAGAGTTCTGGAAGTGAGTGTCAGATTAGCCCAGCCAATGTCTGCCAACTGTGCTGCCAGGGAGGATCTGGCCCCTTCTGCATCTGGCAAAAGGCAAGTACTTCTGTCCACTTAGACTACACAAAAGAAGACTCTCCAAAAGGGAAACCAAGTGCTTTAGGGAGGGGATGCTGAAATGCCAAGAAATCACAAATTTATTTATGATGGAACCTATAGTAGATTCCCCATTTTTCTGGTTATCTACTGCTGTGTAAGAAATTATACTGGTTTGTCTCTGTTCCACAATATCTAAAGCCTTACTTGGATGAGTCAAAGACTAGAGGTGACTTGATGGATGGGTATTGAAATCAGATGAAGGCTGATTCACTTTGCTGTCTGGTGGCTCATGCTGGCTGTCAGCTGGGACCTTAGCTGGGCCTGGCTGTCAATCAGAATACCTATACATGGCCTTCTCCACATAGCCTGGGATTTCTCACAACGTGGTGACTGGTTTCCCTGGACAAATGCCCTGAAAGAGATAAAGCCAGATGGAAGACAAAGTACCTTTAAAAAATATATTTTTATTGTTAGTTTTATAAAGATTTAACACACATAACATAAAATTCAAAGAGGCCCTGGTGAAGCAACAGTCAACTGCTCAGCTGTTAACCATAAGGTTGTCAGTTGGAATTCACCCAGCTGCTCCGAGGGAGAAAGACCTGGTGATCTGCTTCTGTAAATAGTACAGTCTAGAAAACCCTATGGGGCAGTTCTGTGTCACATGGGTCACCATGAGTTCAAAGTCGACTAGACAGCACAAAACAACAACCATAAAATGTACAAGTCAGTGGTTTTTACTATATTCAAAAAGTTATACAACCATCACCACGATATAGTAATTCCAGAACATTTTCATCATCCCCAAAAGAGATCTGTACACATTAGCAGTCATTGACAATTAGCCTATCACCCCAGCCCCAGGCAATCACTAAGCTGCTTCCTGTGTTTAAGGATTTGTCTATTCTGGGTCCTTCATATAAATGTCATAATACCATATGTGGCCCTTTGTGTATGACTTCTTTCATTTAGCATAATGTTTTCAAGGTTCATCCATGTTATAACATGAATCAGTACTTCATTCCTTTCTATGACTGAATAAAATTCCATTGTATGGGGATACCATATTTCGTTTATCCATTCGTGTATAAGTTTTTGTGTGAACATATGGTTTCAATTCTCTTAGGAATATACCTAGGAGTGGAATTATGGAGTCATATGGTAATTCTAAAGAGCCCTGGTGGCACAGTGGTTAAAGTGCTAGGCTGCTAACAAAAAGGTTTGAAGCCACAAGCCGCTCAGTGGGAGATAGACACGGCGGTCTGCTTCCGTAAAGATTCACAGCCTTGGAAACCCTATAGAGCAATTCTACTCTGTCCTATAGGGTCACTACCAAAAACACTCAAACTCATAGGGTTGCTAGGAGTTTGGCTTTTTCAGTTTTTATGGTAACTCTATGCTTAGGAACTTCCAAACTTTTTTCCAAAGTGATTACACTACTTTTACATTTCCACTAGTTATGGTAGGGATTCCAATTATTCCATTTGTTATTATCTATCTTTTTTATTATAACCATCCTAGTGGGTGTGAAAGGAGTCCTGGTGGTGCAGTGGTTAAGTGTTTAGCTGCTAACTGAAAGGTCGGTGGTTTGAACCCACCAGCTGCTCTGCAGAAGAAAAACAGGCAGTTTGCTTCCATGAAGATTACACCCTTGGAAACCCTATGGAGCAGTTCTACTCTGTCCCATAGGGTTGCTATGAGTCGGAATTGACTCTATGGCAATGGGTTTTGGTTTAGTTAGTGTGAAGTGTTATCTCATTGTGGTTTCTGTTTGCATTTCCCTAATGACTAATGATGTCGAGTATCTTTTCATTTGCTTATTGGCCATCTGTATATCTTCTTTGGAAAAATGCCTATTGATTTGCCCATTTTTAATTGGGTTAAAATAATAAATTTTTTTATTATTGAGCTGTAAGAGTTCTTTTTATTTTCTGCATACAAGTTTTATCAGCTATGTGATTTGCAAAAAAAAAGAAAGATTTCTTCCATTCTGTGGCTTGGCTTTTCACTTTCTTGGTAGTGTTATTTGAAGTGTAAATTATTTTTTATTTTGATGAAGTCGTTTTTCAATTATTTTGTGTGTCTGTCTGTCTGTGTGTGTGTTACATTTAAGAAACCATTACCTAATCCAAAATAAAGACTTACACCTATGTTTTCTCCTAAAAGTTTTATAGCTTTAGGTTTTTGCTCCATTTTGAGTTAATTTTTGTATATGGTGTGAGGTAGTGATCCAACTTCATTCTTTGCATCTCGATATCCTCTTGCCCCAGTACCATTTGTTGAAAAGATTATTCTTTCCCCATTCAATTGTCTTGGTTGTTGCTGTTGTGTACCATCAAGTCAATTCTTACTCACAGCAACCCTACAGGACAGAGTAGAACCACCCCATAGGGTTTTCTAGGCTGTAATCTTTATGGGAGCTGATTGTCAGGTCTTTTCTCCCACAGAGCTGCTGGTGGTTTCTAACTGCCGACCTTTCAGTTAGCAGCCAAGTGCTTAACCATTAGGCCCTTCATTGTTTTGGTATACTTATCAAAAGTCAACTGATCCATATGTCTCTCCTTATGTAAGTAGCACACTGTCTTGATTATTGTAGCTTTGTAGTAGTTTTTGAAATTGTGAAGTATGAGTTCTCCAACTTTGTTCTTCATCAAGATTGTTTTGATTATTCTAGCACCCTTGCATTGCGATATGAATTTTAGGTTCAGCTTGTTGACTTCAGCAAAAAAAAAAAAAAAAAAAAAAGGCAGCTGGGGTTTTCATAGGGATTGTGGTGAAGTTGTAGATCAATTTCAAGTGTATTACTATCCTAACAATACTGATTCTTCTAATTCATGAACACGGGTTGTCTTTCCACTATTTAGATTCTCTTTGATCTCTTTCAATAATGGTTTGTAGTTTTCAGAGTTTGCACTTCCTTGTTAAATTTATTCCTAAGTATTCTGTTCTTTGTGAAGTTACTGTAAATCAAATTGTTTTCTTAATTTCATTTTCAGGTTGCTTAGTGCTAGTGTATAGAAATACAGCTGAATTTTGTATATTGATCTTATATTCCACAATCTTGCTGAACTTGTTTATTGTTTGTAATACATTTTTAGTGGATGTCTTAGGTTTTCTATATACAAGATTATGCCATCTGTAAATAGAGATCGTTTCACTTCTTTCTTTCCAATCTTTTTTTTTTTGTTGTTGTTATTTTGCCTAATTCCCCCCAGGAAAATGTTGAATAGAAGTGGTAAAAGTGGATATACTTGTCTTGTTCCCAATCTTAGGGGGAAAGCATTTAGTTTTTTGCCATTAAATATGATGTCAGACTTTTATCATTAAATATGATGTAAGCTGTGACTTTTTTCTAGATGCCCTTTATCAAGTGAGGAAGTTCCCTTCTATTCCTAGTTGAGAGTTTTTATCATAAAAGTGTGCTGAATTTGTCAAATGAAATTTTGTCAATTGAAATTATTATGGTTTTGGTTCTTTAATCTATAAATATGCTGTAATACATTGATTTTCAAATGTTAAAACAACCTTGTATTCCTGTGATAAATATCAGATGATTATGGCATATAATCCTTTTTATGTGTTCCTGGATTTGGTTTGCTAGTATTTCATTAAGGAGTTTTGCATCTATATTTATAGGGAATATTGGTCTATAGTTTTCTTTCCTTGTGATGTCTTTGGTTTCAGTATCAGGGTTATCTGGTCTCACAAAATGAGTTTGGAAGTGTTCATACTATTCTATTTTTTGGAAGAATTTGTGAAGGATTTGTGCTAATTATTCTTTCAATATTTTGGTAGAATTCATCAGTGATGCTACCTAGTCCTGCACTTTTCTTGGTGAGAATTTTTTTTTAATTAAAAATTCAATCTCTTTATTCTTCTGGATATACTCAGACTTTTTATTTCTTCTTGCATCAGCTTCAGCAGTTTGTATCTTTCTAGGAATCTGTCCATTTCATGTAAATTGAATTGGTAGTGATATCCCCTCTTTCATTTTTTATTTTAGTATTTTGAGTCTTCCATCTTTTTTTTGTATTGGTCAACTTTGTTAAATCTAATGGTTTAACAGACATGAAGTTCAGAATATCATCATCTAAATCATATCCAGGTGCAAATGAGACTTCTCGTATATAAGTATAGCTCCTCAAATACCATTCTTCTTGATCTGAAGATCTAAACACTAAAGAGTCAAGTTGTCTGCCCTCCACACATCCAAAATACAACTGCTATAGACACTCCATTCAAAAAAGAGGATGATGGGAGGCACATGGGGGCCACTGGACCACAGAAATTTTAAAATCCAACTAGGCACATGTTGACATTTCTTTGACTAGGGCTCAGTCTGTTTACCAAGGAATGATTCTCCACAGTTCTTGACTCCATCCCCTAAGCTCTTGGTTCCACACTCTGAATTATCCTTCCTTTTCAAAAGTAGCTTTTGTTTGCAGATGAATAGTTTTCTCAATCTGCTTCCTGCCCATAGAATTTCAAGGATTCAGAGGCCTCTTTTCCTTTTCTATTGTCTCTGCCTCTTTCAGTACAAGCTGATAAAATTCCATTAAAGACTCTGTGGGTTTCTTTTGAATCCATTTGTACTCCACTCGATTTCACTGAGAAAAATTCTTCCCTACATTGGGATCCCTGTATGGCTACTGTGAAAATGTCCCTTAAGATTCTTGGAAGCACTGTTGTATAATGGACAGAATTTGTAAGGCATGCCATTAAGATCCTTACAGGGACTTTGGAGTCTATGAGGCACCACCTTACATATTTCTGAAGTCTTAACAAGGAATTTACAATCACACCCTTGGCTTCTTCTTTAGACTATATTTTCCTGAAGGCATCGTCAATCTGATCTCTTCTAGGAAGCCATTTCTTATTCTTAGCATCATCTGCCATCTGGAGAGACTGGGAATGAGAAACAGTTTTATTTTTGAACCCAGCAAGTCTTGGCTCTTTTATATTTGAAAGATGTTTCTGTAGCTTATCTTTCTCTTCTCACATTTTACTAAGGCAGCTAAAGGAAGCCATGGGGCATAATTAACACTCTGTCTGGAAATTTTCTTAGCTAGATCAACCAGTTAATTAAGTATACTTCCTGCATTCCACATTACCTCAGGTAACAGTATTGCTAAACTTTCTGCCATTACATGACAAGTGTTTACTGTCCTTCAGTTTCCAATAACATTTCCCTCACTTTCTTTTAAGCCCTTATCAACATACCTCTTGAGGGCCATAAGACTTTCACTAATAGTCTCTTCAAGGCTCTTTAGACTTTCACTAACTCTCTCCTCAAGGCGCTTCCACCTTCTGCCACATGTTTTATGTTTTGTTACAACAGCACCCCACTTCCAGGTACAAAAATATGTTCCAGTTATCTATTGCTATGTAAAAAATTACCCTATAATGGCATAAAACAATCATTTCATAGGTTCTGTGGGTCAGAAATTTGGGAAGGGCATAGCAAGGATGATTTGTCTCTGTTCCATATTGTCTAGGGCCTCAGATAGAAGATCCAGAGGCTAAGAGTAACTTGATGTCTAGCAGAAGGCTAATTCACCCACATGTCTAGGTTGACACTGGCTGTCTGCTTGGACCTTAGCCGGGGCTGCCAACCAAAATACCTACAAATGGCTTGTCCATATTGCCTGGGTTTCCTCACAACATGGTGGCATGGTTCCAAGGGAAAATGTACTGAAAGAGATAGAGTCAGGTATAAACTGTATTACATTTTATGACCTAGCTTTGGAAGTAATGCAGTGCCACTTTAATCATATTTTGTTTGTCAAGGCTGTTCCAAAGTCTTGCCCAAGATCAAGGGGAGAAGATATAGATTCCTCCTCTTTATAGTACAATGGAAAGGTTTGGAAGATCAGAGGTGAGAACAGAAATATCAAACTAGAGCCTTTCTTGAAAAATATAATCTGATATACATCAAGTCTAAAGTCATCCTGGGGGCTTTCAAAATCTTTGACAGTTAGGTTTAATGCTACTTTTCCTTCCTGATATCTAACTGCCTCCTTACACTTTGCTTCCAATCCAGTTAAGAGAGTCATTCCCATCTCAAATATTCTGGGCATAGCCTTCCTCTGACTAGAAAGCCTTCTCCTAATGCAAACCAACCCAACTTTCAAGGATCTCCCTTATTGTGGTATCTATGAACCGGCAGAAGAAATCTCAACTGAAACTGGCTTAACAAAACAGAATTTGTTGCCTCAAGTAACTGAACGCTCCAGAGGAGAAGCTGACTTTGGGCATGTCCCCAGAAGCTCCAAACTCTCATCATCCTTACTGTTAGCAATCCTAGAGCAACAGAGAGTCTTCCCTGTGAATCCCAAACAATTCCTGGGATTTACTCTAATTGGTCCACTTAGGTCATATGCCTACCCTTGTACTCTCAGAGGAAGGAATTATAATGATTGAACTGAGAGACAGGACAAGCTGGCTCTCTCCCTGAATGTGGGTTACTGTTACCAAAATAAAGGGGAAATAGATGGCCAATTTCAGAGTCAGAGATTTTTCTTTGCTGGAATGGTGGAATGTTGAACCTGGAAGCGACCATAAAGATTACCTGGTCCAAAATACTGTATAAGACCACTATTATAAAAACTCATGAAAAGGTTTACAGATAGAAAGAAACAATCTTTGATGGGTAGGGAGGGTAGGGGTTTGGAACAAAAAACACTAACTAGGCAATAGATAAATGGTAACTTTGGTGAAAGGTAAGACAGTACACAATACTGGGGAAGTCAGCACAACTTGACCAAGGCAAGGTCATGGAAGCTCCACAGACACATCCAAACTCCCTGAGGGACTGAATTACTGGGCTGAGGACTGTGGGGACCATGGTCTCAGGGGACATCAAGCTCAAATGGCATAAGAGTTCATACCGAAAATGTTCTACATCCTACCTTGGTGAGTAGCATCTGGGGTCTCAAAAGCTTGTGAGCGGCCATCTAAGATACTGCACTGGTCCCATCCTATCTGCAGCAAGGGAGAATGAAGAAAACTAAAGACACAAGGGAAAGATCAGTCCAAAGGACTAATGGACCACAACTACCACAGCCTCCACCAGACTTGAGTCCAATGTAACTAGATGGTGCCTGACTACCACTACCGGCTGCTCTGATAGGGATCACAATAAAGGGTCCCAGACAGAGCTAGAGAAAAATGTAGAACAAAATTCTAACTCACAAAAAAAGACTAGACTTACTGGCCTGACAGAAACTGGAAAAACCCCAAGAGTATGGCCCCCAGACACCAAAAAAAAAAAAAAAAGAAAGAAAAAAAATTCTAATTCACAAAAGAAGACCAGACTTACTGGTCTGACAGAGACATAGAAACTCTGAGAGTATGGCCCCTGGATACCCTTATAGATCAGTAATGAAGTCACTCCTGAGGTTCACCCTTCAGCCAAAGATTAGATAGGCCCATAAAACAAGACGAGACTAAATGGACACACCAGCCCAGTGCCAAGGACAAGAAATCAGAAGGGGACAGGAAAACTAGTAACGGGGAACCCATGTCGAGAAGGAGAGAGTGCTGGCATGTGGTGGGGTTGGCAATCAATGTCACAAAAAAATACGTATATTAATTATTTAATGAGAAACTAATTTGCTCTGTAAACCTTCATCTAAAGTACAATTTAAAAAAAAAAGAGAGAGAGAGACAGAGATTTTCTGGTCCAACGTCTTTCTTTTACAGATGAGGAAACTTGAAGTTTTAAAAAAATAAAATGACTTGCCAAGTCACACAGTGACCTGGTGTCAGAGGAAGACTTTAAAATCCTGTGTTCTGACTCTCCAGGCCAGAGGCTCTTTGTGTAATAAGCACCAAGATTTTATTTTAAACTTCAGTTTTGTGTTATAAAAAACAGCAAACATTGGAGTCACATAGGGTTCAAATTCTACTCACTCACTTGGTCTATGAATTTGGACAAGTGACTTAACTTCTTTGAGCTTCCCTTTCTCATCTGTAAAATGTAGGTAATAGACATACCTCAAAGGGATAGTGCCAGGATTAAATTAGGTACTGCGGAAATAAAGATTCTGGCAAACAAGAAGTGCTCAATAAATGGTAGTTATTATTTACATCTCTTGTCATGCTAAATATGGTTTGACATATGTTGTTGTTAGGTGCCATCGAGTTGGTTCCGACTCATACGACCCTGTGTACAACAGAACAAAACACTGCCCAGTCCTGTGCCATCCTCATAACCGTTGTTATGCTTGAGCCCATTGTTGCAGCCACTGTGTCAATCCATCTCCTTTTGAGGGTCTTCCTCTTTTTCACTGACCCTCTACTTTACCAAGTATGATGTCCTTCTCCAGGGACTGATCCCTCCTGATATCATGTCCAAAGTCTGTGAGACATAGTCTTGCCATCCTTGCTTCTAAGGAGCATTCTGGCTGTATTTCTTCCGAGATAGATTTGTTCCTTCTTTTGGCAGTCCACAGTATACTCAATATTCTTCACCAACACCATAATTCAAAGGTGTCAGTTCTTCAGTCTTCCTTATTCAGCGTCCAGCTTTCGAATGCATATGAAGCAACTGAAAACATCATGCCTTGGGTCAGGTGCACCTTAGTTCTCAAGGTGACATTTTGGTTTTTTAACACTTTAAAGAGGTTTTTTGCAGCAAATTTGCCCAATGCAATGTCGTTTGATTTCCTGACTGCTGCTTCCAAGGGTGTTGACTGTGGAACCAAGAAAAATGAAATCCTTGACAATGTCAGTCTTCTCTCCGTTTATCATGATGTTGCTTATTTGTCCACTTGTGAGGATTTTCTTTTCTTTATGTTGAGGTGTAATCCATACTGAAGAATATGGTCTTTGATCTTCACCTGTAAGTGCCTCAAGTCCTCTTCACTTTCAGCAAGCAAGGCTGCGTCATTTGCATAACACAGGTTGTTAATGAGTCTTCCTCCAATCCTGATGCCACTTTCTTCTTCATATAGTCCAGCTTCTCAGATTATTTGCTCAGCATAAAGATTGAGTATGTATGGTGAAAGGATACAACCCTGCCACACACCTTTCCTGACTTTAAACCACGCAGTATCCCCTTGTTGTGTTCGAATGACTGCCTCTTGATCTATGTACAGGTTCCTCACAAGCACAATTAAGTATTTTGGAATTCCCATTCTTCGTAGTGTTACACATAATTGGTTATGATCCACACAGTTGAATGCCTTTGCATAGTCAATAAAATACAAGTAAACATCTTTCTGGTATTCTCTGCTTTCAGCCAGAATCCATCTGACATCAGCAATGATATTCCTGGTTCTACGTCCTCTTCTGAATCCAGCTTGAATTTCTGGCAGTTCCCTGTTGATGTACTGCTGCAGGTGCTTTTGGATGATCTTCAGCAAAATTTTACTTGCGTGTGATATTGATGATATTGTTCGATAACTTCCGCATTTGGTTGTTTTGATTCCATACTTGATGTTTGATTGACTTAATTCTTATCCAAGATGGGGTTATAGTCTACATCATGTACAGCATTTAATTATTGAGAAGTCAGTGAAAGTTCTTCCCCTTAATAGGCTTCAAACAAATATTAAATAATCAAGAAGGAGCTATCTAATCCAAATTAGACAGAATTACAAAGAGCATTTCATGGGCTCTTAAGCACCCTTTTGTAACATCGCCTTTGGGAATTTAAGTGTAAAACAGCAGAAATTTCATACATTGTCAATTCCATGTGTTACTGTATTTTAGTTTTTGCTTATTGAATTCAGGCAAGATTGACATGTGATGATGATTTTAGTGATGATAGTCTAGATATTTTGGCTGCCTTGAAGCTGATGTTTATGGGTACATATCCCAGACATGATACACATGACTTACCAGGCTATATAAATCACTGGTATTTTATATCAAGCCAAGATTTTTCCTTTGGCATCGCATGTTTAAAGTACTCACATTGTTCCTTTTAACCTTTCCATGCTTTTGTTGTGATTGACAATACAAAAGAGTTTTTTATACCTTGCCTATTTGGACAAAGGTCAGTACTTTTACTGCCCCCTCCCCAAGAAATGTGCACATGGTTCTTTAAAAGTACAGATGTTTATATTTTATTAAATATTTTCCTCAAGAACTTATAATTGTCATAAAAATGTAATTTGAACAGGAAATTATTTCTAACATATTTATAACAGAGTTGATATGATGTATACAAAAAGAAGGTAAATAAGAGGCTTGCAATATATTATGGTAGCTATTATTTGCATCCCTCTCCATGTTTAATGGTGTTTGACACATTGCTGGTTCTTAATCAATACTTGGGTTTGACTGATGGATTATTCTTTCTAATGGTGGGTGATTATGATTAATACCATCTAGTGCATAGGCTGAATTTGGTACTATGGGCAGAAATGGTTGTTTTAGCTCATCAACAGAGTCTACAAATGTGATTAGTAAGCTGTGATAATTTTTACCATGAAATATTTCTTAGGTAACAATGTTTTAATTGTAAGATTAAACATAAAATTAGTCATAGTCCTTTTCCAAAGGCCTACTCTAGGTTTACTTTCAAGATGACCAACATGTGACCATTAAATTACACAAAGAAAACCCTACTGCAAATAAGAAGATTCAACATGTGAAGTATATGTATTTCTTTCATAGATCCATAAGCAAGACTAAACCTAGGCACAGTTTTGAAAGAAGTAGAATTCATCTTTGATGGTATTGAGATCTTTACTAAATCTCTTTTTAAATTTCTTTTACCCCATTTTACCAATATATGTCAAGGCAACTTGCTTCCCGAGTATTGAAACCTGACTCTGAGAAGGATCTGAAGACTTCCATATTAAAATGTAAATGTCTGCTTTAGGTAAGGACACCTTAACTATCATTTTCACTAGATACCATGAGGTATAAATTAATTAGTAGAATTTTAGACTTCAGCCTTCAGACATGTGTTGGGAGGGTAGTAACTGAAGAGGGAGAGAATAATGAGGCTCTTGAGGTAATGGGTCTTCACCTGAAATCATACTGCTTAAGTGGGCTTCTATTTTACCTACACTTAACTTAGTCTTTCCTACAAGGTACTCCTTGCTATTTTATATTTATATTTTATGAAACTTACCAAGGAAGGTTACTTGATGAGTCATTGGCAAAAATATCCAAGAATAGTTCCCAGAATATGAAAACATTAGCCCCAGTGACAAGAGCTCTCTAAAAGACCACATTCCTACCACAAAATGTAATTAGGTTTTGTTCGGTTTTAAATGACATAGCAAATAGGTTGCTATGTCATTTGTTTTAAATGACACAACAAAGAGGTTGCTATGTCATTTAAAACTGAAGACTAATTTCACTTCCTCTTTATAGACATGAAACTGATGTGAAAAGATTTTTCTACTTCCACTTTTGCTTTTCTAAAATCTTGTCTCCATATTGCAGCAGAAGCAAAACATAAACCAGTTCACATCACTTGCCTGCATAAAAAACTCCCAATGGTCTTCCATCACACTCAGAATAAAATCGAAATCCTTACTACAGGGACCCTGACTACACCACACTCTCCCTCCCTCACTATGCCCCAGCCATCTAGACCTTCTGTCCCCTAAACATGCCAAGTTCACTCTCACTTCAGAACCTTTGCTCTGGCCTGGAATACTATTCTCCTAGATTGTCCCATAGGGCTTCTTCCTATCATTCAGGCCTACCTGGCTGTCACTTCCTCTAACAGGTCTTCTCTGACCAACCTGTCTAAAGTAAACTTGCCTTCTCTTCTCTCACCCTGACCACCCAGGTCACACTTTGCCCTGTATCCTTTATAGTACTTACCCCTCTCTGCAGTGACCTTGTTTACTTTCTATTGACGCCATATGTCTTAGTCTGAGTTCTCTAGAGGAGCAAAACTAGTGAAACATATATATAAATACATAGAGAGAGATTTACTTCAAGAAAGTGGCTCACACAATTGTGAGGAAGTGGCTCACGCAACTGTGGGGCTGGCAAGTCCCAAATCCATGGGTCAGGTGGTAGGCTGGAGACCTCTGCTGGCTCATGGGGCTGCAGGGGCTGACGAATCCAAAATCTGCAGGTCAGATGACAAGAAGAGTGTGCAGGGTCGAGAAACAGAAAGAGATAGAGACAGAGACAGAGACAGAGAGAACTTTGCCAGAACATCCATTTATATATTGGAGGCAGGCCACACCCCTAAGGAAACTCTCCTTTCAGCTGACTGGATGATCATATCAGATCACATAATAGAAGTTGATTACATTATATTAAATTATGGAAGAGCGCTCAGTCCACTGTCTGCCAAACCACTGAGAATCGTAGCCTAGCCAAGGTGACACATAACATTAACCATTACAACAATGTAAGCTCCGTGAAAACTGCATTTCTTCTTTACCACAATATCCCCAGCATCTAGAGCAGTGCTTGGCATATTCCAGGAGTTCAGTACCTACTGACTGAATGAATGAATGCACGGTGAGGCAAGTTCGCTAATATAAATATTATAAATACTATAAAACATAAAATACAAAAACGGGTTCACAGTCCTTCTTTTGAACCACTATAAGAAGAACAATTTAGAGTTTAGGTTAAAAAACAAATAGTCACCTTTGGTGCAGAAGGCATGAAGGAGAGAATTCACACAAAAAGGATCAGCATTGGTGGTTAAGGCAGAACATCACAGCAGGGGATCCTTGTCTTCCTTTGACTCCTCATAGTTCCTACAGGACATACATACATTCCCACATGCCCTCATTAAGCTGAAAAACTAGAAATTAAAACAAATCTTGAAAACATGGTACGAACAGTTGAGCACTTCGCTACTAACTAAAAGGTTGGGGGTTTGAATACACCGAGAGGCACCTTGAAAGAAAGGCCTGGAAATCTGTTTCTGAAAGGTGATAGCCATTGGAAACTCTGAAACAGCACAGTTCTATCCTGAAACACACGGGGCTGCCATGAGTTGGAATCAACTTGACAGCAAGTGGTTTGGTTTTATAACTGGCAACTCTAGTATGAACTTACAACTAGGCCTGTAGGATTGAATGAATACTGTCAAATCATTTACAATGTGTTATTACTAAAAACATCACATTATCTACTTAAAACTAACAGTTACATTTGATTGTGTATCTACACAATAATGTGCTAGGTGCATTATGTGTAGGACATAATCTTTTCCTACAAGGTAGGTATTATTATTCCTATGTTTCAGATGAGGAAACCAAGGCTGAGAGAGGTTAAATAACTTGCCCACAGACTAGGTAGAGCAGAGATGGGCTTTGAACTCAAGTCAGTTAAGTCAGACATCAAGGGATATCCTCTTTGGCTCCAACATGTTCGAAATATTTCTTTATTATTATTGCTTTGAATGTCTTCAAATGGACCAAATATGCTCTACTTCCCCATAGTTACAACCACCACTTATTGCATTACACCTAGCCTGATCTAACACTTATAGAGACTGCTTGGTCCCTATCACAGGCGTGTGAGTTTTCAGTCTCTGATGCTTTCCTGAATTCTTCCCACTTCTTGAATGCTTCTCCACAAAGAGGCCACCTGCCACATTTGTACTGATGGCAGGATGACTTGTGGCTCTCTAAGAACATGTGGTTGGGAAGGGGAGGCAATGGATGTTTTGTTAGCTTTTGTCTTGATGAATGGGATGTTTAAGGAATGTTCAGAAAAGAAAACAGGAAGAATGTGTTAGGAGAGGCTCTGGGGGGAGAGAAGGCTTGTGTGTAGAGAGCAGGAGAGAGCAGAAGGAGAACTCAGGAAGCATAATTCTGGGAAAAGCAACAAGGCTTTAATGTGGAACATGAGAAAGATTTTACTGTGTGATGTGCAGGATAACCTCTCTCCCGTCTCCCTAAGACACCTTCAGTAAAACAAACAAACAAAAAACCGTTGTTGGGAATGTCTTTTTCTTGGATGGGACGATGCACTGAAAAGGGCCTCAAGGAGGTGTAAGTCAGCTCAAGAAGGCCCAGCTGGCTTCTGCAATAGAAAAAGCAGGGACTTTGAAATCAGATTGCCCTAGGTTTGGAAAACCAAAAACCCATTGCCATCAAGTCAGCTCAAGAAGGCCCAGCTGGCTTCTGCAACAGAAAAAGCAGGGACTTTGAAATCAGATTGCCCTAGGTTTGGAAAACCAAAAACCTGCTGCCATCGAGTCAATTGTGACTCACAGCAACCCTATAGGACAGAGAAGAACTGCCCCATAGGGTTTCCAAGAAGCAGTTGGGGGATTCAAACTGCCAACCTTTTGGTTAGCAGTTGAACTCTTAACCACTATGCCACCAGGGCTCCAGGTTTGGAAAAGAGCCTTTTTTCAGCCTTAGTTTCCTCCTTTGTAAAATGGAGATAATAGTGTCCTCTTTGCAAAGTTTTTGTAAGAATTAAACATGATAACATCCATAAGGGGCCTGGTATGGAGCTTGGCACATTCTTGGCCAAGTTCATTCTCTTCCCCTTATACTGAGTTAAAATGATCTCTGTAATTCCCATGAATTAGTTCTATTTCTACTCGGAAACACTAAGTGATTCTGTCACCTTTTTCATGTAATGGTGCTTGTCTAGATCCTTCGAGAAAAGAAAATGCATATTAACATCCTTGTATTTGATTGCTCTCAAGCTTAAATGACTTCATTTTTCAATATTACTGTCCAATAAAAAAACATTTTTAAGAAAGAATCAAGAACAAGATTAAAAGTGAAACTGAGTACTGAACAAATTCTTCAAATGTTTAAAGAATAAGATAAGTACACATCTGACCATGGCAGGCCTTCTAAAGGCAAAGGATCTAATTTTGGTGATTAACAACCTTACTGAGAACTCACTAGGTGTCAGGACTGTACCAGCTCTTCTACTATATTTGGGTGCTTTTAGCTACAATAACCGATACAAAAGTAAAAGCAGCCTAAACAATGAGTAACATTTATAATCCCCCCTAAAAATAAGTTTCCAAGATAGGTAATGGCAGAGATGGCTCAGTGGCTCAACACTGTGAAGGAGCTGGTCTCTTGCTATTTTTCCCCTCCTTCACTGTTACAGATTGAACTGTATCCCCCAAAACTTTATGTTGACCAACAGCATTCTTCACTGAGTTGGAAAAACTAATCACTAACTTTATATGGAAGGGAAAGAAGCCCCAAATAAGTAAAGCTTTATTTAAAAAGAAGAACAAAGTTGGAGGACTCACACTACCTGATCTCAAAACCTACTATATACAGCTATGGTAGTCGAAATAGCCTGGTATTGGTACAACAGTACATACATAGACTAATGGAACAGAATTCAGAACCCAGACATAAATCCATCCACCTATAGACAGCTGATCTTCGACAAAGGATCAAAGTTTACTGAATGGGGAAGAGACAGTTTCTTCAACAAATGGTGCTGGCAAAACTGGATATCTATCTGTAGAAAAATGAAACAGGATCCATACCTCACATCATACACAAAAACTAACTCAAAATGGATCAAAGACCTAATATAAAACCTAAAACTATAAAGATCATAGAGGAAAAATTAGGGACAACACTAGGGCCCCTAATATATGGCATAAATAGAACATCAAACATAACTAAAAATGCACACACAGAAGATGAACTAGATAAATGGGCCTCCTAAAAATTAAGCACTTATGCTCAACAAAAGACTCCTCCAAAAGAGTAAAAAGAGAGCCTACAGATTGGGAAAAATTTTTGGCTATGACATATCTGACAAGGGTCTAATATCTAAAATTTATAGAAAACTTCAACAGCTCAACAACAAAAAGACAAATAATCCAATTTAAAAATGGGCAAAGGATATGAACAGACACTTCACCAAAGAAGACATGCAGGCTGCTAACAAACATATGAAGAAATGCTTGAGATCATTAGCAATTAGAGAGATGCAAATCAAAACTGTAATGAGATACCATCTCACCTCGACATTACTGGCACTAATCAAACAAACAGCAAACAACAAATGTTGGCAAGGTTGTTGGGAGATTGGAACTGTTACACGCTGCTGGTGGAAATGTAAACTAGTACAACCACTATCGAGAACGGTATGACGCTTCCTAAAACAGCTAGAAATATAAATACCGTATGATCCAGCAATCCCACCCCTAGGTATATACCCTAGAGAAATAAGAGGCATAACACGAATAGGCATATGCATGTTCATGTTCATGGCAGCATTATTTACATTAGGAAAAAGGTAGAAGCAACCTAAGTTCTCATCAACAGATGAACAAATTAACAAACTGTGGTACATATACACAATGGAATACTACGCAATGATGAAGAATAAAGACGAATCTGCAAAACATCTCACAACATGGATGAATCTGGAGGGCATTATGCTGAGTGAAATAAGTCAATCACAAAAGGACAAATATTGTATGAGATCGCTATTATAAAGTAACTATAAAAGGTTTACACACAGGAAAAAAAAAAAAAAAACCTCTTTGATGGTTACTAGGGATGGGAGGGGGAGGGAGGGAAAATTACCAAAGAGATAGTAGACATGTGTTAATGTTGGTGAAGGGAAAGGCAATACACAGTATGGGAGAAGTCAGCACAACATGACCAAGGCAAGAGAGGACACTGAGAGGAACGTAGAAATAAAGGGCAACTATGCTAACTACGGAAACCCTGGTGGCATAGAAGTAAGAGCTACAGCTGCTAATCAAAAGCTTGGCAGTTCGAATCCCCCAGGTGCTCCCTGGAAACCCTATGGGGCAGTTCTACTCTGTCCTATAGAGTCACTATGAGTCAGAATTGACTCCACGGCAATGGGTTTGGTGGTTTGTTTTTTTTTTTTTATGCTAACTACTATAGCATAGACGATCCTGCAACAATAGTATTAACAGACAATAATCTGTGTATGGATACATAGATAAACAGATACGTCAAGAAGTGAGGGAGGGGGTAGAAGAGCACACCCAAAGGCAGATACAAGTTTGGTGGTGGAAATTTCTAAATACGTAACTGTAGGTGCTCCTCATATATTAATATAGACAATAGAGCACACAAGTGGCACAGTCAGGGAAACCTCTTGGAGATGACTAAACACCTCAAGGGATGAAGTTCCAGGCTTGAAGGCAAAGGACCATAGACTCAGGAGACATCTATGTCAACTGGCACAACATAGTTCTTAAAGAGAATGTTCTACATCCTACTTTGGTGAGTAGTGTCTGGGGTCTTAAAAGCTTGTGAGCGGCCGTTTAAGATACAGCTATCATTATCTTCTAGCACGGAGCAAAGGAGAGCGAAAAAAACTAAAGACTCAAGGGAGCAATTAGTCCAAAGGACTAATGGACCACATGAACCACGGCCTACATGACCCCGAGACCAGAAGAACTAGATGGTACCCTGGCTACCACTACTGACAGCTCTGACTGGGATTACAACAGAAGGTCCCTGAAAGAGCGAGAGAAATATGTAGAACAGAAGATCAAATTCACAAAAAAGATCAGACTTACTGGTCTGACAGAGACTGGAGGAGCCCCTGCCACTATGGCCCCTGGACACCCTGCTAACTCAGAAGTGAAGCCACTCCCAAAGTTCACCTTTCAGCCAAAGATCAGACAGTCCTATAAAATTAACAATAACACATGTAAAGAATGTGCTTCTTAGATCAATCAAGTATAGGAGAGCAAATGGGCAACACCTGCCCAAAAACAAAGACAAGAAGGCGGGAAGGGAAAGGAAAACTGGACAAATGGAATCACGGAACCCCGAATGGAAAGGGAAAGTGGGGGGGAGTGCTGACACAATGGGGGGATTGCAACCAATATCACGAAACAATCTGTGCATAAATTTTTGAATGAGAAACTAATTTGCTCTATAAACTTTCACCTAAAGCACACACACATACAAAAAAAAAAAAATACTTTATGCTGAAGTCCTAACCCCTGCTACCCGTGAACCTTTGTTTTAAAATAATTTAATTTTTAATAAAGACTGTGTTTAACAAACTGGGGACAAAATTCCTGAAAATTTAACAATTGACCCTCATGAACCAGCTCTAGCATACTACCGTCTGACTCTACATCCAGTGCTCTTTCCACTCTTGACTTTTCATGTTACCTGTATTACCAAGGTGTAAAAGCTAGTGATGATCTGTAGGATACGGGGAAAATCCTGGGTACCAGTCATTACTTTTTGTGACCAAAGGTAGTTACTACCTCTTTGACCCTCGGTTTTCTCTTCTGTAAAGGCTGGGAATAAAAGTTCTTACTCTGCCTACTCAAAAGGATTGTTGTGAGGATTAGATTGGTTGGTCTATGTGACAGTGCTTGATAAAAGGCTTTGTTATGACGACCATTTCATCACTTGTTTTCAGCCAGGCTACCATTGTTAAGGATGCAAAATGTGTTGCAGCTTTCAAAGGGACAGTTTAGTTTAAGATCTCCCATAATGCTTGGAATGCACAGTAAACACTCCGAAAAATGGTTTTCAGGACGTCCACTCAAATGTTTGCTAGTCTTTACTTAATAATAGCTGTCTACATTGGGAGAAAAAGTCCCTGGGTGGCATAACCGGTTAAGCACTTGACTGAAATGTTGGTAGATCAAACTCACCCAGAGATGCCTCAGGAGAAAGACCTGGTAGTCTGCTTCCAAAAAGTCACAGCCTTGAAATCTCTATGGAGTGCAGCTCTACTCTGTAACATACGGGGTCACCACGAGTTGGAATTGACTCAAAAGCAACTGGTACCTGGCATACTGGGAGAAGAATGGATGCGTTTAAGTTATGGTGTTAGCAAAGAATATTGAATATACCATGGACTGCCAAAAGAACAAACAAATCTGTCTCAGAAAAGTACACTAGAATGCTCCTTAGAAGTGAGGATGGCAAGACTACGTCTCACGTACTTTGGACACATTATCAGGAGGGACCACTCCCTGGAGAAGGATATCATGCTTGCTAAAGTAGAGGGTCAGTGAAAAAGAGGAAGACCCTCAGAAGGAGATGGATTGACACAGTGGCTCCAATAATGGGCTCAACAACAATTGTGAGGATGGCACAGGACTGAGCAGTGTTTTGTTCTGTTGTACATACAGTCGCCATGAGTCAGAACTGACTCGGTGGCACCTAACAACAACATATTGGGAGAAAAGATTTTTTCCCTCAAAGCTTATAGTTTACTCATCATTTCTAGCTGCTGGTGGATTATCTGAAGGGTCCTATCCCTGGGTTTGTGGTTTGCTTCTCTATTTTAATAGTTAAATAAGAGTCCTTTGATGTTTAATTTTGATTCTTCAAAGTTGCTTTGTTTCTGGGGCTCGAAAGATTCTCCAAGTTATTTTGTATGGATTGTACCCCTCTGCTCAAGGCAGTTTCTTAATTGTAAGTTGGAATAAAATATCCCCAGTATCCTAAGCTGAGGAGCTCTGGTTGCACCCTGGTTAAGCATTCAGCTGCTAACCAAAAGGTCAGCAGTTAGGATCCACCAGGTGCTCCTTGGAAACCCTATGGGGCAGTTCTACTCTATCCTATAGGGTAGCCATGAGTCGGAATTGACTCAACAGCAACAGGTTATCCTAAGCTGAAATCCCATATAAACCTTTGTGACTTTATACAAATTTGCCTTGACAGATGTATAGAGACCAAAGTTTATTAGTGGTTACCAGGGTGAGAGGGAGGGGGAAAGGAGGACCCATTGTTTAGGAAGCAGTGAGTTTCTGTTTATAGTGATGGGAAATTTGGTAATGATTATGGGTGATGGTTGCTCAACGTGATTAATGTAATTGATAACACTAAATTTACACCTGAAAAATGTTATATTCACAAATATTGTGTTATATTTATGACAATTAAAAAAATACATACCATGGGTTTGCTGTGCTTCTCTTTGGTTGTATGAACAATTCTTTTCTGCCACGCTCTTTCTCCCCTCAGGCCCTATGCCCATGCTGATCCCTCTCCTGGAAAGCTCTCCCCTAATTCTTTGCAGAGCTGACTCCCTCTCATCCTTCGGTTCAAATGCTACCTCTTTAGAAAGATCTGCCCTGGACATCTGCTTCAAATCATCTCCCCCATCTATTTCCATATTTATTTCCTTCACAGCACTGATCACAATCTGTAATTTCCTTGTTTATTTATTTATTTACTTCTTTGTATCCCTCACTATAATGTCAGCTCCTTGGGAGCTGGGATCTTGTCCACTAATGTCATTATCTAACTCCAGCATCCAGCACAACACCAGGCATGCAATAACTATCTGTTGAACAGATGAACTTATCTGAAAACATGCATACCAATGTTGTAAGGCTGTGGACATACATAGATAGTTATCTTGAGGTGAGAGCCTAACTTAAAGACTATCTAGGACTTTGTGGTTCTCACAGTGACCCACGTTTCATAATAATAAGTTGCTCAGGGCCTAGGAGAGGCCACAGTGGCAGCAGGAGACTACTGGCTCCCCCTTGCCCCCCATGGAGGCTGTCCCAGTGATGTCACAGAGGACTAGATTCTCTAATCCTTTTCATTCTGTAACAGTCCTCTAAACAGCTTAGTTCTTCGTAACACGATATGGTGGGTGGGGAGGGAGGAAGGAGGACTGGGGTGGGGGGGTTCATACCCCCCAAACAAAATTAGTTTTGGGGCACTATCAGTTCACATGTACTACTCCAGAAGCAAGTGGGAAGCAGATGTAATTTGTACTAAGCTAACAGAAATAAAGAACAGAAGAATGGGGAAAAGAAGGGTGAAGAAGATGGAGAGAGAACAGAAGAAAATAAGAAGAGAGATAAAGAGAAAAGAGAGAAGAGAAAGACTACTGAAGAAGATGTGTGCAAGAAAACGACGCAAAACAGGTAGTGAAGGGGAGCAAGTAGGAAGACTTAAAGCTATGTTCTGCTTGGCTTTGTAACTCTTGGGTAGTGACTGGCTTCAGCGTGGATTGATGTATGGCTCAGGTGAGGGGGATTCTCAGGTATCCCCTCCTTCCCCGAGGGGTCACTTAAATTGCTGAGAGTGTTTTAAGAGGCCCAGGCAAGGCTGTCTCAAGGGTGACTCTCCCAGGTGCTTTCACTATAGTAATTTGGCGACAAAGAATGTAAACCTCTTCTTTAAATCATGATTGTGAGAAAAAGGGAGGAGAGTATTTGCTGACCAGACTAAGTTTTTAATTCCCTACCACAATTCCTGTCCTGACCCCAAAACTCTCCATTACTAGGCTAATAGCACCAAGTTAAATTCAGGACATTAAAGCCAGCTTTCAGAAAAATTTTCTATGTTAATTGAAATACAAACAGATTTCTAAAGCAGAATAGTATAGTTTTATAATGTACCTGTAAAGGTTACGGAAACCTTGGTGGTGTAGTGGTTAAGAACTGCAGCTGCTAACCAAAAGGTTGGCTGTTCGAATCCACCAGGCGCTCCTTAGAAACTCTGTGGGGCAGTTCTACTCTGTCCTATAGGGTCACTGTGAGTCGGAATCGATTCAACAGCAACAGGTTTATAAAGATTACTAAAATCAATTATGACAGTTTATACCCCACTGGATGTTCCACAAAGGAGGCTGGGTGGTGCAGTGGTTAAGCACTCAGATGCTGACCAAAAGGTTGGTAGTTCGAACCCACCAGCTACTCCATGGGGAGAAAGATGTAGCAGTCTGCTGCTGTAAAGATTCACAGGCTTGGAAACCCTATGGGGCAGTTCTACTCTGCCCTATAGGGTCACTAAGAGTTGCAATTGACTCAACAGCAATGGGTTTGGTTTTGGTTTTTGATGTTCCACAAAAACTTACTATGAATGTCCCAAATATGTGTGGGACACCCAAGCAAAGGCTCAAAAGAGAAAAACAAACAAAACCTTTTAACTCTCTTTTTCCTTCTAAATATTTAGAATTTTCCCTTAGTATAAGATTTAATAATAGGGATATTATAATAGCAAGCATACTGAATCAGAAACTATTGACACCTTTGCTCCAAATTTTAAAATGTTCATCTTATAACTCATGAGTTTCTTAGTTCATACCAAAATATCCCTGCAAGCTGTATCCAGGAATAAATAATAGGAAGGTGCAGGTTTATTAGTAGTCTGTGGTACACTGTGAAGACTCCTTATAAATCTATCTTTATGCTCCTATTTTCTATTTTTCTCCCACTTCTGCTACAATTGGACCAGATTCTTCTACAAGTGTAGAGCAGAGACAATAAAGGGGTGGAAGCCTAAAGGAAGGGCACAGAGATGGGCAAGACCTTCAGGTTCTATGTGGCCCACTACTGCCATTGGGCAACCAGCTTCTGCCTTGTGAATGAGAAAAAAGCATGCCAAATCATGGTTGCCACAGGGGCTTTTCTGGTTCAGAGTGTTAATGACTCCACCAACATGTGTATCGTGCTGTTACTTGTCTGAAGTATTAAGGATTTCAATAAGGCAGAATTTCAAACATCTTTGATCCAATTTCTTTTGTGGGCAGTATATGGAGAAGTAATTAGGAAATGTGTCCTCAGACGGCACCAAATGCATAAATGAATTTTATTTCACTTTGGGCATCTGGAAATGATCCATCTTCATCTTACTCTAAGAAATCCTAAGCCCAAAAATATTGGGTAGAGTGATTTTTTGGTTCCTTGAAGATTTGACCAGTCAGTGACCATTTGGTAATACTGTTTGATACTGTTACTGTCCCAGGTCTAAAAGTGGAAGGCACAGAACCTTCCCACAAAAGCCACACTGAAACAACTGGAGATGGCTTTTACAACTTTAAAAGTAGCTGAATAATGTTTGCTGAATGACAGAGTGACCTAACAAGTCGCTTTTGATCTAAGAGTTGAGGCAACAAAGTGTTTTTAGAAGACAGAGTAATAGCAGAGTGCAAAATGCTACAGTAAGCTCCAGGGGTAAAATGAAGAGACTTCATGACAAACTTACCTTCTTCCTATTGGCCAGGACTCAATTTGACTATTTTCAGGTGCTGTTTTTAAAGTACCTCACTCCTATAATCAAGTATTTTTCTTTGCATATACCAAAGTATCTTTTAAAACTCCACGAATTTTTCTTTTAAACATCTGTGACTGCAAATGTAGTGTAGGTAAAATCCACGAACAGGTTAATTCTCTAACAAGAGAAAGAAAAGCACCACAGCCAATGGGGACGTGCTGGTGACGTACTGCTCTTAGTTCTGATTCATTGGCCAACGAAGGTTTGTCAGTCTACCCCTAGCGTCTGCAAGCAGCGTGGGTCGGGTTTTCCGTAGTCTACCTAGCTAAACTGGATTTTGGCTGTCTGCACGTGCAGTTTCAATTAAGTTTAGCTCATCTCTACCTTTTAACAGAAGCAGCTGTTACGCTTCTGATTATTCTCCAGATTTTGAAAAACTCTCCATTTCTTAACCTCATTGGAGGTCGTTGGAGGTGCCCTGTGACAAAATAACGTGATGTCTAGCATGTGCAAATGTCGAATCCCATGAGTTACAGACTGAAAACCTGCCAGAAACTCAGAGCATGTGCCCTGTGCGTGAATAAGTTGCGGTGGAGTGTGGGTGGGCGGTGGTAGAGTGTGTGTGTTCTTGCTCTTCGGAAAGCGAGGTGTGTGGCCGTGGCACCAGCGTGGGCCTCCAGGGGTCTCTAGGGGAGGATGGCTCTGGGAGAATGGGGGCCTCCAGGGGTCACTAGGGGAAGATGGCTCTGGGAGAATGGGAGCCTCCGGAGAGGCGGTCTGGCTGGGGTACAAGACCAATCGCGCGTCCGAAAGGCAGTGGCCAGGCCTCGACTGTGCCCGAGGGGCTGAAAGCTCGAGGTCGGTCCTTGGGGGATGCGTGGGCGGCGTCTCGGCAGGGGCGGTCGAGAGGCAGGGAGCGGGGTGCGCATCCGCAGACAGCTGGAAGCGCCAGGAGAGGAGGCGCGGACGCCCTGGGGGGCCCTTCTTAGATCCCCAAGGGCCGACAGCCGGGCTCGGAAAGGCTCTTGGATCCACCGGCCTCTGAAAAGTCGCGCATTCCGTCCAGTCCCCGTAGTTGGGGCTTGAAGGCCCCGGTCCCAGTTCCTTCCAATCCGGGACTCGGACGCTCCCCTCGGCCTGGGCCTGGAGCCTCGGTGGGGAAGCGGCGGCAGCAACAGGAGAAGCGTGGTAGGGCAGTGACATCATTCGCGGCCGCCCCTCCCCCGCCCGCCGGCGCTAGCCGCAGTTCCTGCCCAACGACATCCGGGTCTCTCCAGCTACTCCGCCGCGCCGCAGCGGTGGCGGCGGCGGGGCGGGGCGGGGCGGTGCAGGAGTGGGGGAGGGGCGGTGCGGCGCCGTCGTGAGCGCGCCTGCGCGGGGGCGCGCTAGAGACGGCGGCGGCGGCGGCGGCGCTGGGGCGGGAGCGCGCGCGGGAGCGAGGGAGCAGTGGTCTCGGCGCCGGCCCGGCCCGGAGCTTCGGGAGCTCGGGCGGCTGCAGCTCCGGAACGGGTGGCTGGGGTGGGGGGTGGGGGGGGCGCCAGGCAGGTGGGGCGCGAACGAGATGAATCCTCGGCTCTTCCTCCGGGACCCGCTCTCCACCTCCCGCTCCAACGCCCGGATGATCTGAGCCGCGAGGGCGCTGAGAGCCGGGGGCCCGGACACTGCCCGGCTCCTCCTTTCCTCCGCCCCCTCCCCGGCCTGACCCGGCGGCCGCCGCCGCGTTGACCCCCTCCCCGGCCGCTGCCGCCGCCGCCGCCCCAGCCGACCAGGGACCTGCCAGTCCGCGGCTTGCACCGGGTAAGCGCGGCACTTGGGCTGAGGGCGGGCGGGTGAGCGGCGCGGGCCTGCGCAGCGGCGGCGCGGCCAGGCCTGGGGCCTGTAAACAAGCCGGGCTTCTGCCCGGGCGCTCCCGGGAGGAGACGCGACAACTCCACCCCCTGGCCGGCCTCCTTCCCGGAGCCAGGCGGCGGGCGACGAGGGGTTAACGCTCCGCGAGGGCGGGGGCGGGGGACGGGGGCGGGGTGTTTGTAGCGGCGGCGCGGAGAGGGGGCGCGACCCTCCCACGGCCCGGGAGGGGTGTTTGTGGCGGCGATGCGGGCGGGGGCCGCGGGCCGGCCTGGCCCTAGAGCGGCGGGCGGAACTTTTCCCGAGCGAGGAGGGGGCCTCGCCTCTGCCGCCGCTCCCACCTACCCGGCCGCGCCGCCCTGGGCACCAACCCTTGGGAGGGAGGCTGGGAGGAAGAAAGAGAGGCGCCCTTTGGACCGGACTAGGCATCGAAACACCAAATTCTGGAGAATTTGCTTCAGGCTTTATAGGGGGCAGGGCTGGGAGTGAGGCTTCTTCAGAACTCAAGTCGTGACGCCTCCAATTCATTCATATTAAGGCAAGGAAACAAATCCATTGAAGTAAATTATACTGATTTCTCCTCATCTTTCTAATCCTGGAAATTGTTTGGATAAAAGTTCTCGGTGTTAAGAGTTTGGTTAAGGTATGGTTCTGTTCGGCTTGTAGATATTAAATAAACTTGCAGCCTTTTCTTGAAAGACAGCTGGCTGTGGAGAGCCTTCTACCAACCACAGTTTTAGATACCTTTTGAAAATCTCATCACCTGAGGTATTTTCATTCTCTGTTCTCCAGCACCACATGGTACTTACAAATCCGCAAAGGTCGTGCTTCAGTTGTCCAAGGCAAGAAATCTATGCGCCGCCCCCCGCCCTCAGCCCCACGTTTTCTGCTAATTGGAATAATGAGCAGACTGTGTTCTAAGAAGTTATTGAAAGAGTATGGGAGGTGTAAAAATCTATGGGAGATACGTATTATTTTTCCAGAATAAGTGATTCTGAGATTATTGAACAAGATTAAAGTTTTTTTTTAATTGTTCTGGTGAAAAAGCCTTAAATTTTTCAGACTTGCACGCTGTGATTTTAAACACAGCCATGTTTTAAATGCAGAGAGCGCTGAGGAGGCAGAGTATTTATGTAAACAGTACTCTGCTGAGCCTTAGGAGATTCAGAACTCTCAGGAGTTCAGCTGGCAGGGCTTGGTCCCTAACTCCCCTTTTAACTGGAACAACTTCATTTTTATACTTTTACCTTTTTACATATTGGGTTTCTTCCAAAGATTGTATTTCTATAACTCTTTACAGATGAGAAAATAAGGCTAAGGAGATAGTGACCACCCTCTCAAACTCTCCTTTCCCCTTCCCCCTCCCCTCCCCCAGTTTTCTAGCCTTGGATGTTAATTACTTAATGTTTCCTTTGCCAATAAGTAATTTGAAACACAAAGTAACGTTTGTTGCATGAAATTATAGTTCTGTTCTGAAGTGTAACTCATATATCTGGTTAAACATTCAATCATGTTGGAATGATTAGTTTTAACCTGCAAGTTTACAGCAAATACCACATTATTAAAACTATAATGAACTGCACATGGAAGTTGCTTAAGACGTTTTTTATTTGATAAACATTTTCCACATCAGTGAAGTAATTATATTATGTGGAGATGTATACTAAGACTGATAGTTTGAAGTTAGCTACTTTAATATGTATGATGATTGAGTGCTGGAGTCATCAAAATTGCTTTTTACATGGATTGTTATCTTTTTATATTTAATATGAAGGGCTGAAGTGATGACCGTACTTACAGTATGACCTGTTGAAGGGAACACTTTACTAGGAGACAAGAACTGTTTAGTCATGGCTGTGCTCCAAAATAATCTGTGTCTGTGGACAAGTCCTTTAACCTTTTGAGTCTCAACTTCCAAAAACCCTAAAGTGAAAGAGGTAGATTATTTTATCAAATGTTAAATTTTTTATTCTCTTATCAACATTGTGGAGCCCTGGTGGCACAGTGGTTAAAAGCTCAGCTGCTAATGAAAAGGTCAGCAGTTGAAATCCACCAGCTGCTCCTTGGAAACCCTATGGGGCAGTTCTCCTCTGTCCTGTAGGGTCACTACGAGTTGGAATCGACTCGACCGCAATGGGTTTGGTTTTGGTGGTGTTTTTTTTTTTTTTTTTTTTTTTTTTGTATCAACATTGTGTGTCTGACATTCAGTATACCGTGACCAAATGCCTGATAGGCACTTCGATGCTTCAGCATTCTAAAGCTGATTTTCTTTGTAGGTTGTGTTTTATTTAAAAGAACTTTAAGTTGTTCTTTGTTCTTTAGGAAAGATACGCCAGTAGATAGACTTTATTGATTTTTCTGTTGAGATTGGGAAGAAACTCTTGGGAGGAAGGAGGACAGAGATGCCAAGGGACAAAGGATAGTTAAGACTACAGGTTTGAACAAGTGCTCTACCCTAGGTAGTTTGATGTGAAGGACATTATAAGAGTTTTGCTGACAGCTCAAGCTGGGTCTTGCTTATCTTGACTTGTTAAACCTTCATTTGAAAATTTATTCCTAATGCCTATTTTTTCCCCTCAAAGAAATCTATAGCAACATCATTGTGTCACATAGTATATATTGCTAAGTAGTTAGTAAAAACCTACAGTCTTTGCATTAGTTCAGATTAAATCTAGACTTTATTATAGTGGCTAAGAATGTGTAGTTGATTCTGGCTTAACTATGAATGCTTGTTTATTTTAAAATTATAAACTAGAGACATATGTCCAGCTGGAGCTTATCTCTGAAATGCTCACCCATGAGATCTGGATTAATTTTTTTAATTATAAATCTATGATCATGAATTACAAAGTGATATTTTGATGATTTCCCCCCAAATGATTAACTTTTACCTGGGCACTAGACTCTGTGTGGTACTCTTGACTATTTTTATCCTTAATCAAATCAGAATAAGGAGATGCCATGTAAGAAAATCAGCCCAAGCATAGTATTATAAAAGTTAAGCAAGAAGATAAAACCAGGCGTGGCCCTGTGATACATATGGGCCTTGAAAGAGGTGGAGGGCTTGTGAGGCAACTAGGTAAAAGTTGTGTCTTCCTATACCTTGGGTAGTAATTTTAATATTGGTGACAAATTTTTTTAAATTGAGTTGCTTCATTTATTATTTCACTTTTGGCCTGGAAGTGTATATACTAAGCTCTTCGAATTGCCACCTGGGATTATTGATTTATAACCACCCTTATATGAAAGAAGCTTGGGTTAACCCGTATCAAAATCAAAAAGTTGTTTGTCTGTATTCTTAATTCCTTTGCTCTTTCTAATGTCTAATGCACTCCATATTACACAAATAACAATTTTATACTTTATTATGAGTCTCCAGAATATATTCTGTAATGATTTTGACCTTTGCATGTTTTAGTTATCTGTGTATTAACCTAGATAATCTTTTTACCTTCTCTTTTGTTGAGGCAGGTAGGAGGAGCTAGAGATAGTAAATGATTAAAAGAGGTGAGCTTCTGTGTATTTTTATTTAAAATGAAATAGACTTTAGAATTTTGTAACAAACTGAGGGAAAAAACAAAACAAAACTTGTTACCATCGAGTTGATTCCGACTCATAGCAACTCTGTAGGACAGAGTAGAACTGCCCCATAAGGTTCCCAAGGAGCAGCTGGTGGACTCTATCTGCTGACCTTTTGGTTAGCAGCCAAATGCTTAAAAACACTGCACCGCTGGGTATTAATGTTTATCAAAGAAACTGATGATATTATGTTTATAAAATTAAAGGTGTTTTTAAACATTCCTTGAATAAATATGTGATAAAGGAGGGAGGGGGCTTGAGTTTTTATAACTCCTAATATGTTTATCAGGGATCCATTGATCAAATTTATATAGTATTCATATTTAGGATCTGGATTAAAAGTCTTTAGAGTTTTTATGGCTGTAGTGATTTCAGTTAAAATCCTATGAGTCTGAACTACTAGACACAGAAGAAAGTGAATTACAAGAGCCATTATTTACTGAACATTTATTTGTGCCAGGCTTTAATTTTTCACTGCAACCCTGTAAAGTATAAGATGTTATCTCCATCTTACAAGTGAAGAAATATAGGATAAGAGAAGCTAAGTAACATGCTTGGAATTGGATATGTGTAAATACAACAGTATTCTCAAAATATTCCTGAGTGGATTTTTCCCATTTAGACGAGCTGAACATTAACACTCTAAATCATAGGTTCCTAGAGGTAAAAGAGACCTTGTAATTTTATGTAGTTAAATCTTCCAAATGCAAGAGTTCCTTCTAAAATATTCAGAAGAGAGTTAAGAAATTCATTTTCTAATTTCAAAAATTTCAGAAACTTAGTTAAAATTTTCCTGACTTCAACTATCATTGTTCAGATTGAGGAATGAGTCAATATGAATTCTCAAATGGTTGATATCCTTAAGGAGGGGTAAAGGGAAATGTGTCTCAGTAGATAGTAGAACCACATTAAGGTTCAGAGAGAAAGTGGTAATACTAGCCCTTGAAAGTCAGATAGGACTGAGTTTGAATCCCTGTTCTCCCACTTCCTAGTGGGGTCATCTTGGGAAAACTATTTGATTTCTCTAAGCTTCAGTTTTCTTTGTCAGATGGAAATGCAGTTTTCGTGAGATTATCTAGGAGATTAAAATGAGATAATAATATGTAAAGCACTTGACATATTTTCTACCATGAAGAAAGTGTCAAATAAATGGTAGCTGCTATTATCGTTGGGCATTTGCAGTCTTGGATATTTGGGAGAATAAAGACTTAATGGATATGAGAGGGTGGTCTTTGAGTATCATTTTTATGGTGAGCCTGGAAACCAAACAGGAAGAGATTGAGTAGAGACTGTAGAAGAGGTTGTAAAGGCTGTGGATGTATGAAAAACCAAACCCATTGCCATCCAGTCTATTTCAACTCATAATGACCCTATAGGACAGAGTAGTGCCCCATAGGGTTTCCAAGGCTGTAAATGTTTACAAAAGCAGACTGCCACATCTTTCTCCCATGGAGCGGCTGTTGGGTTTGAACTGCCAGCCTATCTGTTAGCAGCTAAGCACTTAACCACTGCGCCACCAGCGTTCCTTGTGGATATATAGAGCCTGCTTATTATGCTTTCATATGAATGGACTGAAGCTAAGGGGTAATAGAAGAAAGAGAATGTTGAGTATAAGAGATTTATTTGGCTATATGAGGCTGGAAAGAAGCCATGGGTTTGGAGTTAATGATCAGGCGGGAGTAGTTGGATAAATCGAGGATAAAGAGTGAAGATAATAAAGCAAAGGTGAATGTTCATTCTAGAATGATCAGTGAGGAAGGACAAGGTTGATATTTTGAAGAATCACAGTTCATGATTAGAAATGGGCAAGAAGATACCATTGCTACAGGAGAAGGTGGGAGAGAGAGTAAGGAAACTGAATTATTCTGATTAACTGAGTCCTTCCTGTTTTTTAAAAAAGCATACGTATATGTATGTGGAGCCTTCATAAAAGACATTAAGGTGAAAATGTCTTATTACCTCAAACCTGAACTATGGTATTAGCACCCTAACCGGTCCCTTTCCTACTAGCATTTTGTACTGCATATCCCTCCGTCATTCTATAAACCATCACAAGATTCTACCTAAAATACTGTTTTCATAGTGTTATTTCTCTGCTCAATATACTTCCATGACTCCCTTTTGCCTCTAGAATAAAGTTGATAATTTTTGGTTTGACTTTTGACATTTTCCATGATAAGACTTCAGTACTGGTATACGTCTGTCAAGCTGGTATACTTACCATCTCTGGAACACCTCCTGTACTTTTCTCTCCATGGATTTTTGTTTGTGCTAATTCGCAGCCTGGAATTCTTGTTCTACCTTCTGCAGCTTTTGTTTTCTGTTTGTATCAAAGCTCATTTCATATATTTTCTCTTCCACAAAGCCTTCTCTAACCCCCAGAGAGTTTCATCTCTCCTTTCTTTGAGCTTCTACAGCAATGTCAGTGTCTATGGCTTTAATTGTATATTTTGCTTCTAGGTATTTGTGTTTTAATTAATTATAACTGTATGTTCATTTAATTATAAACTTCTGAAGGGGAAAATACAATAACTTTTTTATTATACCCAAAGCCTAGCACAGTGCCTTGTGGATAGTGAACACTTGGATATTTGGTAAATATTAGACAAAATCTGTTTGGGATTGGAAATGATTGCTATAGGAGGTAGTGGAAGTAGTTATGAGCTTTCTGGTAGTGGATATTTTGACTTCCTATATGTTGGAGCCTTGGTGACGCTGTGATTAACAGTTTGGCTGTAACCAAAAGGTCAGCAGTTCGAATCCACCAAGCTGCTCCTTGGAAATCCTGTGGGGTGGTTCTACTCTGTCTTTTAGGGTTGCTGTGAGTTGTAATCAACTCAACGGCAAAGGGTTTGGTTTTTTTGGTTCCTGTATGTTGTTTTAGCTAAAACGTTTAGCTATTTAAAGTGTTAAGATTATACAAATTGGAAGTGTGGCAGAGTGCTTATGTTGTTATAAAAAAGTAGGTTGACCAGTTTGGACCTTAAGGTTTAATTTTAATTTTCTACATTTTGGCTTTGAGGTTTAACAGGACATTCATAATCATGCATATCTTTTCAGAGTTTGACATTTGCAAATGTTATTATGAACTGGGCATCCTGTCAACCAGAAAGGATTTGTGGAAACACAGGAATTAGACAATGCCTTAGTTAAAGAAGATAAATATCAACTAGTTTAATGTGAACCAAAAAAATGTCTAATATGTGAATAGTCTGTGTTCATATAAAACTCTTAGCTAAACTTTAATCTTATGAAAGGTTTACAACACTCCTGTGAGATAGATAGAAGCCCTGGTGCTAACCGAAAGGTTGGCGGTTCGACCCCACCAGCCTCTCTGTGAGAAAAAAATGTGGTGGTCCACTTCTGTAAAGATTATAGCCTTGGAAACACTATGGGGCAGTTCTGTTCTGTCCTGTTGGATCACTATGGGTTGGAATTGACTCGACAGCGATGAGTTTGATTTGGTTTATGAGATAGATAAGGAGCCTGGGTGGCACAGTTAAGTGCTAGGCTGTTAATCCAAAGGGCAGTGATTTGAACTCAACCAGAGGAAGAGATCTGGCCATCTGCTTCCATAAAGATAAACCAGAAACCTTTGCCGTTAAGTCGGTTCTGACTCATACTGACCCTATAGGACGAGTAGAACTGCTGCATAGGGTTTCCAAGCCTGTAAATCTTTCCAAAGCAGACTACCTCCTCTTTCTCCAGTGGAGCAGCTAGTGGGTTCAAACTGTTGACCTTTTGGTTAGCAGCGAAGCTGCTTAACCACTACACCAGGATTCCTCCTATAAAGATTACAGCCTAGAAAACCCTGTGGGGCAGTTCTACTCTCACATAGGGTCACTGAGTTGAAATTGGCTTGAGGGCACCAAAGAACAACATAAAATAGATACTTTTATAACTTGTATTTTAACAGATGAGGAAATTGAGACAGAGAGGTTAAGTTAACTTGCCCAAGGCTTCACAGCTAGTAACAGAGGAAGCTAATTAGGTGCTCTTGAACTTTTGAAAATAATTATGTATATGTATCACTGCATTTGTGTTGCTGCTGCTGAAATAAAGTCTGGGCAGTTGTGATGAGTCAGAAAATCTTTGTATATGAAGGATATGAATATAGTTTCATTATACCCAGAGTGAATCTTGTCATTGAGTTGAAATCTGAGGTGGAAGTGTACCCTAAATTTGAAAAACACATCATCATGTGTCAGTGTCAGCTCCCTTTGGAATTTTTCACCAAGAATAACTATGAAGTTTTTTAATATAAAAAAGCATGTGAGATATAGCTGTATATAATTAATTCCACGGTTTTGTCTTATGGCCTGCTTTATTCATGTCCACTACTTTGGAACCCACAGATATACACATTATTTCATCAGTCCATTTTTTTCAAATGAAGTTTTTAGTAAACTTAACATAGTTTTAAATTTGAGCTACCTAATTGGGCTTACAATAAAATGACATTATAAATGGAACATTTTACTGCTAAAATTTATTGAAAATGAATGCCTTGAGAGTAGGGACCTTGTTTCATTCATTTTAAATAGGTGTTCCACATATGATTATTTAATCTTCATAATCTCCCTGCTCATTTTCTGATGAACACATGACAGAAAATTGAACGTGAGCCGGAAATGTAAGTATAATTCAGTTTAAATTTAGGCTGGTGCTTTGTATTCACCTGTGATATGACTGTCTCAGGGACATAGATAGACAGGGTTTATTTTCTTTTTTGGTCATGCTTTATGTGGCTTAATTATTTTATTTAAAGATCATCCAAGAACTCACTGTTGTACAGTTTCAAAGAATAAGAACATAGTTTGTTACCAACTTTGAATGTCTTGGCTTCTGAGCACTGCTTCCTTTCTTTAGCATGAGTGGTAGAAAATCGCATCAGATTTGTGTTATGTTTATAGAAGATGGAGTTTGCCTACCTTTGTCACTAAAATTCAGAAACAAAAATATTAATGATGAAGAAAAGCAAGGAATGGATATATATTTAGTTTTTATTTTTGTTTTTGCAAACAGTATCAAAATTTACCAGGCTTTAGAAAAACATTTTTTCAGTATACCATCATGCTTCAAAATATAAAAATAGATAGTAAATAAAATTCTCACTTTTTGTAATGTAGTAGAATATTATCCTTGGTGAGAGTTTGTAAGCCTGTTTGGATATCGAGGGACCAGTCTTAGAAGTGGCAGATTTTGTTAGGTGGCCAACCCACACTCTGTGTTATTCCATATCTGTCATCTTCATTTTTCTCTGTTGGCATAAATGCTTCCTGATACTATAAGCAGTAATTAGTCAGCTATCTAGTGTGATCTTGTACTGGTTAGCTACAGTCAGTAGAATAAGGAGCTTCTTAGGAGCCCTCGTGGTGCAGTGGTTAAGCATTCAGCTGCTAACCAAAAAGTCAGCAGTTTGAATCCACCAGCTGCTTCTTGGAAACCCTATGGGGCAGTTCTACTCTGTCCTGTAGGGTTGCTGTAAGTCAGAATCGACTTGATGACAATGGATTTGTTTTTTTTTTTTTTTTTTTTTTTTTAAGTGCAAATGGGATTGTTAATTTTTTTTTCTTACAGATAGGTTGTTTATTTTTATTGTGAAAATATACATGCCAAACGGATTGTTAATCTCATATACAGTAAAACTCCAAGATTAAGTTAAAGACATTTTTGTCTAAAATACATTAAAAGTGGATTTCCCATTTCTCAGAAATTATTTCTCTTTTCTATCTCAATTACCTTATACTTTGCTTCTCACATAGAAAATACTTCAAAAAATTTATCTATCCGTGAATGTTGAATGAATGAGCAGATAAAGAAGTAGCTCAGGGAAAGAAAATGTATGGGCTCTAATGTAGTCGTGATGACATTTTTTCTTGTTTGTTCCCTCCAATATATCTTATGTGGCATTTTTTAATAATGGAGAGTGTGTCTCTAATGATGTTGAAAAATTAATGACCAATAATCTAAAAATCAAGTTTTTGACTGGTAAGCCTGATCAGTGCAGATTTGCTTTAGGGTCCAGTATTTTCATATTAGAAATCAATTGTGATATTTCTGAAGAAAGAAAAAAATAGAACTATGTATTCTAGAGACGAAACAAAATAGGAATGATAGGATATAGTTTGTTTGCAGGTCAGCTTCTGTGGAAGTAACTTCTGGGTAGAAAAGAATCTGTCGGTTTGTCATACTGTGGTGGCTTGTGTGTTGCTGTGATGCCCATATAGAAAATAAGAATGGCCAGAGAAGAAGAAGGAAAATCAGGACAATTTAGTGAAAGGTAAAGGAGGAAACTGTTTCAAGAAGGAGAAGGCGTCAGTAGTGTGAAGTACTCCTAAGAGATTAAGCTAAAGATTGAAATTTGTCCATTGGATTTATCCAGAAAGAGATCATGGGTTACAGTGGGAGGAGCAATCAACAGAATGGTCAGAGTGGAAACCATGTTGTGTAGGTTGAAGATAGAGTGGAAGATGAGGAAGTTCAGAGAGTGAACTGCTGGTTTAAGATGTTTGTAAAGTCGGAGGGGAAAGGGTAATAGCCAGAGAGACATGTGCAGTCGAGGAGGCTTTTTGGTTTTTCTTTTAAAGATGGGAGATAATTGAACATGGTCAGCTGTGATGGTAAGAAAAAAGTGAAAGTACAGGAAAGAGGGGATAGGTAATATATAGAGTGAGATCCTGATGAAGCAGGAGAATGGAGCCAAACAAAAAAAAAACAAACCCATTGGCTTCAAATTCATTCTGACTCATAATGACTCCTGTAGGACAGTGTAGAACTGCCCCATGAGGTTTCCAAGTCTGTGGATCTTTATGGAAGCAGATTGCCATATCTTTCTCCTGTAGAACGCTGGTGGGTTCAAACCACCGACCTTTCGGTTAGCAGCCAAGTGCTTAACTACTGTGTTACCTGGGTTCCTCAAAATGGAGCCAAAGGTGGAATGATTAGTCTTAGTTAAGTGAAGAAAAGAAAATAAATATGTAATATTAAATATTTAAATAATTTTTTTGTCAGTTTAAATTAGGCATCTCGCCTAATCTCTTGCCTCTGTTAACTCATAGTGATAAATTATCTTTAAAATGATGCATGCTGAAATAATAATACTGCTCAAGGTTTTTAAGTATGTTTGGTACTTTGTAGTAGGAGCCTGCTCCCCACCTCAAAACAGAACCAAAAACCTTTGCCTTAAAGGTCTGGTCCCAGGCTTCTGTCCAGAGGTGAGATGGGAAGGCAGAGAGAGTTAGGAGCTGGTTAAATGTTCATGGGGAATCAGGGGCAGAGGGGAGGAGTGTGCTGTCGCAGAATGGGGTGAGCGGTTGGGGTCTCATAACAATGTGTGTTAAAAAAAAAAAAAATTCTGTATGAGAGACTAAAAAAATAAATAAAAGAATGTTTTATCCTTGCCTAAAAAAAAAAAAAAAAAAGAGGTCTAGTCCCAGTGTCTGTCTGCTTAGTCTTTAAGGTCTTTATGTTTATATGTAATTCAAATTGAAGGCTGTAGTCACTGATCTTCATCAGTAAGTGTTTCAAGTCATCTTCATTTTCTGCGAGCTGAGTTGTGCCATCTGTATATCACATTTTATTCATCTTTTCCAGCAGGGACATTCATATGTGTAAAAATATTTAGAATCCCCAGATATTTTGTATGTGAACGAAACTTTTGCCATCTTAAACATTTAATAAATTGTATTTGTCCCTTCTTTCAACTGAACATACAAGGTTATTAGCAAACACGAATGCTCTGAGTTTGAGGGGTTTTGTGTGTTTTAAGCAAAGGGAAAAAGGAATGGATTGGCTAAGGAAATCAGTTAACTGTTTTCTGGGTCAGTCAGAGTCTGAATTCTCAAATATGCAGGGATTAAAAAATAGCAAACCAGGAATTGAATCTACTTGTCAATCTGTAGATAAATTATCCAAAAATGAAAAATTTGATATACTTAGCAGATGAGGCAGGTTGAGATTGTAAATACTAGAACATTCTTAGAGAATTTTAAAAACAAAATAGCTCTATGGCTATTTTCAACATTTTTTTCAGTGTTTTGCTCATACTGTAAAAAACCCATTGCTGTCCGAGTCGATTCTGACTCATAGCGATCCTGTAGGACAAAGTACACTGCACCCATAGGGTTTCCAAGGCTGTAAATCTTTACGGAAGGAGAATGCTACATCTTTCTCCCAAAGAGCAGCTGGTGGGTTCGAGCCACCGACCTTTCAATTAGCAGCTGAGCACTTAACCACTGTGCCACCAGGGCTCCTCATCATACTGTAATAGTGAAAATAGGTCAGTATCTAATTTCTACAGTTACTTGAACCCCCCAGTTAAATTTAGTTCAGACATCATTCAGGCAGTTACATACTTATAAAATTAACTTTAAAAAAAACTGTGTAATACATACCTTTGTAGAAATTGAAGAAGACCAGCTTATAGAGTGTATAATTCAGAGTATAGTGCACATCTAGAAGATGTTAATACATAAAAAAATAGTAAAACAAGAAAGAAACATCAAAGGTGGCGAACTCTGTCTCACACATACTTTGTGAAACAAACTGCTGCTCATACCTGCGCAAATTGACTATGGTTTGGGTACTTGTAAATTTTTAGCTAATTTGGCAATAACTAATTTATTTTTTAATAATTTTTAGGTAGAAAAAAAAGGTCTTTGTGTCATGGGTTTTATGGAATATTTAGCATAGAAGAGCTTTATCTTTTAGTTTGATTGGTTCAGCTGGTTGATTTTGGTTTGCTTTTTTATATTTTGTTTTTAAAGTTGTAATTAGGGCATATTTAACTCAGTAACAGTTCGTTTGCATTAAAATTCATTTAGGTGAAGTTTAGTTGGAGGAAGTGAAGTAAATAATTGAAGCTATAAGATGAAAAAGTATTTGGCAGCTGAGAGATTTCCAGGTAACTTTTTAAAAAATCTTTTAAAAACTGGTGTAGCATAAATATTTTCCATATTGCTCTGCAGAATCCATAGTCATTGTTTAAATCTTTTTATGTAAAATATAGATACAGAAAACCATATAAAAAAACATAGTAATTTTTAACAGCTTTATTGAGATATATAATTCATGTAGTATAAAATTAACCCATTTAAGTTTAAAGTTCAGTCGTTCTTAGTATAGTCATAGAATTGTGCAACCATCACTACAATTTAATTTTAGAACATTTCCATCATCCCAAAAAAGAAAACCCATACCCATTAGTAGTCACTCCACATCCCCTTTTCCCTCAGCTCCTGGAAACCACTAATCTACTTGCTGTCTCCTATTCTAGACATTTCATATAAATGGAATCCAGATAACTTTTTTTTTTTAACCTTAAAAAAATTTAAGAAATGTATTATACTAAAACATATAAAACAGAAAGTTTTCCATTTAAACCTTTTTAAGTGTACAATTCACTGACATTAATTACTTTAACCATGCTGTGCTACCATCACCACTGTCCATTCCAAAAGTTTTACATCACCTCAAACAGAAACTCAGTGCTACTTCAGTAATAACGCCCACTGCCTTCTTCCTCCAGTCCTTGGTAACCACTAGTAAGCTTTTGACTCTGGGTACTTGCCTGTTCTAGATGTCATATAAGTGGGATCATACAATATTTGTCCTTTTGTGTCTGACTTACTTCACTCAGCGTAATGTTTTCAAGGTTCATCCATGTCATAGCATGTATCAGAATTTCATTTCTCTTTATGGTTGAATAATAATCCATTGTGTGTGATCACATTTTGTTTATCCATTCATTTGTTGATGGATACTTCGGTTATTTCCACCTTTTGGTTATTGTGAATAATGCTACAGTGAACATTGATATAGCCGTTTCTGTTAGAGTCCCTGCTTTCAAGTCTCTTGAGTATAGACCTAGGAGTAGAATAGAACTTGCTGAGTCGTATGGTAATTCTGTGTTTAACTTTCTAAGGATGTAGCACCATTTCACATTCCCACCAGCAATGCACTAGGGTTCCAGTTTCTCCATATCTTAGCCAACGTTTGTTTGTTTCCATTTTTCTGATAATAGCTATACTAATCGGTGTGGAGTGGTATCTACTTGTGGTTTTGATTTGCATTTCCCTAATAACTAATGAGGAGCCCTTGTGGTGCAGTGGTTAAGTGTTTGGCTGCCAACCGAAAGGTCAGTGGTTCTGTAAAGATTACAGCCTTGAAAATCCTATGAGGCAGTTCTACTCTGACCTCTAGAGGCAGCAATGGGTTGAATGACCAGTGATCTTGAGCATCTTTTCATGTGCTTGTTGGGCATTTGTATATCTTCTTTGGATAAATGTCTATTCAAATCCTTTGCCTGTTTTTTAATTGGATTTAATTGAGTTTGTTGTTGGGTTGTAGGAGTTCTTTATATATTTTGGATATTAAACCCTTATAAGATATATGGCTCCCAAATACTTTCACCCATTTTGTAGTTTGTCTCTTCACTTTGTTGATGAAGTCCTTTAATGTTCAAGATTTTTTCATTTTGATGAAGTCCAGTTTATTTTTTCTTTTGTTGCTCATGCTTTTCGTGTCAAATCTAAGAATCTGTTGTGAAAAACAAGGTCTTAAGGTTTTACCCCTATGTTTTTTGTGAGAGTTTTTTGATTTTAGTTCTTCTATTTAGTTCATTGGTCCAATTTGAGTTAATTTTCATATATGGTGTGAAATATTGGTCCAACCTCATTCTTTTGCATAGAAGGATCCAGTTTCCCAGGACTATTTATTGAAGAGACTATTCTTTCCCATTGAATGAACTTGGCATTCTTATCAAAAATCAGTTGTTCATCGATGTATGGATTTATTTCTGAACTCTCAATTCTATTCCATTGGTCTATCCTTATACCAGTACAAAACTGCTTCGATTACCGTAGCATTATGTTGTGGTTCATTGTCATTGAGTCAACTCCAACTCATGGTGACCTTATGTATAACAGAACAAAACATTGCCTGGTCCTGTGCCGTGTTCATGATCATTGGTATGTTTGAGTCCTTGTTGCAGCTGTTGTGTTAATCAGTCTCATTGAAGATTTCCCTCATTTTTGCTGACCCTCTACCAAATATGATGTCTTTTCTAGCAGTTGGTCTTTACTGATGATGTGTCCAAAGTAAGCAAGATGAAGTCATCCTTGCTTCTAAGGAGCATTCTGATTGAATTTCTTCTGAGACTAATTTGTTCATTCTTTTGGCAGTCCACGGTACATTCAATATTGTTTGCACATACCACAATTTGAATACATCTTTTCTTCCTCTGCCTTCTTTTTTCATTGTCCAGCTTTTGCATGTATATGAGCCTATTGAAAAGACCATGCCTTGGGTCAGGCGCACCTTATGAGCCTATTGAAAAGACCATGCCTTGGGTCAGGCGCACCTTAATTATCAAAGTGACGTCTTTGCTTTTTAAAACTTAAGAGGTCTTTTACAACAGATTTCCCCAGTGCAATACATCATCTGATTTCTTGACTGCTGCTTCCATGGGCATTGAATATTGATCCAAGTAGAATGAAATCCGTAACAACTTCAATTTCTTCTTCATTTATCATGATGTTTATTGGTCCAGTTGTGAGGATGTTTGTTTTCTTCACGTTCATGTGTAATCTATGCTGAAGGCTTTCACCTTCATCAGTAAGTGCTTCAAGTCATCTTCATTTTTAGCAAGCAGAGTTGTGTCATCTGCAAGAAAATGGATTGACACAATAGCCACAACAATAGGTTTAAAACATATCAAAGATCGTGGAGATGGCACAAGACTGGACAGTGTTTTGTTCTGTTATACATAAGGTCATCATGAGTCGGAGCAGACTCGACGGCAACTAACAACAACAATATGATCTAAGTATTTTTAGAAAATATGAGATTATACCAGAGAAACATTTGTTAAATGAGGTTAAGCTCTAGATTTCTTAGAGCCTACATCTGTGGACTATTGATGCATTTACTGTTGCTGGAGAATTTTGTTTTCTTTTTTTCCTTCCCCCTTCCTTCGTCCATTGCTTATAGGTTTTATGAAGAGAAAATTTATTTATTTTTTAAAATTTCTTCAGGTCAATCATCTAATTTATTACACTTGTGTCTAATCTGTTGTTTAAGTCATCATTTGAGTTTAATATCAGCCACTTTTTTTTAATTTCTGAAAGTGGCATTTAGTTCTTTCCCAATCATCCTGGTAATTTTTTAATAGTTTCTCCTTTCTCATTTTTTTATCCTGTTTTATTAAAGCTCATTAAATGTTTCATACATACTTATTTTATATCTTAACATTCATTAATTCCAGTATTTGACATCCTTGTTGTTAGTTGCTGTTGAGTCAATTCTGGCTCATGGCGACCCCATGTGTGCAGAGTAGAACTGCGCCATAGGATTTATGAATTATTTTTCTTAGTCTCTGTGTTATGTTTTAGGCAGTTCCTCAGTGTTATTTTCCAGTTTACTAATTCTCACCTTGACTTTGTCTAGCTAGAGTTTTTGCAGCCTCAGTTTTTTTGTTTTTTGTTTTTTTTCTTTTTTACCGTCGGTAAATGTTTTTCTCATGCCCAGATTTTTTTTTTAATAGCCACTTATTCTGGTTTGATTTCTGCCTGTTTCTTATTCATTTTTTTCCCCTGCATGGCTGTTGTTCCTTTCTTTTAACTTTGGGAGAATCCTTAACAAACACATTTGAAGTTATTTTCAGATTTTTTTTCTTCTGGAGTGAATTCCTACAATTTTTGGGGGGTGAGGGGTGGGACAGGTGCTGTCCATCTTAGCTTAGTTTTCTTCATGTGTTTTGGAGTTTGGTTTTGCAGTCTCATGTTGAAGTTTTTTGTTTTTGTTATTTTGTTTCTTTCTATCCTTCTTATGCGATGTTTTTGCATGTTCCTCCATCTTGGCCGTGAGGTTCTCAGTCTGAAACCATGTTTTATGTTGGAGATTTGGTTCCCCTTATTTATTTTTTTCCCCACATCCCCTATACGTCTTTCTTTCTTTACTTTTTTTTGTCTTTCTGGTGAAAATATGGAGCCCTGGTGGTGTAGTGATTAAGAGCTTGGCTGCTAACCAAAAGGTCAGCAGTTCGAATCCACCAGCTGCTTCTTGGAAATCTATGGGGCAGTTCTCTGTCTTATAGGGTCGTTATGAGTCGAAATCGACTCAGTGGCAACAGGTTTAGTTTTTTTGTTTGTTTGATGAAAATACAACAAAACATAAACTCCTTCAACAGTTTCTCCATGTACAGTTAAATGCTGTTGGTTACATTCTTCATATTGTGTCACCATTCTTACTGTCTCCACCCATATTGTTTCATCACCATTAACTTTTATTCTCTGTGCCCCTGAAAGTTCTCATCTGTGCTTTGGAGTTACTCTTGTCGATCAGATCTCATATAGGTAATTGTTTAAAAAAGAGCACGGTGTTCAAGGCTGATATTCTTTATTAATTGAGCTAAACTGTTGTTTAAAGAGATAACTTTGTGGGATAGTTTCGGTTCAGAGTTTAAAGATTATCTTAGGACAATAGATTTGGGGGTTCCCCTAGTCTCAGTGACTCCAGTAAGCCTGGTTTCCATAGAATTTCATATTCTGATCTATATTTTTTTGTCCTTTTGATCAGGATCCGTCTTTTGGGTCTTTGATCAAAACATTCAGTAAGGGTAGCCGGACACCAACCATTTCGTCTGCTCTCATTACAAAAGAGGTAGTTAGACCTTCAGTCTGTTTCCTTCTCCGATTTCTAGATCTCCTTCTTCCTACTGCTTCAGGCCTATAGAGACCAGTTGTACCTTAGGTAGCTGCTAGCAAGCTTTTAAGACCCAAAGTGCTATTTACTGAACTCAGACGTATAAGAGAAACTCTAAAAGCAGTGTTAAGCCATGTCACTGGATCAACCCACAAAGCCATTACCCTAAACCTTTGAACCAAGAGGTCCAATCCCATGTGGTGTTTAGTTGTACCTAAGTAGTATCCACAAATGCAGCCCCCTTTTTTGGGGGGGTGGGGGCAGCTGCTGTTGTAAAATTGTGTATAACACTATATTTGCCTTTTCATCCTTTTTTCTGGTGTATAGCTTAGTGATGTCAGTTACATTAGTCACGTTTATGGCCACTACCGTTAGTTGATGCCAGTTTTCCCATCACCATTGGCAAAAAGTCACAACTTCCCAGAAAATGGTTCCTTCTCTCCTTCGTCTCTCCTGTCCCTGGTAACCACTAGTAACCATTGGTCTCTGTATATTTACTCATTCTTGTCATTTCATATAAGTGAGACCATGCAATGTTTGTCCTTTTGTGATTGACTTACTTCACTTCACTTTGAAGTTCATCCGTGTTGTAGCATGTTTTCCCTTGATTTTTGATGATGTTTTTATTCTTCATCTCTCGTTTCACAGGCTGGGTTTTGTTTAATTTTCTTATGTAAATTGTTACTTAGTTTTCTTCTGTCTCTAGGATATATCTTTCACATCATGTTCTTGAGTGCTTTTTAAAAATGAACATGCATTGCTTTTTGTTTCAGAATTTTTGTGTGGTTCTATGAATTTTGTTTCTGTTTTCAATTTAAAGGGTGAAGTTTGCTCTGTTGTTTGCCCCCAAAATAGTGGGTCTAGATACTCCTAGGCTCTTTTCAGAGTACTTGGACATCATTCATATCCCTTGGGATTTAAACGTGACTGGTTGATGATGTAGAATTATTTCAGTTATAGTATTCACTTTTTTGAGAGAGAGGATTGGGAGCTGGTTCTGTTAGGCTGTTGTAGGTAAGAAATGTTGTCTCCATTGGTTTTCTCTTGATCCTTGTTGAAATTACTGCAGATTTCCATCTTCATCAATTTGAGGAATTTTCTTTCCCAGCAGGGGGACTTGATTGTTGAGTTTTATATAGGTTTCCGGTTATCACAAATGTAGTGGCTTAGAACAATATACATTTATTCTCTTAACAGTTCTGGAGGCCAGAAGTCCAAAATCTGTTTCCCTGGGCCAAAATCAAGGTGTTAGCAGGAACGTACTCACTCCAGACACTTTAGGAGAGAATCACTTCCTTGCCTTTTCCAGCTTCTGGTGGCTCAGCATTCTTTGGCTTATGGCCTCATCACTCTTCAAGGCCAGCATCTTCAGATCTCTCCCTGCTCAGTTTTCACATCACTATTCTCCTCTGTGTATGTCAGATCTCCCTACGCTTCTCTTTTACAAGGATACTTCTTATTGTATTTAGGGCCATCAGCATCATTAATCCAGGATAATCTTCTCATCTCAAAGTCCTTAATTTAATCACATCTGCAAAGACCTTTTCTCCAAATAAGGTAACATTGACAGGTTCCAAGGACTGGGACCTGATATCTTTGGGGGCCATTATTCAGCTTATTACAGGTATCATTTTGTTTCTCTGCTTTGGGATGAGGTGGCCACATGAGTGAGAAATCAGGTTAGAATAAGGCCCTAGGAACTGTAGGCTGGCTGTTAGGATCACAGGTATTTACCTCGTTCCAAATGATGCAAACTCAGATGTCCTTGCAGGAAAGTGGATGAAATGGGCTGGATGCAGTTAATAGGCAGTGGTGGGTGCTCTAGAGAATGCATGTTGCTGAAAGGGGCTAACAACATAAGTGAAGGTCAGTTTAGGCTACCTGTTTGCAGTTGCTTTTTTTTTTTAAATGTCTGAATGTGAAGGTTCCCACTATTAACTTCCATCTATAGATTTTATTTTTCTGGTTTAGAGAAGTCTCCTCTCAGCAGAGTCCAAGACTATTAAGAAAGCCATGTCAGAAAAACAAAGGAAAAACTATTATTGTACCAGGGTGGGAAAGGGAGCTCCAAAGTGGGTTCAGTCTCTTTCAACCCTTCCTTTCGGCTCTAGTTTTGCTAAATTGGGAGATATTAGTGCAGGTCTTCAGATATTCTCCACAATTTTGTGTAATTATATTTATATATCTATAATTTTGCTTAATTATTCTGTAATATCTTCCAACACGATCTCTGTCTCTATCATTTAGACGGTACTGATAGATGTTCTGATATTTCATCTTGGTGATATTTTCTCCCTGTTTTGACTCTTTTTTAAAATTCATTTTGGTCACTTTGTAGAAGGGAAGTCTGTTAGCTATACTTGTGCCACCATCTTTTCTTGTTCTACTTTTAAGATACTTGTCAGTTAATTTAAATGAGTTTTTTTTTTCCTTGTATTTTAACGGTGGTTATCAGAGGACCTAATCTTCTCTCATTACTTTTACATAATGGGCTACGTTATTTTAAGGATAATTCATTAAACAAATTTGATTTCATTTCTTTCTTACGAGTTGTTCTTTTTGTAGTAATTTTATATATCATCATCTTCAACTTTGTATTGAGAATGAGTATTTTTAAATGGGAATTTATCAGCATGATTTTAGACTACGGTATTAATTTAGTAATGATGTTTACCTAGATATTCCTAAAACTTTAGTCTTCTCACTTAATTTCTTATAAATTTCTTGGAAGAAGGTCATTGGCAAGTAATCAAGGTCATGTATTTATCAATGAGGAAAGCTAGGCATTAAGCAAAGGATTTGTCCAGCATCATATATTGGACAGGCATAACTTTTAACTTGTAATCTTATGAGAGGTATTTCCATTTTTTGATGTTTCATATTTGCTTTGCTCTTGATGATGATTCTAATCATCTTGATGATGATTCTAAGACATGAAAGAAGTATTGTCCTACTAATTGGGTAATTGGACAATTTTCTGAGTTCTTTTACTTTATGTGTGTGTGTGTCTGTGTGTATTTTTTTCCTCTAAATGTAAATTAAAGAGTTAAACTAATGACAAGTCATATAGAAATGAACTTAGTTTTAAAAACATGATGAATAGATGTTTGTGTGGCTGGAATTTTTTCTTGAATTTTTTTTCATACTGAGGGTATGGGTGGTATACTTTGAGTCCTTGTGTGTCCTAAAATGTCTTCTCTCTCCTCCACTCCCCACACATATATAATAGTTCGGATGATTATAGAATTCTAAGTTATCCTTTACCTCTTAGAACTCTTTATTCTCTATTGTCGTTTAGGGTTTAGTTTTGCAGTTGAGATGGCTAATACCAGTTTGATACCCTTTCCTTTGAGGATGGTGTCTGTGGCTGCTGCAGACAGTTTGTGCTCATCTACTGACGTAAAGGTTGGCAGTTCAAACCCACCCAGCAGCGCTGTGGAAGAAAGCCCTGGCAATCTGCTTCCTTAAAGATTGCAGCCAAGAAAACCCCATGGAGCAGTTCTACTCTTAACGCATGGGGTCGCCATGAATTGGAATTGACTTGAGAGCAGTGAGTTTGGTTGGTTGGTTGTTTTTCTTTGAGGATTATCCATGTTTTCTGTCTAGAGGCTTACGTTATAGTATTTTTATTTATTTATCTCTTTCTTGGATAGATTCCGTTTCAGGCTACTAGGTGTGAGATTTTAGCAATTAAACCTGCCAGATAACTAAGTGAGCTTTTTAAGTTTGAAAAGACTTCAACTCACGGAAAATTCCCTTTCTTATTTCTTTGATTATAATACCTTTGTTTTCTCTTTCAGAAATTTTGTGTGTATGTTTACTCTCTGGATACACTCTGTCATAAAATTTTTATCATTTGCATCTGCTTGTTTTTTTGTTTTTTTTTTTTTTATTCAGCAACAGTTTACTGGAGGTCTGCTGTATGCTCTGTGCTATAGGAGAATTGACCTGGGGAGTCAAAGGAGGCTCTCCTAAAGAACTGAGGCTTGAGTTGCTATGAGTAGTAACTAGACTAAAAGATGAGGGAATAATTTTTTAGGTAGAGGAAGTAGCATTTGCTTTATATATTTGGAGAAAGAGAGAATGGCAGCTAGGAACTTGTTGGAGTAGAAAATGTGTGGAGAGGAGCAGCATGAAGTGAAATGAGGTAGGAGAAAATAGATAGGGACCTGACAATTCAGGGATCCCCAAAACAGTGGAAAGTCATTGAAAAGCTTTTAGTACAGAAGTGATAGGGTGAAATTTATAGCTTGCAGTTTGGAGAATGAATTGGAGGGAGGCCAGCATGCACGTGGGAGGACAAATTAGGAGACTAATATGCAATAATTGCAGTGAAAGATGATGGTAGCTTAGAGACTGGGGTGTGATAGAAAAAAAGTGGACAGATTTGACAATATTTAGGAAGTATAATTCATAGCGTTTGATGATGGACTTGTATGAGAGAGATGAGGTAAAGAGAGGTGTCAAATATAGCTTCTTGGTTTCTGTTTACCTTGATGAATGGTGGTAAAAGTTGCCAATATGTGAAAGAGTACCTAGGGAGAGAGCATCAAATGAAAAGAGAGCCTAGGTCTAAGCCATGAGGAATGCCAGTGTTTAATGACTTGGTGGATGAGGATGAGCCTGCAACAGAGACAAGGATGGAAAAATTAAGTTTAGGAGGAAAGCCAGTAGTTTGTGCAATCTTGAAAAGCCAGTGGGAAGAGTGTTTCAGGAGGAGGGAGTGTTGTGTTGAGTGCTGCTGTGAGCAGTTAGATCAGGGCTAAAAATGTCCATTGGATTAAGTGACATGGAGGAGTTTGTTTTGGTGGAATGGGCAAACAATAGTTTGGAGAATAAACAGTTTTTTCTAGGAGTTTAACTGCAAAGGGAGGAGAGGGGCAGGTGGGCAGCTAGAGGGATTAAGTCACATGAAAACTTATTTTTAACGGTAGACACTTGAGTGTCTTTAAAAGTCACACTCCAATTTAAAGAAAGAGGTTGAACATAAATGGGAGAAAGAGGATAATAGTATATGGTTCCTGAGAAGACGTGTAAGTAGTATAAGAATCTTTTGAAGCATGCTCTCCAAAGCTCAAGAAAAGGGATTTATCATAGGTGAGAGAACGGAGTCCTCTATTATAACAGAAAGGTAAGAGGATAGGATGGGTGTAGATGTGGGTGGGTTTGTATGTTTTGGAAGAATTCCTTGAGGTGATCTCATTTATTGATTTGAGTTTCCTGTGGTACCCAATCTGCTGTTCTTTGTCTCTATTGAAATGTTTAGTTCAGTAATTGATTTTCCTCTCCTTGAACTTACTTTCAGAGTGCTTTTATTTTTTTTTAATCGACAGCCTCAGATGTCTCAACAACGGAGTCTCTCCTTGAACTTACTTTCAGAGTGCTTTTATTTTTTTTTAATCAACAGCCTCAGATATCTCAACAACGGAGTCTGTTGTTTTCAGTAGTAAGTCTTACTAGAGGCCTGTTTTCTCTTCTGTCTTTAAACTTTGTATTGAAGTATATTGTGATAGGTATATTTTTTTGTATGTGAATATTCACAAACTGAACACACCCATATAACCAGCAGCTGAGATCAAGAAACAGAACGTTACACCAGATCCTCAGAAACCCTCCTCACATGCTCCCTTCTAGTCACTACTCTTCCCTTCCTTCCCCCATCCCCACCACTATTCTGACTTTTAACAGTATGGATTAATTTTGCCTGTTTTTATATGAAATCATATAGTATATTCTCTTGTGTCTGGTTTCTTTTGCTCAACATTGTTCATGACATTCAGCCACATTTTAATACGTAGTTGTAGATTGTCCACTGTAATGTTGATGGGCATTTGGGTAGTTTCTAGTTTGGAGCTAATGAATAGTAAGTCCCCCTTTTTAAACTTCTGAATCTTTTTTAAAAGATCCTTTTATTTTTCTCTGTTCATTTTTATATTTTATTTAGCCTGAGTACCTTAGATTGGCTTTGGCAGAAATCGTAGTTAAGTTCACGTTTCTGTTCTTTTCAGTCCCAAACAAAAAGAAAAGATTAGATTTTTTGCCTGCCTTTGCCTCTGTTCCTTTCCTTCCCTCCCTCCTTACCATTTTCCTTCCTTGTCATTTCTCTTTAGCAGTTCAGAGAACAAATTATGTCGAGTAGGGGAGACTAGTAGGCTGAGGGAGAAAGGGCACTGCAGGAAGTTTTAGCTTTGTTCTGTGACAGTCTTCTCTACCTCTCTGCCTGTGTGTTGTACTTAAAAGCCTATGATTTTAGATTTCCATTTTTCCATTACTTCATTTGTAAGTATACAGTATAGCATGTGTAGGAGAATTGGATTGCAAGTACAGAAATCTAGGTCCTGTTCGCAGCTTTACTGCTGAACCAGCTTAGTAACCTTGGGCAAATCATTCTTTTTCCCTAGTTCTTCTCATTTGTAAAATAGATTTAGACAAATTATTTCTACATTTTGGCTCTGATTAATAACACAGATTATCAGAATCAAATTTGTAACTATAAATATGTATAATCATTTTTTAAAGCAGTAATCAACGAGAGTTTTCAAACTCCAAATGGGAGAAAACTTACCCAAAGATTAGCCTTTTTAAAAAAATTTGTTGGAAAGTTGTATTCCTGTGCTTGTTTCTCATTACCATAGATAACCTTGAGATGGCTGCCTTGCATTGTAAAGTATAATTTGGGAAGTTAAAAGTAGTTTGTGTATCTTAAATTATCCTTTACAGAGAGATAGTCACAAGAAGTATGTTTCTTCACTAAACCCCAGCTGTGCAATATGTTGCTTAATATTCTATAATTCAATAAACATGTGCATTCCAGAGGACAGCTGACTGTTTAGCCTCATCTTTGAGGACAAAGTCTCTTCACATGTAAGCATTAGTGAGCAATGTAGAATATACTAAAGATTGGTATCTCTCTTCACATGTAAGCATTAGTGAGCAATGTAGAATATACTAAAGATTGGTAGCGGCAGAGAGTTTACGTACCACGCCCCACTGCAAATAACTTGAACGTTGCCATGTTATACACTGCTACTTGTGCTGCTAGCCAGAGTTCTGTTTTTCTTCCTTCCTCCGATACCTTCTTGTCTCTCTTGCTATATAGTTTTTTCTCTTTGGATTTTCCTCAAATCTTTACGTTTCTTATCTCTCTTAAGTGGGTCTACTCCGGATTCTTCTCCCAAATTTTATAACCAAATCTATCTTTGTGCTCATCAAACAAAGGGCCTCTAGTCTCCAGCGTTTACCCTTTTTGGAATATCTGTTTAGCGATGATATTTTGTTATTTGAGTATCTTTTTCAAGCCTTACCCCCTACCTTAAGTATCAGATCAAAGTAGTATTCCTCAGAAAAGTAGGTCTTGCCCTAAGAATAATTCTGGTATCAATTGCTAAGAGATTATAATTTTCTCAATATTGTTTACATGTAACTGTTTTGTCTTGTACTTCTGGAACCTGGGGGGGTGGGGAGGTTCTATGTTAGACCATGTGTCCAGTAGGTAGATAGAAAAATACCTTGCAGGTTTTATTCTTCAATTTTTTTTACCAAAGGACTCTGCCCAAATTGTGAGTTGAGTAATTCTTGTTACTTTTGGCTAATAAGTTGCTTAGGATCTGAACAGTAGAATCTTTGGAGCTTTTTTATTTGGGATAATTCTGAATGGACTAAACCAGATGACCAGTTTTATGACTCTTTGCTGTGAACATGATACCAGCATTGCTTCATAAAAGGTAGTAGCTAAACTTTAATATGAATGACTTCCTGTCCAAGCCTTAGAATTTTTTTAATTTAGGTATTAGTTTGGTTTTAAAAGACACAAAATGCTTGTCAAGTTTTCTGATTATATCAAAGATGAACAAGTCTTATGATTGTCATAGCACTTTGTTTTGAAAAGTTTAGATCAACTGATTATGTTAGTGCTGTGAGGAGACCCAGCATGTGCTCAGAGTAGATAGAAGACTTCCCCACAACACTAGTTGAGAACTAAAATTTCTCTTGGAAACCAACTTGAACTTTTATAAGGTTCACTGTTTATAGATATATGCCAGTTTAATAATTTGACTAAATAAAATACTCTTCAGTAGTCTACCTATGGAAGATGACTATATAAACGTAGTATTTATAATAATACTACTGGTAAATACTGTATTTACATAACCATCTGTTGTATTTATGTAGCTGTAGTTGGCTGCTTCATCAGGACTCTACAAATTACTCAGAACCCAAGAAGGTAAGATTTTTGAATTGCCTGTTTTCAGTATGCAAAAGTCCAACCACAAAATTATGAATTTTCCCTTGACTGTGTTTTTACAGTTGCATCAAGCTGGACTTACACTTTTATCAGATGGTTGGCTTGAGTTGCTGTTTTTACATCTCTAATATATTTTTTTCAAAAGTCTGGATTTTGTTTTTAGAAAGTATACCCTACTATCTTCAAAGAATTATTTATTTGATTGTTTCATATACCTATCTGGAAAATAACCACTGGGCTTTTCCATAAAAGGGAGAGTATGGTCCTTGTTAGGTGGAGCAGAGTCTAGATGTTGCTCTGTTTTGAGAAATGTAGTAATCATTACAATAGTTTCCGTTTCCTGAGTGTCTCATTTTTGCCAGGCTCTGTGACTACTTTGTAGCCATTATTTCATTTAAACCTTGCAATAACATTCAGAGGTAAATATTAATATGCCCATTATACAGATAAGGAAATTGAGGGATGCTAGATTAGTAGGTGTCAAGTGTCTTAAGTGTAACACCTCCCTCCTGTCCCTAGTCTAGCCAAGGGAATTGAGACCTAGAGATGATGCAATGCAACTTGCTGTTGGCCTTCAGCAGTTGACTTAGTCTTGGCTCAGTTTGCACATCAATAAGTCAGGGATAGTAATACTACCTACCTTTTACAGATGAAGGAGTCCTTGGGTGGTGCAAATGATTAAGCACTTGGCTGCTAACCAAAAGGTTAGCAGTTTGAATCCACCCAGAGTCATGGCACCTTGGAAGAAGTGCCTGGTGATCTCCTTCCGAAAGAAGCCATTGAAAACCCTATGGAGCACAGATCTACTCTGAAACATATGGGGTCACTATGACTCAGAATCAGCTTCATGGCAAAAAAAAAAAAAAAGCTTTTTTTTAAAGGGATGGTGTGAAGATTAGAGGAGTTGATACATATATAAGTGTTTAGAACAATGCTTGGCTAGTAATAATCCCTCTGTAAATGTTAGATGTTATCATTAAGCCTGTATACACTTGTTACCTGGTTGTTCAAAGGTGAAGTGGTAGGCTATAAGGAGAATGAGGGAGAAAGCTACGCTCTTAACCTGTTGAATCTAGAGGTAAATCTAGTTAAGTTTTAAGAGAATCCTATATGCCTTTTTTAATTCTTGGTTTCCTTTTCTTTGGTTCTTGATTTGGTTTTCTTTTGATTTCTTAGTAAATGTTAACATTTGAAGGACTTCAGTATATCTTAGTTAAACCAAAGAAAAACCAAGAGGTAAAGCAGATGTTCCTAGAAGTCCCTGTTACTCCTTCAAAGTCCAGTAAACACAAGTTACAGATACAGTTGAATCCCCTTTTTGAACCCTTTCCTGAGACCATTCTCTTCTCTCTTTTTCTCCCCAGAGAGAAACTAGTCATTCAGCACGTGTTATTGAGGTTCTCCTATGTGTTAGGCTCTGTTCTAAATGCTGGAGAGACATTAGGAATAAAACAAAAAGTCCTTGCTCTCGTGGAATTCACAGCCACTATTCTGAAGTTGGCATGTATTCTCCCCAGCCTGCTTTTTATACTTTTACCAAATGTATATATAGAGTTGTTTTGCTGCGTTATTGAGTATATTGCCTTTTTGTTTGTTTTTAAGAAATGTGCCTTGATACATGTAGATATAGTTCATTTTTCTGTTAATAATAAGCTGTTAGGTTGTTTCCAGTTGTTTACCATTACAGTTCTCCAAAACAAAATCATTGTACATTGGGCACATGGATTTCTTTAAGGCAATGTGTTGCAAGCTTTTCGACTATAAGAATTATATACCTCAATTCAATAAACACATATTATGTACACGTGAAACAAAAAAGAAACAAGGTTTACTTACCATTACCTTATGAGATGCACTCTATCTCATTTTTTAAAATGCAGATCACGTATAACCTGTTAAATTAATTTCACCATCCATGTCTACAGTTTGTGAAACATTGCTCTCAGATATATAATCAGAAGTGGAATTGCTGAATAGTTGCTTATGTACATTTTCAACTTTACTAGCTGTTGCCAGTTGCTCTTCAGAGTGCTTGTACCAGTTGATACTCCATTAGCAATATTGAGGAGTTTCTATTTCCCCATTCTTACCAGTTCTTGGTATTGCCAGATAGATGTTAAACGGTATTTTGTTTTTAAATTTTCCTTCCTCTGTTTACTAGTGAGGAGTCCTGGTGGCTTAGTGGTTAAGAGCTCAGCTGCTAGCCAAAAGGTTGGCAGTTCGAATCCACCAGCTGTTCCTTGGAAACCTTATGGGGCAGTTCTCCTCTATCCTGTAGGGTCACTATGAGTCGGAATCAGCCAGTGGCAATGGATTTGTTTTGCTTTGATATTGACTAGTGTGATTAAAAGTATATTTTAAGGTACATTGTGCAGAAGTTTTTAATTTGAGGATAGTCAAAGCTGGTGGCAAGAAAAACATGACTGATTCCTCCCTCTGGCATGACAAAAATAGTAGTTTTATAATAATATCTGTACTACTGAGTGCTTACAATATTCTAGACACTATACTAAGTGCATATAAACATTTTGCATAATTCTTATAAGAACCCTGTAAGATTAGTACCATCTTCATTATACAGATGAAGAGAGAAATTCAGAAAAGTTAAGCAGTCACACAGTTACCAAATAGTAGAGTTGGATTTTGAACCCAGGTTCGTCTGACTTCATAACTTGTGTTCTTTAGTACCTTAGACTGCTGGGGAATTCTTAGAGGAGGAGAGGAAAGTTTGCTGTTCTGCTCCTTTCTGTTGGTTTGCCTATTGAATGTGTTTATGAGTTTCACTGATTTTTATCCTTTCTCAAGATAGTGCAGCCTTCTCTCCTGTAAGACTTCTCTTTGTTACTTCTAGTCTAGGATAGTAGTCTTGACTGACCACATTTTGAATGATTCTTTCTGTTTACCCCTTATCTGGCCTGACTTCTTTCCCCATCTTCTACCTAGGCATTCCATCTAATCTTTCCAGTGGTTTGCAACCTCGCTTTATTGTAGAGTCACACTTGAAGCTTTTTAGATATACAGATGCCTAGATTTCAGCCCTACCCTGGAAATTCTAATTTGGAAATATTTATTTTTTCAAAAGCCCCATAAATAATTCTGTTGCACAGCCGTGGTTGAGACCCATTGCTTTAGTGGTTAATGGTGCTTTAGGGTCATGCAGACTTGAATTATAGTACCGATTCTCCTAAACCTATTAGTGGAGAGACATTGGCCAAGTTGTTTAAGTGTAAACTATTCATCTATAAATTGGAGATAATTATTGCCCACCTTAGAGGGTTGTTGAAGAGATTAAATGAGTTAATACTTGTTAAACACTTAGCAGAGTGAGTTAGAATTCTTTTTAAAATATTGTCTGTGAATAAAGTGTCATTGTTATGTTATCCTCTCTCCAATCAAAACTCACCCATAATGTATCTCAATCTGGTGTCAGGAAAATAATTTGATTAGTACCACTATAAGGGATGAATGATGTCTAGTTTTCATTGTTTACCTTCCATTAGTGGAATTGGAAATAGGGGACAAGGGAACAGGCAGGAGATTGTTTTATCACACCGATTAGCCAGTCTTCTCTGCCTGTGGATCAGTTTGGCACTAGCTGGAAAAAGAAGAGGAAAAGATTGCTAGGAAACCAAATGTTTTTATTTCCCTTTTAAGGGATTTTTCTTCTTCCTCTTTTTCTCCTAGCTTCCTCTCTTGAGTGTAGCATTACTGTGTCACAACCCTATAGTCTCAGAACTGCATCCTGATTTATCTACCTAGGTATTTTCTCCTACCCCTACTGCTTACTATCCATCTCCACTTCATCTCCGTTAAAGCTCTGTTCATCATTCTGTCCTTCTTTCTGATTCTTTGAGTTGAATTTCAACTCATTTGATGACTTCGAACCCCAAGTCTCTACGTTCCTAGACTATTACTCAAGTAAGGGTTGATCTAAATCCTGACCAACTATCTCCTTGCATTGTGTGGGCCCATTCCAGACTAGAGATTTTAACTTTGAGTGTTGGAAAAGGATTAGATTAGCTGAGCTTTCTGGCTTGTCAGCAAGGCTGTCCCTAGACCCTTTGATCTCCTTTACCACTTATACCTAATGATTATAGAGTAGAATAGTACTAGTACACATTATTGCCATTAGCTTAATAGACTACCAATAGATTTATTTTATTTGTATATGATAAGCTTTGTTATATACATGTATAATTTCAGGCAACTTAAAAATAGAGGCTGGATCATTTATAGTAACTTACTGGCTTTATCAAAAACTGAAAAATCTTGATTAGTCCAAAGGACTAATTGTCCACAGCTACCAAGGCCTCCACCGGACTGAGTCCAGTACAGCTAGATGGTGCCTGGCTACCACCACTGACCACTCTGACCAGGATCACAACAGAGGGTTCTGGACAGAGCTGGAGAAGGATGCAGAGCATAATTCTAACTCACAAAAAAAAGACCAGATTTACTGGCCTAAAGGAGACTGGAGAAACCCTGAGAGTATGGCCCCCCAGACACCCTTTTAGCTCAGTGGTGAAGTTATCTCCGAGGTTCACTGTTCAGCCTGGGAGTGGACAGCCCCGTAAAACCAAATGAGACTAATGAGGTACAGTAGTCCAGTGACAAGGGCCAGAAGGCAAAAGGGGACAAGGAAGCTGGTGATAGGGAACCCGAGGTTGAGTAAGGATATTGTTGATGTGTTGTGAGATTGTTAACCATTGTCATAGGGCAACATTTGTAGTAACTGTTAAATGAGAAACTATTTTGTTCTGTAAGCCTTCATCATAAGTGAGAATAACAGCACAATTCGAAGACCGTAGTCAGTGTCACTGAACTGTGCATGTAGAAATTTTTGAAATGGTGTATCTTTGGCTATGTGTATTTTCACCAAAAAAAAAAAAAAGGTTGAGAAGTTAGAGGGTTGACATGTTGTGGGGTTGTTAACCAAAGTCATAAAACAATATGTGTACCACTGTTTCATGAGAAACTATTGGTTCTGCAAGCCTTTACCTGAAGTACAATAAAAGAAAGAAAAAAAAACTGAAAAATCTCATGAAAAAGTTAAAATTTGAGCTAGATTTTAAAGGTTAGTTGTATTTCTTTTCTATAAGTAGAGAGCTGGGGATTCCAGTTATGGGGACTGACATAAGCAAAATTAAAGGCACGTGCACATTTGGAACATCATGAGTAGATCATTTTGACTCTTGCAGAAGATTTGTGTGATGGGAGTAAAACTAGATAGTTTGGAATCAAGTTATAGAAAATCCTGAATGTTTGACTAAGATGTCTGAATTAGTAGGCTTTTTCCTGATTGATATACACACACAACTTAGTTTTGAGATTCCCCAAGAGATTGCACATGTTTGGTACATCCTTAAAAGCTTGGCCTGGTTCATGTAAGCTGGTGGCTATTGCCGGGTCTCCTTTCCACCTCAAACTGTTGTGCCATAGGGAAAGTAGCCAGTCAGCTTTTATCCTGATGTGCCTGTTACCAATTCTGAGCTCTGTCTGATCAGGCTTTCCCCCAGTTTTTCTTTGTTAATCTCCAGATTTCAAGTTGGCAACGCAATGAGTATCTGCTTATCACAGGAGTTGTGAACCTTATTTAAAACTTTATCTCCTTCACTCTTAAAAAAGTTATTGGGTATGTATTTTGTTTATAAGACAGTGATAACTTTCTTGTTTCTCTTCCTTTGCAGACCTGGAATATCAAGACATAATGGGAGCATTTTTAGACAAACCAAAGATGGAAAAACATAATGCCCAGGGGCAGGGTAATGGGCTGCGATATGGACTAAGCAGCATGCAAGGCTGGCGCGTTGAAATGGAGGACGCACATACGGCTGTGATCGGTTTGCCAAGTGGACTTGAAACATGGTCATTCTTTGCTGTGTATGATGGGCATGCTGGTTCTCAGGTTGCCAAATACTGCTGTGAGCATTTGTTAGATCACATCACCAATAACCAAGATTTTAAAGGGTCTGCAGGAGCACCTTCTGTGGAAAATGTAAAGAATGGAATCAGAACAGGTTTTCTGGAGATTGATGAACACATGAGAGTTATGTCAGAGAAGAAACATGGTGCAGATAGAAGTGGGTCAACAGCTGTGGGTGTCTTAATTTCTCCCCACCATACTTATTTCATTAACTGTGGAGACTCAAGAGGTTTACTTTGTAGGAACAGGAAAGTTCACTTCTTCACACAAGATCACAAACCAAGTAATCCGTTGGAAAAAGAACGAATTCAGAATGCAGGTGGTTCTGTGATGATTCAGCGTGTGAATGGCTCTCTGGCTGTATCAAGGGCCCTTGGGGACTTTGATTACAAATGTGTCCATGGAAAAGGTCCTACAGAGCAGCTTGTCTCACCAGAGCCTGAAGTCTATGATATTGAAAGATCAGAAGAAGATGATCAGTTCATTATCCTTGCATGTGATGGTATCTGGGATGTTATGGGAAATGAAGAGCTCTGTGATTTTGTAAGATCCAGGCTTGAAGTCACTGATGACCTTGAGAAAGTTTGCAATGAAGTAGTCGACACCTGTTTGTATAAGGTAGCTAGATTTTAAAAAAAAAAAAAAAGATAAAACTATGTCATTTTAATTGCTACTCTGGTGTTTAATCATCTTAAAACTTGTAGTTCTCAGAAATAAGTTTTTGGCACAATGTAGGATAGTCTTCACCAACTATGAAAATACATCAACTGAACACTTTCTAGAAGTAAATTATTCAGTTACCACCTATGCAAGAATTATAATCTGAATGTGTAGTCTTTTAATAACTGTGACTATTTGAGCTTTTTAATCATGTGGAAGATTATCAAAGATAAAGTGATTATATTACAGTGCATGTTTTAAACGAAAGGGAGTGGGGAGGGCTAGGCCTCAGTGTCTATAAATGAAAAGCATTTTAGAATTTTAATATTTTATTTTTACCATGTAATATCTCAGTACATTTGTAGCAGTACTTTGAGACTATAGTGTGATGAATTGATGTCACTAACCGAGGGACTTTAGGAATCATCTGATGTGATGTGCTAGAAATAGCCTTGGATTGTAGAGTCAGAAGAACTTGGTTTGAGACTGTGTGACTTCAGGTAAGCTACTTAAACTATCTGGAAAATCAGTTTCTTTAATTGTAAAAAGGTAAGACTGACATATTACCCTACCTCATGGGGTTGTTGCCACAATCAAACGCAGTCACGTAGGTAGATGAGCTATCAGCTTCTTTATTTTACAGATGAGAAGGTTGAAGCCAGAGAATGCTCTGTGGATCCAGGCCGACCTGGATCAAGACTTAACTCTATTACATTTGTATTTTACAGTCTTGAACAAATTGCTCAGCTTTAATTTTGTCACCTATAAAATGGAGATGGTAGTATTTAACTCACAGAACTGTTGAGGAGTTAAATTAATGAACTAGTGTATATACGTAAAATTCTTAGCTTAGCAAATAATATGTATTTGATAAAAGCTACTCCCTTTCCTAAGAGAAGTTAAACGATTTCTCCAGGGTTACACAATTTACTTCTTTAGTAGCAGCACTAAGACTAGAATCTAGTGTCCTTTCTACTATATTCTGTTCTATTTTGTCAATAATGCTCATTAACTTTGATTTTTAGAACAAATGTTGATTTTTATAAAACTCTTCTGAGGCTATATATTTGATTTTCTTTTAGCATACAAAAATAAAAAGCCAACATAATATTCTTTGTAGTTTTATATGCACACTCCCAGCTCTACTTAAAATCTTAATTAAAATCTGATTGTACTTAGAAATCAGGTTTGTATAACATCCAACCAACCATATATTAAAAACAAAAATAGAGCAAAAAGTTGATAGTGCACATTGAGGCCAATTTCTGAATTTTGAGAGAACTGAAAAATGACTTTATGGTACAGTGTTCTTTGTTCTTGATATGCATGAAAGTAGTATCCATGTATTGGATTTATTCTATAGCTCTTGAGAATTAAATACTTGTTAGCTAGATTAAAAACCATTTTATTGGGAGAATTGTCAGATTCACATTAGCAAATTATGACTTGGGCTCCACACTCTCATTTATGTTCTACTCTATTTTAAAAATTATTCGGTACCTTAACATTCACCACATTTTATACAGTTCTCCCAAAGATTGTCTTTTTTAATATTAAGTTCTTTGTATTGTTTGTTGTTTCAGCTGATAGTATAAGGTCAGTTTTTCCATCTAGCAGAATTACTTAAAATGTAAACATTAACTCCAGTTACTAATTGGAAGGAGGCTGTGGAGAGGCCAGCAGTGATGCAAGTATTTTAATTACAGCATTTTAACTACTTAGATGTCTTTTAAAATGAATGTGTTTTCTAAAAGTTAAGTCAGTTTTTGTTTTTTAATCATGAAAGCTAAAAGCTGATCTATAAACTTTACATACGTAGTTTAATTTCTGATTCCATATCACTACCTTTTATGAAGTGAATGAATTAGCCTCACAATGCTTATTATAATTTTTAAATGTAAATTTTTCAAATACACATGTAACCTACAGGTCAGATCCTGTTGTTAGGAATATGATTGGAATTTTTTGCTTTGTTGCATTGAGCGAATGTGTGTATATGTTAGGTATCACTTCATGTTAAGTAGGCCACCAGTAAATGCTTAGAGATTTTTTGTTTTATATAAATTTTTTAAATGATTATTGCAGCAGGATTTAACCTGTAAAGTTTGTTTCCTGTCTTTGGAATGTTGGTTATACTGTATATTATATATACCACGTGTGTGGAGGGGTACCCAAACACATACATATATTTTTTTTTCCTCCTTAAAAATAATATATAATCTCACTAGAACAAGTATAATTATAATTGGCAAGCTGTAAAGATTCTTAAGGCTTTGAAGAGGATGTGTGGAAAGGCAAAAAGAAAACAAAAATATTTTCTCAAACTTTTTTCTTCCCAGGGAAGTCGAGACAACATGAGTGTGATATTGATCTGTTTTCCAAATGCACCCAAAGTATCACCAGAAGCAGTGAAGAAGGAGGCAGAGTTGGACAAGTACCTGGAATGCAGAGTAGAAGGTGGATCATTTAACAAAAAATAAGTAACTTTATTAGAGAAAAGTCTTCAACACAATCAAATTTTAACATTTTAGCTTTTAGATCTTTACATGCCTTTGACATCTAGTGTTTAGTGTACAAATGTGGGAAAGGACATTTCTTTAGCTGTTAAGGTATATGTCGATTGTCCTAGCACAGTTATATTAGAAACTGCTAGTTTGACCCTGTACAGCTTGTTCAGGATCCTTTTGTCTAAAAAGGCTAAAAATGTTTGTGTGCTTTAAAAATGGTTACTGACTTCACTGGCATGAGTAATTTTATGCCAGGACAATCTAATTTGTGGTTTATCTAATTACAAATTCAGAGACTATTTATGATGGTGATAATTTGAATACCATCTTACTGTGAAAAGCTGTGTACATTCATTTAGTAGTGCTAGGGGCTTTTTTTTTTCTTGGTAACTTGCAAGTCACAGCCTGTTTATTAGCAACTTTACTGTGCCACAGCTTTGTAAATTTCCAAATTGTTTCCAGGCTTGTCCAAACCTAAACTCTTAATGTAAATGAGATAGGCGTGAATAAAAAACATACTAGGTCTCTACCTGGCAGAAATGTAAATACTAACTAAGATCAAGAAATAAGTTGAGAATTCTAGTATATTTGTCATAATTCTGAAAATTACTTTGAGACAACTAGTAAGATGTTTTTAACTCTCAAGTGTAGTGCCTTTAAATCTTTGGAAAAAGTTCAAATCCTTGATGCAGCTACTACTTAGTTTAAAAGTTAAGCTCTCCAAAGAATGCCAGTTTACTGCATATATGCAATAGCATGTAGATTATGCAGTTCCTTTAAAAACAGAAAAACTTGAGTATAATAGCATTAAAATGCATTTTGGGCTTCTAATGCCATTAATTTTCACATTAAAGACCTCTCGAATAGCATGCAAGCAATGACCTACCACATTATTACATCCTGCTGTGCCTACATTATAAAAATTAATATGCACTTTAATTTTGTTTTCTTCCTTTTAACTGTTTGATATCATTCATAACCAGTCTGATATTAGAATCATTGTTTTTGATTTTTCAGTACTGTTTAGGGTTGCTATTTTGTTTTTATTGTTCTCTCCCACCTTGATATAGTGATATATCTAGTATGTGTATGTACTATTTAGTATTTCATTCATTGGACATACTATTCAATGAATTTGTTTTCTTAATATTACCAAGGATCTTGGAAATTTTATATTTTAAATCATTTTAATATGAGTTATTTATAGATAATACAGTAAAATAACAATATTTAGAATGTTACAAAATCATATGACATTAGTTCAGACTGCTTCTTAGTGGAAAAATATGAAACTGTAAGAATATGTATAGAGATAAGTTGATATTTAATGTATTAGCACTTTAAAGTAACTTGGGGAGGAGTGTAGATGTTTTCTCATAGATTTAAAGAAACAAATACATACTTTAATGTCATTTGCTATGAAATGGAATGAAATTTTAGACAGGAATCATGCTACTTTCCTCTTTAGAGTACATTCTTTTAAAGTAAATTTTTGAAGAAATTATGAAATACTCACTTTAGACATAATTTTGTTACAATTAAATTAAGTTTTATATTGCTTATTATCAAAAGAGAATTGCTGCCTGAGCAGAGTTTATGTTAATACTCAATATTTTTGATATATTGAAATGTTATTATACTTGTACCATTCAATTGGAAATTATTATGTGTCATAAATTAAATCTATGATATTCTTTACTGAGGCAGATTTGATGAAACTGCAACTAGAAAATAAATATTACATTAATGAAAACTGCTGCTATTAAAAAATACAGAAAGAATGTGACTGTTTGCATTGTAAAAGTTATGTCTTAAAAAGTAAATAACTGCATTTAACTTTCAAAGCAGGCACCAAATTCGGTTTTCTTTCTTTTCTGTCTTTAAAATACGTGCCTTTACTAAATTACTATGACCTGCTCAACTTCATTTTATTTGCTTTGAACATTTTTTTTATTCTCTGTCCACAACATAGAAAAGGACAAAGACTTTTTAGCTCTCCTTTCTTTTATTTTCTGTGTCCTTCTGAATACTTACCTTTCTGGGAGCATGAAAAGATTTAACTTGTAACTTAAACCGTACCTCTTTTAAGTGTGTGGTCCTTGTTAGCCAGTTTAAGGTTATATTTGCGTGTGAGTATTTTAAATATTTGCTACTGATTGCCCTAGCTTTAAAGTTGCTAATTTGGAGATAACTGATAGAATCCCTCAGACTTGGGGGAGGGGAGTGGGGTCGAGCAGAAGATGTTTGTATATGTGTATGTGAAATGTGGATCTTCTATACATATATATCATTTAATAAAAGCATTCAGTCTTTTTTAGAGTTCTAGTTAAAATTTATAGTGTAAGAGCAATTAAAGGAATATTTCTTAGAATTCATTTCTTTTTTTTTTTTTAAAGCAGAAAGAAGCAAGGCTGGTGTAGTGTAAATGGTCAGGTAGTTTAAATGGGCTATCCCATGTGGAATTAGGGATATTAGCTATTTATAAAGCCTTACGTTATTTTTTTTAAAGAACTTGTTTATTTTCCTGTAATTTTCTTCACAGTTAAAAATATCCTAATTTATATTTTAACAAAAGAGATGTAAGTTACATCAAATAGGTGACTCAAGGTAATATTTTTTAGACCTGAAACCATCATTGATTGCATTTATCATCAGTGTTCATTTCTGTTGTATCTAGTTATCTATCCAAATAATTGTATTGGCTTAGTAGAGACTGTATGTTAAGTGTGTTACAGCTTTAGATTGTGAAATTGTGCAGTTTAGGTAAACATCAAATCCCTTTATTTTTGTAAAGCAGATTTTCAGCATTAGAATCATGTAGAATAAATATACTAGATGTTAAAGATTATACAATAAAGGAACTTGGCAAACCAAATCTGAGATCCTTGCTTTTTGTTCAGATTTAAGAGTGGTTTTAAAAAAAAAGACAAAAATAATAGATGGTAAAATTTGGCCTTAATTCTAAAAGGACAGTTTGAGCTATTTAAAGGAATACGGGTAGCAATGTCTGTCTTTTAAAATGTACCTTTAATGGTGAATTAATATTTTTGAGACTTGATCAGAAAATGAAAGATCTTTATATGCCTTGTTATTTTCAAAGATATTTACAAATTGACAACTAGAATGATAATTTTCTTGACCCACTGATGACTAAAAAAAAATTTTTTTTAATTATAAGCATTGAAAAACAAAAAAATGAACAAAACTTGAAGCTATAGGTTACAAATACCTTTGGTATGGTCTTGTACTTAGAATAAATAAGTGTGCTAAAACTCCAAATGAAGACTTCTCTACTTAAAGTGAATAGTTTAGAATCCTTTGTTAAGTTCTTTGTACATCATTTTTGGTATTCTGTGGTATCAGTAACAGTACACATCTGCACAGCAACATTGCAGATCGTATCACTATACCCATTTAATAACTGGATGTTTGAAATTAGTTATTTTAAATGCAGTTGTATGGTTTGTCAAATCTTTTTGTTTTAAAAAATGTCATGAAATTTATACTTTTTTTCATTCAAGGCTTTGTTCAAATAATCAACTGAGGAAGTGGTATTGTATATTTATTTATTGTTCAAAGATACTTTAGACAAAAGTTAAGCTGAGAGTGATGAGCAAATTCAAATACATAATCTGTGGGTGCTACTTAACTATCATTTTGCAAATATAAATATTTAAAAATGTTTTGGAGTAGTATATAATCAATAAATCTCCCTATACTTAAAGGTTTTTTTTTTTTTCAAGTCTTGAAATTGTTTAAAAAAAACCTGCACCATCCATGTATTTTACAGGACAAAGTTCAGGAAAACATGTCTCCCGTCTAAAGAGAGGAGTTGAGCTTCTCAGAAGTAACTACTTGGCATCTTAAGAAGGATATTCTTGTTGGTTCACACATATCCCTGATATGTAATACATTGATTTAACATGAAATATTTTTCTTTCCTACATTTATCTTGATTAATTTTATTCTTTAAAGTTAATCTGGAAAGTATTTCATCTTTTGTGTCATTTTGTACACAGCTTTGTCATAAATTTTACAAGGTCAACTTGTTTTTTTTTTAAATGACACTGGTTTAGAAAATCTCAGATGTGGTAAATACCATCTTAAAAAACACTAAGTTATCTTTGTTTCAGTTTTTTAAATTAAATTTGGATAGCACTTACAAAAAAAGTACTTCTGATTCCCAGAAATCATAAAGAAGCAGGGTGATGGCGTCCCTGACTTAGTCCATGTGATGCGCACATTAGCGAGTGAGAACATCCCCAGCCTCCCACCAGGGGGTGAATTGGCAAGCAAGTAAGTTGCATTCTGTACACTCTAATGCTTTCAATCTATGAAAATATTAGGTGCATGTTGATCAAATGGTTATTTGCCTATTTTGTAAAACGATGGAATTATCTGTTTTCAAAGTATTTCATGTAACCTGTGGTTCAGTGTTTTTCACTATCATTTACATATGGTACTTGTTTAGAATAGATATCAGAATGTCATTGTAAATAATTACACTAAAGACTTGTCTTCAGTAGAGGCTTGGATAACATTGATTTCCTCATGGAGCATAAATGAAACCATAAAAGCACTTTTTAAACTACTATAGCACTATAAAATTATAAGTCATTATTATTATTTGATCTTGTCAACCCCTGAATAACTTTAACATCTCAGGGAAGAGCATCTTCCTCTTCCTCTTCCTCTTATCTGGGCCGTCTTTCTACATCTGTGATGTTTTCAGTGTTTTTGGTTGTTGATTGCTGGTTGGTTGGTTTTTGGAGTCAAAAAAGACAGAAGGATGCATTTCTTGCCTTTTTCCCTTTCTACTTTAGCTGATAAAACTGTACTAATTTGTGTTAAATATTAAAACTTACATCTTTAAGTGGTGAATACGAGCAGTTTATAATTCAAGCCTTAAAACTTTTTTTTACCTCAAATATCCATACTTAACTTATAAAGGTTTGTTATTCATCAATTTTCATGACTCTTCCCTTTGTTTTGCAAGTATAGCCATGCTCTTTATAATCATTTTACTAAATGGTCATTGTAAAAGTTCTTATTTAAAGCTTTTATTTTTTGGAAACTTTTTTCCTTCCAATATGACCTGTGAAATGACTGTCTAAAATTGCTTTAAATCAATTTTGGAAGTAGGGAGGCTATAACTTATAAATACCACCACAGATTTTTTAACAGAGTATTACTTAAAAACTAATTCCTAGACTTGTCATGGAAATGTCATACTTAGCATTTCAGTTTTAATAAAGTTTTTTTTTTTTTTTTTAGCATTAAGCAGAATCTTAAATGTAAAATATATCTAAATCATTTTACAATAACATATGTTGAAGTTACTTCTACTTCAAAACTAACATGTGACTCTTTGGTATATACTCCTAGAATATATAGTATATATTTATAGGAACTGCATTGTCATTGCTGACTCATAACCACTTAAGCCAATTCAAATAGAAGTAGATTGTATAGACTGATTTTTTTAAACCATGACTTTTAGTCTTCTATTAACTGAGTGGAAACCCTGGTGGTGTAGTGCTTAAGAGCTATGGCTGCTAACCAAAAGGTCGGCAGTTCAAATCCACCAGGTGCTCCTTGGAAACTATGAGACAGTTCTACTCTGTCCTTCAGGGTCGCTATAAGTTGAAATCAACTCATCAGAAGTGGGTTTGGTTTTTTTATTAACTGAGTTGGTGGAATGCTGCATTTTGGAGTGAATTCACCTCAACTTTATCATTGGGATCCATATATCTTAAAGTGAAGGTCACTTATTAAGAGCAAGAAATAGAACTAAAATAATTTCTAAAACTAGATTATCTTTGACATTTTAATGAATAGCTGGCTGTGAGTTATTAGGCAATGTTTTGCTTTCCAAAGAAGAATTAATTTTCTGTATTTTTTTTTCCAATTTAGGCGGAATGTAATTGAAGCCGTTTACAATAGACTGAATCCTTACAAAAATGATGACACTGTAAGTAGCACTTCAGCTCCTCTGCTTACCCTTCCCCTCCACTCTAAATGCATATCCTTCCTACCTGTTTTTGCAGAGCTGTTCACTGCACCCATTCTCTTACACACACCCCTGATTGGTTGCTCTGATATCTGCCTGCACCACAGTTCTAGTGATTGAGGACATAATCATGGTGAGTGGCCACCTCTCAAAAAAGAAGAAAGTCCTTTTGAATTATTCTGGGTTTTGTAAGCCTCTACAAGAAATCAACTTCAGAAGGTTTGCCTCCACTGAATGTTTTGTTTTGAACTTGGGAATAGTATCTCTACTCAGAGTCTTGAATTTTTCAGCGTTTTGTAAACAACTGCAACATTTAACTTTAGAATGTTTATTTCCACTAAATAGTTTTTATGGTTGCCAAGAACCCTAAAATGTATACGTTATTTAAATACGAAAATGGAAAATTCTGTTTATATAGACATTAAATACTACATTCTGCAATTAAGTTTCCTGTTTCACTTCTGCTACATTATTATTTTTATAGAAAGGTTGTAACTTAACATCATTTGGGCACAACTCTGAAATATTTTATATATTGCATTTTGAAACCTCATATTACTTGAGGTCCTAATTTCTTCTTATGCAATAAAAGTTTATAAAAGTGGTGTCCTAAAAATAAGTGGGTTTATCCAAGGAAAAAAATAAAATTCGTTTTAGTAGCTTTATTGGTTTAGAATTACATTTGGTCAACCTCATAGTGAAACCATATTTCAGGTATTTTGTTTTAAAATCAAAGGCTTAACATTTCTTTGAACAAATTAAATATTGATATTTTATGTATACACATATACTTTAAAAGACATATTCTAAAAGACAACTTTGCAAAACCTTATCTGTCTGCGTTACCCAGAAAGTAGTGTTGCGGCACCTGCAAGCTTTAATTTAGTTTCTTGTTTTGTTTCCTTTTATAAAGGACTCTGCATCAACTGATGATATGTGGTAAAACTGCTCATCTAGCCACGGAGTTTACCTTCACCTCCAAAGGAGAGTACAGCTCAACTTTGTTGAATCTTTTTAACATCCATCGTCAACTTTAAAGAAGGGGATATGACATGGGTGAGAATGATTATACCAGAGACCTTCAACAGAACAACAGCTAGCCCAGAACTGATTCTTTTTTTCTTTTTTTGTAAATTTGAGACTTATGTAAACATGATTTCAAACCATAATTCATGTTGTAAATCAGACTCCAACAATTTTTGTTGTATGATTTTGTTTTTTGTAAAGTGTAATTGTCCTTGTACAAAATGCTCATATTTAATTATGAACTGCTTTAAATCACTATCAAAGTTACAAGAAATGTTTGGCTTGTTGTGTGATGCAACAGACATATAGCCCTTTCAAGTCATTTTGTGTTTTGGACTTGGGGTGGGGACAGGGAGAGCAGCAGCCACATTAGCTAGAGGTGCCCAAACATGCACGCAATTATGGAGAATAATTTCAAAATCTTACAAAGCCCAAACATCCAGGGAGTTTTTGAAAACTATTTTAATGTTCTTGGAGGTGAGATTGGCATTGATGATAAAGCCAGTCCCTTCATTCAACTGTCTTTCAGGGTGTTCTCTCCCTGTTGCCATGAGTATTGAAGGTAATACAGTGTGTTCTTAAGAATATCAATCTTGGGGCTAGAATGCCTTGATTCTTTGCACCTCTTTTACAAGTCCTTACATTAAATTACTAATTGATAAGCAGCAGCTTCCTACATATGGTAGGAGACTGCCACATTTTTGCTATCATGATTGGCTGAACCTGCTGCTGTTCCTAGTAAGATATTCTGAATTCCATTTTATCAATAAAGCTTGATTTAACAAACAAGAAATTTAATCATGTATGTGTAATTCCTCTTTTATCCCGGCCTTTTAAAACACCATGCCATTGTAAATAAGAAGTTTCTCATGGGGGAAGATGTTAGTCTCTATTAAATGGACAATAATGTTACTCAAGGCATAGATAGAACTGTTTCCCTTCCTAGAAAAAACTATAAGATTTAAGTCTCTGTTTTTTCTGAGTGCTTATTTTTCTTGGAGGTGTGCATCAGCTTGAATTTGCCTACTGTTTAATTAAAATAATTGTCAAAGCTTGACAATCTAATACTCTATGGTAGGTATATGTGTGTTTGTGAGTGTGTATTTGCCTGTGACTTTTAATTGGCCTATGTCTTTAGAATACAGTGGTTAAGATGTATTTGTGATTTGAAATATAGCATGTTGATAATATTTAGCTGTTGGCCTTTAAAAATAACTTTCAAAGCTTAAGGAATTGTAGATATAAAAATAACATAATTTAATTTAGGCTTAAATTCCTCAGATTAAGCATGTGAAAATAAGTTTTAAATCTGTCACATTGAAAAGACTACTATTCTGTGCCCTTCTGTATTATTGTCTCTTTAGGTTGAATATTGTATTTATCACCATGTAATTTAATCATTCAGTAGGCAGATTTCCCACCAGAAAACTATTACATTGTAAGATTAAAATACAATATTGAATACAAAATCAGAACTTTGTGTATTAAAAAAAAACCCAAACCCGCTGTCATCGAATCGATTCCAACTCATGCTGACCCTGTAGGACAGAGTAGAACTGCCCCGTAGGGTTTCCAGGGAGTGCCTGGTGAGTTCAAACTGCTGACCTTCTGGTTAGCAGCTGTAGCTATTAACCACTATACCACCAGGGTTTCCTTGTGTATAAAAGGTAGTATAATCCGTTTTGTTTTATATGTTTTTTCCCTAACTTGAAAATACACATATTTGTATATAGAGCCTTAAAACTAATGTAAAGTTTAGGGAGTAGTGGGAAAAATAATGTGAAAGTCTCAGTTTTAAGTAGTTACAAACCAGCAAAATCTTTTTATTATCCCTCTTATTTGTGAGGTGGTTAAATGTAACTTAATTGTATTTAATTTATATTTTAATCCAGCATGACTGAAAAATAATTGAAGTACTATTTATATTTAGAAATTCATAACATTTGGAATTAAAGAACTAATTCCATACTTAAAAATACATGCTTAATGACTAAATCTGTGGGAGAGTACAAAGTATGATAATGTTCTAAGCTATGGCTTTATAAGCATCTAAATGTGCATTTTAATGAGTAACAGTGCTTCTAGTATAGATTGATTTACAGACATACTAGTACTGAAAATTAAATTCCCTATTAAAACAAACCAGTTTCTTAATTTTTTAAGTAGACTTCAGTATTTAGTTCTAGAAATTTGAAAACCTTGAACTGAGCTGTGGAATCTTTTGAGATGCAGAATCTTAAATCACAAGTAAGATATGTGATGGAAAGCTATTTTTCAAACCATAGCATATTTAGAGCCTTTTTTATTTGAAAATCTTTAGTAAATAAGAGGAGATTAAAATATTCCTCTGTTAAAATTATTAGTACTGAAATTAGGCTTGGAAGTGAGAGAAAACTAAAGTGGGATCTAAGAAGACTAAATCTTTTCCACATGAGTCAGCACTGCCATACTAGATACAACTGTTTATTATAATAAATACAGGAAGTATACATTGTAACAGCAGACTGCGTGTGTACCTGATCCTGGAGGTAGTGGTGTTGGTGGGGAACTACCCCCACTTTTAAAAGGCACTTCTCTACCTCTATTGTGCATTTCATTTTTGTACCACTTAAATTCTTGACCCCACTCCATCCTTTTTGTGCTAATTAGCATCTCAGGGCAATGCCTCAAAATTTTTGATGTGTTCTATTACTTTCTTTGGAAGGAAAAAGTTCTTGTGTGATGATAATATGGTATTCAGAAGTACTTTTATTTAAATGTTGTAATAGGATGAATCTAATTTGCTGATTTTAAAAGGAAATTCAGTTTTGTATAGCAGATTCTTGTTACCCTCACATTAAAAAACTTCACTGATCTGTCATTGTTTTAGCAAGATAAAATGTCTTAATAGCCACTCTTGGGGAATGTACTTTTACAAATAACAGAAGCAGTTATCAATATTAACATTAACTTTTAAAAATTAAAGTATTTTTTCTATTTTGCATTAAACCCATTTCAAACATATTTTTAGCTATAGTACATTAACTTGGTTCTAGAGTACTATGCAGTTCGTACTGCACCAGCCACCTAATTTTTTTTTTCTAACTTCATTATGTTAACAAATTTGAATTAAAGAATAAATTAGTTATGTAATTAAAATAATCTGAATTACAGCAGTACTTTTAGTCATCATACCTTTGGCCATGTATTAGTCCAGCTAATAACGTAGCTCTTCCACAGAATGTATTGCTGTATGTAAATCTCTATTCTAACCACTTTGGGATTATAAATAGATGAATAGGTTCTTGCCCTCAAGGAGTTTACATTTGAATATAATTTATAATATATGTTAATATTCTAACTGGATCACTCATCTAAAAGTAGTTATTGCCCACCTACTATATGCCAGGTATTCTCCTGGACAAGGTAGGGGCCTGCCCTCAAAGAGTTCATTTGTACTACTTTATTCACCTGGACTCTCTTCGTCTGTTTATTTTCTTCTCCTAACAGTTAAAAATCTCATTCAAGAGAAAATTTTGCCCAGCATTAGGAATAAAATTGTACTGATAAAGCTTAAGCCCATTCAGTATGCTTGATTGCTTATAACAAATGGCCTTTACACTTCCTGCTGACAGCAGCAATTCAGAGAAATAGGTGATGGAATCTTCCAACCCTGGCAATACATACAGGTGGAGTATGAGTTTAAAGCATTTAAATACATATATAGTTAAATTTATTTAAGTAAACCTCTGTGCTCTTTTATTGAAAACACATTCAGTGTTGATATCTAATTTCAGCCAAATAATTACTATGTGTTTTAGTATTTATAAAAAATAATTTCACTGCCTGTCTTTATTGGACAAATTCATCTGGGAATTCAATTTGATTTATGGGAAAAAACTGATGAAATTGGATACTTGTTTTCTATTTTGTGGGGTTTTTTACGTTTTGAATTTCGTAGTGTATACTTTTGGTTCATAAAGTTTGAATGAGAGGCTTAAGCCTTACTGTTTTGATTGCTATTTGCACAGTATTATGTTTAGGATTTGTTACTAGGAAGGACTATATAAGTGTTCCTCACTTGAGGTTTTTCTTTGAAGGGACCTTAAAGAGTTACATATACTTTTGCTTGCAGATACTGCTGGCGAGATGGCCACTTTTCAACCGAGTGGATCTAGTCTTCTAATTAATTTTCCTTTTAGGCATTGAGAAGACGTCTTTATTGTTTGAATTTTTAGAAGCTTAATTTTACTTTATTTCTGTCAATGTGCCATGTGTTTTGGGTTGTTTTTGTTTTGAATTATGTAATTACTTCAGAATATGCTCGAAATATTTAAGAATACATCTTCTAAGTATATAATACTGTATTGGTCAGAATATAAGTCTCAGTAAAGTGTTAGTTACTGCTGATAGAATGCAGTTATAGGTAGGAATGAGAGGCATTTGCTTTCACTTCACTGTCAAATGAACATTTTCAGTCACTTTTGTTCACCTCAACACAGATTCTTTCCTTTTTGCCGGCTTTGTGTATTAAGCTAGTGGCCTCTGCTCTCACTGCTTTCCTATTTACATTACCAGTATGTAGGTGTGCTAGTTAGAAAAACTCAGATGGTGTGAAATTGCAGTTGACAACGTATACTTTTATTAGATGGGGGAGGGGGAGGGGGAGGTTGTTTAAGTTGATAAAACAACAAAGTGGCAGATTTTTCCCCCTTATGCTCCGTGACATTTTGCCCCTATTTCCCCTCCTTCCCTCTTTGTTGGGTCTGTTTGTCTCTTTCTCCTCTTCCTTCCTTCTTTCTCCTTTCTCCTTCTTCCAAAATGGAATAAGCCAATTCAGTTTTCTTGAGATAGCTTAGTGCATTGCCTCATCAATTAATGCTATGTTAAACTGGGCTTAAAATAAGAAAATAAGGGAATTTGGGGGTTAAGGATGGGAAGATGTCAGTGAGGAGGGAAAAGGAGGATTACTCTTAATCTGTCAAAAGCCATAAGAATGTCTTCCATGAACCCAGCTGTGAAGGACATAAACCAGCAAGAATTGACCTTTACTTCTGAAAATAATTTGATTTTTCCAGCAAGGGATACAATAATAAAAGTTACTGCTTCTTCAACATAGAAGCAACTGAGAAAAGTAAATGCATTTTCTTCACCACAAAATCTAACCCTTCAAGTTCTTTTCATTGCTCTAAAATCCAGTTTTTTACTAATGGCTTTCTCGTTAAACTAAATGTTTAGAAAAATTGTTTAGAATTTTTCCTTTCTTTTTATGTAGTCCGCCTGATCCAGTGAAGAACTCTTCAGTGACATTTGCATTTATGTGGTACTGTCTGAAGTAAGTTAGATTTGTGTAAGAGATTGGATAACCACAAAACAAAATTAATGTCCTCATTAGGTATAGTGACTGGCATGAGTTCATTATAGCAATGATTCTTAACCTTTTAGGGTCTCAGGCCCTTTGAGACTGACGAATCTTTCGGGCTCCCTCACCCAGGAAAGTGCGTATAATGCACCTAATCCTGCAAAGTTTTCAATATTGCAATGATTCGGGGGTTTCCTAATGATTCCATACTATAACATAATAGGGTATTACTATTTTTTCCTGCAAAGTCCATAAAACATGTTTCAAGGCCATCAAAATAACTTGTCTATTTTAATCAATTGTTTCAGTTTTTGAAAGATGGGAGGTGGGTCAGGGCCTGGGCTAGAAACTGATGTTAAAATGTCCTTTTTTTTTTTAAGATGTTTTGAGAAAAGGGAGAGTGCTGAAGATTTTTAAATATAGTATTAGGACTGGTTTTGGAGGATAACGTCTTTAATAAGATTTGTAACTTTTGAAATTCAACAGAAGATAAAACGGAAACTTCTGAAATGCTTCTGACCCGTATAGTACAGATATAATGTATTAACAAACAATACATTTGACTGTCAAATCTCAGGTTTTAAGATTTTGAACTTCCTGGTGTTAGAGTCTATTAAATGTTTAATTTATTTCAGATTCTAAGGAATTAGGAATTTAAGTACTAATACAGAATATTGAAGTGGATCGCATACGGACAGCCACCAGTGTCCAGGTTCATGAGCTTTCTACTAAAATATAACTGCAAATGAAAAAATTGATTAAATTGTTACATTTGTTGCCAAACTTGGATGTTCAGTTACAAGTTTTTGATTCCTATTTATAGGAACCCTTGTTTTACCTGGTAAACCCTGACTTAATTCAAGTGTAACTGCAGGAAAATGTTTGCAGTGTTATACCCCAGTATTGGTTGGTTTCAGTCTTGAAATGATTTCTTTCACTTAATTTGTATGAGTGTTATGAATGGAGAGACATGTACACGTTAAAAGCATGTTGCATTATATATAGATTCATTTTTTTTAATCTATAAATGTGAGACTAATACAACTACAGAAATATTTTTCTTAAACACAATGTGTAACAAAATTTTCCACAGTAACTCACCCACTGTTTTCAGTTTATGTGATCTAAACTGTTTAAAGAAGTTCCATAAATGTATATTTTGTATTATGTACCATTTCCTGGTCCAAAGAAAATATGTGAATTTAGTTCTAACTTTAAGAATGTACTTTTTGTTTTCAAGTCCAATGAAGAAATTGCATTCAGCCTGTGAATGGTTGCAGATTGTATGTGCGATGAAAAGTAGAAAGAACTTCTAGTTTGCAGAAATGAAAAATGGTGCCACTAAATAAACAGGCAATTGCATAATGTGTGTGTATTTATGATTGTTTAATATTACAAGCAGTATTTTTGATCTGCCAAGAAATGTGGAGATTTTGAAATTAGTTATTGGAGACCTTAAGAGAATTCTTTTTTCAACTGAACTTGGTTAATTTGCTGAATCTGATACAACTTGAACTAGACTTGTCCCTTACTGATTTTAGAAAGATTACTGAAAGCCAGTAAGTTTGAGTTGGTGTTTATTGTCATTAAAACATTCCAGAAATCAAGAAGCTAGAAGTTGTTGTTCTTTGATAAGAGCATTACTTTATGTCTCAGATATATTTCTTACTCCTTTGATAAGTTGAGACTGGGAATTGGGAGTGGTCTGGGAAAGTGTCTAATACCCTGGTATGGTGCCTGCTTCATAGTAGATGCTTAAATGTGTGTATATTTAGGATGTGGATGGGAGGTGCTTACTTCCTCTGCTAATTTTGATAATTGGTTGTACTACATCTATCTTGTATTCATTCGTGTCTGAAATTGTTGCTAATTTTATGGGTTTGAGTGTGTCTAGTCTTAACTGAAAGAGCCCTGGTGGCATAGTGGTTAAGCACGCGGCTGCTACATAATAAAAAAGGTTGGTGGTTGGAACCCACCAGCCATCGTGGGAGAAAGATGTGTTAGTCTCCTTCCTTAAAGATCACAGCTTTGGAAACCCTATGGGGCAGTTCTGCTCTGTCCTGTGGGGTCGCAATGAGTCAGAATCAACTCCACGGCAATGGGTTTTGGGTTCAGTCTTAATTGAATCAAACAGAGGGATTTTAGTGGTGTAAGTGGTGTAAGTGAATTCCTATGAGCTGCAAGAGCTCACTTGTAAAATTTGTATGAAAATACAATGATGAAGCATTATAACCAAAGGCAGCAAGTCTTAGAACTAAGTCAGGATTTATTTGGCTGATATGTAAATGGTATGTACCTCATCATTTGTCAAAAGCGTATCTTTAGTTTTGGATGGTTCGTTGTTTTTGTAGTCATGTTTTAGAAATTTGAAGCTAGTTTTGTTTTAGTAATAATAGTCTTTTTCAGTTTTTTTTCCCCTTAATTGAAAACTGAAAAACTAATATTGTGGTACTCTTCTCTTTTCTCCGTCTTGCCACTTAATGGCTCAGACTGAACTTTCCGTCAAAACACGAATCTTGATTCTAGTTGAAAAGTTTGTTCTTTGATGAGCTACCCCAGAAACCTTGGCTTACATGCCCTCTCTAGGGCTTTTGTTTACTTGCCACTAAAACCAACAACTTAAAGATCCCTGCTCTGCTGGCTGGTTGTTGTCTATACGAGATTCATATTTATTTGTTCTGATATCCTGAAAAGGTTATTTACAGAATACAGTATCTGTTAAAAAAAAAAAAAACTTTTTATAACATTGTGTATTTCATGTTGAGAGTTGTACTGTTAGCTTCATAGTGGACTAGCTAAACATAATACATGTGTGTCATTCTCTGCTCTAGGTATGGGCTTGGGTCTTCCAGACCAAAGCAATTTATGACTTTTCTTAGAGCTACCGAAAAGTTTTTCCAGCTATTAATTTGAACCAGAGAAATTTCCAATATATGACCAATTTTTATCTACAAAAATGGCAGCTTTATCTGGTTCAATTTAATAGTTTCCGAATTCAGTTCTTAAATGATCAGTTTGCAAGTCAATATTTGGTACTTCTGTTTCAATTTAAGTGTATCTCCTTAGAACTGAGTTTTGGGTGATGGTTTTAAGAAAAGATACATATAAAATATATATATATATATATATACACATACATATGAACAAATTTGCAAATATGAAGTTTGATAAATAGGTACAATGCCAAATTTATAATCTTTACTTTGAAATTAAATGAAAGCCCCTAAGGTAACTTTGTATTTTAAATTACCAACTTTTTTTTTGTCATCTCAGCTTTTCCTGGAGCCCTAGACATTACTGTGAACTGTTATCCAGCAGTGACCAGGAAAGGAAATAACACTGAATTTAAATGTTCAGGGCAGGATTATAATAAAGAGTAACAATAAGGTGAGGAAATGATTGTAAGGATTTATTTCAAATTATATAACAAAGTGAGGTGAGTGAAGAGTTCCTTTCTAATATTTTATTAGGTGTTGAGATGTATGGATCTAGCTCAGTCTATGACTGTGAGATGTCACTGAGGAAGTCTGAAAATAATTGTTCTTTGAAGGGCTACCTTTGTTAAAGGTGGATGAGAGGTCTAGCTTTATTCTAGGTGACAGACAAACTCTGACCTAGGCTATGGCCATGCTGTGCCCTTTCTACAAGATCTTTCTTGTATTTTGCTGTTTGTGTTAATCTTGGTATAAAACCCAAAAACCACACCTGTTGCTGTCGAGTCGATTCCGACTTGTAGCAACCCTATGGGACAGAGTAGAACTGCCCCATAGGGTTTCCAAGGAGCGGCTGGTGGATTTGAACTGCCAACCTTTTGGTTAGCAGCCGAACTCTTAACCACTGCACCACCAGGGCTCCTATCTTGTTATAGTGGACTAAAATTATCTAGTATTTAAAACTTAAAAGAGTTTGCTAGATGAGTTTGTGACTGGTCTGAGTCAAAGGGGTAATATATGTACCTTACATTAGGATACTGAAACCATTCAGGGATGAATGTGTATTTGACTCTTATTTAATGATAATATTTTTGTAAAGATTCACTGTATAAGTTCTTGTCGATCATTTTAGCCATTGAATTTTTAACTGTTTTAACTGAAAGCTTCCAGAACCTCCTAACAAAATAATTACAATTCTCTAGTGATTGTATATAGTAGAGGCACATTGGAAGAGACTTTTTCTTCAAAACTTGTTATTAGCAAATAAAAGTCTTCAGGTAACTGATGTAAATTCAATTTTTCTGTCTGTCCACCTTTTTTGATGTATTTCAGTAGGCAGACACCTTGCTGCAATGATCCCTAATAAAGTAAAAACAGAGAGGTCTTTGCTTATAATAAGGGCAATGAAACTGTCTAGATCACAGAAAGGAAGCTTGTTTGGTATTCTTCCTTTGTATTTACTTATATATCTAAAATCAGAATGTTTGCCTCTTCAAGTATCAAAGTTTGTGTTTTTTTCCCTTTGGTTTTTTTGTTTTGTTTTTAATATAAATGTTCACTGACTACATTCTGGTTTAGGGCTTCTGTAGATATTTTTTAGAAAAGTCTAAGGTCATTGCATTCCACATCCTTGGACATCGTAAGGGTCATGTGCCATGTGCTCTGTCCTAATTTTTACAACATATAGGCCAGACTGTTTAATGGCAATATGGTTATAAGTGCATTAGATAAGCATGTATAAATATCCCTGTTCAAGGTCCACTCCACAGTGCCTTTCAGTGGTGTTACCGGCTCAACTTGACCTTCAGAGAGGTTTGCCTGCTTCACGACCAAATGGATTTGGCATCTGACAGGATCGCAGTGTCGGTGCATGCTTCATTCCAAGAGATGCAGGGCTCCAAGAAGAAAATTTCCTGGAGGGCAAGGCTCCACAATTTGAAATTAGGACGAATGCAGTAGCAGTTGGTGAAGATCACATAGTTTATTCGCTAAATCTGTTGGAACTGTCTTGATATTTTAGTTCCTTGGGCAGAAGGTCAAACACTTTGGTTCAAAAATCATTTTTTCAGGTATAAAATTTGAATACTTTGTGAAAATAATTGTGCTTTTTCATCTTAGACTCTGATTTTCTTAGACTTTTAAAGTCATTTAATGAAGTTGGCATTTTTCTATCTGGCAAGGAAGGAAAAGGGAATGTAGGAGAGGAAGAATAGGAGATAAGTACTGAAGGCTAGAAGAGGGGATTTTAAAGTGAAGGACAAGGTAACATGGTTTTAAAAAGTTTAGAAAAAATTCTATTTTTCTAAGTTCAAAATGAGATTTATTTTGGCACCATGTATCATGTTTTTATGGCAGTCGCTAATGCATCACTGGTGGGTAAGTTAGTCTTCTCTTTTTTTCTCCCTCCATTACATCTTCACATACGTATAGTATTACAAAATACAGAGGCACAGCGTTAGGGGAAGGAAGAGATGATGTAACTTAGTCTGTGAACTGTCACTTGTAGTTTTGATTAGGAAAGCAATTAAAATGAAGTTTAAGATAAGGATTGCAAATTTCACTTCTATTATTGGTCCCTTGGCTTCTCTGGAGCAGTGGTTATCAACCTGCCAGCAAGATAGAATGATCTGGGAAGCTTAAAAGGTTCTTCGGCAGTGAAGGTTAAGCTGGAAGGTTCACACTGAAAACTACCCCCACCCCATTGCCTTTGAATCCTCCTGTGCTGCTTTCAGATCATGTCACTCTGTTCAAATCTCTGCAATGACTCCCATTTCACTAAGAGTAAAAACTAAAGTCCTTACAAGTGACCTACAAAGCTGCCTGTATCTGGTCCCTGTGACCTCTCAAACTCCGCCTACTCTTGCCCCCACTCACTCTGCTATAGTCAAGTGACCTTTTAGCCCTAGGGTCTTAGAGGCACTTGCGCTAGCTGATCCCTCTACCTGGGTGGTTTCATTGGCCAAAGCAAGTCACACCTACCTTCAGGGGGGCCTCAAAGGAACTAACTGGAATATTTGTGAACAACCATAATAACTAACACAGGGCCTGGTAAGTATTTGATGACTAAGACTGTATACGTGTGTGTGCACCTGCAGAAAATGAGCTTGGTGTTCTATGTGCCAGGAGACATGGTCTTATTTGAACTGTAAGATGAGTGCATGGTAGCAGAGAGGCTGGGACTACATATAATGGTTTCATGTTGTAAGCACTCAACTATTGGGAAGAGGTCAGTGTTATGCATCTTTAGGGAAGAGTGGTACTTTGGCTTTGATGGTGAAATCAAATTTGCATAGGAAGAGTTTTCTAAGCAGAGGAAACAACAAGAGCAAAGGAAAAGCATTGTGTAGGGAAGGGGCAGAGACCAGTGGGGTGGTTGGGCTTATCAGGAACTTTCTACATTCAGCCAGCTTACCCTTCCCTAAGGGGGCTCAGCGAAAGGTGTAGATGAAGGTACTTCCTAAGAAAAAGCCTGGTGTTTTAAGTCCTTTGCTTCTTAAAAAGTTTTCACTAAGTTTGTAGATACCCTGATTAGGAATAGACATTGCTTACCTCAAATAAGCTTTCTTAAGTCCAGTGACGTTTTAGTAATACATGGGGATGAGTGTAATTGATAGGTTTCATTGCCTTCCTCTAGTACACCACCCAGTGCAGTGCTGCCCCAAACCTGTTGTTGCTAGTTGTCGTCAACTCTGACTCACGGCGAACCCATATGTGCAGAGTAGAACTGCTCCATAGGGTTTACAAGGCTGTGACCTTGAAGCAGATTACCAGGCCTGTCTCCCAAGGCGTCTGTGGGAGACCCATTCAGCTAGTAGTCTAGCGTTTAACTGTTTGCACCACCCAGAGACTGTCCCAAACCTAGTAGTCTTTAATTTTGGCTGAACAAGTCATAAAAATTCAGCTGTTATATCCTCCCCGCCCCCACCCCCCCCGCCCCCTGTAGAGTGTTCTGGAGCCTTGAAGAGATGTGGACTGCCTTGGCAGCGGATCCCCAGTAGAAAGCATTTCTCATAACTATAGCTGAGCACCACTGGAGCTGGCCTGTCTAGCATCTGGCCAGCACATGCCAGGAGACATGGTCTTATCTGAACTGTGCACTTGAGACGAGTGCTTGGTAGCAGAGGGGCTTGGGGCCACATGAAATGTTCTCTGAGGTTACCTGTTCGCTCTTGCTCGGGGGCTGCTGCTGCTGCTGCTGACCCCTACCACCACCACCCTTCAAGCCCAAACAAAAACAACATTCACAATCAGAAGACAGAATTACAGCTGAAGGCATTCAAATATTTAGTATTTGTCATTTTTCAAGTTTTTCACAATGGACAACATGCATTTTATAATTTAAAAAAACTATAAAGCATAGCTTCCAACATCTTTGATCAGTGTTAGCCACCCCAATTAACTTCTCAGAGAAGTTCTCACCAGCTATTCCTCTTCCTCTGTCCCCTGACACTGGGCAGAGGTTGCAGGCAAAAAGCTTGCCAACTTCTGCTTCTCCCTCCCTACTGTCTGGTTGGTGAGAATCAACGCAGACTCCTATCGGAATAATGGCACTCACACTTCCCATTAATTCCTAATTTGCCAAGAGAAATGGATTCTGCAGTTCTTGTTTACTAGCAATTAACCTTTACATGCCTGCCTTTCCATGAGCTTGGCAGATGGCTGTGCAAATTGATGAGACAATGTATACAAGACACCTGGAACAGTGTCTGGATGGATCGGTTAGGGTTTTTAGTTCCCAAGCAGTAGATCCGGCCCCTAGCAGGAAATGGATAGGAACCAAGGTAACTAGGGAAAGAAACTCTCCTCTTAGTTTCTTTCCATAGTGGGAGGACACCAAAATTTTAGTGAAGCATCAAGACTACACATAATATTGTATAAGATTTTCCAAAAGGAACTCGAGTGTAATTGGAAGAAGGCAAGGATACTGGGCAACAATCTCTGACAGCTGTCTGCTATCATTCATGCCTTGGGTTTCCCAGATATCCACATCCACATCTTTTTCATTCATACACTCCCCAAAATGCCCCTGCCTCACTAGAGTTTGTCTTTCCAAAACATGAGTCGGTCATTTTACTATTTGTTTATACCTTATTCTAAAAAGAAGTTTTCAATAGTATTTTATTTCTTTTTTTTTTTTTAAACAGAGAGTATTGGGATTTAAGGGAAGTGAGGACAGCAAAAATAAGATTAACCCTGGAGTTAGACCAGTAAATAAAATTCATGTCATCTAGATTTTACTAGGTTTGGAGCTTCCTAGCCAGTGCAAAAGGGAGTTTTATCACTACCTTGTCTTTATTCATCAAGTGAGTCCCTGGGTGATGCAAATGTTTAATGCACTCAGCTGCTAACTGAAAGGCTGGAGGTTTGAGTCCACCCACAGTTGCCTCAGAAGAAAGACCTGGCGATCTACATCCAAAAAATCAGCCACTGAAAACCCTATGGAGCACAGTTCTACTCTGACACACATGGGGTCGTCATGAGTCGGAATTGACAGCAACTGGTATATATATGTCTATTAATCAGGTAGAGGGTGACACTTTTTAAATTTCTCGGTTAAACTGAAGTCACTTACAGTTTGCTACTGAACATTTGAAACATTTCTGTCATCCAGCGCTGGGTTCCCTGACCTTAGGTAGCTTCTTTACATGCTCTGAGCAGGACTCAGATAAATCTCTGCGGAACTCCAGAGCTCTTCCTCTCTGCAGCTCTCTTAAGGACTCTGCCCTGAGGATTTAGTGGCTTTGGCTTCCCTGGACTCCCAACTCCATCTGCTCAACTCAGGCAGGCCACCGGGCTCCACCTCGTTCCCCCTTCCTGCACCAGGCAGGAAACTGGGGCATTGATAGGGCTTACCTGGTAAATTTCCCTTCTCTCAGTGATCCCTGAACCTTGCTGCCTGATTGTCCATGACTCGAGAACCTTTGTTTCATATATTTTGTCTGTTTCCTGAGTTGCTTCATGTGGAAAGGATAAATCTAGTCCCTGAGACTGCACTACCTGTGATGGGGAGCTTTCAGGAACCATTGTTTGTTCCAGGCAACATTTATATAAAAATACCCCAACAGAACTCAATGATATTTTTTCTAACTGCATCCAGGTTGTATGTCCTCAAACCCACAATGATTTGGGGAAAAGAAGTTTTGTACAGGCTGGTCATGTTGTTAGCTGAACTCAAGACTTATTTTATAGAAGGCAGTCATTATTGAGTGAGCCCTGGTGGCATAGTGGTTAAAGCGCTCTGCTGCTGACCAAAAGCCGTTCTGCAGAAGAAAGATGTGACAGTCTGCGTCCGTAAAGATTTACAGCCTTGGAAGCCCTATGGGGCAGTTCTACTCTGTCCTATAGGGTCGCTATCAGTAGGAATCGACTCCATGGCAGTGGGTTTGGTTTTTTTTTGCTTAACTCAGGGCCTGCTGCAGAATGAGAGCTCAGTAAGTGATCGCTGTCACTCTGGAGGCAGCAGAGAGGGCCCCATCCCAGAGCCTCCCCTGCATGTTCTTGTGTCCCACCAGTTACAGAGCCAAGAAGGACGGGCCAACAGTGCAAAGCCCGGCTGTGGTAGTGCAGGTGCTTGTGCAAAATGAGAGAGAGTAGGGCAGGGGCAAAGTCCATGGGAGCTACTGCTATCATTCCAAACAGTTCCTAAGGCCAGAGGAGCACTTTGGCTGGGCTAATGTGGGGTGCTCACCTGGGAACTCTCTCTTCCCAGGAGTAAGCACTGGAGGAAGCTTTGAGGGGATTCAGCTCTCCAGCCCGCCCTACCTCTTGCGTGGTCAGCAGGCCAGCTGACACCTTTCATGGAGCACAGCTCAGGTGGCTGTCTTGGAATTTGTGGGTTCCAATGAACTTCTCTTGCTGGGTTTTATTTTTTTTTTTTTTTGTGGCACCTTCAATTTCTTCAAAGCCCTAAACCACAGTGGTTGGCTGGAGGATCTTTCTGAACAGCAAGTGGCTTTGTTTTCTTGGGTAACCGCAGCCTTGTGATCACCATGGCTAGCAGGAAGGTTTATGTGGAGGGCTGCCACCTGCTGCTTTGCAGGCAGGGTGACGCCTTGGCTCAGACATATGATTCCCAGATCAGGTGAGTCTCATTGAATGAATGGCAAGGAGTATTTTGTGTAACATGGAAGACACCACTCTGAAGTTCGGTTTGGTCTTAATAAGTTCAAATTGACCAATTAATCTTCTAACAACAGAAACTCAAGATCTCTGTGTAATCAGAACTTTTAAAAAAATCTTCTTTGAAATATATTTAGGCAGGTCCTCTGTCTTCAGGGAGCACAGAAGCCAACCCTTTAATACTTCCAGGAGAGCACAGTTCTCTCTCCAGCACCTCCAGCAATCCTGCTACAGCCCTGATGGAACTCGGGGAGGATGGAAAGAGGAGCTAGAGGCACCCCCAATAACTGCTCCCTACTGGAGGGAGGAGTCCCTGGGTGGTGCAAATGAGTTAACCCACTCAGCTGCTAACTGGAAGGTTGGTGGTTTGAATCCACCCAGAGACGCCTCGGAAGAAAGTCATGGTGATCTACTTCAGAACAATCAGTCACTGAAAACCCTGTGGAGCGCAGTTCTACTCTGACACACATGGGGTCAACACGAGTCGGAGTCAACTTGACAGCAACTTGTACTGGGAGTGGGGAAAGTTTGGCGTCAAGGGATATGAATATGAATTATATCCCTGTGACTAAATTTGGCCTTATTTCTAATTTTTAAATTATGATTATTTTTTAAATGGAGGATGAGCATGTATTCAGCTACTGCCAGGGTGAAGACTTACAGCCTAGTGAGGGAAAGGAAGAAGTAGCTGATTAGCACACTGTTAATCCGAGGGGGATGTCTGATTCTCCTTTGTTTCCCCTCCCTTTCCCAGGTACCCCACATGACCACTCCACTCTTCCTAAATCCTTAATTTGAGCCCTTTCTCTGAGAGAGAAAGGAACATGGCCAGGGAATTGGTATCCCCACAGACTCCTTAAGGCAATGTAGGATGCAGAAGGGCTGGTAGGGAGGAGAGTCCTATGCCTATTGTGACTTATTATCTCACCCCCTGAGAAACTGCAAAGCAGAGGGGACACACTGAAGACACAGAGCTTAGAGTCCCCTGTGTTTGAGTCACAATATGAAATGTGTTCATCCCTCTGTCATCCAAGGTGAAGGTTATTTACTAATTATTCCCTTATCTCTTTTAATTTGCTGGAGGAGACTTTCCAAGCTCTCAATCCAGAACAGTAGGGCTCCTGGGCCTGGTAAAGACATGAACAAGGGGCAGCCTTTTCAGACTGCCCTCCAAAGGAAAGACAATTTCACAGAGGCCCGTGGACAAGTGACAGGTAAAGCTAGCTTCAGATGGGTCATTCTCTCCTTTAAGATATAGAGCATAACAGCTTTAGCCAGAAATGCCCAAAAGAACATGCTGCTCTCTCCCGCAGCCACCTGGCACAGAGTCAGGCAAAGCAAATAAAAATAATTTCATAACATAGTTGACATTCATTGTGTGTTTACCATGTGCCAGCCACTACATAAAGTGCTTCCATACAGCATCTGGAAATTGTCATCACTGTGACCAGTAAACTAGTTGCCATTGAGTTGATTCTGACTCACGGCGACCCCATGTGTGTCAGAGTCAAACTGTACTCTGCAGGGTTTTCAATGGCTGATTTTTCCCAAGTAGTTTGCCAGGTCTTTCTTCCAAGGTGCCTCTGGGTGGACTTGAATCTCCAACCTTTCTTAGCAGCAGGCTGTGTCAACCGTTTGCACCACCCAGGGACTCATCACCATTACTCAGATGAAAAACTGAGCCTGAAGAGGGTAAATGACCTGCCCAATGGTGCCCTGTTGTTAACTCATCAAGCCAGGTTGTGAACCCAGGAAGTCTGTCTTTAAGTCCGATGACTGTGGTCCCTGCTGCAGTCTGTCTAGTGGATGAACTACAGCCTTTCGCTTCCTTGCCTTAATTTCAATTTGGCATTAGAGCAAATGCCCCACTTACGGCCACTGAGCACTCCCCACATGGGCTCTCTGGGCGTGAACCCCTCCCTGTTCTCTGGGACAGAGCCTTGCTTCCCCAGGAGCCTGCAGTCAATTCTACACTGTTCTCTAGGGCTGAAGAGAAGTGAGCTTCAGACTCTTTTGTTCCCTGGGTAAATTCCATTTCCTTTCCTATTGTCTCAGGCTTCTTAGTAAGGTAACATTACACCCAGCATATCCTGCTTTTAAAAAGAAACTTCGATGGAGGTTGGCAAATTACCATTCACGGCTCCATGAAGGATAGAGTCACAGGAGATGAGTGGAAGCAATGCACCTGGTGTAAATAATTACAGGCTTGAGAGCAGGAGGAAAGGGGGGATGAAGGCAGGCCAAATACAGCTGAGTGTGGGAGATGGGCTCAGAAGGGGATTTTAGAGAGCTGGGGAGCGGAAAAATGTACAGCTGAGGATGTGACACAGGCAGGCACTTTTAATCTCCTTCCATCCCACCACCAACCTTGCACTTCCCGCTCTGCTCCTAACCCAGGTTTCTTTTTTTGATCTGTGTTTTTCCTCATCTCAGATCTCTTTGTCCATCCTCCTACAGCAGCAGCAGATGGCCAGTGAGGATCAAAATAAAAGCTCTCAAGGCATCCTTGTGTCGAACAATCTGTGTTTTGCTTCTTCAGTTGGGTTCTCTGATCTGTATGATGTCTGAGAACCTGCCAGGAGCACGCCAAGGAATTCACTCCAGAGATGACTGAGGAGACTAGAAAATAGAGTTCACACCCTCCACCATCCCTTAAACCAGACTCCTTCCATTACTTCTTTTCACATTGAAGTGGTATTGGTACATTCTATACATGAAAAACAGCCTAATCTGTTAGACCTGTGCTGTGACCATATAAATTATAATTTAAATGAATGAAAACTGAATAAGATTAAAAATTCAATTCCTCAGTTGCACAAGCTCTATACTTCAAGTGCTCAATAGCCACATGTGGTTAGTGGCTACCATTGGACTGTGCAGATATAGAACATTTCCATCCTGGCAGAAAGTTCTGTTGGAGGGTGCTGTCTTAGATGCAGTATTTTTGTCCTAATGCTGATAACACTTCCCTGGGCAGAGCTTCCAAAGGGTGAGCTAGAAGATGCACTTATCAGTGGGATAGACATAAACCCTCCAAGCAGCCCAGTTACTTCTGGTTTAAAACTCAACTCTTTTTGGTAACCATGTGGTCTATGGGTAATCTAACCCAAAACAAAAAACCTGTTGCCGTTGAGTTGATTCCAACTCATAGCAGACCCTACAGGACAGAGTAGAACTGCCCCACAGAGTTTCCAAGGAGTGGCTGGTGGATTTGAACTGTTGACCTTTTGGTGAGCAGCCGAGCTCTTAACCACTGTGCCACCCAGGCTAGGTCCTGGAATTATCCTGGTAGTGAAGGTGAGGTATCTGGGGCATGCGACATCCTCTTTCCTCGAGAGTCTTTAGATATTGGTTCTGTCCCTGCTGCATCCACTGCTGATGTCCTTGGCCCTGTCAATCTGTTGACGGCATTCCTGTGTCATAACTGAGTACAGCTGGATGGCCTTCTCAGTCACCTCCTGCACGTCACAGGGACACAGGAAATTACTAGAAGCTTCTCTAGACCACTCTTTTTGGGGGGGGCTGCCCTCAGACCCTTCCCTCTGGTCACCTGCAGGCAAAGGTTCCTCTGCTCTCAGATTCCCTCCAAGTTGATTTGTGGTGGTGGGCCCTGTGCCCTTTTTGAGGAGAAAAATACCTCTCCTGGTATCCTGTGGTATGCAGAGATGACCCAACTTTGTCTTAAAGGGCCAGATAGTAAATATTTCAGGCTTTTTTGCAGGCCATACAGTCTTTGTCGAAACTACTCAGTTCTGCTATTCTAGCAAAAAAGCAGCTACAGACAATATATAAACAAATGGGTGAGGCTGTGTTTTAACAAAACTTAATTTATAAAGATTTTATCCCTGCAGACTATAGTTTGTCAACCCCTGTGAGGCTGATAGCACGCCCATCATCTTGAATAAACAAGGGGTAGTGCCTGCCATCCTATGTGATACAAGAACTAACTCCTTGCATATAAGCTATCTTTGTATTAGGTAAGGTAGGAACTCATCCTGTGTCTTTAAGATGTCTCCTTAATTTAGGTATACCTCCGGTTCTGGCTCAGTTAAGAGAAACAAGAGACTGGGGTCTCAAGACTAGTTGAAACTGATCTAGAACCAGGTTTGGCCTGCCTAACTTGCTCAGTATCAACACCTGTCCCTTGGACGACCTATTGATGTCAGAGGCCAAAAAACACACACCTGTCTATGCCCAGGATGTGGGCAAAATGCCATCTTTGTGGGCCGCCCCAGGACCACCTTTATGGGCCAAACCAATCAGCAGGCTGACACCACCTTGGGGCATCCCAGAATACCCCAGACCCAATTTTACTGTACCCATATAAACCCCTCGGGCCACTGTTCAGGGAGCCACCTTGGTGATTCAAGTCCCGGTGGGCTCCTTTACTTAGCCAACTAAATAAAGCTGCTTCTTCCGCTTTCACCACTTCATGTCTTTCTAGCGGCACAGAGCAGACCTGGAAGCGTCCAGTCACACCTGGTTTACAGTATAAAGTTTGCAGTCCTCCAGTCTTTGGCTTTAGTATTTAGAAACAAGCTTTTGGAATTCAAAAAAAAAATCTTTAAGTGCCTGACTCTTACGTTTTAAAGTCAACCGACTCTAACATAGATTTAAAATAGACTTTTGAACTCAAACACGAAGAATATCCTTCCTTCTTCTAGGGTGGCTTATTAGTCCTATCTAAGGAGTCCCTGGATGGGGCAAACAGTTAACGTGCTCAGCTGCTAACCTAAAAGTTTAAGTTCACCCAGCGATGCCTTGGAAGAAAGGCCTGGCAATCTACTTCTAAAAAATTAGCTCTGAAAACTCTATGGAGCACAGTTCTACTCTGACACACATGGGGTTGCCATGAGTCAGAATTGACAATGGTCTGCACCCCTCCTCTATCCCCCTAGTGACATCACTGCACCCAAGGCTCTGAAGAACCAGGGGGCAAGTCAGTCCATTCCACTTTCTCTATCTGATGTAGGATCTCTGTGGCTATATGGATTCAATTTGCTTCCAGACCTTTTCCAGAGCCTTTCTGTCCAATAGTCACTGATGAACTGTGACAAGGCAAGTGAAGACCAAGGCCACACTCAGAATGGTTGCTTCCAATTTCTGTCACTGCTGAACGGTGATGGAACGGTGAGTGGCAGCTTTTGAACTCACTTCTCTTAGATGAGCTGCATGTGATTTTTATCCACATACCCTGTTCAGGAATGATTTTAGTCTGGAAATTAGAACATGGGGCATACTTTTCTGCCATCACAATCTCTTCTACTAGCCATCACGGCAAGACTGGTGTGCTCACTGACTGCTTCTCCTCCTGCATGGGAGCCTCTGCTTGGCAGAACTTTAGGGCAAAAGTGCAGAGCCACCAGCAGAGGTGGCAGCCCTGGCAGAGGCCTCCCCGCGGCGCATGCTTCAACTTCCGCTCTCTTCAAGGCCATCTTGTCCCCAGCATCTGTTTTTTTAAGGGGAAGGCATACAGGAAAAAAGTCCTCATAATGTTTGAATGGTAAGAAAAAGAGTATGGGTAAAGGAATTAGAAAATAGTTATAGTCCTAATATATCTCTGCTATACCTGCAAAATGGGATTAACATTTCCTATCTAACAGTGATTATGAGGATTAAATGAAAAAGGGTAGTTTGTAAAATGTGCCTCACACACTGTCAGGCATATGGTGGGTATTTAATAAATGACCATCTCTTTCCATTCCTAAACCTCTAGGATCAACACTGTGTGTTGTCGTTTAATAACAGTTGGAATATCTGCTCTGTCTCAAAGTACCTGCACTCATCAACTTACTGAGATGAATGTATTCCTTTCTCCGTTGTTAAAAAAAAATGCAGATTTTCCCCCAAAGGAGTTATTTATTAAGTTTTAGCTTTTTCTTAAAGCCACATGACAGAAAGCTAAGGACCAGATTCTTTGGAAGAAGCCATCAGCAGGCAGGTTTTGAAATGGGAGAAAGCAGTGTCCCCTGCTTGGAAAGTACTGCTTTTCTACAATAGAGTAAAGGAACCCGTTGCAGTGAGTCAGTTTTGATTCATAGTGACCCCTAGGACAGAGCAGAACTGCTAACCTAACATAGGGTTTCCAAAGCTGTAATCTTTATGGAAGCAGACTGCCACCTCTTTCTCCCACAGAGTGGCAGGTGGCTTCAAACTGCTAACTTTTGGTTAACAGCTGAACACTTAACCACTGTGCCACAAGGGTTCCTTAAAGGAGAGGAAAGGGTCATGAAAATGAAGGTGGGAAGGGCTAAAACCAAATTTCACCCACATCCCCTGTAGGAGTCAGGACTTTCTTGGTAACAAGTGACAGAAACTTAACCCAAACTAGGTTAGGCAAAGGGGGAATTTATTAGTTTAGATTGTCTAAGGCCACCTCGACACCAGCTAACAACAACAACAAGGATGAACAACTAAATTGTGAGCTTGTCAGAAATGCAGCTGGGCCTCAGAAACAACGGGAACCAGGCTCCTGAGCGCTATCCATACTCTACATTTCCTTTTCTTCTCCGCTCATCAGACCAGCTTTTTCCATTTGGAGAAAAGGACAGATGGCTGTTGGCAACTCCCAAGCCCCAATTGCCTCCACCACTGCTGCTGCTGACACAGATTCCCTTTTTCACTTCCAGGGAAGGATTGTGATTGACTCCTTTTTCCACTTCCAGCTAAATAAGTTCCAGGGAAGGACTCTGATTGGCCCAGCATGGGGTCATGTATTCATCTAATCAGTGGTGGCCAGTCTGAGGGTGAGGTCATAGCTGTTCCCACTCTAGCCATGTGGATGGGGAAGGGGTCTGGCACGCACATCACCATACGTGTCCACCACGTCACCATTTTGCCTGGGGGTGGTTTAGTATGGTTCATCTTTTATCCTAGCACAGGACTAGGATAGTGATACTTTTATATTTGTCATGTATAAAGTTATTTGTTACTGTGTCCTATCAAAGTTGATGGGATTTTTGTTTTGCTCAAGAAAACTCTTGTGTTTTAGGTTGACACCTTGGAAACCCTGACTGTCTTTATGAAAGTATTATGAGAACTGTGGGCCTTTGCTGCTTTATTCCTTTGGGAGGCTCTGCAGTGGAGGCAGGCAGACGAGGGTGTGATGAGCTGGCCCTTTTTGGCGCTGTAATTCCGCTCCTGTCATGCTCTATTTCTTCTCATGGTCACTGAGTCTGCCTAATGCAGCCTCTCAGCAGCCAGCCTGGTGTTCCCTGGGGCTGAGGATCTAATGTCAGGAGGGCACCATTCAGTTCACATTGAAGATGGATATTAAGTCTTTTTACTCAGGGTCTTGTCAAGAAAAACGAAACTGCCTGCTATCAAAGGTACAGAAAACGCCCCTTTCCATAATAGCAGTTGTCTGTGTTCACTGATATTGAAGGAACTGTCTGTCACCAAGCCTCCTGGGCAATTTTGTCAAGGTCGGTTCAACTGATCTTTTTCGATGATAACCCAAAGAGGATTACGTTAACATCTGACCTTTAAAGAGCTTCATGGTTGGGGAACCAAGCTAATTAAAAAATTAGAAGACTGCTTTTAAAAAATGTTTAGCCCAAAGTCCAAGAAAAAGATGAACACACTGCTAGTAGCAGCAGAAATATCCATAGAAAATTCCAAACAGCAATTTAGATTTGTTATCACATGGTTGACCTTAGAGTGGAGACTCTGGAGATAACGGGAGTGGGTTCCAATCCTGGCTCTGCCACTTTCTATGTGGCCTTGGACAAGTGTTTCACCTTCTCTGGGCTCTGTTTTCTTATCTGTAAAATAGGGATAACAATACTAACTACCCATTAGGATTGTTGAAAAGATTAAACGAAGTACAGTAAAGCCTGTCGGTTTAGTTAGCTATTAATATTACTGTGGACATTTTTAGGAGCAAATTTTTGCTTTATTTACTTGCCGCACCATCTTAATGGCTGAGTGGGATCTCTTGACAAAGTGGCTGGTTCTCCTTTCGTCCAGAATGCAGATAAACCTGGTTAGGTTCTGAGATAGCTCAGCTTTCTTTGTACAGGATGTTACCCGCAGAAATGCAGCAGTACCAGCACCCCCGCTGCCCCTGTATTTGACCATCTGCTTTAGATACACATTACAATGACTCTGCTACTTCTAAGGTCATCTTGAGGAAGTGATAACATGAGTATAGGGATGATAATATTTTCCCAAAAAGCCAGGAACACTCCTGCCCTTTAAATTCCCCTATACATACCTAGTGACTTAAGTGGATACTTGTAGTTGTTAAATGTTTTCATTGGAAGCACAGTATTAAGTTGGTTTTCTTTTCATTGGTGTATGAGACGGTTGAAGTTTCTTTTTCATGTTGACGAATGAGATGGCTGAAAATAAAAGCCTGGGGCAGAGTTTAGTCTAGTTTCAAAGGCCCCTAGCCTCTAGCTTACTCACTGCCTGGTCTGGGACCAGCAGCTTTGACACTACTTGATGCTTGTTAGAATTGCAGAAGCTCTGACCCCACCCCAGACCTGCGGAATCAGAATCTGCATTTTAACTAAATCCCCAGGTGGTGCTAATGCCCGTTAAAGTTTGAAAAGCGTGGCTCTAGAGCAGTGGCTCACACTCTTAGCTGCATATTGGAATCGCCTGGGGAGCTTTGACACATACTAATGCCTGGGTCCCACCCACCAAGATCCTGACTAAATTGGCATGGTGAGATTTTTAAAATCTCCTCAGGTGATTGTAATGTGTAACCAAGGTTGAGAGCTAGTGCTCAAGAAAAATTCTTCTTCCTCTGCTTAATACTACAATCTTTTTTTCTCTAGAAGTGAAACCCTCTCAAGGTATAGATGAAACTCGTTTCATGGTTGTTTATCTCAAGATGGAGGACCATTCTCCAGATAAGACCACACAATTTGAAGATTCACTTTGAATTTTAAAACGTAATCTTTATGAATGTCTTCTGAGCCTTTGCCAAGGTCTCCATGTCCCTCTTTTATTTTGAAGTTCAGAACTAGGCACCATCCTCTAGTACAGCCCTATACTGTCTGAGCATCAGCATAAAGGACTTTTGTATCCTTCTGGATGAAAGGTACTGTTATAAATAAAGCCAGACCCTTTGAATTGGGGGAGGAGGGCGGCTTTAATGGCCAAGCAAACAATTTTCTCATGCCTGCACTCAGTCCGGCTGAGTGAATGAGCCAGTTATATAAGGAGAAAATCGGCCTTCTCAGTTTTGAGATTTCCTAATACAGCAATAAATGTGTTGCTATTTAACCAAGTAATTAATAAGCTAGCTTGCATCTGTAATTCACAGGTAACTAGACAGATAAACTCACTTGTACCAAACTTTAGGATAGTTCAACTGATTGAATAAATTTGGCTGATGTCCTGAGCATAAAAGTCAGCTGAACTGAGACCTTCGAGATCAACCCCAAACCCACTGCCGTGGTGTGGGTTTTTACTCATAGCCACCCTATAAGACAGAGTAGAACTGCCCCATAGGGTTTCCTAGGCTGTTATCTTTAAGGAAGCAGACTGCCACATCCTTTCTTCCACAGAGCCGCTGGTGGATTTGAACCACCGACCTTCCGGTTAGCAGTTTGAAAGCGCTTAACCACTGTACTACCAAAGCTCCTAAACATTAGACCAGTGGTCTCCAAACCAGACAACTCAATTTATAAGAATCACCTGGGCTGCTTATGAAACATGCAGATGTCTGAACAAACGTATCTGGTTTTAAAAAGCTAGATCAATTCTTCTCAAACTTTAAAGTGGGGTCTTGTTAAAAATTACAATTCCCATTCAGTAGGTCTGGGGTGGGGCCTGAGATTCTGCATTTCTAACCATCTTAAACATCATGCTGTCCTGCTGCTTCATGGACAACACTTGAGTGGCATAACCAAACCAAACCAAACCGTTGCTATCAAGTCGACCTATAGGGACCCTATAGGACAGAGTAGAACTGCCCCAAAGGGTTTCCAAGGAGCGGCTGGTGGATTTGAACTGCTGACCTTCTGGTTAGCAGCTGATATCTTACCCACTATACCACTAGGGCTCCTTGAATGGCATAGCTCTAGAAAATTCTGACAATAAGCCTGTTTGGGAACTAAAACTTGAGTATTTCAAATGTTGCCTAAAATACAAAAAAGCAATCTCCACCTCAATGTTTATCAGCTCAGAATGTGCCAGTGGGAGTTGTACATAGCTAATGTAAAGTGGGCAAATTTGACAACAATTGGTGAAAAAAACCCAGCTGAGAATGTTAAATTATGTTCTTGCTTTGCCAGTATAAGAAGCGGAATCTTAATTCTTCTATTTCTCTAGTGATCTATTATGTAGAGTTCATCACAGTAAACACAGAGGCAGGAGGAACAGTTACTTTAAATTCATATTATTTTAGCTGATGTATCTGGAGCACGGTGATAAATTAATCATGACATTTGGTCTGATTCACAATCATATTCTAGCCCTATTTACACTTCACATGTGCAGAGCTGAAATGCGATTCATTAAGATGGTGCAGACAGCACAAATTTCTTTATTCACTGAACCCACCGAGGGAGGAGCTCTCTTGCCATTTCATTTCAGCACCTGCCTGTAGGCCCAGGGCCAGCAGCGAATCGAGGGTCGGAACAGAGCTTAGGAGGCAGAGAGAAAGGGGGATTCAGCCTGAAGAATCAGCCACTGCCTAAGGGGCAAAGCCTGCTTGCGAGAAGGAGTGGGAGTCGTTAAAAAATAACTTCCTGGCTTAATGATCGAGGCAGCTTATTCACCCGGCAGGAGGAGCGGTCGTGTTGTTACTAAACATAACAAATGGCAGCTGTCGGCGGCTATATAGGGCACACTGATAAATCCCCCTGGATGGTCACACCACGCTCCGGGGGGCGGAGGGGGAGGCATGATGGAGCTGCCAGCCCAGCTCAAAGGGTGCCTCCTGCGGGAGGACCACCCAGGAGAAGGCTGCCCTCCGGGGACAGCACCCCAGGGGGCACACTCAGGCTCTGGTGCTAAGCAAGGCTCAGGACGCCTGGGCCCAGCCACCTGGTCTGCTCACAGCAGGGCCCAGTCCCGCGTGCCTGTTGGTGAGACGGGCTCCCAGGGCTGGGAGCTTTGGTGGTGGGGACAGGAAGCCTCTCCATGTGGTCATCTTGCCTCACACCAGCCAGCACCCACTGAGCCCAGGGCTGGCACTCAGGAGGCTCTGCTGCCGTGGGTGGACAAGGACTATCCTACCCTCCACCCCACTCCCTGAAACTAAGCTACCCAAACCAAGCAAATCCCAGTTGCCGTCGAGTCCTTTCCAACTCATAGCAACCCTATAGGACAGAGTAGAACTGCCCCAATGGGTTTCTAAGGAGCACCTGGTGGATTTGAACTGCCGACCTTTTGGTTAGCAGCCGAGCTCTTAACCACTACATCACCAGGGTTTCCAAGCTACCCAGGGAAACCTTAATGAATCAAGCATTTATCCAATGCCTGGGTGTGCTCAGCCCCAGGAGGCTGTTCCAGGATGAGGCTAAGACGTAGCCTCCCCCTCACCCACCCTTAAAAAACCTAAGTATGGTCAGTAAAGTACTTGACACTCACACCATCACCCCCACACACTACAAAATAATACTGAACCACACAGGAGTGTGTTTGTGTGAAGAGTGGCAAGGCCATGATTTCCATGCCAGAAACTTATTTCCAAATCCCAAATCAAGACATGCCACAAACTTAATTCCAAATTCCAAAGGTCAAATGACTTTTTTTTGTTGTTGTTGTTATATGATTTGGAGATTTATTCAGATGGGAAAAGTCTTACAAAGTTATAAAAGTTAAGTTGCTTGTAGAGATACTTAAAAAATACTTTTATTGAAAATAATAAAATTAAATGAAATTGGACAGAGAGGAAGCTTTCTGGAAGACAGGGCACTGGAGTGGGATTTCCAGGCTTTGGTTGGGGAGTAAAGTAAAAGGGAGGAGATTTGAGAGTTTGGAGAACTGAATAAGCACACAGTCCTATCATTTTCAAGCCATAAAGACCTTGGAAAAGGTAACGCCAGACAAACTGTATACATCAGACAACTTATCCCTAAATCAATGGGACTGTCCAAGTAGAGGGGCCAGGGAACTGGGATCTGAAACCTGTCTGAAATGTGCAGCCAGAATGACCACACGGGGTCCTGTATTGCATCCCACAAGTTTCACTCTCCCTCCGTGTGGCAGAGTCCATGAAAAAGCCTCCTCTCCCGACTCCCCCATCATCTCCTTGACCCCTTCATCAACAAATGTAGGCAGAGGCTTCCTTATTTTCTCCTCAGTCGCTATACATTGAGGTTTTTGTTTTCGCTGAAGCTGGGAAAAGTTGAGATTCATTTATTAAATTAAATTAAATGTTTATTAAGATCTTCCTATATTAAGATCTAGGTGCTCAGACTCTGAGTAAAAGAGGTATGAATCTCTGCCCTCACAGTGACCCTATAGGATAGAGTAAAACTGCCCCATAGGGTTTCCAAGGAGTGGCTGGTGGATTCAAACTGCTGATCTTTTGGTTAGCAGCCATAGCTCTTAACCACTGTGCAACCAGGGCCCCTATTGTTGTTGTTAGGTGCCATCAAGTTGGTTCGACTCAGAGCCACCCTATGTACAACAGAACAGAACACTGCCCAGTCCTGCGCCGTCCTCACAGTCATTACTATGTTTGAGCCCATTGTTGCAGCCACTGTGTCAGTCCATCTTGTTGATGATCTCACTCTTTTTCGATGACCTTCTACTTTAGTAAGCATGATGTCCTCCAGGGACTGGTCCCTCCTGACAATGTGTCCAAAGTACTTGAGACAAGAAGTCTCACCATCCTCGCTTCTAATGAACATTCTGGCTGTACTTCTTCCAAGACAGATTTGTTCATTTTTCAAGAAGTTCATGGTATATTCAATATTCTCTCTCACAGAGCTTATAAGTAGCAAAATAAATAGATGAAATCTCTGGACAGTGTTAACCTGACAATGAGCTGACACTAGTTTCCTGTAAATATAATACTTCCTTTTGACTTAATGAGAATTCCGACACATGGAGGATCCTAGATTCATGTGAAACTATCGTTGTAATTACTTAGTAATTTCAAAGAAAAAGGCATAGCTGATGGAAGAATTCATATGTTTGGGAGAATAGAAGAAAGCTCCAATTCCTTTTTATGAACTTACCTGATGGAGGAGGCTTTGGCCACATGCAAACCTCTCCCCAGTAATACGGATAGAGTAGGAGTTAGACTATGAAGCATTACGGAACATGGATCTCCTGTCTCCATTCCTGAGAATTCTTAGCTCAAGTGGAAATGCAGGGCCTTTGGTACCCGCCTTCATATGTCTGTCAGTTTGCCATATACTGTGGGGGCTTATGTGTTGCTGTGATGCTGGAAACTATGCCACCAGTATTTCAAATACCAGCAGAGTCAACCATGGTGGACAGGTTTCAGTGGAGCTTCCAGACTAAGACAGACTAGGAAGAAAGGCCTGGCAACCTACTTCTGAAAATTAGCCAATGAAAACTAGGAATCACAACAGAATAGTGCTGGAAAATGAGCCCCTTCAGTTAGTGGGTACTGAAAATGGACTTAAGCATACCAATGATCATGAAAATGGCACAGGATCAGACAATGTTTTGTTCCATTGTACATAGGGTGGCCATCAGTCAGAGTCAACTTGACAGCAACTAACAGCAACCCTGGCACTCAGCTTCAACAATCCTTCAAATCCACTGGGGCCACAATCTATTTTTTGTTGTGGTGGTGGTTTATTTAAATTACTCTTTTTAAAAATAATTTTATTGTATTTTTGGTGAAGGTTTACACAGCAGTTTAGGTTCCCATTCAATAATTTCTACACAAGTTGTTTGGTGACATTGGTTACATTCTTCACAGTGTGTGAACATCCTCATTATTTCCCTTCTGGTCATTCTGTTTCCATTAATCTAGTTTCCCCATCCCCTTACATTCTCATCTTTGTTTTAAAGTAATTGTTGACTGTCTGGTCTCCTATAGGTGACTTTTTAAAAGAAGCACAGTACTTATGGGCGATACTCATTATTTTTTTAGCCAATTTGTTATTTAGTTACAAGGTGACCTCAGGGGTCAGTGTCAATTCAAGGTTTGAGGAGTATCTCAAGGCAATAGTCTCCGGAAGTCCTCCAGTCTCATCTAGTCCAGTAGGTCTGGTTTTTGTTTTGTTTTAGGAATTTGAGGTTCTGTTCCACGTTTTTTCTCCCATTCCATCAGAGTCCATCTCTTGTGGTCCTGAATAGAACAATTGGTAGTGGCACCATCTAGTTCTTGTGGTCTCAGGGTAAGTGAGGTCATGGTTCTTGTAGACTATTTGTCCTGTAGACTAGTTTCTATTTTGAGTCTTTGTTTTCCTTCTTTCTTTTTTGCTCCAGATAAGTAGAGATCAATACTTGTATCTTAGGTGGCTGCTCACAAGCTTTCAGGACCCCAGACACTACTCACCAAACTAGGAGGTAGGTGTAGAATATAGACTTATGAACTATATTATTCCAATTAACTGAGAGGGGACCACACCTTTTTAACTCTCATCCACCTGCCTCATGTCCTCACTTCCCTCTTTTCCCAGCTTTAATTCCATACCAAGCATTATAATTATTCCCTTGTCTCTGCCACAGGATCTGAGAACTAAGTTTCGACTGTTTCTAAAGCCTAAAAGAAATTGACACCCACCCTAGATAAGCTAAAATAGATTAACCCACACGTCAAACTTCTTTGCTTTTTGGTTACAGCAATAGTAATGCATGTGGTAACACTGATTAAGTATTTTATTAGTTACGTCTTATGGAGTATTTGGAAGTTAATTTCAGAATGCCACATAAGGCCACAATTAATATTAGATGTAATTGGTCATGCATGTATAGCTACATATTCGCATACACACATTCATACATTCATACTCATATTTAAGTCAATTCTACTAAAAACTTGAATGTGCTCATTCTACAAAAATGGATTCATTCATTCTCCTTTAATCCTTCCATTTTCTACATAGAATCCTGATTTAAAAAAATCCTTTACATTATTTTTATAGGTTATGGTTATGGTTATGAGTACAACCTACTCAAGATGATTTAAGGTAGTGAACTTTTAAAATTTTCGATAGTTACATATATATTTTAAGGCGTATTTGAAAAAATTACAAATAGCTTATCAAACCATCATGTCACAGGATTTATTATGTAAGATAAAAGTAAATTTTAAAAAAGTGAATTGATAAAAAATATTAAGTTAGTTATAATACACATGGTACTCAGACAGAGCAAAAATCACATAGGTGGTAAGGAATGCTTAAAATTTGAACTGTAGATTCATATATGGTCTAACCCGTTGCCATCGAGTCAATTCTGATTCCTATAGCAACCCTATAGGACACAGTAGAACTGCCCCACAGTGTTTCCAAGGAGCGGCTGGTGGGTTCTAACTGCTGACCTTTTGGTTAACAGCCAAGCTCTTAACCACTGTGCCACCAGGGCTCCATATATGGTCTAGGAGGACCAAAAAAGGCAACTGCAGTTGGCCCACAGAAAGACCCCTTAACAAAGTATGCTTCTGTCTGAGTTTGCCATGAGTTCTCACTGTTGTTGAGCGCCATTGAGTGGATTCCAACTCATAGCAACCCCATGTGACAGTGTAGAACTGCCCCATAGGATTTTCTTGGCTGTAATCTTTACAGAACACTTAACTGTGTTCATGAGGAATCTGTACATAGATCAAGAGGCAGTTGTTCAAACCGAAAAAGGGAATACCGCGTGGTTTAAATTCAGGAAAGTTGTGCATCGGGGTTGTACCCTTTCACCATATCTATTCAATCTGTATGCTGAGCAAATAATCCGAGAAGCTGGACTATATGAAGAAGAACGTGGCATCAGGATTGGAGGAAGACTCATTAACAACCTGCGTTATGTAGATGCCCCACCCTTCTTGCTGAAAGTGAAGAGGACTTGAAGCACTTGCAGATGAAGATCAAAGACCACAGCCTTCAGTATGGATTACACCTCAAAATAAAGAAAACAAAAATCCTCACAACTGGACCAATAAGCAACATCATGATAAATGGAGAAAAGATTCAAGTTGTCAAGGATTTCATTTTACTTGGATCCACCATCAACACTCATGGAAACAGCAGTTAGGGAATCAAATGACGCATTGCATTGGGCAAATCTGCTGCAAAAGACCTCTTGAAAGTGTTGAAAAGCAAAGATGTCACCTTGAAGACTAAGGTGCACCTTACCCAAGCCGTGGTATTTTCAGTCGCAGCACATGCATGGGATAGCTGGACAATGAATAAAGAAAACTGAAGAAGAATTGACTCCTTTGAATTGTGGTGTTGGCGAAGAATGTTGAATATACCATGGACTGCCAAAAGAATGAACAAATCTGTCTTGGAAGAAGTACAACCAGAATGCTTCTTAGAAGCAAGGATGGCGAGACTGCGTCTTACATACTTTGGACATGTTGTCAGGAAGGATCAGTCCCTGGAGAAAGACATCATGCTTGGTAAAGTAGAGGTCAGCCCAAAAGAGGAAGACCCTCAACGAGATGGATTGACACAGTGGCTGCAACAATGGGCTCAAGCATAACAATCATGGTGAGCATGGCGCAGGACCAGGCAGTGTTTCATTCTGTAGTACACAGGGTCGCTGTGAGTCGGAACCGACTTGATAGCACCTAACAATGTTTACAGAAGCAGATTGCCAGGTCTTTTTCCCAGGGAGCCACTGCGTGGGTTCCAACTGCCAACATTTTGGTTAGAAGCCGAGCTCTTAGCCATTGCACCACTAGCAGACAAATACAAACAGGTACCAATTATTTAAGAAAAATATTTTTGTCAGAAAAATTCTACCATACAATTTTATCAACAGAACACTTTCTGGCTTACCAGGCATCTGTGTTTAATGTGATCATGGCTTTAGATCTTAGAGCCCACAGGCATTAGAAACATGCCAGAATCCTTCAGTCACTGCAAAGCTGTTTCCTTTAGAAAACCACCCAGTGTTGAAAAGACTATTTGAAAAGCTCCATGTAATTATGAGCTATTATTGCTGGCCTATAACATTCTAACATTCTACTATTCTACTGCAAGAAGCCCATTTAACAGAACTTGAAACCTAAAGTGGATTTATTTGCATATATTTATTATAAGAAGAAACAACCATCTAGACTCTCAGACCATCTAGCCTCTCTTAACAGGGGTGCTTCTGCAGAATGCTTAGTCCCTGGAACCTGGGTGTTAGATTCCAGTAGCATCCCCTTCATGTCTCTGTGACAGCCAAAAATGGCTCCACATACACACACATTTCCAACTGCCCTCAGTGGAATGGTACTGCTCTCACTTGAGAACCACGACTGCCTTTACTTACTGAAAAGAAATCTGAGACCCAGGAAGAGGGGATTTACCCAGGAACCTACACGGGATTGGTATCGTGTTAGGCTTTCAGACAGAAGACAAAGAGCTTTGGACGAGTCAGCCAATGCTGGGAGATTACTGAAAAGCCACAGGAAGATGAGAAAATCCAGGAAATCATCTCAGGAGCTGCCCAGCCGGGACTGATGGAGAAAAAGACAAATACTCTATCTCACTGTTGTGGATATAACAGCAAATGTGAGGCCTCAAGGGCAGTGCTAGGGCCCTGGCCACCATGTCAACTATGCGTCAGGACTCAGTGCACTGGTGACTCGGCCTTCTTCTGACTGCATTGCCCTCTGTCTCTTTCTTCCTGCTCTAAAAAAATCAAACCAAACCAATTGCTGTCAAGTTGATTTCAACTCATGACAACCCCACATGTTGCAGGGCAGAACTGCACTCCGTGGGGTTTTCAAGGCTGTGACCTTTTGGAAGCAGATCACAAGGCCTTTCTTCTGTGATGCCTCTAGGTGAGTTTGAACCACCAGGTTCCCCTCAAACTAGTTCCTTGTTGCCTCTGCTACTGCTACCCTCTTTCTGCTTGTCTTAAATTCAGATTTTCCCTGAGAAAATACAAATGGGGATCATTAGACATCACCAATATAAAGCATCCTTTTGGGGCAGTTTTCTTGCCAGGCTACCCCATAGACCACTGATGCAGTCCAAAAGTGGTTGCTTTTGGTCAGGACTCAGGTTACAACACAGCAGCATATACTTAAGTACCTGCCTGAGGCCTATTTTCTCCAGCAGGAGTCAGCACAACTGGTTGGCATCTCGAGGTTGTATTGCCCAGATTGCCTGGGTTTGAAACTCAGCTCCACCACAAGCAGCTGTGTAACTTCAGCTGTCATCTGTAAATTGACACATAGATAGTAAAGACCTCAAAAGATATGTGTGTGTGTGTGTGTGTATGTATGTAGTTTAAATGAGATAAGGCACTGAAAGTACTCAGTACTTAGTAAGCATTTGGTGAACATTAACTGCTGCTTTTGTTATTATTGTTAATAAGTAGAAACTGGATTATTATTATTTAGTAGAAAGTTCGAACTTGTATCTCCGGACCACCCCACCCGCCACCAGTGCTTTTCAGACTTTCCCAGTCAAGTACCTCTATTGGCAGAATACAGTGAAGCTGCATACCCCCAGGTAGGATGGAGGTGAGGCGAGGTTCTGCTAGTGCAACCTTGAAATATCTTTGAAATCACTTGTTTTATATTCAGTTTCACCTATCATTTATTCAGTAAGAATGGATTTAATGCACTTTTTTATATGCTATTTTTAATATATAGGAGCCCTGGTGACGCAGTGATTAAGTGCTCGATTGCTAACTGGAAAGTTGGCGGTTTGAACTCACTTGCCGCTCCACTGGAGAAAGTCATAGCAGTCTTCTTCTGTAAAGATTACGGCCCTGGAAACTCCATGGGGTAGTTCTACCCTGTCCTATAGGGTCGCTAGGAGTCAGAATCGACTCAACGGCAATGGGTTTTTTTTTGGTTTATTTTTAATATGGTCATCCTTGTTCTAATATAAAATGGGCAATGAGGGTTTTTTTTTTGGTTTATTTTTAATATAGTAATCCTTGTTCTAATATAAAATGTCTTAAATTAGTTTATCTCCAAGAAATCTTTAAGAAAAAATGATGCTTCAGGGAGATTCCGCAAGTTTCTCTCCCGGCACATGCCTGGGGTTCACACACTCATTTTGTACTATCATAATTCTCATGCCTTCATGGTTAGAGGTTTTCCTTCCAGAAAGATCAGATAGAAAGACATGCAGTCAGTCATTAAATTGTCAAATATTTATAAAACTTTATTTGGTGGAAGACACATAGTATATAATCTGGAGGATGCAATCACCACCTCTCTGCTCCAGGAGTTTATCATGTATAGCTATGTAGCGATCACAGATATCTTCTGGAGGTAACCCAAATTTCTCAGGCTTCACCAGCTGGAGAGTATGGGAGTAAACCCATTCTGATAGATTATTTTGTCTACATTGTAATACGAAAGTGTTGGCATATCAACTTCCTTCAATGTAGGCCACTTGAACGAAACTCCCAGCTTCTTCAGATACACATTAGAAATAAGAATGATGGTATGAATTTATTATGTTCAATCTATTCTACTACTTTCTTACTATTCCTCTGGCAAGGTCCAGACCATACCATCTTTACCAAGGCTTGGAGAAATACTTTGATGTGGAGAATACAAACATCTTTAAAAAGGCAGGTATTGTTAGTTCTCTGTAGTCCAGGAATGATGAAGTCAAATGCTGTTGTTGCAATGGGTCCCCTGAATTCAATAATAATAATTGCATCTGGCAAATGCCAGGTGGCAGCACTTAACTGCTGGATGTTGTTGTTAGGTGCCGTTGAGTAGTTTCCAGCTCATAGCGACCCTATGTACAACAGAATGAAACACTGCCCAGTCCCGCACCATCTTCACAATCGTTATTATGCTTGAGCCCACTGTTGCAGCTATTGGGTCAATCCATCTCGTTGAGGGTCTTCTTCTTTTTCGCTGACCCTCTACTTTACCAAGCATGATATCCTTCTCCAGGGACTGGTCCATCCTGATAACATGTCCAAAGTATGTGAGATGAAGTCTCGCTATCTTTGCTTCTAAGGAGCATTCTGGTTGTACTTCTTCCAAGACAGATTTGTTCATTCTTTTGGAAGTCCATGGTATATTCAATATTCTTCACCAACACCATAATTCAAAGGCATCAGTTCTTCTCTGGTCTTCCTTATTCATTGCCCAGCTTTCGCATGCCTACAAAGTGATTGAAAACACCATGGCTTGGGTCAGTCACACCTTAGTCCTTAAAGTGACATCTTTGCTTTTTAACACTTTAAAGAGGTCTTTTGCAGCAGATTTGCCCAATGCAATGAGTCGTTTGATTTCTTGACTGCTGCTTCCGTGGGCATTGATTGTGGATCCAAGTAAAATTAAATCCTTGACAACTTGAATCTTTTCTCCATTTATCATGATGTTGCTTATTGGTCCAGTTGTGAGGAGTTTTGTTTTCTTTTTCCTCATTTGACCTCTAGTTCTTGGGACCTGAGCTAGCAGCCTAGCTGCCGATTTTGGGATTCACTGGCCTCCACGGCCTGTGAGACTGAGGCCTGCTCTCTGACTTGCCAATGTTGAGTTCACCAGCTCCTGCAGCTACGTGAGTCAGGAGAAACCTCCAACCTGACCCGTGGACTTGGGAGTTTCCAGCCTCTACAACCTCGTGATCCATTTCTTGATACAAATATCTCTCTCTCTCTCTATATATATATATATACACTTCACTGGTTTTGCTTCTCTAGAGAACCCAGCCTAAGACAGTCCCATACCAGTGGGCACCACTGTTCTTGTGAAGAAAGGAGAATCTGTTTTTCCTTTTGCCCATGTGGGATCTATATTAGTTTCCTTGGAGTCCCTGGGTGGTGCAAGAAGTTATTGCACTTGGCTGCTAACCAAACAGTTAGAGGTTCAACTCTACCCAGAGGCACCTTGAAAGAAACACCTGGCAATGTATTTCTGAAAATTCAGCCATTGAAAACCCTATGGAACACAGTTCTACTCTGATACACAAGAGGTTGGCATGAGTCATGTTACAGAGGAAAAAACTCCAAGTTCGTTTAAAGTAAAATAAAGAGGTTTGTTGGAAGTATAGAAATCATTCAAATGAGGGAAATATGGGCTCCACTGAAGACATTCATTACCCCCTAAAATCTGACCCCAATGACATTTTGGCTACATTTTTGAAGTGCCTCAGAAGAAGAAAAGTAGAGGTGGTTAGAAACCAGCTCTCACCTAGGATACTTTAACCATGGATGGTCCATCCATCTAAGTGGGGTAGTACCCAAGTGTAAGGTTCAATATGGTTACTGTCTTTTAAATAAGTGGAGCCTCCACATAAAAATACATATCCAGAAGGTGCACAGACTGTTCCTGTCATGGTTTGAGTGTCAGGAAAAATGGATAGTCTAGTTTGTTTCTTCAAGCCATTTTTTGGTAAGGGAGTTATTACAAATAAATCTCTTAACTCTAATTTTCCCTTTAAATAGGGGCTCACTGGGGCTTCTTGATTATCAGTTGCCTTATTCTTCTACTGCTGCTATAACAGAAATACCACAAGTGGATGGCTTTAACAAAGAGAAGTTTATTCTCTCACAGTCCAGTAGACTGTAAGTCCAAATTCAGGGCATGAGCTCCAGGGGAACGCTTTCTCTGTTGACTCTGGAGGAAGGTCCGTGTCATCAATCTTCCTTTGGTCTGGGAGTCTCTCTGCACAGGAATCTCAGGTCCAAAGGACGTGCTCTGCTCCTGGAACTGCTTTCTTGGTGGTATGAGGTTCCCATGTGTCTCTGCTCACTTCTCTCTTTTATATCTCAAAAGAGATTGGCTTAAGACACTATCTAATCTTGTAGACCTCATCAGTGTAACTGTTGCTAATTCAACTTATTACGTCACAGTGATAGAGTTTACAACACATAAGGAAATCACATCAGATGATAAAATGGTACACAGTCATACAATACTAGGAATCATGACCCAGCCAAGTTGACAGATATTTTTGGGGACACAATTCAATCCATGACATCAGTATTATAAAAACTTACTAAAGTCATATAATATTAGCCATTATTAACAAAGGAAAGGGGTTGTCCATTACTATAAGTAACTCCAGGATGGGTCCATAAGCTCTCTTGGCTATGGCACTAGTGTTTATTGTGGCTCGAGGTACGGAGACGTAATTAAGTACTGCCTAGGCCGGTGGTTTAGAATTGTTATGTCTGGTTTTTGAAATCTGATGACAGATGTAAAAATGTTAGATTACTAGCATTAGCCACTGATTGCGCTAGCTTAACAAAGGCATTTTCATGTCAGGCATTAAGAGGGGCTATGAGCCCTGGTAGTGCAGTGGTTAAGAGCTATGGCTGCTACCCAAAATGTTGGCAGTTTGAATCTGCCAACCTCTCCTTCGAAATCCTATGGTGCAGTTCTACTCTATCCTATAGGGTCGCCATGAGTCAGAATTGACTCGATAGCTATGGGTTTGGTTTTGTTTTGTTTAAGAGAGCCACAGTAGTATGATACCTGAGATACACTTCATAGTACAGAAACACTGCCCAAAAGTAATAAACTAAAGCAATACAGCAACAAACAGCAGCTAATATAAAATAAAGTCCCTCAATCACTAACATGGGGTTAATAGAACATAGGATACATAAAATGAGCAAAAATAGAAAAACGACTAGGGCACTGAGGTCAAAAGAACTCAGCAGGGATTCAAGCTCCAAACAAGTCATATAACCCTAAAGGAGGGTAGCAAAAATTTCAAAAGTTTGAGTTGAAAGCAAGAGCCTTAGGTTCACAAGGGAAAAAACGAAACAAAACATTGAAACGAAGGAAAATACCCCAAGTCTGCAATCCATTAATGATGATTAAAAGGACGATAATAATCAGAAACAAGAGTTCAAAGATCTCAACAGGCTGCATAAGCCTTAAGTACAGGCCTGGTCCAGAGTCATGGGAATACAAGTGGTCTACTCAGGTATCGTCTGCTTCTCTCCCGGGAGGTGTTTGAATTTTAGCGTAGGTCCTTCAGCTGGTTGAATAGTTTGTTCAGGAGTAGTTGCCTCCTTTAGCTGTGAGAGATGAATCCAAGTTTTGACTCCCTCCAACTTGGCAGCACAAGAACGTGTAAGAAGGACCAGGTATAGTCTTTTCCACTGGGGTTCAAAAGAGTCTTTCAACTGATGTGTTTTCCAATAAACATAATCAGCAGGCAAAATAGAAGGAAGTTTAGAACTGTTTGACTTCTAAGAATTGAAAATACTCCTTATTAAGAAGGCATGCTCTTTGAAATATTGGACCAAGACCTGAAAGTACCTTTAAATACTAGTTTGAATTAAATTAGAGTCAGTCAAAGCCAACTAAGAAGGTAAAGTCATGGGTCATCCAGTAATTATTTCATGTGGGGTCAGTTTATGCAACCCAAAGGGTGTGGATCTTAAATTCATTAACACAAGAGGGAGAACTTAGACCCAGTACAAATTCAACAAAGAGGGAAGCTTAGCAAGCTAAGTCTTAATAATTCCATGTGTCTTTTCCACCAGTCCACTGTAAGGACAGTGGAGTCTTTGAAAGATTGGAAACATTTTGCAAAATTCTTTAATTACTTGTCCGGTAAAGTGAGTACCTCTGTCACTATGGTGGAGCCCTGGTGGCACAGTGGTTAAGAGCTCAGCTACTAACCAGAAGGTCAGGCATTTGAATCCACCAGCCATTCCTTGGAAACCCTATGGGGCAGTTCTACTCTGTCCTACAGTGTTGTTATTGACTTGACAGCAATGGGTTTTCTGTCACTACAAAGAGTTTCAGAGGCTCCCCAGATGGGAATAATGCTTTCCAAATGTTTTTTAGCCATAAAACTAGCAGTGGCATGATGGCTGGGGAAGCCTCCACCCAAAGTGAGAGTCTGCAAATCATCACCAACACATACTTGTAGCCATGGGAAGGTGGTAGTTGAGTGAAATCCATTTGCCATTTAAGCATAGGGCCTTTAGGCAATGGGTAACTCCCAGGAGGAGGTCTATATGGTTTTCCTGGGTTTAACTGGGGACACACGGAGCACTGTTTTCTTACTGATCCACAGCATCCCAAAAATGTCCCTACCAATGTTTTTTGTAACATTACTTAACAATCAAATTTATCTATTTATTATGATTGCTCTCGTGTATGGTCCAAATTACAGGGATATTTAAAGACTTAGGGAGAACTGGTTTTTGACTAGGACCCTCCCAATAGTCAGTATCCCAATTTGCTCTGCATCTCTCCTGTTTCCGTTACCTTTTTTTCATGTTTAGGGGCTATAATCTGGTGACTTAAAGGTTATGCCAAATGCTTCCACTGGGTGTATGCACTTCAATCAAAAAAACTATTGTGATAATAATCTCCACTAGCACAAAATCAACAAGGACTGTTCATAACAACAGTAGCAGAGAAGCTACTCCAAAAATAATGTCTTAAAGCAGCAAGTAGCTCATTAGTGTTAGCATCTGTCTTCGGTTGGGCTCTCTAGAGAAGCAAAACTAGTGAAATGTATATAAAACTCATTGCCATTGAGTTGATTTAGACTCATAGCGACCCTATAGGACAGAGTAGAACTGCCCCATGGGGTTTCCAAGGAGTGGTTGCTGGGTTCTAACTGCTGACCTTTTGATTAACACCCAAGCTCTTAACCACTGTGCCACCAGGGCTCCAAAGTGTATATATAGAGAGAGACAGAGAGAGAGAGAGATTAATCTCAAAGAAATGGCTCACTTGGCTGTAGAGGCTGGCAAGTCCCAAGTTTGGGTCAGCATCAGGTTGGAGGCTTCTCCTGACTCATGTAGCTGCAGAGACTGACAAACTCAAGTTTGGCAGATCAGACAGCAGGCTGCTAGTTCACAGGCTGGGGAGGCTGATGAATCCCAAGATTAGCAGGCAATACAACAGACTGCTGGCTCAAGTCCCAAGAACTGGAGGTCAGATGATGATGAGCCAGATGCAGGATCCACGGTGAGCAAAAACCAGTGAGCTTAGCCAGAAAGTTCACATATATTGGATGCAGGCCACACCCCCAATGAAACTCACCTTACAACTGATTGGCTGCTCACATCAGATCACATCATGGAGGTGATTACATTATATCACAAAATGGATGATAACTACATCATTACATAACTGCCAGACTACATCATTACATAACTGCCCAACTACATTATTACATAATTGTCAAACCACTGAGAATCATGGCCCAGCCAAGCTGACAGACAACGTTAACCATCACAGCATCTATATCATTGTAAAGGCAATATTTTACCATAGGAATGTGCAAGCATCAGGGTAAAACAAGTTTTTTTTGGGGGGGGGGTCAATCCCCCATTCTCGTGTCCTGGTGAGAGCTGGTTTCTAACCACTTCTACTTTTCTTCTTCTGAGGCACTTCAAAAATGTAGTCAAAATGTCATTGGGGTCAGACTTTAGGGGGTAACTAAGTGCCAGTGCCGTGCATGCTTCAGTTCCCTCCTTTTCATCCTGATTATGACAGAGTTGGTTGCAAGCATGCATCAGATTTTGGAGGTAGCCTACTTAGTGGCCGTATCAGCTAAAGCGTTACCTTTAATTTCCTCAGTTCGAGGAACCTCTTTCAGTTTGTGGGCCTGAATTTTTATGACAGCAATCTCCAGGGGTAGAAAGAGGGTTTCTAAGAGGTTAGATACTAAAGGGTCATTTAGATCTGGGCTCCAGAAGAGGTTAGGAACCCTCTTTGTTTTCATAGCATCCCAAAATCATGAATAATTTTAAACGCATACCTTGAATCAAAAAAATGCTTACTGACTGTCTGGAAGCCAATTTGCATGCCTTTGTGAGTGTGATTAATTCAGCTTGTTGGACTGAGGTAACATTAGGGAAGGGGCCATTCTCAAGGACTTGAGTGGGGGTCACTATGGCATATTTTCCCTGGTAATTGGAACTAGTAAAGTTTTAAATATGACCCATCCATATGAAGAACCAGATCTGGATTAGCTAAAGGTGTTACTTGTAAATTCTTTCTTGGGGTCAGAAGTTATTGGTTAAATTGAAACAGTCATGATATTTAGGTAGAATCACCAGGTAAATGCAATAAAGTAGTAGGGTTTCAAGAATTAGTGGTATGTAGCTGAACACTGGAGGCAGCTAAAAGCAAAACATCATATGATGTTAGCCTACTGGCTTAGATATGTTCAGACAAAGTTAAATTTAAAGGTTCATTTATTGAGGATGTTAAACTTTTTTATTGAAATTTTTGGTTTTCTTTGTTTTTGAACTTAATTCATTTTTATGGCTAAGAAACCTAGTCTCTTATTTTAGATTTTAAATTTACTAGTTCCTCTAATTGGAAAGTATTTTAAAGTAGCTACTAATTGTTTTTTGAAACTGCTTTGATGTTCTTTAAAATTTTCAAAGATTTCAAAATTTTAATCAAAATAAAAGTCTCATTGATGTAGCTTGTCTCTTCTAGTTTACTGCACAGAAAAAAAAATTAATTCACCTAGGTCCAAACCACCCCATAATGGCCAATATCTCTCAAGATTTCTCCTAGCAAGCACGTGCCAGTGTCCAATATACAAAACTGTATTGGGGCCGTATCCTTGGACTTTGCATTCCCCATCTTGCTAAGTAACTTGCACATGCAAAGGGAATGCTAAGAACCTTAATGTATCCTGTAGGGAAATAAAAGATGGAGTTCCCTGCAGTTATAAAATTTCACCGCTAGATGGCAATCACGTATAAATAACCTTCAAACCCAAACCCATTGCCATCAAGTGGATTCTGACTCATAGTGACTCTAAAGGACAGAGTAGAACTGCCCCATAGGATTTCCAAGCCTGTAAATCTTTATGGAAGCAGACTGCCACATCTTTCTCCTGTGGAGCAGCTGGTGGGTATGCAGTGCATTAGACCACTCATCATTCTGACTTAAATCTTTAAGGCAGCAGACTGCTACATCTTTCTCCTGTGGAGCAGCTGGTGGGTTCACACTGCTGACCTTTAGGTTAGTAGCTGAGTGCTTTAACCACTGCACCACCAAGTCTCTTCAAACCCACGGTGACTGTAAAATCCACTGAGAAGAAAGGAACTTACAAACGGTTCAAGGAATGAATGAAAAAATAAAAACAAAGAAAAGAAAGCCTTTGCAGTAAAACCTCTAAGAGCCTCTTTGCAAATCCGGGAATGGCTCCATTGAGAGGGTCTTAGCTCCAAAGCAGGACCTCAGGAGCTCGGGGGCTGAAAGAGCAACAATGGACTTGTTGCTGGTGCCAAGCTTCGATCCACGATTTCCATGGAGTCCACTTGAAGGAAAGACACGTTTGATCCTGCCTGACTACGCCAAAATGTTGCAGAGGAAAAAATTCCAAGTTCTTTTAAAGTAAAATAAAGAGGTTTATTGGAAGTAGGGGAATCATTCAAATGAGGGAAACATGGGCTCCACTGAAGTGAAACTGACAAATCCAAGGTGGAGCTGTGACAGAGCCCCAGTTATAAGGCAAAATCAGGAGATGCTATCTACAGAAATCTGATTGGTTGAGTTACAGAATGATGATGAGTCCTGGTCATAAGACCTTCACACATGATTACTCATAGGAACACATTCCATATAAGAACACATCTTTTTGGAGGTGGTTTGTCTGTAGTCACAGGATGACTACAAAGTGGATATCCTGAGGAATGAACGTTAGAGTAACTTGCTTAACTTCCTGAGGATGTCTTGTACTAAGGATTTGATAACCATTTGCATCCATATCCCCAGGTATAGTGCATGTCAGCCATACAGGCTGACTACAGAGAAAAACAACTGAGTAAGCGGGTTGAGCTTCTGTTACAAAGGTCGATTGATTCTGTAGTTAAAACTAGAATCAAAGATGGTGTTTGGGTCCTGACTTTAAATCAGCCATTTTACTGTTAGTCAAGTGCCTCTAAAAGTTAGTGCTCCTTGTCAGTTGGAATCTACTCCATTGCAACTGGTGGAGGTGGTGATTAATTCCCTAGAGCTGCCATAACAAAGAACCATAAACTGAGTAGCTTAAAACAACAGATAATTTTTCTCTCACAGTTCTGGAGGTCAGAATCCAAAATCAAGGTATCAGCAGGGCTATGCACTCTCTGAAGTCTCCAGTGGAGAATCAGTTCCATGACTTTTTCTTAGCTTTAGGTGTTGTCAGAAACCCTTGACATTCCTTGGCTTGTAGATGTAACACTCCAATCTCTGCCTCTGTCATCACATGTCATTCTCCTTGTGTGTCTCCCTTCTTCTTATAAGGACACCAGTCATACTGGATTTAGGGTCCACCCTACTCCAGTATGACCTCATCTTAACTAATTACATCTGCAAAGACCCTATTTCCAAATAAGGTCACATTCTGAGTTTCTGGGAAGAACCTGAATGTTGGCTGTGGGGTGGGGGTGGGGGTGGGCAATATTCAACCCAGCACAGGGTCCCACAACAAAATTGCCTGAACTTCCAATATTACCTACTGAGCGATACACTTTTCATTTTGCCACTAAGCCACCTTAGCCAGGACTCTACAGCCTCCAGCCAAAAGAATTCCACAGAGGTGCTGCCTGAGTATTTCCTTATTCTCATTGTTGTCACCATTGCCTGGATGTAGGCAGAGCAGAAAGCCCTCCAAGGCTCAATGCAAGTGGAATAAGACTGTGGCTGCCCCAGTACTGATAGAACGTGAATGTGGTGGCTGCACCCTAAGGCTGGAGATCCAGGTTATCTCTGAGGAAAGGTGAGAACAATGTTCCTTCTGGGTTGTGCTTGGCTTGAGCATGGTGGGAAGTTGTTCCATTGCAGGGTTGCTTAAACTCCCAGAGTTTACAGCCATTCTTGTTGCACACCCAGAACCCCATGCTCTCGTAACACGACATGTGCTGCAAAAAGAACCAACACTCCTCTTCAGAGTGCATTTCCCATTGAGCAGTCTGGCTTACGCTTACCAATCTTATCTTAGGGGGTGGTGGTGGTGAATTTTTTCAGGAGCTCCCACCATATTTCCTGCCATTTGGTTTTGATTATGGCTGTATATTTCCAAACCTCAGTTGGACAGGGATAAAATCTTTTTCAGAGGAGGTTCCTCAGCCCTAATGAAAATCAGTGAATACAAATACACGCACTCCTCACTCACTTACCGACATGGTTAGGTTCCAAAGACCAGGTCGTTATGTGAAAAGTGTCGTTATGCGAAAATGGAGGATGACCACGTTAGATCACAGAGGATGACTATATTATTATGTAATTGCCAAATCACATCATTACGTAACTACCATATTACATAACTGCTAAATTACATCATTACATAACTACCATATTACATCATTATGTAACTGCTAAATTACATCGTTACGTAACTGCCAAACCACTGAGAATCATGTCCCAGCCAAACCGACACATAACCTCAACCATCACAGCCAGCACTCTCATCTTGCACCCTAGCATTTGCTACTGCCAGATGTACATCGTTAATGTGAAAAACAGTCAGAGAGTAGATTTTTTAGTGTTGTTATACATGCAAAATGTCAGATAATGAGATAGTTAGTAAGTGAGGAGTAGGTGTTCCACTGCAGGGTTGCTTGAACCCCCAAATGTTACAGCCATTCCTGTACACACACAGAACCCCATGTAGCTCTATGGACTTCCTTCAGTTCTGTGGATGTGCCATACGCTCTCATCTCCTGTACCTGTCTCACATCTTTCTCTCTCCTTCCCTGGGCCATTCCCCCTGAGTAATTCCTACCCTCCCTTCAGGTCTCAGGTCTGTCCCCTGAGAAGACTTCGCTGTCTTGCCTACCCCTCTGAATTGGGTGCCCTCCTCTGTTGCTACATAAACCCTTCAACTTTCCTTCTCATCATTACACGTCATGGCACTTGCTTGTTTGATTGTCTCTCTCCCTAGAATATTAAATCCTGGAAGGGTGGAGACTGTATGAAAAAACCATGTTCATCAGAGATGCCATTGACATTTGTTGAATGAATGCAGAAATGGAGGACGGGTGTTGTCTAGCTCTAGTCTCCAGAAAACTTTTGTGTCCTACATTGAAAGGAGGAGAGAAATAGCTGTGTGGGTAGCAGTTTTGTTGTTGTTGTTTGGTCTAAGTCATGTTCAGACGAGTAAAATGACCAATTACAGCACCACCAATTTGAGATGCTTGGGACCATCTTAGCACAGGATTTGACTCATCTTGTTTCCAGTAATATCAATGGCAGAGAAGCAGATTGATATGTGGTTTCATTCCCCGTAGCAGAAGGTCTGTCTTCTACTTAGTCATGGTGTGATGAGTCTGCCTGTGATAACTAACACTTGACATGGGGGACTTGAACTTAGGAAGCTCTTGGTTTCTTGGTTCCTTAGATTTAATAGTAAAGTTATTGGGGTATCTGCAAATAACATTGGCAAGTTGGTAAAAAGTTGTGTGGTACAGGGCAAATAGGGACAGAGAGGAAAGCAGGGGTTGTGGTCCATGCTCTGTCACTTCATCTTTCTGTGCCTCACATCTCCAGAAAAAGGGGTACGACAGAATGAGCTCTGCCTGCTATGCCAGTGCTGAAATCCTGTCACCACACCAGGCTAAGGTCCACTCCAGCACTGCACATGACTTTCTGGGAGATGAACCCGCACAGGAATTAGAAGTCTGGGTATCAGAGATGCAAACCTGGGTTTGATCCCCTGAGTGAGCCTCTTACTTACCACGTGAGCTTAGACAATTCTTTTGCATAAACCTCAGTTTCTTCACCTGGAAAATGGAGTGGATAAAAGTAGCTACCTTGCTGAATTGTTATCATTAAATGAGAGTTCTCACATGTAAAGTACTCAGAACTGTACCAGACTCACAGTAAGCTCTCAGTCAATGTTATTATTAAGTGACTGCACATGGATTGAAATACTGCTATACTCTCTTAATGTATGTGAGCTTTTTAAGTTAGAGCAATAAATATGGCTACCACCATTAGTAATAGAGCCTTTTTCACTGTGCAGATGCTTTTGTGCTCATCTTGTCCAGGGTTCTGTTAGGCCTCCACGTCTCAAACACACTGACCATTGTTGTCTGTGGAATTAGGAATCCTGCCTCTGTAAGAAATATTATCAAACTCCCATTATTTCCATTTCGAAAGAACATTTCTGGAAGTCAGGCAATTAACTATATGGCATTTTGAACACTATCATAAACTATGACATCTTGACGGTGAAAATTGAAATACCTATAAATTATTTCTTTTAAGAAAGAAAATCATGATATTTATTTATTTTTATAGCATCACAGTGCATTGTAAAAGTAAGAACTCTTTTTGAAATTCATTTTTAAGACTAGATATTTTTCTTATTCAGTAAAACTATATACCTTATATGATTATAGACTTCCAGGCATGTATTCTAGCATTTCCTGACAGGACTACAATATTCCCTGTACATTCTCTTATAACACCAAGGAAATGTAAAAAGCAAGATCCGTACTTAGCAAAATTCAGCCTTTCAGATTTTCAAAACAAATTTACAGTTAAGTAACTATAGTTGGACAACTAGCAGCTTTTTTTTTTAATTCATCTACATAAGCAGGATCCAAAAAAAAAGTATTGACTTTCTTATGGAAAGATTTACTCTTTAATGATTAATTTATAAGTGGGTTGTGTCATAAAGAATAATTCAATCCATTTTCTAGGTTTATTGACTTATAAATTCAGTAAATGAGACTTAACCATAACCATGTGAATTCCTGGGAAGAAGAGTCAGATATTTAGAGAAAGGGATGGGGAAAAAGGCTTTTTATTTCTTTCTCGGTTATGGAAGAGACAAAAACTCCATGTTCATTGCCTGTGTTCACGGCATAAAGAATCTGTTAGTCTATCCGTCTCAGACTGCCTGCCATGGGTAGGGAGACACGAAACCAGCCTGTGTGATGTGGGACCCGAACAAGTCGCTCCTTTAGCTGTTTCCTTGGTGCTACTTCCCGACTTCACTCATTTCCTGTTCATATTTCCCAATTATCTGTAGTTGTTCTGATCTCTTCTCATCTCTTCACAGTCTCTAATCTATTTCTGCCCTCCATAATCTCAGCTCCAGTTTCACCTCCTGAGAAGGGTAAGGCCATTTGATGTGACTCCTTCAGCTTCTCTCTAGGCACATATCCTCCCCTTCCCTCGCTCCCTTTGCTTCCAGTCCTGGGGAAGAAGTGTTGCTCATCTTTTCCAAAGCTAACTGCTTCACTCAACCAGTTGTTAAATCCTATGAATTCCACTTACAAAGTGCCGGACCACAGGGGCCGCACTGGATGGTGGTGAAGGAGGTGGGCCTACTGCCAGGGTGTGCATCGCCCTCCACCACTATTGGGACAACCTTGGACAATTTTTCTTAACCTCTCTTAGCCTTGGTTTGTTGATAATAATATCAGACTCGTGGGATTCTCCAGAGATTACATAAGTCAGTGCATGTTAAGTGACAACAATAGTGCCTGGAACATGTTGTTGTTGTTGTTAGTTGCTATTGAGTCAGCTCTAAGTCATGGCAACCCCATATACAACAGAACAGCATGTTGCTACTTACCAACTTCACTCATTTCCTAAGTATCTTCACAACATCGGTATGCTCGAGTCCATTGTGGCCACTGTGTATTCTAAATGCCTTCCAACCTAGGAGGCTCATCTTCCAGCACTATATTATATCAGATAATATTCTGTTGTAATCCATAGGGTTTTCATTGGCTAATTTTTAGAAGTAGATTGCCAGGCCTTTCTTCCTGATCTTAGTCTTGAAGCTCCACTAAAATCTGTCCACCTGGGTGACCCTACTGGTATTTGAAATACTGGTGGCATAGCTTCCAGCATCATAGCAACACTCAGGCCACCACAGTACAACAAACTGATAGGTGATGCGCCTGGCACGTAGCAAGCATTAAATAACTGCTGGTTCTCGTTACTTTAATTATTATTATTATCCCTTGCTCTCCATTTCCCTTGCCTCTGCAGTAATTCAGAGCTTGGTTACCTCTTGGTTGACTTTTACAGTGGTTCTCATTAGTTTCCCTGCTTCTACTCTCTTTCCACAGAGCCATCTTAGAGGCAAGTTTGGTCCTGTTCATCAGCTTGCCCAGTACCATTATCCGCAGGATTAAGCACACACTTCTCAGATCCAGCTCTTTCTCTGCCGCATCTCCCCAGCCACTCCCCTTACCTGTACTCCCCTTGCCTAAACTCTGTACGCAGCAAACTGGACTATTCACAGGAGGCACTTTTTCCTGCCCACAAGATCTGCCTGTTCTCTAAATCTCGAATACCTTGCCCTTTCTCCACCTACTGAAATCCTAGCTATCTTCATCACTGATAGCCAACATTTTTTCTCTTTTTACTATGTCCCAGGCATTTCCCTTAGTACATCATATTGCATCATCCTGTGTAAACCCCACTACAACTCAGGAAGTGGGTAATAATATGACTATACCCCTTTTATAGATGAGGAGTTGAAAATGTAGGAAAGTAAAGTAACTTGCTGTAGGTTCGTTGCTAGTGTATGGAATGGAGCTAGGACGGAAACTTATTTCTGTGGGCTCCATGCCCAAGCTACAGTGCCACTCTGCTGCTTTGCACCTTTCTCAACAGCTGTCTCAGCCATAAAGCCTTGCCTAATTTTCCAACCAGTTTTGATAGATCACTCTTTAGAACTGGAGGGTAGGGACCACTTTGTGTTCATCTCCATACCCCTTGCAGCACCTCGCACAGACTCTTTGACATAGTAGGAACTCAATATGTACTTGTTACATTTAATTAATTAATCACAAAATTTGTGGTCCTGACAGCAAGTTTAGTAGAAGTTGAGAGGAGAGACCTTGAGCAGTTCTAGAAGGCTTCATGTGGGTGTGGAACTCTAGGTGGACTTTGAAGGCCTGGGAGGATTTGGCGAGTCAGAAGGAGAGGAGAGACTATGCCAGGTGTGGTAACAATCTAAGGGGAGTAAAGGCGGGAGGAAGGATCATGGGATACACGAGGAAATGTGAAAAAAGCAGTGCCTAGAAGATACAACTCAATGTGCTTTGGGAAGAATATGTGAGTGGATAGATTAACTGACTCTTATGAATTATGGGGAGTCCCTGGGTAATGTAAACGATTAATGTGCTCAGCTGCTAACCAAAGGTTGGAAGTTGAAGTTCATCCAGAGGTGCCTTGGAAGAAAGGCCTAGCAATCTACTCCTAAACAACCAGCCACTGAAAACCTGAATGGAGCACAGTTCTACTCTGACACAAACGGGGTTGCCATGAGTTGGAATTGACTCAAGGGCAACTGGTTTCCTTTTCATAATTCTAATCTGTCTCATTGACCTCCATTCTAGGATAAATTTATGGCATAAAGGAGGCTGGGAATAGGCTTCAAGAAGGGAAATGGTGGTAGAGTCAGGTCAAATGGGAGGCTATGTTTGGAAGCAGAGGGAAGCTCCAGGCAGTTCCCAGTGAGAATCTGCTTTCCTATTTCCACATCCCCCATGCCCTGAAAATGCATAGGTGAAGATGGGCACGCAAAAGGGAAAGTAGAAGCAAGAACTAAGGCTCTCTTGTAAGAGGCTAGAACACATACTTATTTGCCAGAGTTGGTCAGTGATGACACCCTATTTCCCGTGTCAAGTGAGCATGTGCTCGGTGCTGCCTGATGAGAACCATTAATATCGGTAATAGATTGTATTTCCATTTCAGATGCCCTTTTCACCAATATACAAGAAGTAAGTCACATGACAGGGTAATTAAATTGTTGGTCTAATTGATTGGTATAATTATTCTCAACTAAGGACAAAAACCTGGTTGCTGGAAACAAAAAGGTACAGGCTGCGAAGCAGCATTTCTAGGTTATAATTTTGTACCTGTGAAAAGTAAACCCATCGCCGTCGAGTTGATTCAGACTCATAGAGACCTTATAGGACAGGGAAGAACTGCCCCATAGGGTTTCCAAAGAGCGGCTGGTGGCTTTGAATTGCTGACCTTTTGGTTAGCAGCTGAGCTCTTAACCACTGCATCACCAGGGCTCCAGCATATCTGTGAAAGCTCAACCAAATCTTCTTCATTTTCTCTGAACCAGATTACTTACTACATTTGTACGCAAATAACGTACACCTTCTACGGTTGCCTACCTTGCCTTCCCCCCTACCACCAGGTACTTTTGTAAGTACTCTGTGCTAATTTTTTTTTTACATGTTGCTATAAAAAAAATTGGCATAGTGATGCCTAGGAAAATACTTCCTGGGGGGAGGGCACAGTTGCAAACAAACATAAAAGTCGTAATTATTTGTGTAAAAATATGGTATTTATTGAGCTGTGGGTTTAGTTCCAAAATATTGGTTTTCTGAGTCAGAATTGTAATTAAGGTTTCCTAATTTCAGGCCTGCTACATACTGGATTCCTGTGCTACTTCTAGAATCTTCCCATAGTATTTATTAAATAATACTATGTGTGACCCAGAAGCCCTGGTGGTACAGTTGTTAAAAAACTTGGCCGCTAACCAAAAGGTCGTCAGTTTGAATCCACCAGTTTCTCCTTGGAAACTGTATGGGGCAGTTCTACTCTGTCCTATAGGGTCTTTGAATCCACCAGTTTCTCCTTGGAAATCCTATGGGGCAGTTCTACTCTGTCCTATAGGGTTGCTATGAGTTGGAATTGACTCAACATCAACAGTTTGTTTGTGTTTTTTTTTAATATGTGACCCAGGGCCATTCTCATGACTTAGGGCTGGGCAACGGAACTCTTTCGAGCTTTTTGCTCAGCATCAAAGTTCTAATCTCTATCTTGTCTTGACCACAATCAGGAGTCAAGAATAAAAGCTCCTTGAGAAGAGTTCACTGCTAAGAGGCTTAAATGCTACTGACTTCTAGCAAGTAAATTATATGAAAGGAAGTCATGGATCTAGACGACTGTCTGAATTTGAATCCTTGCTCAACCACTTACTATCTGTCCTTGGAGAAGTTAGTTAACTCTTTATGCCACAGCTTCTGCACCTGTAAAATCAGGCTAGTAACAGGAATTATCTCACAGGGTCATTGTGAGGATTAAATGAGATAATACATTTAAAAGAGTGTCCGGCAGATGGTAAGTAAGCACTCAATTATTATAAGCTATGTTCATGAAAACTTTTAAATTGAATATAAAATACCCCATTAAATACTCATTTTGGCATACAGCTTATCTCAACATTTTTAAAAGCAGATTTGCCCACGCATTCTACTAAAAAAAAAAAAAAAAGGTACTTGTGGTGACTATCTCACACAGTATAAGGAATTCCAGAATCATTGGCCCAGGTTCTCTTTACCTGAACTCATCAAGGTGAGGAGAAAACAACTAGGATACGGTCTGACCACAGATCCTGCCATTTTCTTTTAACAACAGTAGGACTTTTAATCCTTAGATTCAGAGTAATACCTGTCAATCACCTTTTTCCTAATTAAATTTACCTGGGGTTCATTTTAAAGAAAAGAATTTGTTCAGTCAAAAGTGGTTGCATATTTATGCTACAATTAGTTAAGAACTCCACAGATGCACCCTTCCTCTGAGCTTCTGTAAAGAAAGGAGAATGCAGTTGAGAGCCTAGAAGATTTCAGGGCAATTAAGCCTACAAATGCAGGTGTTTGAAACACCTGTTTCCCCCTCCCTCCCACGCCTACTGCCCTGGTCACTCCTTATCGGTAGGTTAAAATAATTAACTTACCCTGTTGGGAGAAAAGCCCAAGGACTGCTAAGGGCAACAAGTCTCCTTTTCTCTTCTTTCTCAGAATTAAAAGAGAAAAATAAAAAGGTTCATGGGTGGTCTAACAAGCAGGAGGGGGGAAAAACTTTACTCTTCTTGGGGGGGGGGGGGGAGACAAAACCAATTGACATGGGAGACATTGTCTCCCTGGGGCAAACTCAGTGGCTCGCTTGGGTTCAGAATTCTGTTTGTTTTGTGAGAGCTTTTGCAGTGCCGTTCAGGAGCATGAAAAAACCTATTTTAAGGGATATTTATGTGAAGAAATAAAGCACTGGGGAGGATGTGATTTTGCCTGACCTGCCTTTTGTGAATACCTGTAGGTTTATATTAAATCTCAACAGCAGAGTCCCTCACAAGGGTACATTGTAGAAATTTTATTGAGGGTTTTAAAAATGGAATAGTCCATAGCAAGGAAATCTAGAAATTGTTTTTTGTTTCTTTTTTTAAAAGTTCAATGTGGCAATTTGAATCAATTTTGGTCTGTATGCTTTGTGCATTTCAGTTTTGTTTCTCCGAGTTCCATTAAGGCTACTGTTGAATACTATTTGGCATAACTACAAAAGATCACGATGGTGATTTTGTTTTTTATGATTACTGGCAGTTTCCCTCTTTATTCAAAGCACACATTTTTGGAAGCTTTGAGCATTTTCATTGGAATTTGTTTTTGGAAGATGTAAGGATGATACAGGTAGGGGGTTCTGCTCAAGTTAGGAAACTGGTTCAGTATTTATGTAAATTTGAGTGAATTTATACTTTTCCATTTTTCCAGATGATTTAAGGTGATGGTCCAGTTAGAATCTGGACTTGAATGAAAGCTTTTTGATGAAATACGGATTGCAGGAAGATGAAGACTACTGCCTGCCATTAATTCCACCAGAAAGAGGGTCAGTATCTTCGTTTATATAATGACTGATGGTTTTTAAAAGCAATTTCCTATTAGAGGTAGGTACAACCGACCTCATAACACCTGTCCTAGAGACTGGAGCCTCAGGGGTTGAGTAGGGCCAGACGCGGAGAAGGAAGGAGAGCAACTACAGCTATGGAGCCTCTTAGGAGTTTTGCAACTCGCGGTACAGAAAGTGGTAGAACTGTCACTTCTACTTGGCCACTCTCAACTCCTCCGCCCTGGGTTTATCCGGTTCCAGTTCCAGTGCTACTTTCACCCCCACCCAGGCCGGGTGAACTCCACTCCAGTTAGCGCAGCACTTCCACAGACCCGGGCAGAGGCTCACTGCAGAATGTGCGAGCTCCAGGGAGCAGCATTATTTTTAAACGACCAGCAGGTGGCGGAGTAAACCCTGTTCCCGAATCTCTTTTAGTCATTTTTAAGTCATTTGAACCTTAATGGCTGAAAAAATTCAGTATCAGTTCAAACAGATTTTGCATTCAAGGCTTCATTAAAATATCAGCAATAATAGTATTTAATATAAACACTTAAATCCACTGTTAAACTGAGCACTGACTATAACCATTGTAACACAACCAGGGTTGGTGTTACCCAGTGCAGTAACTCATGGTATCACTGCCCCCCCGCCCGAAGGACCTCCTTCCCTACCAACCATACAGAATCCTTAGTAATGTGTTTTGTAATAATATTACTGTAAATTGTAATTCCCGTATATCACTCCTTCTTTCCTTTAATTACTACTTTGTTCTCAAAAAAGCTATTGATACAGGTTCACAAATACTAATTCGTACAATATTGTAGCTAAAACATCAGAATATTTGACAAAATCACTGACTATAAAAATGCCTGCAGCAACAAACACAACAGCACGTGCTTATAGCCTGCAGATGAAACCACGTGATTCCAAGCTGTCATTGGGTAATAATGACAGCTCTGACCAGAGCGCATTAAAAAAGTTCAAAAGTAAATTAGCATAGAGTTTTAGCCTTGTAGGTAAGTTGATACACATAAGCTGGGTTTATGAAAAATGCTTTTGTTGTTATAACTAACCCAAAACTAACAAAAAACTGTACATATACTCATCTCCACACATACATGCATTTCCCATAGCATACGCATGTAGATATTTACCTACATTTGTATAAGGATTAAATCTCATTACAATACATTTCATTAGATTATCTAATTCCCCGTATTGTCTTGGACTTTGGCTACCTCAAATATGTTTTAGCTAAATGAAAGGAACTAGAATAGGAACTAAGTGATGCACTATAACTTAAGAACTTGAAGATATTTAACTGGCATTTTAATTTTTTTTTAAATGAGATTTGCCACATATACCTAGGCATGTATAAACAAGTTGATTAAAGAAAAATCATATTGAGAGTATACATATTAATATCTATTTATGTATTTTTTGTCTTTTTTTCAGAAAAATATTTGAAAGAGGCTTGCAGAGTTACAAGAGAGTTCATGTAGAATCACTAGGAGCTTTAGAGATTCTGCTTTAAGGATGAAAAAATTGAGGCGCAGAGTGGTTAAGGGCTTTGCCCAAAGGCAGCCTAGAGCTAACTAGGGACTGAAGAGGGAAAGGAATAGGAGGTGTTCATCAAATCTTTGTGAGTCAAATAAAATGGAGACTAATTCAGTGGGATTTTAAAAGCTGTGTTAATGACTAGGTTATAAGGATCAAGAAAATAGAAAGGAGTCGTGATGGTTGCAGAACACGTGAACATATTTAACGTCACTAAATTGTACACATAAAAATGTTCGAAATGGCAAATATATATTTTGCCACAATAATTTTTTAAAAATTAAGATAGAAACACTATGGGAAAAGGTGGGACTGTATATGTTTATGGGGAGTGGCATTCTACAGTTGGTGGAGGGCATGCATGTTTACTGATGGTGGTGGTTTCTTCTGAATACTTAAAGCATTCTCTCTAGGAACTTGCGAGCAATGCCTTTCTCCCAAGTTCAGCACATTCTAGAGAGTGGAACACAGTTCAATGAGAGCTGGGAATGAACCCAGGAATCCTCACATTTCATCTCCTTTATGTATTGAATAGATAATTCTAGCTGTGGACTCAAATCTAATAAATATTTCATTTATTTTATAAATATTTTAAAACATTTAGCTGCTAAGATTGAATTAAAACGTATTAATGACTGAAGCTTCTAGAATTATATACCTTTTGCAAGTTAACCAAATAAAAGTAAACGTTAATAGTGTCGTTAGCTGTCTGCTCACTCAGTCTCCCTCCAATTCTCCCCAGTCACCAGCTGAAGAATGGGGCTTATCAGCATATCTCAAATCTTGTCATAACACTTTTCCTATTTAAATGAATTCAAAGGAAAATCCCTCAGGAGTGGAACAAATGTATTGATGGTGATTTTAGAAATCATTTTGCCTTTCTCTAAATTGCAAATTCTGTTTCATAACCATGCTAAAGTCCTTTGCCCAGTTCCCATATCTACAGGTATTTATACACAACCACCCACCCACCCACACACACACATAACTTTCTGAACCTGCTGAACTGTCCCCTTTGGGGTTATTATTTTTTGTTTTGGAACAATGCTACACCTACATAAAATCAGCTTCTTTAACAATGTGCACTTTTTGTTTGCTTTTTCCAACATTATATGCTTCTTTATTTTATAGATTGGTTTGAAAGCCAGAAGATTTTTTTTTTTCCTGGTTTCATCCTAAAAGCCTAAGGATCAATGCCAATTGCACACTTAGATTTCAAGGCAACTTTTCCAGCTGTGCTCTATTTTCTACTGTGCTTTCTACCATGCCCTTGGTGTCATTTTTCTGATTTGAGTGAAACCTGTGCAAGACATTAATTGTGTCTCATTACTGTTCCTTGCTCTTCTTTTCAATCCTGGTCTCTGTGAGTGCTCCAAGAGAAATACAACCAATAAACAAAACAGTAGTGTATTCCCGTACATTGTTCATGAGGCAAAGAGGATTTGAGAAATTCATCTTTGCCAGTATATTTCAGGACATTTTGTGAGATCCTTTTAAAAAGTCCATTGCTGCATTTCTACCGCAGTCCAACTTCAGACCTGAATCTTGGGGTGATTTAACCAGAAGGACAATGACTATGAAAATTTTCCATTAAAATATTGCAGGGTTTTATGCAGCACTTCCCAGCACTAACAGAATAAAAAGTCCTGCTATGGCAAAAGTGAGGGAGATGTAAAATAGAAAAGACAGATGTTGCTAAGATAGTTTCTGAGTAATTTATTAATAAAGCAGTATTTTGGCCTGTGTTATCTATAACCTGGATTCAGAGCAGTCAGTGGAGTGAGCTAGCAAAACCCATGTCAAAGCCACATTTAAAATATTTTTTAAATCTATGGTATAAAAATGTTAATTTTGTTTCTAAATTTGATAAATGTTGCTTTAACATAGAGAGGTCAAAAGAGAGTAATTACTAAGCGATGTAAAAGTCACTTATTCAAACAATTCGTCCAATCTCCAGAGGCAAACCATGAATATCAGGACCAAACCCTTCAATCAGTAAACAGCACTACCTTAAAAGCAATTTACTATTTTTGTTCAGCCAGAGGTACTAGAGATTATGAAAAATATTAAGTCCATCAGCTATTAATTTCAGGCCTGACTAAATAAGAGCTAATATAATTGGAGCACTTTTACCAGAGAGTAATTTCTGAAATAAAATTCACAAAATACAGCAGAGCAAAGCTTTAAGAATTACAGAGCATTAATTCAAAGCTATGAAATTTTTGGATTTCAACATTATCTTTAACAAAAATTTACATATATTAACCTATGTTCACATGATTGATAATCTTGCATTGTTGAGTATGCAGTGGCAAAGTACAATTACAATACTCATTTGATATTTGTGTGCATCAACATGAACTTATTCAGCATTAAAAATGATGTAGATTTAAGTGTGTTTCCTGTAATTTTATTCACCAAGAAAACAGAGAATATTTTGAGTGGAAGTAAGAATTCAGCCTCAAAGATAACATCATTAAGAAAAAAAAAACTTTGTGACAATCACTAATTGATTTTGGTAACACATTCATTGTACAAGAAAATGAGTATTTTTTGGCCAATGGCCTAAAATTATACTTTCTTGTATTGAAAAAGGTTAATTAGGAGTTGAGCTCAAAGTTGATTTTCTGAAGGTCAGCTGCTGTGCTGTTGGGTGCTGTGACCCTGTCTTAAGTGATCACAGCATTCACATACAAGTTATAGCTTTCCTTTCACTTGATGACGTAATCTCTTTAATTGGTGTTGGGAAGACTGCGTGTGAAAGAACCGTGGAAAACACCTAGAGACTATAATTTTACTCTCTCCATTCACAGGGCAAAAGAAACAAGCCTGAAGAATGTACTAGAGACTCATTACAACCGCTAGGCTGTCAACACAAAGCCCTCACATTTCAACCAAGAGTTTTAGGATGATCGAGTCTGTTTAGTTCTAACTTTGGCTGGTGAACTATTAACCTTTTCAGAAAAACCAGTGAATGCTTAAATGTCAGATAATCTTCTATGAGAAAGCTAAGAGGGTGGATAATGTGGTTTAACTGATTAGGCATAGACGTGAGAAGGTAATGTTTGCAAAATTATTAAGTGTGCTCTCAGAAAGAAGCTGTCGGAGTGATGCTCCCTGCCTCTTACATCTCCAAAACCCTTTACATAATTCTATTCCATAACCCCCCCATGACTTCACCATGAAGACTGCCTATGACCCATTTTCATTTAAGTTTAAATTCACATTTTATGGGGAGCGGATCTTCCCATAGGTCAGGACGGTTGTGACTGTTTTCCCAAGGGTGCCTGCGCAGTAAAAAAAAAAAAAAAAAAAAAGGTACTGTGGAAGGGTGGAGTAGTCCCTGAAATACCCACTTTGAAACTTTTGCAAGGACATGCTTTGGGAAAACGGAGGGAAGGAGTGCTTTCTTGCGAGGCACTCTTCAGTACTGTGTCGGGCACCATGGGCATTAGTTAGCAACTGCAACAAAAGGTAAAAATTGACCCACTTCCTGTTCATAAAACTAGCCCTTATTTTGATGAGTTAGAAGGTATCCAAAACCACCTATTTCTGCTGAAACAACAGGAATAAAGTACCACTGGGCCACAGAAGGGAACAGGAGCAAAACTAAAACATGAATTCCATTTTGATAAAAAGGAGCCCTGGTGGCACAGTGGTTAAAGTGCTTGGTTGCTAACCAAAAGGTCATCGGTTCTAACCCACCAGTTGCTCCACAGAAGAAAGGTGTAGTAGTATGGTTTCTAAAGATTTACAGCCTTGGAAGCCCGATAGGGCTTTTCTACTCTCTCCTATAGGGTGGCTATGAGTCAGAATCAACTTGACAGCAATGTGTTATTTTCATAAAACGATTCAATCTCAGGAAACTCTGTGCTGAAACATAATGGTGAAAAAAAAAGTCTACTGAAAAATACAGAATATACCAAAAAATCTTCCTCAAGAAAAGGAAGGAGGGTGGGCTCCTTTTCTTAGCAGCTTGTGGAAGGGCTCTGAGTCTGCTATGTATGCAGCTCTTGTTCTTATAAACCAACCAAACCTGTTGCCATCAAGTTGATTCTGACTCATAGTGACCCTGCAGGACAGAGCAGAACCATCCCGTAGAGTCTCTAAGGAGCGGCTGGTGGATTTGAACTGCAGGACCTCTTGGTTAGCAGCTGAGCTCTTAACCACTGCGCCACCAGGGCTTTAGTCCTGATAGCACTAGGTATTTCAATTTTGTTATCTTTCCATGACATTTTTACCTCTTGAGTTCTGACCTGCCTTTTAAAAAAATTGGTATGCCTCCATGCAAGAAGTGCTGCTCCTGGAAGGCTTTGTTCTGAGCCTTGTATTGGATGCCATCAGCAATGTGGCAAAGGTGGGTATATATCACCTAGCAGAGATACAAAATCATCGCTTAGAACGTTTTCATCTTTGGTTTCTGCTACACTGGGCTCTCCTTCTTTTTCCTCTTCTAGACAAAACTGTACCCTGAAGATGTGGGAGGAAAGACAATTGCTGTGTATTGACATGTCTTTAATCATGTCTCTAAGGAGCTCTGGTGACACAATGATTAAGCACTCAGCTGCTAACTGAAAGGCTGTTGGAATGCTCTGCAGGAGAAAGACCTGGCCATCTGCTACCGTAAAGATTACAGCTTAGAAAACCCTATGGAGCTGTTCTACTTTGTCAAGTGGGATCATTACAGGTTGAAATCGACTCAACAGCACCTAACAACAAAAATTATGTCTCTGTGTAGGTAATACTTTATTCTTTTGGTATATCTGTTTTTTGTTCTAAATAATCTATTTCCCTGTCCATATTCATAGTGCACACAAGCAATGAATTCAGTCCAGTTACTAAGACAGGCAAAATAGCAGTGTTTTTCATCACAGGGACGTGATAGCTTTCACTTTTAAGGCTAGAAAGCCAGAAAATAACTCATTTTGCCCTGTTATTCTGATTTAGGCATTGCCACAATTTTATTAATCAGCATACAAATGCACAAATGACTTAACTATTTCCTGCTTTGTTTCACTCTCTGCCAACCTGGCGCAGCCGCAATAAAACCAAGGACTCACCCATTCACGATGCCCTGAAAAGTGAAGCGTTATTTTTCTCCTTCAACCACTCAACAAACCAACAACCCTCTTTCCCTTGGTAAAATCGAAACTCTTATAATCTAACTGAAATATTCATTTATAGCAGGGCATTTGCATTCCTTCATCACCTGGGAGCTTTCCTCAGGAAAAGAAATAAAATTAATAATTTAAAAACCTATCACCATCCAGTTGATTCCGACTCATAGCGACCCCCTAGGAAACAGAAGAACTGCCCCATACGGTTTCCAAGGAGCGGCTGGTGAATTTGAACTGCCAACCTTTTGGTTAGCAGTCGAGCTCTTAACCACTATGCCACCAGGCTCAAAAAAAATCATGAATAGTTACCTGTTAATGTTACTGCAAATTTAATTATCCCTGAGTAAGATCTATTAGCATTTCCCCACTCCCCTGAAGAAAAAATCCCGAGCCTGGCACAAGAGGCTGTGTATGATCTGGTCCTTGCTTACTTTCCCAGCTTCCAGCCTCTCGCCATATTGACCTACTCACCATGCTCTTTTTCTCTTTGGGATCTTTGTACAATGTTCTGTCTGTCTAGAGCTTTTTTTTTTTTCACATGAATGACCTATATCCATACATCCTTTAGGGGTTAACTCTGGCATCATCTCCTCTAGAAAGTCTTATTGAATGTGGAAACCCCTCTCCCCACATTCTGGGCCTTATATCACTCTAAATGTTCTCTGCAAAACCCTATCCCATCATCCTTCATGCCATGGTGTGTAATTGTCTGGTCCTCTCTGCTTCTCTTGGGGGCTAGGACTGTGAACTTTTCATCTCTGGATCCCCAGCATCTAGAACAGTGCCTGGTACAGGTGGGTGACTTATAAATGTTTGTTGAATGAATGTGCTCGTGAGAGTGTTTTGTCAATGTGTGGGAAACCATTTATTTTCTGGGAAAGTCATTTATTTTGTATGATAAAATCTTCAAGACATAGGAACCTAGACACATACATTAATGCTTGCTAATCTATTTAAAGGAGTCCCTGGGTGGTGCAAATGGTTAAGCACAAAGGTTGGGAGTTTGAACACACCCAGAGGTACCTTGGAAGACAGGCCTGGCTATCTGCTTCTGAAAGGTTACAGCTTTGAAAACCCTATGGAGCAGTTCTACTCTGTGGGGTCACCGTCAGTCCGTCTACTCGACTGCAACTAACAACAACAACAATCAATTTAAAAATAATTATAGTATTATTTCAAAATCAATAAATTCATTTATCTGTTTTTTAAAACAATTGTGACTATGCTGGATTAGCCTTCACAAGGATCCCAACTTTTTTTTTTTTTTTTTCAGTAGGAAACCAATTTAAGCCCTACACAGGTCACTTTAATGGTGTTCTTTAAATTAAGAAGATGAGCTATTCTGCCCTCACCTTGTCTCTACCCCTTCCTCTAAGCTAGGTTAAAAATTTAATCCGTGCCTCAACCCACGTGTTTGAAATGACAACCAAGTTTTGACCAGCAATGTGTGGCCTCTTCACAGAGGGCCCAATTGAGAAATAAAAATTCTGTCATTTTTGTCTGTTGTTGTGCAAATGAATGTGCGTGCATTGCCTCTGTACCTTCAGCAAAGCGAGCATTTGTGACAGCCATTCTGAATAGAAGTTTTACTGTTTACCTTCTTATCACTTGTTTAAGTTCTAAGGAGAGAGACCTGGACATTTTGTCACTGAATGGGTGTTTTCAATGCAAAGAAAAATAAATCACAGTTTTGAGTTTTTACAATGTTTGCCCCTTTTCCCAGCAGGGATGTGTTTTGAATGCCAGGAGACAAAAAGTATGGCCTCAACAAGCAGAATTTTAAAAAGAACATCATTTTCATTATGTAGTCAATCTCAATTACAAGCAAATGTTTTCTCTGTGGAGACTCTTCTCCTTTCAGGGCATTATGTGAGCCTCTTTTGTGGATTGAGAGAAAGGATCAGTGGTCAATAGGGAGCAGAGTGCTGTGTACAGTGGATTTTTGTATCCCTCCGTCTCCTACATAATGCGTTTTGTCAGGAGAACAGCCCGCCATCCTGAGCAGATTTGCTGAATTAAAGAGCACAGCGGGGATAGGAAACTTGTTGCTAGGTGACTGACGGCCGCTGCTTGGCAGGCCTGGGCTGAAGGTGACTCTCTGCTTTTCTTCCACTGCTTAATCTTGCCTTTTAATCTGCCTTTTAATTTGCATCTATAATTAACTCTGTTAATGCCACACATCCATTTGTCTCTTTTTTACTGCACTTCAGGCAACCAGTTTATCATTATTTAGTCTTTACACTCAAACAACAAACTATTTTTTCTTCATTAGCGTCATACAAGGTGAAATGTTCTACAGTGCAAAGAAAGATGTAGACCCAGTAGAGATGGCCCGTGACTACTCACTTCCTTTGAGAATTTTCAGAGATACCTTTTGCTAACCTGAATTGAAAGTATATCCTTGAGGAAACACTCCTGTTTTCCATTATTTCTACAGCTTGATTGCGGCTAATTAATTGAAATGTTGTTGGTGACGTTAAATTCCTCTTAGTTGTGACACATACAAACAATTAAAAATTGTTTTCTTTCTTAGAGGTTTATGCAATTGTTCCACCTGAAACAAATGTGTTGCCTCAAATGTCTTTGAAGGGCATATTCTCTGTGGTCTTTATCAGCCACAGAGGCTCAACTGGAATGCAGAACCTAGGGAGGCAAGGAAGTGGGGACTTTGCAGAACAGTTCTTGGTGAGGTGGTTTTTGTCTCTCCAGGGTTTGGAGGGAGCCACTGCGGGATTCCAGCAGCAGCATCCAGAGCTCAGTGTGGCTGATGTCAGTGGCTCAAGTGTGATGTGCCCAGAGGGAGAACTGAAGTGTCTTCAAGGGCCCAGACTCGTAGCATGATTTTCAATGCTGTTCCTGGCTGGATAGCTCCCATACCTGGCTCTGCCCTTCCTGGACATTCTGTGAGTTTAAACTATAGTCTAAGAACCCTTACTGATACAATAGACATGACATGCATTTCTACATTCACACAAGCAGTCTGGTGTAGTAGTTAAAAGATCTGACCTACAGACAGACTGATTGCCTGGGTTCAAATTCCAGATCTACCACTTACATGTCATATGACCTAAGACAATTTACTTAAGCTCTTGATGCTTCGGTTTCCTCATCTCTAAAATAATGACAATAATAGTACCTGTCTCATTATGGTTGTTGTAAGATTAGATGAGTTAACATATGTAGAGCAATTAGTGTCTAACAGCTATTATTACTATATTAATAACACAGTGAAAAAATCACCTGACTCATTTTTCCATGTCTTAATAAGGCAAATCTTCAGGCCCAGGGTAAATAAAAATAATAAGAAGTGGAGATTAAATGATACCTTTCACTTACGGTTCTCACAGCAGTTTATCACATGATCTCATTAATCCTCAAACTCTTCCAGTTTCGTAAATTCTCAGTCTGTGTACAGGGATAGCTTACCATATCGAAGATAGCTTAAATTCACATTTTCCTTAAAAATGTACATTTTCTGTGCACTATAAAGTTATACTACAGTTTGGATTTTTTAAAATACTCAATCTGAGCCATCTAAATTAAGAAAAGGCAGGTTACACAGGCTTTTATGCCAGAAATATTTGGAGAGCATTAGGCTGTAATTAGACTAACCCGGGCTAGTTGGAGGTTGTGATGGCTGTACTTCAATAGTGCATAAAAGCGTCTTGTGCACAGAGAATTAGGAAGACAGAATAAGGACCATTAGGATGTCATTTACTACATTTTCATTTTACCAATTTATACTCTTTAATGTGATGGCCTGGTTTGCATCCTTTATGCAGGTGTTGATCCTTTGCCTTTGACTGTTTTTAATACGTCTCTGAAATGTGGCTGCTGGCAAGTCTACGCATGTGTGATGATGAAGATGAGATTACATTTTGGGAAATGTGGGCCCAGACCAGCGCTCCCTATCTCCATTCACCACAACAGGGCATCTAGAAAATGCTTATTTCTGGTATTGAGGATGAGTCCCTGTGTGGTGCAAACATTTATGTGTTCAGCTGCTAAATGAAAGGTTGAAGGTTCGAGTCCACCCAGAGTTACCTCAGAAGAAAGTTCTGGTGATCGACTTCCAAAAAATCAGCCATTGAAAATCCTATGGAGCACAGTTCTACTCTGACACTTACGGGGTCCCTATGAGTCAAAATCAGTTCGATGGCAACTGGAAAAAATGGAGGGTGAGCCAGAAGTCCCAGTTTCTGATGAAGAGCACCGGAATCTATACAACAAATTGAGTTTGACTTTATTTCAATATATTGCTTCCTTACCTTCTCTATTGACCAGCGGTAATTAACCAATATACAATCATTGTTTGAAGTAGGTGGCTCATCTGAGCACCCATATATGATCTCACTTATCTTAACAGTCTTAATAGTTCATAAAGAATTCCCATTTTATAAGTGAGAAAATGTAAGCCCAGTGGTTGACTTACCTGCCCAGGATAACTCAGTGGGTCCATAGCAGGAATGCAACAAACACAGATACATTTTCATTAGGCCTTGCTCCATGCTGACTCTGCTGGTTCTCCTTACTGGTCCAAGTAAGGTATAGACAGAATAAGTTATTCCTCTTTTTGTTTTTGAGAAAAGTTAAGTAATAATCTTAATTAAGCTTGTAGAATTATTTCACATTTGAACACTTCTACAAGATTTTGTCTCCACTAAACCATTCCCCTGGTGGCTAAATGCTCAGCTGTTAACCAAAAGGTGGACAGTTAGAACCCACCAGCCGCTCCACAGAAGAAAGATGTGGCAGTCTTTTCTGTAAAGATTACAGCCTTGGAAACTGTATGGGCAGTTCTACTCTGTCACATAGGGTCTCTGTGAATCGGAATCAACTCGACGGCACACAACAACAAACCAACCATGAGTTGCCACTGAGTTGATTCCAACTCATAACAACCTCATGTGTGTCAGAGTAGAAATGATTTTTTGGAAGTTGATTGTCAGGCCTTTCTTCCGAGGTACCTCTAGGGGGAATTGAACCGCCAACCTTTCAGTTAGCAGCTGATTGTGTTAACCATTTGCACCACTCAGGGACTCCTAATATCCACTAAAAAAAATATCCAAACCCATTGCCATCTAGTCGATTCCGACTCACAGCGACCCTGTAAGGACAGAGTAGAACTGGCCCATAGGGTTTCTAAGGCTGAAATCTTTACAGAAGCAGACTGCAACAGCTTTCTCATGTGGAGTGGCTGGTGGGTTCAAACCGCTAACCTTTTGGTTAGTAGCCAAGGGCTTTAACCACTGTGTCACCAGGGCTCAGTATCCACTAAGGAATACTCTTAAGAACTGGGATCAACAACAGAGGGTTCTGGACAGAGCTGGAGAAGGATGTAGAGCATAATTCTAACCCACAAAAAAAAAGACCAGATTTACTGGCCTAAAGGAGACTGGAGAAACCCCGACAGTATTGTCCTTGGACACCCTTTTAGCTCAGTAGTGAAATTACCTCCGAGGTTCACCGTTCAGCCTGGGAGTGGACAGCGCCGTAAAACCAAATGAGACTAACGAGGTACAGTAGTCCAGTGACAAGGGCCAGAAAGCAGAAGGGGACAAGGAAGCTGGTGATAGGGAACCCAAGGTTGAGTAAGGATATTGTTGATGTGTTGTGAGATTGTTAACCATTGTCATAGGGCAACATGTGTAGTAACTGTTAAATGAGAAACTATTTTGTTCTGCAATCCTTCATCTTAAGTGAGAATAACAGCACAATTGGAAGAGCGTAGTCAATGTCACTGAACTGTGCATGTAGAAATTTTTGAAATGGTGTATCTTTGGCTATGTGTATTTTCACCAAAAAAAAAAAGTTGAGAAGTTAGAGGGTTGATATGTTGTGAGGTTGTTAACCAACGTCATAAAACAACATGTGTACTACTGTTTCACGAGAAACTATTTGTTCTGTAAGCCTTCACCTGAAGTACAATAAAAAGAAAAAAAAAAAAAGAACTGGGATCAATTTGTGAGACTCCATAGTATGTTTCTTAGTGTGCCAGACAAAACATCCCGTGAGACTGAAGCTCCATGAGGACAGAAGTCATGTTTTCCAGGTTCATCACTATATTCCCAGCATTTAGTAAGGTGCTTGGCACATAGGAGGTGTTCATATGATATCTGTTGAACGAGTTAATTGGTGAGTGAATGAATTAATAAATTAGTATACTTAAAAAGAGAGGCTGGTATATTTACCATTGGTTCCCTGGAATTTGTTCTTTTGTAGTAGTTTTCTTAAAGTTATTAAAAGTCTGACCCTTTAAAATGAATTGGAAGCATTATTATAAACTCAACTTTCAACTTCCTCATTTTCATTCCTGCTGGCCTCCTTTTCATAGTTACTTTGCTATTCAGTGGACTGTAAAGATGTGATTGGTCATTGGTTTAAAATCATGGAGTAAAGCGAATTCAGCAATAGTAACCTATCAGTTTAATTTCTCCAGATCTGTAATAACACAGAACAACAACAAAAAGGTAGTTATAGACCCTTTCTATTTGTCTCCTTTCCCTACAGAAAAGTGACTACATTATTTAAAAAATTTTAAATTTACTCTTAATTCCTACATTTAGATGGTTGTGATAAATAAAAATGGGTAAAACGCTCAAATTTTAAATTTAAGCTTGTAAGTATGTAAATTATGTATCTGTTCCTTTCTAGTCTAATGGATTTTTTTGAAGAGCTGTAACAAATAGTTATATTTATAGACCAAGAGTTATTATTAAATTAGTTTTATTATTCTAATATAATTATAGAAAATTACATCAAAATAGTTCATTATAAACTTTGATATTTGGTGGCTGATTATCTTTAATTTTGCAGCAAAGAGAGAGGGTCTGTTTTTCATTTACTACTAAAAATTCACCTTTCTGTTGATTAGTTCTGTTAATTGACATAAATATGCATAATAAGAGCTAGGTACTAATAGGATTATATTAATATGCCTTTTGCATCTGTTGAAAACCTAACAGCACTAATCATCAATCATTTTTCTGCAATAATCCTTTGCAACTTTTTCAGAAATTAATGGATATTCGTTTGGATAAAGCTTTCTAATTTGCTATTTTCCCCATAGTTTTTGTCTGTTTCATAAGTTAACTTTATTACTTGCAGTATGAGTTCATGTCTAATATGTAAAGATTATTTAGATACAAAAAATACAATCAACAAGGAAGATCTTGTATAACTTTCTTCAGTTTCAGAATAGAATATATGTTATAATTTGATTCATCTTATAGTATGAGATTCAGTCACTAGGATCTTGATGAAAATCAATATAATTCTAAAAATACTTGGAAATTATTTAATAAGTGAACAAATTGGGCTAAACGAGTGATATTTCAACTCAAAAGTGACTTCATGCAGCTTTATTACAAATAGAATGATATGCCTACTCTGATCTACCTTCAGAACATAACCTTGGCACCTAATCAAATAAAAAATTTTTATTTTATTTTTTATTGTAAGCTCTCAGAAGGCAGAGACTATCTCTAGCACATAATAGCCTCACAATAAATGTTTGCTGAATAACCATAGAATAACTGATATTAAAGACAGAATAGTAATTATGATGGCAAAAATTTAAAAATAGCCATCTTATACATCATAGTTGAAAATAATAAATGGAAAATCTGTTGTGATACGGAATTTGTTTTTACCTTTAAATATGACTGCTATTGTAGGGAGCAAGAAGAATTTATAGTGTTTCTAGAACCAACACAACATTTATATGTTTACCATAAAGCCAAACCAGGAGTCCCTGAGTGGTTCAAATGGTTAACATGCTCAGCCGCTAAATGAAAGGTTGGAGGTTCGAGTCCACCCAGAGGCACCTTAGAAGAAAGATCTAGTTATCTACTTGTGAAAAATCAGCCATTGAAAACCCCGTGGGGCACGGTTCTACTCTGACACACATGGGGTTGCCATGACTAGGAACTGACTCCACAGCAACTGGTTACCTTAAAGTAGATATTTTTTTCTAAATGTTTTACGTAGGTTAACTCATTTACTCTTCAATCCTGTGAATCTTATGAGGAAACTGAGGCACAGAGAGCTAAGGAAATGGCCTAGGGTCACACAGCCAGGTTTAAAACCCATTCATTAATTGCTGAATTTTAAAAACTAGTGGTAAACTTTTAAGTCATGTAGTTTGTTAAAACTTTGTGTATTTTTGGAAACAATCAAAAGGCTTAAAATCTCACCCCCTAATTAAATCTTCAAAAGAAAGATGAAGTTAAAAAATTATTTCACCTTTCTCTATTGTAGGACTGGAACACTAAGAGAGCCAAACAACCCTTGTGAGTTTAAAATGAATGGGACAAAAGGAAGGGACATGGACTAACATGACTAACTGAATAGCTAGAAGAACATTTTCCAAAATGTGTTTTGTGGAACACTAGCTCCTTGGGATGTTAATATGAGTTATATGTAATCTAAGTTGCTTGAGAAACACTAGATTCAACACGTTTAAAAACAAGCTCTTGTTTTCTTTACAAGTTTCTTTACTTGGAACATCTTCTAAAAATATTCCAGTAGATGATACAGTATGTGTGCATGAATCTCTAAGAGGAGATATGATATATGTTTCCCAAACGTATTTGACCACAGAAGCCGTTTTTGTTTTCATGGATTATCTCTCAGAAGTAATGTTATGAAGAACACGTTTCATGGAACAATGGTAGAACATATGGCAACAAAAAATATTTAGCTTGATTTAAGCAAAACTTTAGACTGCAGAGCGAAAACATAGTTTCAAAGAAGTGCTGAAAAAAAGAGACATCACTGCATCACTGCAAAACACAAACAAAAAGCAGATTAAAAAAATAAATAAATACTGTGGGAACTATCTTTGGCTTGTGCACTGAATGCCCATAGCATCCTTTTTGGGCACAAAGGGCTGGACGCTTAGCATAGGCTGATAGTGTATAGAGTTGATGTAACTATCTATTTTTATGCAAATAACATGACTGTTTGCCAACTGCAACATGAAAAAAAATTAGCATAGCATGCTTATGAAAATATCTAGGGGAAGGAAGTGGGAGCCATCAGTAAAGAAACATAGAACACGTGAGTTACGTGCATAAAATTATGGCATTTATAAATCAGTGTGTGAACTACATGAATTAATAAGAAACAAATTTTAACCTTTAAATATTTCATGAAGTCAGTCTTTCAGAATTTGGAAGTCTACAGATTTCTTTAGGTGTGTCTCAAAAGTTATGACATTGTCTTCTAAATTCCAAAATTCTCATGTCCAGTTCAAAACGAGGCTTGAAAATTATATAATGGCCTGTGGTCATCATCAAAACCATGATTCCATTTTTGGACCCTTACAGTCACTTTAAGGAGCCCTGGTGGTGCAGTGGTTAAGCCATCGGCTGCTAACTGAAAGGTTGGCTGTTGGAACGCACCAGCTGCTCCACAGGAGAAAGATGTGGCAGTCTGCTTCTGTAAAGATTACAGCCTTGGAAATTCCACAGGGCAGGTCTACTCTGTCCTATGAGTCAGAATCAACTCAACAGCCACAAGTTTTGTTTTATATAGTCACTTTGTCTTACAGCAGGTTGACTAAGTTTTTCAAGATGTAAATCAAATGATGTCACCCTAATCTTCACCATTTACCCCCACCCCACTCAAAGCTCTAAATGGTGTTCTATTGCACTCTCAATAAAACCCAAACTCCTTATCAGGTTTACAGGCAGGGGCAGATTATCCAATAGGCAAGGTAATCACAATTTTACCTTTCTTACTAGATCATCTGTAGTGAACAATTTCACATTCTTCACCACATCAAAGATTCTGCTTCTAGGTATGACTGGCATCCGTATCTCTCCCAACCCCATAGCACCTTCCTACAGAATCAAAGCGTCTTTTAAATTTACAATGCCTCACAGGGATGGATTACCCAGTGACCAAGGTAAGCACGGGCTTACTTTGCTTATTGGGTAATTCACCCCTGCCTACAAGGGGGGTTTCCATGATATGGCCCCTGCTTATCTCTCTAACTTCATCTCCTACTACTCCTTGCTGTTCTTTCAATACACCTAGTTCTTTCTGGTTATAGACATTTGCCTTCTACTTAAAACAGTATTTCTTTATATGAACCTTCATATAGTTAACAGTCTTCCCCTTTATGACACTTCATATTGTTTGGTCCCTCTTTGTTTTGGTGATTGCTCAAGTGTCACCCCTCAGAGTGAGGCCTTCCTTGACCATCTTACTTAAAATAGTACCTCTGTCACTCTCGAGATTCTTACTCTACTTTTTAAATTTTCTTCATGCAACTTATTATTTCTCGACATGTATTTGTTTACTGACTTTCTCACTGAATCTAAGCTCCATAAAAGGAGACATTATTTGGTTAACAACAATATCCCAAGTCTAGAACAGTGGGGCAGAAAAGGTGCTCAGTAAGTACTGGTTGAAATGATAGAGTATATTAAAACCCTGTCTTAAGTAAAACGTAAGTAGCTTGTAGCATTTTGATTGCTTGTAATGCTAGTGGACAGTCTATTTGTCTTGTTTGAGTGGGGGTACTTATTTTTGTCACCAGGCAAAAGTCAGTCAACAAATATTTATCAGAAGCCTACTATGAGCCGGTCACTATTCTAGCAATCATGCGCTGGCTTAAGAAAAGCCAGTGACTAACGCTAGGCTATCTGTTATTGGATTGGATTATCATTTAAATCTAACTCTTCTCCATCTGAGAGGTTTAAGAATAAATATGAGTGACAGAGAAGAATGAATAGCTTGCCATACTCATTTCAGAATTCTTCAAAGTGTAATAAGAATTAACATAGGGCACCTGGGGAGAATGGGGTTTTGAGGACATCAGTGTGCCAGGATAGGGAAGAAAGGTAGAGCAAAGAAAGAGACTTCATTAAAATATGTAAAGTGTGATAAAATTTATGCATTTTATGCATATGCATTAAAATTATTTATGTCTGTATGGGACTTTTTTCCATTATGTTTTATAAAAGGTTATTGATGGCATATAAGAAAGGTATAGATTTTTGAAATATCTTAATTCTAATACTTTTCCATGGATCATCTCGGGTAAACAATCATAAATTGAAAATAAAATTTTGGATCCTGCTTTCTAATTTGTATACTTGTTATTTCTTTTGCCATCTTTGATTAGCTTGAAACTTCAGCTTCCAAAATAATATTAAAGAATATTGGTATTATTAAAACCAAAAACCCATTGCCATCCAGTTGATTCCGACTCATAGCACCCTATAGGACAGAGTAGAACTGCCTCGTAGGGTTTCCAAGGAGCTGATGGTGGATTCGAACTGCCAACCTTTTGGTTAGCAGCCAAATGCTCACCCACTGCGCCACCAGGGTTCCATTGGTGTTATTAGTCATCCTTATTTTGTTTCATTAATATCTCTAGGGTTTATCATTAAGTACAATGTTGTCTACAAGTTTAAGATAGCTTTTTGGAGGAGTGTGTGTGCATGCACTTGCACATATTTTATCAGGAAAAGATGCTGAGCTTTAATAAGTGCCTTTTTACATCTATCGATATGACACATTTTTTTATTCCTTTAACCTGTTAACATGATAAATTATGTAAATATATTTCTAATATTAAACCATCATTGCATTTTAGAAAAATTAAATCCTACCTTGGGCATTGTTTATTTATTTAATAAAATTCTGGGATTAATTTGTTAATATTTTATTTAGAAGCTATTTCAAATTAACTGATGAACTATGTATAGTATTCTATGTGTGCATTTTGACAGATCTTGATATCAGGGCTAGTAAAATGAACTGAGATGCTCCCATATTTTTCCTGTGTTCAGATATGCTTTAAAGAGCAGTGTGTTATCTGTTTCCTGACAGTTTGTTAGTAACAACCATTAAGACCCATAGGGCTTAGTACATTTTACAGAGGTACTTTTTAATAAACTTTTCAACTTATTATGCGACTATTTCTCTTCTTGAGTCAATTCTGATAATTAACGTTTTCCTAGAAAATCATTCATTCCATCAAAATAGTCTTGTCAGAATCTCCCCATTTTTCAAGAGAAGCCAGAAATTAAATTTTATTAGAAATATTTTAGACTTACATCAGTGTTAATATCCTGCGTAACCATAGAACAATTATCAAAGCCAGAAAATTAACATAATCTATAGTCCTCCTTCAAATTTCACCGAATGGTCCATTAATATCCTTTTCTTCTATAACAGGAACCAACTCAGATCCCATATTTCACTTAGTCATGCCTCCTTTGTCCTTATTTTTTTTTTTTTTAATGTTAGCAATAATTAAAACACCCTGTAGAACAAACAGGAGCCCTGTTGGTGCAGTGGTTAGGGGCTCAGGCTGATAACCAAAAGGTTGGCCGTTTGAATCCACCAGCCACTCCCTGGAAACGCTATGGAGCAATTCTCTGTTCCATAGAGTCGCTATCACTTGGAATCGACTCCATGGCAATGGGTTTGGTTTTTTTAATGGGAAGAACAAACAAGGCCCCCAGACCTCCAGATTGCTGCTTCTGTACAAGCAGGGTTATAGCGGAAGCTTATGTCTAGTGTCTCCTCAGCAACAGCTGCCCTGAAACTCAAGGTAATGTTGGGCTGAAGGAGAGCTGTCAGGTAGAATGTAGAGGTGTGCTTAGGACATCTCTTTTTTCCTTAGTTTGCTAATGAATTTTTTTTGTATTTATTGTATTATGTAGAAACAAATCCTTATTTTCTTATTCTAGTGTCCTTGACACCTTGCATGGCCTAGCATATAGTATGTGTTAAATAAATTACTAGATTCTGAAAAGGAGAAAATACTATTTGGGAAAAGTTTCTACTAGCAAGAATGTTTGTGGGCTATATTGTTGTGGACATGTGCTGTTTTTGTCTAGCTATCATTTCTTTTCCTTTCTCTTGGTAATGGTCAACAAAATCAAAACCAAACCTGCTGCTGTAAAGTCGATTCCAACTCATAGCAACCCTATAGGACAGAGCAGAACTGCCCCAATAGGATTTCCAAGGCTGAAATCTTAACAGAAGCAGACTGCTGCATCTTTCTCCCATGGAATGCCTGGTGGGTTCGAACTGTCAACATTTCAGTTAGTAGCCAAGCGCTTTAACCATGGCACCACCAGGCCTTCTTTTTTTTGTAATAGCAGCCCAGTTTTCCTTTTGGAAACTACTTCTACCCAACTCCATGCAGTCTTGCTGGAACTATCAATGAAAGTGTTTCATCTACATGGGCCAAGTTGTGAACACATGAACCAGGATAGGCTGATCAGGCTCTTCTGGAAATATGAACCTTAAACAGAGTGATTTAAGAGAGAAAAATGGCTAGAGTTCATTCATTACCTTGGCACAACACTGAAGAGACCTAGATTCCTGAAGCTTGTCTGGTTCTTATCCTTCCCAAGGCTTAACTCTTCAGCTTTTGCTTCTATTTTACAAGTTATTCCCATCCTTAAGTAAATCCTCACCTCTCCCCTTCCTTTGGTTTTGGCTTAATTTACCCTGTCAGCTTCTACTGCTTGCAAACAAAGAACTCCAAGATATATATGTAAAGGGGAAGTGGAAGGCTATTTCTAGATTTTCTTCTCAAAATATGTGGAAATTAACAAAGAGGAAAAGATGGGGTATATAAAATTCAGGCTCTCCCTTCTTCCATATATGAGCCAATCCCATGTCCTACTTTAATACTAAAGCCAATTTAGCATCCATATATCAACTATATTATTATATATGATAGACTTTATTATGTGTATATTTATATACAACGTATTTAAAAAAAACCACCAAACTTGTTGCCTTCGAGTGAATTCCAACTCATAGTGACTCTATAGGACAGAGTAGAACTGCTCCACAGGGTTTCCAAGGACTGGCTGATGGATTTGAACTGCTGACTTTTTGGTTAGTAGGCAAACACTTAACCACTGTGCCACCAGGGCCCCATATAACAAGTATCAGTATTATTATATGCTATATATTGTATATATTAAATTACTGTAACTGTATATTAAACAACTATATAGATCTTAATAGTTAGATGAGATATAGAAAAGGATACAATATTATCTTTTCATGAAAACGTTTAGGGCAGATAGTTCATTTTGAAAAATAATTAGGCATTTTTTAAGCCACTAAACCCACTGCCATCGAGTTGATTCCGACTCATAAAAACCCTATAGAACAGAGTAGAACTGCCCCACAGGGTTTCCAAGGAGCGGCTGATGGATTCGAACTGCCAGCCTCTTTGTTAACAGCCAAGCTCTTAACCACTATGCCACCAGGGCTTCTCTCAAGCCACTAGATAAACATTTACTAAACTTAATATCACTTTCTTAAATAGACACTATATTAATCCAAAAGAAATACATTATGCAAATTTTTACTTCCAACTCCTTGGTTATAACTAATCCACTGTTTTCTAAAATATTCCACCCAATAGCAGAAATCATAGTTGACCAATGATAGGAAAAAAAGGTAAATAACACATTTACACTACATGTCTGGAAGACTAAATCTGGACAAAGCTCATGATATTTTTCTTTATGTGTTTACCATATGAGGTTTGGAGACATTACAATTCAAAAGGATTGTAATGTCTCCATTCTTATTAATGGTTTATGAATCTGTACTTATTAATGTTATAATCAAAAGAAGTGCACTTGCATCTAACTTCATTTCTTAACTTACAAAGATGTCGTAAAAGCACTGACCATCGTATGTCATCTCTCATATATTGATCGTCCAGAAAAAAGGTAACTATATTTGAAGTCCTGGAAAAAATTGCTAAGCCTTCAGCATTCCCTTGTCAAAGTAATTGTTGTAACTAACAAGAAGCAATAAATGGCAAAAAACAGAAATACAAACAGTTGTCTTATGTCAGTACTTACAGTTGATCCAATCACTATGCTCAGTCTCTGATGATCTTAATTCTGAAGTGCCATGGTTTAAGAATTCAAAGAAAATGTATATCAGACCTCTTGAAATTCCAAAATAGTTATTCTAGATTGGTCTTAGTTTTTTATTAAAAGGAAAAAACAGATCATGAAAGATGCTTAATTATGTAAGTGAAAGAATTATTCTTCCTAAATAGCTTTTTATATTCTCTCTTTTTCTCTAAACTTGAGAGTAGTCAGCTATGTATATAAATATGTGAAAATTCTTAAGAAGTAAAATGTCAGCAGTATATGCCAAAGTAACTATCATACCAATGTATTTTCTAGAACTCTTATTCTGTTTCAGGCCACCTGTGACTTCCAGAAAAAGGTAATTCTTCTTCTAAAATAAAGACTTGCCACGTAATGTTTACCTGTGTTTTATTGACTATGCGAAGGTATTCGACTGTGTGGATCATAACAAATTATGAATAACACTGCAAAGAGTGGGAATTCCAGAACACTTAAGTGTGCTCATGAGAAACTTGTACATAGATCAAGAGGCAGTTGTTCGAACAGAACAAGCGGATACTGCGTGGTTTAAAGTCAGGAGAAGTGTGTGTCAGGGTTGTATCCTTTCACCATACCTATTCAATCTGTATGCTGAGCAAAGAATTTGAGAAGCTGGACTACAGGAAGAAGATCAGGGCATCAGGTTTGGAAGAAGACTCATTAACAATCTGCATCATGCAGATGACACAACCTCGCTTGCTGAAAGTGAAGAGGACTTGAAGCACTTACTAATGAAGATCAAAGACCACAGCCTTTGATATGGATTACACCTCAACATAAAGAAAACAAACATCCTCACAACTGGACCAGTGAGCAACATCACAATAAATGGAGAAAAGATTGAAGTTGTCAAGGATTTCATTATACTTAGATCCACAATCAACACCCATGGAAGCAGCAGTCAAGAAATCAAATGACACATTGCATTGGGCAAATCTGCCGCAAAAGACCTCTTTAAAGTGTTAAAAAGCAAAGAAGTCACCTTGAAGACAAAGGTGTGCCTGACCCAAGCCATGGTGTTTTCATTTGCATCATATGCAAGTGAAAGTTGGACCATGAATAAGGAAGACTGAAGAAGAATTGACACCTTTGAACTGTGGTGTTGGTGAAGAATGTTGAATATACCATGGATTCCCAAAAGAATGAACAAATCTGTCTTGGAAGAACTACAACCAGAATGCTCCTTAGAAGCAAAGATAGCGAGACTTCATCCCACATACTTTGGATATGTTATCAGGAGAGATCAGTCCCTGGAGAAGGACATCATGCTTGGTAAAGTAGAGGGTCAGAGAAAAACAGCAAGACCCTCAATGAGATGGATTGACACAGTGGCTACAACAATGGGCTCAAGCATAACGATTGTGAAGATGACACAGGATTGGGCAATGTTTCATTCTGTTGTACGTAGGGTCGCTATGGGTTGGAACCTACTCAACAGTATCTAACAACAACAACATAATTGTATTTTTTCTTTCTATATGGAGTAGAGGGAGTTGCTTCATTATTCAGTAAATAATTTAACGGTAATTTCTGGAGCATATTTCCCTAGGCTTTACTAGCTTGTAAGTTTCAATAGTTTTCAAAAAGAATTTTAATTGTTTATTCAACAAATATTTACTGAGTATCGTTATGTGAAAAATTCTGTGGTAGACAATCGGAGACCACAGTGAACAAGACAGACTTAGTCCCTCATCTGGAACCTATAGTGGCAGATACAAACATTAAAAAATTAAGTACATAATTCTTTACATAATTAAAATTGTGATAACTTATAAGAAGAAAGCATGCAGGGTGTTATGACAGTATAGAACAGGTATCCTAACAGTCTATGGGAGGAAGGGAAGGCTTCTTTGAGGAAGCAACATGAGTCAGTGAGAAAACTGGTAACAAAGCCTGTGGTTTTAATTAGGCCTGAAGCCAAATCTACAGTTGCTTTTATGTTTAAGCTAGTTTGAGTTGGATGTCTGTTGCTTACATCTGAGAATCCTAACTAATATGCCGTTTAATGTCAAATAAAATGTAAAATTACTTTCTGTCTAGATACTTAAAGAAGAAACAGTTGTTATTAGAGTTTAGATTCCTGTTGGGAGTTAATTTCAGATTGCAGTTAATTTTATTTAGGTAATTTTTTTTGAAGTTCATCTCCTTAAAATATGTAATAATTCAATGCTGATTAACCTCAGAGCTATGGATTTTTGTGCTAAAAAAAACTCAGAAAAATTATACTTTAAGATTACTATTAAGACAGAAATATTTCAAGTATTTTCAAATAACTAACTAGTGTCTAGAAAGAGTACTTTTCAAAATATCAACTGCACATACATTTACCAAGTACGTGCTACATGTCACACAGTCATTTAGTAAACATTTATTGAGCCCTTCTAAGAGCCAGACCACAGGGATATACAGATTAAAGACCAAGCCCCTGTTCTCAAGGAGCTCTCATCCAGGGATATGAAACTATATTCTACAAAACAGTAGTGCTACATACTGGTTAACACAAAGATGACAAAGATCTAACCTTTGATCTAGAGGACTGGCTAGTCTAGTGGCATAGTTAACTCATACCATTCATCCTTTCTTCTATATTGAGTGCCTACCACGAGCTAGGTACTGTGCTAGGCTCTGTCTGAGGAAGCAGTAGCAAACAAATCAGACACAGTCAAGTGAGGAAGATGGGCAGTACACAAGAATTACAAAAATATTAAAGTATTATTGTACTTAGGGATATGAAGATGTTTAGAACACAATTTTTGTCCTTGTGGAACACCAAGTCTAACTGAAAGATAAATAATAAGAGTAATGCTTTAAAGGTTGTGATAAGAGGTATGAACAAAGCACATTTGGAGCATGCAAGAGTGGCAAGATCTATTTAGTAAAATCAAAGCAGGCTTTGTAGAGTTGTCTCTGAGCTGAATTTTAAAGGATAAACAGGAGTCTTTAGCATATAAGTAGTGTTTTATTCAATGGAAGCATATAAGAAAATTTTTTCCATAATTCTCTAATCACAAACAAAAACATATGTACTATTATTTGGTTTGTAGGCATGGAATGTCAATTACATTTCTGTTTTATTTAAGCTATGTGTTAGAGATACACTCATAGGTTATTCTTGTGTCATGTTGAAATGTAGGAATAAAAAAAGAATTTATAGTTTCAACTGTGTTTGTCAGACCAAGTTATGAGACCAAGTTTTATGCATGAATAAATTCAGGTTCGCAGAGAAGTGCTATTGTTGCTGTGAAGGATTAATTTTTGTTTAGCTCAGATAAGATAAAATACTAGTTTTTCCTTTCCCCTCTCCCCTTTACTCACTATGCTCTAGTGACACTGGCTTCCACCTCCTAGAAATACTAAGTTCCTGCCTCAAGGCCTTTGCCCATACTTGGTGACACAGTGGTTAAGACCTTGGCTGCTAACCAAAAGATTAGCAGTTCAAATCCATTAGCTGCTCCTTGGAAACTGCCTTGGGGCAATTCTGTTCTGTCCTATATGGTCGCTATGAGTTGGAATCGGCTTGATGGCAACAGGTTTTGGGATTTTTTTATGCCCATTACTTAGGACAATTTAAGTATATATACAAGTCTTACCTTAACACGTTTCTTGATTTAATTATTATTAAGTTAGCCACATTTTTACTTCCAAGATTTTTTTACCTTTTTACCTATCAAGTATAAAGAGTAAGGAAGAGACACACTAATTCAAAAGATGTAGAATATTATTAGTTATATAAAAAACACTCATAATGAACAATTGAAATACTTTTTTTTTTATTTAATATTTTATTGCACTTCAGGTGAAGGCTTACAAAACAAACAGTTTCTCATGTAACAGTAGTACACATGCTGTTTTATGACTTTGGTTAACAACCCCAGAACATTTTAACCCTCTGAATTCTCAGCTTTTTTTTTTTTTTTTTTTTTGGTGAAAATACACATAGCCAAAGATACACCATTTCAAAACTTTTTACATACCCATTTAAGTGACATTGACTATGCTCTTCCAATTGTGCTGCCATTCTCACCCAAGATGAAGGCTTACAGGACAAAATAGCCTCCCATTTAACAGTTACTACAAATGTTGCCCTGTAACACTGGTTAACAATCTCACAACACATCAACAGTATCCTTACTCAACTTTGTGTTCCCTATCATCAGCTTCCTACTCCCCCTCTGCCTTCTGGCCCTTGTCACTGGACTCCTGTACCTCGTTAGTCTCATTTAGTTTTACTGGGCTGTCCACTCCCAGGCTGAACAGTGAACCTCGAAGTAACTTCACCTCTGAGCTGAAAGGGTGTCTGGGGGCCATACTCTTGAGGTTTCTCCAGTACCCTAAGGCCAGTAAATCTGGTCTTTTTTGTGTGTGTGAGTTAGAATTATGCTCTACATCCTTCTCCAACTCTGTCCAGAACCCTCTGTTGTGATCCTGGTCAGAGCAGTCAGTGGTGGTAGCCGGGCACCATCTAGCTCTACTGGACTCAGTCCAGTGGAGGTCTTGATAGCTGTGGACAATTAGTCCTTTGGACTAATCTTTTCGTTGTATCCTGTTCTCTTCATTCTCCCTTGCTCCCGAAGGGATGAGACCAGTGTAATATCTTAGATGGCCGCTCACAGGCTTTTAAGACCCCAGACACTACTCACCAAGGTAGAATGTAGAGCATTATCTTTATAAGTAGTGTCATGCCAATTGAGCTAGATGTTCCCCGAGACCATGGTCCCCAGAGCCCTCCGTCCAGCAACTCAGTCCCTCGGGGAGTTTGGATGTGTCCACGGGGCCTCCACGACCTTTCCTTGTGCAGGTTGTGTTACTTGTACTGTGTACTGTCTCACCTCTCACCCAAGATACCACTTATCTATTGCCTGTTTAGTATTTCCCTCCCCTCCCCTCCCATCCCTGGTAACCAACAAGGATTGTTACATTTTGCATGTGAATTTTTTCATGGGTTTTTACAACAGAGGTCTCATACAATATTTGTCCTTTTGTGATTGACTTATTTCACTCAGCATAATGTCCCCCAGTTTCATCCATGTTATGAGATGGTTCACAGATTCATTGTTGTTCTTTCTCATTGCATAGTACTCCATTGTGTGTATGTACCATAGTTTGTTTATCCATTCATCTGTTGATGGGCACCTACGTTGTTTCTATCATTTTGCTATTGTGAACAATGCTGCCATGAACATAGGCGTGCATATGTCTATTCGAGTTACAACTCTTATTTCTCTAGGATATATTCCTAGGAGTGGGATTGCTGGATCGAATGGTATGTCTATTTCTAGCTTTCTGAGGAAACGCCATATCATTTTCCAAAATGGTTGTATCATTTTGCATTCCCACCAGCAGTGTAGAAGAGTTCCCATCTCCCCGCAGCCCCTCCAACATTTGTTATTTCCAGTATTTTTGATTTGTGCCAGTAATGCTGGGGTGAGATGGTATCTCATTGTGGTTTTAATTTGCATTTCTCTAATGGCTAGTGAACGCGAGCATGAAATACTTTTGTATTATCAGAATTATCAATTAGTTATGAAGGAGAAAAAGAATAAAAACAAGAATATTAGGGAGTAGATATTTTAATGTTACTCTTTTATGATGTGCTGGAAGACAGAACTATTACTTGCTTGACTAGGAAAAACATGGATAACTTTTGCAGGCAGCTATTTTTCAGACCCATTTGGACCATGATATAACCGAATTAATATAAAATGTTTTCTTATTGAATATTTTCTCTATCATTGGTCACACTCTGTTATTTTAAAATATCTTTGGTTCTATCATTTGATAAGTATTTAGTATATATTAACAAAAGTATGTAGAATTTTTAACATCAAGTTATTTTATCATGTTTTCCATGAAAATCTCTATCATCTATCTTTAAAACAAATTTGACCACCATTCATCAAGCACTTACCATGAGTAAGTTTAACAAGTAACATGTTAAAAAACACTTTACATATATCATCTCATTTAATAGTCACAACAACCCTCTACAATAGGTAAGCTCATCAAGCTGATTTTAAAAATGAGGAAACTGAGGCAAAGAGGATTAATAACTTGCACAGAGTCACACTTTAATCAGGAATCTTTCACTGTTTAACTCAGGCGGTAATTTCAGGGCCCACACTCTTAACCACTGTTCAGTACATCCCTCTGCTATATTCCCTCATGGCTCATCAATCTGGAGCCACAAATACTTCTTGAAAAAACACTTCCTAAAACACACACACACACACACACACACACAAAACAGGTGAACTGATACTATGGAAAAGCTACCTCCTAAAAAGTTGGGTGGTTAAACGTTTTAAAAAGAGTATCATCTTCATATCAAATCAAAAAAGGTACAAGATTAAAGATACATCGTGCTAAAAGGCAATTTCTCAGCAAGATGTTAACATCAGAATACAAAATGATGTGTTTAGAAGCAGAACTGCTGAGCTGCAAACGACCCAGGTGTGAGTCAGAGAATATCAGGAAAGGCTTGTCCACCGGGATATAGATTTGATTGCATGTGACTTGTGTCAACTCTGGAGAAATCAAGAGCAAAACATAAAACTAAGGCAATAGAAAGGTTTTTAAATGAGCCATTCAGCCTCTAAGGCAAGTTATATGGCAGCAACTGAAATTCAAAGGGAAAGCATTAACCTGCCAGTTTTACCATCTTTAGATATACATCGCTTGTTTACTCACTCCTTCAAAAGGTCAGAAAAACTTTCTTTTTAAAATTGTAATAATACCACTTGAAAATTACTAGCACTCTCTGGCCAGCTAGCAATTATGAAAGCTCTAGTTGATCACCTGTTCAGGGCACAGAAATTTTAATGATTGACTCAGTTGCAATAAATAAAAAATAAATATATTTTCCATTCACCAAAAAGGATTTACAACCCTGCAATCAGCAGGGTAGTAGAGGGCTTACTGTCTTTTAATACTGTAAATCTATAAATTCCAATCTGCTCTAGTCAATAGTATTTACAGCTTATTTTCTGATTATGCTTAAGTACATTAATGTTATAATATGCAAGTAGAGTTATTTCATTCTTATGAGCTTTAAATTTGATATAAACTATGCTGTTAAAAATTGAATAGAACACTGAAAAAAAATACCTATATAAATCCAACACTCAACTGCAACCAAGTCAAATGATTTTTGCATGGTTACAGGATGATTTCAGAACTGTTAAGAAGGTCAATCCAATTTAAGTTTTCTTTAGCTCAGAGTATTAAAATGATGCCTAAATTTCACTGCCAGAGATAAACAAGTAGAGCTTCTTGACTAACCCCCGTTCGTATTTCTTTAAGTTTTGTTATGTTTCCTTTAAAATTTGAATTTAACCAAATAGGCTGCTTTTCCTGATTCCATGTCAGTACTTAGAATTAACAGGATTACTTCTTTTGGAAAAAAGGCAAATATGCCCTAGCTTATTCCCAAATATTTCACTCTATAAGTCTAAAAAAAGTTATCTTGTCGAATGCTTACAGACTGCTGAGAATGTAAGAAAATAATGGTTAGCAAGTGGGGCATCAGAGATATTGAATGAAGCATATGTCATTATCCCAGAGTTTATAGATTTTTCAATAATTTAAAAGGCCATCTTAAAAAATAATACAAATAAGGACTGAACAAAAGTATAAAATAAAGATAGCAAACTTGCATGGGCTGCTGGTTCTCTCCTCAAAACCCAACCTTAAAGATATCACAAAAGCTAGAGAAAGCTTGATATCTGTCAAATAAATATCAACACTAATAATATAAAATAGGACCAAAAATGAAATACTTAGATATAAATATAACAAAATATATGCATGATATGTATTATGAAAACTACAAAACATTGGTGAAAAAAATGCAAAAATAAATGCAAAAAGATGCAAAATAAATGGAGAGATATACCATGACCATGGATTGGAAGACTCACGATTGTTAAGATGTTAAAGCTATTGATCCAACACAATCCCAATCAAAATCCCACAGGATTTTTTTTTAAATAGCTGTCAACAGTGATTCTAAAATATATATGGAAAGACAAAGGAACTAGAAGAGCTAAAAAATTTTTTAAAAGAACAAAGTTGGAGGACTCATACTACCCCATTTCAAGATTTATTATAAAGCTACAATAATTCAGACAACATGGTATTGGTGAAAGGACAGACACATAAATCAATGGAAAAAATAGAGAACCCAGAAATAGATGCATACAAATATGGTCAATTGATTTTTGACAAAGGTATAAAGGCATTTTGTTTTTCAAGAAAGTGTAGTTTTTCAACAAATGATGCAAAAAAATGTACCTTGACACATACCTTACATCTTATACAAAAATTAACTTAAAATGGATCACAGAATTAAATGTAAAAGTAAAACTCTAAAACTCTTATAAGGAAACATTAGGAGAAAATATGTGTTACCTTGGGTCTGGCAGAGTTTTTAGATTTGACACCAAAATCACAATCCAATGATAGATTGGACTCTATCAAAATTTAAAACTTTTGCTCTGTGAAAGACACTATTAAAAGAATAAAAGGATAAGCCACAAGATAGGGAGAAAATATTTGCAAGTCACATATCTGATAAAGAACTTGTATCCAGAATACACAAAGAACTTGCACAGTTCAGTAATAAGAAAACAAAGAACCCAATATAAAAAAACAACAACAACAGTATTTGGATGTCAAATAAGCATATGAAAAGGTGCTCAACATCATTAGACATTAGGGAAACGAAAATTGAAACTACAATAATATGTAACTTTACACCTATTAGAATGGCTAAAATTAAAAAAAAAACCCTGATAATACCAAGTGCTGACATAGATGTGAAGCAATTGGAATCCTTATACATTGTCTGTTGGAATGCAAAATGGTACAGTTATTTTGGAAAACAGTTTGGCAGTTTCTTACAAGGTTAAGCATACACTTGTTACATACAACACAGCAATCTCACTCCTAGCTATTTACTCAGGTGAAATGAAAACTCATGTTCACACAAAATTCTGTACATGAATTTTTATAGATGTATTCATAATCATCAAAAACTGGAAACTACTCAACACCTATCACCAGGTAAACAAACTGTACTACAATCCATACAACAGAATACTCAACAAAAATAAAGAACAACCTATTGATTCATGTCACAACATGAAAAAACCTTAACTGCATTTTTCTGAATGAAAGAAACCGTATCTCAAAGGCTACACATTGTGTTTCCATTTATATGACATTCTGGAAGAGAGAAAACTACTGCAGGGTCAGAAAACAGATCAGTGGTTTCCAGGCTTTGGAAGTCAGAGGAAGGGTTGACTATAAACGGGCAATGCTAGGGAATTCTGGGGGTGATGGAGCTGTTCAGTATGCTACTGTGGTGGTGGATGCACAACTCTATTTGTCTGTTAAAACCCATAGAACTGTACATCACAAAGAGAAAATTTTACTATATACAAATTTTTAAAAATCAATCAGGAATCCAGATAAACCCAAGATGGAATGTAGATGGCTATAAACGACTCTAACTGTATTATAAACGCATGACTTAATCACACTTAAGGGGGTGGGGGAGACAGAAGCTAAGTAACTTTGGACAACGGTATTTTGATTGGCTGCTCTAAAGCTTAAGACAAAAATATAATACACAAACACTATACCCTATGTCATTGGCTAAAAAATGCCCCCTCCCAAGTGATAAAACCCAAAAACCCAAACCAATTGCTGTTGAGTCAATTCCGACTCCTTACGACCTCATATGTCACAGAGTAGAACTGATCCATAGAGTTTTTTTGGCTGTAATCTTTACAGAAGCAGATTACCAGGACTTTCTTCTGCAGCACCATTGGGTGGATTTGAACTGCCGATCTTTAGGTTAGTAGTTGAGTGCAAAGTGTTTGCACCACCCAGGGACCGTCTCCAAATGATACTGATATTCTAATCCCTGGAATCTGTGAATATTTCCTAATATGGCAAAAAATGAGTCTTTGCAAGTGTGATTAAATTAAGGATCTTGAGATGGAGAGATTATCTGAATTATCCATCTAGGTGAACCTTAAACGTAAATATACGTATCCTTAGACAACGAAAGGAGACATTTGATGCACACAGAGGAGAAGGCTATGGAAAGACAGAGTAAAAAGATATTTGAAGATGCTGACTTTGAAAATTGGAGTGATGTGGCTACAAGCTAAGGATTACCAACAGCCACCAGAAGCTGGAAGAGGCAAGGGACAGATTTTCTCCTAGAGCCTCCAGAGAAAGAACGGTCCTGCCAACATCTTGATTTCAGTCCAGTGAAACTGATCTTGGGCGTCTGATCTCCAAAACTATGAGAGAACAAATTTCTGTTGTTTTAAGCCACTGAGTTGGTGTAATTTGTTACAGTAGCCACAAAAAGCTAATATATTCTAGTTGATAAATTTGTTTCTCACAGGGTTAAAAATTCTGAAACTACGTGTATACTGGGGTTGAACAAGAAAGTAAATATGTTGTATATAATGACAGCCAGGTTTATCACTGTCGGAGAAAGAAATAAACAGAAGTGGAATATTAGACTAAACCTCTTTTTGCTGGAGTTATCAGTAGAAACTCATGTCTTTTTATTAATAGGTAAGTTAGTGAAGAGGATTTGAAGCACTTACTGATGAATATCAAAGACTACAGCCTTAAGTATGGAATATATCTTAACACAAAGAAAACAAAAATCCTCACAACTGGGCCAATAAGCAACATCATGATAAATGGAGAAAAGATTGAAGTTGTCAAGGATTTCATTTGACCTGGATGCAAAATCAATGCCCATGGAAGCAGCAGTCAAGAAATAAAATGACATGTTGCATTGGCAAGTCCACTGCAAAAGACCTCTTCAAAGTGTTAAAAAGCAAAGATGTCACTTTGAGGACTAAGGTGCGCCTGACCTAAGCCATGGTATTTTCAGTCACCTCATATGCACGTGAAAGCTGGACAATGAATAAGGAAGACTGAAGAACAGATGTCTTTGAATTATGGTGTTGGCAAAGAATATTGAATATACCATGGACAGCCAGAAGAAAGAACAAATCTGTCTTGGAAAAAGTACAGGCAGAATGCTCCTTAGAAGAGAGAATTGCAAGACTTCATCTCATGTATTTTGGACATGTTATCAGGAGGGACCAGTCCCTGGAAGGACATCATACTTGGTAAAGTAGAGGGTCAGCAAAAAAGAAGATTCTCGATATGATGGACTGACACAGTAGCTGCAACAATGCGCTCAAATATAGCAATGATCATGAGGATGGCGCAGGACCAGGCAGTGTTTCATTCTACTGTACATAGGGTCGCTGTGAGTTGGAACCAACTCAACAGCACCTAACAACATAACAGGTAGGTAAACAGATATACATGTGTGTATAGATTAGTATACATACATATATATCCTAGCTCTGTCTACTGAGAAAGCCTAGCTCTGTCTAGTGATACTCCAATAGTTATTGTGTGCTTAGACGTATCTCCTTTGAGTACAAATCAGAATTTTGATTGATTTTTGAGTATTACTCTTATATTCTTAGAACACTTTTCCTAATCTTGGAGAGAAAAATTAGTCTAACCATATTAAAATAACTTTTTTTCTTAAACATAATTAGGTATCAGTGTTAATTTTTCTTCTAAATGCAACAGAGGGCTCTGAGACTGGACCCTTTATGAAATCTTATTGATTCGAAGTGGTGACAAATTCCTGTTTTGAATGATAGCAGATTTGATTTATCTTTAGGAAAAGATTGCTCTTTAAAAAATTACTTCAGAAGACTATTTGATTACCCAAAGTTATTTTTGTGATATGTCAGAGAAAACTGCACATGACTATACTAGTTGGATGATCCATGACATTCAAACACAACCAAACAACTCTGGTTCCTTTATCCTTGTACTTTATACCCACATGGTATTCAATTATATGTGTTTCTTTTAAACAAGGTATACTTTCCCAATTTTAGGCGTCAGCAGCATCAAACTGTAAGACAACTAGTTGTTATCATCTGGAACTTATCACTGCACACCTGGGCCAGTGCAAGTGTCTCCTAATAGGTTTATCTAACTCTAATGTCTCCCAACTCTGATTGTATTGTCAGTTTAATTTTCCTTAGCCATTCCTTTTCTCTTGCAACTCCAACATTTAAACTATAAAGGTCTTTATTGCCTAAGAAATCAAGTAAAAACACTTAAAGATCCTCCATAAATCAGTCCTACCATATTTATTAAATTCAATTTCCTACTATTATTCTCTTCTCCAATTAGATCTATTGTCTCAAATAAATTAAAAGCTCCTTCAGTGTAAGACTATGTCCTCTAGCTCTTTTATATGCCCTCAAAATGCCATGAACCCTGTAGATACTTTAAAAACACTGATTTTATTTTACCTTACTTACTGATACATAGTAAGTCTGACTCCACTGGCATGCTAGGCATATTTCTGCTTAAAAATAAACCAAAAAGTCACCGTATTGTTTGAGGCTAAAACCAGTTTTGAATCTCTTAATAAACACCAAATAAACCAATTCCAAAGTTTTTCTCCTTTTTCATATATGGTCAATGTCTTTATAATATCAAAAACTACACATTAATTCAATTATAGGATCAATCAAATTAAATATTTGATATGAAAACAAAAAGTCTAACTTTTTAACTGAAATTTTTCTCTTTCAACCAGTTGTTGAATGTTGTAGTTGTTGTTTGTTTTAACACAGTCTAAGGTTTTCTTAAATTCTGTCATTGATTGAATTATGTCCCCCAAAAAATGTGTGTATCAATTTGGCTGGGCCATGATTTCCGGTATTGTGTGATTTTCCTGTATGTTGTAAATCCTGCCTCTATGATGTTAATGAGAGAGGTTGGGTGGCAGTTGTGTTAGTGAGGCAGGACTCAATTTACAAGACTGGATTGTGTCCTGAGGCAATTTCTTGAGATACAAAAGGGAGAAGCAAGCAGAGAGACAGGGGGACCTCATACCACCGAGAAAGTAGCGCCAGGAGCAGAGCGCATCCTTTGCACCTGGGGTCCCTGCGCAGAGAAGCGCCTTGTCCAGGGGAACACTGATGAGAAGAAGGCCGACAGAGAGAGAAAGCCTTCCCCTGGAGCTGATGCCCTGAATTTGGACTTTTAGCCTGCTTTGACTGTGAGGAAATAAACTTCTCTTTGTTAAAGCCATCCACTTGTGGTATTTCTGTTGTAGCAGCACTAGATGACTAAAAAATTCCATCTTTAGTTAGATCATTCTTCTAACTTCTTAAAAGTCTTCGGTAAGGCTTAATTTAATTTATAGTATAGCTACCCTGATGAGGCAAGATTTGGTTCATATGTTGAGACCAATAAGGTATGAAAAGGTTTACTAGTCACACAAGGAAGCTTTCTGGGCAGTTCATGGCAGGCCTCTCAAGCGGTTAAAAAATGGCTTGAGAGAGAAAGTAGATTGGCTTTGGGTTTTCATGGTGGTTAGTGGGTGAGGCTAGGGTGAGGACTCCTGTGCATGTTTTAAATTTCCTGACGGTGCCAAAGGAGGACCTTTCTTGTCAGTTTGCCCAGTTGTGGGGCAGAACAGGAAGACTGAGGGTGAGGCTTAAAAGATGTCAGCAATCAAGCATCAAAAAATGGAGTCAGATTCATTATATGATAACTCAATACAACTAATAAAAAAATACAAAATACAAAGACATTAAGCAATATGTTTATACAACTTCATCAAATTTTATATATCATCATTTAAGCCACATACAATTAATTGACAAGCAAATACTGCATATAACATAAAAGGTGAAATCATTTTCTGTTAAAAACAGGAAACGAAATCTTAAATGTTCTTCAAAAAGGTTTAGGAAAAAAATAAACAGTATCACTGATAGAACAATCAAATTTTTGGAAATTACTCTAGGCCTTCACATTTAATTTCCTTTCATTAAAGATTAGAATAACTGATGGCCTCTGCTTTTACTATTTGTTGTATTAGAAGAAAATAACATAGACTTTATTCACTATCAAGAACATAAATTCTTTGAGATTATTACTAGAGTACCACTCTGTATGCTGAAATGCAAGTGAAGCATAAATGAAATCCAAAAGTTTTAAAATAATTTTTTAGTACCTAAAGTCCACCTCAGCACTAATTCTGTAGAGTTACCACTAAAAGGTCTCCTGATAGCCTGAAGTAGTCCTTGTTCTTAAACAAGCACCTAAAATACTACCAGAATGAAACTTAGGTTCTGGAGAGAATCGGGCTTAATATTTATAATAAAGATTAATGAAAAAAAAAATCAAACTCTATCAAGATTAATAATAAAGGTTCTACTTGAATATGGATTGCAAAATCAAAACCAAAATAAATAATTAGCTAATGACACAAATAAAAACAAAAGTAGATAACATAGGTTCAATTTCTGTAAATATTTAATACAATCAGATAATGCAACTATGATAACCTATTATTGATTTAATTGCCTTCATGTTTTAAGTAATAATGTAAATTTATGCCCTAAATAATTGACAAACAGTAAAATAATTCAAGAAATTAGTAACTAGTTCAAAAAAAAGTAAATTGTGTTGTAGTTTGTGCGGAAGATGGAAAACCTTTTAAAGAAGAATGTGTGATATTTTGATCCTGTTCAAATGAAAATGGAAAACTAAAATCATCTTTTCCAGCTACAAATGTATGTGTTGAAGAGTCTGATGGAAAAGAAAATGTAAAAGCATCTTCTCCTTCTGATTTCCCAAATAAGTTTCCTGAGGAAGATAAATATTACAATATCATGTTATTCATGTTATATAATGTTTGCATAACCTACTGAATTACAGTATACCACATACAATACATAAAGTACCATTGAATTCTTTATCTACTAAGCAGATATTTAACTGTATTCCTCTTATGTACAAGGTATTGTCCTTGGAACTATGTAAAGGTTAAACCAGACTAAAACTTAAACCCTACTTTCAAGTAATTTGAATTCAAGAATATAAAGAACTAGTACACAAGGTAGAAAGTGGGGTAAAACATCTCATATGGAAAGAATAGCATAGAGGCACAGAAAAGAGGCATGCATAGGAAGCATAAGGGTGACAGAAATCAATTCAGGTTGGCAGGAGCACTGAAAAATAATAAAGAGGTGTAAAAGGGAATTACTAAAGATGAGCTTCAAAAGATTGCTGAACACCCAACTATAGAATCTAGACTTTATTTGGCAGGTAACAGTAAGCCATTAAAGGTTTTCAAGCTGAGACATGACATGATTTGAACTGTGCTTTGTAAGGATTACTCAGAAAAGAATGTGTAGAAAGGCTGGAACAGGAGTGTCTAGAAATGGGGATAACAGAAAGGAAGAAGTATCTATTGTCCAAGAAAGAGGTAATAAAAGCCTGACCTTAGCAACGGGAATGAGGGAAAATGCTGGATCTGAGAGATACTGCATAAGTCATACTTATTCAACTATTATTTATTAAGTAACTACAATACACTATTCATGGCATTGTTCAAGGAAATTGACAGAGCAGTGCAAAGAGTTCTATAGTTTTAAAAGGAATTTTTAAAGTAAACTTTACATATAGAATTATTTGGTTGATGACTCTCTGAATTGCCATCAAGGAAAAATATTGTTCTTCATTTACTATATTATTTAAACCTATAAATATAAAAAATATTTTCAACATCTTAATTATAATATAAAATCAATTATTAAGTAATTAAAAATGTACAGCAATCTAAATCCTTACCTGAAACAAATCTTTTAAGGTGCTTACATTTTTTTCAATACAGAACCAATTCAAACAGTACATTAAACAAACAAATTTACTTTGTGCCATTTTTAAATTTTCATATATTTTTAATAAAACATCTTGATTATTTCACTCTAAATGGAGCGGAGCCAACCAACAGTAGGCTGGATAGAACAGACAGAAGGATGGATGAACTGATTACCAAATACTTGAGTTCTTCTCTCCCTTTTTCACTTTATTTTTCCACTGGCTTCAGTACACACTCATTAGACTTAAGCAAGGAAAATAGCTATAATGTATACATAGATTCAGAAAGAAGCAAAATCTTGAATCTCCCTTTGAATGAATAAATTTGAATTTTTTTAATTTTAGAAGAAAAAAGGTTCATATAAGGTCGTCATAAAACTCCTATGCTCACTGTAAATAAAATAATAGAACATTGTGTTAGGTGGCATTCTAGGTGCTCTGAGAAATTCAAAGGTGAATAAAATAGAATCCCTGCCCTCAAAGGGCCTATGATCTAGAGTAGATTTTATATATATTCATAAATAACTATGACAGAAGGTATAAAGTAAAACGGTACTAAAAAAAAAGAATAGAGATTCAGAAACACAAGGAAAAGATCTTTCTGGAATGGAAGAGTGAGAGAGGAAATAAGCAAAGTTTTTATGGAAGAGAATTTGGTCTGGAAAGATAGAAAGAGGTGGAGGTTGAGGATTTCAAGAAGAAAAAAGTGGGTGAGAAAGTGTGGACATATTTGAGAGGCACTGAGTTCTCCAATCTGGCCAAGGCACAGGTTATGTAAACAAGAATAAGATAAGAGGCTTAAAATTATGTTAGAGCTAGGCTAGAAAAGTAGGGGCATAATTGATAGTCAATGGGGAGCCACTAAATGTATCTGACTAGAGCAGTAACATGGTCAGTGTTTTGCATAAAGATTAATTAGGTAAGGTAATCTATAGGTAAACTGAAAGGATGAAAAGACCAGTTAAGATGTTACTGCAATGGCCAGAGTGAATGGTAGTAAAAGTCTGAAATATGCTGGTGTCAATGGAAATTGAAAAGAAAGAGAAATAAATGTTTTAGAAACTGAACTGATAAGACTTGATGACTAGTTGAATGTTGTCACAGGAAAAGAGAAGTTAAAATTATCACCGAGATTCTGAATCCTGGCATTTAGAATAATGGAGGTATCCTTAGGGGTATCAGAAGGAGAACAAGCTTGATTTCAAATATGCTGAGTCTTTAATAGCTACAAAAGTCTTGGATATAAAGAGATTTGGATTATAAAATCAGAAATTAGTCCTTAGAGTTTAGGAGAAAAGTAGAGTTTAGGAGTAAAGTCGGTGGGGAAGACATGAATTTGGTCATTACTTGTACTATAATATTTGAAAGCACTGAAGTGAATGAGTGTCAAGTGAATGAGAGCATCAAAAAAGAGAACGTAAATAAATTTAAAATTTTTATATGGCAGACATTTAAAAAATATCTACGATTACTAGATTCCTTCTGATCTCCTAGCATTAAATATTATCTATGATAAATCTAAAATTTATGTCTCCACTCCACTGAATTACAGATTCATATATCTAACCTCCTACTTTACTACCTAGTAATTAAAGCAGTTCCAAAACTAAACTCCCAATTCCTGCCAATCTCAAATCAACTTCTATAGCCTTCCATATTTTAGTAAATGGCAATTCCATTCTTATAACAGTCATTCATGTCAAAACCTTGACATCATCCTTACTTTCTTTCTCTCAATCTTCACATCCAGTCCATAAGCAAATCCTTCCAAATACACCTTTAGAAAACTTTGTAACCCAGATCTGACACCTTCTTACCACCTACTGCCATCGTCCTAGCCACCATCGATTCTGACTTGTATTTTTTAACAGCACCTAATCAGTCTCCTTGCTTTCACCCTTGCTTCCATATACTGTGTTCTTCATATAGCAGCTAGAATAATTCTTTTAAAACCTGTCAAATAATTTGAGTCCTTTGATCAAAACCCTCCCATCTCGGTTTCCCGTCTCACTCAGAAAAAAAAAAAGTCTTTATGGTTCTACAAGGCCTGAAAGATATGCTCCCCGTCCATCCTCTCTGATTTGATCTCCTACCAGGTTTCTCCTTCCTTATTCCATTCAAAATATACCAATTTAGTGCTGTTCAACGAACATGTTGCACATGTTTCTATCTCAAGGTCTTTGTGCCCTCTGCCTCAAACACTTTTCCCCATAGCTTGTACCCGCACATCCTTCAGGTCTCTGCTCAAATGTTGCCTTTTAGTGATACTTTCCCTGATTTCCTTGTTTTACACAGCAACCACTTTCCAAACCAAGTACTCTCTATTCTCCTTACTCTACTCTTCTTCATAGTACTTATCACCACCTGTGAGTAAAGAGTTAACATCAACTCTGGGTTGATCCAGGCCTGCCTGGAAGAATGACCTTGGAGTCTGACTTCTCACAGTATTGTTTTCTTAGAAAATACAGACTTTAAGTGTGGAGTGTTATGTCTTCCTTGTCTACTGTATGGAACTACACCTGAATTGGAGGAATTGTGAGTTAGCATATAGGCCTTGGGCTTCATGATTAGATGGTAAAAAAGACCAGTATGAAACTGAGACTGCAGATTTTCTGTGTCAGAGTGACCTACATGTACCATGCCTCTTCTCCATTGCAGCCTTACATGCCCTGTGTGAGTGAGGCAGCAAAAGAAAGCTTATACTAGGGTAGCTGATAGGCCTCTTGATGAGATAAAGATGCTGTGCCTGCTGTTATCTTCTATTCTGTATCTTCTATGTTGTTGCTGTTGTTAGGTGCCATTCAGTCAGTTTTGACTCATAGCAGCCCTATAGGACAGAGTAAAACCGCCCCATAGGGTTTCCAAGGAGCAGCTGGTGGATTTGAACTGCCGACATTTTGGTCAGCAGCCGAGCTCTTAACCACTATGCCACCAGGGCTCCATATCTTCTATAAAGCTAAGTAAATTTATTATTAGATTAAAAGTTTACTGTAACTTTTGAGTCTGACTGCCAATTCAAACCCATAACAACTATTCTTTAATGTACTACCTGACATATTATATATTCATTTATTTGTCTATTTTCAGTCTCTCCCACTAGAACAGAAAGCCTATAAGAACTTTGTATTATTGTCCACTGCTCAATCCCCAGAGCGAAAAGAGATGGAAGAAGAAAGAAGATCCAGTAAAAAGTAAGCACCAGAGAGGAGGAAATCCAAAATTCCAGAAAGATGGCAATAGTCAACTCTATCAAATGCTGCAAAAAAGACTGAATAAATGCAAAAAAACCATAATGTTTGATAATTGGAAAGTCATTAGTAGTCATGGTGATAGCAAGCTTTGACAGAGATAGCAGAAGCTAAGTTGCTAAAAGATCATCAGTAAGGAGTGCAAAACTAACAGTAATTTTTCAGGATAAACTGAGCACCTAAGAAAATCAGTTAGAGACAAACTAAATACTAAGCAAGCAAGTTAACATGTTTTATATGTAGAAAACTTAAATCACTTACCAATTTCTTGTTGTGATGAGAGAGGATTTAAATTTGCTGTAGAATACTGTTCATTAAACTGAAAAATAATTTCCATTAAATATTACTTGTGAAATCAGTAGAACAGTATATATAGCCTACGTAACAATGTAAAACAAGTTTTGCCTGATATACCTTTCATATAAAGCCTAGTTCTTCTAATAATCAGAACTACAGCAGATAAAATAGTAACTTTCTATGTAGCATATTGCTGTGCTTAAAAAGAAATATATCTTCAAAACAACCTGTCATTTATTTATAAAATAAGGCCTATTAACTTGGTTCTGGCAATAGATAAAATATTAATAGGCAACATACATTGTACTAAGGATTGTTCCTACTTTAGAATACTAATATGGCCTAATATTCTAGTCAACTTTTGCTTCATTATGAAGGCCTTTATCAAATTAGTTTCTTGGTACTGTTTTTCTGTCTATAAAACTAATAGGAAGTATGATAGCTTCATGTCAGTTCAGATCAAATTTGCTAATAAAAGAGTACTTTCTCTGCAAGACAGGCTTTTAAAAAATGGGACCATGTTTTATATGGGACAGTTTTCTGTCCTTTTTTTCTCTCTTAATATTACAGCATGAGCATTTTTCCATGTTGCTATTTTTCAGACATGATTTTCTATGGCAATATAATATTCCACCATATGAACATACTGTACAGTTTTCAAAGAGCCCTGGGTGGGCCAGTGGTGAAGCGCTCGGCTGCTAACCAAAAGGTCGGCAGTTTGAACCCACCAGCTGCTCCATGGGAGACAGATGTGGCAGTCTGCATCCATAAAGGTTACAGCCTTGGAAACCCTATGTGGCAGTTCTACTCTGTCCTATAGGGTTGCTCTGAGTCGAAATCAACTCGATGGCAATGGGTATATAATTTTCAACCATTCTTTTATTTTGGACATTTAGGTTGCTTCTAATTTTTTTCTAACATAAATCACACTTGAATAAACATTGTTATGCACATATTTACATATCTTTGACAATTATTAAGAAAAGCTGTTCTTTCCAGAGATTTCCTAAGTTGCCTGAATTCTTTTTCAGTGACTTATTTACTCATCAAGTAGACCTTGTCTATTTCTCCACTGAAACAGTCTTTTTTTTTCTTACTGGTACATATAAGCTCTTTATATATTAAAAACATTATCATATTATTACAAATATTTTATATCATTTTATCAATTTGCCTTTAATTTTTTTTAACATATAGAAGTTTAAATTTTTGTATGTAACCAAATCCCAATTTTTTTTCTTTTGGTTCTTCTTCCACTGTTTTTATGCTTAGAGAATTCTTCCTCCTCTTAATATCTGAAAAATATTTACCTATATTGCCTCTGAAATATTTTATGTTTACCTTTTTTTAACTGAATGGATCTGTAACTTCTATCGGTATACAGTGTTAGATGAGTGCCTAACTTATCCCTACTAATTTTTGGTCCCATCTTCACCACTTTCTTTTGTTTCAAGACTTTCTAGAAACAACCACTGTTCAAGCTATCAATTCTTATATCACTATCACACCATCTTGCTTACTCTACGTTTACAGGACATTGTAATATGTAGAAAGTGAAGTTCCCCCTCATCAATCTTCTTTTTCATAATATTCTATTATTAATGTTCACAAGATCTATAGTGATATCCTCTCTTTCTTTCCTAATATTGATAAACTGTACTCTTTTTCTTTGTCAATCTAGCTAGGCGTTTATAATTTTGTCATTTTTTTCGAAGAACCAACTTTGGCTTTGTTAATTTTCTCTATTGTTTATTTTCTATTTCACTGATTTCTGTTTTTGTATTCCTTTCGTTTCTTCATTCTACTTACTTTGGATCTACTTTGCTGTTCTTTTTCTAGCTTCTTAAGGTAAAACCTTAAATCGCTAATTTTAGACCTTGTTTTCTATTAATTAAATTTTTGAAGCTATACATTTGGCTCTGGCTTTGGCTGCATCCTACAATTTTTAACATGCTGAATTTTGATAATCATTCAGTTCAAAGTATTTTCTAATTTCTCTTGTGATTTTCATGGCACAAGTATTTAGGGTTGTTAATGAGGCAGGACTCAATCTACAAGATTGGACTGTGTCTTGAGCCAATCCCTTTTGAGAGATAAAAGAGAGAAGTGAGCAGAGAGACAGGTGAACCTCATACCACCAAGAAAGCAGCGATGGGAGCAGAGTGTATCCTTTGGACCTGAGGTTCCTGCGCTTAGAAGCCACTAGACCAGGGGAAAATTGATGACAAGGACTTTCCCCCAGAGTACACAGAGACAGAAAACCCTCCCTTGGAGCTGGCACCTTGAATTTGGACTTTTAGCCTCCTACACTGAGAGAATAAATTTCTCTTTGTTAAAGCCATCTACTTGTGGTATTTCTGTTATAGCAGCACTAGTTAACTAAGACAAGGGTTTTCCTAGATGTCTTATGAATTTCTAATTTAATTTCATCATGGTCAGAGAACATACTCTGTATGATTTCAATCGTTTTTTATTAAGTCTCATTTTATGGCCCAAAATATGGTCTATCTTGGTGAATACCATGGACACTTGAAAAGAATATATATGCTGCAGTTTTTTAATGTGGTGTTCTATAAATGTCAATTAAGTAAAGGAGATTGATATTGTTCATATCTTATAGAAGATCTTTATTGATTTTGTTGTCCAATTTATATCAGTTGCTGAGACGGGTGTTAAAAATCTACAACTATGTTTGTGTTTTGTATTAAAAAGACCCATTGCCGTTGAGTCAATTCCAACTCATAGTGACCCTATAGGACAGAGTAGAACTGCCCCATAGAGTTTCCAAGGAGCACCTAGTGGATTTGAACAGCTGACCTTCTGGTTAGCAGCTGTAGCACTTAACCACTACGCCACCAGGGTTTTCTGTGTTTTGTATACTCCCTTTAATTGTATCAATCTTTGTTTTATGTATTTTGAAGCTGTTATTAGGCTTGTATACACGTGTGGTTATTTCTTGCTAGTGAATTGACCCTTTTATCCTTATGAAATGTACCTTGTTATTGCTAGTAATATTCTTTATTTTTAAAAGTACCTAAAATGATATTAACATAGCCATTGAAACCTTCTTATGCTTACCGTTTTCATGACATATCTTTTTCCATACATTTACTTTCAACCTGTCTTTGTCCTTATATTTAAAATGTATCTTTTGTAGATAGCTTATAGTTGGATCTTGCTTGTTTATCCATTCTGACAATCCTTAATGGAGTGTTTAGTCCATTGATGGTTAATGTAATTATTAAAAAGTTCTTATTTTGTTCCACCATTTTACTATTTGTTTTCTGTTCTCTTTGTGCTTTGTAACTCTATTCCTCATTTTCTGCCTTCTTTTGGGTTAATTAAAATTTTTTTTTTTAGAATCCCATTTTAATTTATTAACAATCTTCTTTTTGAAAATTTTCTTGCTTATTCTTGACTATTTTTGACCACTTTTTTTCCTAGAAAACTTAAAATTATTTTGTCAGTCTTCTACCCCGATCCCACCACCACAAAAGCAAAACAAAACAAAAAAAAAAATCAAAGACAAACAATCTCGCTGGGATTTCAATTAGATTCAAAATTAAATTAAATCCATAAATTATTTTGTAAAGAAATCATCTTCATAATATTTTCTTCCTATACAGGTACTTTATATATCTTTCTATGTATTCAAAACATTTTTTTTCAGTAAAGTTTTTGTAGTTTTCATTACACAAAATGTACATGTTTCTTGTTAAGGTTACATACATGTATTTTGCATTCATGCAACTACTGTAAATGAAAACTAAACAACTGTAGTAGATAATTATTTTTACATGTTCAGTACATCCCTTCTAAGAATTGCCAATTTTTATAATAAACATTTAAATAAACATTGAGACAAAAGTTGAAGACATGAAATATATAGTGCTATATCATCCATCAATAAATTCCAATTTTCAATTATTTAATTTAGTATAGGGGGATGTGAGAATAAAATATTCAAATCCATATAAAATTGGCTAAATGTGACTAATTTAAATGAGAAATAACAACATAGTATTTATATTAAATTATATTATATTGTATTATATTAATACTTATATAGCATTATTAAGTGGTTGCTACTTTTCTATGTGCTTCATGTATATTAACTCATTTAACATTCACAAACTATATGGCAATAACTATTATTATTTTCATTTTACAGATAAAGACACTGAAGCCCAGAGAGTTATCCAGAATTCCACATCCAGTACACACCCAAGTAGTGTAGCTTCACAGTCTACTCATAACCACTACACTATACTGTCTCCTGATAAAATAAAGCACACCTTAACTTTTGGTTTTAATTGGTAAATACAGAAATAAGCACTTAATCATGATTTATATCATTGAAGAGTAAAATCGATATTAGAAGGAAGTTCTTTAGGTCTTTTATAATTAACTGATTATAATGTTGCTATGTATACACTGTATACACATGCAGCTTGTGTATACACACAAGACCAAGTTATAATGTGGAGCATTTTTCATGTTGAAGTTATGAAGTTTGTTTTAAAAGTTAGACATATTAACTATAAAGCTAAATTCATTTTTAAACAGCCTTTCACTGCAACTTAAATCATTCTCTCCTCAAGATTCTGTTTTTATGAATAGATGTCAATTTGGGGTACCTGAAGTTGGAAACAAAAAGATAGTGCAGAGCTTTGATATACTATCATTACTCTGATTTTTGTTTTTTGAATTGACTCTGTTTTGTCCTCTGCCCCAAAAGTTTGGTACTAAGGAACTAAAATTGTTTGAGGTTCCAGTGTACAATTTTTAGAAATAAAAATTTAGCTTCACATATTACCTGATCTGATGAGATTTCTGAATCAAATATAGAAGAATCAAATAAATTCAACCCAGGAGATCTAGAAGTATAACTCGAAAGAAAAGAAAATCCAGGGGATTCCTTTTGTGTTTGACCTTCAGGTACTATATTTCTATTTCTGTTATAGAGAAATAAGAAATCATCAGAATGTTTTTTAAAAATCTATTAGTAAACATTGCAGACTGGTGAGCACCATAAGCAATAGCATAGAGGTAAGAATTAGCATAGTAGGGAAAAGTAGAAAGTAAAGTTATTGAAGAATATGGTTTTAGGTGGATAATAATGTTAAATAAAGTAGAACAATCAAGTTGGGGATAATAATAGTTGATACCCACTGATAATGTACTCTTAGTCTCTATTCTAGTTACTTCCATAGGCATTAACTTATTTATTTCTCACAATAACCCCATGAAGTAGATACTATTATTATCACTTTCATTTTACAGAAGAGGATTTTGAAGCATAAAAAGGCTAAATGATCTTCTCAAAGATATATAAGTGCCAGAACTGGGATTTGAATGGAGCAATCCAGATTCAAAGTCCAAGCTGTTAACTCCAATGCTATACTGTCTCCAAGCTCTTGAAAAAGATTTTAGTCTTGATGAGAAGCCAGCCATTACAGATTGTTGTATAAGGGAGTTAAACTATAAAAGTAAAGATTTGGGGAAAATAATTAGACAAAGTAGTATACGACACAATGGTTAAAAGCATGGATTCTGGAGCCCTACTACCCGAGCTTGAATCTCAACTTTATTATCATTGACTAGCTGTACCACCTATAATTCTGTTTCCTCATCTATAAAATAAGGATAATAGTGTACTTATACCTCATAAGGTTGCTGTGAATATTAAATAAGCATTATTTATAAAATGCTTACAACAGTGACTTGCACATAGTTGGTGCTATATAAGTGTTTGCTAAATAAAATAGAACATACTACCAGAAATAGATGTATGACCATGAATGAGTCACTTAATTTTACAGGTCATAGTTTTCTCATTCATAAAGACAGGTTTTAGCATATGATCACCCCCATTCTTTTTCAGATTCTCAGATTTGATGAGTTCCACTCTGAACATTTTGTGCTTGAGTCGACAACACGACATTCATATATAAAAATCTCACTAGCAATTTAAAATACAAAAGTAGAACACAGATGAGAGATACCTGATGATGTAAATTTAGAGGAACCTCAGAGTTCAGCCTTAAGAAAAGGACTGAACTAAACGAAAAGGTTAAATGCAGCACTATTTTCTTGGCTGCGGATTACAAATCTGTCGTTTCCAGATTTAATAATTAATCATTTGGAGATATTATGTATATTCTGAAATTTAACAGAACAGCAATTCTTGCTTCAGATACATATGGAAAAATGACTTATGGAACATTATGCATTGATAAATCCACAATCTACAATCTGTGGCAGTAGCTTTTTAGCTTAACATTTTAAATTTTCCCATAATTTTTTTTTATCTTTTAGAAAATATTAAATCCATATACTATTGCCCTAGATAAGTACTCAGGATCTATGCCATCTTCAGCTAAATGTTACAGGAAAATTGGAGGGGAGGATCTGTCAAACAAGAACAGCAGAACATTAATTGTTCAAATAGGGTGCTAGATATGTGGAGGTTCATTTTAATAGTCTTTCCTTTGTATGTTTGAAATTTTTTGTAATAAAACTTTTTAAAGTTACAGGTAGGAAAGCATTTTACTACTTCTATCAATTATTTATTTAACCCCATATGTAGATATTTTAATTATAATTATTAGTTACAATCCTACATTTCAAATAAGGGTGTTTTAGGGAACTGCAATTTTTCCATAGATTCAGGTGTTTTCACAGCTTCAGGAGTCCTTAAAGACAGAGGAATTTCAGGAGTTTTTGGAAAATTCTCAGTCTTTTCTTCTGCTTCATTACTTTTATTTTCTATTGGCTTCCCAAAGTGTTCTGAATCTGTAGCCTGCAAATTCAAAATAACAGAAAACTATAAAAATGAATAAATAAATAAAATCACATATCTAAAAATGTGTAAGGTGGAAAACACCATATTAATCTATGATGTTATTATTATTTAATAGACAGAATAAGTAAAATAAGAATAATTGGTGAAAATAATACCAAAATATATATCAAGAAATTTAAAAATAATTATTTTTCATTATCTAATTTTTCTACTCTTCCCAGTTCCATCTCCCCCATTTCTACCTAAAAAAGTAAATGACAATCAGAACATACTCAAAATGGATGAAGAAAAATGATTAGGAATTTTTTTTTTCTTTTAAATTATCCACTTCATGCTCTGGGTGAAGAACTGTATATGCTACCTCCTTAAAAGGGAAAATTTACTTCAAAACAATCTTGCAGTCTTTGGTTTATTGTGTTTTTTGCTTTTTTCTTTTGCCCTTATTAACTCATTATACTACTTTGGCTGTAAAAATTGAGAACCTGAATACTAAGTTTACTACATTTCATTTTCCAGGCTAAGAATGTAATTCAAATATATCTGTTATACCAAATCCCATTACAGAAACAATTCGGGTCCTCCCACCAAAAAATTTAAAATGTGCTTTTACTTGTATTTCTTTATAGCAAAATACTATTGTTTCTTTTGTTTTAATCCTTAGTCACTAGGGTAATATAAATCATAACTATATTCTGTTAGTCACTACTTGACACACATTGTCTGTATTTATCATTATTAAAGCTTTCTACTATCATAAAATATTTTCAAGATTTTTTTTTTATTGTGCTTTAGGTGAAATTTTACAGCTCAAGTTAATTTCGCATACAAAAATTTATACACATATTGTTATATGACATTAGTTGCAATCCCTATAATGTGACAGCACACTTCCCCTTTCCACAGCGGGTTTCTTGTGTCCATTCAACCATTCCTGCCCCTTTCTGCCTTCTCATCCTGCCTCCGGACAGGAGCCGCCCATTTGGTCTTGAGTATCTGCTTGAACTAAGAAGCACACTCTTCATGAGTATTATTATTTTGTGTTTTACAGTCCAGTCTAATTTTTGTCTGAAGAGTGGGTTTTGGGAATGGTTTTTGTTCTGGGTCAAGATATTTTTGTGGCCATCACCGATCTTGAATTGCCATGGAAAACCATTCAATCTCACCAAACTGTTTTATTCAGTCATAATTTAGTTGTAATCTCAATATATATTGTTATTTAATGACAATTCTTTTTGTATATTTTCATGTAAACTTTTTGTGGCTTCATTTTGTTATCTAAATAACTAAAGTGTTCTAAGAGATAGACTCTCTAACACCCTAGGAACCTGATAATCAAGAATAACTTCTAGATCTTCCATGATCTTTATTGTATTAAATCTGAAAGGTTGATGGAAACAGAATGTCTTAAATTGGAATATCATGCTTAGAAATTAGAAACCAAACATTTGACTTACTTTTGAAGTACATTTTGACTCTTTCAATTGTCTTATTATCCCTTTATCTCCACATTCAGCATCTGTTTGTTATATGAGAAAAACCTTTTTGTTCCTTTTGACATTTTATTGTAAAATAACACATTACTGAACCATATAAAACTACCAATATTTTACTTTTTTAACCTACAAAAGTAGCAATTTCATATGCTTCAGCCCAATATATACAGATAAGAGAATAACGTACATATATATAAAATCTATAACATGGGTGTTATTTATGTAAAAATACAATATTGTCAGACTTTTTAAAATGTTGCTAATCTGGTAGGTGTGTAATGATATCTCATTGTGGTTTTATTTGTAGTGGCTGCCAGATATATGCATTTCCCTACATAGCTCTATCACAGATGTATCATTCTCTCTCATCTAATAATCCATCAGCTAAAGGATTAAAGGCAACAGAGCACCTGTGCAGGTAAAGACAATTCTTTCTCTTAAAAGAAAGCAGGGGCAATATCCACATACATGGAATAAGAATACTGTGCAGAGTAAACCCTATACTAAAAGTGGGAGAAACAGGCCCACAGTATATGACCATTCTGAATATGCATATATTTATACAGTTTTCATACTGCCAGAATGAGGCATTTTTAAAACTTCAAAATAGAAGTCACTAATCCATATACTACAAATGAGAAGAGATGAAGACTTATATATAGCCTAATGAGTGAAATAATTATTATTCATTACTGGGTTACCAAAGTATGAACATGTACATATATGATATATATATGTGTGTGTGTATATACATGTATATAAGTGTATGTACATATAGACAGACAGATAGAAAGAAAGATAGGTATTTTCACGGGTGTGTCAAAGTTCCAATAGCTAGTTGATTTTAGGGTAATAAATTCGTATGTTTATATCCTGTGAATCTTCTTTAATTTTATTCAAAGAAAATAAGATAGTAAAAGATTTATGTAAAAAATTATGATAGCATTATTTATAATAACAATAACAAAAAAAAAAAACCTCGGAAATGACAAAATAGTCAATGTGAGAGAATGGCTAAATATATAATGGCATAGTTACACAATGGAACATTATACACCTTCTCCTCACTTATCGACTATCTTATTATCTGACATTTCGCATTTACAATAGTAAAAAATCTACTATCCAACTATTTTGCACATTAACTATGTACATCTGGCAGTAACGAATGCTAAGGTGTGAGGCGAGAGTAATGCTGGCTTTGATGGTTAAGGTTATGTGTCAGCTTGGCTGGGCCATGATTCTCAGGGGTTTAGCAGTTATATAATGATTAATTTGGCAGTTATGTAATGATGTAACCTGGAGTTATGTAATGATGTAGTTGTCCTCCATTTTGTGATTTGATATGGCCATCCTCCATTTTTGCATATGACCAGTTTCGCATAACGACCTGGTCTTTGGAACCTAACCACGGTCAATAACTGAGGAGAGGGTGTACGGTTCATTATACGTAAAATCTTTGAATAATATTTAATGACATGGGGACATACCTTCAATAGTATAACAAGTGGGAAAAAATCAGGATACAAAATGGTATGTTTAGTATGACTTCAATTTTGGAAAAAGAAAAAAATATACATATGTATAAAAAAAGACTAAAAGAATACACAGCAATAGTTAAGAACAGTTAAATCTGGGTGATGGTATTTTTATTTCCTTTATATTTTTCTCTGTCTTCTAAATTTTCTACAAGTATTTTTTCTTATATTTAGAGAAAATGTATTTTAAAACCAACATGCATGGTCAGTTAAACAACCCAAGTAATTTATTTAAATAGTATAAAAACCTGATACAATGGTTACCTCCACTTCTTAGGAAAAATATGAACAGCAAATACCTGTATCTCCTTTTTCAAACCACTGATTACAATTTGATTGTTTCTGTGGGGTTAACAATCTAAAATGCAATAAATATAATTTTTATATTATTTGTTGAGTTGATATTCATGAATTATTTTGAAAACTTAAAGCATTTTCTTGTTTTTAAGTTACCTGAATTGCATGAAATGCTGTGAACTTTTCATAGCTGGAACATGTGAACACTTTGAATGGTTATTCACAGCACAGTCACTAAATACCTGAACCAAAAAAAATAAGCATTAGAATTAGCTATACAAAACAAAAGTTTAGCTTGCTGTGGCTTCTCAGTGTTCTCTCATTTCATTAGCACTGTCATTCTCGTCATCATCATCAATATCAACAACAACTACAAACATTAACTGAAACCACTGCATATAAAACATTAAGTCAAATACTGGAAAACAAATAAGGGTTAAGACTCTCACAGAATTTGACATTTTTGATAAGTATAAACAATTATGCATGGTGGTATTTCTACACTTAAGGTAAACTTTAAAAAATTCTGTCCTATATTCTTGATTAATCAAGTGAATCTTACCATTTTCTCAACTTATTACCCGATTTCTGCATCTCTCTATCCTCTATAACCTCTTAAATTGAACATCGGAAAGCAAAACAATGGGTTAAAAGATTAAAGCTTGACACTTTCATTCATATACATTTATGAAAGCACTAATATTTTTCTTTTAATTTTGTTTAATATTAATATCTAAGCCACTGCTATATTAATGTATACACTGTCTGATTCATCTTTCATCCTCCCTGACTCATTTATTTTGAAGGGTCTCTGATTTTTGTTACTTGGCCCAAAACGAAAATCTTTTTATTTTAATAAGAAATTTAACCCATTTATTTAGATCATAAGACAAAGTTGTCAACCTCCCTTAAAGAACAAGTGTTTTCACTGTTTTGAACAATATACATGTTTGTACATGTCTGCTGGTACACATATTCAAGTATTCGTTTAGAGTAGATGCCAAGAAGTGAAATTTTTAGTTATGCACATTTATTTTTAATAAGTACTATGATCCAGCCCTCCAAAGTGGCTGTATCAAGTTACACTCCCACTATTCTTGACCACACTAGACATTATCAAACATTTTAATGTTTGCAAATCTGATAGGTGAAACCAGGTAGCAGGTTGATTGAATCTGCATTTCCCTGTACTCTTGGGGTTGGGCATCTTGTTATACATAGTGACCCTTTGCCTTTTCTTTTCTGTAAATTGCCTTCTTATCCCTTGTGCATTTTTTGTTTGCTTCTTTCTTAATTTATAAGAATTATTATGTATCTATGTACTGTATATTCTAGACACCAATTTTTGCCCATTCTGTCATTTTTTTTAACCTTGTTAGTGTCTTTTGTTAGTGTCATACAGAAGTTTTTAATTTGGATGTAATACATTGATCAGTTTATCTTCTCCTATACCATAGTTATAATTATTGTGTTTCAATAATGTTTAAAAATGATTTGGGTGATGACAATGCTGTGAAATTAGACAGTGGTGATGATTGCACAGCCTTGTGAATATATAAAAACCACTGAATTGTAGACTTTACAATGGTGAATTTTATAGTCTGTGAATTATACCTCAATAAAAAAAATTAAATAAGCATTTTGATATCTGGTAGTACAAGCCCCCCTCTTTAACATTCTTTTAAAAATCTGTTGCTTTTAATTTTCTAATGCTGGACAATCGCTGTATTCCTTCAGAAAATCATAGTTGGTCATGCTATAATATTCTTTTAATGTTACACTGCTAAATTTGGTTTATTAATAATTTATTATTTTTACATCTATGTTCATTGTTGATACTGAGCTATACTTTTCTTCTCTTTCGCTATCCTTGACCTTGCTATCATAAGATTCCCCTGACCCTGTGGCCATTGAGTTGATTCTGACTCATGGCGACCATAATTTGTTGGATAGTTTCTCAACTTTTTCCATACAGGTAGTTCCTGATTTACAACATATTTGGGTCACGATGAACTGCACTTATGACCATCCATTTTGTTTGGGGGGAGCACATCTTATCATTAGTAATATGTACTACATACACTGTTGCAGCGCATAATTTACTGATGTTATCATTCTTAGATGTTTACTTGCAGACGTTTCCAACTCCCAAAGACAAATAAAGATTAGACTTATAAAGATACTGATAATAAAAGACAATAATAATGAAAACTAAAGGAAAAAAATGAGGCACTCGATTTACATCAGAACCAACTTAAAACGCAGTCGGAACGGAATTCCATCATAAATTGGGGACTACCTGCACTCTAGATTATTTGTATAAGGTTATTTAATCCACTGGTTCTCAACGGGTAGCAATTTTGCCTCTCAGGGGACATTTGGCAATGCCTGGAGGCACTTTTAATTGTCGTAACTTGGGTGTGTGGAGGGGTGCTACTGGCCTCCAGTGCATATAGGCTGGGATGGTGCTAAACATCCTACAGTACCCAGGACTATAGGATGCTCAGGACAACAAGGAATTATTTGGCCCAAAATATTAATAGTTCTGAGGTTGACAAACTGTGATGTAATTCTTAAAGATTTTATAAATTAACCTGAAAAACTGTCTGAAGTCTTCCGAGGCATGTGGGGGTGGGTGAGGAGGAAGGAAAGAGGGAAATAGATATTTGCTTACTTTTTAGTTTCTTCTAGGTTATTGATCTATTCATGTTTTTATTTTATCTCTTTTTCAGCCTATTTATATCACCCTATTAATTGTCCTGGTGGAACCCTGGTGGTGTAGTGGTTAAGAGTTCAGCTGATAATGAAAAGGTCCACAGTTCAAATCCACCAGCCACTCCTTGGAAACTCTATGGGGCAGTTCTACTCTGTCCTGTAGGGTCTCTGTTGGTCGGAACCGACTCAACAGCACCTAACAATGACAACAAAATAATCATCCAGCCCACCTAAATTTCAAAATTTATTGGTATAAAGTCTTACATAACATTCTCTGAGGATTTTTAATAAATTTCTTCTGTATGTGTAGTGATATACACTTTTCCTCCTTTTCGCCTTTTCTTTTTTTTGTGGGGAGTGGGCTTCTCTTGCTCTTTTTTTTTTTTTTAATCGTACTGGCTGAAATTTTATTTATTGGTATTTTCAAATTTTTAGCTTTTGGTTATATTGATCAACCCTAGTTTTTTATTTCATTACTTTGTTCTTTTGTTTTTATGAATTCCTACTTCCTTTACATCTATTAGTTTGTTCTTTTATCATTTTTAGTTGAATATTCAGTTAATTTATTTTCAGTCTCTCTTATTTTCCGATATGTTTCCTTTCAAATATAAATTTCCTTCTGAGAACCAATTTGGCTACATTCCACAGGTTTTTGGTTTATAGTATTCTTTTAAATAGTTCATAAATTCTCTTTATGATTTCTTCTACAACTCAAAAGTAATTTGAAAGTGTGTGAATTTCTTTTTCCCTGGCAAAATAGTTTTTTTTGGGGGAGCCAATCTTTTTGTCTGACTTCTATCTTTTTTATTGTGGTAAGTAAAGATAGCAACTTTTTAGAATTGATTAAGATATACTTTTTTCTAGTAAATGTTCAACTTTGGTGAATATTGCAAAAAATAATTGCATTCTGTGTATGTTGGGAACAAAGTTTGCTAATTGTGTTATTCGAAACCTCTACATCCCCTTCAGAACAAGGGGATATTGCACGGTTTAAAGGCAGGAAAGGTGTGTGTCAGAGTTGTATCGTTTCACTACACTTATTCAATCTGCCTGCAGAGCAAATAATCTGAGAAGCTGGACTATACGAAGAAGCATGGGGCATCAGGATTGGAGGGAGACTCATTAACAATCTGTGATAGGCAGACGACACAACTTTGCTTGCTGAAAGTGAAGACGACTTGAAGCACTTACTGATGAAGATCAAAGACTATAGCCTTCAGTACGGATTGCACCTCAACATGAAGAAAACAAAAATCCTCCCAACTGGACCAATAAGCAACATCATGATAAATGGAGAAAAGACTGAAGTTGTCAAGGATTTCACTTCACTTAGATCCACAATCAATGCCCCTGGAAGCAGCAGTCAAGAAACAAAACAACGATGTATTGCATTGGGCAAGTCCACTACAAAAGACCTCTTTCAAGTGTTAAAAAGCAAAGGTGTCACTTGAGGATTAAGGAGCGCTTGATCTAAGCCGTGGTATTTTCAATCACTTCATATACATGTGAAAGCTGGACAATGAATAAGGAAGATCAAAGAAGAATTGATGCTTTTGAATTACGGTGTTGGTGAAAAATATTGAATATACTGTCAACTGCCAGAAGAATGAACAAATCTATCTTAAAAGAAGTACAGCCAGAATGCTCCTTAGAAGCAAGGATAGATGGCAAGACTTCGTCTCATGTACTTTGGACATGTTATCAGGAGGGACCAGTCCCTGGAGAAGGACATCATGCTTGGTGAAGTAGAGGGTCAGTGAAAGAGAGGAAGACCCTCAATGAGATGGACTGACACAATGGCTGTAACAATGGACTCAAACATAGCACGAATGAGAGGATGGCACAGGAGTGGGCCTTTCTGTTGTACATTGGGTTGCTATGAGTCGTAACTGACTTGACAGCACCTAACAACAACAACATCCTTACTTGTTTTTCATCTGCTTAATTTGTCCCTGTGGCAGAAACTGCCAGTTGCCTATCCTACCCAGTATCTATTGCCCCTTGTGTTCTGCTTTCAAAACAAACAAAAACTATATTTTTCAGCCTCTCCTGCAGGTATAAGTGACCACGGGACTAAACTGTTTAAGGAATTTCCAGAAAAGATCCTTAAAAATGGGGCTGACTTAGCTAGCCTTTACCAGCTTCTTCCTTCCTACCTTGAAGTCAGATATAATGGCAAAGCTTCAATGACTATCTTTTGACCATGAGGTGACCCTGAGTTGAAAGCTAAGCACTACAGATAATAATAAAATATAGGTATCTTAGGTATCTATTGCTGCTATAACAGAAATACCACAAGGGGATGGCTTTAACAAAGAGAAATTTATTCTCATAGTCTAGGAGGCTAGAAGTCCAAATTTAGGGTGCTAGCTCTAGGGAAGGCTTTCTCTCTCTGTTGGTTCTGGGGGAAGGTCCTTGTCATCAATCTTCCCTTGGTCTAGGAGTTTCTCAGCACAGGAACCCTGGGACCAAAGGACACGCTCCACTTCTAGTGCTGCTTTCTTGGTAGCATGAGGTTCACTCTCTTCTCTGCTGGATTCTCTCTTTTACATCTCAAAAGAGACTGACTCAAAATACAACCTAATCCTATAGATTGAGTCCTGCCTCATTAACATAACTGCCTCTAATCCTACCTCATTAACATGATAGAGGTTAAGATTTACAGCACATAGAATAATCAAAATGGTGGACAACCACACAATACTGGGAATCATGGCCTACCCAAGTTGACACACATTTTGGGGGGACACAATTCAAGCCATAACAATAGGGGAAGCCTGCAAAATAATGACATTATGGAGATAGTGCTATCAACACTTAACCTAAACCACCTATTTTAAAACATCATGGAAGGTAAGAGAACAAGAAATCTTTATCTTGTTTAAGATGCTATTATTTATTGGTTTGGTTTCACATTTAGCCAAACTCAACCCTTAAATTCTTACAGTCAGTACTTTTGTTTCTGAGTTATATTAAAGCCTCTTGTCATAAATGTGGATTCAACAGTTTCTTTGGAATTCTATTAATTTGTGCTTTATATATTTTGAAGCTGTATAACTTGTGCATCATAGTTCTTATGACTTACTGGTGAATTTAAAAAAAAATGAAATACGTTTATTTATCCATGTTAATGCTTTTCATTTTGAATTCTATTTTATACGGCATTAATATTGCTAGATCTGCTGCTTAGATTTGTCTGATATATTTTTTCTATCCTTTTATTTTCAGCCATCATTTGTCAAGTTGTTTCAGTTGCTCTCTTTTAATAGTACATAGCTGTTTATTGTTTATATGTCTCAAAGAAGTACCTCTGTCCTTTAACAAGGGGTTTAACCCAGTTACATTTTTATAACTTCTGATTTGCTTGGACCTATTTCTGGCATCTTATTTATTTTCTATTTATTATGTTTTCTGGTTGTTTTATTTTTCTCCCCATTCCTACCTTTAGTAGGACTGATTAAGTTTTCCCTGCTTTATCTTTTTTCCTTTACTGTTTTAAAACATACCCATTCCATTTCTTTTCTGGTGTGACTGCCCTTAAATGTTTAACACATATGCATAAATTTATACTTTTCTAGCAATGTATAGCATTAACCAGTCAGTATTCAAATCTTCTTCCCACCTCCATCCCTAAACAAAAAAGAACTTTAGCAAACTTGTGTTTTCCTCGTTTATCTTCCCACTCTCCTCCCATATTGATATCATCTGGATTTTAATACTAGATTTTTAAAATTTTATAATTAACATATGTTTAGACTTAAAAATGTTTTACTAATTACTTTGGTCACCACTACCCTATTATCTGTGTGTACTGACTATGAGTGAAAGAACAATTACATTTTTCATCAAGGATTGCCCTCAGGATATTTTCAGGAAGAATGGTGGGAGATGGAGATGTGCTATACCAGCACCTAACTTTCTGGGTGGTACGTTCTTTGTTCTTCATAGGCATCAAAAGCTACCCAAGGCATCGCTTGTCTCTCTAACCAAGTTCTCATAGTCACTGTTTCCACCTGTAAATAATTTCCCAATTACTGATGCCTGGCCAAAGGCAGAGTGGCTATGGTGTGAACAGGTATTAACTAACCTAGCTCCTACTGAAGTAACTCAATCAATTACCCTAATAATTATCACAGGACCTCTACCTTCTGCAACAGCGTTCTCCTATGCATGTTCTGGGCTGCAATTTCCCTCTTTAATCCAATCCTGTTTTCCCACATCAGGGGTTTCGCACAGTTTTTGGTTTACTGGGTGCACAGCTTGATAATTTAAAATATCTTTTCTATTATTTTTAGAGGTGAGATAGAAAGCTAAAGTATTTGCTTAGACTGCCATACTGAAAGTCCTTTACATTTTTTTTAGACCCTGTAATTGTACTAATGGCTGATATATTTGACAACACCAAAAACAAACAACCTGTGTCCTAAGTGCAGTACAATCATTATTTCATCTAATGAAACCAAGTACAATGCTTATGAATATTTAATTTATACTATTAAAACAGAAATACATACCTGTGTATCATTTTCTTTTTGTCTGAAGTCAATATCGGGAAGTTTCACAGAACTTTCTTCTTTTTTATCTGGGTTATTAAATGGTACTATTTCAAATCAATTCCAGAGACAGAATCATATATAATAGTCAGTATTTAACCTAACCTTGTAATTAAAAAAACCAAGTCTACATGATTTAATTTAAATTAAAATATTATTTAATGTTAAATTAAAATTATTAAGTAAATCTTTATGTGAACTCTGAATGTGAAATGAAAACCAGCTGACAAGATTACACCTTTATAACAGGGAACCAAAGACAGAGTGGTGATATTGACAACTGAAGAAAAAAAGACTTAGCCCAATAAATTTAGTTAATCTAATCTGCAGATTCATTGAATTAAATATGATTCAAATATCTCAGTGACTAAGTTACAGATATCATTAACACAAGTCAGCTACCTACTCCAATCCCACATACTGATAATAATCATAATAATTAAAAAAACACTGTCATTGACTCTATTCAGACTCTCAGTGGCCCCATAGGGTTTCCAAGGCTGTAAATCTCTACAGAAGTAGACTGCCACATCTTTCTCCCACAGAGCCGCTGGTGGTTTTGAACAGCCAATCTTGGGGTTAGCAGTCAATCACTTTAACCACTGCACCACCAGGGCTTCTTTATACTGACAATACAACTTCTCAAATGAAAAACACACAATTATTCATCCTCCTCTGACAGTTGTGCAATCAGATCACGATATTTTTTTATATTGTGTGATTTCTCTCTCAAAGAGAAAAAAGGTATAGGAAGACATATCTTGCTTGCTCTCAGAAAGAATCCTGAGTCTATAGAACTCCAGCATTGTTTGTTCTTGTTTATTATACCAAATGGTAACTAAAATTGCTTCTTTCCTATTTCTTCTCCTGTTAGCAAAGAAAATTAAGTTTTCCAATAATAAACAGATACTGTACCTGTAACTCGTAGTTCTGAAGAATGCATCTTTATTGGTCTGACTAATTTCTGAGATTCATAAAGAAGAAATAATTGTCTGTTCTGATGGTTTTTATCCAATACAAGTCCTTGTTCACCTTTTTCAAATATTCTAAAAAGAAGAGGGAATTTAAAAGACTTTTAAAAAATATCAAAAACATTCCAAACCAAAACTTTATCCATAAATAGCATGCTTTAGTTTCCACAGTACTACAAACTTTAAAAAATTATTCACAAATCAACTAGCATGATTACAGAAATCATTAAAACAGTATTATGATCATAAATTAGTCTTTTAAGTTTTTTACTGGAATAACAGTTTCACTGAGTTTTTCAAAAATTAAAAAAAGTAGAATAAACATTATCAAAATATATATTGAGCAAAAAATTACTAAATAGTTATATAAATTACCCTAAATATACAAAATGTTTATAATATTTAAAAAATGTCAGTAAGGTAAAATTCTATACATTGACCTATTTTTTCCATTCAATGTTATTATAAAATTAAGGACACATCACTATAGACGTGAGATGTGGGATTAAGGGAATCAAGAAAAATAACAGATCAGGGTAACTTAAGAAAGTAATGTTTTGAAAAATCTGAATAAGGGCAACGGAGCCTAAGGAGAGGAATTTAAAAAGAATGAAAAAGGGTATCGAAAGAAAAAGTAGAAAGTTTATCAGAAACAGCAATAGGGGTACATCTGTTTTTTTGTCACAATAACAGGTAATATTAATCTTTTTTAATGCCTCGACCACCTCTTCCGCCCCCACTGATGCCTATTTTATCACTATTAAGATGAAAGGCAAGGAAACATATGAAGCCAGAGATTCTGTAGCATCCTTTGGCTCTGTGGCAAAGGAAAACTAATCAAACTGGTGATAGGATAATAAAAAGGTAAAATACTACTCCCACCCTTGTTTATCCTGTTTTACTCCTATTACTGACCTATCATGGAAAACCCATCAATGTACAACTGACAGGTTATGGAAAAGATATGCTACTGCTTTCCCATTACTCCCTACTCATTATCCCTGGATTTACTAAATAAAAAGCAGTTGTAAGTACTCATAATATGTAAAAGGTATACATTAAATTTAAGAAATGAGTATAAAATAGCCTGCACAAAAAAATTATTTCTATACTGTATATATTAATGGCTTGGGATAGAATATAAAATCAAACTTTTAGACTCAAAATATCTGCTCACATAAAATCCAATTTTAAATATTACCTATACCCTTCTTTCAATTCCTTTCTCTTTTCTATAATGTTAGTCTTTTCTTCCAAAGTTTTGGGAAGATTCCTAGTTTCATAAAGTCTTGCAGTCTCCTAAAAAGAAAAATGACCAAAAATAAGCCAAAATAATTATCTGCAAATTATTAAGGAACATACGCTTTATCTTAACTAATAAAATTATTTTTCCACATATCAGAAGATTTATATTTTGATAGTATTTGCCATCTATTATTGAAAGCTGACAAAAATGAGTCAAAATTGACAATAAATCATATCTCATTTTCCCTTACAACTCTATTAGCAAACTTAGATTTCAATTAACTTCTATCTTCTCTTTAAAAAAGAAAAATTAGAAGTAGCCATTGATTTCTTACATAGACATATAGTTACCATATATTTTAAAGGAAATTGAACCTACTTTCGTTACAATATCAAAATAACATTGCTGTTATTTTGGTACCTCATATCTATTAATAGTAAACATACAATCTTTAACAGAATTTTTAAAAATTTAGAAAACTGGGTATTATATTTGTCTTTCTCACAATTTGGAAATGACTTTGTGGGTTCTCATACTTGTGTGAATGAAAGCCACTACAATTCAATGAATGACACTAACAATGTATTCAAGAAAATACCACACATCATCATTCTGAAGGCTAAGCTAGTTCTAGTGTAGCTCTATAAAATTTATAATCTAGTCATAAATTTATCAAGTTCTTTAGACTATTTACTCTCTTTGCTCCTTTTTTTGTCAAGATTTTAATAGCTTTTTTTAAAACTGAATTTTAGATGAAGGTTTACAGAGCTAGCTTAAACAGTTAGTACATATATTGTTTTATGGCATTGGTTAACAACCCCATGACATGTCAGTACTCTCCCTTCTCAACCTTGGTTTCTCGACTACCAGTTTTCTTTCCTGTCCCCTCCTGCCTTCTAGTCCTTGCCCCTCAGCTGGTGTGCCCGTTTAGTCTTGTTTTGTCCTATGGGTCTGTCTAATCTCTGGCAAAAGGTGAACCTCCGGAGTGACTTCATTACTGGGCTAAAAGGTTGTCTGGGAGGCCATACTGTTGGGGTTTCTCCAGTCTCTGTCAGGCCAGTAAGTCTGGTCTTTTTCTGTGACTTAGAATTTTGTTCTACATTTTTCTCCTGCTCTGTCCGGGACCCACTATTGTGATCCCTGTCAGAGCAGTTAGTGGTGGTAGCCAGGCACCATCTAGTTGTACTGGACTCAGTCTGGTGGAGGCCATAGTAGTTGTGGTCTATTAGATCTCTGGACTCATCTCTCCCTTGTGTCTTTAGTTTTCTTCATTTTCCCTTGCTCCTGAAGAGGAGAGACCAGTGGAGTATCTTAGATGGATGCCCACAGGCTTTTAAGACCCCAGATGCTACTCACCAAAGTAATAGCTTTTCAATTTCTGTTATTAAGCTATATCTTCTTTCCTCATCTTCTTTCTTCAACGTCCAATGAAAGTTAAAACTATTCCCCCAAACTCATGAAGTTTAACATATTCAGTAGCTAAAATACATTTTGGCTCCAAAGGTAATCTGAGGCAAATGAATTATTATAACTATTTTCCCTCTGACATACTCTCAGTTAAAAAAAAAAAATACACCTTTCCAGGATTAAACAATTTCACTAGTAATTTATAAATAAATCCAGTATTTTTACTCAACAGAATAATACTAGGCCCATATATCAAAATCAGTTCTTTGAAATGAACTACCAACAAACTGTCAGATGAATCCTGCTGATACTTTCTTAGTGATAACTTAAAAACATCTTTTATTTCACATATAGAAACTCAAACTGAATTTAAAACAAAATTGTAGAAACATATCACTGAGTTCTAAGAGAATCATTCTTTTAATATTGTTTTAACCATGTATCTAAATTGAACAGAAATTCCTTTTGAATTAACTTCAAAATTTTAAGCCTTATCTTAAGCATTTCTCCATGCTTAGGCTCTCTTGAAAACAGCTTTTCTAAGGCTACCACACCATTATACTTACACATTAATCATATTAATATATACTTTAGAAACATATAACGAAATATATACCCGGTTTAAGTAATTAATTTCCATTTCCATTTCATCTACTTCCGTCTTCAATTCAGATGAACTTTTGGTAAAATTATTGGCAAGTTTAAGAATTTCTTGTGTTTTACATCTCATATTAACCCTTTTATGTTAAGGAACCATGTCACGCAAGTAAGTTTTATAATATATGTACTACCTCAGAAATAATACATAATATTATGCAACATCATGATAAATGGAGAAAATACTAAAGTTGTCAAGGATTTCATTTTACTTGGTTTCACAATCAACCCCTGCAGAAGCAGCAGTCAAGAAAGCAAACAATCTATTGCACTGGGCAAATCTGCTGCAAACGGCCTCTTCAAAGTGTTCAAAAGCAAACATGTCACTTTGAGGACTAAGGTGTGCCTGACCAAAGCCATAGTATTTTCAATCACCTCATATGCATGCGAAAGCTGGACAATGAATAAGGAAGATCAAAGAAGAATTGATGTCTTTGAATTATGGTATTGGTGAATACTGAATATGCCATGGACTGCCAGAAGAATAAACAAATCTGTTTTGGAAGAAGTACAGCCAGAATTTTCCTTAGAAGCAAGGATAGTGAGACTTCGTCTCACATACTTTGGACATGTTATCAAGAATGACCAGTCCCTGGAGAAGGACATCATGCTTGTAAAGGCGGAGATCAGCAAAAGAGAGGAAGACCCTCAACAAGATGGACTGCCACAGTGGCTGCAACAATGGGCTCAAGCATAGCAACGATTGTGAGGATGGTGCAGAACCAGGCAGTGTTTCATTTTGTTGTACATAAGGTCGCTGTGAGTTGGAACTGACTCGACGGCACCTAACAGCAACAGTATTTACATGTATGTTTCATATAAGCAATAAGTGATATTAATAATAGTAACTGGAAACAGAGGTAAGATTAATATAAACATTGGACAGACTCACAGATATAATTTACTGTTTATCTAGGTTACATATTGAGCTTAAAAATAACATTTCATCCAAAATATTTGTTAGGATTTTTTTCTTTCAGTTAAATATTTTTACAGGGAGTTGTTGTTGTTTGTTTGTTTTGTTTTTTTTACCCAAGATGATCATGTTATTTAGCGTGACTGATAATATATAATCATGTCTAAACTTAACTCCTTATGTTTCCATTATTTATTGGTTCCAAAGCCAACATTAAAATTCATCCAATTTCTGTTTTCTTGCTTGTAAGGTTCATCAGTGCACCTTGAAAAATTCCGAGGAAGACTAGATCTTCTATCTGGATTTTCTGCTTGACCTGGATTTATGCCTAATTTCAAGCAGAGAATTTCTCAGCTATTAACAGACGCACTGTGTGGTTTTGGCTAATACAATTTCCTAAACTACTCTACAATCCATTTAAGGGAATTAAAATAGGAATAGAATAGTGGCAGTGAACAAAAATTCCACAGAAAATTTGTCAGACCTTTCCTATCTGCCTTAAAAAATACGATTTATATGCTAGAACACAAAATTCCAGGTGAATATTCTTTGTAATACTACGTTTTTATCAAAATTCTTAATTTAAATTTTAGATAAACCAAAAAACCCAAACCTGTTGCCATCGAGTTGATTCCAACTCATAGCAACCCTATAGGACAGAGTAGAACTGCTCCATAGGATTTACAAGGAGTGGCTGGTGGATCTGAACTACCATTAGCAGCTGAGCTCTTAACCAGATATGTATATTTAAATTCTAATTTTTCAATTCTTCTACCTCCATTCATCTCTTCTTGTTTGTCGTACAGCCACACATCTCATCCCGTCTCACATCCCACTCCCTAAACCCCTGTAGTACCTTCTGCACCTAGCAAGCTCTGCCCCTCCCCACTGAGAAGTTAAGCACAGATGGGCAGAAAATGGACATCTCAGATTAGAATAGGGTAAAATCAAAACACAGAGTGAGCAAGTAGTAGAAGAGTTAAAAGGATGACTTAGGATGAAGCAGACAGGAAGCAGGGTACAGTGCAAAGATAAAGAAGACAGTATAAATGGCAGAGTTAGAATCTGATAAGAAAGCATACGAAGGATTGTGGAGGTTAGAAGGGGGTTAAAGTTCCAAACTCATTATCAGGAAAGATTTCTCCAATGAAACAGGCAAGACTTAGATCAGTTAAGAGTTACTTAAACATCTATTACAGTGCCAGTGTATTAGATTATTTCTTTATATGTCTGTCTCTCCTACTAAACTGTGAGCTCCTTGGAAAAAAGCTTTGTATCTGTTTTGGTACTACCTAGCACAAGGTAGTTTATACAGATGAATAAATAATTGTGACTCACCTCCTTACCACCTTCCATCCTAGTAAGTAATAACCAGTTGATTTAATTGGAACTCTTTCTTTGCTTAAGACAGAGCAAGATGACATTTTCATTAAGATACATCACTAAAAGCCAAATACATACATTTTATCCCCATAAAATTTCCTGCTTCTGATCACATGGACATATGTGAAAACTAGTTCCAGATGGCCTTTAAAGTAAACTCAAATTTTAATTAAACAAAAAACAAATTCATGTGATTCTTACAAGGAAACACAATAAAAATTAAAATACTGAAATAATACTTATCTAATAAAAATTCTAGATAGAAATACAATTGCGGATACAAGTGTAATGTCCATTTAGTAAGTGATGGAAAGGGAGCAGGCACTGAAAAACAAAACCATATTTAAGATTGATTTATTATATTCTTTTCATTATAAATATACTATTATTAAACAACATATAACAAAAATGTTAATACCTAGAAATTCCATAAAAATAGTTTCATTCATTTTTAGTTGTTCAGAGCACGCCAACACTCTGTTTTGAATTTCTTCATGTTCTGTTTTCTTCTCATAATATTCATGTGAAAAAGGTGTTTCTAAATACTTTAGTTGATATTGCTTCAAAACATCTTTATATTGGCATACATAGCCATGATACATTTTTCTGTTAAAAGAAAGAAATGATGTCTATACAGCAAAAGTATATGTAAAAACTATGCAAATATCACTTGTTAAAGTCTACTAAATTAAGTATAAAAGACAAGTCAAATATCTACTTACCTGTTTCCCTCAATACTGTCTGCAATTCAAACTTTCCATAACTCCATCACATTTCTCTACTTTTTTCCTCCACTATCTGAGTTATTCATTCCTTAATCCTCTCAATACAACTTCCACACCCACCATTCTAATAAAACTCCTTTTCCCAGCATGCTGAATGATCTAATTTACCCAATTCTATTATCTCTTTAATGCTCATCCTAATTGACACTGCAGAATCTGGTTCTTTTAATCATTTACTTCTTTGTGAACCTCTAACCTCCCTGGGTTCTGAGTCTCCATTTTCCCCACTTTGGCTATCTCTGTGACTGTGACTTTTTAATCTCCTTCAATTTTCTAAGCTAAAATTACCACACGAAGTCATGTTCTGTGTGTTAGAGCTCTGGGTTCACAATCATTTATGTACACCTCAGAACTATTTTATGAAGCAAATTTCAGCACTGTTTGAAGGAACTCTTCGAGTCCATCTCAGGTAGAGGTGAGATGGTCATCTATTTAAGCACAAGTCTTGAATGGGACAGTTAATTTTATAAAAATATATTAAAACTTTCTTCTTATTTAACCTGTGCTTGATCTGCAACAGGGGTCAGTAAATTATTGCCCATAGGCCAAGTCCAGCCTGCCTCCTGTTTTTGTATAGTTTATGAACTAAGAATGGTTTTTACATTTTTAAATGATTGGAAAAAAAAATCAAAAGAAGAATAATATTTCAGGATACATTAAAATTATATAAAATTAAAATCTCAGTGTCCATAAATAAAGTTTTATTGGAAAATAGTTCATTCATTTACGTATTGCTAAAACTGCTTTTGCACCACAATAACAGAGTTGAGTAGTTACAACAGAAACTCTATGGCTCATAAAGCCTAAAATATTTACTATCTCATCCTTTACAAAAAAAAGATCCTGATCTACAACATCAAAAATGTTCAATCTGGTTCTTTATAGAATATATATGTTTGAATCTTCTTTTTATTCAATTCTTATCAAATACTTAGTTTCAAGAAATGATATTCATAGAAAACTTTATGAAAAACATAAACTCCTTATGTTCCTCAAGATTTTCTAAATTTTATATCTTGGATCAAACCATTCTATATGGGAAAATTCTTAAAAGATACCTTAACGATTACCTCACCTTAGCAGAAGAAAAAAGAACAAGTGTTCATAAACTCTTATGTATAATGAGAAGTAAAATAAGGATAACAGCCTTATATTGGTCCGAATCTTAAGAATGTTTTCATTTCTTAATATTACTAAGCTCTGTTCCCTTTAGCAGGATAAAGAGTTGAGCCCAAAACTATTAAGCTTCTATTCCTCTAAATGCATATTTTCTAATTAAGCCCTCACTTCTAATATAACAGCTTGGGGAAATGGTTCAGGGAGGGGAGAAATATCTGTAAGACTGAGCCTGGGTCACCAGTTTCAAATGAGATTAGCATACCACATCTATCCTGTTTGTATTGTATATTCACACTCCCTCCTCTAACATATTCCACATAGGAATTTTGGCAGAGGCCAGCATAGCCAAGTCATGGTTCAAAAAGAGTCACTACTATCACATTTGTTGCCAGCAATGCTAGTCTTAGTGAATGTCTGAAACAAGGATGGGAGAGTAAGAGAAATTAGCCAGTGCCTCTACTTCTTTCATTATCCATGACACCAACAAATGGACTCTTCCTTTTACAAATGCCTGGTGTTGAGTCATCAACTCAATCAACCTATGTGGTTGGTTTAGGGAAGAATTAGATAGCTGTTTTCACTTTAATATCTCTGGCTAGCTCAAAGACATCAGCCATAACAAACACTATCGGAGAGATGCCTACTTGGACTGGTTTGCTTTAGCCCCTCACAGAATCATTTCTAAGAATTAATGCTTTATAGCCATGGCTTGCATTGAGAGATATTATAAGAAGCAGTTTTAAATTTGTGTGTACGTGTGTGTGTGTGTGTGTGTGTGTGTGTGTGTGTGTGTGTGTGTGTATGTAGTGGTTATTTTGAGGATTCTCAGGGGGCTACTGAAGATATTTATTATTACATTGTACAATTTCTCCTTTATGAGGATCTATGGGAGAAATTTCTCTCAAGCCTCAGTACCATAACAGGAAAAACTTCTGCTTATCATAAGCAATTAAAAGGAATACTCTGAATTCCAAACTGATCACAATCCCTCAATACTTTTACTACTAGGAATTTCAAAGCCTAATTTGTGCCTGTATCTAGCAAATGTGTAGGACCATACAGTATAAATTTATCATTCTAACTTGACCAAAAATTTCATCTTTCTATGATATTGTTACTTTCTTGTAGCCTTGAATTTTATCTCTAGTTTTTGTTAATACTACGGTATTCTATATACACACACATTGTCTCAAATCCTTTTTGGAATGAAGCAGGGTCTATAAATAACCAAGTAACAGTCTCCCCTCTATTTCTTGGATGATGGTGTACCAAGCTTTCTCCTCCTTTTGCTACATACATTCCTCTGGGCAATCCCATCAATTTCCATGATATAAAATGCCAAATAAGTCCAAATCTACATCTTCAGTCCCTATCTTCTCTTAAGACCTATCTTTGAATATAAACAGTATTGCAGTCTAGATTTGTGTGTGTTTAATTAAAATATAAAAATAGATATGCTTTCGTCCAATTATGTTAAAAATAAAAGCATTTTAATTTTCTTAATTAGGTGACATTTTAGTGTTACATAATGCATTCAAAGTCCCTCACTTCACTTTTTTCAGTATGTTCACTAATTGCATTACACCATGTGTCTGTCAGTTTGTCGTACTGTGGTGGCTTGAGTGTTGCTGTGATACTGAAAGCTTTGCCACTGGTATTTCAAATACCAGCAGGGTCACCCTCGGTGGACAGGTCTCAGGTGAGCTTCCAGATTAAAACAGACTAGGAAGAAAGACCTGTCCAGTGAAAGCCTTATGAATAGCAGTGGAACATTGCTTAACATAGTGCCAGAAGATGGCCCCTCAGGTTGAAAGGCACTCAGAATATTACTGGGGAAGAGCTGCCTCCTCAAAGTAGAGTCGACCTTAATGACATGGACGGAGTCAAGCGTTTGGGACATTCATTTGCTGATGTGGCATGACTCAAAATGAGGAAAACAAGCTGCAAACATCCATTAATAATCAGAACGTGGAATGTATGAAGAATGAATCTAGGAAAATTGGAAGACGTCAAAAATGAAATGGAATGCATCAACATTGATATCCTAGGCATTAGTGAGCTGACATGGACTGGTATTGGCCATTCTGAATCAGACAATCATATGGTCTACGATGCTGGAAATGACAAATTGAAGAGGAATGGTGTTGCATTCATCGTCAAAAAGAACATTTCAAGATCTATCCTGAAGTACAACACTGTCAGTGATAGGATAATATCCATACATCTATAAGGAAGAGCAGTGAATATGACTATTATTCAAATTTATGCACCAACCACTAAGGCCAAAGATGAAGACCCTGAAGATTTTTACCAATTTCTGCAGCCTGAAATTGATCAAACACGTAATTAAACTGCATTGAAAATTACTGGCGACTGGAATGCAAAAGTTGGAAACAAAGAAGGATTGGTAGTTGGAAAATATGGCCTTGGTGATAAAACGATGCCAGAGATCGCATGACAGAATTTTGCAAGACTAACATCTTCTTCATTGCAAATACGTCTTTTCAACAACATAAGCAGTGACTACACATGTGGACCTCACCAGATGGAATACACAGGAATCAAATCAACTACATCTGTAAAAAGAGATAATGGAAAAGCTCAATATCATCAGCCAGAACAAGGCCAGGGGCCAACTGTGGAACAGACCATCAACTGTTCATATGCGAGTTCAAGCTGAAGCTGAAGAAAATTAGAACAAGTCCATGAGAGTCAAAGTATGACCTTGAGTATACCCCATCTGAATTTAGAGACCATCTTAAGAACAGATTTGATGCATTGAACACTAATGACCGAAGACCAGACAGGTTGTGCAATGACATTAAGGACATCATACAGGAAGAAAGCAAGAGGTCATTAAAAAGACACGAAAAAAAGAAAAGACCAAAATGGATGTCACAAGAGACTCTGAAACTTGCTCTTGAACGGAGAGCAGCTAAAGCGAAAGGAAGAAATGATGACGCAAAAGAGCTGAACAGAAGATTTCAAAGGGTGGCTCGAGAAAACAAAGTAATTACAATGAAATGTGCAAAGACCTGGAGACAGAAACCAAAAGGGAAGAACACGCTCAGCATTTCTCAAGCTGAAAGAACTGAAGAAAAAATTCAAGTCTTGAGTTGCAATATTGAGTGATTCTACAGGAAAAATATTAAATGATGAAGGAAGCATCAAAAGCAGATGGAAGGAATACACAGAGTCAACGTACCAAAACGAACTGGTCGACTTTCAACTATTTCAGGAGGTAGCATATGATGAAGAACTGATGGTACTGAACAAAGAGGTCCAAGCTGCACTGAAGGCACTGGCAAAAAACAAGCCTCCAGGAATTGACAGAATACCAACTGAGATATTTCAACAAATGGATGCAGCACTGGAAGTGCTCACTCGTCTATGCTAAGAAATCTGCAAGACAGCTACCTGGCCAACCAACTAGAAGAGATCTGTATTTATGCCTATTCCCAAGAAAGGTGATCCAATCAAATATTGAAATTATCGAACAATACCATTAATATCACACGAACGTAAAATTTTGCTGAAGATCATCCAAAAGCAGCTGCAGCTGTTTATCAACAGGGAACTGCCAGAAATTCAAGCTGGATTCAGAAGAGTACATGGAACCAGGGATATCATTGCTGATGTTAGATGGATTATGGCTGAAAGCAGAGAATACAGGAAAGATGTTTACCTGTGTTTCAATGACTATGCAAAGGCATTTGACTGTGTGGATCATAACAAATTATGGATAACATTGTGAAGAATGGGAATTCCAGAACACTTAATTGTGCTCATGAGGAACCTGTACTTAGACCAGGAGGCAGTCGTTCGAACAGAAGAAGGGGATACTGCGTGGTTTAAACTCAAGAAAGGTGTGCCTCAAGGTTGTATCCTTTCACCACACTTATTCAATCTGTATGCTGAGCAAATAATCTGAGAAGCTGGACTATATGAAGAAGAACACGGCATCAGGATTGGAAGAAGACTCATTAACAGCCTGCAATATTCAGATGATACAACCTTGCTTGCCGCAAAAGAGCTCTTTAAAGTGTTAAAAAGCAAAGATGTCACTTTAAGGACTAAGGCGCTCCTGACCCAAGCCATGGTGTTTTCAGTTGCTTCATGGCCATGTGAAAGCTGGACAATGAATAAGGAAGACCGAAGAAGATTTGACTCCTTTGAATTATGGTGTTGGCAAAGAATATTGAATATACCATGGACTGCTAGAAGAACAAACAAATCTGTCTTGAAAGAAGTACAGCCAGAATGCTCCTTGGAAGCAAGGATAGTGAGACTTTGTCCTACATATTTTGGATGTGTTATCAGGAGGGACTAGTCCCTGGAGAAGGACATCATGCTTGGTAAAGTACAAGGTCAGCAAAAAAGGAAAACCCTCAATGAGATGGACTGACACAGTGGCTGCAACAACGGGCTCAAGCAGAACAATTGTGAGGATGGTGCAAGACTGGGCAGTGTTTTGTTATGTTGTACACAGGGAGGCTATGTGTTGGAACCGACTCAATGGCACCTAACAACAACAATTACATTTAGTCTCCAAGACCACGTGATTATGCACGTAATAAAATAAACCCACATAACTATCAGTGCTTCTCCATTAAACATAACCACCCCAATCAATCAGCAAAGTCTCAAAAACAGAAGTTTCATATAAAATAACCTTCAAAAGTCAATACTCAAAATTTGTCATAAACTATTTCTGGAGATTCCTCAGTGTTTGCCTATAACAGTTCAATCATGAAGACCATTACTTGAAGCTCTTCGTTATAACTGTTACTGATAAATAGTTTTATATCTAAAGACACACCTAAACATAGCCAAGGGTAGAAAGAGCTTCACAACAAATAAGTAGACCTCCAATGGCACCCAAAGTGCCCAAAATATTTCATATACTTAAAAAAAATTATTTTAGCTCTTCCTTTGCATATGTTTGTACATTTTTCAGTTAGCATTCTTACAAAACATAAGGTCCTATTAATACTTATAGAATTTAAAAGCTTAATGTATATACTGTACTTGTCTTTTTCAACAGTTTCTTGATAAATTGTTAACTGATTCTGCATATAATCTTCATGTTTATGGAAAACACCACATGTTGGCTTCCAGCTACGGAAAAAAATTATATGTGTAATTAGTATTTCAGAATGAGAAATAAATTGACAGAGATAATAAAGAGAAGAATGTAATAATTTAAAGATAATGGAATCATTCTCTTCCCGGAGAAAACAAGCTTACATCAAGAAAAATATTCTCATCTCCCATAAACCACCACTACCACAATTCATGAACTTATACATATGCTCAAATACCCATTAATTTTTACATAAAACCTATTTTGGAACCATGACTAGGGAAGGATCAGATGTGGCATGGCATTTTTATCACACACTCTGCAACACTTCAACATCAGCATTTCTTTCTCATCATATTTTAAGATCTTGGCCAAGAAAGTCTTTTGGAGTAAGCACTCAAAGAGCTGGGATAGGGCTAAAGAGAGGATTTTTTTCACCTTTGAAACTTAGAAAAGCATGCTACTACACCCTCCTGAGCTAGAAATAAAGAGACCAGGCTAATATGAACTTTAAAATTAGGTAATAAGAATAAAATTAATATCCATCTTATACACTGTTTTACTCCCTGACTTGAAAAAATATTATCAATATAAAAAATCTAAAATTAGCACACTCCATGTCAGCTTACACTCTAACTACTGCTCAAAAATTTCCTCTAGCTCTTTTTTCTTTTTTTTTTCCTAGATTCAAAAAGTATGCCCACTATGGAAACACAGAAACGTATATAGAAGAAAAAAAAAGATCATCCATATTCTCAACATTGAATAATAACCACTATTATTAATAAATTGTGTCCAGATTTTATTATAAATACATATTTTAACATTGTTCAGATCATACTCACATATAATAATGTATCCTCCTTTATTACTTGCTTTTAACTTATATACATTTTCCTTGTCATTAAGAATTCATTGTAAAGATTTTAATTATACATAATATTCCATAATTTATGTAATCATTCCCATACTGTTGGCCATTTGTGCTTAATCTAGTTTTCCCTATCATAAACAGAACTTGTACTTAAATATTTGTGTGGATTTCTGTTCATTTCCTTAGAAAATACTCCCCAAAATCGAATCACAAGGTCAAAGATTATATGTATACACATTCTGAATATTTTAGAAATTCAATAAGAAATATATATTCACTGAGAAGATATTCACTGTAAACATTTTCATATATATCCTTCTAGTCTTTTTCTAATTATACATAAATATACAAATACTAAATTGGGTTTGTATTATGAATATTCTTTCATAACCTGCTTTGTTCAATTTGTAATATACTATTAACAATTTTCTACATCAATAAATATCTATATCATAATTTTTATTGGTTACCCAGTGTTCATTTATATGGATATGCCAAAATTCATTTAATTAATTCTCTAATGTTGGATATTAGAGTTGTTCCCAATGTTCTGTTATTGTAAAAAAAAGTTGAGACAAACACCTTGATGTAATGTTGTACATTGCACCTTTGAGAGAATGCCTAATTATTTCCTGATGAAAAAATTCTTAGAAATGGAATCACTTAATCAAAAGTCATGTTTATTTTTTAAGTTTATAAAAATATATACTGAAATGTCATCCAAACAGTTTATACCAGTGTACATTCCTACCGTGTATGCAAGAGCTGATTTTCTTATTCTTTGGCCAACACTAGGTGTTATTTTCCTTAAATCTCTGCAAAACTTAGAGGCAAATAATAATAATAATAATATTTCATTGTTGCTTTAATTTAGATCTCTGATTATTAGTAATACTGAGCATTTGTCTACATGTTTATTAAAAAAAAAAATCAAACCCACTGCTGTCGAGTCAATTGCAACTCATAGCGATCCTATAGGACAGAGTGGAACTTCCCCAAAGAGTTCCAAGGAGCTCCTGGTGGATTCGAACTGCCAATGTTTTGGTTAGCAGCCGTAGCTCTTAACCAATACGCCACCAAGGTTTCCACATGCTTATTAGACTTACGCATTTCTCATTTTGTTATTTACCTATTTAGTTTTTTAATCTATTTTTCTAATGGGGCTTTTATCTTTTTCTTATTTTCCACAAGTACTTCATATTTTTAAAAAATTAATCTTTATTTGATATTTTTCCTAGTTTATCAACTTGTCTCTTATAGTCATTATGGGGTGTTTTTCTGTTTAATTTGTATGTAGTCTTATTTATCCATCTTTCCCTCTGTGGTATCTGTCTTTGGTGACATACTTAGAAAGGCCTTCTTCTCCCCAAGAAGTCACCTATATATTTTCTTCTGGTACTTTCATGGGTTCGTATCTTAATTTAAATCTCTTAACCAGCATGCTGAAAACATACACTAGAAGTATTTATAAAGTTGAATATATTAAAATCAACGGATCCTATTAACTCCCCTCAGAACCGAGCAGAGATTAAGCTTGTGTAAAGTGTATCTAGGAGAAACGGTACGTTCTAAGAACTATCAGTACTTTTCTAGCACCCATAGCAATCAGCTGAGGAAAACCACTGGCAAAGCCCACTGCCACAAAACCTAAATCAAAACAATGAGAAAAATTCGAACAATATATAATTTTTGCCTATCATATTGCCAAAAAATTAAAAGATTTGTAATTCCAGTGTGGAACACTTGCATCAGCAGGGCAGATGAGGGAGGAGAGGCCCGAGGAGCCAAGAGGCCAACGAACCAGGAAGCAGAAGCTGAAGAGATAAGGAACACAGGAAGCAGAGCTGCCTCAGTCTCAAAAGGTAAGGCCAGGACCTCTGGGGTTTCAAAGGGTGGAGCCATGGCCTCTGGTGTTTCTAAGGGTGGAGTTGTCACTCTGATGGAGTAGGAGAATGGTGAGCCTAAAGTCAAGGGAGCAGAGTTGCTGTCCCAGTGGGCCTGGAAGGCAGAGCTGAAGCCCAGGGCCAAGGGGCCTCCACTCGAATCCAGAGAGTACGGCCAATACCTAGAGTCTGGAGGGCAAGGCTATTGTGTAAATGGTCTCAGAGAACACAGGCTTATTTTCAAAGCCTTGAGGGCTAATGTAATGTGTTCTGCTGACTTGCTTGGTGCCTGTTATGCTTTCTTTCCCTCCAGTTTCTCCCATTTGTAATGGAAATGTCTAGCTTGTGCCTGTCTGGCCATTGTACTTTGGAAGCAGATAACTTGTATTCTAGATTTCACAGATGAAGAGGAATTTTTGGATTTTGGACTTGGAGTTGACTTAAGACTTTTGCGATGATATAATGGGGTGAATATGTCTTACATGTAGCAAGGACATGAATTTTGGGGGGTCAACGGGTAGAATGTCATGGATTGAATTTTGTCCCCCCAAAATACGTGTCAGCTTGGTTAGGCCATGATTCCCAGTATTGTGTGGTTGTCCTCCATTTTGTGATTGTAATTTTATGTTAAAGAGGATTAGGGTGGGGTTGTAACACCATTACTAAGGTCATATCCCTGATCCAGTGTAAAGGGAATTTCCCTAGAGTGTGGCCTGCACCACCTTTTAACTCGAAAGAGATAAAAGGAAAGGGAAGCAAGCAGAGAGTAGGGACCTCAAACTACCAAGAAAGCACCCCCGGGAGCAGAGTGCATCCTTTGGACCTGAGGTTTCTGCGCTGAGATGCTCCCAGACCAGGGGAAGATTGATGAGAAGGACATTCCTCCAGAAATGATAGAAAGAGAAGTCTTCCCCTGGGGCTGATGCCCTGAATTTGGACTTCTAGCCTATTGCAAACAAACAAACAAAACGCATTGCCATGGAGTTGATTCCAACCCATTGCCAGACTGTGAGAAAATAGATTTTTCTTTGTTAAAGCCATCCACTTGTGGTATTTCTGTGATAGCAGCACTAGATAACTAAGACACCAGCAGAGATTAAGCTTGTGTAAAGCATATCTAGGACAAAGGGTAGGTTCTAAGGGGAAACTATCTACTTTTCTAGCACCCACTGCAATCAGTTGAGGGAAACCACTGGCAAAACCCACTACAACAAAACTTAAAACAATGACAAAAAAATTCAAACAATATATAATTTTTGCCTATCATATTGCCAAAAAATTAAAAGATTTATAATTCCAGAGTTGGCAAGGGTCTGAGAAAGTAGAAATTCACATACATTGTTGGTGCATGTATAGTGGTATAAGTAGGTATAACCTTTTCGGAGAACAGTTTGGCATCATTTGTGTCAATGTTTAAATATGCTTACTCTTTCACCTAGTAATTTCACTTCTAGGAGTCTATTCTACAGCAGTAGGTGTATAAATGTGAGGAGTAATATTTCCACATGAATTGGGGAATGGTTAAATAACTTAGAATGCATCAATACTATAAAATACTAGCAAAAAAAAAAAACCCATTGTCATCGAGGCAATTCCGACTCATAGTGACCCTATAGGACAGAGTAGAACTGCCCCATAAGGTTTTCAAGGAGTGGCTAGTGGATTTGAACTACCAACCTTTTGGTTAGCAGCCAAACGCTTAACCACTGCACCACCAGGGCTGTTAAAAAGAATTAAATCTATGCATAATTACATGCACAGTACAATTTTACTGTTACGTTTAAAAAGCAAGTTGTAGAATAAGTATAGTATGATCTCATTTTTGTAAAAAGAAAGATAGATAGATATGTATACGTGTATATGTAATAATGATGCTACATGTTTAACTACTAAGAGTGATCACCTATGAGGAGGAGGACAGGGCAGCAGGAAGTAAAAACCTTTTACTCCATACAATTGTATATAGTTTGTCTTTTTATACGAGATATATGATACTTTTATAATTTTTTTAAATCAGTTTAAAAAAAAATGATGGGAAAAAGCCAATAGGCTTATGAAAATTTTGAATAACGATGTTTTTAAACAAACATGATTCTATATAGTATACTACTTAATATACAATGATCCACATAAAATTAAGTTCAGAAAACCAATACATTTTATTTTTATAAGTATTTGTAATATATAGTAAAGTTCTATTTACAATAAATCCTTTTTATCTTTTTTTTAATTGCGGAGAATATATATGTAAAAAAAATTTGTCATTTCAACATTTTTCATGTTATTCACAATACGTCTTTGTCTCTAAATGTTTGTCTTGTAACAGATTTAACTACTTGAAACCATGTTGAAAGACTCTCTAACATACTGAATACTTTTATTTTGAAAAACTACTAATTTTAGGGTGAATTCCCTTACACAAAAATAAAAACCTAAATATTCAAAGATGGAAATTATTTTAAATTTATTTATCTAATAAGAATTTTATATACTGAGCCTAGATTATTCAAAATTCTATATTTAGGTTAATTGGATCTGAATTAGTGGGATCTTAAATTCCTTGCTCTATTTTCCTTTTGAACTGCCCATAATTCTTTCCTACAGTGGCACGTAACCAGGCAATTTAAGATTGGATCCATCATTTTGCTAGTATAGAACACTTCGTCAATTTTTTCAACTATAAACTCAGAAACCTTGAACAGAAGAATCTTGCGACAATTATTGAAAGTTCACTTCTTTCAAATACTCACTTATTACAGTTGTCTTTGATCTCCTTACTATGTTTACAGTAATAACCAATTTCTTCATCTGTTGTATTTATAGTTTCATGTATCTTACGAATAGTTTTTTTGTTTTCTTTAATATCTTCAAAGCATTCTGGAAACAGGCAATATTTACTTTCTTAAGATAGAAATCATAAATTCAAAATAAACAAACACAGTAGGAAAAAGGAGTAAGGCAAGTTACCTAAAAGGAGCAGAGTCAGAGAATGGAAATGGCCAAATACTAAAAAGCAGCAAACCAGAACCAGGCTTCAGCCTAGACCCAGAAGCTAAGGAGTTGTATTTGAGACTGAGGAGAAATAAATGTACCCTGCCCCTCTTCGCTAATGTAAAAAGGCTAGATTAGGTGATATCTAAGATCAATCACATTCTATGATGTTATGAGATCATGTAAACAATATTTATTCATTTATGATACCAATAAAACGCTTTTGTTTTTGACAAATGCTAAGTTTCTATTTATCAATTCCATGTCAAGTAATTACTAAATGCATCTTCAACTCACTCATTTACCAGTGAGTCAACTCATGAGAAAAATAAAATCATGTAATTTCCTGACAAGACTAGAATAAATTCTTAATATTCTGTATTTTTTGATCACAGAAAAGATAACCAAATTCTGTCTTTTCAGAACTATTAAGAAATTCAAAGTTCTACTTTTATTTTGACAGTTTTTATGTAGAATCCTAAACATGCTATATTCATGTAATTTGCCTTGCCATTTCATTCATATTATTTTTCAGAATTATTATTCCTGGAAATGTGGAATCCATCAATCTTCATCCCTGATTTTTGGTGATTTTTATAAAGATAAAAAAATTTTTACTCAAACATTTGAAATAACTGTATTATGTAAGCAAAATTATACCTTTTCAACTGCACATAAGGGATCATTTCTGCTTAAAGGAAAATTCTCCAACACAAAATAATTAAATGCTGAATACAGAAACTTATTATCAAAAATTATAATTAAATCACACCTATTTTGCCTTGGGTAAATGACTCATTATTACTTATTAGACAGAACTGGAACAAAAGTTAAAATGCCAACAAGTTGCACCAAACAGGGCAATTGTATATTATATGCCATAAAAAATTAAAAGACTAAAATATCTTTTGATCTACTTACTATTAATTCGTTGAACTAGATCTTCTTTAGTTCTTATGTCTTGATCATACTGGAAAACTAAAAGAAATAATTCTTTTGTGACTTCATATCATTATTAAAATGTCAAATGATAATACAAATAGCTACCCATTTCTTTATTTTCATTTTATACCTACCAAATTCTAGCAAAAGTCTGTCCAAACTGACAAATAGGCTGTCATTCATCTTGGTTACTATGTTCAAAAGAAAAAAAAAAAAAAACACATTCATAAGGAAAGATTTTCTGAAAAGTCATATTTGAGGTAACAAAACTCTTCACAAAAACATATGGGTGGAGCGGGAATTTGGGAGGAGAGAGCCCATTTCAACCCCCAACTACATTCCTAGTCTAGCACAGGAAAACCAAAAAAAGCAAACCTCTTGCCCTCGAGTCAGTTCCGATTCATAGTGACCCAATGGGACAGAAATGAACTGCCCCATAGGGTTTCCAAGGAGCCACTGGTGGATTCAAACTGCCGACTGTTTGGTTAGCAGCCCAGCTCTTAACCACTGCACCACCAGGGCTCTGTAGCGCCAAAAAAAAAAAAAAGTGGCTATGGCTAGACCGACTTATGGTGACCCCATGCCTGTCATGGGTACAGCTGTGCTCCGTAGGGTTTTCAACGGCTGATTTTTCCAAAGTAGACCACCAGGCCTTTCCTCCTTGGCACCTCAGTGTGGACTCAAACCTCCAACCTTTTCTCTAGCCCAGCACATTCACTGGTTGCACCGCCCAGGGACTGCACCTAGATCTGTTGTTGTGTGCCATGGAGTCAATTCCAAGCGACCCTACAGGACAGAGTAGAATTGTCTGTAGGGTTTCCTAGGCTGTAATCTTCACAGGAAGCAGATCGCCAGGTGGAGCCTGGTGGGTTCCAACCACTAACTTGACCTTTCCGTTAGCAGCTGAGCCCTTAACCCTTGCGCCACCAGGGCTCCTTGGACATGGATCCAGTAGGCACTTAATACTCGTTGACTATCATCGCTTTATTGAAACTTCTGGGTGAGGCAGGGAAGGCCTTCATAATTGTTTATAGCAGTACTGCAATAAATCTTTAATTCTCCTAGGGCCCAGAGATACCCAGGTTTCTCAAAAGTATACTCCCTTTAAAATAAGTAATATCTCTTAAGATTTCCCTTTCCAGAAAGTCGTTTACTCACTCAACAGCGAGGTGAAACCTGGAGAAACAATGCAATCTTACATTTACGGAACTACCACCAAGAATCCAAAAAGTGGACGTTTTCTCAGGACTGCCAACTCCCATTACAAATTCCGCACGAAGCGGGGCCGAATCACTTGTTACCTACAGATTCTAAGCGCTATGCTTTCTGCGCGTTTTCAAGAGGGAACGTCGCTCACCGACTAACTCTCCCACAGCCTGGTTGCTCCCCTCACCCGGGACCGCCCCTCACGCGCGCGGCTCGCCTCAGCCGGCGACGCTCTAGCCACGCGGCGGCGCCCACAGTTCCGCGTTGCACTGTGCGTCGCGGCGCCAGGACCACCGGACGAGGAGACGCGCTCGGCGGTCCCTAAAACGCCACCCCATTTGTTCTCCGGCCGCAGGGCCCGCGAGCCACACCTTCAGGGCCGCCTGCCCAGGAAACAAACGCCACACACACTCCCTTTTCGCCCATCTCAGCGGCCCCTGTGAAACATCGAAAGTCTGTGCTCTTCCGAATCCCAGGCTCTACTCAGGGTCCGAGGAGCGAGGTCTGCGACCGCAGATCTTCTCGCAGAGGAGCTGGAGCCCAGCCCGGTCGCTCCCAGCCTAGAGCCTTCTCCTCCCCCGGCGCCAGCCCTGCCCTACCCGGCGGAATACGCGGCCGGAGCAGTAGATCGCGCTGAAAAGCTCCGGACTGTGGCAATCACTCCTTTGTCTCTGGGCGAAGCACGAATAAAGCGCCTTAAAACTACAAATGTGGGTGCTGTGAGGTAGGGGGTCTTCCAGGGACTCTCCCGTGGCCTTGAAAACAAGAGTGTTTTAAGACTACTCATTCTTGTTGTAACATAACATTGCACTTTGGAAAATATTTTGGAGAATAGCAATAAAATTGATACTAACTTTATCATGGCAGTAAAAAATAATCTGAAATTAAGAATCAAAATTCAATTTTGATTTCAGCATTTGTCAAAACTTCTTGAAAACGAAGCGTAAGAATTCAAATAACATTTTGATTCAACATTTTGACACTGACTCATTTGTTTAGTTTCCAATGAAATGCACATTAACATTTTTGGCCCAAAATGCTGTCTTTCGATAATTTATACTCAGACTCTGTCTGCATATCCAAAGTGAAACAAAAAGGGGAGAAATAATTTAAATCAGTGCCCCAAATTGCCTCAAATGTTGATATGTTTCTGATAAAAATGTTTTTAATCCTAAACGATCTTAAAAAATTGCCTTAATTCACCAGGACTTAAATTTTTTCACTTTTAGTGAAAAAGAAACTTAAGAGGTATTTGAGAAGTATTGCTTCAGTACTTCAGATCAGAAATGCATAAAGTTTTATTCTAATGTTGCTCACTAGCTATATTAATGATAGTGAGCCATCAAAGTTAATGTAAGTTTTGATAATGTAAAAGGTTAGCAAATTTATTCTTATACTTGTTCACATATGTTTATTAATTACCTCTTTTTAGGAAGGCATGAGAAATGAATATAAAGTTATTTAGTCTTGCTGGCACTACATTGATATAACTGTCTAGAAAATCTAATAGGTTAAAAGAGTTGCTCCACAGCAACTTAACACTAGTTTTTCTTATGAAGATTTGTAGAAATTTAGAAATGCCACCTTACTGGGACCTGAAAATCAATCTATTTGCATTTAACGTCAGATCTATGTATCTCCTAATTACGCTCACAAAAATATACCCGAGTTCTATCACCACTAGCACAACCACCTATCCCATTCCAAAAATCTCTGGAAAAGCAATGAAGATGCTCCATCTACTGGAGAGTTTTAAGTAAAAATTTTAGCCCCTCACATTCTCCCCCCCACCCCATGAAATACAGTGCTGCATTTGAAAAATTATAGGACTTTGACTCAGATTATCATTTATTCTAACAAATCATTCTCTGGGAAAGTTCTCTTATGAAACAAAATTTTCTCCCTACCTATTATCAGCCCCTTCCTCTCTTGCTTCATACATGCAAAAAAAGAATCTAAAGAAATCCTTTATAGAAATCTGCTAACCATTCTAAATGCATTGTATTCCTTTCTTTGATTGCTAAATTTAACAAAAGGCATGAGACTCCTACCTACAATTCCTCTCCAGTCTTTTCTTCATTGACCTTTTCAACTCAATCACTAACCCATCATATTTAACTGCTTTCTCGAAGATTATCAATAAAACATTTTTACTCCAAATCTAATGGTCTTTTCTCAGTCTTATCCCAACTTTTTTTTTTTTTTCCAACTCTCTTTCTTATTTGGCCCCATTAAAACTCTCTGCATGCCTGACTTCCAAGATATTACTCTCTTCCAGTTCTCCCACTTCTCCTATCTGCCCTCTAATCTCAGCTTCTACTTCTTTTCCCCTTACCACCACACCCCAACTACATACTCTTATCAAGGCTTTTTCTTTAACTCTGCTCATCTGTACACCCTTTTCTTTGGGTTACTCATCCAAAATGGCTTCAGTTACCACTTCTATGCTGTGGCTCCCAAATCCATATTTCCACCCTTGTCCTGTTATCTGAGAGTTATCTCCAGTATATTCAAATATATACCAAATATTTACATTTACATACTTCACTTTTCCACCAATTTAAGTTCAACCTGATACAAATCCAAAGGCTTCTGTTCCTCTTCCTCTCACATACCTATCTCTGTGACACAGTAATTCTCTCAAAATCAAAACATGAAAACTTGGTATCTTATATGACTCATTACTCCACTTCATCTATCATGAATAATTACTCACAAAATATAGTTGATTTTTAAAAAATATACCTTGTATGCATCTAATCAATTCTGTAAACAGTTGATGTAGTCAGAGACATATGGATTCAAATTCTGGTTCTATCACTTTTTACCAGCACTCTTCTGTCAGTTTGTTGTACTGTGATAGCTTGCGTGTTGCTGTGATGCTGGAAGCTATGCTACCGGTATTTCAAATACCAGCAGGGTCACTGTCTTAGTTATCTAGTGCTGCTATAACAGAAACACCGTAAGTGGATGGCTTTAATGAACAAAAATTTATCCTCTCACAGTCCAGGCAGCTAGAAGTCCGAATTCAGGGCACCAAATCCCGGGAAAGGCTTTCTCTCTCTTTGGGTTCTGGGGGAAGGCCTTTGTCATCAATCTTACCCTGGTCTAGGAACTTCTCAGCACAGGGACCCTGGGGCCAAAGGACACACTCTGCTCCCAATGCTCCTTTCTTGATGGTACGAGATAATCTACCCTCTCTTCTCCCTTCTCTCTTTTATATCTCAAAAGAGACTGACTCAAGATACAACCCAATCCTATAGATTAAGTCTTGCCTCATTAACATAACTGCCTCTAATCCAGCCTCATTAACATCGTTGTTGTCGTTAGGTGACCTCGAGCAGATTTCGACTCATAGCGACCCTATGTACAAAAGAACGAAACACTGCCTGGCCCTGTGCCATTCTCACAATCTTTGTTATGCTTGCGCCCATTGTTGCAGCCACTGTGTCAATCCATCTCGTTGAGGGTCTTCCTCTTTTTCACTGACCTTCTACTTTACCAGGCATGATGTCCTTCTCCAGGGATTGATCCCTCCTGACAACATGTCCAAAGTATGTGAGACATAGTCTCGCCATCCTTGCTTCCAAGGAACATTCTTGTTTCACTTCTTCCAAGACAGATTTGTTCACTGTTTTGGCAGTCCATGGTATATTCAATATTCTTCACCATCACCACAATTCAAAGGCGTCAATTCTTCTTCAGTCTTCTTTATTCATCGTCCAACTTTCACATGCATATGAGGTGACTGAAAACACCATGGCTTGGGTCAGGCGCACCTTAGTCTTCAAGGTGATATCTTTGCTTTTCAACACTTTAAAGAGATCTTTTGCAGCAGATTTGCCCAGTACAATGCATCCTTTGATTCCCTAACTGCTGCTTCCATGAGTGTTCATTGTGGATCCAAGTAAAATGAAATCCTTGACAACTTCCATCTTTTCTCCATTTATCATGATGTTGTTTATTGGTCCAGTTGTGAAGATTTTTGTTTTCTTTATGTTGAGGTGTAATCCATAGTGAAAGCTGTGGTCTTTGATCTTCATCAGTAAGTGCTTCAAGTCCTCTTTGCTTGCTCTCAGCAAGCAAGGTTGTGGCATCTACAAAACACAGGTTGTTAGTGAGTCTTCCTCCAATCCTGATGCTTCGTTCTTCTTCATATAGTCCAGCTTCTCAGATTATTTGCTCAGCATATAGATTGAATAGGTATGGTGAAAGGATACAACCCTGACGCACATCTTTCCTGATTTTAAACCATGCAGTATCCCCTTCTTCTGTTCGAATGACTGCCTCTTGATCTATGTGCAGGTTCATCATGAGTACAATTAAGTGTTCTGGAATTCCCATTCTTCACAATGTTATCCATAATTTGTTAATGATCCACAGAGTCCAATGCTTTTGCATAGTCAATGAAACACAGGTAAATATCTTTCTTGTATTCTCTGCTTTCTGCCAGGATCCATCTGACATCAGCAATGATATCCCTGGCTCCACATCCTCTTCTGAATCTGGCTTGAATTTCTGGCAGTTCCCTGTCAATATACTGTGCAGCCACTCTTGAATGATCTTCAGCAGAATTTTACTTGTGTGTGATATTAATGATATTGTTGGATGATTTCCACATTCAGTTGGATTACCTTTCTTGGGAATAGGCATAAATATGGATCTCTTCCAGTCGGTTGGCCAGGTAGCTGTCTTCCAAATTTCTTGGCATAGATGAATAAGTATGTCCAGAGCTGCCTACGTTTGTTGAAACGTCTCAGTTGGTATTCTGTCAATTCCTGGAGCTTTGTTTCTCGCCAATGCCTTCAGTGCAGCTTGGACTTCTTCCTTCAGTACCATTGGTTCCTGATCATATGCTCCCTCCTGAAATGGATGAACTCTACCAATTCCTTTTGGTATAGTGACTCTATATATTCCTGCCTTCTTCTTTTGATGCTTCCTGCGTCATTTAATACTTTCCCTGTAGAATCCTTCAATATTGCAACTCGAGGCTTGAATTTTTTCTTCAGTTCTTTCAACTTGAGAGATGCTAAGGGTGTTCTTCCCTTTTGGTTTTCTGACTCCAGGTCTTTGCACATTTCATTATAATACTTTACGTTACTCAAGCTGCCCTTTGAAGTCTTCTGTTCAGCTCTTTGACTTCATCATTTCTTCCTTTTGCTTCAGGTGCTCTCTGTTTAAGAGCAAGTTTCAGAGTCTTCTGACATCCATTTTGGTCTTTCCCTTCTTTCCTGTCTTTTTAATGACCTCTTGCTTTCTTCATGTATGATGTCCTTGATGTCATTCCACAACCTGTCTGGTCTTTGGTCATTAGTGTTTATTTAATGAGTCAAATCTATTCTTGAGATGGTCTTTAAATTCAGGTGGGATATGTTCAAGGTCATACTTTGGCTCTCGTGGATTTGTTCTAATTTTCTTCAGCTTCAACTTGAACTTGCATATGAGAAATTGATGGTCTGTTCCGGAGTTGGCCCCTGGCCTTGTTCTGACTGATGATGTTGAGCTTTAGCATCATCTCTTTCCACATATGTAGTCAATCTGATTCCTGTGCATTCCATCTGGTGAGGTCCACGAGTATAGTCGCCCCTTATGTTGGTGAAAAAAGGTATTTGCAATGAAGAAGTCATTGGTCTTGCAAAATTCTGTCATGCAATCTCCAGCATCATTTCTATCTCCAAGGCTGTATTTTCCAACTACCGATCCTTCTTCGTTTCTAACTTTCACATTCCAATTGCTAGTAATTATCGATGCATCCTGATTGCATGTTCGATCAGTTTCAGACTGCAGAAGTTGGTAAAAACCTTTGATTTCTTCCTTTTTGGCCTTAGTGGTTGGTGCGTAAATTTGAATAATGGCCGTATTAACTGGTCTTCTTTGTAGGTGTATGGATATTATCCTATCACTGACAGCATTGTACTTCAGGATGGATCTTGAAATGTTCTTTTTGATGATGAATGTGATGCAATTCCTCTTTAAGTTGTCATTTCTGGCATAGTAGACCATATGATTGTCTAATTCAAAATGGCCAATACCAGCCCATTTCAGCTCAGTAATGCCTAGGATATCGATGTTTATGCGTTCCATTTCATTTTTGACGATGTCTAATTTTCCTAGGTTCATACTTCGTACATTCCATGTTCCAATTATTAATGGATGCTTGCAGCTGTTTCTTCTCATTTTTGAGTCGTGGCACATCAGCAAATGAAGGTCCCGACAGCTTGACTCCATCCACATCATTAAGGTCGACTCTACTTTGAGGAGGCAGCTCTTCTCCAGTCGTATTTTGAGTACCTTCCAACCTGAAGGGCTCATCTTCCGGCACTATATCAGAAAATGTTCCACTGCTATTCATAAGGTTTTCACTGGCTAATTCTTTTCAGAAGTAAACCGCCCGGTCCTTCTTTCTAGTCTGTCTCAGTCTGGAAGCTCAGCTAAACCTGCCTGCCATGGGTGACAGAAACACACAACCCCCCACAGTACGACAAACTGACAGACACATGGGGGCATTAACATCATAGAGGTTAGGATTTACAACACATAGGATAATCATGTCAGATCACAAAATGGTGGACAATCATACAATACTGGAAATCATGGCCTAGCCAAGATGACACACATTTTAGGGTATACAGTTTAATCCATTAACAGTCACCCATGGTGGACAGGTATCAGCTGACCTTCCAGACTGAGACAGACTAGGAAGAAGGACCTGGAGACCTACTTCTTAAAAAAAAAAAAAAAGCTGGCCAGTAAAAACCTTATGAATACCAATGGAACATTGTCTGATATAGTGCCAGAAGATGAGCCCTTCAGGTTGGAAGGCACTCAAAATACAACTGGAGAAGAGTTGCCTCCTTGAGGTAAAGTTGACCTTAATGATGTGGATGGAGTCAAGCTTTTGGGACCTTCATTTGCTGATGTGCCACAACTCAAAAAGGAAAAGAAGCAGCTGCAAAGATCCATTAATAATCAGAACATAGAATGTATGAAGTATGAATCTAGGAAAATTGGAAATCGTCAAAAATGAAATGGAATGCATAAAGGTTGATATCCTAGTCATTAGTGAGCTGAAATGGACTGGTATTGGCCGTTCTGAATCAGACAATCATATGGTCTACTATGCCAGAAATGACAACTTGAAGAGGAATGGCGTTGCATTCATCATCAAAAAGAACATTTCAAGATCTATCCTGAAGTACTGTCTTAGGCTGGGTTCTCTAGAAAAGCAAAACCAGTAAAGCATATAAATATGTACAGAGAGAGATTTATGTCAAGGAAATGGCTCAGCCGCCACAGAGGCTGCAATGTCCCAAGTCAGTGGGTCAGAAAAGAGGCTTCTCCTGATTCACGAAGCTGCAGGGGCTGGCGAACCCAAGATCAGCAGGCCGGAGAGCAGGGCTGTTGCTCACAGGCCGTGAAGATCGATGAACCCAAAGATTGGCAAGCCAGATGGCAGGTAAGCTGCTAGCTCAAGTCCCAAGAACTGGAGGTCAGATGAACAGGAGCCAGCTGCAGGATCCAGAAGGAGCAAAAGCCCCTGCAAGGAGAGAAGGAAAACTAGGCAGCAGAGGGTGGAGAGATGAAAGGGGTGGGGGAGGGCAGTGAGCTGCCACAGGCCCTGCCCCCACCAGTACCAACTCACAGCAGATCCAATCATGGGGAGGATCACGTATCAAATCTCAACAGGGAAGTGATCACAACATTATACGACTGCCAAAACACTGAGAATCATGGCCCAGCCAAGGTGACACACAATCTTAACCATCACAAGTACAATGCTGTCAGTGACAGGATAATATCCATACACCTACAAGGAAGACCAGCTAATACAGCTATTATTCACATTTACTCATGACTATTATTCAAATTTGCCCATCAACCACTAACGCTAAAGATGAAGAATTTGAAGACTTTTACTAACTTCTGCAGTCTGAAATTGATCAAACATGCGATCAAGATGCACTGATAATTACTGGTGATTGGAATGCAAAAGTTGGAAACAAAAAAATCGGTAGTTGGAAAACATGGCCTTGGTGATAGAAACGATGCTGGAGATTGCATGATAGAATTTGTAAGACCAATGACTTCTTCATTGCAAATACCTTTTTTCAACAACATGAACAGTGACTACACACATGGACCTCACTGGATAGAATACACAGGAAGCAAATCTACTATATCTGTAAAAAGAGATGCTGGAGAAGCTCCATATCATCAGTCAGAACAAGGCCAGGGGCTGAATGCAGAACAGACCATCAACTGCTTATAAGCAAGTTCGAGTTGAAGCTGAAGAAAATTAAAACAAGTCCACGAGAGTCAAAGTACGACCTTGAGTATATCCCACCTGGATTTAAAGACCATCTCAAGAATAGATTTGACACAGAGAACATTAATGGCCAAAGACCAGGCGAGCTGTGGAATGACACGAAGGACATCATACATAAAGAAAGCAAGAGGTCATTAAAAAGACCGGAAAGAAGGAAAAGACCAAAATCCATGTCAGAAGAGACTCTGAAACTTGCTCTTGAACAGAGAGCAGCTAAAGTGAAAGGAAGAAATGATGAAGTAAAAGAACTGAACAGAAGATTTCAAAGGGTGGCTTGAGAAGACAAAGTAAAGTATTATAATGAAATGTGCAAAGACCTGGAGTTAGAAAACCAAAAGGGAAGAACACCCTTAGCATTTCTCAAGTTGAAAGAACTGAAGAAAAAATTCAATCCTAAAGTTGCAATATTGAAGGATTCTATGGGCAAAATATTGAACGAAGCAGGAAGCATCAAAAGAAGATGAAGGAATACACAGAGTCACTGTACCAAAAAGAACTAGTTGACTTTCAACCATTTCAGGAGGTAGCATATAATCAAGAGCCGGTGTTACTGAACGAAGAAGTCCACGATGCACTGAAGGCATTGGTGAAAAACAAAGCTCCAGGAATTGACGGAACACCAATTGAGATGTTTCAACAAATGGATACAATGCTGGAAGCACTCACTCATCTACGCCAAGAAATCTGGAAGACAGCTTCCTGGCCAATGGACTGGAAGAGATCATATTTGTGCCTATTCCAAAGAAGGGTCATCCAACAGAATAAGGAAATTATCAAACAATATAATTAATATCACACATAAGTAAAATTTTGCTGAAGATAATTGCAAAAAGGTTGTAGCAATACATCTACAGAATTTCAAGTTGGATTCAGAAGAGGACGTGGAATGAAGGATATCATTGCTGATATCAGATGGATCTTGGCTGAAAGCAGAGAACACCAGAAAGATGTTTACCTCTGCTTTATTGACTATGCAAAGGCATTCAACTGTGTGGATCATAACAAATTACAGATAACATTGTGAAGAATGGGAATTCCAGAACACTTAATTGTGCTTGTGCCAAACCTGTGCTAGACCAAGAGGGAGTCCTTCGAATAGAAGAAGGGGATACTGTGTGGCTTAAAATCAGGAAGGGTGTGCATCAGGGTAGTATCCTTTCACTGCACTTATTTGATCTATATGCTGAGCAAATAATCCGAGAAGCTGGACTATATGAAGAAGAACGAGGCATCAGGATTGGAGGAAGACTCATTAACAACTGTGATATGCAGATGCCACAACCTTGCTTGCTGAAAGCAAAGAGGACTTGAAGCACTTACTGATAAAGATCAAAGACTACAGCCTTCAGTATGAGTTACACCTCAACATAAAGAAAACAAAAATCCTCACAACTGGACCAATAAACAACATCATGATAAATGGAGAAAAGATGGAAGTTGTCAAGGATTTCATTTTACTTGAATCCACAATCAACCCCCACGGAAGCAGCAGCCAAGAAATCAAACGGCATATTGCACTGGGCAAATCTGCTGCAAAAGACCTCTTTAAAGTGTTGAAAAGTGAAGATGTCACTTTGAGGACTAAGGTGCGCCTGATCCAAGTGATTGATATTTTCATTCACCTCATGTGCATATGAAAGCTGGACAATGAATAAGGAAGATGGAAGAAGAATTGATGCCTTTGAATTACAGTGTTGTCAAAAAATATTGAATGTATCATGGACTGCTAGAAGAATGAACAAATCTGTCCTGGAAGAAGTACAGCCAGAGTGTTCCTCAGACGTGCCTTATGTACCTTGGACATGTTGTCAGGAGGGACCAGTCCCTGAAGGAGGACATCATGCTTGGTAAAGTAGAAGGTCAGCAAAAAAGAGGACGACTGTCTATGAGATGATTGATACAGTGGCTGCAACAATGGTCTCAAGCATAAGAACGACTGTGAGGATGATGCAGGACCAGGCAGTGTTTCGTCCTGTTGTACATAGAGTTGGTATGAGTCAGAACCAACTCAATGGCACCTAACAACAAAGTATAGTGCCCAACACATAGTATAGAAAAAACGGAAGCCATCAGAATTACACTTCTTCAAATTCCAGCTACCAAACATATGAATCTACTTGTATCTTCTTCATTCTATCTGCCTGCTACAATACTGCAGCAGTCTCTCCTCTTACCTAAAGCCAATTCCACCTGTATTTTGAGTGCTATCTCCTCTTGCATCCTCAAGAATGCTAAAATAGCAAGTATCCCTTTTCTTTCCTGTGTATTCAATCTCTTCCATTCAATTGGATCATTCCCATCAGCTTTAAACAGTCAAGTCTCTCTCCGTTAAAAAAAGAAAAAAGAAAAAAAACTCCCCTAGACACTAAAGCTCCTATCAGTCAACATCATATTTCTCTCACCCTCTTCACTGTCAACCTGTTTTCTATAGAGTTGTCTACACTCACACTGTCCATTTCATTTCCTCCTGTTCATCTCTTGACTTACTCCAATCATTGTCAGCCACAAAGAATAGATTACAGCAGTAGTTTGTCAGTATGGCTATAATCCCAATTCAATTCACAAGCACTGTGGAGGGAATAAATGCTGCTTCATTTGTCTAAAAATGGTCCTTACAGGGAAAAGTCATAGAAAAAGAGGTAAAGAAATATGAATCTGCTAATACCAATATATTTACATGAACAGCAGTCAGGCCAGTGGAAAAATAGGCTTAAAATGTGCCAGGATTTTCAAATATGTGTAATTGAATTTACACTTCAGTGTTAAAACAAAAACCCCTCCTACTTTGTTTCCTCATTTGGTCCTCTGTGTGGAGATCAGTGCTACTGACTTTCCTTGCCAAATTAGGCTTGTACCTTCATCACCTCCTTGAATCACCATGTCAATAAATTATGGGTAGTTGTTTGACACGTCTCCAGTCCTTTCTTAACAATAATCCTAATGTTAGTGGATTTCCTTCTGAGTGTGTGCAAATCATATTAGGCAAATGCAAAAAAAAAAAATTTTGTTCTGGTATATCTTGTAGACACCGTTTAATGTTAATCTGACTCATCTGTTGTTTTACTGCTCTGCTTTTTTGGTGCAGGTCTGTTTCTCTTCAAATATGGCTACTTACTTCTAAACTCCTATTAAATGGGATTTTACATTTCAGTTTACTCTCCATTATTCTATCCTTTATGTCACATAATTCTTTAATTTCATTCCTCTTTTTTGCTCACCATTGTATCACCAGTACGTAGCACAATGCCTGACATATGATGGAAACTCAACAGGTATTTATTTACATAATGAATAAATGATAGAGAAATGTTCAAAAAATAGTTGCATAATTTCACATCTGGATTACTGTAACATAGAGACCCTTCTTCTTTCATCTATCCTATAGTCTTTCTATTCTATCCTATAATATTACTGATTTTTCTTACATCAAATCATCATGTGACTCACCTAATCAAGAGGAATGCCTGTGCACTATTTTAAAACCTTTTAAAATTTTATCTCAATTTTACTTTCCAAGAATATGTCTCTACTTTATCCAGGCCAGTTCCCTCATTGATCCATGAACACACTTATTTAAGTCTCCATGGCTTTGTGCTTAAGTTGTTCCTTTCAACTTGAAAGTTTCTTCTTCTTGGTCCATTCAAGATCTATCTGATCTCCAGTGTTTATTTCAAGTCCTACCTTCCCTATCCTAGTATAGGTATCCCTTTTCTCTGAAGTCTGTGGTACTTTTTAGATACTGTATGTAAAACTTAATTACATAGTGTGCTAGACCCTGGATTACAAAGATGAAGAAAGTCCTTGCTCTGAAAAATCTCACCATTTAACAGTGGAGGCAGATACTTATGGTGATAAATGCCATAACAGAGCTATACATATGTGATTGGGATGATGTTTTGGGAATATTAAATCAAAGACCTCAGTGACCTTTAGTTCAAAGTCTGCCAGTGTGACTCTTTATCAGTCAGGGTGGTAGGAGGAAACTAAATTCACCCCAGATGATTCAAATGAAAGGACTTAGTGAAGAGACTACTTAAAGAGGTATGGGCAGAAGAGAGGACAAAATGTATGGTGTTTCATTCCTCAAGGCAAATGTCTAGAACTCCAGATTCTAGGAATAGGTGCCAGCAGAATACTCCAAAAAGCCATATGAGGCTAGTCACTTCAGCTAGTCAACACCCTAAGAGGGCAGATGGGGCTAAGCTAGTTATACACCAGTCCATACCGTAAGACCCTCCATTCCACAACAGAGACCATAAAAGATCCAGATAACACCAAATGTATCCAAGACTCCATCTACTCCACCATAAAGTCATATTTGCCACATTTTAGAGAGGCAAAGGAAGATAGAAGAAATCTAAAAGATTTAGCATTTATCTGAAAAAGATTGAGTTACTTAAAACAGACTTTCAAACTGACAGTGATTGAGATATCTCTGATTGAGAGGTTTAAAGTTGCCCCCCTCCCAACTCCCCACACTACTGCCTCTAGTATCCAGCAGGATAGAAGCTCACAATGAAGAGAATATCAGTTATAGAGAAATACTCACCCCACTCAAGAGGCCCTTGTCTTATAACAAAACTCCTCTTTCCTAATAGGAACCAATGCCACACTGTATCCAGTTCCCAGAGGGCTCTGATCTCAGAGATGGACATGTGAATTGGCTTGGTCAGAATACTCCATCTCTGGGGCCAGTTTTTCCTTAAATGGCATGTGTGAATGGTAAGACAAAAGTCTCTCTTCCTCTGAGCTGGTGAGCTCCAAAAACCTTGTAAGCCTGGAGCTGCTGATAAGTATCTTTCTCACCATATGGAAAAAACCTGCCCTATAATGAAGGCAACATAGATGAAAGCAGAAGCAAGATACAGAAGAGTCTGCTCCCTGGTCTTTCAGTTCTGTAAGCCAATAGATTCCTTTTTTATTCGAGATAGTTTACATTGAGTTTATATTGCCTGCATCTATAGAACCAACCAACCAAACAAACAAACAAACAAGCAAACCTGTTGCCTCCAAGTCGATTCTGACTCATAGCATCTATAGAGTCCTGTTAAATGCAGAAAAGTAGAGATGATGATAAAATTGTGTGTAACTACATTAATGTCACTTGAAAATTTACTTGCATCAAATTTGCAAGCATCAAAGACAATGAAATTTTCTTTGTTTAGTCTCCATAAATTGAACATAATCATGCCATGTTTTAGTTCGTTTCACATTTGATCTATGATTTCTTACACAGATTTTGTCTTTTCTGGAGTTTCCAATTGCATTTTTTTCTATATAAGGGAGAATCATAGGTTTTATTCACCATATCATTAAAATTCTCTGGGTCCCTAATCATATTAATTGTTGAATGCTCTAACATAATTTCTAGGACCAGAGTAAGCAGTCCACTTAGAGTTTACCTTCCCAGCTAATCACTCGATTTCATTAAAGGGTATTTCTCAGGCTTCAGCCTCTGTGCATTCACAGGAGTAGAGAGGAGTAGGAGAGGCCAATTATCACAGCCCTTCTCCACACCATTCTTAAAGCTCTAACCTCATTTTCTGCCCCTCTTACTCCTCCAATTATCTGTATCTATCAACTCAGGGAGACTCAATGGAAGAACCTTCTCATTCATTTTAAACAATACTGAACGTTAATTGTTGTACTAATACAATAATGCCTTCAAAATCTATGGAGTTGTGTAGCACTTAAGGCCTTCACAATAATAACCTCAAATGATGACACATTTTCAATTCTCATGTCTGCTTTTTCTATATGAAGAAACTATGAAATTTTATTGAAGAACATAAAAGAACATTTGAATAAATGAGAAACATTCCATGTACCGGAATGGAAACAGTCTATGTTGTGAAGATGTCATTAAACCCAAATTACTTGGGAAATTTTCAAAAGAAGAAATATAAATGACCAATAAATATGTGGAATATGTATAAACGCATTAAGAATCAAAGGAATGTCAATTTTTAAAAAAAGAGAAATTGTTTTCCACCTACCAAGCTGTAAAGATTTACAAGAAGAATGAGGGCCAGGGTGTGGGGAAATGGCACTCTTATACAGTGTGGGTAGAAGTAAAAGTGAGTTAAAAAAAAAAAACAACTTTTGAATGGAAATTTGCAAATATGTATCAAATTTTAAAATGTGTAACAAAATATAACAATCTTTGTTGGTTATCAGGGATGGGAGGGGTGGGGGGGAATACTAAATAGGCAATAGATAAGTGGTATCTTGGGTGAAGGGTGAGACAGTACACAATACAGGGGAAACTAGTGCAACCTGTACAAGGAAAGGTCATGGAAGCCCCATAGACACATCCAAACTCCCTGAGGGACTGAGTTGCTGGGCGGAGGGCTGTGGGGACCATGGTCTAGGGGAACATCTAGCTCAATTGGCATAACACAGCTTATGAAGACAATGCTCTACATTCTACCTTGGTGAGTAGTGCCTGGGGTCTTAAAAGCCTGTGAGCGGCCATCTAAGATACTCCACTGGTCTCATCCCTTCGGGAGCAAGGGAGAATGAAGAGAACAGGATACAACGAAAAGATTAGTCCAAAGGACTAATTGTCCACAGCTACCAAGGCCTCCACCGGACTGAGTCCAGTACAGCTAGATCGTGCCCGGCTACCATCACTGACTGCTCTGACCAGGATCACAACAGAGGGTTCTGGACAGAGCTGGAGAAGGATGTAGAGCATAATTCTAACTCACAAAAAAGACCAGATTTACTGGCCTAAAGGAGACTGGAGAAACCTCAAGAGTATGGCCCCCAGACACCCTTTTAGCTCAGTGGTGAAGTTACCTCCGAGGTTCACTGTTCAGCCTGGGAGTGGACAGCCCCGTAAAACCAAATAAGACTAACGAGGTATAGCAGTCCAGTGACAAGGACCAGAAGGCAGAAGGGGACAAGGAAGCTGGTGATAGGGAACCCAAGGTTGAGTAAGGATATTGTTGATGTGTTGTGAGATTGTTAACCATTGTCATAGGGCAACATGTGTAGTAACTGTTAAATGAGAAACTATTTTGTTCTGTAAGCCTTCATCTTAAGTGAGAATAACAGCACAATTGGAAGAGCGTAGTCAATGTCACTGAACTGTGTATGTAGAAATTTTTGAAATGGTGTATCTTTGGCTATGTGTATTTTCACCAAAAAAAAAAAGGTTGAGAAGTTAGAGGGTTAATATGTTGTGGGGTTGTTAACCAATGTCATAAAACAACATGTGTACTTCTGTTTCATGAGAAACTATTTGTTCTGTAAGCCTTCAGCTGAAGTACAATAAAATATAAAAAAATAATAATAATAACACATACAAACAAACCAACATTAAAAGAAGTCATGGCTTGTTTTGGGACTAGTGATTGATTAGGTATGATTTTAGAGGGGTATACGCCCCCACCCCAGCCTGGTACAGACTATGATCTCTCCTAGTCACACACATTTAAAAACAAGAGAGAATCTGGTGACTATCTCTGAATTTCTGCATAGTATATGTGAATGAACTATTTATCTTATTGGATTGTAAATGGTGGCTAGAAATGACTATTTGTTCGGCATACAAATGATATAATGAAGAAATATGGTGAAATATTTTCTATTTTCAACCTTCTATCCCCATGGAAACCCTGGTGGAGTAGTGGTTAAGATTTCGGCTGCTAACCAAAAGGTCGTCAGTTCGAATCCACCAGGCACTCCTTGGAAACTCTATGGGGCAGTTCTACTCTGTCCTGTAGGGTTGCTTTGAGTCAGAATCAACTCTATGGCAATGGATTTGGTTTTTTAGTTTTGGTTTATCCACTACCATAACCATCATCCAAGGTGTATTATTTACCTTCTAGAGTAAAAGTTGGGAGTCCTGAGTGGTGCAAATGGGAAACATGCTTGAATGCTAACCAAAAGGTTGGAAGTTTGAGTCTCCTCAGAGGCACCTCAGAAGAAAGTCCTGGTGATATACTTCCACTAAATCAGCCATTGAAAACCCTACAGAGCACAGTTCTTATCTGACACACATGGAGTCTCCATCAGTCAGAATTGACTCTATGGAAACTGGTGACTAGAGAAGGAGTTGATAAACTATGCTCCTGGGCCAAACCTGACTGCCGCCTATTTTTGTAAATAAAGTGTTATTGGAAAAAAAAAAAATTTTAAATGTGTAAACCTCTGACCCATCTATTTCACATCTAAGAATTTTAAGGAAAAAATTGGACAAGTGGGTAACAACACCTAAATGCTTATAATGGTGAAAAACCGGAACAACTTAAACAAACATCAACAGGATACTGGTTAAATAAGGAGCAGGAAAGTGGAGAAGTGAAAACCCTCTAAAAGCCTGATCCTATCTGGGTGGGGAAAAAATGGATAAAGGAGGCAGGGAAAACAGTGTATCCTGATGGGGAAAATATTACTTGTCTTCTTTATAAACAACAATAATAGTGTCATATGTAAAAATTAGGAGCCCTGGTGGCACATGGTTAAGAGCTCGGATGCTAACCAAAAGCTGAGCAGTTTGAATCCTGGCCACTCCTTGGAAACCCTATGGGCAGTTCTACTCTGTCCTATAGGGTCGCTATGACTCTGCGGCAACAGGTTATGTAAAAATTAAGAGAGCAGGGAAAGAAAAGCTAACCATCAATGGAATAGGAAATACTGTAGAACTTCCAAATTAACAGGCAAAAATTGAATGCTGGAACGTAATAAACCCCCAAAAATGAGAAAATGGAAAATAAGAATACAGCCAAGTAATTAATGAAAAAAGAGTTAATTGTCTGAATTAAACCTGCAGGGAATTTTAGTACCTGCAACTTTTCAAAATCTAGTTATTTTCCACAAAGATGAGATCTGTGTAATAATAATTATGTTATTATCTATATAATATACAGGAGCCCTGGTGGTGCAGTGGTTAAGTACTCAGCTGCTAACCAAAAGTCAGCAGCTCAAACCCACCAGCCACTCTGAGAGAGACAGATGTGGCAGTCTGCTCCCATAAAGATTACAGCCTTGGAAGCCCTATGGGGCAGTTCTACTCTGTCCTATAGGGTCACTGAGTCACAATCAACTCAACAGCTCATAACAACAACAGTAAAATATACACATATATTATTATCTATATAATAATAATAATTACTTCCCCTCTCCTCAGAGTGGAAAAGAAAGACTAGGTAAAATAAAATAGACTCTTATCTGATACAGATTTTTGCTAAACACAGACAACTAATTGCCATATATTAAATTAAGTAAATTGTATTGAAGAGCTAAATCGCTTGTGTAAAATCTTTATTGTTACAAGATTCTCCTGATCCTCTTTGTCTTGTAAGAATACAGATTACTTTTGTATATTATCACTAAAAAGTAGGACAAGTTCTATCAACTCACTGGAATAAACAAAAAATACAAATAAACACAAATCTCTTTTTAAATTTGTGACTTGTATTTTAACGTAATAACTACATATTTTTTCACACTATACTAGGATAAATGCATAGAGGGGTGAAATCTTCTCTCATTTATTTTATCCCATGAGATAAACCTACTACTTCAGTTATTCATTTCCATTACCATCCCAAGAGAAGCTTCAAAAGAAAGCCCAATATTTCAGATAAAATGAAGAAATCAGTGAAAATTCTCCTTTGTTTGGGTCTTTGTCAGTCTTGACACTAAATAATCCTGAGGTGAAAAATCTACAATTTTAAAAAAATGAAACAAAGTGGATTATTTCCATACTTTTAGATTGACCAGTTATAATGTTCTATTCTTTCAATTTACTTACAAGAAACAAGACTAATACATTTGCTATATAAGTGAGTGTAGTAGGCTGGGGAAAAAAATCTCCCCTGCCCCCCCAAAAATATATTCACTTCCTAATCTTCTGAACGTGTGAATATTACCATGTGTGGCAAAAGTGAATACTACTTTACATGGCAAAAGATGTGATTAAGTTAAAGATCTTGAGAGGAGCAGTTTATCCTGGTTATCTTAGTGGACGATAAATGAAATCACACGTATCCTTAGAAAACAGATGTAGAAGGAGTTTTAAGACACACATATACAGCGGAGAGGGTAATGAAGACGGAGGCAGATGTTGGAGAGATGCAGCCTCAAACCAAGAAATGATGTCATGTCGTGGGGTTGTTAACCATTGTCATAGGGCAATATGTGTACTGACTGTTTAATGAGAAACTGTTTTGTTCTGTAAACCTTCATCTAAAGTACAAAAAAAAAAAAAAGAATTATCTAGGTGAGATCAAACTGACAACAGCAATTCAAATGGTTTGATGGGAAGCCTAGGGGACTGTGAGTTGAAGACAATGGTGATGGAATAATTTGGAAAAGAATAATGAGAATAGCAGCACCACTGGAAGAACATAATCGATGTCACTGAATTGTACACGTAGAAATTTTTGAAATGATGCATCTTTGGCTATGTATATTTTCACAAAAAAAAAAGAACGATCCTCCAAGGTCGAGAAGAGAGAGTGCTGACATGTCATGGGGTTGTTAACCAATGTCATGAAACAATATGTATACTGACTGTTTAATGGGAAACTATTTGTTCTATAAATCTGCACCTAAAGTACAATAAAAAGAAAATTATAACGAATAGAAAAGTTAGGAAAAATGTAAAACTGAAACATGGAGGTATAATAATGATTCTTGATCTATCTTTCAGGTAGATAAAAACTAATTGTTTTTACAATAAACAGCACAGTCTGATTAACCATTAAAAAAAAAGAAATGATGTCAGCCACCAGAAGCTGGAAGAAAGAAGAAACAAATTCTCCCCTACAGCCTCTAGAGGGAACACAGCTCTGCCAATACCTTGACTCAGACTTGAATATGATGTGTGTCCTTATAAGAAAAGAGAGAGACACACACACATAGGAAATGGCCACGTGAGGATGAAAACAGAAATTGGAGTTATGCTGACATAAACCAAAGAACACCTGGTGCTACCAGAAGCTAGAAGAGGCAAGGAATGATCTTCCCCTAGAGACATCAGAGAGAGCATGACCCTGGTAACACCTTAGTTTTGGACTTCTAGCCTCCAGAACTGATAGAAAATAAATTTCTGCTGTTTCATGCCACCTGGCTGTGGTAATTTGCTATGGTAGCCACAGGAGACTAACACAGTGAGCATTTTGGGAATTTCTTGTAAGTTATCTATTGATTTCTCTAGACTAACGTATTGCAACAGCAGTGGTCCCCAGAATAGGAAGGCCTACTTCAAAAGAATCTATTGCTTGGAAAGTTTCAAGAGACTTACTTAGAACATCAATGAATTATGAGACCAAGGACAAGATGGAAAGTGAGACATCACTAAAAGAAACACTGAAAATCTAATTCATGGATTAAGGGGATGGTTGCCCACAAGAGGGAAGCTAATACTTGTTGAGAATTTACTATATAGCAGGCACTGTGCAAGGAAGATTGATACATATCTCATTTAATCCCTACAACTACCCTATAAAACAGATAAGGAAACTCGGACCCAAAATCATGCAGTTAGTGCAATTATTTAAACCTAAATTATCTGGCTGTACAGTCCTTGCTGTTTCTACTACTTTACCTGCTTCCATTAAGTTTAACTTGAGAAGCACTGCTGCTCCAAAATATCATTATAGTGACACTACCCTTCTCTTCTCTGAGAACCACTCCCCATCCCTCCATCTACTATCAGGGGTGAGTGCTTTGTCTTTATATACCTCATAATTTTAACAAGGAGGTACTTGGCAACAAAGAATGTGAAGCAGAAGGAAGGAGTCATGAAGTCAGAACAAACAGAGAAGAGAGAACATAAACACCAATCATTACAATACAGGGAAATTCAATCATTGGGGGAAGAGATGATTTTCAGAGACAATGAAAAATATTGATAGTAGGGAATAAAAAGGTAAATATGCAGAAAGAAGATGAATGGGGTAGAAAAATGTAACTAAATGAAGAGTAAAAATTAAAATATTAAAATAAAAAAAAAATCAGCTCAGCCTCAATTTTAATACCTGTAATTGCAAGTTCTCTTACATTAATTTCACCAAAATCTAGGAACAATTAATAAAAAATACTAAAAAAAAGAAGAAAAAGAAAAAAGGTGGGATTAAAGTTCCATAGTTTGAAGGATCTAAGGAAAAAAAAAATCTGCTGTTAAAGCAAACATGCACACGTTTCTCTCTCCCTTAATTTTGTTCTAAGTCTACTTTCACTGTCTGTCTATATAATTCTCTGCCAGAGCTTTGCAGCTGGTCCCCACTGGGGCTTAAGCAGCCTCCTCTCTGTGTTTCCATTTAAAAATCTTTATTTCAATAGGTGGGCCTAGAGCATCTGCACTTCCAAAATTACCACACAACTGATCCAAAATGATTGAAACAAAATTGGTTTCAAAAATTGTCCTTAGGCTGAAAAGAAGATAAAGGCTAACATTTCAGACCTAAAGAAACATTTATCACAATTCTGTGGTCTGTAATAGACTTCTGTGGTCAGTAATAGCAATGTTGACAGCTTGTTAATTATAGAAATGCTAGTGGGCATCACTGTTATTCTTTTGAAAGACTTGACAAAAGAGTTCGGAGCTTTTTTCCTCAAACCAAGCCTTACTGAGACAACACCTCAAATCCAATCTCTTCTCACCTAGAGGCCGGATTCTGTTCCATTTTCCTGCTAGCATACAGTGTGCTGACTCAGAGATGGGTCTTCAATAATCTCAGAGTCCAACAGTTCCCACCCCCCAAAGAAGACAATGAAGGCCCCACTGCCACAGCTGAGAGTCAGGGGGTGCAGGGGTACACCACCCAACAAGGTCCAAAATAGTTTAAATAGTTTAATTCTTTCTGAGATCCTTGAACACCAAACTCTGAGAGTCACAGCAGGAAAACAGCACATGGCCAGCACCAATAAATATTTTCATGTGATTCAGATCCTTTGTCCTCAAACTCAACTGGAATTAAACCATCTTTGGGTGAGAAAAACAAGGTACATAATGGTTAGAGGTGTGAATTTGTGTTTTAGACCTATCTTCATCACTAACTAGCTGTGTAATATGGGTAATTATTTAACCTCTTCATTCTTCATATTTTACTCATTTGGCAATAACTTTCAACCATTGTTGTCTGTCCCACCAATTACTCAGAGAATACAGATTCCACCATGACAGAAACAAAACTCCATTTTTCCCACAGATACTCATAGTAGGTTTATAAGTATCCACTTATTGTGTCATTTACAGTAAACTTTAAGAAGAAACAAAATTGTAGTAGGTTCTTGGGAACAGATTTTATGGGTATGCCCTAGGTCTAAGGTGAAATCACAAGTGCATTGAGTCCTTTGAAGGCACTTCAACTTCAGAATAAATTGAATTTTAGCAGGTTTTGTATGTCTGTGCCCTGTTGATTATTTTGAGATACTTTGAAACAGGGTTTCTCAACAGTGGCACTATTGACATTTTGTTGTGGCAGGGCCATACTGTTCATTGTAAGGTGTTTAGCAGCATCTCTGGCCTCCACCACTAGATGCCAGTTGTAACAACCAAAAATGTCTCCAGACATTGTCAAATATCTCCTGGAGGGGGGAGGGTGGGTACAAAATTGCCCCCAGTGGGGAATCAATGCTTTGAAGGGTAAAATGCCATATTAGTGTTTTTTTTTTATTTAAAAAAAAAATATATATATATATACTGCAATTTAAAAGGCATTTCCTGCTAACCAACTGTATAACTCTGAGAATTTAAGTATTTATTGGAGGCTAATGCCTCTATTTGATTTTACAATACTTGAAAGGGAATTATTATTTATTATACATATAATATGTATAATTAATACACATATACAATACACACAATTTAATGTGAATAATGTTTGGCTTATCCCAGAGGATATTAAACAAATTATGTTATAATTCATTTATTGAATTTTAAGGTCTCTATGTGTGTGTCAGAAGGATACTTTGATCTTGGATTTGAAAATGGTCAAAAATAACATGCTGGTGCAAAAAAAACAATGGTCTAGTAGAGAACCATTGTTCAACTAATGTTTCATTACTGATGATGAGGTGTTTATAAGTGACATGCTGGTTATATTTTTAAGCATTAGTCCTTCAGACAAGAAACCATTGATACATAGCTGTGAGCAAGCAATACTGTGGTGTGGCTAGTTCTGTGCACATTTAGGCTTGGCTAACAAAACAGAAGAGGAAAGAAAAGGGAACTTAAGACCACAGTTTTGCTAGAATATAAGTTGTAATATACTCTTTGGCTTATGTACAAATTGTCATCCAAATGCCTTGGAGCAACCATAAACTAGAGGTCAGAAGAGTTGCATAGTCAGTCCAACATTTTAAAAAAGCATTCCTGCTAATTAACCATTGTTTTCAAATGGTACATTTTCCCACACTTAAACTTACAAAAATTTCCTCCACTTAAAAACATAAACAAGCTTGAATCATTTAAAAATGTGATTTAACAATTAGCTGGTGAATAAATCTGCAAAGAACAACAAAATATCCTAATCTCTTAAAATTAGATAAATATTTTAATTGCAATATTTTTTGCCCAGTTGATTTTACAGTGCTAGGAAATCTTCACAACATTTCTCAAATGGTGTCTGTTCTCAGGAGTCCACAATAAAGAGGCTTCTCTATCCTTTGTTACAAGGTGCATACTGGCCAGGGAGGACTGCTTGAAATAGAGTAATCTACCTTGGGAGCTTATTAGATAGTTCATACTTTAAAAATAGATATTGAATTCATTCCAGATCTGAAGATCTGGCCCACCAAATACATAAACAAGCATACAACTATATTTATGCATATGTTATCACCTGAAAACCAGAATACTAAATTTTAACAAATGTTTGAGAGGGTGAAATTTTAAGACTGTAATATGAAGACTTTAAAATACCTTCTAAAACTTTCTAGAATGTTTTACATTAAAAAAATAAATTAGAGTTATAGAAATAAAAGCCTGCTCTCAAGGCTACACATAGCTATTAAGCGCAGGAAAAGGAAATCAAAATCTCTTCTCTCAAAAGTCAAAACTGACAAACAAAAGGCTGGGCCCTCATTGTCTTCTCGTCTGTGACTCTCAGATATAGGCAGCACAAATGTCTTTATCAAGTAATTCAGATGCATTCAATGACTATATTATTAAAACCCCTGACTCTGTGAAATTGTGTGGGAAATAAAAACACATCTTTTTTTTTTTTTGCAGGCATTTGACTTAGGGAAAGGCAAAGAAAAAATAAGACAAAACAAGGGAGGAAAGAGAAAAAGAAAGCACAAGACAAGACAAGACTGCGATTGGAATCCAGAGGTAAAAATGTGTTGACCTCTAAGCACTGTGGTCGTCTGGCAAACCATTCAGCAGGATGTAATCAGAGTTCCACCTGTTCGTCTACTCTAGCGAGGAAAATCGAAGGGCAGAAACGGGCGAAACTCGGATACATGCAAGAAGTCCCAGACCAAACTCTGAAGATTTCTGGCCTGAACCAAACAACTCTGGGTGCGCTCTGCCTAAACTCAGCTCCAAAGAGTTAAGACATGGAATCTGCCTGCAGGCATCATCTGCCACGTGCTTTTTTCTCCATATTCATCCCCACATAGCAAAACTCTAACCTCAAAAAGCAGAATAGACATCTATTGATTCTCGGAGATAATTGAGCTTTTGCCCAAGACCTCTTGTCCCAAAATCTACTAGCTACAAACCAACCGCAGAAATTTGCAAAGCCTCCGAGACAGGCCCGGGGCCAAGGGCGGCTGCTGCGCTTTCTAAGGTTCTTGGTCAAACGCAAAAGTAAAATAAGGTGTGTGTGAGAGGAAGGGGACGGCGGAGTTGCCTGAGGGTTAGTGCCAAGTCCCCAGATAAGTTGCTTTTTTTTTTTTAATCTATCCTTCCGTAAAATTAATAAAAGTCAACCCGGATATCAACTGTTCGCCTGGAAACCCCAGAGACGTGCGCTTTAAGGGTGGGGTGGGGGTCACCCGCCTAATCCACAATGGGATTATTTCTAAGGAACTCCATGGAGCTTCTCCTTTTCCCAGGGATGGAAGCTCACTTGTTTCCTCCTTTCTATTCCTTTCCCACTTGAGGCTGGTGAACGAATAGGGGATTCCGACATGCCCCATGGCGGTTTATTTCCTTTGAGTTAATAAATCAAGTCCTTTCCGATGACGAAATTAGAATGTCCTAACAGCAGACCTGGGCCTCTGGCCATCTCTCAGGCCCCGCTCGCCAAGCACCCAGACACCGCGTCCGGCCAGGCTCGGATTCCGCCCGCCCGCAGCCCGCGCCCTTTCGCCGCGGCTCTGGCGTTACCAACCCAGGCCCTTTGTCCCAGTCCGAGGCCCCGGCGTCCCGCGAACCCTAGACAAGCAGAAGCTAAAGAGCCCTCTCATCTAATCTTTGACACGTGCAGAATTTATTGTTCAGGAAATGGGCTATAAAACAGATATTCCCATTTCCTGGATGAGTCGCCTAAACTCAGAGAACTAACATGATTTGCTCACACGGGTAAGAAGCCAGTTATCCCCGAATCCGCGGTTTTCAGAGGGTGCTGCAAAAGGGCGCGAGAGAGGCGCGGCCCCTTGAGACACTGACAACCTCTCTCCAGCTCCAGTTGCCCTGCGCCGGAGTAGGGGTGGGCTCTGGATTTGCGGGCTGGGAGGTTTCCGAGGACTCGCGGCCTCTTCCGCGCGTGGAGGATGAGCGTGAAGCAATTCTATGAGTGAGAACCGGGAGGGGAGACATCACAAGAAGGGGAAATATAGAAACCTCGGCAAAATGAAGCAAAAGAGGGTTCTCTGCTGTGCCCAAACTCTGCTTCCCTGGGCAGAGGTTCCGGGGACGCAGGCCTCTGAGGATCCGGTTCACCCCTGCCCGGCCCCCACGGCCTGCCGGATTTTCTGAACCTGCGTGTTCTAGGCCTTGTAAGCCATGTTTCTGGCTAAAAGTTGTTCTCTGGCTGAGTTGGAAGTCGCCGCAACCTAGAGAGGTTTATGCTTTGTCACTATCTTCATCGTCCCTTTAGTTTTGCCCCTGCCCTGTCGCATTTCAAGAAAATGAGCTCTTAGAAAAGACAGCCTCTCCGTTGAGGAGGCTAGCAACCTCACAGAAATGATGTAAATGGTTGCAGAGCCTTTTTTTTTTTTTTTTCCATTTCCCCTCTATTTTTTTGCAAGTGAACTGTGAAGATCTGTGAAAATAATATCAAGGTTTTCCGTCAGAACGAGCTTTGCCCTGCACTCAGGCATAGCATGATCTGACCCGACACCTCCAACCATCTGTGCTATCTATCTGCCTTCTGATTTACTAGATCTGTACAAGCCCCATACAAATTGTGCTTGATACTAAAGAAAAGATAGCCAGGCCTAGGCCAGTTTAGTAGTGAACATTCCCATCTGATTCCCTTCAAGGGATGGGGCTCCCAAAGACAGTTTCCTGGTGTTTCCCTTGGACCCTCTTTCCCAATTATTTTCTTCAAACTAAACAGATCTTATCAAAGGCCCAGATGAGACAGAGATTTCTTTGACCAAGGCTTCAGAAAATGGTGTGATGTGGAAGTCAAATTGGAAATCAATAAAAGTTGCCAATTCAGTCTGCTGGCCCAAAGGCAGAAGGTAGTCCGCCAAGAAGGCCCTTCCCCTCTGCAGGAGGGGTGACTGCCCAGCGGGTCTTTGGAAGCCCTTTCTGGTTCCCCAGCATTACTGCAAATCCCCCTTCTATGTTACTTTTATTTACTTGCTTTTAGGCTAAAAGGCCAATGTTAAGAGTTTCTATCCCCGGCTCAAGAATTATATATTCTAATACAGAATGAAGGCAAAATTAGCTTGCAAGGAGAGGAGCAAGTCAATTTTTAAAAGACCTTTGAAATAAGCTTTTAAGTTGCTGTCCTGACCAACCAACGACTTCTCACTCTAGATGCGGCTATACTGCACATTCGTTCCAGCCCATTTAATTGGTGGGGGGCGGGGGCTGAAAAGTATACATTTTATTCGGGTGAGACATTCCAGATAGCCCTCCTTTGGTTGTGAGTGTTTGACTTCATGGTGAGCATCTGTGTTATCAGGTGTGAGCATGTCTTTGCTCCTATTTTAAAATGCTTTCAGGAGGCTTTGTACGGGAGAAGGAATGGAGTCCAAATTGACCTCTTCTACAGATTCCTGGTCCCGTTCCTTCCGCTCCAGATTCACTTCCCATTCGGCTGCTTTGGCAGGTGGAAAAGAGGAAAGGGGAAGGCATGCGAGGACGGGTGCTGGGAAGAAATGGGGTGATTAATCCTCTCACCACTTTCCCTCCCTCTCCCATTCATGAGCTCCCCGCAGTGTTTGCTGTTTCCTTACAACTAAACTTGCGAATTCTCGGAGGATTTCGATTTGGCCCAGTCCTCTTTGTCCTCTGGAGCTCCCTCGACCAAGGCAGTGAATCGCCCCAAGTGGATTCCTGTAGCATCAGTGCCTCTTTAGGGGAACAAAAAGGAGGGAAGGAAAAGACTGGGGGGTGGGGGAGTGGGAGGGAGCGAAACGCTGCCCCTTTTGCCTGTTTCTCTCCCAGTCACTGTCACGTCTTTTTACACTCCAGCTTCTGCAAAATACACAGGAAAAGTCCACAGACTAGCAGTGGGCGCTGTCAAGCGCGGGGAGGTGCTGAAATGGCCGGGACGAACTAGCCATAGCCTTGATTGGCAGAGCTGGCCGGTGACTGACAGAGGGTCTCCATGGCGCCAGCGCCGCCAATCCGCCCACCCCAGTAGCGGCGCCCGCCTGCCCGCGCGCCTTCCTGCCCCAGCTGAGACCAGCGGAACCCGAGCTGTGGAGCCGGCACCTCCTTCAGTCCCATTCTCTCCCTCCCGGCAGCTGCCGCCGCCACAGCTGCCGCCCCCAAGCCGTCTCACCGAGGAGAGCCTGGCGCACCCGGCCGGGCCTGCGGGCATCTGCTGCGTGTCCCGCTCGGGGCTCAGCGCCTCCGCCGCCGCGGCCGCCAGCGCTGCCTCGATGTTCCAGCTGCCTATCTTGAATTTCAGCCCCCAGCAAGTGGCCGGGGTATGCGAAACCCTGGAGGAGAGCGGCGACGTGGAGCGCCTGGGTCGCTTCCTCTGGTCGCTGCCCGTGGCCCCCGCGGCCTGCGAGGCCCTCAACAAGAACGAGTCGGTGCTGCGCGCTCGAGCCATCGTGGCCTTTCATGGTGGCAACTACCGCGAGCTCTACCACATCCTGGAGAACCATAAGTTCACCAAGGACTCTCACGCCAAGCTTCAGGCGCTGTGGCTTGAAGCGCACTACCAGGAGGCTGAGAAGCTGCGAGGACGGCCCCTGGGGCCGGTGGACAAGTACCGCGTGAGGAAGAAGTTCCCACTGCCGCGCACCATTTGGGACGGCGAGCAGAAGACACACTGCTTCAAGGAGCGTACGCGACACCTGCTACGGGAGTGGTACCTGCAGGACCCGTACCCCAACCCCAGCAAAAAGCGTGAGCTCGCCCAGGCAACCGGACTGACCCCCACGCAGGTGGGCAACTGGTTCAAGAACCGCCGACAAAGGGACAGAGCGGCGGCAGCCAAGAACAGGTCTGTACCTAGAAGCCTCTGTGCCTGACGCGGAGGGGGCGGGCGGCAGCACCCTGGGTTCCTCCACCCGGTGCCAAGTGCTTCGGATTCAACAGAAGTTGGGGGGCGCAGTCTGTCTCCCGTTACCGGACCACTGCTTTCTGGGCTCCCGGGTGGGACGGGATGCTTTCTGGGCTCTCGGTCCCCCAACATTCTCTCTCCTTGGAGTCTCAAGGTCGCTCCAGCAGTGCGTCCTGATTACTAAACCAAGGCTGCATGGGGGGGAGGGGAGAAGAAAAATTAAAATCCTAGAAACAATGAGGGACCCCAAGGCCTAAAGCTAATTGTCGTCAGTCCGGGCCAAGGCTCCAAAGCGAAGCCTGGCTTTTTAACGATGGGGGTTTAGTGTTAATTGTCATTTTAAAAGCCCAGGTGCATCCCGCTCTAAATGCTTTGGAAACAGTTTTCGATGGACTCCAGTTTCTAAGTGGAGGTGAGAAGTCGAGTCTTCCCTCTTCCCAAGCTTGGCCAGCCACGTAGCAAAACAGCAAACTATTCGGTTTAGGATTTTCACTTCTTAGCGTGCAGATCTCGATTAGTCAAACATTTTGGTCAAGAGCCCAGCCTAGTTTCCCAGACCCAAACGTTCCATGCGACTCTCAAGCAGCCGTTTTTGCCTTTACCTCTGCCGTCTCGGCCCGGGGCTCTGACTCAGGCGTGCGGCTCCAGGCAGAGGCGTGCTAGGAAGGTAGTCCCCAGTCCCGGAGCCTGATCTGCCCTTGTCATCCAGACCTGACTATTTCCTGATAGTCCTGTAAATTTCCCGAAAGTGGGCAACAGCCGGGGAAACCCCTGCGGTCCCAGCATCCCAAGGACCGGGGAGGTGGGAAGCCGAGAAAAAGCGCGGAAGATGGCTGAGCTCCTTGCAGCTCCCTGGAGACGCAGCTGCGGGCTCCGGTTCGCCTTAACCGCCCGAGTCTGAGCGAGAGCTGCTGCAGTCGGCCGGGCTGGAGAGGGGCGGACCGAGGGGCGCTCGGTGGCTCTGTTGTGCGCTGTGACCAGTATCCCCTTCCTTCCTCGCAGGCTTCAGCAGCAGGTGCTGTCGCAGGGCTCCGGGAGAGCTCTACGGGCCGAGGACGAGGGCACGCCTGAGATGCTGGGCGCCGCGGTCAGTCCGGCTGCTAGTCTGTCCAGCAAGGCGGCCACTTCAGCTATTTCCATCACGTCCAGCGACAGCGAATGCGACATCTAAGCCGCCCGCTTGGCATGCTCAGAAACAGAATCCGGCGTAAAACTGAGATAAACAAAATGAAGGAGGAAAGAAGGATGCGAGCCCATACAAACCCTGCCCCTGCCGAAGCCAGGTGGCCAGGGACCGGCGAGATCTGGCTGCGGCGTCCGACCTGCGGCCAGCCGGGCTCCGCCGACACCCTTCAACAGCGACCACAAGGGCCGGTGCGCGGTTAGGCCTGATCCAGCGCCAGGTTCTCCTTGCTTTGCTTTTTTCTAAAGATTCTGCTGCAAAGATGCCTCTGGAAGCTGAACTGCACGCAGAGCGCCTGCCCGAAGTCTCCCATGGGCATTTCACGTGGAAAGGATGCTGTTATATAACTTTTGCTTTAAAGTTTTTAAAAAAACAAAACATATATAAGTTGTTTATTTACTTATTTAAGGGACTGCCTCGGTAGGCTTCTCTATAGCTTGGGGGACTTGTTTCTAAACGCGCAGGCTAGCGCCAATGGGTTCTGTGTGGAGCAGGTAAACAATAAATCAACCTGGTGACCATTCTCACTCAAGAGAGCTGCATTCAGATTCCTGCCAGGCGAAGACCTTGTGAAAGGGTCTCACGTCGGTTTTCTCTACACCTTTTGCCTTTTCTGATGTCTCCTGGTGTATTTTTAAAACAACCCTTAGTAGATCCATAGCCATCTGCCAGGTCAAAACACATGTACATATATGTGTGTATGCAGGAGTCCCTGGGTGGCTGAAACAGTTAAGGGTTCAAACCCACCCAGAGGAGGCTTGGGGTGGGTTTGAACCATTAACTATGACTTGTCCACCTGACACTTTATAAAGTATCAACAGCTTTCAGGAACAACTTAAGAAGTCAAACTCGGATACTCAAGGAGTGAGTCCTATTTTATAAAAATGCACAACTATCCTGGTATGGGCTCTGGCATGGGCTCTAGAGAGGATTTCCATCTCCTTCCAGGTCTCCTCTGATACAAAAGCAGTGGGCACCCATGATCACATTAGACTGAGCATATACTGCACTTAGGATTGTGATCTTATTAAAATAAGAGAAAAAGGAGAATGGGAGAGGCTGTAAATAACTAGACCAGCATCTTCATGCTGCTGAAGTGGGTTTTACTCAAACAACTGGTTTTCAAGGAGAGGGATACCAAAATGGGGGGAAGAAATTAATCATGTTACTTGTCGAGGTAAAACGGAATGCTGCAGAGAAGTGATACGCATTAAAAACAAAAAACAAAAAAAAAAACCCTAAGCTCCATATTTTTCCTGCCAAAAGTATCAAAAAGCAAAAACACCTACTACTGTCCTTGCACCAAGAAACTGGACGCTCTCCGGAGAGGCTCTAAGCTATTTTTCTAGTGAAAAGGACAGCATATTGTAAAAATCCGACATTGATCTTTAAATCACTTGAACTAGCCTCCCTCTCCCCCAAAGTGATCTCCTTTCATTTGTCTCTCTGTCCTTAGACGATGCTTTTTGAATCAGAAGCATGCTAACTTATTTAGGCAGAAGGGCTGAAGGGCAAACCAAACAAAAATAAGTGAAGTAATAGAAGACAAAAAAGCAATAGAAATGCAAGATACGTGTTGTTGATTTACTTGTGGAATCCAGGGCATGAATAAGGGTTGTTTTTGGTTTCTAAATCACTTAAACCAATTTGGCCTCATTTAGACTTTATAAATGGTTGTCATTATGTACACTGGCCTTTATTCTGAGAACTGTTGCAAATCAAGACTCTTGTTTCTTGCACAAGAGCTCTAGATATAAGGAGTGGGGAAGTCTTTGTGATCAAGCTGGTATTTGTCTCTAAAACAAACAAATGCCCTTCTATGGGTCCTGAAAGGCTAGGATGGTAGAGCTCCTTCAAGACTCTTACTTTGTTTCCTAGAGTCCCAGGTTGTTCCTGGAATGCCAAGGGGCAGGAGCAGGACTAAAGTGAGGCAAGCAAGGTGCCTAGTGTGCAAAATTTAAGGGGGCACTCATTCCAGGTACTGACCCTGTACTTGCCTGATCCTGAGAGCGTGCCTCCTTAAATTCTGCACTCTAGGCACCTCTCTTGGCTCACCTAGTCCTGCTGGGGTCTAGGGGTGTTTCACTTCTACAAAAAAAATCCAAGGATTTCTAGTCTTGCCCCCATCGCCTCACCTCATCCTAGCTGTATAGCTCTCCAGAACCAGCATTTGAACAAGTTAGTTGACAAATTTTTCTCTCTTAAGCTGATGCTTCCAGGTCCAAGACGGGAGGGAAAAGACTCATTAATTACCAGAATCATGTAAAAAATTTGAGATTCTAAAAACCCCACCTCATTCACCAGTTCAAACAATGCCTAAACAGAAGGAAATGTCCACTGTACAGTCTCAAGAAAACAAGGTAACACTGCTAGGAACTAAACTTTCTCTATACAAAATAATTTTCACTTGGTGTTTAATTGCTTGGAGAAAAGAGAAAGGCTGAACAGTGATGGTGGATTTTTCTCCCTGCTTTGGTGAAAGCCTCTAAGCTACATCTCATCTATCATTTGCTTAAATTAACATGCTGCCTAAAGATTATATTTTAAAGTAGCTATTCTTTTTTTTAATAATCCAGAAATCTATTTATCTAATTTCACCTTAGAATCTTCAGGAGGTGACATATTATTTAATTTTTAAAAAATAGTTTATCTAAAACCTGAAGACACCTAACTGCTTTGCTAACGATCAGTTCTTTGATTCAAACTGTTGGAAATTGGTCTTAGTTTTCACATGGAGATTTATTTGTATTGGTTCAAGTCTTCCGTTTGATATGCATTGTAAAGCTTTTCAAGATTTTTTTTTTTTCCTCACATCAGTTTTACCCTAGTTTAGAGGAAAGGTCTGAAAAAAAAATTCCAGGTAATAGTAAGGTTAAAGTTTTCTTAATTTGGAGAAATCTCCATATGCTAGATTTTTCTTGCAATCCTCTCTTGCCACAATTTCTCAAAAAGCAGTTACCCCAGCGGAGTGGAAATAAGGTGCATTTTTACATTTCAAAAGACATGATCAATGTGAGAGTTTTACCCCTAGTCCTAGCTCAGGCTCTATGAAGGCTACCCGTCAGTTGAACCAAACACCCGATGGTTCCTGCCTCCCAAAAGCCGCAGTTCCTCTCGTTTCCACATTAATGACCCACTCCACTTCCACCCATCCCCTCCCCTTTCTCTTCACCGGTTTGTTTATAAAAATCTGAGAGGGAGGGGATGAGAGGCTATGGGTGGGGGAGGACTTGCTCTTTGTTTACATTAAACAAATGACAGGCAAAGAGCTCAAGCAAAGTCTTCCTTGACCTCTTTCTCTCTCCCTAATTTTAACAAAAAGGGAAAAAAATATTGTATCCAAAGATAATGTGAATGGGGCGGGAGGAGAAGAGAAGCAGCTTTTCGCCCTATTCAGCGCGGACGCGGGAGCGCGGACGATTTCCGCTCCTATTGTGAGGCGGGGCCGGGGGGCGGCGGTGAATGGGGGGTCTGCGGAGCGGGCCGCGGGGCTGTCAGGCGGCTCAGCGTAATCAGGACTAATGACAGCGGCCGGCCGCTCAGTGGGACAATGCGCGGGGCCGCGGGGTTTTGTCAGTCTGAACGGCTAATAGGTTTGCCTGGGGGCTGGGCGGAGACGGTGTCGGGGAGGAGGCGGCGGCGGGGGAGAAGAGGTCATTGTCCGCGCGGCGGCTGGGGCGCAGAGGCGCGTCCCTCCGCCGCGCGGCCGCCCCCGGACCCGGCGCGGGGGCAGCGAGGCCGTGGCCCGCAGGCGAGGGGCTCCTCTGAGGACCGGCTGGGCAATGGCAGCAGGAGCTGCGGCCGCGTGGGTCTCCTTTGGTTGGCGCCCTGCGCGAGGAAGCCGGGCCCGAACTTTGGTCCGCTGGAGAAGCCCGGACTGGGTCCACAGTTCCCCGGAAGGTAGGTCCTTCCTCCAGGGCCGGTTCGCGACTCTGTGAGGTTACCTCTCTCACAACCACCTTTACAGGCCAGCGCCCTGGGAACTCTCCGACGTGTAGGCCTCGAGGCTACTCCTATCGTTAGACTGCCTTACTCGACGAGAAAATCCTCTCACAACCCGGGAGAAAAAAGTAAAGACCAGGATGAGGGTCAAACACATAAACGCGCGCTCGCCCTCGGGCCTCTGACGGGGCGGCGGCGCGGGAAACGGAGCGAGAGTGAGGTCTGGGCCTGCGCGAGACGGGCCGCGCGTGACCTGTCGCAGACCGTCGCTGGCCCAGGGGCCGGCGAAGCCGACCCGGCGAGGGAGCAGCAGTTGATCCCCCTGGCTCTCCGCAGCGCGGAAAGATGGAAGGTTCTGACTCCGAGGATCGGGATTTGCAGGCGGTGAGACCGTTCGCGGCCTCAAAAGGGCTTTGCAAGCCCGGGAGATCCGCGGGATAGGCCGTCGGGGCGGGGAGAGGGAGCCGGGCGCTCCAAGGGCCAAATGTCCGCGACCGCGCAATGAAGCCCTGGCGGGCCTCCGCCGTGACCTGGGCCCCTTCTTTCAGAAGCACTGCAGCTCCCGTTTAAGCTCTTATACATCTCCTCAGGCTAGATCCTGCCCTACAGCTCTCTGTTTTAGGATTTATATTCCCAAATATCTTTAGACCTACCCTACAGTGAGGGAACAACTGGTTTTCTCCGCACTTTCACCTCCTTGTCTGGAGACAAAGGGTGTGAGGGTGATCCCAGGGCAGAACAAGCAGTTTCACGCCTCTGTGCCTCTGCTCATGATGTTTCCGCCTGGCGGTTTCCTCAGCCAGGAACGTCGCCCCCTGCTTGACTGCTAACCTGTCAATCCATCAAGACTACACCACCTCGATGGATTCTTTCTTGAACCAGTCGGGCCCCCACACAGAATTTTCCACTCTCTTTTTAATGCTGCCAACAAACCTTATGTAAACGTCTGTTTTAGCACTTGTAACACTTTTGTGCATTTTTTTTGTTTGTTTACAATTAAACTCCTGGGCAGTGTTTCAGTTTTTGTACATAGGGTGGCTATGAGTTGGAAATGACTCGACTGCACCTAACAACAACTAGAGTGTAAGCTCACTATGGGCCAGGACCCAGAATCTAATATACATCTTTGTATTTCCAGCACCGAGCCTAAGTAGTGCTCAATAAATATTTGTAAAGTGAATAAATAAATGAATTAATGAATCTTCCTTGAAGCTTACCTGCTCCACATTAGTGGAGGACCACTATAACTTTGAGCTCGTTTGAACAGCAAAGATTACTAATATTAGCCGGATCCAAAGTTGGCTTACATCCTCCCACCTCATGTTACTGGCTCCTACCTACTGGTTAGTTTCTCTGGGATGATTCATATGAGTGCTCTCTCTCTAGGCATATGGTTCTTCAGAACTCTGTGGCTTTGGATTTGTAAGGTGAAAATTCTCTTCTCATAGAACATTTCCCCCCAAACAGTAAGGTAAGAGTCATTCCCTCAGGTTTAAAAAATTCTAGCTATTGCACACTCTGAATCCTGTAAAATAGAATTCCAAATATTTTGGATGGAGTCCCTGGATGATGCAAACGGTTAACTCTCTTGGCTGCTAATCGAAAGGTTGGAGGTTTGAGTCCATCCACAGGTACTTTTGAACAAAGGCCTGGTGATCTACTTCTGAAAAATCAGCCATTGAACACCCTGTGGCGCTAATAACTTGTTTAGTGCTTCTGTTCTACCTCCTAGTTCGCTGGATAGTGCCTGGGGTCTTAAAAGCTTGCAAGCAGCCATCTAAGGCACAACAATTGGTCTTTATTCACCTGGAGCATTCGAGGAAGAAGGAGAGTCAGGAACAGAAAGAGAATATGGAACATATGGCTAATTGCCTCCATGAACAACTGCCTCCTTTCCCATGAGACCAGAAGAACTGGATGATGCCTGGCTACCATTACTGAACATTTTGATCCAAGATTCCAGAGAAGACACCTGATTAAAAGGGGAAAAATGCAGAAAAGAATTTCAAATTCTCATGGACTCTAGACTTTCTGTATCCATGGAGGGTGGATGAACCCCTGAAACTATTGCCCTGAGATAATCTTTAAACCTTAAACCAAAAATATCCCTGAAGTTATCTTAAAACCAAACAATAGTTTAGCTTGACTAGTAAAAAAAAAGGCCTGCCTTGAGCATTGTGCTCTCTCAAGAACTATCTGTATGGAATCAAATTGACAATAGCATTAGATAGGAACTTTAGAGGGCAGTGAGTTTATGTTAATGGAGGAGGAACAACTCAGAAAAGGAGAGGGAGAATGGTTGCACAACTCGAAGAATGTAATCAGTGTCACTGAATTGTACATGTAGAAGCTTGAATTGGTGTGTGTTTTGCTGTGTATATTCTCAACAACAACAAAATAAAATTTAGGAAAAAAAGAAAACTCTATGACGCACAGTTCTATTCTGACATAAATGCGGTCACCATGAGTCAGAATCTACGTGAGGGTGACTGGTACTGGTATAGAATGACCGAGGTTTCCCCTTTCAGGAAAAAGAACCACTTTCTTTCTTCTTCCTCCCTCTCCCTACCCCTCTCTCACACTTGCTTTGACCTACAAATGAAAAAGTTAAAAAAAAAAAAAAAAAATCACAAACTCAGGAAAGGTAGTCAACTTTTAACATAATGAATTGGCACCTCACCCATACACCCTAGGCTAACCCAGGGGAAAAAAAAAAAAAAGGAGTTTTAATGAAAATCTTAAATTGCAAAAGCCCCATGAAAATCTACTGGCTACCAAGCTCATCTCCATTTTAAAGTTCAATGGGCAGAAAGAAGCAAGTGAACTGTGTATAATTTTGAATTCTAATAAAATATATATAAGGCTGCCTCCTGGAAAGTCATTTTAGTCTGAGACTGTCAACCTGCAACCTGAGAATGCTGATTTATTATTTGTTTTTCTCTCTGAAGAGATTAGTCTTGAATTTTCTATCATGAAATCAAACACCTGAGTTCAAGTAGTGCGTATTAATTTGGTACATGAAAAGTCTGGTTCATGAACTACTTGGTAGTAAACTTATATATTTCAAACACCTTCAAATATGTAAGACTCCTTTTAAAGATTTGTCCATTTAAATTAAGCACCGTTTAAGGCATACTTTAAATGCTTTAAATTTGTGGTAATGGAAGTATGTATTTGAACTAAAAACCTGTGCTTATATATTAGATATTTTATCTGCATAATTATTTTTGCATATAATTGTGACTGTATGAGCTGGATTCATCAATTTAAAACAGATGAGCAAACAGGAAAACGAAAACTACTGAAAGTGGCATGTAGCAATAGACTGGCACCTTTGAGGGTGGGATCAAACAGACCTGGCTTGAAATACCTAATCACTGTGAACTTGGGCAAGTTACTTAATTCTCTAAGCCATAGTTTTTACCTCTGTAAAATGGGGTTGATAATATCTAGGGATATTATGAGTGTTATGGGGGAAATATATATAAATCACCTTGCATAGACCCTCACATATAATAGGCGTTCAGTGAATGGAACTTCCCTTTTCCTGTTTTTCCTGGTTAAATGCTAATGCAAAAAAATAAAAATAAGCTGTACAACTTCCCTTAAAATTTGTTTTTAATAGGTGTTGTCTACACATTTGGAATATTGTTAGGCTTAAATGCTAAATGCTGTCCTTAGTATTAGAAGCAGCCGGTAGGAAGGAGCCAATGAGTTGGTTTTCTAACAGTGATAATGGATGAGTTTGTGCTAACACACCATTGTTCTTTCCTAGGCTTTTTACTCAGCACCAGGGCTGCTTGCCTTCTGTGTGAAGCTCTCCAAAGGGATCCTGGCCCATTATCCAAGTCAGGATAACCCCAAACATAAAGTATGATTGCTGAAAAGGTAATGCAAGGTCCATTTCTTTGAGGAGGAAGCAGTAGTCCCACTTCACTTACATTTGTATGACTCTTTCTGCCAGTACCAGCTGCCATGGAGTTGATTCCCAGTAAACTGTGTTCCACAGGGCTTTTTTTCAATGGCTGATTTTTCAGAAGTATATCACCAGACCTTCCTTCTGAGGCCCCTCTGGGTGGACTCAAACCTCCAACCTTTTGGTTAGCAGCAAAACATGTTCACCATTTTCACCACCCAGGGACTCCTGACTCTTTCTAGCTAATAATAAAACCCTTTACCCACATCATGTCACTTCCTCACAAGGACCAATGAGGTAAATTGGGCAGATACAGTGATTCCTACCTTCCAGATAAGGAAACTGAGGCTCCCATTACTTGCTCAAGGTCACAGGACTAGGGAAGAATCCAGGTTTTATAGGGCTTGAAGCTTATACAGTTTGTGGACGGGTGCTCTTTAAGATAAAGAATACAAAATTATGAGTACAAGGTTGGATATGAGAAAAGAAATCACAACAATTAACGATGTTCAAAAACTGGCAGCTACCACAAACATCACCAAATCTAGACAAATAACAAAATCATTTTATTAATTAACTGCCTTAAACACCACTAGAATGGTTTTTTCCAATACATGTATATTGGCTCTATGCTCTGTTTCTTTATATATCAATTTTATAATACAGTCTAGAATAGAAAGATAATTCAATTATTGCACTAGTATGGGTTGATTTCAAGATTTTTTTATTTTTGATAGTTTAGAAAAGTTTCTTTCAGCTTTACAGTTCATTACTGGCAATGCTATACATTATTTTTAGGATTGTCATCAAATTTGGGAAAACCTCTATGAAGTTTCTTTCATATATGAGCAATGAGATTTCAGGGCACTTCAGGTTACCTTGAGTAGTGACAACTTTAAATCATCTTTGCATTGACAATACTCATTAACAAGTTTGCCATCACTGGTCCTACATATTCATGTTGTGACACATGAGTCAGCACAGTGGAAAGTAGGAATATTCCTGTAAGACATTCTTGAACTGAAGCAGCTAGCAGTGACTTAACTGTACACAGGAGTGACAGCAAGCCATAAAAATATATACCAGTAAATCCAAACTACCAACAGCAACTAACAACAACAACAAAACCAAACAAAATGTCTCTCCAGTTCAGCTTCCCTTTAGCTACCAGATCCCAGAAATGACTATGGTGGAAAGAGACAATGGTCTATTGTAGTTAAAATATTTTATTTTGCAAATTTTCCAAAAACATACGATTGATTATGTGAATACAATGCTAGGGCCCTTCCCAGGGTTGTGGAAGGGGCTCGTGTAAGTGAGTAGTCCTGAAGACCAAGCTCTATTTACTTCAAGATAATTCTGCCTATGCACAGGCCCAGTGAGTGTTTGTGAGAACCAGTTTTCCGACTCTAAGTCCTGTACTCTTGAATTACCTGGAACAGATTTTCCAAAAACATTTTGACAAGTTTCCACAGAAAAGTGATTTTTTTTTTTTTTTTAATGATTTATTGATGGAGGGAAGGTGAGTTTAAGATTACAAATGGAGAGCTGGTCCTGAGTAGAACTGTGAGGCAAACATTTTACCCCTTAGAACCTGGATACCTTTCTTTTCCGGGGTCCTTCACTTTACCTCCTTCCAAGTGCCCCATGTCAAACTGTCAAATGCCCTTCAGTGCTCTTCACCCTCCCCTTTATCAAAATCTACTCTCAGCTGTCACAAAGAATCAGATAAACCAATCCACATCAACATACAAATGGCTGCTAAAAGCTTAATGAATTACCTACAGAAGGGGCCCTGAGAGGGTACATACTAACTGCTAGGGGATAATCCTTTAATTCAATAACCCAAAATCACTACTGGTAGTAATTCAGGCATCACTAGCTGGCTAGTAGAAAATTATTTTTGATTGGAAGGGATCCAAGTGTTCTTCAAAACATTCCACGGAAATAGACAGCTTACTGCATCTGCCTATATGGAAAATCTTTTTGGGACAAATATCCCCAATATTAAAAATAAAGTAAAAAAAAACTTGTCTGCCCCTCAGCTTTCCCAAGATGCAATTCCTTCTCTATCATTCCCTTTACCACCAAACTTCATGAAAGAGTAATGACTCTTTGCTTCCATTTCTTAGCTCTATGCTCCTTAACCTCCTTCAATCTGGCTTTTACCTACATCATTCCATTAAAATGGTTCCCTCACTGGTCAGTCTATGGGTCCTCATTCTATTTAGCCTGTTGATCTTCAGCCCTGTTGATCATCCCTTTTCTCTGAACAGGCCCAGGATTAGGGTAAACCAAGCAAGCTGCCTAACTAAGGTACAGAATTTAAGGAGGCACTCACTCTCAGGTCCTCCAAGTGAAGGATTGCCATCTCAGAGTACCTACTTAAATTTTACACCCTAGAGGCCTCACTTGCCTCACCCTAGTCCCAGCCCTGCTTCTGAAACATAATTGAGCTTCTTACCATTTTCAGAGCATGGCCTACAATTTGTTGCTTTCATGCCTTTGCTTATGCTGCAGATGTAAACATACCTCCATGCTTTGTGCCTGCCCTGCACCCCTTCCTACCTTCTTATGGTAGCAGCACTCTAGAGAACTGCTGCTTTTCAATTCAGTGTGATTCTGGTGGGGCTGCCGAACAGTGCTTCCGCCGACAACCCACAGTGGGGTATAACCACCAAACTGGGCCAGTCCTTTCCCAGAAATGTCTGAATGGAAGCAGAGGGGCAGTTCCTTCTTTACTTTTTGATTGAGAGCAGTAAGAATATGATACCAAAGCTACTAGCAGTTATACCACCATTAGAGGAAAGAGCTTCAAGGAGAAGAAGTAGGATGGGGGAAGGAAACCCAGAAAGGGCTAACACTGATAAAGTCTTTGTATGCTGTTGACCCTGAGGCCAGCTCCAGCCTTGTCTTTGTGTTTTGGTTACAAGAGCTAATATACTACTCTCTCCCTTTTTCTCTCTTGGTTTAATGTACTTTGAGTTTCTGTCACTTGCAAACAAGAGTGTTGAAGTACAACATAGAATGTTTTTCCCTTTCCCTTACCCCCATCTCCACAGATACATACACCTAACCTTGATGGCTCAGCTCAAAGGCCATTTTTCTCCCAGAGCCTTCTCTGATACATAGAATTTGAGCTAATCTTTTCCTTCTCTGAACTGTCATGGCATTTTATACATCTCTCATAGTCTTATATCTTCCATTATACTGTATATTCTTCAAGGGAAGAATTCATAATCTTTGTTATCCTTCAAGAACTGCATGCAGGCTCTTCGCCACAACAGAAAATCAGTAGATTTTTGCTGAATAAATGAATATAATCAAAGGATATCCAAAATCCCTGTGTTACATTTTAGGAAATTTTAGTCTGAATGAGCTGAACACCAACCTACCCGTTGCCATAGAGTCAGTTCTGACTCATAGTGACCCTAGAGGAGAGAGTAAAACTTCCCTATAGAGTTTCCAAGGAGTGCCTGGTGGATTTGAACTGCCAAACTTTTGGTTAGCAGCTGTGACACTTAACCACTCTGCCACTGAATGAGCTGAAGTTCTCAAAAAGACTTTCTTTGTTTTTTCAAAGGAAAAATAAAAGAAGGAATGGGCTCACTGCTTCCTAGGGAAAGAGTGAATGTTAAAGGGTACCAGAGTTTTTTAAAAGGTGTAGAAATAAGAGCATATATTTATATTTACATCTGAATAAACAAATTCTGGAAGGACCTACAAGAAGGTATGAACAGTGGCTTCAAGTCTGAGGAAGCAACTGAGCAGATGAGGGTCAAGTGTGGGAGGGAGATTTTTCACTGTACACCTTTGTATATTTAAAAATTTTCAAACCGGGTCAATCATGCCTATTCAACAATTGAATTAAAATGAATAAAATAATAACCAAATAAAGTGATTCTGTTGTAGAAATCATTCACCTACAGTTTGAAAGGAAAAAACTACTTTCCTAATGTCATGTGTGGAGCCCTGGTGGCACAGGGGTTAAGAGCTATGGCTGCTAACTAAATGGTCAGAAGTTCAAGTCCACCAGCTGCTCCTTGGAAATCCTATGGGGCATCTCTGCTCTGTGCTGTTGAGTTACTATAAGCCAGAATCGACTGAACTTGACAGCAGTGGGTGTGGTTTTTGGTCAATGTCATGAGCATGCAGTGATAGCACCATGCTATGGTCTAAAAAAGTGCTATTGCTGAAACAACTTAGACAAAAAGGAAGGTGATATACTCTGGAACCTCTGTTAGAGGTTTTGGCAAATGGAACACACAGCCCTGGTGATAATGGCACTGACGTTGAAGCTAATGTCATGGGTTCAAAAAAAAAAAAGAATGACAGAGAAATCAAAATTTTTCATCTACTAATTAGTGTTTTTCTTTTATAGGAATTTATCAAAATTTATACTGAATATAAAGAAAATGAAAACCCTTACAACATCAGTAAACCAGCAAACAACATCATGATAAATGGCAAGGAAATTGAATTTGTCAAGGATTTTATTCTTCTTGGATCAACAGTCAACATCCATGGAAGCAGTAGTCAAGACATCAAATGACAGCAAGTTCTTAGAAGCACACGACCTAGCCAAACTGACTCAAGAGGAAATGGGAAGTCTCAACAGACTTATAACAAGTTAAAAGATCGAATCAATGATCAAAAACTTCCCAACCAAAAAAAAAAAAGTCCTGGACCAGATGGCTTCACTGGGGAATTCTACCAAATATTTAGAGAAGAATTGATAGCAATTCTCTTTAAACCCTTCCAAAAGAGAAAGAAGGAATACTCTCTCATTCATTCTATGAAGCAAACATAACCCTAATACCCAAACCAGACAAAGACAAAGATACTACAAGAAAAGAAAACTAGAGGCCAGTATCTCTTATGAATATGGATGCAAAAATCCTCAACAAAATATTAACGAAAAGAATCCAATAGCATATTAAAAGAGTTATACACCATGACCAACTGGGATTTATTCCAAGAGTGGAGGAATGATTCAACATTAGAAATACACCACATCATTAATCTGTGAAACATCTCACAGCGTGGATGAATCTGTAGGGCATTATGCTGAGTAAAATAATTCAATCACAAAAGGACAGATATGGTATGAGACCACTGTTATAAAAATTCGTGAAAAGGTTTACACACAATAAGAAACAATCTTTGATGGTTACTAGGGAGGGAAGGGATGGGGAGCGAAAAACACCAACTAGACAATCGATAAGTGGTAACTCTGGTGAAAGGTAAGACAGTACACAATACTGGGGAAGTCAGCACAGCTTCACCAAGGCAAGGCCATGGAAACTTCATACTCCCTGAGGAACCAAATTACTGGGTTGAGGGCTGGGGACCATGGTTTCAGGGAACATCTAGCTCATTTGGCATAACATAGTCTATAAAGAAAATGTTCTACATCCTTTGGTGAGTAGTGTCTGGGGTTGCAAAAGCTTGTGAGCAGCCATCTAAGATACTGCACTAGTCTCACCCCCTCAGGAACAAGGGACAATGAAGAAAACCAAAGACCTAAGGGAAAGATTAATCCAAAGGACTAAGGACCACACCTACCACAGCCTCCACCAGACTGAGTCCAGCACACCTAGATGGTGCCTAGTTACCACCACTGAGTGCTCTGATAGGGATCACAATAGAGGGTCCTGACAGAGCTGGAGAAAAATGTGGAACAAAATTCTAACTCACAAAAAAAAAAAGACCAGACTTACTGGTCTGACAGAGACTGGAGAAACCTCAAGAGTATGGCCCCTGGACACCCTATAGCTCAGTAATGAAGTCACTCCTGAGGTTTACCCGATTAGACAGGCCCATAAAACAAAATGAGACTAAATGGGCATACCAGCCCAATGGCAAGGACAAGAAGGCAGGAGGGGACAGGAAAGCTGGTAATGGGGAACCCAAGGTTGAGAAGAGAAGAGTGTTGACATGTTGTGGGGTTGGCAATCAATGTCACAAAACAATATGTGTATTAACTGTTTAATGAGAAACTAGTTTGCTCTGTAAACCTTCAACTAAAGTACAATAAAAAAAAAAGTAAATTAGTAAAAATAAGCTGATAAATTTCACTCTTGACTGTAAAATTACTGTCTATCTAAAAAAGAAAAGAAATACACCACATCAATAGAATAAAGGAAAAGAACCACATGATCATCTCTATGGATGCAGAAAATCAATGGATTTTTATGGATGATAAAATCCAACAACGTTTCTTGATGAAAACCCTAAAGAAGATTGGAATAGAAGGGAAATTTATCAATATGATTCATGGCATATATGAAAAGCCAACATTATACTTAATGGAGAAAGATGGAGAGCTTTCCCCTTGAAACTGGGAACAAGACAAAGGTGCCTGCTCTCACCACTTCTATTCAATATTGTTTTAGAAATCCTAGCTACAGAGTGGTATATAAATGTAGAACAAAAATCCATATAAAAGACCAGACTTACTGGTCTGATAGAGACTGGAGGAACACCTCAGACTATGGCCCTAAGACACCCTTCTAACGTAGAATTGAAGCCATTCCTGGAGACCACCTTTCAGCCAAAAAATAGGCCTACAAAATAAACAATAACACCTGACAGGAATGAGCTCCTTAGATCAGTTAATTATATGAGATCAAAAGGGCAACATCTTCCTGAAAGCAAAGACAAGAAGGCAGGAAGGGGTAGGAAAACCAGACAAAAGATAACAGGGAACCCAAGGTGAAAATGGGGAGAGTGCTAACACACTGAGGGGGCTATGACCAATGTCTTGGAACATTCTGTATATAAATGATTGAATGGGAATCTTTTGCTCTGTAAATCTTCATCTAAAGCACAGTAAAATATTTATTTTAAAAAAGTTGTAGCAAGAGCAATAAGACAAGAAAAAGAAATAACAGGTATCCAGATTGGAAAAGAAAAAGTAGAATTATCTTTATTCATGGATGATATGATCCTATATGTAGAAAATCCCAAAGTCCACCAGAAATGGAATATAGAGGAATTTAGCAAAGTTGCAGAGTACAAAGTCAACAAACAAAAATCGGTTGGGTTTCTATATACCAGCAATGAGAAATCTGAAAGGGAAATTAGGGAAACAATTCCACTTACAATGGCATCTAAGAGAGTAAAATACCTAGGAATAAATCTAACCAGGAATGTGAAGGACTTATACAATGAAAACTACAAAACACTGCTGGAAGAAATTAAAGAAGACCTAAATAAATGGAAAGACATTCCATGTTCATGGATTGGAGGACTTGATATGGTTAATACATCAGTACTACCCAAAGCGATCTACAGATTCTACACAATCCCGATCAAAATTCCAAGAGTCTTCTTTACAGACATAGAAAAACCAATCCTCAACTTGATATGTAATGATAAGAGGCCCTGAATAGCTAAAGTAATATTGAAAGAGAAGAACAAAGTAAGAGGGCTTACATTTCCTGATTTTAAAACATACTATACAGCTACAATAATCAAAACACCCTGGTACCGGTACAACAATAGACACACAGGCCAATGGAGTAGAATTGAGAGCCCAGAAATAAACCTGCACATCTATGGTCAACTGATTTTTTTACTAGGGTGCTAAGTCCATTCAATAGGGAAAGAAGAGTCCCTTCAATAAATGGTGCTGGGAAAACTGGATTTCAACATGCAGAAAAATGAAACAGGATCCATACCTCATACCATACACAAAAATAAATTCACAATGGATTAATGACCTAAATGTGCAAACTAAAATAAAACATTTCTTAGAAGAACAAGCAGGGGCAACGCTGTCAGGCCTAGCTTTTAGCAATGGATTATCTAATATAACAAAAAAACAAAAAGCAAGAGACAAATAAATGAGAGCTCACAAAAATTAAAACCTTTTGCTTACCCAAAGACTTTACCAAAAAAGTGAAAAGACAAGCTGCCGACTGGGAGAATATCTTCGGAAACCATATATCTGACAAGAATCTAATAACCAAAATATACATAAAACTTCAACAACTTAACAACAAAAAGACAAATAACCCAGTCATAAAATGGGCAAAGGACTTGGATAGACATTTCAACAAAGAGGACATTCAAATGGCCACCAGACACATGAAATGATGCTCAGCATTATTAGCCATCACAGAGATGCAAATCAAAACCACAATGAGACACCATTTCACTCCCACTAGGATGACAAAGATTTTAAAAAAAAGATATGGGGAAATTGGAACCCTTTACCCATTACCCCTTTACCCATTGCTGGTGGGAATGAAAAATGGTACAGCTATTTTGTGGAAAACAGTGTGGCGGTTCCTCAAAAAACAAAAAGAACTACTATATGACCCAGCAATTCTGCTCTTAAGTATATACCCAAAAGACTTGAAAGCATACACTTGTACACCAATGTCCACTGCAGCACTATTCACAATAGCCAAAAGGTGGAAACAAACTAAGTGCCCATCAACAGATGAATGGATAAACAAAATGTAGTACATCCATACAGTGGAATACTACTCAGACAATAGGAGAAATGAAGTTCTGATACATGCTACAATGTGGATGGAGCTGGAAGACATTATGCTTAATGAAATAAGTCAATCATAAAAGGACAAACATTGTACGACCTCACTTATATAAAAAGACAAGAAAAGGCAAATGTATAGAGCACAAAGTTTATTAGTGTTTGCCAGGGATGGGAAAGAGAGAGAAATGGGGGAGGATAACAGTGATGGAAATATCACATTGATTAAGGGTAGGTTTGCACAGCCAATTATTGTAATTGTTGTCAATAAGTTGTACACCTGTAAAAAAGTTTAATTGGCAAAAGTTGTGTGAGATATATTTACAAAAACAAAAACAAAATCCTTGCTGCTGAGACTGCTTATGTACAACCAAAAACCTCATGGGATTTGACTTCTTGGTTGAGAGTTTTAGGGTCATAGTTTCCTGGGACATCCCAGTTAATTGGCCTAATAACATGTTTAGTGCTTCTGTTCTACCTCCTAGTTCATTGTGTAGTGCCTGGGGTCTTAAAAGCTTTCAAGCAGACATACAAGTCACAATTGGTCTCTACTCTTCTGGAGCAACAAAGAAAGGAGACAGGAATAAGAGGAGAATATGGAATGTGTGGCTAATTGCCTCCATGAACAGTTCCCTCCTTTGCCATGAGACCAGAAGAACTGATGATTCCTGGCTACCATTACTGAACATCTTGATCAAAGATTCCACGGAAGAATCGTGATCAAAAGAAGGGGGAGGGGGCGGGAAATGCAGAACAGAATTTCAAATTATCATGACATCCAGACATCTCGGAGCCATGAAGGTTGGATGAACCCCTGAAACTATTGCCCTGAGATAATCTTTAGACCTTAAACCAACGATGTCTCCTGAACTCTTCTTAAAACCAAACAGTAGTTTAGCTTAACTAGTAAAGAGTGTCTGCCTTGAGCATTATGCTCTTTTAAGAACTATCTACATGGGATCGAAGGGACAACAGCAACTCGAGAGATTAGATAGGAACCATAGGGGCCAGTGAATTTATGTTAGTAAGGGAGAAACAACTTAGAAAAGGAGGATGAGAATGGCTGCACAACTCGAAGAATGTAATCAATGTCACTAAATGGTACATGTAGAAAACGTTAAAAAAAAACCAAAAACACAAAATCAGGTGACATATTGCATAGGGCAAATCTGCTGCAAAAGACCTCTTTGAAATGTTAAAAAGCAGATACCAATCTGATGACTTAGGTGCACCTGACCCTAACCATGATCTTTTCAGTCACCTCATATGCATGCGAGAGCTGCACAATGAATAAGGAAGACTGAAAAAGAATTGACACGTTCACATTATGGTGTTGGTGAAGAATATTGAATATAACATGGACTGCCAAAGAACGAACAAATCTGTTTTGGAGGAAGTACAGCCAGAATGCTCCTTAGAAGTGAAGATGGTGAGACTTCATCTCACTTACTACGGACATGTCATCAACAAGGACCAGTTGCTGAAGAAAGACATCATGCTTGGTAAAGTAGAGGGTCAGCGAAAAAGAGAAAGACCCTCAATGAGATGGATTGACACAGTGGCTGCAGCAGTGGGCTCAAACATAGCAACAATTGGGAGGATGGTGCAGGAGTGGCAATTGTTTAGTTCTGTTATAAATGAGGTCTCTATAAGTCGGAGCAGACTTAACAGCACCTAACAACACTTTAAGACAGATGACTTACATTGTATGTAAATTATACTGCAATAAAGCTGATTTTAAACTATATAAAATGTTAGATTTGAAGGGATCTTAGCGATCTTGTCTAGTCGTCTACAATCTTTTCAACCAAGGACTACTTTTATTTTGTTTTTAATTATGGACCCCGTATTTTTAAAGATTTTGTCACGTAAATGAAATCACATAAATCATTATGATGGATAATGCTAATAGACAATAATACTGAATACATTTACAGAGCAAAAAATACCCTCTTAATCTCATTCTGCTAGTTTAAAGTTGAAAGTCAGGCCCTATAAAATGTAATCTACTTAGATATTAATTTAAAAACCAAACAAAAAAGGAAATCCACTGCCGTCAAGTCAATTCCAACTCATCGCGATCACATAGGGTTTCCAGGGCTGCAAATGTTTATGGCAGCCGACTACCACATCTTTCTTCCGTGGAGCGGCTGGTGAGTTCAAACTGCCAACCTTTCGATTAGCAGCTAAGCACTTTAACCACTGTATCACCAGTGCTCCTTTAGCCAGATACAGTTAATGGAATTTAAAATCTAAGGATAATTTATAATTAGTTAAAATAGCATTCCTAAAACAGCTGCTTAAATGACCTCAAAGTTGCCACTTGAGTCTTGAAAGAAAGTCTTATTTCTTGTAGTAACAGAGCTGATTGAATTCCCAACCTTGAATGGTGTCTAAAGTTAAAATGAGAGCATTGATTGGGAAGAAATGGGATCCTGAAACTTGGGTTAGAAACATATGGGGAGATAATCAGGAAGCTGGGGACACTGAGCTATTTAATTCCGTTGAATCACTCCTGCTAACAGAACTAGCTTCTCACTCCCATCTGAAGAGATTACACCATCTTTGTCTGCTAAACCACCCTCCCCAGTAAAAGCATTAACCCCTCCACTCCCATTTAATGAGATTAACCCAGCTGTGTCTAAAGAACCTTTGTCTGAGTCATTGCCTGGGGCATTGCCTGAGGCAGATGCCTTTCAAGAGGTTGCTGAATGTTCTCAGAACACATCGCCACCCATTTTTGTTTCTATACCTATAACTAGACTTGAGTCCCAGCGAGCCCCAAAAGTGAAGTACAAAGCATGACGAAGGAGTAGGTACACTAGATTCCAGAAGAACTGTTTGAGTTTTCTAATATGTACAAACAGAAACCTAGGGAATATGTGTGGAATGGCTATTAAGGGTGTGGGATAATGGTGCAAGGAACATAAAATCGGATCAGTCTGATTTTATTGATATGGTGCCACTAAGCACAGATTCTCCATTCAGGGTTTCACCTCGAGAGGTTAGCAAAGGATTCTAATAGTTTATTTGGTTGGTTCGCTGAAGCATGCATTACATGGTGGCCTACACTTGATGAAGTTGAAGTACCAGACCTGCCGTGGAATACTGTAGGAGAAGGAATCCAAAGGCTTAGGGAAATTGGCATGTTAGAGTGGATTTATCTGGTTAGACCCACAGACCCACACATGGAGTGCCCAGAGGACACACTTTTTACAACAGTGAGGAACAAATTTGTGAAGGGAGACTAGCATCCTTGAAGACTGCTGTGATTGCTGCTTTATGTAAGTCATTTTTGACAGTGGGAACTGCCCTAATTGATTTAAGACACCTAACTACAATGGGGCTGATTGGACCCCTTGGCAGTAGGGGCCAAGTGGCAGTACTTAATCGACAAAGACAAGGTGGGCATGGTTACCGTAATGGACAGCGAAGTCAAAGCAGTAATCATGCTTTGACTTGTATGGACTTATGGCATTGGCTAATTAGTCATGGTGTCCCTAGGAGTGAAATAGATGGAAAATCTACTAAACATTTACTTGTTCTGTACAAGAGAAAGAATTCTAGGTCAAGTGAATGCCAGTCTAACTTGAATCGCCAGAATAGAGAGTCAAAACCCCTCAATCAGTTCCCAGACTTGAGCCAGTTTACACAGCCACAACCACTTGAACAAAGGGGAGTCCAGGTCCCATAGAGGAAGGACCCCACTACACTGCCAAAAATTTATACTGTTTATCTTTCTCCCAATCTTCCCCAAAGGGATCTACAGCCTTTTACAAGAGTGACTGTTCAGTGGGTAAAAGGAAATAATCAGACTTTTGGGGAATTACTGGCTACTGGCTCTGAACGGACACTAATTCCAGGAGACTCAAAACATCACTGTATGGATGTTGGGCTATTAATGGAGTATTAGCTCCATATTCAGCTCACAGTGGGTCCAGTGGGTCCCTGAACCCATTCTGTAGTGATGTCCCCAGTTTCAGAATGCATAATTGGAATAGATATACTCAGCAACTGGAAGAACTCCCATATTGGATCCCTGCCAAGTGGAGTAAGGGCTATTATGATAGGAAAAGCCAAATGGAAGCCATTAGAACTGCCCCTAACTAGTAAAATATCAAACCAAAAGCAATCCTGTATTCCTGGAGGGATTGCAGAGATTACTGCCACCACAAAGGACTTGAAGGATGCAGGGGTGGTGATTCCCACCATATCCCCATTCAGCTCACCTATTTGGCTTGTGCAAAAAACAGATGGATCTTGAAGAATTACAGTGGATTTTCAGAAACTTAACCAAGTGGTGACTCCAGTTTCAGCTGTTGTTCCAGACGTGGTTTCATTGCTTGAGCAAATTAATACATCTCCTGGTAGATGGTCTGCAGCTATTGATCTGGTTAATGCCTTTTTCTCCAGATCTGTTTTGAAGGACCACCAGAAGCAGTTTGCCTTCAGCTGGCAAGGCCAGCAATACATCTTCACTATGCTACCTCAGAGCTACTTCATCTCTCTAGCCATATGTCATAATGTAGTCTGCAAGGACCTTGACCACCTTTCCCTTCCACAAGACATCACACTGGTCCATTACATTGATGACATCATGCTGATTGGACCTATTAAGGAAGAAGTATCAATGACTCTGGACTTACTGGTAAAACATTTGTATGCTAGAGGGTGGGAAATTAATCCCACAAAAATTCAGGTGCCTTCCAACTCTGTGAAATTTCTAGGGGTCCAGTGGTGTGGGGCATGTTGAGATATTCCTTCTAAAGTGAAGGATAAGTTATTGCATCTTGTCCCTCCCACAGCTAAAAAGGAGGCACAATGCTTGGTGGGCCTCTTTGGATTTTGGAGGCAACCTATACCTTGTGTGGATGTGCTACTCCAGCCTGTTTATCAAGTAACTAAAAAAGCTGATAGTTTTGAGTAGGGCCCAGACCAAGAGAAAGCTTTGCAACAGGTTCAGGCTGCTGTGCAAGCTGCTCTACCACTTGGGCCATATGATCTGGCTGATTCAATGGTGCTTGAAGTGTCAGTAGTAGATAGAAGTGCTGTTTGGAGTCTGGCAGGCCCCTATTGCTGAATCACAGCACAGGCCCTTAGGATTTTGGAGCAAAGCCCTGCCATCCTCTGCAGATAACTACTCTCCTTTTGAGAAACAGCTTTTGGCTTGTTACTGGGCCTTAGTAGGGACTGAATGCTTAACCATGGGCCGCCAAGACATCATGTGGCCTGAGTTGCCCATCATGAACTGGGTGTTGTCTGACCCACAGAGTCAGGAAGTCAGATGTGCAAAGCAGCACACCATCATTAAATGGAAGTGGTATATACGAGATTGGGCCCAAGCAGGACCTGAAGGCACAAGTAAGTTGCATGAGGAAGTGGCCCAAATGCCCATGGTCTCCACTCCTGTCACATTATCTGCCCTCTCCCAGTCTGCATCTATGGCCTCATGGGGAGTTTCTTATGATCAGTTGTGCCTGGTTTACAGATGGTTCTGCATGATATACAGGCACCACTCAAAAGTGGACAGTGGCAGCACTACAGCCCTTTGCTGGGACCTCCCTGAAGGACAGTGGTTAAGGGAGATCTTCCCAATGGGCAGAACTTTAAGCAGTGCACCAGGTTATTCACTTTGCTTGGAAGGAGAAATGGCCAGATGTGCAATTGTATACTGATTCATGGGCTATGGCCAATGGTTTGGCTGGATGATCAGGGACTTGGAAGGAATATGATTGGAAAATTGGAGACAAGGAAGTAAGGAGAAGAGGTTTGTGGATAGACCTCTCTGGATGGACCAAAGAAGTGAAGTTATTTGTGTCTAATGTGAATGCTCACCAAAGGGTGACCTCAGCAGAGGATAATTTTAACAATCAAGTGGATGGATGACACATTCTGTGGAAACCAGTCATCCTCCTTTCCCAGCCACTCCTGACATAGCCCAGTGGGCTCATGAACAAAGTGGCCATGGTGGCAGGGATGAAGGTTATGTGTGAGATCAGCAATATGGACTTCCACTTACCAAGGCTGACTTGGCTACAGCCACTGCTGAATGCCCAATCTGCCAGCAGCAGAGACCAACACTGAGTCCCCAGTATGGCACCATTCCTTAAGGTGATCAGCCAGCAGAACCCTGGTGGCAAGTTGATTACATTGGACCACTTCTATCATGGAAAGGGCAGTGTATTGTTCTTACTGCAGTAGACACTTTCTCTGAATACAGATTTGCCTTCCCTGCATGCAATACTTCTGCCAAAACTACCATACATAGACTTACAGAAATGAGAAACTAGTTTGCTAGAGAATGTCTTATTTACCATCGTGGTGTCCCACACTGCATCCCCTCAGATTAAGGGACTCATTTCACAGCAAATGAAGTGCAGCAATGGACCCATGCTCATGGAATTCACTGGTCTTACCATCATTCTGAAGCATATGGCTTGACAGAACGATGGAATAGCCTTCTAAAGACACAATTACAGTGCCAGCTAGGTGGTGATACCTTGCAGAGTTGGGGCAATGTTCTTCAGGAGGGTGTGTGTGCTCTAAACTAGCATCCAGTATATGGTGCTGTTTCTCCCATAGCCAAGATTCATGGGTCCAGTAATCAAGGGGTGGAAATGGGAGTGGCCCAACTCACTATTACCCCTAGTGACCCACTCGCAACATTTTTCCTTCCTGTCCCTATGACCCTATGCTTTACGGGCCTAGAGATCTTAGTTCCAAAGGGAGAAATGCTCCCACTAGGAGACACAACAATGATTCCATTGAAATGGAAGTTAAGAATGCCACCTGGCCACTTTGGGCTCCTCATGCCTCTGGATCAGCAGGCAAAGAAGGGAGTTACTGTATTGGCTGGTGTGATTGATCCTGAGTATCAAGAGGAAATTGGACTGATACTGCATAATGGAGGTACAGAAGTGTATGTCTGGAATGCAGGAGATCCCTTAGGATGTCTCTTAGTACTACCATGCCCTGTGACTAAAGTCAATGGAAAACTACAACAACCCCATTCCAACATGACTACTAATGGTCCAGACCCTTCAGGAATGAAAGTTTGGGTCACCCCACCAGCAAAGAACCACGACCAGCTGAGGTGCTTGCTGAGGGTAAAGGGAATATGGAATGGGTGGTGGAAGAAAGTAGTTCTAAATACTAGCTGTGATCACATGACCAGTTGTTGAAACAAGGACTGTAATTGTTATGAGTATTTCTTCCTTTTATGTGTTGATCAAATATTTTTGTTTTCTTCACTTATAAAATATAAGATGTAAACAGGGTATAGTGAATTTTTGGTTGTATTCGTATTAGTTGTATCATGTTAGTTGAAAGTATGACTTTATAATTGTCTTTATTTAGAGGTTGTGTATGTTTTGGAAGATGTGCACGGGCTCCAAGTTGACAAAGAGTGGATGGTGATGGTTGGGGTTGTGTGTTAACTTGGGTGTGCCGTGATTCTCAGTGGTTTGGCAGCTATGTAATGATATAATTACATCCATAATAAGATCTGATATAATGTAATCACCTCTATGATGGGATCTGCTATGAGCAGCCAATCAGTTGAGGGGGAGCTTCTCTGGAGGTGAGACCTGCATCCAATATATGTGGACTTTTTGGCAAAGCTCACGGGCTCTTCCTCACTCTGGATCCTGTGTCTGACCTCAGGTTCTTGAGACTTGAGCTAGCAGCTTACCTGCTGATCTTGGGATTTGTTAGCCTCCGCAGCTGTGAGCTAGCAGCCTGCAGTCTTACCTGCTGTTCTTGGTATTCATCAGCCCTGCAGCTACGTGAGTAAGGAGAAGCCTCCAACCTGACCTACAGACTTGGGACTTTACAGCCTCTACAGCCACATGAGCCATTTCCTTAATATAAATCTCCTCTTTCTCTCTCTCTTTCTATGTATACACACACACACACACACACACACACACACACACACACACACATACATATATGGAGCCCTAGTGGTGCAGTGGTTAAGAGCTCAGCTGTTCTACTCTGTCCTGTAAGGTTGCTATGAGGCAGAATCGATTCAACGGCAGGAGCCCTGGTGGTGCAGTGGTTAAGAGTTACGGAGAGCTATGGCTGCTAACCAAAAAGGTCGGCAGTTCAAATCTACCAGCCACTCCCTGGAAACTCTATGGGGCAGTTCTACTGTGTCCTATAGGGTCGCTATGAATCAGAATCAACTCGACGGCAGCAGGTTTTATATATATGTGTGTGTGTATACATGCGTCACTGGTTTTGCTTCTCTAGAGAACCCAGCCTAAGACACCACACTAAAAATCTTACCCTTTAACAGTGTAAGTAATTATCAGTAAATGACTGTCTAATAAATAGAGATCAGAAGAAAAGCACTTAGCTACCTTAAATAAATTCCAATTTCCAAGCTTCTGAGCCACTGGCAGAAATCTTAGAGAAGCTATGGACAATGGGAGAGGTGCCAGCATCTTGAAATGGGCAGAAGATCTTAGATCAGAAAAGGGAAAAAAGAGTAGATTTTAGAAACCATACATTGAGCCATAGTTCTCTGTCTAACTGCAGGGAGAACCGCAGTACAGTGCCACAAGTCACCATCCTAGATCAACATTTTTATACCAGATTTGGATGAAGTTTTTTTTTTAAAAAATCATTGTTTTTTTGGGGAAAAAAAAAAAGAGGAGTTATAACCAAAAAGAATAATTAATATGATAGATAACAAAATTTTGATAAAACAAAATTCAAGATGAGCTTACTAGGCTAGTATGTTGGGTCAAAACTAGCAAGATGAAGTTTAACAGGTCTAAGCCAAATTTTCTAGCTTTAATAGCCTATAAATACAAAATAAGCTCACCAGGCACACTTCCACCAAATATGGAAGTTACAGTGAACTCCATTTTCTCCACTGCAGGAAACTACCTGAGAGTTCCCTCAGTTGTGTTTCAAGTATGCTCATGATTTTCTGCTTTGACTACCTTGTCATGGCATCACACTCCTGCTACTGCATAAGACTGCATTCCTCTGGGCACAGCTGTCCCCACTGATAACCTCCCATTGTAACCTCCCTTCTGGCATCAGGGGAGAAGATATTGTTCTCTTCTTTCCATCTCCATCCATTTGGGGCAGACCCTCCACCCAAATTCCTGAAGCATAGCTAATGGAAAACCATAGCTTCTGAATAAAATTTTAGATAAGGTTAGAGATAATAGAAAGGAAGAATAAAACAGGAAATATAATTGCTACTAAAAGTGACTATTATGGATTAAACTGCATCCCCCGCAAAATATAGGTTGGAATCCTAACCCCTATACCGTGAATGTAATCCTGTGTGGAAATAGGGTTTTTTTTTGTTATGTTAATGAGGTCATAGCATTGTAGAGTGTGTCTTAAACCTAATCACTTCTGAGTTATAAAAGGAGCAGATTAGATAAAGACACACACACACACACACACAGGGAAAGACAGACAACATGTGAGGATCATCTACAAGTCAAAGAACCGAGGAACCCCTGGGACTATCTATGAGGAAGGAATTGACACAACTGAGCCCCTGATTTGGATTTTTGGCATCCAGAACTGTGAGAAAATAAATTTCTGCTCTTTAAAGCCACCCACTTGTGGTATTTCTGTTACAGTAGTGCTAGGAAACTAAGACAGTGACTATTCTTAGAGTCCATAGGCCCATGCCCTCCCTTAGGGTCCTTTGTAGGACTCTAGGCCTGGTTCTACCTCTGAGATCATCCAATCACCAGGAGTTCAAGAGTTTAAACTAAACTCTTCCCAAGGTCCAGAGAGAGAAACAAGTTGCTCTATCCCACCTCCCAGTCTAGTCAACACAGTTAAAGTTAACTGGAAAATTTACTCCTCCAAAGCACTCAGTTGTATCACCTAGTGAGATGTGGGCTGGGCAGAGACTAAACCCAGCAGTGGCAGGGTCAGTCAGTACTGGAAAGGAAAGAGTAGGCTTGTCGAAAGAAAAATACTGGGATCCAAGAGTCTGAGTCTCAGGCCAGATAAGGTCAGTAGTAGGAGGTCAAGAGTCAAAGAAATTTAAAAGAAAAAAATCCATAATTCAGAGAGAGAACTTAGAGGCACAACAAAGGCATCAGGAGAGGTTCTTTAGTTATTGCTAAGGTTACTTTGTGTCTGGGGATTGAAATTCCAAGGTCCAAGCCACAGAAGGAAACTGAACATAGGGGGACGTCACACTCAAAAGGCTGCCCACCAGGGCAGAAAGCAGTGCAGGACCCCAGTACAAAGCCAATAAAAGAAACCAGGTCTCCTTAGAGAAGTGGTTGATTCCAGGACTGTTCAGGGAACCAGAAGAGCCTGGAACATCTTGTGGTACCAGAAAACAAGGAAGCGCTCAAAAAAGGATGGGGCCAGTCAAAAGGACATAGGAGCCAACCTGAAGTAGCTTCCATTGGCCAAATCTGGAACAACTTGAGTAACAAAATAAATAATTATAATATTAGATTATAACCCATAGAATTAAATAAATATCCATTAGTCTATATTAACATAAATAAATAATTGAATAAAGAATTGGGGAAAAGGACATCACTTCCTTATACTCTGTTACTGTCGAGTCGATTCCGATTCATAGAGACCTTGTAGGACAGAGTAGAACTGCCTCATAGGGTTTCCAAGGAGTGGCTGGTGGGTTCAAACTGCTAATCTCTTGTTTAGCAGCTGAGTTCTTAACCACTGCACCACCAGGGCTCACTTCTTTATAGAAGAATTCTAATTAATAAATACAGCTGGAATAAGAAAAATACAAAATCACCGTTAGGCAAATAGTGTGGTGGTAACTGTTGCAGACAAGATCCACCAATTGATGCAAAAATCAGTAGGCAAAAGTTTGAGGAGAAATAGGATATTAGCATACTCTCAAAATATTCCCGCAAGATAGTTATCAATTACAAACGGGGAAAATAGTAAGTTTACGTGGAGAAGCCTTGCATGACTGTCTTTACTAAGTAATTAAGGTGAACATCACCAGTAATAAGGCATATCAATATTATGTACCCTGTGTTATGATATACTGAGAAGGACGCAAGATCACTTCTGTGTTCTTGCCAAAAATGCATAATCCCTTCATGAAAAAGCACCAGACAAACCCAAATTGAGGGACATTCTACAAACTAACCAGTATTCAAGTGTCAAGGTCATGAAAGACAAGGAAAGACTAAGGTATGTCACAGGCTGAAGGAAACTAAAGAGTCACACAATAACTAAATGCAATGTAGGATCCTAGTCTGGAGACTGGAACAGGAAAAAGGACATTAGAAAAGGTAAGGTTTATAATTTAGATAACAGTAATGTGCTAATGTTAATTTCCTAGTTTTGATCATTGTACAAAGGTTATGTAAATAGTTAACATTAGAGAAAGCAGGGTGAAGAGGGTATGAGGAATATTTGTACTATTTTTTCAAATTTTCTATGTCTAAAATTCTTACAAAATAACTAAGTAAAAAATGTATTATGACCTATTCTGGAGTCAAATAACATGTTCTTCTTGACAGGAACGTTCTACCCAGTATGTTACGTTTGTGCTTCCAGTGATGAAGGTCCATCAAATAGACATGCTTATTCATTCATTAAACTGCAAAATAACAAGAAAAGGGTTTTTTGCATAATTTAAATTCACCTAAATGGAAAACATTAGATTGTTTTCCTCTCTTCCTCCTTTTCTCCCCACATCCCCACCCCCGTCAAAAAAAAAAGAAAAATCACTGAGAAGGACGTCAAAGAACATCCTGTTTTAGGCACCAAATTAGCTGAATCACCATGAATCACCATGGGTACGTTGCTTTTTAATTTGTACCGACTTACTAATGTGGCATTCCCTAATCAACATTTTTTAGAATCCTTTAAAATGTACTGTTTCTTACTCTTGAATCGCTGCAGCAAAACATAGCATGTTGCCTCTGAATTACTTCTTAAACTTGTATGACTGCTCTTGCCTTCTGCATAAATTCTTTTGCTCGCCCTCTTCTGCAACAGAGATTGAGCAATTATTTCAAGGAAATCAAAGACCCATGACTTTTTTTATCTTGAGTAAGATATGGCAATAAAGACTATTCCTGACTCTTTTCTCCCCTCTTTGTGTAGAGTCAGAATCCAAGGAAAATACTGTGGACCCTCTTCCATCTCAGAGTAAATTCCAGAAGCTTCCAAAGCGGAGCTCATTTCTACACTTGGTCCTGACTGGAAGGAGTAAGGTGCGGAGTGAAAGCAATGGCAGATATTTTGAACGAGGAATTTAAGGAAAAAACAGATATTTCATTGGGGTTTAAAGTTCTCACACTTTCCTATATATTGTTAGAAGATGTCTTTGCTCTATGAATTTTTGGTACCTAAAAATCTGAATTTTAAAAACAAATAGATTGCATTTCTGATTATTTGCATTATACTCTGGGTAAATAACAAATTAGATTTCTCCTGTTGATCCCAAGTCTTATTCTTTTAAGAAACAAATTTAAAGAAGTATAAATCAGTAAGGCTTTCAGTTTGTAGCTTAGGTTCCCTTGCAGTTGACTAAAGGGTCAAGAGGAAATATTATAGTTTGAAGTAAATAGCTCAGATTCAATAGACTGGTTGGACTGACCCCTCTTCCAAGGACTTCTGGGCAATTATACAGACTTTGGGTTACGAATCTGTTTATCCACCTAATATCACTACCAACCTAGTGGACAGAATATATTTCTTTCTCATGAGGTAGATTAATCAACAATGACTACACTCAGTAATTGTAAAATCACAACAGAAAGTTACCACAAAAGCCAAAGAACTTAATCTCCCTAACTTTTATAATGTGCCTAATTTCCTGTCCATACAGCCCTCCTGGGGGTCTGATGATCCCAACCTATAGTCCCTCGATTTCTCTAACTCCAAAACTTAAAATCCTTTGTCACAAGATCTGAAGAGCCAGCCTTGACATCTGGCCTGTTTTCCATCTCATACCTCAGTTTGGGCACCTAGATTTGAACTGTGTTTCTAAAACTAAGTCCTTGCCTTGTAACCTGTTCTAGTACCTAAATATTTATCTCAGTAATCTGTCCAGTCCCCCAGTGTCTAAGACAAGGTTTTTACCTTGCCCATGCAAATCCCTATACTCATCCCCCATCCCCACCCAAGTTGCTTGAATACAGTCCCTGAACTCTGGTCCTGGAGCTGGAGCCCTGTTTCTAACCACCAGTTCTTTCCGGCACTGAACACCTAGAAGCCATACTCTGCCCACCTGGCTTCTTCCAACTACCCACAGCTAGATCTGCTCTTCAGCCCCAGCCCTGCCCAGTAAGTGTGCCATTCCACCCTGGACCACAATCCCAGCCTTAGCCCCACAGCCTCCCTTTCTCACAGTAAGAACATTGCATCTGAAGGGAAATAACATATTGTAGTTGTCTCTTACTATCAGTATTTTCTAAAACTGTGTTTAAGGTCAGTGTGCTAATCATTGTTCTCCTTCTATTAAAATGCACTTAAGAGATCACAAAACAGTATCACCCAAAAGAACATCAAAACTTGTATGGTAGTGCTCCAGATCAAGACTAATTCAAATAATTAACCCTAAAACCTTCAAAATTCAACCTCACATAGGTAATCTTCAGTTTTCTGCTGACAAGATGCTATAAAAATTATTTCCAATTTACAAGTGTCTTCTAGAATATTGCCGCTCAAAGGGTGATCCCTGAAGCTTGTTAGAAATGCAGAATCTCAAGCCCCTACTCCAGACCTACTGAATTGGAAACTGCACTTTAACAAAATCTCCAAGTTTGAGAAGCACTTTTCCAGAATTCTTAAAACTCCTCACTATTATGTTTTCCTCAGTTGTTCTGGGAAACACATAACTATGTTCATGTTTGCACTATTCCAATTTAAGGTTCCATTCTATGTGGGTCTGGTGGATCTTCTAATCACAGCATTCTACCGACCCCAACCCCCAACATCACCAAGGACTAAGCCTACTAGCCAGGCTGAGCTAATCACAGAACTACCCAAATCAAAAAACTCACTGCCATTGAGTCGATTCCAACTAATAGGAACCCCACAGGGTTTCCAAGGCTGTAAATCTCTACGGAAGCAGACTGTCACATCTTTTTCCCAAGGCGCCTCTGGTGGTTTCAAATCGCCGACCTTTTAGTTAGCAGTGGATCATTTTAACCACTGAGCCACCAGGTTTCCTTTACAGAATTACAGTCCCCTGGAAATAGTGACTGGTCTGAGTGGCCAGTTTGACAAGTAATTCAAACCATAGCAATCAGTAACTCCTGGAATTTTCCAAATTGGAGAAGGAAGGAGAGCTTTCGCTCTCCCTTTGAAAGCTAAAGCTGCAGGGCAATGATGCTGCAATGCCAGAAGCCATATTTATTACCATGTGTAGAAATCCCTCATGCAGCAGGAAAGAATGAAATGAAGCAGAAAGGAGCAGAGATGAGAGACATATAAGGAAAGAAAACCATGATAGCATTGTTTGAGATCATAGATCCAAGGCGAATCATTCCTCAGACTTCCTATGTGAAGAGATTTTGTTGTTGTTATGTGGCATCAAGTCGGTTCTGACTCATAACTGAACCTATGTACAACAGAACAAAACACTGCCCAGTCCTGCACCATCCTCATAATTGTTGCTATGTTGGAGCTCATTGTTGCAGCCACTGTGTCAATCCATCTCAATGAGGGTCTTCCTCTTTTTCTCTGACCCTCTACTCTACCAAGCATGACATCCTTCTCCAGAGACTAGTCACTCCTAATAACATGTCCAAAGCATGTAAGATGAAGTCTTGCCATTCTTGCTTCTAAGAAGTATTCTGGCTGTACTTCTTCCAAGACAGATTTATTCTTTCTTCTGGAAGTCCATAGTATATTCATATTCTTCACCAATGCTGTCTTAGTCACCTAGTGCTGCTCCAACAGAAATACCACAAGTGGATGGCTTTAACAAAGAGAAACGTATTTCTTCACAGTAAGGTAGGCTGAAAGTCCAAATTCACGGGGCCAGCTCCAGGGGAAGTCTTTCTCTCGCTGTTGGCCTTCTCGTCAGTGTTCCCCCGGACCAGAAGCTTCTCTGCGCAGGGAGCCCAGTCCAAAGGACGCGCTCTGCTCCCAGCACTGCTTTCTTGATGGTATGAGGTCCCCCTGTCTCTCTGCTCACTTCTGTCTTTTATATCTCAAGACATTGCCTCAGGACACAATCCAATCTTGTAGACTGAGTCCTGCCTTACTAACACAACTGCCACCCATCCTCCCTCATTAACATCATAGAGGCAGGATTTACAACATATAGGAAAACCACACAATACCAGGAATCATGGCGCAGCCAAATTGATACACACATTTTTTGGGGGACATAATTCAATCCATGACATTCCACCCTTGGGCCCCCGAAAAATCACATCCTTGCAACATGCAAAACATATTCACTCCATTATATCACAGCCAAAGTCTGAACTCTAAGTCCAAAATCCAAAAATTTCCTCTTCATCTGTGAAATCTAGAATACAAATTATCTGTTTCCAAAGGTACAATGGCAGAATGGGCACAAGCTAGATATTTGCATTACAAATGGGAGAAATTGCAGGGAAAGAAGGCATAACAGGCATCAAGCAAGTTAGCAGAACACATTACATTAGCCCTCAAGGCTTTGAAAATAATCTGCTCTCTGAGACGGTTTACACAATAGCCTTGCCCTCCAGACTCTAGGTATTGGCCAGTCTCTGGATTCTGAGTAGAGGCCCATCAGCCCTGGGCTTCAGCTGTGCCTTCCAGGCCCCCTGGGACAGCAACTCTGCTCCCTCGGCTTTAGGAGCACCATTCTTCTACTCCATCAGAGTGACAACTCCACGCTTAGAAACACCAGAGGCCATGGCTCCACCCTTTGAAACCCCTGAGGTCACAGCCATACCTTCTGAGACCGAGGCAGCTCAGCTTCTTGTGTCCCTTGTCTCTTCAGCTTGTTTTCTGGTTTCTTGGCCTCTCGGCTCCTCGGGCCTCATGCTCACATCTGCCCTGGTAGGGCAAGTGTTCCAAAGCTCTGTAGCTCCACCAATAAGTGCCCGGAGGCACTCCACTCCACCAGAGAGCCTGGTGCGCACAGGCACTCAGCTCTCTCGCTCCGTGGGTCGGCCAGCCTAGCTCCACTGATAAGTACCCAGAAGCACCCCACTCCGCCAGGAAACCTCCTGCGCACAGGCACTCAGCTCTCTCGCTCCGTGGGTCGGCAAGCCTAGCTCCACTGATAAGTACCCAGAGGCACCCCACTCTGCCAGGAAACCTCCTGCGCACAGGCACTCAGCTCTCTCGCTCAGTGGATCAGCTCCAGCGCCGTCTCGCACTGGTCTCCTGGTTCTGCTGCTGTTGGTTCTCTGCCACTGTCGCTCCTCTACTGTTGCAGGTTCTCTGCTGCTGGTGGTCCTTTGTTACTGCCACTGCTCTATCCATTCACGGTTTCAAAACCGCTTCCACATTTTAGGTATCTATTACAGCAGCTGGTATATTCATATCCTTCACCAACACCATAATTCAAAGGCATCAGTACTTCAGTCTTCCCTATTCATTGGCCAGCTTTTGCATGATAAGAGGTGATTGAAAATACCATGGCCTGAGTCAGGCGCACCTTAGACCTCAAAGTGACATCTTTGCTTTTGAACACTTTCAAGAGATCTTTTGCAGCAAATTTGCCCAATGCAGCACATCATTTGATTTCTTGACTGCTGCTTCCATGGGGGTTGATAATGGATCCAAGTAATATGAAATCCTTGACAACTTCAATTTTTCTCTGTTTATCATGATGTTGCTTATTGGTCCAGTTGTGAGGATTTTTGTTTTCTTTATGTTGAGGTGTAATTCATACTGAAGGCTGTAGTCTTTGATCTTCATCAGTAAGTGCTTCAAGTCCTCTTTGCTTTCAGCAAGCAAGGTTGTGGCATCTGCATATCACAGGTTGTTAATGAGTCTTCCTCCAATCCTGATGTTGCATTCTTCCTCATATAGTCCAGCTTCTTGTATTATTGCTCAGCATACAGATTGAATAAGTATAGTGAAAAATTACAACACTGACGCATCCCTTTCCTGATTTTCAACCTCTTGTTCTGTTCAAATGACTGCCTCTTGCTCTATGTACAGGCTCCTCATGAGTACAATTAAGTGTTCTGGAATTCCCATTCTTTGCAGTGTTATCCATAGCTTGTTATGATCCACACAGTCGAATGCCTTTGCATAGCCAATAAAACACAGATAAACATCTTTCTGGTATTCTCTGCTTTCAGCCAAGATCCATCTGACATCAGCAATGATATCTCTCGGTTCATGGCCTCTTCTGAATCCAGCTTGAATTTCTGGCAGTTCCCTGTTGATGTATTGTTGCAACCGTCTTTGAATTATCTTCAGCAAAATTTTACTTGCTTGTGGTATCAATGATATTGTTCAATAATTTCTGCATTCTGTTGGATCGCCTTTTTTTTTGGAATGGGCACAAGTATGGATCTCTTCCCATTGGTTGGTCAGGTAGCTGTCTTACGAATTTCTTGGCATAGACAAGCGAGTGCTTCCAGCTTTGCATCTGTTTGTTGAAACATCTCAATTGGTATTCTGTCAATTCCTGGAGCCTTGTTTTTTGCCAGTGCTTTCAGTGCAGCTTGGACCTCTTCCATTAACACCATAGGTTTTTGCTCATATGCTACCTCCTGAAATGGTTGAACGTTGACCAATTATTTTTGGTACAGTGACTCTCTGTATTCCTTCATCTTTTTTTGATGCTTCCTGCATCATTCAATATTTTGCCCATAGAATCCTTCAATATTGCAACTCGAGGTTTGAATTTTTTCTTCAGTCCTTTCAGCTTGAGAATGCCGAGTGTGTTCTACCCTTTTGGTTTTCTAACTCCAGGTCTTAGCATATATCATTATAATACTTTACTTGGTTTTCTCGAGCCACCCTTTGAAATCTTCTGTTCAGCTCTTTTACTTCATCATTCTTCCATTTGTTTTAGCTACTGTACATTCAAGAGCAAGTTTCAGAGTCTCTTCTGACATCCATTTTGGTCTTTTCTTTCTTTCCTGTCTTTTTAATGACTTCTTGCTTTCTTCATGTATAATGACCTTGATGTCATCCCACAACTCATTTAGTCTTCAGTCATTAGCATCCAGTGTGTCAAATCTATTCTTGGAATGATCCCTAAATTCAGGTGGGATATACTGAAGGCTGTACTTTGGATCTTGTGGACTTGTTTTAATTTTCTTCAGCTTCAGCTTGAACTTGCATATGAGCAATTGATGGTCTATTCCGCAGTCAGCCCCCGGCCTTGTTCTGACTGATGATACTGAGTTTCTCCATTGTCTCTTTCCACAGACGTAGCCAATTTGATTCCTGTGTATTCCATCTGGTGGGATCCCCGTGTATAGTCACCGTTTATGTTGTTGAAAAAAGGTGTTTGCAATGAAGAAGTCATTGGTCTTGCAAAATTCTATCATGTGATCTCCGGTGTCATTTCTATCACTGAAGCCATTATTTTTCAACTACCTATACATTTTTATTTCCAACTTTCCCATTCCAATCACCAGTAATTATCAATGTATCTTGATTTCATGTTTGATGAATTTCAGACTGCAGAAGTTGGTAAACATGTTCAATTTCTTCATCTTTGGCCTTAGTGGTTGTGCATAAATTTGAATAACAGTCGTATTAACTGGTCTTCCTTGGAGGCGTATGGATGTTATCCTATCACTGACAGCTTTGTACTTCGGGATAGATCTTGAAATGTTCTTTTTGGTGATGAGTGCGAAGCCATTCCTCTTCAATTTGTCCTTCTTGGCAAAGTAGGCCATGTGATTGTTCAATTCAAAATGACCAATACTGGTCCACTCCAGCTCATTAATGCCTAAGATATCAATCTTAACGTGTTCCATTTCATTTTTGACAACTTCCAATTTTTCTAGATTCATACTTCGTACATTCTGCATTCCAATTATTAATGGATGTTTGCAACAGATAAAAGTCTGTTTTTCACTTAAGCTAGTTTAAATTGAATTTCTATCACTTGCAACCTGGATTCTTGACTAATAGCTCATATATTTGAAGATTGCCATATTTTCTCTTCTTTTTCTTTTAATTAGCCTAATCAGCTTATTTTTCTTTATCTTTTCCTCCACAGACTATTTAAATTGACAGCCATTTTGGGGTGGTACTACCAGATCTCCAAACAGCTAGCTGTTCTTCCTGATAGTCTATTTATTCTACCATCCCTTGGGAACCCCCTGGAAGCTCCAAGAACCCTCTTCAGAGTGCCTCTTTCTTATCATATCTGATGTGCCAGGGTTTTTTCCTTCCCTTATTGGTGATGTTTGTGAATATTTTTCAAGCCTTATATATGAATACTTAGTTGAGAGGATAAAAGATTGGCCTATTTATGAGTGGATTCTGAGAACACTTAGTGGAAGCTCCACGCATTAATTCTACAGGAAGAGTCCATGGATGCATTGTAATAATGATGAAGGATCTAAATGGTTACAATGCTTTGCTTTGGAAAACACTGAGTGCATCATGGCCATTTTAAAAGATTGCTTCAGCTCAGATCATTTGGTATAGTTAATGCAAAGGAGTAGAAACATTCGCCTCAGAGAACCAATTCCAACTAGTTGCAGGGCAAAGGTGAACTATCATATTCACTTATCCTTGGAATCTAGAGACAATAAATGTGTATATAGTGAAACAGATGGAAATAACTTTAAAAAATTTTTCTTAAGTCTTGAAGGGATATGGCCATTATAATACAGTGAAGCTCTTTTTTACTTGATTTAAAAATATCTACTTCTCTATAACACTGGAGCTAGACTAACATTAGCGAAAAGACCTCTTCAGAAACACTTTAAAAACATACCTGTATAGTGAGGTTATGAGAGAGCAGACAGTTCTATTGTATTCACCATAATGGATTTATGTAAACCGGTTAGCATCATTCTATTTCATGGTCATGGAAGCTCCCTTAAATATGCTTCACAATTGTGTCTTTTTATTTAAAAAAATAATAAACAATGCTAGTTTAGGTTATACCAATGATCCATCTACTTCAGCAGTTTTCTTTTCTTTCTTTCTAAATATTACCTACTTCCAAACCCAAAACCAAACCCATTGCTGTCAAGTCGATTCTGACTCATAGAGACCCTATAGGACAGAGTAGAACTGCCCCATAGGGTTTCTAAGGAGTGGCTGGTGGATTCAAACTGCCGACCTTTTTTGGTTAGCAGCTGAGCTCTTCACCACTGCACCAATAACTATTTAGGTGGGGAAAAAGCCAGGAAGTCCTCCTATCCTACATATTCTCACTTTTTAGGGAAAAAGGAACATTATAATAACAAAATGGCTACTACACATAAATTGACAAGAACAGCAATTATATATTTTCATTAATACACCAATGTGTGCAATTTAAAAACCAACAAACTGAAGACAACACTAATGATGTACTGTGATAATAAAACATTCTTCAGAAAATTGAAGGAATTCCGTCTATGTGTGCATATGTACAGTCGGAGCTTTGCAGCATCTAGTCCGGGCTTCTTACTAAGCAAGATCCACAGGATAAAGGAGAGTTCTTGAACCAATGACTCCTGTTAAAGGAAGAAAAGTCCTAAATCTACTTGGACCTGGTCAGTATCCCTGCCCACACCCAGTCATTTGCGGGGAGCAGCCCTTGGGAGGCATGATCTGGTCTTAATGACTTAATGGATGTCCAAGTGCACAGCAGCTGGATCCTTTAGTCAATCAAGCTCTCCCTAGTCAGGGAGCTTTCTGAGATGTTCGTCTTCCTGGCCTTCACACACCTCAGCCTCAATACACTCAGACTTAATTCATCTTACCCTATTCTCAAACCTCCTCCTCTGCCTGTGTTCCCTACTTTGGTTGATGGTATCACCATCTTCCTAGTCATCCAAAACAGGGTATATATTGTCATCTTTGATTTCTTCTTCTTCCTCACCCCTCACAGCCAACCATACCCTTATTGTAATGATTCTACCTCCAAAACGTCTCTTGCACCCACCACTGCTTCCAGACCAGCTGTTGCTTTCCTAACCAGGGCTTTCACTTTTGCCTGTGCTGTTGAATTAGCCTACGCAAGACTCATCTCTGATTCCCAATCCTGCATTCTTTTCACTACATCAAACTACCTTCAACAAGTTTATAGTTGGAAAGACTCTTAAAAGACCATCTGAACCATTCCTCTTCAGCTGTTGTTCCACACTAACACACCTGAGAGAGTCTGATATGCCACTGCCCTTCCAAAATGAGAATTACTGATATATATTTTTTTTAATTGTAGAGGGTTAAGAAAATGATTTTCTGTTCAAAACACACTGTTATCATTGGTCTGTGCAGGTCATCTCTGGTTTTATTTATTTAGATTTCTTTATCACCATCTCCCACTCCTATTTCCCTCTCTGCCAACAGGTACCCCTCCTAATGTGTTTGATGTGTATCCTTTTATTCACAATGTGTTTTTATCAAACAGGTATTGTTTAGTTTGTTTTTTAATTTTCATAAGTGGTATTGTGCTATAGACCTCATCCTGTTTCTTACTTTTTAAATCGGCTCCTGATTTTTAAGATCTTTCCACTTTGTTGTGTGATTATCTAATTCCACATCGTATTCCACAGTGTGCATCTGCCACATCTTTTCATTTCCACTCCCCAGCACCTAATTAGCCCCCAGTTCAACTGAGGGATTAACATCCACATACATGTTTCCTTATGGACCTTTGGAGAGATTTCCTTGGAATACAAGCCTAGGAGGGAACTTGTGGCTCATAGGGACTATTACTATTGTTAGCTGCCGTCAAGTCAGCCCCAACACATGGAGAACCCATGTCTTACAGAGTAGAACTGCTCCATAGGGTTTTCTTGGCTATAATCTTTATGGAAGCAGTTTGCCAGGCCTTTCTTTTGCAAAGCCACTGAGTGGATTTGAACTGCCAACCTTTAGGTTATCAGCCTATTGCATACCACTTGTGCCACCCAGACTTCTTTCATAGGGACTGAAAAAAACTCTTTGCCGTCTAATCGATTCTGACTTACAGCTATCCTATAGGACAGAGTAGAATGCCCCATAGGGTTTCCAAGGAGCAGCTGGTGGATTTGAACTACCAACCTTTTGGTAAGCAGCCGTAGCTCCTAACTACTGCACAACCAGGGCTCCTCGCAGGGACTAGGTGCACTTAATTTGACCATGCAGCACCAGATTGCTCTCCAAAAAGGCTGCAGCAACCTTCTAAGGAGGGCATAATGGTTTCTTGCTTCCTGACAACACTTGGCATCACCTAGCTGGCTAATTGTTGCTATCTGATGCATGTAAAGTGCTATCTCCTTGTTATTTTCACTACCATATCTCTTAAATACTAATGAGTTTGGGCATCTCTTCATATGCGTGTTAACCTTTTGGATTGCATCTTCTGTGAATTGCTTACTCATAGCCTTTGCCCAGGGATTTCCTGTCCATTCCTTGTTGGTTTGCAGGAGTAGCTTGATATTCTATATATTAGGTCCTTATAAGGATCTTCTCAATCTGTCATCTGTCTGTTATCCTTGTCCATAGTGCTATTTGTTGAAAGAAATGCTTAATTTTTATATAATCAAGTTCATCAATATTTCTCTGTGTAATTTGTGCTACCCCACCCTAGGTCATAAAGATATTTTTCTATGTTATCTTCTATTAACTTTATAGTTTTGCCTTTCCCATATAGATCAAGTACTTAATCCTGCAGCCTACCTTTATAAACAGAGTTAAAGATCAGAGGTTTCCTGAGGAAATGACATTTAAGCTGCAATCCAAAATAAAATTAAAGTTACCCAGTTATAAATAAGGAGAATAGTGCTCCATGCAGAAAGAATTGCATTTGCAAAGACCTGGAGGTGAGAGAGGGTTTATATCAAATTTGAATAACTGGAAGCTCAGTATGGCTGGAGCATAAAGTCCAGCTGGAAGAAAAAGGAGAGATGAATCTGAAGAGAAAGGCAATAAGGAGATAGTGGAGGATATTGTAGATCAAGTATATTCAAGTCTCAGCTTGATAAATATCTACAAAATCCATACCTGAACTACCATTCCACAGGAGACTGGAAAGTCCAGTACTATCCCCAGGATTTGAGTAAATTTTCAGTAGGTTTATACTACTGTCTCTGAATTCCTGCTCCATCTGAATTAATTAATTAATTCAAGAATCATTCCTAGGATGAATATTGGTTCTTATTCCTACATAACCAAGACATGGGATGAAGCCTTTTCTTTTCCTTTACTTACACATATACATGCACACAGTCATGTATGCATACACACCATCACTCATACATCAAGGTAATTTGTATAAGTAGCAGATTTTACAGAGAGTACAAGAGAGTTATGTCACTGCAATGTAAAACTTAAAGTGAAAAAATGTAACCAATGTCACTGAATAAAATTGTGTAGAAATTGTTAAATGGGAACCTTATTTGCGCGTAAACTTTTACCAAAAACACAATAAAAATATTTTAATATTAAAAACAAAAACTTAAAGTGAATACTAGAATTTGATTCTCTAAAGCCCTAAGCCACTCAGGACTTTCACCGACTTAACTTTTCTGTTTATTTTTATTAGATTCTGTTTGTTTCCTTGGCTACATGCATCTCATACCATTAGAACTTCTCCCACTCACCCACAGTAGTTTGTTGAAGTATTTTCTTAACAAAGACCATTTTCTCCCTAATAAGAGAAATCCTGGTGCCAGTTGTTAGAATAATAAATGTTCCACCCTACTACACAAGTTTAGAAATTTGGGCTTTGCCTAAGCACAGTGGGAGACCATTGAAGGGTTTTAAATAGGGGTGTTCCATGATTAGATGTGCTTGAGTGATAGATCACTTTGAATGCAGTGTGAAGGGGAGTAAGATTTGAAGCAAGATCATTAAGAAGACTGTAGTATTAGTCCAGGAGAGAAATGATGGGGATCTGGATGAGCATGGTGACAACAGAATTGTGGTAGGGATGGGGACCTAAATTGATACCAGAGATATTCAACAGGTGGAAGCAAAAGGACCTGACAGTTGACTGGATAAGAGAGACCCCTCAGCTTCTGATTTGGGAAACTCAGTGAATTGTGATGCCTTTATTGGCATGAGGAGCCCTGGTGGTGCAGTGGTTAAGAGCTCAGCTGCTAACCAAAAGGTCGGCAGTTCGAATCCACCAGACACTCCTTGGAAACCCTATGGGGCAGTTCTACTCTGTCCTATAGGGTCGCTATTAGTCGGAATCAATTTGATGGCAACGGGTTTTGTTTTTTTAATTAAGATAGCAAATACTAGAGGAGGAGCAGATTTAGAGGAAGATCCTGGGCTCAGTTTTGGTCATGTGGAGTTTGAGATGCCTATGAGACATCCAGGAAAAGCTATCAAGCAGACAAATGGGAGTATTGGTTCGTTGCTCAGGAGGAATTTCAGGTCATGAAATACAGATTTAGGGGTCATCAGCCTATAGACAAGGATGGATGCGATTGCCTAAGGAAAGAGAATAGAGAACTAAGAGAAGAGGGCCTAGGTAAGTTCTAAGAACTCAACTATTTTTAAAAAAATGATTTATTTTTGTTATTGTTGTTGAAAATATACATAGCAGAATATATACTAAGTCAGCAATTCCTACAGGTAAAATTCAGTGACATTGATTACATTTTCAAGGTGTTCAGCCATTCTCACCCTCTTTTTCCAAATTGTTCCTCCCCCATTAACATAAACTCATTACCCCCTGAGCTTCTCATCTAACCTTTTGAGTTGCTGTTGTCAATTTGATCCCATATAGATAGTTCTTTAAAACAGCACAAAGCTCAAGGCAGACATTCTTTACTAATTAAGCCAAACTATTGTTTGGTTTAAAGAAGACTTCAGGGGATACTTTTGGTTTAAGGTTTAAGGTCTAATGATTATCTCAGGCATCCATCTAAAATACATCTACTGGTCCCATCCCATCCAGAGCAAGGGAGAATGAAGAAAAACAAAGACATAAGGGAAATATTAACCCAAAGGACTAATGGACCACAAGTACCACAGCTTCCACCAGCCTGAGCCCAGAAGATCTAGAGGTTCCCAGCTACCACCACTGACCATCACAATAGAGGGTCCAGACAGAGTGGGAGAAAAATGTAAAACACAATTCAAATTCACAAAAAAAGACCAGACTTATGGGTCTGACAGAGACTGGAGAAACCCCATGTTATGTATTGAATTGTGTCCTCAAAAAATGTATGTCCGCTTGGCTAATCCATGCTTCCCAATGTTGTGTGATTGTCCACCATTTTGTCATCTGATGTGGTTTTGCTATGTTGTAAATCCTACCTCTATGATGTTAATGAGTTGGGATTAGCGGTAGTTATGTTAATGAGGCAGGACTCAATCTACAAGATTAGGTTGTGTCTTAAGCCAATCTCTTTTGAGATATATAAGAGAGAAGCGAGCAGAGAGACATGGGGACCTCATACCACCAAGAAAGCAGCACCAGGAGCAAAGCGTGTCCTTTGGACCCGAGGTTCCTGTGATGAGAAGCTTCTAGACCGGGGGAAGATTGATGACAAGGACCTTCCCCCAGAGCCAACAGAGACAGAATGCTTTCCCCTGGAGCTAGCACCCTGAATTCTGACTTCTAGCCTCCTAGACTGTGAGAGAATAAACTTCTGTTTGTTAAAGCTATCCACTTGTGGTATTTCTGTAATAGCAGCACTAGATGACTAAGACACCCCGAGAGCATGGCCCCTGGACACCTTATCACTCAGAACTGAAGTCACTCCTGAAGTTCACCCTTTAATCAAAGATTAGACAGATCTATAAAACAAATAATAACATACATGAGGAACGTGCTTCATAGTTCAATCATGTATACGAGACTAAACGGGCATACTTGCCCAAAAGCAAAGGCAAGAAGGCAGGAAGAGACAGGAAAATTGGATGAATGGAAATGGGGAACACGCGGTGGAGAAGGGGAGAGTGTTGACACATCACTGGGTTGGCAACCATTGTCACAAAATAATTTGTATATTAATTGTTTAGTGAGAAACTAATTTGCTCCATAAACTTTCACCTAAAGCACAATAAAAATTATCTCAGGGCAATAGTTTTGGGGGTTAATCCAGCCTCAATGACTCTAAAAAGTCTGAATTCCATGAAATTTTGAAATTCTGTTCTTTATTTTCTCCCTTTTGATTAGGATCCGTCTATAGAATCTTTGATCAAAACAGAACTCCAACATTTAAGAGACAAGTAGAGGAGGAGGGACTGTGAAAAGAGATAATGAACAACCAGAGAAGGAGAAAAATCAGAAAGGTATGGAATCATCCAAGTCAGCTGGAGAGAATATTTCAAAATGAAGAGTGTCTGAAGCTCTTTATAGATGAAGAAACTGAAATTAAGAAAAATTAAGTAAATTGCCAAAAGATGCACATAAAAGTAGAATTCAAACCAGATCTCTCTGTGTTCCTAATTGTTTCATCTTGGGCCTTGATTTTCTCTTTGTAATACACTGAGGAGGTACAGTGGGTAGGAAGAGACTGGGCTGGATACATTCTAAGACTCCTTTCGGCTGTATAGACTTATAAATGGGGAAGAAGAGTCTGGGATCCAGTATATGAGTAGTCATTGGCCTACCTTTTAGTTCTTTGTGCCTTTACTCCTGACAGTAGGACAGAGCAAGCATGTAATAAATGTTTGCTGAATTGAACACAGGCACACAATGATTATTGCCAAAGCAAATTCATAGGATGCCATTAAATGTCCATTAATGCAGAAGACATTAGAGACACAGCTGAAATCTATTAGTAAGTCATCAACAACCCACTCCTGACCCTGCCAAATGCTGTTGTGTTTTTTTCTCCCCCAGTGGTTCTTACTTGGCCTGGCCCCATAGAGAAAGAAGCACAGCAGTAGCTGTATCTATTAGCACAATTGTGATATGAAAACATGGTAAGAACTGTTTTAAATATGGGGTTATTCAATATGTGTGGATGGAGTGTGGTTCTGTGTATGTCTGTAATGTGAACAATGGAATGATCAGAGACTGGGCCTTGTTCCCTCCAGAGTCTGGAAAGAAAGATGTTTGGGTTTAATTTTATTGAGAAAGATACCCCTACCTTACAAGTACACACTTTCAAAAGAACTTTCTTCTTGCTGGAACACCCAGGGCAAGAGCCAGATAGATGTGTATGGCCAAGGGCCATGGTAAAGGACTATAGTGTGAGAAGGATGATCTCTTCTCTCATTGTGTCATCTTTCAATGACTTTCATACTCCCTTAACCCTATGCCCAGGTCAGAACCCCGTAAACCAAGGATAGTAACCTGCTCCTGGTGGTCCATTTGAGGTAATTGAATTTCACTTTGCTATTTCCATGTAGAGGATTTGTTTTTAATCCAGTGCCTTACTGTAAAATTCTATGCCTACAGCTTCTAGAGACTGTGTGGTATAGTGGAAAGAGCAGAAGTTGGAGCTAAAGAAGTAGTTGAGAGTCCCAGCTCTGATTCTTGCAGGCTCTGTGACCTGGGGGAATTTATTTAACCTCGCTAAGGTTCAGTTCCCTCATCTCTAAAATGGGACAATAGTATCTAACTTGCATCGTTACTCTGAGGTTTAGACACAGTGTCTAAGCACCTGGCATAATATCTGGTCATGTTCATTAAACAGTAATTTTGTGACTCTAAAAATACACATTTCAATTGAGAAAATTATACATTATAAAGAAAAATTCCACTTTTCAAACTTGGAAATAATATACAGAGATTATCTAGGTCACTCTTATCCATGTCTATTTGCTGAAGAGAAACTGTTTAATATCAAAATATCTTATTCCAAATTTTGGCTTCACTGTCATCTCTTATCCCTGATTCGGTCATAAATCATAGCGGTAAATTGCTGCCTCCCTGTGGGTCTGAATCTCTGAGCTCCGAGAGCCAGAGGAGTATTCTGTTTTTCATCTCCCTTTGGGTTTCAGTTTAATATTTTCATTCAGAGTTTAATTACTTTGCCACTAAATTACCTTCTCTGTTCAATACCCAACCAAAGGTAAACAAGTGGTTTAATATGACTCTTATAGTATAACATTTAGGGTTGAAATTAATCTCTAAATTACCCGTACATAGACATAACTTTAGGAAGGCATGCTAAGAAGGAGAAAGCAATTCTTTATGTGCTGTTTTGTAAGGGCCCAAGAAGGCTGAAGGCAGAAAAACAGCTTCTGTTCAGAGGAGGCCCCTAGTGAATTAAGGTTAAAAGGATTTGCCCTTGTAGGACCCCAGCTCTCTAATTGAGGCCTTCAATTCCTGTAATCCAGAAGGATTGGGACCAGACGCTTCTAGATTACTGCCAAAGCCCACAGGTGACTAGTAAGGAAAAAACAATTAGTGTCCAAAAAATCCTTTAGATAGAAAAGAGGAGTTTAATGAAACCTGATGCAGCCACAGCCAGAGTGAGGTGCTTAACAGCCATTAGCAAAGGAGAGGAAAGTCCATGTATTTTCCCTCTTCAGTTTTTAATCTCATTGAATATCTGAGGCTTTTCTTTCCAGGGTGCATTAATTTACCACTTTAAAGGAAATACAAGGGTAATTATACCTGTATTTAAGAAAGATGGCTATCTTTGTAACTCCACAATCTTTAAAGTAAGAGTAATAAAAATAAAACACATCATATAAAGGACTCAGATGTCATACACTTTTGTTTTTCTAATACATAATGCCTGTGTGAAGAACATAAAATCTTGCAAGCGCATTAAACTGCAAGAGCACTCCAAGCCGGGGAGCTTGGTATGAAAGGAAGGTTCTGGAAATTAGGCCCCAAACTTGAAGTGGTTCTTAACCTGGGCTGTACACTGAATTCATTTGAGGAACTTAAAAAATGCCAATACCTGGAACCCACTCCTGAGGATTGTGACGCAGTTGTTCTGGGGGCAGCCTGAGCATTGGGATTTTCAAAAACTCCCCAGATGATGCCAAAGTGCAACCAAGATTGAGAACTACTAAAGAAAAGCAAAACAGGAGGATGCAAGACAATCATCTGTTCCATTCAGGACCAGCTACATAATTTTCAGGATTCAGTGCAAAATGAAAATGCGGGGCCCTTTATTTAAAAAATTATTAAGAATTCAAAATGACAACAGCAGAGCATTAAACCAAGTGCTGGGTCCTTAAGTGTGGGGCCCTGTATGGCTACACAGCTTGCATGCCCATGAAACTGGGCCTGATTCTTCTTTAGTAAACAAAGCTATTTTACTTCTTTTTTCAAGAACCAGTTTCTTTGGAATGGCTAGGAAATATGTCATCTTCTCTCATTGTGGGTGCTCATTCTGTCTATTAAAAAAAAACCAAACCCGTTGCTCTTGAGTCGATTCCGACTCATCGCGACCCTATAGGACAGAGTAGAATTGCCCCATAGAGTTTCCAAGGAGTACCTGGAGGATTTCAACTGCCTAGGATTCCCCAAATAACTAATCTCTAAACAATATTATTGTCTATTTAAATAGTTTGATTTGCCTTGAAACTCACTTTGTCAAGACTAATAAAATGTTGAAAGCATAGAACTGTTATGTTGAGACATTTGGGACTTGCATTTTCTATCTCCATCCACAACAGAAAAAAAAAAAAATCTTTCTTATGAAAATTTAACTCTGAAATTTCTTGGTCTAGAAAACAAGACAAAACCCTGAGTCTAGAATTCATAGTTAGTCTTTTTAAAAACTCACTAATTCTCACATCCCTGCCCCACCACATCTGGCAATTTTTATGAACACTGCAAGTTTTATTAGCCAACATCTATAGTAAAGACTCAAACAAGTTTGTTTAACAAATTGTTCTTATCTATTTACCAATCCATAATTTTAAAACCTTACTGTAATTTCAGAGAAATCTAATAATCAAATAGTGCAAAAACTCCTTAATTGCAGGTTTTGTCAAACCTTCCTGTTTTCCAGGCTAAAAGATCACTACCTTTTCTCTTCCACAATGGGAGTATTCATTTATACAATGTTAGGAGAGCCCTCTAGTGGCCAAAGTAAAATTCTAACGTCAGCAAATTTTAAATAAATCGAGCACAATTGAAGATTCCCAGAAATTCCAGAAGAGACATAGCTTCCACACCCTGCTTCTCCTTACCCAGTTCATCCTCTTACAATCACTGCTATTGGAGCTACTGGGAGAAGACTCAGGATTTCTTAAGAACAGGTAGGTTCAAAATTACAGAGAAGCAGCTGTGAAAAACAGGGCCCAACTTATGAAAAAATCCGAGTCAGACTCTTAGTCAGAGAAAGACCTCAGGATGCCTAGATGCCCACTCTGCCCAATGTACACACACACACACACACACACACACACACACGAACACACACACACTCACCCATCCCCATTTTCATTCTGTGCTACTCCATTTGGGTTAGTAAGCAATCCTCTTTCTAAGATGCAAGTATCTATAGTCTATATCATAGACCAATGGTTCTCAAAATATGGTCCCTGGAGCAGCAGCCTGAGGGTCACCCGGAGACTCATTAGAAATACAAATTCTCTGGTTTACTCCATAACTAATGAATCAGAAATTCTGCGGGTAAGACCCAACAGTCTGCATTTTAACAAGCCCACCGGGGGGTTCTGCTGTATGCCGAATTTTGAAAACCACAAATTTACACTATTGGCCCTGCTGATGAAAGAAGAGATTTTATTTCAGAGGTGACCAAACGTGCATAGTGATTCAAGGAGCTTGTTTAAAATCCAGATAGATTCCCAGTCCTTGGATATTCTGATTCTGTAGGTATAGAAAGGAGCTCAGTGGCACCATGGTTAAGCTCTCGGCTACTAACCAAAAGGTTGGTGGTTCAAACCCACCAGCTGTTCTGCAGGAGAAAGATTTGGCAATGTCTTTCCATAAAGATTTCAGCCTTGGAAACCCTATTGCGCAGTTCTACCCTGTCCTATAGGGGTCACTGTGAATCTGAATCAACTCAATGGCAATGAATTTTTTGGTTCGGTATAGGTGTAGAGTGGGAACCAGAAATCTGTTTTTAACTAGCATTCCAGGTGATTCTGATGCAGGTAGTGCAAAGACCATACTTCCTAAATCACTGATATAGTGGATGGGGGGAGTAATTCTGAAAGCATAGCACAC